>JAUMIR010000003.1:283354264-284604264 GCA_030847615.1 Gambelia wislizenii
CAGAGTCCCCATCCCACTCCTTGCAATTACTCCCCCCCCCCTTTAAGTCTTTTCATAGCCCTGCAAGTGATACCTCCCCTCTTGTGCATGGGTAGTGGGGGGGTTTGCTATATTTGTATGAACACGGGGAAAAGTTGAAGTGTTTTCAGAAGGAATTATGATGACAGGAAGGATCCCACTTCAATCACACAGAGGAAAATAGACAAATCCGATTTCATCGCAGACTTTGATGGTCTAATGCTTTTCCTACACAAAAAATCATATAAAAATTATCTTATGTAAAGTGGGCTATATATAGAAACATTTATAGTCTCTATATTTCAATGTGTGGGGTGAAGAAGCCTTTGGATGTTTATCAAAATATTCATATTTCCCTTTAAAAATGATACTTACTGTCTTGTACATTTTATACTGCAGATTAGACTTGGGGCTGAAGACCTTATCTGTGCCAGATGAGCCGAGAGGCTTTATGATCTGGGTCAGCAGGAGGAAGTCATTGAACAGAAAGCCATACAATTCCTTGTTGCTCTTGGCCTTGTAGAGTTTCCCACTGTGCAGAAATTTGCGTGGCCCCAAGCAGTTTGTAACAGAATTAAAAACAAGTTGCTGGGAGGAAACAACACATACACACAAAACAGAAGCAATGAGATGTATGAAAACATAACTCTCATGATACTGTTGCATGCAGCTAACAATAGTTTTACATTTGTTTGGCGGGAATAATGCTTACTAATGCCTTGATGTCACCAGTGAAAGATCAGCACTTGGTGGGTGATACAGCAAGAAATTTGTAATTGGGAGGATTATTCTTATAGCTCTGTGCCCTTTAACCAAGCCAGGTTCACTTATCAGTGAAGGAGGAAAGTAATCATGATCAACAATTCCCCACCTTTCCCCCCAAACCAAGATCTAAGGTGCCTTGCAAATTAAAACAAATGCAAAAGTTAAAAATAGACAAGAGATCAACATTAAAATAGAATTAAACTATCAACAGCACTAAAAGCAAATTAAAACATATAGTTAAAATGTTTTAAGAGCAGTTTTTTAAAATGACAATTAAAACAGTATAACATACACTTAAAAGCGCTTCCTTTTTCTTTTTTTAAAAAAACCCTTCAGCTCTCAAAAGCCTATTGGAATAAAAAAAGAAAGTAGAAGTTCTGATGCCTGATTTTCTTTTCTGCTCTTCCACAGTAGCATAGGAAGCAGCATGGGTGTGTAAAAGAACAGGCTATTTTCCACTGAATGGTCATTTCTGTATTTCCACACATAGGTTCTACACTTACACAGAGTCCAATCCAAAACAGTCTAGAACTGAGCATTTGGTGGAGAGCACCTCCCTTCCCCTTCTCAATGCACATGCCCCAAAAGTGCATGGCTCCTTGTTCTTTTCTGAGATTGCTGCAATAGAAGTTAAGAGCAAGTACAGGAGGGGGTGATGCCCACATCTGTTAAACAGAAGAGAAGGTGTTGTGGGAATGCACAGATGACCACTCAATGAACCAGTTACAGAGCAATGACCTGTTCTATTTCTTCATGATAGATGTGAGTCACACATGTCAGTAATTAGTTGAGGTGGAACAGGCACCTAGACAAACAATGAGAGGACCTCCTGCTACAGTGGTTTTGGAAAAGATGGGAAAAGTGGAGCCATATGTTCCTTAAGCATGCACATTGTGGCAAAGAAAAAGGTAGGCTTCCCATGGAAAAAAGACCCATTCTCCAGTGTTCTGAATGGGGCTGTGTGTTCAAATATAACATTATATGATATATTTATTAAAATATGTATATCCCACCCTAGATCCAAGACTCTCTGGCTGGCATACAATAAAATCAATGTAAACAGTTTAAAACAACCTAAAGCAGTAAGAATAAAATAGATTAAACCATATTAAACCAATTTACCAAGTTAAAACAGGACAGTTTAAAACCAGTTAAAACAGTTATGATCATTTAAAACCATGCATGTACATAGATTTGGATGGAATCAATTTAGGTCGCAAAGATTTTACTAAAGAAATGTGTTTTTACTTGGCACTGGAATGACACCAGTGTTGGTGCGAAGAAGCCTGTAATGGGACTGTATTACACAACAAAGAAGCAAAGAAGGTCTTAAAATTAAGACCTTAATTAACTGCAGGTAACTCCTTAACTGAGACCTTAATTAACTGCAGGTACTTCCTGCAGTGTACGGCCACCACTGGGGATACAGAAGGAGGCCGTTCCGGCAGGCTTTAATCCTTGGGTAGGCATATATAGGGAGAGGTACTTCTTCAAGTTTTAAAGAAATTTAGGGCTTTAAAATGTTTCTACCAGCACCTTGCATTTTGGCCAGAAACAGGGATATAGCTGGGTGTGTGTGTGTAGTTGAGGGCACTGTCCCCCAAATAAAAATTCTATTCTCCAAATTAAAATTTCCTTCCATCTCCAAATTCCTATCGTTGAACTAATTTAAAACTTCAACTGGGCATTTAGAAATACAGTTTAGGTATACAAAGAAAAGAGGCAAGCAAAGGCAAACCATTCAACTCCAAGCAGTCTTGGAAGAAACTGATTTTCTAGATCCATTTCAAATCAGATTTAGGACAGGATACAGTTGAGACTGCCATGGTCGCCTTAGCCATAATGATCTTTGTCTGGGCATTGACAGGGGAAGTGTGACCCTGCTGGTGCTCTTGGACCTCTCAGCGGATTTCAGGACCATTGACCACAGTGTCCTTCTGGAACGCCTGAGAGAATTGGGAACTGGGGGCAGTGCTTTGCAGTGGTTCCGTTCCTATCCCTCAGGGAGATTCCAGATGGTGATGCTGGGAGACAGTTTCTCTTCTAAAAGAGAGTTAAGGTTTGGCGTCCCTCAGGGCACCATTCTGTCTCCTATGCTTTTCAACATTTACATGAAGCCACTGGGAGAGATCATCCGGAGACGCGGGGCAGGGTGTTATCAGTATGCTGATGACACCCAAATTTGTTTCTCTATGTCTCGGACTGCTGCTGTGACTGAGGATGGCATCTCTCCTCTGAATGACTGTCTTAAGGCAGTAATGGACTGGATGAGGGAAAACAGACTCAAGCTGAATCCAGATAAGACAGAAGTACTTGCTATTGGGACCCCTAACCCGGGAATGGAAATATGTCCCCCAGCCTTGGATGGGGTCACACTTCCCCTGAAGGACTGTGTTCGCAGCTTGGGGGTACTCCTTGACTCGTCTCTCCAGCTGACAGCCCAGATAGATATGATAGTCAGGAGTGCCTGTTATCAGCTTTGGCTGATATGTCAGCTGCAGCCTTTTCTGGAGCAGGATGACCTAGAAATAGTGGTACACGTGCTAGTAACCTCTTGGCTTGACTTCTGCAATGCACTCTACATGGGGCTAACCTCGTGCCAAGTTCGGAAACTTCAGTTGGTACAAAACATGGCAGCCAGGTTGGTCGTGGGTACATCTAAAGCCAACCACATAACACCTGTCTTAAAATCCCTTCATTGGCTGCCAATTAGTTTCTGGGCAAGGTACAAGGTGTTGGTTATAACCTGTAAAGCCCTACATGGCCTGGGTCCAGGCTACTTGCAGAAGCGCCTTCCTCCATATAATCCACCCCGCACACTTAGGCCCTCTGGGAAGAACCTGTTGCAGCCAAAGAAGCCCAGATTGGCTGCAGTGACTCAGAGGACCTTTTCATCTGCTGCTCCCAGGCAATGGAACAACCTGCCAGACAAGATCCATCATATTACCACTCTAGAAGCCTTTAAAAAGGCTGTTAAGACAGATTTCTTCCAGCAAGCCTTTCCAGATTAGCCTTCCAGATAAAAAAAACAAACGAACAAATCTACCTGCAATTTTATTGAATTTGTATTTGTAATTTTAATATATTCTGTTGTTTAATTTCTATTTTATTGTTCTTTGTTGTTTTTATGATTGGGGGAGGGATGGGATATGGGATTGTTTTTTAACTTTGAACTTGTATTGTTATAATATTTTATTATTATAATTATGTTGTGCTCCACTTTGATTCCCTAGGGAAAAGGTAGAAATGTATAGATAAATAATAATAATAATAACAACAACAACAATAATAATTAGTTACCAAGGAAATGTGAACACAGTAAATATAAGAGTTCTAGGAGTGAACAATTTTTAATGTTTCACTCTAAGAAATGAAGGAAAAATCATTTGGGGGTAGAATTCTTAGCAATACTCCAGACATTCCTCCCATAGCAACACTCCAGACCAGAAGCATATTGGCAACCAATACACTTCCTTTACAACCAGTGTTGTATGGTTTCTGTGTGGTGTACCAGATCCCCAATGTAGCTGTACTACCTCTGCAGCTTCTGACTCATCTTCAAGAACAGCCTCATGAAGAGTGCAGTGCAGTAGACTAATCAGGAAGTTACCGTGCATAGATTACTGTGGCTATGTTATTAGAGCTAGACTAAACATTCAGTCCATAAATGTAGGAGTCTGGGATCTTACCAGAGCTTGGCATGTTCCTAGCAAAGGAGCTCCATGGACAAAGGCAGCAGATGTGGCCATGGTTGTGGATGGTAGTGGGAGTAGGTAGTTCTTTTCTTTTTTTTTTTTGAAATAGAAACCAGATTAATAAGATATAAACAGCCTGGATACCTTTTGGCATGGTACTATCCAGGCATAATAAAATGTGAACTGTGAATGAAGGAAACCATCCACTGTCAATATTAGACTTATGAAGAATGTATCTAAGATAAGGTCTTGATTAAGAATGAACAATGAAACTATCTTGAGGGGGAAAGGCCAAATCTAAAACCATAACTACCTTGGTCTTAACAAAAAACAAAGTTTGGGGTACCAGGTCTCTGGGCATAAAGCTCACTGCCATGGCAAGCTGACATGAGTTCTTTGAAGACTGCCACCCTGAGAGAGAGAGGACGGAGTTCCATGGTGTCACAATAAATTTGCCGAGGGATACTAAAATGCTCCATTCCAGGTAGAGGCTGAGTTAGAAACTAGTAGTATATGCTGGCAAGAGTGCAAGAAATCAGTAACATGATAGCAAATGAAGATGGAGCAGCCCATAAAATGTCAACATGGACACTAGGAGAACTTTAAGAACTACATCGCAAGGCTACCTTCTTGAAGAGAAATAAAGAACAATCAGATTTTGTACAGCAGGAGCTAGGCTGGAGGAGTAGAACAAACATACCCACGTTGAAAGAAGGGGAAAATCACATATCTAGTGTATTCATTCCCAAACAGGAAGAAAGGAACAGGTTCAATAGTACAACCGTCAAGTGTTTGAAGCTGGTTAGTACTGTCAGACTGATTACTCTTAGAGAAGGCCCTGAATTTGGAAGGCATAAATGAAAACTTGGAATGCTGTGAATCCTGAGAGAGGATGGCAGGTGGACAAACCATGAGATAGGTGATCTGGATATTCAGCATGCCAAGCATGCTTTGTTCCATGAGTGAGAGCAACTATAAGAAGGCTGCTAGTTGCTGAGGCCCTAGTTTTCATCTTCTCAACACAATCTAGGGCAAAGGTAGGCAGCTATTGAACATCTGCACAATTTTTACACACCCCTGACTTTGTTGGGCCACAAAAAAGAGAAAGCCATTTGGGGCCTAAAACAGGTCTAGAAGGCAAACTAGCCTTTACATTATCAGTTGTGACATTGGAGGTCTCAGGAGATACAAGTGGCCATTTTTAAGGCTAAAGTGTAGACATCAGAGTGGGCTGGGGCCTTGGCGGTCTTAGGAGGATACAAACTCCCACCCTTGATCTAAAACAGGATTAGGGTTAAAACAGAGGTGGGGAAAATCTAAGCTTGCCACAGTGAAAACTGGAGGGGTAGCCTGTCCTTTTAATGGGTTTGTAAAAGAGGGAATTTCAGCAGGTGTTGACTGTCACACAACCAGGAGCCCTGGCCACTTCTCTGGCAACAATAGGAAAATCTCTCCCACAAGTGTCACATACTCCCCAGGATCATTTTAGTGGCTCCCACGCCTCCTCATTTATTTTTATTTTTATTTTTATTTTTTTGAGGGGGAAATTTGTCCAAAGTGCCCCTAAGAGGGATTTTGTCATGTTTTTGCCTCCCTCCCTGCTGGGCTGAAAGAAAGTTGACTTCCTGGCATATTCTATTGGAAAACAGGCTTCATCTGGCCCTAATATGGCCCTGAGTAGGTCAAAACATGGCTAAATTGTCCCCAAATCACCTAGGGAGCATTTGAAGAGGGGGGGGGAATCAATCATCCCTCTCTCTCTCTCTCTCCTGCCTTTCTCTCAATATAGGGACTCAAGGTGGCTAACAATGAATTTAAAACCATACAAATTTAAAACAACATGGAAGCATTAAAATATAAATATGAAACAAATGAAACAATTTATGGTATTAAAAAATATTAAAATACAATAAAACCAATACAAGCCCAACCCCCATCAGATATGAAAATGGCACAAGAATGCTTTTACCTGTTGACAAAAGGAGAGCAAAGACCTCATCCTGGCCTCTCTGGGGAGGGAGTTTCAAAGTCTAGGAGCAGCCACTGAGAAGGCCCTCTCCCTTGTTCCCACCAAATGAGCCTGAGAGGCTGGTGGGACAGAGAGAAGGGCCTCCCCAGATAAAATCAGAGCTCTGATGGGCTCATAAAAAGAGATGTGTGTCAGGGTGCTGGGATATACAACCTGGAAACTTATACTATAAAGAGCTAGTGGTATGCTACAGCCTACAAGGGCCAGTAATGAGAAGGCTAAATGCAGCTGGCTAGCGTATCTTGATTAGGCCTGGGAGACTAGTGTGAGAAGGAAGAAGGCCAAAGTCTTATTTTTGTGAGAGAATGTTTGTGAGAACCACTGTCTCTGTGCTCTTGACTTGGATTTTGCTCTGAGACTGTGTAGTTCAGTCTGGGCTTGTACAATGATAAGACTGCACTGTACATTGTGCTGTGATATGTAGTTTGTATGATAGGAGTTTCAGACTCACTGTAAATATTACTATAATATCCTTTAGTAAAGAGAAATAGTTTAGACACACGTCTGTGTCTGTGTGCTCATTTCTTTGCCTGACTAATGCAACTCTGCTACAACAACTTCTGCTGCCTGATCCTCTTGATATGCCCAGAGGTACCAGTGCACTACAGTGTCAATATGGTCCTTCAAATAACCTGGACCCAAGGGGCATAGGACTTTATAGGTCAAAACCAGCACTTTGAATTGTGCCCAGAAACGGACCAGCAGCCAATGGAGCTGCTGTAACAAGGGTGCGCTACCTGTACCCAGCCCCAGTTAGCAACCTGGGTACAGCTCTTTGGACCAACTGAAGTCTCTGAGCACTTTTCAAAGTCAGTCCCATGTAGAGTGCATTACAATAATCCAAACAGGAAGTAACCAAGGCACATACCACTGTGGCTAGAAGTGACATCTCTAGGAATAGGTGCAGTTAGTTGGTGCACTAGCTTTAATTGTGCAAAAGCTCTCCTGGTCACTGGACTTCCAGGCTCAGAGCTGAATCCAGGTTCACTCCCAAACTGCAAACCTGCATTTTCAGGGGGAGTGTAGCCCCATTTAACACAAGCTGAATCCCTATTCCCAGATCTGTCTTTTCATTAACCAGGAACACCTCTGTCATGTCTGGATTAAACTTTTTGCCCTCATCCAGTCCATTACAGCTGCCAGGAACAGGTTTAGCACAGGAACAGCTTCGTTGGAATTAGGTGGAAAGGAGTAATAGAGCTGAGCATCATCAGCATACTGGTGATACCTGACCCCAAACTCTGGACAACCTCTCCCAGCAGTTTCATATAGATGTTAAATAGCATAGGGGAGTCCACAGGCCAGTGCCCAAGGAATCGAGCAGGAAGCCCCCAGCATCACCCTCTGAGTGCACCCCTCCAGGAAAGAGTGGAGCCACTGTAGAACAGCACCTCCAAGCCCCATCCCAGAGAGGCGACTCAGTATACTATAGTTGATGGTATTAAAAGCTACTGACAGATCCAGCAGAAACAACAGGGACACACTCCCTCTATCCAGTTCTCTGTGTAGGCTATCCACCAAGGCAACCAAAGCTGTCTCCATCCCACAACCAGGCCTGAAAGCAGACTGAAATGGATCTAGAAAATATGCCTCGCCCAGAAACCTCTGGAGTTGAGAAGCTACCACATGTTCCAGTACCTTGCCCAAAAATGGAAGGTTGGAAACTGGAGTATGGTTATCTAGTATAGTAGGATCCAGGGAAGTTTTTTTTTTCAAAAAAAGGTCTTACCACAGCCTCCTTCAGGCATGTTGGGACCCTGCCTTGTTCTAAAGAGGCATTAATAACTTTCCTTACCCACTCAATCAGTCCTCCTCTGGCCTGTTCAATTAGCCAAGAAGGGCAAGGGTCTAGTACACATGTGATGGGTCTTACCTCTCTAAGGATCCTGTCTACATCCTCAGGCTGTACAAACTGAAAAATATCCATCAACACTGGACAATCAGGGGCCGAGGTACAGAAATCCATCAGCATTGTTTCATTAGCATTACTTCTCTTTTCTTTTTGAATGTTAGTAAACATAATCTGAGTCTATGTATTGCAGCTTTACCTCTGATAAACCTTCACATTGAACATGAGCTTGGATCCATTCTAATCTATCTGAGTTCTCCTTCTCACGAACACCTTCATTAACTTGTGAACACAGTTCTTCCGCTTTCTCCAAGGCATGTTTCAAATGGCTGTGATCAGGGTGGTTTTCAGGAGTGTTTTCCAATATCTACAGGAAAACAAACTGCTTCAATTCCCTATAAAACTACAAATCTATTTCACTTTAAAGTACTTTTGATAAATCTGTAAAAGCTATATAAAATACATAAAATTGAAAAATACAACTTAATTTAGTAAATCCAGCCCGACATCAATAAGAAAAAAATAAAAAAAAATAAAAATCACTCACCACTTGATTGTTGAAATGGTACAAAAATGACCTCTCTTCAAAGCAATCTCATTTTTGTCTTCCCCGCATTAATCTAATATAACCTGAACATTTCATTATTTTTACAATCCCCAAACCTTACATGGTCATTCATTTAAGTAACTATAAAACTGAGTCCTCATTTGGGCTCTTGCCCCATGAAGCAGGTTAGGGAACCATCCATCTGGTAAAAGTTCATGCTGGTGGTGAAGTATAAAGGGGAAGAGAACACTCACCTTTTCTCAGACGGTAGGAAATTAGATCAGTAATGGACAGAAATGACCTGAGGCTAGGGCCCTTTCACACGACACAATTATAGCACTGTGATTTCACTTGCTATTGCCATGGCTGCATCTTATGCAATTCTGGAATTTATAGTTTAGTGAAGCACTAGAGCTCTCTGGCTGACAATTCTAAATAGCCCTCCCTAAACTGAAAATCCTAGGGTTCTCTAGGACAATATTGTGGCAGTTGTTAGAATCATAGCACTAACATTATGTAATGTGAAAGGGCCCTAAGAAGAAGGGGACGGACTTCTATTGTATGCCCATTTCTAAGAGCTTTTTACAACCCTGTAGGGTACATATGTTTATTTAAAGCAGGAGTGCAAACTGCCAAGGCCTTTGTGCAGCCTCCAGAGCACCCACACTAGGAGGGGGCGGGGAGAAAAAAAAAAAGAAACAATGGAGAATCTTGCCTCCAGAAGCCTGTAGAAGGCATGAGTCTCAGCAAAAACATGGTGTAGCCTTCTTCACAATGATTTTTATCAATTTTCAAGAAACTGGATGTGGCCTTCTGGCTGCTTTCCATTTCTGAGGAAGTGGCTTCTATGATGAATTAACAGATAAAAGAAACATGGATCCCAATGTAGAGGGGAAATAATATGATTCTGACCTAAAACCAATTGCCAATCCCAACTTGAGTAGATTCATTGACTCAATTACTGAATGGTAAATTATGCAAATCCTATCATTCAATGTTCTTGTTGAGACTAGGAATTAGATTTTGACTCCAGCTTCTCAGTGACAGCAGTTTTGCCATTATATTGCTCCCTGTTAGGCAAAAAAACTTACATTTTTAATTATCAGAGGGTATCGTGTTACTCGTTGCATAGGCTTTAGGAGAAAACTTGACAGAGGCATCCCTTTACAGCGAGGATCCATAGCTAACCTCTGAAATATTAAAAGAGTATAAAAGGTTGGCAACCTGCTTAGAAAAGTCAAACAGCAGTATTTTCAAAATGTTGAAAGCAAACTGTGGCCCCCATTTTTTATCCACATTCAGGTAAAAGTAACTTTCTGGGAGTGGTGAGGACAGGCTAGGAAGCATTTATAGTGGTTCTGCTTCCAAATCAAAATGTCCTCCTTCCTTGGTATGAGCTGTATATCTTCAAGATGCCATTAAAAGACATTTGTTGACTGGAATAAGCAGAGATTTCTTTGAATGATTCATTTAATTCAACGTCTGATATAGGGGTTTTGGGCAGGGGGTTGTATTTTGTGATCTCAGACATTATTTCCCCTGAGTGACAGAGACAATATCACTAAAATATAAGAACTAAGTCATGACAACTTAAACACTTAAGGTTTTTTAGGCCTGTGGCTATACCATGTGATTTCCCAAATATTTCACATGCTATCTTGGTTCACACTGCTTATAATACGTAGATCATTCAAGATTTAGTATCATCAGTTTTCCAAACTCCTACACATACGGTAGTTATCTGTCCACTCACACAAAAGAAATAATATCAGGTTCCTTGTTTGATACTCATCCCATTGCATCATTATTTAAAAACAGAGCTTTTGAAATAATGCTGTAATTTCATATGTGTTATATGGACACCCTCCCACCTCCATTTCATACTCCTTCCCAGCATTGAACAGAAAGTGCAAGTCTAGAGAAATTAAAGAAAAGTGGCTTGGGAAGAGTGCGGGAGATGTTTCACTTTCTAATTCTCAGCCACAATCCTTTCCTCCACACTCATACATTGTTTAGCAGAGTCCTATTCTACCGCAAAGCACATGGACAAGTACAACTGTACATATCACTCTAGGCTATTATGGCAAAATGAAAACTAGCATTATTTAATGAAGTGGAAAGGGAAGACAAACTATAGAAGATATAGCATCATTTCTCCAATAAAAGTGGCCCCTTCACATTTGTGGGTTAAGCATTCACGGATGTGATTATTCACAGATTTGATTAATATGTTCTTTCTAGGCATTTGTAGGTCCTCTAGTGTGATTCTATCTCTCAGGTAAATAAAAAAATAGCAGACTTATATATACCTTTTCCCCACTTTAATGGGGCTGCTGCACTCCCACAAAAGTTGAGGGCCGACTATACTTCTAAAAATATGGAATTTCCATTGTGGGATAGGGAAGAGAAAATGTTTTGTTGTATCTTCTGAACATCCCTCTGCAGAAGCATTGGGGGAAAGTATTATAGCCTTTGCATTTATTTATGTTCTCTGTGGATTTTTTTTCTTGGCCTGCTAAGTGCAAAATTCTTCAGCAAGCTTACAATTCAATGAGCTCTTTAAGGCTCCTACTGCTGTGCTTTGCAGAAACATACAGCCAGTAGTTGTTGGAAACAAAATTCTGGACAAGATGGATCCTTGATCTGATGAAAAAGGACCCTCTTATGTTCCTTGAGATGTGCAAATAATTTTCTTTGAATAGGAGTCCCCAATACTGAATCATCCACCTCTTTTGAATCTCCTCTGATTTTCAAAGGTCATTTGTTATCCTGCATAAGAAGACTGCTCTTTGAAAACAAGTTGAAAATTAGATATTCTGGCTGGAGAATCTGGGAGTCCAAAATAATTTATGTTCCTTGTTTTGCACTTTTAAAAAAGGAAAGGAAAGGAAAGGAAAGGAAAGAAAAGGAAAGGAAAGGAGCTGAATAAACTTTGTTGCACACAATGTGTTGAACCAACACTGATGTTCTCTTACCTTAACAAATTCCTTGAATTCAGAGACTTCATCTGTTTTCTGCTGTATGAGGGCTGCCCCATTAAGCTGACAACTACAGAAACGAATGTAAGGTTGCATGTGTGGAAGCTGGGCTGTCAGGATATCTCCTATCATTTTGACTGGCATCCTTTCTCCTGACATTTTCTTACGAACCCGCAGTGCTCTAAGCAGAAAACAAAAGAAAATATGGCAGAGATATTCTGCTATGCATTTAAATTCATGTGTGTCTCCTGGGCTTCTAGACAAAAGCATTAGAGATTGGAGTGTATACAGCTCTCCACTGATGGAGGCTCTTTGGTCAACCTGAGATTTCTATCATGGGAATGGAAAAGGATTCCCCATTTGCCCTGCAAACCCACGTATCACCTGCCATCCTGTTCTGAAAGCTTCTCCAATGCAGTAGGTTTGGGGGGGGGGTCAGGGAAGACAGAAGATGCAGCAAGGAGCAAGAATTATCCCCTTCCCATTCTGCTGATGAAAACCTCTACTGGGGTGGGAATCATATGGTCCTCCAGATATTGTTAGACAGCAATTCCCAAAATTCGTCACCAGTGGTTTGCTGGTTAGGGCTGCTCAGACCTATGACCCAACACTTCTGGAAGACCATGATCCACATGTCTGCTTATGTAGATCAAAGAGCCATTTTGTCAATGTAGGGACATCAAGTTGGATATAAATCCCATTGTTGTAACTGATCTTATGGGAAGACAAAGCAGCACTCAAACTAATGTATCTCAAATCAATGTAGAGGATTTTGTGAGGCAGAGAAGCTCATGAACCAATCCGTGGGCTGGCTCACCCCCCAAATTTTGAGGTTGACCCCCACACCAGTCTTAAATCACTTATTGTGTGAGCTGTGACCTCCTATAACAAGTTTTGAAATGGCTCATGGGAAAACCCCACCATCTCAGTATTCTAGATCATGTAAGAAAAACTTGATAAGAAGAAAATAAATTGCAACATAGAGCAGTTCTGGAAATAGCATTTCATTCCAACCATGAATAGCATATTAGCATATTATTTTGTATTTTAAGTACAACCATCAGTAAAATAAACATATTTCTAGAGCATAATAGTTTGCAATAAACAGTCCTTTCCACCTAAATGCTTCTTGCAATATGCCCTTGCTTCTTGCATCTTTGCACACATTATATCCAAACTTCACAAAGAAAAAGAAAAATAGACTTATAAACAAAGCATCAGTTTATTTCCCAAAATATTTTTCCCGGGAAAAGGGAAGAAAAAGTACCCCCAAACTTTGTTGTTAATTTTAAAAAGTAACTTACTTCAGCAGTTTAATATTGCACATAATCAATTCTTTCCAGTTTACAAAAATCATAGCCACTTCTTTTTCAGTCAAAAGCTCAGAGTCCATCAGTGGCTTCTGGAAGATCTGTGGATTCAAGTGTACAGTTCAGAATGCATAGCAACCATCTTGGCTATATTTCATTTGCAGCCTCAGCAAAAAACTCAATTTCTGCCTCATTGTGATCATATAACAGGATGATAGTATAGCCAATGGCAAGCACTTTAAATTGTCATTGGTTCCAATGGGACTAAATTTTGCTTAATTTTCCCATTCAGATCAGTGGAGTCTTAATGCCTTTAAACTTCAGCTGGATCATGACCACAATTATCAGGTATATGTTGGCAAAAGCAACATATGCCTTGGTAGTTCACAAACATGTTTCCTGATGGTTTCCCTGAAAGCTTTTACAATTTACCATATAGGATACTGAAATGAATTGTTAACTATGATGTAATGACAAGGGGGCTCACCGCTTACAGGCGGGACCTATCTGCGGGCCAGCCGGTGCCCCCGCGTTGATTCTTGAAAGTTTATTTCAGTTGTATAAGTTTGTCATGCACAGGGAGTCTTGGAAGTGTTTGGGGGGGGGTGTATGCTCCAATACATCAAAAATGAAACCCTAAAGTGATCCCAGTTGTAGTGAAAAGACAAGAGATGAATCCTAGATCCATTTTTGGAAGGTACCACCATTCAGTTCTGGGGAATACCCTTATTGCCCTGACACAGGATTGTTCACAGGATCCTCAACCTTGTGGGTAGAATTTTCATGGAGATGAAGGGGGTGCTGTGGAGAGAGGGGCAGAAAATCTGTTTCCATAAGCCCAGTTCCATATACCTAAATCTGGACTTGGTTAACAATTCATGAATATCATATGGTAGGAGTTCACTGTTTAGAGCCTAGATTCTATTCTTCTCTGTCTCTCTCAATCTCTCTCCCCACTTACCTTAGGTACAGTTCCTCCAAAGGCAGCTGTACTGTCATAGTAAACATGACAATGCAGTTGTTTGCTCGATCCTAAAAATGTGATGTGCCTCTCCGCTCTTCATTTCTGGGACTTAGGGGGAGCTATGTCCCATTCTACTCCCTCTTCTGGTCTCCCTGCTTTTACATCATATCAAGATGATATCTGAATGAGTTTCCACTGTGGGACAGAACACTCCAGCCCTATGCCCAAAGACAGGCTCTTCCTAAGTTTCCCAATGTTTTCTGTAGTTTTTCCCCTCTAGCATATGCCAAGGCAGTTAAAAAGAAGTAACATTCAAAACCTCATCATCTGCTTGGATGCAGTTACTTATTGTGCAACTTACATGTGGTACTGAAACATTGTCATTCAACAAAACACTGCAAGCAACCACAGAAATGGGTCAAACCATTGTTTAATCCCACAAAAGTAGTCCACATTATGTAGTGGCTCAGAATCATGGGGCTTTAGATTGCAACATGCATTTATCCTTTTGAGGAGACAATTATCTTATTTCAATTATGTTTAAGTAAGGCCTTTACAGGTCAATCCCCATATCCACGGATTCAGTATCCACAGTTTCACTTATCCACATCTGAAAAAATATGTTCTCTCTAGGCATTTCTAGGTCCTCTAATGTGATTCTATGTTCAGCTTCTGGTGTTCGTCTCATTTAAAATAATAAGGTTCCCTATTATCCATGGTTTCAGGTATCCACGGAGGGTCTTGGAATGTATCCACCACAGATATGGGGGTTGACCTGTATATTTAATAGCCCCCACCCCTCAAAAGTATAGCTAAAGTTAGGTTTATTTGTAATTGTCAACTGGACACAACAGTTTGACTTCCAAAGGACACGCCCAGCAATTCTCATGTAATCCAGTAAAAGACACCAGAGTTCACGATTCTGAAAAGCACACCTACAAGGAGACTTACAAGGAGATCAGCAAGAGGAAGCACACCAGAGAGAGTTTATAGATCATAGATAGTTAGGCTCACCTCTGTTACAAGCTGTAAGTCATTCACATAGTTCTCTTCTGTAACTATAAGTTCATGGATGTACCCTTGCCGTTTCCTTTCAGTGGGTGTCAACATGTCTAGGAGGTGCAAATCGGCACACCCTGGAAAACACAAAGAAGGGAGCGAAATTCACTTTCTCAAATACTAACGTAATTCCTCACAGAACACACAATGGTGCTTAGTTAGTAATTCTTGGTTATCTCGGCAGTTAACAGGAAGGAACTCAGTTTGTGGAATCCCTTATTTATTTGGGGAAAAAATCCTTTAAATTACTGAAGTCAGGTCTCATTGTATGGTAAACAGAATCCTTCTCCCTGGCTTCTTATATAGAGGTACTAGTATGCTTTCTGTACGGAGTAAAATCCAAACCCACGGCTGAAATATTGCAGGTCTACCAAATCAGACAAAAAAACCCCAAACAAACACAACTTAGTTGGTTGGGCTAAAGCTGGTGTGCATGTTGGGTCTAGGCTGTTTCATCATGTGAGCTGTGTGTAGGCTTGCCTGAGGGGACTCGTTAGCATTTGTTTGGTGAGCTGCTGAGAGGAGTGGTGCTCATTAGCATTTGTTTGTCTGAGATTGGGAGGAGGTTTGCTTGATGGGGCTCCGTAGTGTTCCATTGTGTGGTGGTGACCTTTTGCATCTTTGGTTGTGAGAGCTGAGTGTATGCAGCCCCAGGTCCTCTATCTGAGCACCTGGTCTCTGGGAGGCGGGACTTCTGCTGAGAGGAAGTGGGTCAAAGACAGAGGGAGGAGTTTCAAGCCACTAGCTCTCTCTCTCTAGGTCCATATTTAAACAACAGCTGACAAACATAGGGTTAAATGAAGTTTACTTAGCTAGCAGCTCTGTCTTTTTTGTTCTTTCTCAAGCACAGATGAGCTGATCCAGATTGTTACCCTAAAATGAGGAATAAGTGGGCTTTAACTTCTTGTCCCCATCATAGCCCCAGGATCCCAGACAGCTCCCATCTTTATTCCTTGAAAGTGATTGATTTGTTTTAATAGATCACTTATTGGTAGTAAAATTCTCAACTAAGACTGCAACATGGGCAAAGGGTTAAAACATTTGTGCTTGTTAGGCTAGGCTCATGAACCAGATAGTTTTCCCTGTGCTTACTCTACAGTGAGAAAGATGACAAGACATAGCTCATTATCAGGAAATTATAAGGCATTGTTTGGAAGCACCTCCACTGCACAGCAATGTAAACACACTTGTATACACACATAGTGGGAAATATTCTCCAACTGTTATACACTGCAGAATTCAGTTTCCATTTACTGCACTCTGGAAGACCCCTTTTAACAAGCAATGCTAATTTACTAGCTTTTAAAAAAAGAAAATGTACCTTGTTGAAATTTTACACGAACAGTTTTACATTATCACTCACTCCTCTTTGTCCAGATATTTTACACTGATCTTTTATCACCCCTATTGCATGGTATCCTGACAACATAACCGACAGTTATATTATAAAAATTATTTATATATATATATATATACTTTTTTATTAAGATTTCAGATTTTTCTGATCAGTTATGTTATGATCAACAAAATCACAGCGACTTTTAGAAAAAGCATGTCATGCTTTAGATGCCAAAGGTAAGAACATGTGGAATGTACTCTTGTTTACAGACAATGGAACAACCTGACAAATAGCCAAGGTCATTTGAAGAAGGGCAGTCTTGGACTCAATTTACAGCTCTAGATGGACGGCTTGGAGAGGCTCCTTCTCTCTAAAACCCTGGAGATCCATTGCCAGTCATTGTAGATAATCAGGAACTAGATGATGATGGATCAGTAATAAGCAAGGGAGTTTTCTAAGGTCAGCAAAATGGTGCCCCTTATATAAGATGGCAAAATCAAGGTTTGCTTTTTGGATTATTATTTTTTAAAGAATATTTTGAAGCCGTGAATACTTAAATCCGTGAATACCAAATCCATGGATACAGAGGGACAACTGTAACCGACTTTTATTGAAAATATTCTTCAGTGACTATAGATTCCAAGATTCTTCTCTGAATGACACTTTCCTTTCTATTCCTCTGGCAGCTGGTTCCAACAATATGCTTGTGGCTTACTTTAGCAAAGGAAAATAAAGGAAAAAGAAAATGCTTGTGCAAAGCTGACTTTTCTTTGCACAAGCTCGATTCTATAATCTCATTCCAGGTTGCAGTTCTAATGTTGCGCTGATGACTTTAACATGTGTGTGTGTGTGGGGGGGGGGTTACGGTGCTCAAGTAGATCATCAGTAAGTATACTAGTGGAATGAACTATATAAGGTATCTTTCCCATGAAAAAGTCCCAAAAGAGTATCAGAAAGTATTGTTCTGAAGAAAGATTTTTGCTGAATGTTTGTTGTTGCTATTTTTCACATGATTTCCATTTTCTAAGGCTGCCCCTAAATTAATTTACAATCTGATTAGCTTACAATATAAAAAGGCAGAGGGTCTCTGCTTGTTAAAAAAAAAAAACCACCTTAAAATGAACAGATGAAGAAGTGCTATCACACCAAGTATTAATGCCTTTCCCATTGTATGGATCTAATCACTCTCAGCCCTCAGAAACCCCTGTGAAAGGTTCACCTTAAAGTTGTTGTAAGTTGGAAACAAGACTCTTCTGCTAAACCTAAGCCTAATAGCACTTGTCCCTTGCAGATCGCCTTTTCACCCATTTTTTTCTGCAGTTTTAAAAATTAAAACTACTGTATTGATAACAATTGTTCTTTAGTTTACTAATAATAAAAAATAATTTAAAAAGCATGTGTGCCTTTCAAGATAGGCTCAAAGATCAGGGCTGGTCCAAAACCTTTGCTTCCTAAAACGTGGTGCTCCTCCACATTCACGTGTGCAAGCTGACTAGATCAATAGTGGTATTTTACCAACAATGGCATCTTCCAACACACACTATAAGAAAAGGCTACCTGGTGTGTATGCATGCTAGGCAAGGGGTACACAGAGCTCTGGTTGTAGTTCCCTGCCTTCTAAGATCTATTGCCTTGTGCAGTCACCTTACACTGCCTAAGGCCCTGTCAAAGATACTTTCACTGCATGCCCTAGAAGAATGATCGTAAATATAATTAACATCATGTGGACAGAAAACTGCACAGGCTGTATTTCTGTCATAAAGTATATCTGGCATGCTGTACCACTGTCTATTATTCATGGATGGGAACTGCTATGCCATCATTTCTAGAATGAGGTAGGAACAGGCTACATACAATTGTCACAGTATAGGATCCAGGTCCACTGATGTCCCATGACAGTAGTGGCCTGATGCTCTGCTATTTTCCTCACCTGTTGTCACACAAGGAACCAGCTGCCTTGGCTGTGGGGCAAAATGACAACCTGAATCTGAATTTGATCTTACTACATTGCTAAGCATCTTTTGTCCTGCTGACAGACATATTGTGCAAATAAGTGTGTCTTGCCTGGCTTTCCTGCTTGGAAAATGATTATTTATTCTGTGCCAGTAGTGGCAATATAGTCAAACTAGCTGGACCTGGTTTATCATACACCGTTAAAAAACTCCCCCCAAAACACCCAACAGACCTCACAACAACCCTGTAAGGTAGGCCGGTGGGTTTACCTCCTCCCCCTTATCAGCATTCCACACTTTTCCCGGAATTGCTGAGGGTGACTCACTCTGTTGCCCTGTTGCTACCACCACCGGTTGAATGTCTGGGCCCCAATCTGGGCCACAGACTGAGTGACAGGAGTGGATTGTGAGGTGGAGAGGGAATTGACACGTGGGTGGTGATTGGTTGAGTGTGTTTCCTCAACATACCCAAGAAAATTATATATATAGATCATTGTTCACAAGGAGCTTACCACCAAAAATAATAGGAAAACAACAGGAATAGGAACAGAAGAATGTGTTTGGTTGGAAACGAGTGTTAACACAATTAGTAGAAGGTGATGCACTACTGTGCTCTACTCACACAGTGGGATCCAGACTTAATCATGTAAGAGCAGACCCACTGAAATCAGTGTGACAGGTTAGCTAAGACCAGAGGTGAGAACTGTGAAGCCCTCTAGATGTGGTTGGGCAACTCCCAAAATTCCATACCATTGATTATGCTGGCTGCAGCTGCTGGGACCTGAAATCTGACAACATCTTGAGGGCTACACATTTCCACCCCTGGTCATGACTAACTAGAAATCCACTGAATCCAATGAGTCAACTCCAAGCATAACTAAATTTAGATTCTCTGAAGAATCTCTGTAAGATTTCATTTATGGCTTCTTCTATGTGAAACGGAGGTAAGTAAACCTCAGTAGAAGACCACCATGTCCAGGGAACAAGCAGACATATATCTACTGGCCAGCTGTTTGTGTTTCATAATTTGGCATACTAGGGATGATACTGAATGAGACAGTAGCACTATTAGACAGGGGGAGTAATTTAGGGTTAGGTCCAGATGTAGGTATGCACAGCTCCTCTAATTCTGTGGAAAAGCTACACAGTAGATTGAGGCACACTGTCGAATGGCGTGCTACAGGAGGGGATCCCTGAAACTAAGGCAGTGGCATCTTTTGCAAATGGAGTCCTTCTGTTCAGGTAGATACTACTGTACTTCTAACCATTAATGTGTGCCCAAACAAAGAAACAAGAGGTATGGCTCCTTACTTATGCTTTCCCTCTGAAATGGCTTTTTAGATTTTTTTCCCCCTTGTCCATGGGACTTCAATCATGGCATATAGATGCACATAGATTATGGATGGGGAAAATATTTTAAAATATTCCAAAAATGAGTGGCAAAAACCTGGACAAAGTGAATCCTGGATGGATGAGAATCTTCACAGTTCAGGACTTATTCTTGTAAAATTCACACACAGGTTTTGTACTGGTATGTCTATTTTCTGTACAAAATATGCTGTAAAAAGTGTCATTTTCTGTGCAAAAAAATCCATAAATTTTGTGCAGTTTTGTGTAGAATAATCCCTAGCCACCCTTTCTGTGCAGTTTCCTTTGTGGAAAATGTTTTCTGTGCAAAAGAAGTTGGAATTTTGAACAGAGTAAGTTCTGAACTGTGAATAGTCTTTGAAAACTGCGTAAGTTTTGAAAACTTTCTCACAGTGGAAAGAAAATCTTTAAAATTACTTGCTGTTTCCTTTGAGACCAAAAATAGCATAGAATTACATCCCTAGAGATGTACAAGTGCACATAAGGGTCCCCCCTCCCTCCGCCAACTAAAATTTATTCTGTCATGTTATGGGAATGAAGTGGAGGGAGACTGTCTAAAGGGTGAGCAGATTTCAGGCTTGGGAATCTATTTTGATTTTCACTAGAAACCTGAGAGGTCAAGTGTCTGGGGTGGGGGGAGTGCACAGAATTAAGGAACACAACCCCTCTGAACACTTGCCCAGCTAAGAAGTTTATTTTCAGTACCAGAGCTGAGCTCAGAATCCTTTTATACATGAATCTATTCCAGATTCTAGTCAGTCCAGTGTATATTTAGGATTGTATGTATACAGCGCTGATGAAAGTGTTCGAGGAGTCGTAAGTGGTGGCGAAAGGTGACCCATGTTTCAGATCCATAAAGGAGAATAGACAGTACAATGGCTCTATACACACTGATTTTTGTGCCTCACCTCAGGAGTTTATTACTCCAGACTCTTTCGTAAAGGCTTTCAAATGCGCTATATGCCTTTGCTACCTGTGATCGATCGCTTTGTCAATCTTGGCATCTGAGGAGATGATGCTTCCCAGGTAGGTGAACTGCTGAATGGACTTGAGCACAGATTTGCCGACTGCAATGTGGGAATGATGGTGTTCATCCTGTGGTGCAGGCTGGTGAAGAACTTCTGTTTTTTTCAGGTTGACTTCCAGCCCAAACAGCTCTGCAGCTGTTGCAAAGCAGAATGTTAGGTGCTGCAGAGCTGCTTCTGTGTAGGCAATAAGGGCAGCAGCATCAGTGAAGACTGACTATGTGAAGAATGTTGCTGTCCTTGAGCAAGCAGGGATAACCAGCATTGAGGCCATGATATTGAGAACACAGCTGCACTGGGCAGGGCACGTTTCTAGGATGGAGGACCATCGCCTCCCCAAAATAGTACTCTACAGTGAACTTGCCATGGGTCAGCATAAGAGGGGTGCTCCAAAAAAGCGATACAAGGACTCCCTGAAACAACAATTCAGGCTTGGCCAAATTGATCACCAACAATGGTCTGCCCTGCCTCACATCGGGAGGCATGGAGACGCGCTATCCACAATGCTGCAGCCTTATTTGAGAACTCACACCGAACAGGTCTTGAAGAGAAATGACAACGCAAAAAGAATCACAACCCGGAAACAACACCTAAGGAGACCTTCTGCTGTGCTTTCTGCAACCGGACTTGTTTATCTCAGATTGGCCTTCTTAGTCATCAGCGCGCTTGCAGAAAGCACCCTCTGGGGAGGGGGAGGGCCCTATTTGTTGTTACTAATACTAATTAGGGGTCAGAAATACAGATTATCAATTGCAAATCACAGAGATCTACCAGTTTATCTTTTACTTAGCCCTGGATGAAGGGAATTCAAGGAATGGTAGATTCAGTAGCTTAGCAGCTAAACTGATAATTTTTATGTTGTCCAATCACTAAAACTTGCTTTGTGCAGCTACCACTAGGTCCTCTTAGATATCCACATGACTAATTACGTTGCTGCTGTGTTTGGTTGTATCTTGTGTGGGTGAATTTCTGTTAGTGTTTTTGCTTAATTTTATTTCTACATTATACATGTCACACCTCTTTTTGAAAAGTCAAAATATGTTTTAAATATAAAAATCCATGAATTTTGGAAGGAATTTTTATACTGTCAGTCCTTTGCATCCACGGATTCTGCATCCATGGATTCCACCATCCACAGCTTGAAAATATTCCTCGCTACACATACCACAAAAATCCAAAAAGCAAATTTTGATTTTGCCATTTTATATAAAGAACAATATTTTACTACGCCATTGTATATAACGGGCCTTGAACATGTACAGATTTTGGTTTCCACAGGGGGTCCTGGAACTAAATGCCAGCGGACACCAAGGGCCCACTGTAAATTGCTCTAGAATAATTCCTCAAGTGCATCATGGGACCAGACATCTGATTTTTCAGAGATCTTTCAATTCAATCATCACATACTACTTTCTGCCATTTTCTCTTCCCAGTTTGTACTGCCATCAGAGGTGCAATGTGTTTGAATAGGAACACATAGATTTCAGCCCTGTAGCCTCTGCAAATGCTGAAGCAACCAAATGTAAAGTTATGGTTCCCAGAAATATCCACAAGTGAGATCTGCTTTTTCAGATCCTGTTACACTATTCATTAAATATGAACTGTATAACATTACTACAGATTCAAACATCTGCAGTAACTTCTACAACATGTGGAATTTTGGATGTGCAGGTTTATGGAAAACAAAGGGCAACAATATTAACTAACTGAATGAGGGTGAAAGCCATGTAAACTAACTGATTGTGATGATAAACCCAGAAGAGGTTTTCTGGTATCTCACCCTGTCACCATTGGGGCCTTCCCAGATTCTATAAGGTTAAGACCGGTCCCCCATCCCAAAGTGCACTCTGCTGTTTGTTCCATCTGTTTACCATCTCCTAGTCAGTGGTTCACAAATGGAGGATTTCATCTGTTGTTGGACTTCAGCTCCCAGAAGCCCTCACCAGTGGCTATGCTAGTTGTGGCTTCTGGGAGTTGCAGTCCAACATTACCTGGAGACCCCCTCCTATTTCTAGGCTAATTATATATAGTTACTATCTTAATAGCTTATGAATTGAATTGTTCCATAAAATAGGAAACTTCAAAACCACTTTGACTCCTGAAAAGGATGATAATGATGACCACGATCATGATGATAGTTTCTGAAACCCTCAAGGTTGGGCCCAACCATCTATACCTAGTGACAAGTGGGGTGCCACAGGGTTCTGTCCTGGGCCCAGTGCTATTCAACATCTTTATCAATGACTTGGATGAGGAAATAGAGGGCATGTTTATCATGTTTGCAGATTACACCAAATTAGGAGGGGTAGCTAATACCCCCAGAGGACAGGATCAGAATTCAAAATGACCTGAACAGATTAGAAGCTTGGGCCAAAACTAACAAAATGAATTTCAACAGGGAGAAATGTAAGATACTATACTTAGGCAGTAAAAACGAAATGCACAGATATAGGATGGGTGACATGTGGCTTGAGGACAGTACGTGCAAAAAGAATCTAGGAGTCTTAGTGGACCACAAACTGTACCTGAGTCAGCAATGTGATGCAGCAGCTAAAAATGACAATGTGATCCTAGGCTGCAGCAATAGTATAGCGTCTAGATCAAGGGAAGTAATAGTGCAACTCTATTCTGCTTTGGTCAGACTTCACCTGGAATACTGTGTCCAGTTCTGGGCACCACAATTCAAGAAGGATATTGAGAAGCTGGAACGTGTCCAGAGGAGGGTGACCAAAATGGTAAAAAGGTCTGTAAGCCATGCCGTATGAGGAGCGGCTTAGGAAGCTGGTTATGTTTAGTCTGGAGAAGAGACGGTTAAGAGGTGACCTGATAACCATGTTTAAATATTTGAAGGGATGTCATACTGAGGATGGAACAAGCTTGTTGTCTGCTACTCCAGAGACTAGGACATGGAGCAATGGGTTCAAACTGCAGCAAAAGAGATTCCACCTAAACATTAGAAGAACATCTTGACAGTAAGAGTAGTTCAAAAGTGGAACACAGTGCCTCAGAGTGTGATGGAGTCTCCTTCTTTGGAAGTTTTTCAACAGAGGCTGGATGGCCATCTGTTGGGAATGCTTTGTGTATTTCTGCATGGCAGAGGGTTGGACTACGTGGTCCTTGTGGTCTCCTCCAGCTCTTATGATTCTATGATACCTATATGCCCTTTCTTTAGTTTAGCCTGACCTAAGATGGTTTTTCCATCCCCACGCCCAGGTTACAGGAGAATCAGTTTTGAATAGCCAGATTTCATTTTTATGGCTGAAAATACACCATCTGCATTTTGGTGGTTTAAGACTAAATACAATTATAGCCATATCAGAATTAATAATCTGAAGATTTAAACAGCAGCTGCATTAGTTAAAATGCTGTTACACTACCAGAGTACTGGATAGAATACTCTCTGGCTTCTCTTCACAAACGAAGATTCAGGAAGGACTCATCCCGTGCTTTCTGCAAGCGCGCTGATGACTAAAAAGGCCAATCCGAGATAAACAAGTCCGGTTGCAGAAAGCACAGCAGGTTTCCTTGGGTGATGTTTCCGGGTTGTGATTCTTTCTGCGTTGTCGTTTCTTTTCAAGACTTGTTCAGCATGAGTTCTCAAATAAGGCTGCAGCATTATGGATAGTGTGTCTCCATGCCTCCCGATGTGAGGCCAGGGCGGACCATTGTTGGTGATCAATTTGGCCGAGCCTGAGGTGTTGTTTCAGGGAGTCCTTGTATCGCTTTTTTGGAGCACCCCTCTTACGCTGACCCGTGGAGAGTTCACCGTAGAATACTATTTTTGGGAGGCGATGGTCCTCCATCCTAGAAACATGCCCTGCCCAGCGCAGCTGTGTTCTCAGTATCATGGCCTCAATGCTGGTGATCCCTGCTTGCTCAAGGACAGCAACATTCGTCACATAGTCAGTCCAGTGTATATTTAGCATTCTGCGTAAACAGCGCTGATGGAAGCGTTCGAGGAGCCGTAAATGGTGGCGATAGGTGACCCATGTTTCAGACCCATAAAGGAGAATAGACAGTACAATGGCTCTATACACACTGATTTTTGTGTTTCGCCTCAGGTGTTTATTACTCCAGACTCTTTTGTAAAGTCTTCCAAATGTGCGATGTGCCTTTGCTAATCTGTGATCGATCTCTTTGTCAATCTTGGCATCTGAGGAGATGATGCTTCCCAGGTAGATGAACTGCTGAACCGACTTGAGCACAGATTTGCCGATGGCAATGTGGGAATGGTGGTGTGCATCCTGTGGTGCAGGCTGGTGAAGAACTTCTGTTTTCTTCAGGTTGACTTCCAGCCCAAACAGCTCTGCAGCTGTTGCGAAGCAGGATGTTAGGCGCTGCAGAGCTGCTTCTGTGTGGGCAACAAGGGCAGCGTCATCAGCGAAGAGCAGCTCATGGACTAGATTGGTGATGGTGAACCTATGACACGCATGTCACCACTGACACGCGTAGCCGTCTGTGGTGACATGTGGCTAGGTCGCTCCCCCTCCCCCCTGCCCGCAACCTCACCACCCTCCCTAAAGTGGTGACCGGGATTCCAAAGCCCCAGTCACCATTTTAGGGAGGCGGGGAAGGAGGGAATGAAAGTGGTGGGTGGGGCTATAAAGTCCCGGTCGCCACTGGGAGAAGGCTTTCCAGCCAGCACCCTTCCGAAAGCTGTGATTGTAGCTCTGGGAAGGGAGGATGGCTGGTTGCTAGAGGGGAGGGGCTGGAGGGGGGAAAGCCCTCCCATCCAGAAAAGCCCTCCCATCCAGCCAGCGATGCTCTCCCCCATGCAGCCTCGCTGGAAGAGAGGGGACATCTCTGTGACTGAGTCATGGAGAAGATCCCTCCTGTCCAGCGAGGCTGCATGGGGAAGGCGGCGGGCAGGTGGGAGGCGGCCTTCCCAAGGAGCTCTGGGGCTTCGAAGCCCCGGAGCTGCCTCAGAAAGTCTGGGGAAGGTGGCAGGTGGGCGGGCGGGACTCTGCCCAGCCTCTTCCTGGCCTTCCCGAGGGGCTCCAGGGCTTTGAAGCACCGGAGCCACCTTGGAAAGGCTGGGAAGGCAGCTGGTGGGCTGGCGGCCAGGAGGGAGTCTGCCCGGCCTCTCCCCAGCCTTTGTGAGGTTCTCCGGTGCTTCAAAGCCTTGAAGCTGCCACGGAAAGGCCGGGGAAGGCGGCGGGCACTCAGGAGTCTGCCCAGCCTCTCCCCGGCCTTCCCGAGGGGCTCCGGGGCTTTGAAGCCCCGGAGCTGCCATAGAAAGGCCGGGAAAGGCAACCTGGTGGGTGGGCGGGAGTCTGCCCGGCCTCTCCCCAGCCTTTGCGAGGGTCTCCGTTGCTTTGAAGGCCTGGAGCCACCTAGGAAAGGGAAGGGAAGGTGGCTGGCGGGTGGGCGGGAGTCTGCCCGGCCTCTCCCCGGCCTCTCCCCAGCCTTTGCGAGGGTCTCCAGTGCTTCGAAGCCCTGGAGCCATCTCGGAAAGGCCAGGAAAGGCGGCTGGTGGGCAGGTGGGAGTCTGCCCAGACTACCCCCAGCCTTCCCGAGGGGCTCCAGGGCTTTAAAGCCCTGGAACCGCCTCCAAAAGGCCAGGGAAGTTGGCTGGTGGGTGGGCGGGAGTCTGCCTGACCTCTCCCTGGCCTTTGTGAGGGGCTCCGGTGCTTCGAAGCCCCGGAGCCACCTTGGAAAGGCCAGGAAAGACGGCTGGTGAGCTGGCGGGTGGGCAGGAGTCCGCCCGGACCCTCCCCGGCCTTCCCGAGGGGCTCCGGGGCTTCAAAGCCCTGGAGCCCACCTCCGAAAGGCCAGGGAAGGTGGCTGGCGGGTGGGTGGGAGTCTGCCTGGCCTCTCCCCGGCCTTTTGCGAGGGGCTCCGGTGCTTCAAAGCGTCAGAAAGGATGGGGAAGGCAGTGGGTGTGCGGGCGGGAGTCTGCCCAGTCTCTCCCCAGCCTTCCCAAGGGGCTCCAGGGCTTCAAAGCCCTGGAGCCGCCTCGGAAAGGCCGGAGAAGGTGGTGGGCTGGCAGGCTGGAGTCTGCCTGGCCGCTCCCCGGCCTTTGCGAGGGTCGCCGGTGCTTCGAAGCTCTGGAGCCACCTCAGAAAGCCCGGGGAAGGTGGTGGGGTAGCAGGAGGGAGTCTGCCCAGACTCTCTCCGGCCTTCCCGAGGGGCTCCGGGGCTTTGAAGCCCCGGAGCCACCTCAGAAAGGCCAGGGAAGAGGGCGGGCTGGCAGGCTGGTGAGTGGGAGGGCGTCTACCTGGCTGCTCCCCGGCATTCCTGAGGGGCTCCGGTGCTTTGAAGCCTCGGAGCCGCTTCAGAACGGGCCGGGAAGGCAGCAGGAGGGAGGGAGTCTCCCCGGACTCTCCCTGGCCTTCGTGAGGGGCTCCGGGGCTTCAGCAAGAAAAAAGTCACTAATAGGCAGGTTAGTTAAAGAATTCCCCCTCACCCTCACTTATCTCAGTTCACGGCATCCCACACAGGCTAAATAATATCAAGACCAACAAAAGAAACCAACTGATGGATGAACAAAGAAGTCACTAAGCAGGTAAGTTAAATAATTAGTTTTTGGTTTATTAAATACAATTATATGTAACAATTATACATTTATGTTATTTAAACAGTAAATATTGCAAAATAATGTTTTTTCCTCTAAATAACACACTACCTGAGTTATGCTCAGTTTTTTGGCGAATTTTGACACACCAAGCTCAAAAGGTTGACCATCACTGGACTAGATAGTTTAGAGTCTAAGTGCAAGCCCTCAGACAGCTTAAGTTAAACAAGCTACCATCAGTACGGTAACGTATATAGATGCCGTTGTCTTCTTCGAGTTCTGCCGTAGTCCTTTGGAGCATCTTGCTGAAGAAGATTATAAATAAAATTGGTGCAAGAACACAACCTTGCTTCCCTCCATTAGTTATTAGAAAGGGCTCTGAAAGAGCATCACCATATCTGACTTGACTGCGCTGGCCCTTGTGTAGCAAGATAATCATTTTAAGGAATTTGGGGGGACATCCTAGTCTTTCCAGGATCTGCCACAGACCTTTCCTACTCACAGTGTCGAAGGCTTTGGTGAGGTCAACAAATGTTACATAGAGACCCTTGTTCTGCTCTCTACATTTCTCTTGCAGTTGTCTAAGGGCAAATACCATATCTGTAGTACTCCTATTGGCTCTGAAGCCACATTGGCTTTCAGGAAGAAGTTCTTCTGCAATGGCAGGAACTAATCTGTTCAGGAGTATCCTTGCAAGGATTTTTCCAGCAATAGAGAGCAGTGTTATGCCTTGATAGTTTGAGCAATCGGATTTTGCTCCTTTTTTCTTGTACAGGGTGATGATGACTGCATCTCGGAGATCTGATGGCAGTTCCCTTTTCCCAGCAATTCACAAGGAGTTCGTAGAATTTATCATGGAGTACATGACCTCCGTGTTTCCAAACTTCAGGTGGGATTCCATTAATCCCAGCTGCCTTGCCGTTTTTCAACTGCCTTAAGGGTCTCTTCCAAAGTGGGAGCTATGTCCAATTCATTTTTCATCGGTTTTTGTATCATATGTTGGATAGCTGAGCCTTGGACTGCTCGGTTGGCACTAAAGAGACTTTGAAAGTGTTCAGCCCATCGATTCAGGATGGAGGCTTTATCAGTAATTAATGTTTGACCATCTGTACTGTAAGGAGCTTTGGACCTGATAAGTAGGTCCAAGCACTGCCTTAAGAGTTTCATAAAATCCTCTAGAATCCCCCAGATCTGCACAGCATTGTGTCTTTTCTGCTATATTGATCCACCACTTGTTCTGCATGTCTCGGAGTTTTTGTTAAAGTTTACTACATGTGAGACGGAAAGCTGCTTTTTTTACATGGCAAGTTGGCTGGGCGAGGTATGCCTGGTGAGCAGTTCTCTTCTTTGCCAACAGCTGCTGGGTCTCTTGGTTGTTTTCGTCAAACCAGTCTTGATTTTTCTTGTGGGAGAACCTGAGGGATTCTTCCGCAGACTGGAGGATACTGTTTTTGATATGTTGCCAAAACACTGTAGGAGAAGGATCTGTAGGGCGGTCTTCAAGTTTTGTTTGCAGGTTTGCCTGGAAGTTGTCTGTCATGGTAGCTTGTTGAAGATTGTTGACTTGGGAGTCTCTTCTTTAACATGCCACCCCTCTTAGGTTTGAACTTAAGATGAAGATTTAGTTTACATCTGACAAGGCGATGGTCTGTCTGACATTCTGCACTGGGCATCACTCGAGTATGGCGGACATCGTGGATGTTTCTCTGGCGGACTAGAACATAGTCAATGAGGTGCCAATGTTTGGATCGGGAATGCATCCAGGTTGTCTTCAAGCTGTCTTTCTGCTGAAAGATTGTGTTTGTAATAGTCAGCTGTTGTTCTGCACAGAACTCTAGCAGGAGGCATCTGTTATCATTGCAATTTCCAACACCATGCTTGCCTAAGACACCTTTCCAGGCTTCAGAATTCTTTCCTACTCTGGCATTGAAGTCACCAAGGATAATAATTTTATCTTCTACAGGGACTTTTTGTATGAGGTGGCAGAGGCCTGTGTAGAATTTTTCTTTCTCTACAGGGTCAGCTTGCATAGTTGGGGCATATATACTAAAGAGAACATGTGGGAGGCGTAAGGAAATAATGCAATCAGAATGTCCTGTTGCCAACGTTTCGAGTTTGGAGGCAATGGAGTTTTTAATCATGAAGCCTACTCCTGAAAGATGTTTTTTCGGTTTTGGGTTTGCCAGACCAGTAAAGTGTGTAGCCAGCGCCGTGTTCTTTAAGGCTGCCTTCCTCATGGAGACGAACTTCACTAAGAGCAGCGATGTCAATATTAAGTCGTAATACTTCATGGGCTATTAGAGCAGAACGACACTCAGGCCGCCCACTATCTTCAGAGTCTTGCATGGTTCTGATGTTCCAGCATGCAAGCATCAGTTTATTTACACCTTTGGAGGCCGGTGTGCGCCTTTGTTTCTTTGCCTTGGTTTGACCGCATCAGAAGATTCCCGTTGGCTGCGGCTAGCCAACCAGGTAGTTGAGCTTTTGTTAGGCCACCTTTTCTAGGCCCCTCTCCATATGGAGCAAGCAGTGCACTCCTTAAAAAGGCTGCTTGGTTGTTCAGGATGCTGCCAAACAAGACTGTCATCTCCCGGGTCAGCCTCGAGCGACCAAAGTCCTGAACCGCCTGCATGCAGGGTTGGGTCTGTGGCTTCCAGTGCATCTTTACACCTGTCGTTTCATCCCTTGCCTATAACTACAGGGCTTTTTTTTTTTTTTTTTTTTTGGAATTGGACTTGTCCTTCGAGCCTGTGCAATGGATTTGTCTGGTGGAGTGCAGTGTGCATAGAACTGGCCTCACCCTTTAAACCAAAGGTTCATCTGCCTGCCTTGCAAGCATGGATGGTAGCAGTGAGGTCCTCAGGCCGTAGGTTTGATTAGAGTTTCCTTCTCTTAGATGGTTGACCTTACAGGGTTAGACGAGCACCATCTGCCCGGGTTTGGGATTAGAGTTTTCCTTCTCCTAGGATGGTTGCCATAAGTCTAGAGAGCCCATCTTGCCCTTTGACGCTCTTTGTCAGACCCTTCGGTTTTGATCTGTCTGGCATGGGAGACCCTACCGGTGGCTATTGTGCCACCGCCAGCATAGCTCAAAACATCATTAGGGTACGCAAGCCTCTCTCCCACGACAAGGGGGCATCAATGGAGAGGGGATAGAACGTTAGGTAATAATAAAATGGCCAAATGGGCACCTCTTATTAATTTAGAAATATTTATAAACAAAAGAGAAAATGGGCATGCATAAAATCTCTTTTCATCTCCCAGATTGCTGGTAAAGCTTAATAGCAGCCCTGTGGAAGACACTACCCATCATCAAAGAAATATCTGAGTGTACTATATTTAGTATAGGCTCTCTCTGTTGCTGCCAATAATCTGTAGTCAACATAGATTTCAGAAAACATCTTTACGTTATTTCTCTGTCATCTTCAAAAGCTGCACAGAGAGCAACTTTGGATTTTTAAGCAGAGGCTGGATGTTCATCTGTTGGGAGTGCTTTGTTTATTCCTGCAGGGCAGAGGGTTGGACTAGATGGCCCTTGTACTCTCTTCCAACTCTATTGTTCTATATTCTTGGATTAAACTTGCTAGTAGAAAACAGATACAAGAAGTCAAGAGTAGCATCTCTAAATCCTCTCTTTTCTTCCTGGAAAACTACCCAAGGCTCAGCTTACATCATCATCTTACAAATCTTTAAAATTACTTGTACAGTTTTGCCTGAATATTGATGAGACCAATGGGCCCACAAGGTTGAGCTTGTTTTTTTAAATTAATCAGAACAACATTGAGGTTCCAGCCCACCGAATTAATTAAATCAAGAACATTTCCCCTATGATGGCTTCCCATTACTTAACATTTGATTTAGGAATACAATCTTTATCTGATATCTACTGGAAGTAAACTGGCCACTTGACTATTTTATTTCACCTTACTGATTGCAAGTTAGGGATCAAACAAAGATGGGTTGGAAAAAATGAGTTAGCATTATGGCCCAATGAAATCTCATTAAACTCAGACTAAAATTATACTTCGTTAGGTATGAGAGGACCAGGAAGTCATAAAAAGTGCAAGCAAAGACCAGAGATACTTCATATTGTCTCTTCAGGTCTAGCAACTCAGCCACTACTCTGTTTTAGCTACTTTGATCTTTTACAGCTTCTGAACACCCCCTTCCTCCATTAAAATTTCCTTGCACTCATGATTGGTCCATGTAGGTGTGATGTAATTGGAATTAAGATATTCAGTTGGGGCTCTTAGAAAAACCTTTAATACTTCCATTATCATTCAATAATGTACAAGGTACTGGGAGGAAAAAATCAGGTTCATAAATGTGATTTGCAAACATAGAAGGTACCCTGTTCAATCTGTTGTTAATATGTCCACCAAAAGTATCGTCCCTTTTCATTTGCCTTGTTGAGTCAACTCTTTTCTTTCTTCCATCTCATTTTCTCTCTTCCTACTCCCTTATCTCCAGTGGATAGCTAAGGAAGAATGCTTTTGCCAGACGTCTGAACTGGTTACTTGCAGATGGCTGTTAAAACTAGGCTCAGGGCTGCAGGTGGCCTATGCTGCTTTATAGTAATTGGTATATTCAGAGCAGCCTACCTCTGGTAATTAAAAAAAAAAATCCTTAACAGTGGCAAGGCAGGGAGCTAGGCTACATGAGGCCCTCAGCCAAACTTCAAAAGCCCTATGCAAGTGACTTGTTAAAGCCTCTGAAAGAGCATTCTGTCCTTTTTGCTCTGGCATTCCCCATCCTTAACCCTGTCCACTGCCGGCATGAAGCCCCTGACACATTACTTCTGAAGGAATGCTGCCCACAAAAGAAACAATGTTACCTACTGCAGCTTAACAGAGAAAATGCTTTCTCCAGGATACTTGGTAGTTCCCTGGCTTAGCAGGTTGTTTAACCTAACAAGTCCCAATATTCTGTCAGCCATATCAAGTTGACTCTTAATATACCATAGCATGGCATATTAGGCTGCTGCAGGATAAACTGACAAGCCAGAAAATTGATGAAAAGGTTATTTTATTTTCTGAGGTACTTTTGAATGATGAACAGAAAGACTATGCAAGTACGGAAAAGTGCAGAGTATAAAGCAATGGATTGTGGGGGTGCATAAACGAATCTTAATATGCTTTTTCTGCATCTTTCAAGTGTCCAAGAAAACTTTGTTTGACCTGAAAACAAAACCCCAAATCTTCAGCATGGAAAGGGGTGGAGGGACCCATGGCACATGGAAGAAACCTTAAGCTTAGCAATGAATCTGCAGTCTCCATTAGTCAAGTTGAGCCACCTCAATGTAATAACATTTCACATAAATCCATTAACATGGGTGACTGTCTAACCGAACTCAAAGGAATTTGTTTCACAATTTGTACCTGGGATTGTTATTCCATTGAGTCTTCTGGCAGCCTAATGTACGTTGACAAGTTGTCTTAGTTTATTTCAATTTGTTATAGATCAAGCTTTACTGCCTTTCACTTGCAAGTGTCAAGTTGCTGCTCAAAACACAGAGCATAACATCTTAGCACTAACTGGATTCAGCTTTCAGAGACTGATTCTACAATGGTGTTACAGAATTCATTTCAACTTGTTGTTGCTGACTGCTGTCAACTTCAACTTATGGCAACCCTATGAGTGAGAGACCTCCCAAGTCACTCTGTCCTCAACAACCCTGCGCAGGTCTTGCAGACTCAGGGATATGGTTTACTATCAATATATTTATTTGTTAAAAGCACTAAAGTTTATATGCCTTTTGGAATTATGTTCTCATCTTGTATATGGTGGAATTCGCATTTATAGTTAGATTAGTGCAAAAATTTAAACCGATATTACAATAAACCTACTTTAGCTAAATGGTTGCTAGGTTTCATTCATTCTAGATCTGGTGTAGGAAAACTTTACCCCTTTGTATGTTCTGGATCACGATACCTCAGTATTGCCCATGCTAGGTGGAGCTGATGGAAATTATAGGCCCAAACATCTGAAGGGCAAAAATTTCCCCACACCTACTGTAGACCTAAAGACCTACAACATATATCTTAAACACCATGCTAGATAGTGTGATTCTCTTGATGTACAGAGCAGAATTTGGGCAACGTAAGGGAATGTTCTATTGCAGTGCTACCCAAAGTGCTAGTTGCTGGTGAATTTCCTTACAAGAAAGGAACAACTGTAGCGAACAGGCACAAATATGGTACCAGTTCCAGGCACACTGTGGGTGGGTGGGTGGACTCGTTCGTCCTTTATATCAGATAGTACAAAAGTGCAGTGTTTTACAGTTTAGCAGTAACATCTTCCTGGAGAAAGACCCTCCATTTGGGGCAAAGCAAAGAAAAGAAATGACCAAGTGACCTCATGTAGAATTAACTGGATAAAAAAGCAACCCTTTTGCAGTAACATGTAAAGGAAAACCCAAATCAACCATGTCAAACTTGCCATTAAGGAAACAATGACATTTTGGATTCATGTTGAAAATCATCAGCTCCCAATTAATTTTTTTAAAAAGATCAGTACTGATGACCTTCATCAATGAAATCTGAAGTTGGGCTATTCCCTTGTAGTTAGTGCCACTTGCTAAATAGATTCCATATGTACACAGTAACAACACAAGAGACATTTAGTCTAGCTTTTATATGAAGAATTTAATTATCTATACATGAAGCTAATTGTAAAGGCTGTATTACAGTTGTTAAAGCTGAAGTTTTTATATATTTATATATTTTACATTCATATCCAAGAAAATACTGAAGTGCAACTGAATAAGGAGCGTCACTTGTTCTTTGCACCACAAGAATGGAGATAAAGGAATTCTACAACATTGCCAGTGTGAAATTTAGAAACAGAATACATAAACAAAAGAAAATATTAAGGGTATTAGTAAAGATGCTATATTGTGCTTGAGGCATAGGCTCCCCCCCCCCAATGTGCTGGCCACACTAGGCATTTTATTTAGAGCTTATAACTAATATTTGAAAGACAAACAGCTTTGACTACAGCACATCTACATAAAATTTGACTGTAAGCTCCATTTAATATTATTTGTATAAATTCCACAGTCTAGCTTTTAAAAAATGTAAACATTGGAAATTAATTGCAGGAAGATATGTCTATACATTCTTTTTGTCAAGATAAGATAATTACTTGCTCAAGGATGCTGTTCCATAGTCATAAAGTAACTGTGATGATAAAATTTTATGTAACTTGAAAAAAAAAGTTAATTATCAAGAAACACATAAATCTTGTATTCTTTTGATTTTATGTGAAAAAACAAAACAAATCTGAGACACAGAACAAAAAGGTGCTTACTATATGTAGTTACAAATAAGTGTGCAAAATATAACATAATAGAAATAACTGTATTTATACATGAATATTCTTTCTTGCACATGGAAGGAAATTAATTTCTTGTCCATGATGAAACACACACACACACACACACACACACACACTCCACAAGAACATCCAACATATAACAGTACAAGAAACCAAATACCTTAGCTGAATTTGTAATTGAGCACATTTTAGTTTTCTTTAAACCAGTTCTTTTAGTAGTACACAAAGAAAAAAAAGACAGACACTAACAACATTGGACAAATGAAAAGTGAGAATACAAGTCTCAGAGTTTTGGACATTTGGAACAATTTTAATAGTACATGCAGCATTCCTTGATAGTGGGTCTTTTTGCAATAACAAAATTGCAACGACAAATACTTTTTTTCCTTTAAAAGGCTAAAATAGGCATTTAAAATATTTATACTATTGAAAGCACCTGTGTCAAGGTGGAGAACTAGGTGGGTAACTATGAAAGCCACAAAAGGACCCACTATCCTCTGTTTTTTGTCTTTTTTTTTTTGTAATTTTGCTTCTATATCTGAAGATATTAAATAAAAACATTGTGATTACATGCAACTAATGTAAAATGAGGTAAACTGCTCTGCAGTGTGTTCTTCTACTCAGAAGGCAGTAGATGATCATGCTGGAAGTCACATGATCAAGGCTGCATCTCCCAGCATCCCTCTGGACAGTGATATGGGATAGTGGGTCTCTTTGAGGACTTTCAAGCCTGAGTGGGGGATGGACAACATATGATTCCTAGAAAAAGGAGGAAAACAACACATAAGCAAAACAAAACAATGAGCAAAATTCAAGCTAGGAAAATGAGCCAGGTATGTAAACAGCATGGTGCAAAAATGATAAAGGTCACATGCTACAAAGGGAATGGAACTAAAAACCAACACAAATATAGGCTTGCAATATAGAAGGTCTTCAAAGAGAGTTAGGTAAATATATAGCAGTGGCCTTGTTCCAAGTTCTGCAAAATACAGCAGAATCACAGCAATGCTGCATGTTTGTTTCTTTTTAAAAAAACAAGTACTATTTCAGCAACTTCTGACAGAAAACAGTCACTTACATTGCTGGCTTGGATCCATATCTGTTGTCAGTTTCACATAGTTGGATGGGAAGAGACCCACTTGCCCATTCACTTCGCCTTTCCACCAGTCAGGGTCTTCTTTATTAAGGACGTTTATGATCTGGCCTTTGCTGAATGCTAGTTCATCATCATTCTGTGCAATGTAGTCATACATACCAATTACTTGGCACACTGGGGAAAAAAGCAGACAATAGACAACTTTTGAGATTTAAGATTTCCAAAGGAAAAAAGACGGTTAAGAGGTGATATGATAGCCCTGTTTAAGTATTTGAAGGGGTGTCACGCTGAGGATGGAGCAGGCTTGTTTTCTGCTGCTCCAGAGACTGGAACACGGAGCAATGGGTGCAAGCTCCAGGAACAGAGATTCCACCTCAACAGTAGGAGGAACGTTTTGACAGTAAGAGCTGTTCGGCAGTGGAACACACTCCCTCGGAGCGTGGTGGGGTCTCCTTCCTTGGAGACCTTTAAACAGAGGCTGGATTGCCATCTGTTGGGGATGCTTTGACCAAGATTTCCTGCGTGGCAGGGGGTTGGACTGGATGGCCCTCATGGTCTCTTCCAACTGTACAATTCTATGATTCTATTATTCTAAGGGCAGAAAAAAACTTATCCACAAACATTTGGATATTCCAATTGTAATCCACATATTATTGAAAATGCACCAACCAAAAAGCATTTAACATTTTCAAAAATGGACTCTGCTTTTCTTTAAAAAAAGAAAAGATGAAGGGGAGATGACAAGTGCTCTATACAGTGGTCATATGGCACTACAACTGATGTACAGCTGAACTTTGAAGGCAGGTTTCTGAAGCTCAGCGTTGATCCTGCCCCACAACCCTCAATTTTAAGGTCACAAGGCCTCTTTGAGCTGACATGATCATGAATTGCTTCTTCCTACCTCTCAGTGCTAGGTAGTCCTTGTATTTGAATGTCTACTGCCCACCACAACCATGTGTGTTTGTGACTTCAAGTTGTCTCTTAACTTATAGCGACCCATAAATTTCATAGGGTTTTCTTAGGCAAGAATACTCAGAGGTGGTTTTACCATTTCCTTCTACTGAAATATAGCCTACAGAAGAACAGGTTGTTTACCTGTAACTGTGTGGGGTTTTTTTCTTAGTGGTCATCTGTGCCCTCACACAAATGGGTTTCACACCTGCGCAAAGACTCCAATCAAAAAGAATAGCTTGGTAAGAAGTCTGCCACCTCCTACCTATCAACATGTCCTAGCTCATCAAGCTACTGTTCCCTCAGTTTTGAAGTCTGCTGTGGAAAATACAGAGGCCTGAAAAAGGGGAAGTAGGTGGGTCTGTGTGAGGGCACAAATGACCACTTGAAGAACCACAGTTACAGGTACACAACTTGTTCTCCTTTGCAGAATCTGTACCTCACACAAATGGATGACTGTGAAGTTGGTTGGTGGGTCAGGTCACTGAAGAACAGCAGAAAGCACAGCATGTCCAAACTGGGCATCTGCCCCAGGTCTACAATCCTGTCTGTATTATTGGACAAAGGTGGGCAGCTGCAACCACGGAGCCACTTTCTTTACACAGTTCAATTTGAGGACCGCTGCAAAGCAAAGCTGGTGAAGAAGCCACTGCCCTGGTGGAGTGTGCTCTTAAGGTAACTGGAACAGGCTGTTTGGCCAATTCACAGGCAAGTCTAATAGTCTGTACAACCATTTAGATAGTCACTGTCAAAAAACTTGATATCCTTTCTGAGGTTCACCATAGCAAAGAAATAGCCTGTTGGAACAATGAAACACTGTGGTATACTGAACATAAAAGTCTAGTGCCCATCGTACATCAAGACAATGCAAGGATCTTTCCAGAGGCAAAGTTGGTTGTAGATAGCAAGTAGGGATGACAATGTCCTGGCTCAGATGGAACTGCAAGACTATTTTAGGAAGAAAGGCAATATCTGGACACAGCACTCTTTATCCCAATGAAAGACAAGAAATGATTTGTCATAATGAAGAGCTGCAACCTCACTCACCCTCCTGGCAGAGATGACAGCCACAAGGTAAGTAGCCTCTAATCAACTGACATAAGTGGCTCGAAGGGCCTGCATGTAAGCTGCAAGAGGACCAAGGAGAGCAATCAAGGTGGTGGAGGAGTAGCAACCAGTGGATAAAGGTGTGCTAAGTCCTTCAGAAGCTTTTTAACCACAGATTTGAGAAAAGAGTGACCAAAGTTTGAGAGGCTGGTTAGTAGGCTACAACAGCAGTCAGGCAGACCTCTTAAAACAAACAAACAAACAAACAAAAACCCAAAACAAACCCTGCTCCCAAAGATGAAGCAGAAAATGGAGAACAGTGGAGAAGGAGGCTCAGACCTGGATGATGCAAAGGAGCAGAAACATTTCTACTTGTATTGGTATGGTTTCTTGGTAGAGTCCTTCCTGGAAGCTGACAGGACTGATGTGAGCTGAGGTAATATTATGATGTTATTACAAGAGCTGCAGCATTTTGAGACTGGGATGGAGGACTTGCCCTGGGAGTATGACAGCAGGTCTGGCACCCGAGGAATAGACATGATGCAGCACTTGTAGAGATGGAGAAGCAGGGCAAACCACAGTTGTCTGGGCCAATATGGTGCAATGAGAACTTAGTCGGCCCTGGCAAGTTTCACTACCACCTTTGCCAGTAACAGAAAGGAAAGAAACAGATACATCAGATAGCTGGACGCATCACTGAGGCCCCCTTGTCCTTATCCTGCTCTGGAACAGAAGCAAGGACATTTCACATTGATAGGAGACACAAACAGATTGATATAAGCCATCCCCCCCATCTGGTGATTACAAGGTGATAAGCATCTTCAGATAGAGACCACTCATGCTGAAGAATGCAGGCATGGCTGAAAGGGTCTACTAGTACCTTTTCTGTACCTGCCAAGTCCACTGCCACAAGATGAATGTGTCTCTTGGTATACCAGTCCACAGAGTCATGGCCAGATCAAGGAGTGGTGAGTGAATGCCTCCTTATTTGCTTATATAGCAAATAACAGTGGTCTGATGTCATTTGTACAACTCTGTCCCTCAGTTTCAGCTTGAAAGCCTGAAAGGCCTTGATGAGTGCAAGAAGTTCTAAGGCACTGATGTGAAACATGGAGTCCTGGGGAGTCCAATGTCCTTGTATCGTGACAGTATCTCAGCGCACTCTCCAACAGGTCAGAGAGGCATCTGTTATTACCATGCATGATGGATCAGGCAGATAAAACGGCATGCTGGACAGAAGGTTGCAGGATTTCATCCACCACAGAAGAGGTTGAAGCACATGCCAGAGTGCTGTCAACCTCATGGATTGATGACCCTGAAGGGGGTCAAAAAACGTTTTAAAAACCAACTTTGTAGATGGTGGAATCTTAGGCACATCAGGTTAAGTAACAGCTGTGTAGATGGCCATAAGGCACAGGAGCCTCTGAACAGTGAATGCTCAACAGCGAGGTTGATGGAGAAGCACACCTAGTCTGTCTCTAAGATTCTCTGCCTTGTAGACAGGAAGTTAGGCTCTGCCTATATGAGTCCAATGTCACTCCAAAGAAGTTGATGACCCTTGCTAGCTCCAGAAATGACTTCTTGGGGTTGACATTGAGACCTAGGACTTGAAGGAGAGATAACAGCCCCATAAAATCCTGCTTCAGGAGGACAACACTACTAGCCAGTTGTCCAGATATGGGTAAAAGGATACAGAGTCCTGAGAAAGGAGATCACCAGTGCCTTGCACTTGGTGAATGTAGAGAGAGCAAAAGGAAAAACCTTGTATTGGTAGAGGTCCTTGCCGATCATGAACTAAGGAATTTGTCATGTTACGGTCTTATCCCAATGTGAAAGTAGATGTCTTGGAGGTCTATGGATGCAAACCAATCTACTTTGAGGAGAAATGGTAGGATGGAATGTACAGTCACCATCTTGAATTTGCATGGTTTGATATATCAAAGTTCCAGAATCAGGAAAAGGCCACCAGGTATCTTCGGAACCATAAAGTGCCAGGAGAAGTAACAACCTCTTCTGCAGCAATCCAGAAGTTTCTCTATAGCACCTTTCTGTAGCAAGGTAGTGATCTCATCTAGCAGGACTCTGGAAGGACGGGTACAATGTAAAACGCCAATGGGTAGAATACTTGAGAACTCTATGGCATAATTCAAATGAACAAGTCAGAAACCAAGAATCTCTGGTGATGTTATGCCAGGTGGTGCAATGGTAGTATAGTCTGGGAGTCCAAGATTAAAGTGGGCTTGATAGATGGAATACAAGCTGCAGCAATGTCCTGACAGAAGGGTAAAAAAACAACAACAACAAGATTTAGAAGATATGGAAGATTTCTTCTATGCAGATGGTTGGAAGTGCTGCTGCTTCTATTATATCTCTGATGTGAAGAAAAATGCTACAACGGAGTGTCTGATGTCCGTGATGGTGACTTATATCTCATAAAAGAGGATGATTGATGTTGCCATGGGGATCTGAAGGGTTGCTGTTGTTGCTGTTGCCCTCTCTGCAGCCAGTCTAGCCTTGCACAGATGATCCAAGGCCTCATCAATTTTGCTACTGAATAGCCTTCCAGGTCAAAAGGCAGGTCTTCCATTCTCTGTCATGCATCTTCTGAAAGACCAGGAGATTGCAACCAGGCGTACATTCAGCCAAGGGGAACTGCCCCAACATCACTTTGGCCACACAGTCAACCGAGTGACAGGCTGACTGGATCTGCTGTGTGGCCAAAGAATGAGCCTCCTGGTGGAAGTGTAAGGCTGCACTCCAATGCTCCTCTGGTAGATGGGGAATAAATGACAGCGTCTTATCCCATAAAAAAGTTTGGTAGGCCAACATGTAAGCCTACATGTTACCAACTAGCACTGCCAAGGCCAGATAGAAGTGGCGACCAAAAATGTTCAGCCTTTTGCCCTCCTTATCAGTAGGTGTTAAGTGTATCTTTCCACTAGAATGAGACTGGGATAATTCCACAACAATTAACAGGGATGTCCCTCAGGCTGCATTTGATAAAGATTCTCCAGACTCCTGAAAACTGATGGAAGAAATGCTGATTTTATCCATGACTGTTTTATAAGTTCTTGTAAAGCAGGTAACATAGCAGGTGCTGTAGCCTGTGCATCGACCAGCTGAAATACCAAATCTGCCACTGGAGCAGCTGAAGGAGTGATATCTAGTCCCAGAGATTTAGCTATCGAGGACAAGATCAGCAAAGAGTTTAATGTCCTCTACAGGGGAAATGACATCTTCCACAGCACCAGAAGGGGAAGAGGTGAGAGGTGATGGAAATCCAGGAGATAATGAGTGAGAGTCAGAGTCGTCTGATGAGCCCAAAGACAGTTGTTGTTGAGGTTGAGAAGGATGGTAATGGTGGTGGAAGGCACAGATAAAGGCAATGGAGCTGAATTGGAGGTAATCAGAACCATAGCAGACAGAGCAGCAACAGAAGCAAACATGGAATGATGCTGGGTATTGATGAGTATACAGATATGGTGAGCACTGATACAGAGGGAGGAGCCTGAACAGGAGAAAGAGGTGGTCTCGATGTGGTGGCTGTTGTCCTTGGAAGTGGTGACAGCAGCCAGTGTAGAGGAGACAGAGTTGTAGACAGAAGACGTTGGTGCTGTGATAGGTCCAGAGGCAACCTTGTAAGAATAAAACGAGAACAACTGCAACACTGGTGGTAAGGTGAATGCCAGTATGAGACATAGTCCCAGTGATGGGACCTATTCTGGTAGGAAGGCAAATAGGATGATAGTATCTAGGATACTCCTTCGAGAGATGTTTGTGTTGGTAACTATCAATATAGGAGATGGACGTATATGGTAAGTCCTCCCTATATCAATAGTCCTGGTAAGATGGCCTCAAAGAGGCATACAACCACTCTCTCAAGAATGGAGATTTATCTGTTATTATACTGAAGTAAAGGAAGTTGAATTATCTCAGGATTACAACCATAAACTGGTAAGTTAGAAGTCATATGCAATTCCCTAGTTTTTGTGTGTTAGTTTGTTAGTAGGTGTTAAATTGTATGTTTGTTTTATTTTGTTTTTGTAGTTGACCCTCAATGTGTAGTTTTATATTATGATTATTTTGTCTTAACAAAAATATATCTTAAAAAAAAAAGAAGGGTGATTGCTCCTGATGCAGAGAAGGAGGCAAAAGCCTATATCTTGGTGACTTGCGAGAGGTTCCAATGCTGGAAATAAGTATATGTTGTTCCAAAGAAGGTTCCACTGCATGGACTGAAGGGGAAACCACTACAGCTGTTGGTACCAAGAGGCCAGTTGATGTCAAAGGCATCTCAGGCAGAGTGGTAAGCATCAGTACCGAGAGCATTGATCACAATGGTGATGATGCAGTTAGTACAGAATGATGTTTTGTATGTTTCGATTGCTTCTTTTCCTTTGGAACGGTATCCTTTTTTGAGGTCGAGTGGCCATGCAGAGAGGCTGGTCTTTTAGGACTTAACTTAGCATGGACTTCACTATATTTTCAATATAGCTCTCTTTTTAAAGTTCATTTAAACAGCACACCAAGGAATAAATGGATCAATAAGTGAATGATATAAGCGATGAAGTCTTCTGGAGGAAAAATGATAAACAACAATTTCTGTTAGATCATTCAAGCAACAGGAGCCAATCTTCACTTCATGGACTCTGCGCGGATGGTGCCACCGGGAACAGTTTTCATGAGGATAGGTGTTCACCAGGTGCTGGAGATAATAGCCCAAATGTTATACAGAGAACAAGGTAAAGAGTACAAGAGTCCAACAGTGGGAGGAATAAAACCTTTAAAAGGCAGATGGGGGAATGGTCCATGGCCTTAGATGCCTCTATACTAATGCACAGAGCATGGGAAATAAACAGGATGAACTTGAACTCTTAGCACAGTAAAGCAAATATAATTTTATAGGCATCATTGAAACCTGGAGGGATGACTCTCATAATTGAAATGTAGTAATAGAGGGGTATAACCTATTTCAGAGAAATAGACCAAATAGGAAGGGTGGTGGAGTAGCATTATACATTAAAGATGTGTACACCTGTGAACAGATCTATGACTTAAATCCTGGGGGCCAGGTTGAGAGCATCTGGGTAAAAATTAAGGGGGAGAGAAACAGCAGAGATGTTGTTGTGGGAATCTACTACAGACCTCCAAGCCAAACTGAGGACTTGGATGATGCCTTCCAAAAGAGATGACCGCACATTCAGACAGGACAGATGTAGTAATAATGGGGGATTTTAACTATCCTGATATTTGTTGGAAGTCCAACTCTGCCAAAAATGTAACGTCCAACAAATTCCTCACTTGCCTTGCAGACAATTTCATTGTCTAGATGGAAGAGGCAACAAGGGGATCAGCTATTTTAGATTTGATCCTAATCAATGGGGATAACCTGGTTAATGGTGTAGAAGTGGCGTGATCCCTAGCGGGGAGTGACCATCTTCTGCTGGAGTTTGTTATGCAGAGAAAAGGGGAAGTGAAGTGTAGTCAGACATGCCTTCTAGACTTTAAGAAAGCTAATTTCAGAAAACTTAGGGAATTACTTGGGGTGATCCCATGGTCAGGAATACTAAAAGAGAAGGGAGTACATGATGGATGTGAGTTTCTAAAAAGTGAGATACTGAAGGCACAGCTTCAAAGAGTTCCAATGAGCAGGAAAACTGGCAGATGTCTAAAGGAACCACTATGGATGTCAAAAGAACTTTCAACTGAGCTGAGACTTAAAAGTAATCTCAGAACCACTGGCAATAATCTTTGAGAAATCCTGGAGAACAGGAGAGGTCCCAGCAGATTGGAGAAGGATAAATGTTGTCCCCATCTTTAAAAAGGAGGAAAAAGAAGATGCAAATAATTATTGCCCAGTCAGCTGGCATCAATACTAGGAAATATTCTAGAGCAGATCATTAGACAGACAGTCTGTAAGCACTTAGAAAGGAATGCCGTGATCACTAAAAGTCAACATGGGTTTTTGAAAAACAAGTCATGTCAGACTAATCTTATCTCTTTTTTGATAGTTACATACTTGATAGATGAAGGGAGTGCTGTGGATGTAGTGTATCTTGATTTCAGTAAGGCCTTTGACAAAGTCCCCCATGATATAGGTGGAGGATAAGAGCAGCAACCCCAATGAGTATTCCAAGGTGCTGAGAAGAGGACCAAAGTACTCTTCATTCTGGGAAGGAAGGAGAAAAGGTGAGAACCTGGAGCTTTAGTGGATGAGGGTAGTGGACTGTCTCTGAAGCCCCCAGGATTTTCCTGCAACATCCTTAGTTGTTTTCAATCCCCCCCCCACACACAAAAAACACCTTTTCTTTGGAAGAAAATTTTCTTGGCCAAAAAAATGTGCAATTTTTCCACATGCATCCTGGTAGGTTTACATTCATGAGAGGCCTTTTCTTAAAACCAACCTACCAAAATGAGAAATAAACCAGTTGACTTCTGGTTAACATCCTGTTTTCAAAAAAGGCCTTTAAGAGGCCTAAAACAGATTGCTTCTCTTTCCCCCAAAGCATGCCAAAATTGCTGTGTGTGTGTGGAAGAATTTTTACAATTAAAAAGATTTTGTAAAAATTCAGGATGGGGAGCACAGTGAGGAGGAATACATGGCCTTCCAAAGTCCAATAGGCCAATCCTTGCAGTTGTCCACCATTACAATGTATAAACCATTTGCGTTCCATCCATTCTGTCTAAATAAGGGTGTTTAAGGTGGATTACCCTTCAATGAAACCATACACGTTTCTAAAACTTTCAAAAATAAGTATGGCATAAACAATGTCTTCTGTTAATCCAACAGTACCCTAGGTCACATCAAATAACTTGACACTTGGTGCATCTCTAAGGTATAAGGCAGCCTTCAATATCAACTGGGATAGCCACACTTTAAGGTGCTATGTCAAAGAAATAAAAAGGGAATGCAGTAATTTTTTTAAACCAAACATATAATGCTTCACCATTTTGTCAAGCCCAAGAGAGTGGAAGCTAGAATACTGCATGAAGTCACTACCAAAGGCTAATGTTCAGAGTTTGTGGTACAGTATAAAATGCAAGGAAGGATACATGTGATCTTTGTAATGTTGGCAAATATGATCTATATCAGTGTGTCTTAACCTTTTCTTTACCAGGGGCCCCTTGTTGCTGCGGACCCCCAAGACTCAACTCAATATTTAAAACCCTAACACTCCTTCTTTGGAGGTTTTTAAACAGAGGCTGGTTGGCCATTTGTCAGGAATTATTTGATTGTGTATTCCTGCATGGCAGGGGGTTGGACTGGATGGCCCTTGAGGTCTCTTCCAACTCTATGATTCTATGTTTATGTCTAACAACAACAACCAACATACTAATACTAATACAATTATACCATCCATTAACCCTTCACTCAACGAGGCACTGAAGGGGAGGGAAGACTTTCTCCTGCTTCCTGCAAATTTGTGGCTGGAGCAGACTGAAGAGCAATGTGCAGGCCAAGCCGGCCAGCCTTTGTCTTGGCCCCTGACACGTGGACTGAGCAGCCTTTAAGCCTTTGCAGACCCCCTGTGAAGACACTGCGACCCCCTGGGGGTCCATGTACCCCAGGTTAAGAACCACTGATCTATATATCAACATGAGTCTACCTAAATTGCTCTGCTCTGCAGTAATTCTGGACTTGACTCAATGGAGATGCTAATCTATAGTACTGTTTGAATTATGCAAATGTAAGGAATCAAAAGATTTTTAAGCAGCATCTGAAATTTTAAATCAGTGGGTAAGCTCTGCTTTCTCTGTCTGCACCCATATTCCATAATATAAATGCTCTTAATGGGCTGTCAATTATTATACAGAAGAACTATCTTATTCCCAGTGCTGCAGTTGTCCTGAAGAATGCCCCTGAGAGCTGGAAAAACATTACAGGAACAATATCTTTTTAAGATTTAGGATGGAGAAAAGCTAACATTCCAGATGTTGTTGAACTACAATTTCCATCATCCCTCACCACTATGCTGGCTAAGGCTGATGGGAACTGCAGGCCAATATCAGGAGGGCTACAGATTCCCCATCTCGTTTAGAATTGAGCATAGAATTAACCAAATACCAATTTGTAACTAATTCCTTTCCCCACCAACAACAAAGGAATAATTACATTACATCACATTAGTAAATGACTGAGGAACAGCTTCACACTTGTTTTGCAGTGTAACTAGCTCATAAGCTTTTGTTTCTTTTCTTTTCTTTCCATTTATAATTTTTATTGGAAATATAATCTAGAGTGTCACTGGTATCTATACAAGCAAATGAAAAAAAGATATAAAATGGACAGTAAACTAATAGGAATCATGCAAGAAAAGACAGAACGGGAGACTATCATTCAACTAGGGAACAAATACATGACATTGAGATTTTACAAACTGTTTTTAAAATGGGACACGGAAGAAGAAGTAATTAAAACCAATATGATAGCCTGAGCACAAAACATCGGCCACACAATTGACCTGACCAACTGGGAAAGAATGTGGACTAAGCAAGTTAAAATAAGCTTTTGTTTCTGTCTTATGGCCACCATAAGGCAAACCTATCACAGAGTTTTCTGAAGCTAAGAGTGTGTGACTTGCCCAAGATCACCCAGTGGGTTTTCATAGCCGAGGAGTGGTTTGAACCCTGGTCTCCAGAGTCGTGGTCCAGCATTCAAACCACTATGCCACACTGGCTTCTAAGTAGTTTGAACCCTGGTCTCCAGAATACTAGTCCAGCACTCAAACCACTATGCCACGCTGGCTCCTAACTACTTTTATAGTAATAGAAATGTGTCCTTACCAAATGGTGAAGAAAGAATATCACATGTTTTAACTGTTGGCTTGTGTTGTAACCTTGGGCAACTGTGGATGATGAAGAGGTCTGGAAAAGACTGTATTTTGTATGACAAAACTAGTGTCTTGTCGCATTCAGGGTTTATTTTAAAAAGTAACTGAACACAATTATTTTAGTTACTTTCAAGAAGCATGAAAATAAGTGTCAATGTAAAAAAACCAAAAAACACATGCCACTCTGTAAGTATAGCAGGGTAGATATGTGCCTTGAGGCTATAACAATAACTGATTATCAAAATTAACTGATTTAGAGATTAATTAATAATAATAATAATAATAATAAAATTTATTTATACTCCGCCCCTCTGTTAAAACAATCGGGGCAGCTTACAAAAATAATTCTTCAATCACCCTGGCTGTACGCTGTATCCATATGAATATAGCCCTCCTGGTAGCATATTCAGTCATCAAGCATGCTAGACTGCTATATAAGATATTAATCTCCATCCTTAATGTTTAATGCTAATATTTCTCAGAGGTTCTTCAAAAATAATATAAGCAATGGCCAAACTTATCTGAAAGACAACTTAGCTACCACTATCTATTTTATGATACAAGGTAAAGCTGCACAGGAGCACATGTTATACTATTCTAAGGTACACTTTCCAGTTACCCAGGGAGATAAGTCAGTCCCCAGAAGCCTAGCCAGCACTGTGCATGATCTGAATGATTGTTCTCTGTAGCACAGTAGGTTTCATAGCTATTTCAGTATAAGAGCCTGTGCCTCACTTAAACTGGTCAGTCTTAAAGGTGCTACAAGAATACTCTTTCCTTCCTTTTTAATAACAGACAAATGCATACAGAAAGAGCACCCTAAACAAAGACAGTCTGTTTAGCTCTAATGCAAGACAGAAATGTATAGAAGAACATCACAGCTTACTTACCTGAAGGTAATGCTGTTGTTTTAGCTGGCTCAGTTGGTGTAGTTTTACTAGTACCAGGACTTAAGAGTTTCACATAATTAGCAGGAAACCATCCTATCTGTCGTTTTTTCCCACGAGCCTAGTGAGAAAATGACAGACAGAATTCTATCTATGAACATATTCTTAGAAATCAGGAGCTTCTTGGTTTAAAATCTGTGTTTAAAATAATGTTAGAAAAGGGCTGGTTGACTTAATAGATTCAAGGAAATGTTCTGGGCTTGTTGAGATATGGCTTAGTGAATGGAAGCACTGTGTAAAAGGAGGAGACCTCCAAATTTCTGCAGATTCCTGCACACAAATTACAGTGCAGAGAATGTGCAGCCTTCCAAATGCTGTTGCTTTAACTTCCATCTGCCATATTAAAACAGTTTTAACTTTAATTTATCTCCTTTTACCTATCTAATTCTTAAATCTAACACCACCTCTTTCTTAGGGGTGAGTTATTTTAAGCTGAGATGCCAGCGATATTGTTAAGGATACTTCTGCTTTCTCTAATGCGTGCAAGGGAACCTGCAGATTGTGAAGGGTCCAGGAGGCAACTCTTTGGTTCTACAATGACATTGTTGCTATGTGCCTTCAAGTTTCTGATTTATGATTTGTCAATGCCTTTCTCTGAGGTTGAGAGGGCGTGACTTGCCACAAGGTCATTCAATGGATTTCCATGGCTGAGTGGGGATTTGAACCCCAGTTTCCTGGAGTCCTAGTTCAACATTCAAACTGCTACACCATGTTGGTTCTACAAACACCTCCCCAAGCCTTTCCTTGGAAATTCTCTCCCCACCAATGTTCCCAATGGGCAAGGTGAACCAGGTGGAAGAGGTAACAGAGGGATTCGACACTGCTGGAAATATCAGTGGGGCAGAAATCTACGCTACTGTCTATTATCTCCCATCCTGCTTGTGTCTCCAATATGGAGGTTGAGCATGACAGAAGGGAATTTCCTTAGTCCCTCTGATCAGACTGAGCAAGGGAATTCCCTCCTTGTGCCTCTCACTGTCTAATGGGATGCAAAAAGGAACTTTATGCATGGAAAAAAGTAAAAACGAGGCAGGGATGAGACAAATGACACCATTCACACTTCCCATGTTATTCCAACCCTCTATATCATTTGGCCTAGCAACCTGTCACTAGGGCCAACTGAGCCAGAGAACTGAAAGGATTCTCCACTCCTGCTCTACCCTTTAGTGTCATAAAAGGTATACATGTAAAGCTAAAAAAAGGCATAATACAAGGCTGTTTTCACGATGATTTGCCATGACAACAGCAAAACCATCTTCTCAGTTCTAAAACCATTAGCTCAGAACTTCTGTCCATGTCCTGCTGTACAAAGACAATATAGTTCACATGGAGTGGACTGCTATGATGCCTTGTTTTACTACATTAACTACAAAAGGTTAAAAAACATGCTGTTGTTTCTTATACCTAAGTATGCACTATTAAGTCAAACCTAAAATGCAGTTTAACTGTTAAGGCAAAAAAATGTGATTGGTTTGGGGAAAAAATATATCTAGGAATGGGCATAAACCTTTCACTTTTGGTTGGTGAATATATATATACATGTATGTGTGTGTGTGTGTGTTCAAATGAGAGTATGAGTGTGTGCATGTACACACACACACCTTCACTACTTTGTTCACAAGAAAAAGATTAGAGGCAAATACTAACTTGTAGTTCTCCTTCCCACCATCCACCAGGATTCTTCTTCCTGATAAGTATTAGCTGACCAGGAGCAAGTGTAAGCTGCTCTGGACCTGTTGCTGTATATGAGGCAATGACTTGAGCAATCTCTGTCAAGTGAAAAAAATTTTTTTTCATCAATCTAGAATCTGAAAAGTCACAGTAACAATTACATTTAACACACATTTATTGTGCTTCCATTATTATACCAAGACAGTATTCATTTTATACATAGATTGCAAATAGATGCCAATGGTGATTAAGGCAAAATTATAAGCCATGGTTGGTCCTCCCATTTCCCTGCCTTATCAAATACAAGCAGCATACTGGTGCATGCTGCCTGATCATTCCAGCCTATAGTGGAAGGGGATGAACTAACCTGGTTTGTTTATGTTGTTTCTGGCGTCTCCTCCCCCTGCACGCCCCCCCAAGCCAGAGAAAGAAGTCACAAAACATACAAGATTCTTTCTCTCACTTGTTGGGAAAAACACAAGCCTGAGCATTTGCTGTTGTTCAATTAAGACAGTGTTTATAAACAAACCATGGAGCAAAGTCATGTGGTATATCTGGTCACAGAGAACAATGAGACAGTGTGCACCACCATGCTAGTTGTACTCAATAACCTAGGGTTTCCATGGTTCCCTGGATTATTATGTCTGAATGTGGCTGCTATTTTCAATACAGCTCTCTTTTTACAGTTTATTTAAACGCCACACCAAGGAATAAATGGATCAATAAGTGAATGATGCAAGCCTTGAAGTCTTCTGGAGGAAAAGTGACAAACAACAATTTCTGCTAGATCATTCAAGGAACAGGATCTATTTTGCTATATAAAAGAGTTGTTGTTCCCAGAAACTGACTTGCATGTGTGGTCAAGATCAGCTGACGATTTCAGGAAACAACCCCTGTGTATGAAGAATTGTCAAGGTTCTGTGGATAATTACTTAACGTGCCAGGTGAAACAAAAATTAATAGGCTAACACCAAGATCTTGCCAAACATCATACTGATGCTGGCATTTTACTGAGTAAAGATAGATAGCAAGGTAGGACTAATTGTAAACAGAGTAGAAAAAATTACTATAACTATATAGTTGCTGCAGTCCTTTATTTTGTACAGATTAGTGACAGGGATTGAGATGTTGCACCTACTGAGAATATTTATTCTGGGATGGCAGGAGGGACCAATCCACAAGCCCTGGGTTTATCCTGCATGCCATCCTGACTATGCAGGAGTCCAAAGTTCTTTTTCAGTTAAGCTAGTTAGGACCCCTCTCCTCCTCCGGCAGTTTTGATAAGTAGCCCTGACCTGTCCTGTAATTCTCACTGTTTTCCTATTTCAATTTGGCCTTCTGTTCTCTGCTGCTTTCTTTTTTCCTTTTAACTTAGGTGGGGGTGGATTGGTCCTCCTGCAATCCCAGAATGAGTATTCTCAGTAAGTACAACGTACCATTCTCAGGATGGCTCAGAGGATCAATCCACAGGGCCTGGAATGTGCCCAAGCATTCCCATAACGGGTGGGTTCCCCTATAAGCCCAATGACAACACTGATTGAAGCACCATCCATCCGAATGATGCTTGTGCTGACTTGTATCTGTCCAGCTTGTAATGCTTAATGAACATGGATGGTTCAGCCCATCCTGCTGCATCACAAATCTCTTGAAGTGAGGAAGACAACCAGTAAGCCGTTGATGTAGACATCGACCATGTGGAAGAGGCTACGCCAACTGAGGCCATGGTTTGTTCTTGAAATCATACAACATGAAAATGCATGCTTTTCTCCAATGTGCAATGATTGTCTTTGATGCTCTTTGACCCAATGACCTAAGATTAAATGAGACAAACAGAGCCTCTGTATGTCTCAGCCTCTTAGTCTTTTTCATATATATTCTAACTGCCCTCTTGCCATCCAACATATGCCACTGCTTTTCTAGTTGATGCACAGGATTCGAGCAAAAATCAGGATCAGTCTTGGAATGCATTTCGATAGAAATGTTGGATCTAACAATAACACCAATCTGTTCTCTTCAAACCTGAACAAGTTCTCATTAACTGATAAGGCTAACAACTCCGAGACACTCCTTGCTGATGTAATAGCCACAAGGAATGCCATCTTACAAGACAGTTGATGAGGAGAGACATCCTTAACAGGTTCAAATGGCATTTTAGTTAACCTATTTAGAACCAGGTTAAGATCCCATGTTGGAAACCAATGGACTGTGGGATAAGTTGTTAAGAGTTGCTTCTTGTAGGAAACGCATGACATGTGGGTGTGCTGACAAAGGATTTCTGGCTACTGACATTATCACTGAAGAGCAGACACCTGCCTCATCAAAGGATTTGGTCATAGACCTTTATCCAAGCCTTCCTGAAGAAACATCAAAACATTCCTAACCTATGCTGTATCTACTTGCACCTAATTTGCGTTGCACCAGATGACGAAGGCCATCCATATACTCTTATAAATCTCTTGTGTTGATATTTGTCAAGATGCTAAAGTTGTAGTTATTACTTTGTCTGAATAACCATTCAACTGTAGTGACTGCCATCCAATTTCCATGCAGTTAAAGCCAGCCAGGCTGGATCTGGGTGTTTCACTGGACCCTGAGTTTTAACCCTGAGATGATCTGGTCAATGGGGCGGAAGTGGCAGGATCCCTGGGGGGGTGACCATGTTTGGCTGGAGTTTGTTATACAGAGGAAGGGGGAAGCCAAGCGTAGTTAGACATGCCTTCTAGACTTTAAGAAAGTTGATAGGGAGTTAGTGGAGGTGATCCCATGGTCAGGAACACTAAAAGAGAAGGGAGTACATGATAGATGGAAGTTTCTAAAAAGTACTGAAGGCACAACTTCAAACAATTCCAATGAGGAGGGAAAACGGCAGGAGTCTAAAGAAACCAGTATGGATGTCTAAAGAACTTTCAACTGAGCTAAGACATAAAAGGAACATGTACAAGATATGGAAAATGGGAGAAATCACCAAAGAAGAATTCAAACAAATAGCCAGCTCGTATAGGGGGGAAATAAAAAAAGCAAAAGCACAGATGGAGCTCAGGGTAGCTAGAGAGGTTAAAAACAATGAGAAGGGCTTTTTTGGATATGTCCACAGCAAAAGAAAGAAGAAGGAAATGGTAGGACCGGTGCAGGGAAGAAGATGGTGAAATGCTAACAGGGGACAGAGAAAAGGCAGAACTACTCAACACCTTCTTTTCCTCCGTCTTCTCCCAAAAGGAGAACAGTGCTCAACCTGGAGAACATGGAGCAGATGATGCAGTAGGGGAAATGAAGCATTGAATAGGTAAAGAGGTTGTTCAGGAATACCTGGCCAGTATAAATGAATTCAAGTCTCCAGGTCCTGATGAACTACATCCAAGGGTACTAAAAGAATTGGCAGAGGTAATCTCAGAACCACTGGCAATAATCTTTGAGAAATCCTGGAGAACAGGAGAGGTCCCAGAAGACTGGATGAGGGCAAATGTTGTCCCCATCTTTAAAAGGGGGGGGGAGAATACCCAAATAATTATCACCAGTCAGCCTGACAACAATACTAGGAAAGATTTTAGAGCAGATCATTAATCATAGAATCATAGAATTGTAGAGTTGGAAGAGACCACGAGGGCCATCCAGTCCAACCCCCTGCCATGCAGGAAATTACAATCAAAGCATCCCCAACAGATGGCCATCCAGCCTCTGTTTAAAGACCTCCAAGGAAGGAGACCCCACCACGCTCCGATGGAAAGTGTGTCGAAGCCCAACAGCCCTTACTGTCAAAAAGTTCCTCCTAATGTTGAGATGGAATCTCTGTTCCTGGAGCGTGCATCCATTGCTCCGTGTTCCAGTCTCTGGAGCAGCAGAAAACAAGCCTGCTCCATCCTCAATGTGACACCCCTTCAAATACTTAAACAGGGCTATCATATTGCCTCTTAACCCTTTTTTTTCCAGGCTAAACATACCCAGCTCCCTAAGTCTTTCCTCATAAGTCAACATGGGTTTTTGAAAAACAAGTCATGTCAGACTAATTTTATCTCTTTTTTGATAGAGTTACATACTTGGTAGATGAAGGGAATGCTGTGAATGTAGTGTATCTTGATTTCAGTAAGGCCTTTGACAAAGTCCCCCATGATATACTTGCAAAAAAGTTAGTAACATGTGTGTTAGACAATGCAACGGTTAGGTGGATTTGTAACTGATTGATGGGTCGAATCCAAAGGGTAGTCACCAATGGCTCCTCTTCATCCAGGAGAGAAGTGACTAGTGGGGTGCCACAAGGTGTTGTCCTGGACCCAGTGCTATTCAACATCTTTATCAATGACTTGGATGAGGGAACAGAGGACATGCTTATCAAGTTTGCAGATGACACCAAATTAGGAGGGGTAGCTAATACCCCAGCAGACAGGATCAGAATTCAAAATGACCTTAATAGATTAGAAAGCTGGGCCAAAACTAACAAAATGAATTTCAACAGGGAGAAATATAGGATACTACACTTGGGCAGTAAAAATGAAAAGCACATTTTGCCATCCTCTGGACATGTTCCAGCTTGTCAATATCCTTCTTGAATTGCAGTGCCCAGAACTGGCCACAGTATTCCAGGTGAGTTCTGACCAAAGCAGAATAGAATAGCACCATTACTTCCCTTGATCTAGACACTATGCTCCTATTGATGCAGACTAGAATCACATTGGCATTTTTAGCTGCCACATCACACTGTTGACCCATATTCAACTTGTGGTGTATTAAGACTCCTAGATTCCTTTCACATGTGCTGTTGCCAAGCCAGGTGTTGTTAAAGGTTATTTCATAAAAAAAAAATACAAAAACAAACCATGAACTATAGCAACCGATATATATCTTTCCCATCTAGAGAGGTGCCCAGAAAGAATGCTAGGTGTTGAAATGGGATGTCATCCATAACAGTACTATGATTTTTTTTTAATTTACAAGATGCACACCAGCAGACTTAACCTTTAATACAGATATACAGTCTTCCCTCCACATTCACAGGGGTTAGTGGCGCAAGACCCCTGTGAATGTGAAAAAAACACAAATAAAAATACACCTCCCTCTGCCCGCCCCAACCCCCCCCCCGCCCTTCCAAAGTGGCAATGAGGCTTTTCAACCCCATTTGCCGCTTTGAGAAGTGCAGAGACTGGCTGGGAAGCCTCCCGCTCACCCAGCCAGCCACTCCTTCTCCCTTCCTGAAGCGCGATAGGGCTGGCTGGGCGAGGGGGAGGCTTGCCAGTCATCCCTGCGCTTCCCAAAGCCGTGATGGGAAGGGCGAAGGGGTGACTGGCTGGATGGGGGAGGCTTGCCAGCCACCCCTGAGCTTCCCAAAGCTGCGATGGGGCTGAAGAGCCCATTGTGGCTTCAGGAAGGGCGGAGGGGTGGGTGGCTGGATGGGGGAGGCTTGCCATCCACACATACACACGCACGCGCGCTCCCAACGCCGCGATGGGGCCGGAGAGCCCCATCGCAGCTTCAGGAAGGGCAGAGGATTGGCTAGCTGGACGGGCGGAGGCTTACCAGCCACCCCGAACTTCCCATCACAGCTTTCAGAAGGGTGGAAGGGTGGCTGGCTCGACGGGGGGAGGCTTGCCAGCCCCCCCCCCGTGCTTCCCAAAGCTGCGATGGGGCCAGAGAGCCCCATCGTGGCTTCGGGAAGGGCAAAGGGCCGGCTGGCTGGGGGAAGGCTTGCCAGCCACCACCACCACCACCCCTGCTTCCCAAAGCGGCAACAGGCCTTGAAAAACGCCTTCGGTTGTTGTTCGTGGTTGAAAAGCACCTTTGCCCCTAACTCCCCGCTCTCCCGGGGCTTGGCCCTCCACCCCAAATGGAGCCAAGCCCCAGGAGAGCAGGGAGTTGGGTGCGTGGTTTACTTGGGGAGCACTCTATTTAAATTGGCACCCCTCCCTTGTGTACGAGGGAGAGAAGCTGATTTAAATGGGGTTCTTGCTGAGCAAATTGCGAATAATCGGAACCGCGAAAGTGAAAGCCGCGAATGTGGAGGGGCAACTGTAATTGTACAATGATAACTGAGAGGTAAGAACAAGAAATATTTTACAAGTGTTAGTTTCATATCACTCAGAATATAACTCACCTGGTTTCTTCCCTAAGCTTCCTGTTTTTCCAGCAGTTCCAGGAACCTTTAAATAATAATGCAAATATAACATGTCATTTCTGTCAAGCAATATTTGTAAAACATGGCCAGATTATAGAGAACTCTGCAACTAATTATACTAACAGTTTCAGACAACAGTTTCCACATGCCACATGGCAAGCTTATTTGAAAACTTAAAAAGAGATTTCAAAAGGAACTTGTGATATAGTAAGATGTTCTGCAGTTCAAAGGCAAACATCTCACAAGCTTGTGGCCTAACTTTAGCTCCTTATTTCTGGTCATGGTGTTTTCCTGTGTAACATTTTAATAGTTTGTACTTGAGAGGCCTTTAAAACCAAATTACAGCTTCATGGTTATAGTTAGAACTCTGCTAAAAAAACGTGAAGTTATGCATCCAGGCAATCAAAATCTTCTAGCAAATGCACTTCTATCCATCGTGCAAACTTAAGGCAAACCTGTGCAATTTTATTCTGTGTCTTTCATAATTTATTCTGGTTTCTATTCTGACCCTCAGCAATAGGAACCACCAACACATAAGGCACATCTGTGGGAACCAATGTGTTACTTACATGCAGAAGTGACAGATGTATATACAAAGCATTTTTACAGACAAAGGATTGCTACACATCCCAATCTATATGTGTGACACATGCTAATCCTCTCACAGATGTTCCTTGCACGTAGGAACTTTGTAAACGTGGCAAGTCACATTTAACATACATGCATTTAAGGATTCTGAAAGTCAAACATACAAGAGCAATCTAACAGTATCAATGAAAGTTAAAGTCTTTCATTCTCTTAACTGTGACCTCTAAAATTAGACTACATGTTTTATTTGTACTCTGACTAAAGGTTGTATTTAAAGTTATTGTAGAACAGCTGATTCTGTTTAAAGTAAGATATTCTACATGAGTATTTTGTGTTTGCCACAGCAATGACTTAAACTGATTCACTGTGATTAACACTGAAGCATGACATTTTGGGAAAGAATATATTCCTGGTCCCTGAACAGAACTGGGAATGACATCACTGATGCTTTGTAAAATCACTGGTACTTTTTGACTTGAGAGGCTTAAGACACTGTGTTTCATGCTGCATGTTATGTATATGTATCTTCTTGAATTATTCTAACAAATGCAACAATTCTAATTAGGCTGTAGACAACCCACAGAATCAAACACAGCTTTTGAAATTATCCAGTTCAGCATTTTTGTTCCTCCCTAGCCACTCAGTTAAGGCCACCAATTTGAAATCATCTATCATAATACAAGAGAGAAAAGGACATTGTATACAATGGCATCCTGCGTTGCAGACAGAAATTTGCAGCCTAGAGTTACAGAATCATAACTGTTCCATATTCAGACACACTATGTATGTATTCACAATTGTGGCACTATGCCACAATTGTAAATACTCACTAGAACCCACCTTAAACTTGAGGGAGCCACTCTAACAGATGGAGGTTTGCAATACAGACAAGAAACCACAGTGCAACAAACTTTCTCCTCCTTAAGTCATTTGCAACTACGTTTCTGTAGTTACAAATGCAAAGTAGGATCTTGGTTATGGTGTTTTTAAGAACATGCATGTCTACACACTTTACCTCAGAATCTTTGAGTCTAACATAGTTAGATGGAAATACTCCTGATTTATCTCCCAACACTCCTGTCCACCAGTCTCCATCCTTCTTGGTCACAAGAATTAAATCACCTTGCTGAAATGTTAAGTCCCCTTGTTCTGAGCTCTCATATGTGTACATGGCAATATATTCTAGAAGGTGGTAATCAGAAAATGCATATTAACCATTAGCAAAAATAGACAGTTTATTTCATGAAAAGGAGGTAATGTAATACAATATAGTTTTTTTCTCTCATTTTTTATAACAGCATTCTCACAAACCAACTTCAAAACAATCCTAAAATTAAATAAGTCCCTCCTCAGGGGAGTGCATTCTCTGAAGTTCCTGGTACAAGATTTAATTTACTGCAATGTTCTCTTGTCAGAAAAGATTGCCAGGGTGGGTGGATTGATCTTTCCAAGGACTTATGAAAAGAATAAAAGTTTGTACTTTTTATTGTTCGATAAAGAAATTTTACTACAACACATTTAATGTCTTGGTTTTTATTGCAAGCTTTCATTCAAGGTGGGGAAAGTGTGGCACTGCCAAGGCCCCCACCCCTGTAAACTTTGGGGCACCATTTCTTTGCCACAGAATAGCTTAGTAGTAATTATAAAATGATAGTGGATGCCTAAAAAGGTAAAAATGGAGTCAAGTAACAAGGAACATGACAATGTGATCAACAGCCTCCAGCAATTGGCTACTTTGGGGAAACTTTTTTTGGTCCTCCCCAAAAGCAGAGGAATGGATGACAATAGGAGGATGGAGCACTCAAGATCCCTCTGAAGAGCCAAAGCACCACCCAAACCCCTCCTGCTGCCCACCTTTGCTTTAAGTTGTATATTACCCCAGACTCTGACTAGCAATCATGGGAGCCCATTTTAATTACTACCAGGAAATTTCAGTTGGTGATACTGAAAGCTAGAGATATTTTGGTGTTATTATTCATTATTTATGCAGAATAGAAATCAAAGATGATCTCTGTTTTTAAAAACAAATGGTGGATTTTTTTCCAGTCATCATTTGCATCAGTTAAAAGCTCAGCACAAAAAATGAAAGGTACGGTTTCATTTATTCAATTGTGCATTCTTTCCCTTCCTATGATGTACATGCACAATTTAACACAGCTAAATGCTTTAAAATTTTAGTCAGTTGAAAGGCAAATGATTAAATCCAGAAACCATTATTGTATTAGTGTTTAAACAAGTAACTATTTCAGTATCTTTTTTTAAAAAACCACTCAGGAAATTTCTTGTGGGAATATGAAGCTCACCAGCTTGCTTTTTCATTCATTTCCATGGAGTGGGCAGTTATATGGGTACAAAGGGATGTACACTAATTGTACTGTCTTTTCTATTAAAAAGGAAAAGCAAAAGTGAATTTTCAGAAGCATAATGTTCTCATTATAACACACGAGGGCCAAAATCAGGGATGGGGCAAACTGCCACCCCTGGGCTACATGAGACTGCCCCCAGGTCCTACACTGCTAGGCTCTGGCCCCATCCAACCTCCCACCCTGAAAATAATTACCCCCAAGTGACTAAAATATGCTTTGGTAGTACAATTTAGCCATTTTACACTGTTCTCCACTACTACCTCTTTTAGGTCTGTGGAGGATTTTTCAAAAGCCGAAGTGACTGACTGGGTACTTTCAGTTTTGAAAAAAGCCCTCCTCCCATAGGTTGAGGCATACCCCCATGGGTGTAACCGCGTATTTTTGAGACTTTTTTGTGGAGGGGGATTGGTACAGGGAGGGGCGGAGAGGCAGGTGAGGCCCTCTGAGGTCCTCGGGCAGAAACTGCCCATGGACCTCTGGAAGTTATTCATTTCTGGCCTCTATAAGTGCTCATTTCACTCCTCAGTTCCAATGAATATTTAGAGAACTGTATATTGTAATTGTAGTAGTTTGAGTGTTGGACTATGACTCTGGAGACCAGGGTTTGAATCCCCACTCAGCCATGAAAAACCACTGGGTTAACTTGGGGAAGTAACATACTCTCAGCCTTTGTAAACCCCACAATAAGGTCACCTAAGGGTCGCCATAAGTTGGAAATGACTTGAAGGCACACAACAATTTTCAAAACAAAAATAGCAAGAGATAGTATCCTTTTAACTGAAATTAAATTTAGTAGTTTAGGCACAAACATAAAATGCAGTGCCCCACCTACAAACAGCCTCTATAGAAGTGGTTCTCAACCTGTGGGTCCCAGATGTTATTGGACTACAGTTCCGAGGAGCCCTCTGAGGTATATCTGGGGACCCACAGGCTGAGAACCATGGCTCTATAGGTTTCATAATACAGTAAAAGCCATATGATGCCTACTCTGCTTGACTAAACAGTCAGAACAAACCATAGTTCATCAAGCTTAGATTTAATACAAAATTGCATCTAGTTTATATGCAAAAACTCTTGATCTCCTCCTTCTTTATGGGCAACAGAAGGAAAGGGAAGGGGGCGTGTTGAAACTCGAGACTCAAGTTAACTTGTTCTCATAATCACAAACTAAGGTTTATTATACTATGTCTGAACCTACACCATTCAGGTGTCAAACTGAAACAGCTGTTTTGCATATACAGTAGCACCCCTGCATCGACAGGGGATTGGTTCCGGGCCCTCCCCTGGATGGTGAATTCTGCAGATAATAGCGAACAGCATCCCAGGAACCATCCCGGGGAAATGGGGGGGTCGAGATCACTCTTCGCCCCCGCATCGCCATTTCCGCCCCAGGAGAGTACATGGGGAGCAATCCTGGGGGCAAAGGGAGAAGGAGGGAGATCTTTCCTCCCCTCCCTTCAGCCCCGCGTCACCATTTCGGCCCCAGGAGCGATCCCGGGGAGCGATCCTGGGGGCAAAGGGAGGAAGGAAGGAGGGAGATGTCTCCTTCTCTCCCTTTGCCCCCATGTCACCATTTTGGCTCGTGTCGCCATTTCTCTCCTCCTCCCCGTCCACCACCCCCCGCTGTCGCCATCCATGGATACTGAATCCGCAGGTGGCGAATCAGTGGATGCGGGGGGTGCTACTTTAACAGTTTGACAGCATTTGATAAATGTTAAATTTTCTATTTTGCAGGTTCTCCAATTAACATTCTTACCTTCTCCTGAAACTGAAGGTTTTGCAACTGGTGATGCTCTCTTTAGATTAGCAGGACTCTCAGAAGATCCAGAATCCATGCTTCAAGAAACAAGTGAAAAAGTATTTGCAAAATTACCTATTTTATAACCATGTCTGTTTAGAATCATAGAACTGGAAGAGACCACAAGGGCCATCTAGTCCAAACCCCTGCCCTGTAGGAATACACAATCAAAGCATTCCCAACAGATGGCCATCCATCCAGCCTCTGTTTAAAAACCTCCAAGGAAGGAGACTCCAGCACACTACGAGGCAATGTATTCAACTTCCAAACAGCTCTTACTGTTAGGAAATTCTTCCTAATGTTTAGGTGGAATCTCTTTTCCTGTAGTTTGGACCCATTGCTCCGTGTCCTAGTCTCCAGAGCAGCAGAAAAGAAGCTTGCCCCATCCTCAGTATGACATCCCTTCAAATATTTAAACATGGCTATCATTTCACCTCTTAAGCTGCTCTTCTCCAGGCTAAACATACTCAGCTCCCTAAGCCACTCCTCATAGGGCATGGTTTCCCAACCTCCCATAATTTTGGTCACCCTCCTCTAGACTCGTTCCAGAGTACAGAATACAATCCTGTAAGTAACAATATTAGTGGTTATAAATTTTATTTTGGCTTTGATCAGCAGCCTCTATGCTACTTCCAGACTGTACTATGTGGTAACAGCTCCACACAGAAACACACATTACATGGGAACTATCCGGATAAATTTTTTGGCCATGATTATTTTCAAATATTACAAAAAAGGTCTTGCAGTATCTAGCAAAAATAAGAACAGTACTGTACCTTGTTGATTTCCTTATAGGGCCCGAAATAAGCTTCACGTATGATTTAGGAAACCAACCCTTTTGTCCTTGAACCTCTCCAAACCACCACATGTCTTGCTGTTCTAAGACAGTGATAATATCATTCTTGTTAAAATTAAGATGGTTGTCCTTCTTGGCTCGCCAAGGATATAAGGCCTGTGCTTGAAGTCCCTCCACTTTTTCACCCTAATAGGATATATAGAAGATAATGGACACATTAATTTGGCACACAATAACAGTATCCAGTAAATGACTTCAAACTATACAGCAAGCCCACATAAAAACTATTTACTGTGCATTTTTCAATCCTAATTATTGGGTAAATAAGACTTCCTAAATCGTTAATTTCCCCTCTCCTGCCCATGCAGTCTATGTGGCTCTTTTCTTATCTTTATTTACTTAATTCTTTATTTGACAGTATTACAAAATAAGAAACTGACATTTGTAGCAACAAACAAAAAGCCTACAACCATGCCATAGTATTTCTGCTTAAAAACAGCAGCTCACCTGACCCAAGACAGGAGAAGGAGATGACCCAGTAACAGTAGCTGGAGTGAAGGCAGATCTTTGCCTCAGCTGTCCTGTATTAGGAACAGTAAGTGAAGGTTGAGCTGCCCAAGCATCCCAGTTATCAGTCTCTTGTTTATCACTAGTACTTGTTGGCCACCTGGAAAAAGAAGGCAGATATAACAATGTAACAATGACAAATTCTCTCCCCTTTTTACTTCCTGATTAAGACACTGGATCATGCCTCAGATACTACTGGAACATAGTTATGCCCACCTCTTCACCCACAACTATTGCAAGACCCCAAACGAAAAAGCAGAAGCAGATATGGATGTTCACCTATGAAATGCTGCACATTTCTGAGGAAACACATTTCTGTTTTGTCTTCAGTCAAGTTAGAATCTCTGAAAGAATGCTGTGCAACTTCACGTTTGGTGATTTTGCAGGTTGGGATGCAGTGCTGGCGGTCTCCTGGTCATGGCGGCTTGCTGACACCTTCTTCCTAGAAGCCTGTGTGGCTTGGTATAGTCTCTCCAGGGAAGTGGAAACTGCAAACCAATGAGTTTAAACTTTGGTTTGAATTCATTGGCTGGTGTGCCTGGCCAGAGTTACCCAGGTGTAGGCTTCACTCTGGCGGTGTGGGGGGGGTGCTTTATATCCTCTGTTCCTTCACATGCCTGGGCAGTTGTGCCTGGAGTTTCATTGGAACAGCGCTGGCAAGCATTGTGGACAGATGAACAAGGTGTCTGGACTCCGGCAGTGGTAATGGCAGCAGCTTCTTCATGGGTGTGAGCAAGATTTTCAGGAGTGGAATAGGCCTCATATGGCAGCACCAGCAGCACATAGCCACAGCATGGTGGACACAACAGCCCTTATAAGGGCTCTCACAAGAAGCTATCACCCGTTGAAAGGTCTAGGCAGAGCAGCTAAGAAACATCTATCTTTCACCACCACCACCGATCCACTGTTAAAACTGGAGAAAAATAGCCTCCTCCACCCTTTAGCATTGCTTTCATCTTAACAATTGGTAAGGAATTGTAATGGGGTTAATGGGGGGGGGGATTTCTCATCTGGCACCTGGTTTCAGGTTCTGAGTATACTGAAAAAGAAATAGAAAATGCAAAAAAATATATGTGGTCAGGTAAGGGGAAAAAAGGAAGGTATCACCAGTGCATACAGTAAGGCACTAGCTGGACCAGCTTGGCAGGGGTGGGGGATTCAGCAATCCACTTGGGCATAGGGTGCATGCATTGCATGAGAACAGGTTAACAAAGGAATTTATTACATTGCATCTGGAAAACTGCTAAATCACTTTGTGCACATACTATTAACAGCAAGGATCAGCAGCATAAATGGGTGGGTAGTGGGTGCTTGCTTTGTGTCTTTCTCTTATGCTTGGGTCAGGTCAGAGCAATGCCATCCAAGAAGGTTCAAAACGTATGGCAGCAGCCATTGCAAAGAACACAGCAACAGGCTGGTTGGGCACAGAAATCTTGGGCAGATTGGGCATCGGTTAGGGAGCAGAAGAAGAGCACTACCAATACACTCAGCCAGCAAGCTCCTGAGCAGGATCCAGCAGTATGGCGGGGCTTGAAGGCTTATCCCAGATGCTGGAAAAGCTGGTGAAAACCTAGTAAGCATCAGCAGTTGGTTTGCCAGGTTCAAGTTCTCACGACAGCGATAAACGGACTCAACATCAACAGTCAGTGCAGAAGGCACAGGGGTGGTGCAAGACACATTCGCCATCAAGCAGCAGAAGCATTATAGACTTGGAGAAAGAGCCAGCACAGAGGGAGAGGGCATGTAAGCAGAAGAAAGGGGGAAGGACCAAGAGTCATAGGAAGTCTAGCCCTAGGGAAGACTCAGACAGTGTTGGATCAACAGGTAAGTCCTCGGTGGATTACTGTCAACAACCTCTGGGATCGCTGCAATCTCTTCTTGTCTTTTTAATGCTTGATAAATTATGGTAATTGGTCTTCAGCATCTGCAACCTCCTGCTGGGGAGCAGGACCCTCCTCTGCCTCAGCCCCTGGCTTCTCAGACTCAAGAGAGACGACCATCATTAGGAGCTGCAGATTCCTGGCAATCTGCCTCCTTCTCTCTTTCTGAATCTTCTGAATCTAGAGAGTGGGTTATAACAGGTACACTTGGATGCATCAGGGAGCATCAGGTTTGGGGTGTACTTTTAAGGTCACTGGTGCACTCAATGGTGCCCTAAGGGATAGCTGGAAAGTGATACAGTTTGAGACCTCACTGTCTTCGAGTTCTTCCCAATATTGGTGGCTGTTTCCTTCTAGATGGTTCCAGGGACAAGAGGGTATCTTTCTGGGATGATAACCAGTCAGCAGTTAGCATCACCTCGGTCAGGAAGAGTTATGAAGGTACTGAGATTTGCGCTAGCATGTTTGTCTGCTAACATAACGTTTTCAGCCCATTATAATCAAGGACTGGACAATGGAATTACAGATTCATTATCTTGATTTCAGGAGGACAGGTTTCATTCATTGGCAACAGAAGTGGATCAGCAACCCACAGAATTCCAAGACAACCTCTGGCATCTTGGGAGCACAGCATGATACATGGAGTCCTTAATTCAGTGGCTCCTGCAACTTTGCAATCTTACAGTGGGTCTGTGGGGAGGTTCTTTGCCTTTAAAAGGCAGGAGAGGCATAGGGAGGCTTGGCTTGCCTCTGAACACCAAGTTTTGCATTACTTGGCTTATTTGAAGGAACAAAGCATGGTTCAGTAGACAATGTCCCTACACTTAGCAGTGATAACTTTTTTTAGCAGGGCAGGTGGATTTGAAGACCCTTGTGCCACATTCATGGTGAGGAAGACAGTGGAAGACTTGAAATAGTTGGTGCTGCCTAAGGTTGATAGCAGGAGATCCATCGTGTTTCTGCTGCTTAAGAAGCTGTTGAAATAGCTGCTGATTATTTGACATTCTGAGTTTGAGGCAGAACACTTTTGGGGCACAAAGGATAGGTGAACTAGTGTCCAGGTCTAAAATGATAAGTCTGGGCAAGCCCTTCAGGTCAGGGATATCTCCTTCCGTGGGGATGATGTGAGGATTCAAGTGAAGTGCTCCAAGTGCAATCAGTTGGATCATGGGTCAGTTATCCAGCTTCAAGGCCTGAAAGGAATTAGTCCCTGTCCAGTGAAAATTTTACGCAGGTTTACTCCGGGGTCTGGCTCCCTTTTTTCCCACGTGGACAATTCCTCCCTGGCACAATTCCAGATGGTATCAGTATTGAGATGAACTCTGGAGTAGTTGGGAGTCTCTGGGGATCACTCGTTTAGGATAGGGGCAGCAACAGTGGTGCAAAATGAAGTTTTTTCATGCTGATAATCAAAAGGTTGGGAGGGTGGAAATAAATGGCATACACAAAGTATATTTGGCCTGAATTGGGTACTGACATTCAACAAGGTCTTCATGTGCAGCTCAGGGATGTACACATTTCCTGCACCCCCTTGTGGCAGGGGGACCACTCTGAGGCAACCACCCACGTGGATCCTGCCCATCATGTCAATGGTTCTAGCATAAGGCTGGATGGTTGGGCTCATTGATCAACAGCCAGGTTGGTCGATATCTGGATCTGGATCCATGCATGTGCAAACCCTATCAGTAGCTGTAACCAATAAAAGTTGCGGCCTACCTCTTCCATTCACGTTTGTTGGTGTGTTATTTCAAGCAGAGCAGGACTTGCCCCTGAACATGTAAACAACTATGACCACAACTTTTTACTTTGTTACTTTGTAGTTACATATAATTATTATTTTTTATTTCCAAATATTTTTTACCCTTTGGTTTTTCTTTTTAAATATTTGTAATTCTGGAATTAATGTTTTAAAAACTGTATTCCACAGCCCAAGATTAGGAAAGGTTTTCATTAAAATGTTTTTTAAATTCATGTTTCAGACTGTTGTTTGTACATAATAACTTGTGAGAGTACATTTGCTAGGATAAATTAATTTGGTCAGGCCACTGAAATGCCCCAAATGACTAAGGACAGGCATAGATGGTTCAAAACTACTTGTTGCAAGAATACTTTGAATTATTTAGATTATTCTCCTTTACAGTTATAAAGAGGAAAGACAGGAAAAATGAACCCTGGTGAAACCGTACGTTGAACTGAAATCTGCCCAGTTGTTGGCAGTGGTACTTGAATCTGTAGGAACAGGCGGTGCCAATGGTGTTGTAGGGGTTTCACGCAATGAAACTTTAGGTGCAGCTGTTACATCAGTTACTGGCTTTACAGAGTTTGGAATTTCGTTTTCAGAAATTTTCTCTGCGTAGTTTGCAGGAAACCATCCTGTTTTCCCCTTCAGTTCACCTCCAAGCCATCCAGGTTCTCCAGTCTGACTTTCATCCACCTGTACAAACAAATCACAAGTTGTGAAGTCGAAGGCTTTCACGGCCAGCATCCATAAGTTTTCAATGTGTCAGAAGTAAATTCTTCTGGAACATGGCCTCACAGTCCGGGGAAAAAACCCACGGAAAACCTATAAATCACAAGTTAATATAGAATGTTTAAAAAAATTACATTCTCAACTATTTTCTCTATCATTTAGAAGTTATGAAGCAACGTTCTTATTCTATGTACTGTACTAGCTATTCAATGACGTTACCATTACTTTAATGAAATTTAAGTATGGTGCACTGATTATGCCAGAATGCTTTGATAAAATCCTAACATCGGTTAAAACAGTGTTACTGGCCTGAAATGATCAGTTTCAAGAAATCTATTAGCCCACAATTTAGAAGCTATCATTTTAAAGCAAATTACCCAAATTCATCTTTCTGAAGGTAAGAGACACAATGGTCCAATTCAGACATAATGATAGACCAGAATTCTTCACCATTCTATCCTACTGGAAACAAGGAAGCAAACTCGTATAACTGCTCAGCCTCTCACTTTTTTCCTCCTGTAAGTGGCTAAACATACCAGGAAGTGGTTTGTTTTGTGTCCAAACTAGGATACCTGACTCATTACTCTCCTAGCAAGCTATGAAGAGAAACAATGTGTTATTCTTAGGTTTTGTTTTAGAAACTGGATAGCAGCGGTGACTTGATGTTTTAAAGTATCAGTCTTTCAGCATAAAATACAAAACCTATAAACCAAGCCATTCAGGATGCTTACTTTTAAAAAATGTTCTTGAACACTCTGACATACACACAAACCCATTATTCACTAACATTTGGAAGTGTTCATACCACTATTATTTTTGCTTGCCACTGCAGTAGCAACAGCCTAGCTGTTCTTCTGAGAGGCCCACCTAACAGTTTCTCTCTTCCATAATAACCAGATGAATGATTGTTGGGGCAGCTGGAGGCACAGGAAGAAAAGTAGGTGAAATTATTTCTGTATTTAACAAACACAATAGCCCCAAGATTTACACATTCTCTTTTATTGTTACAGAACAGGGATGGACAACTTTCCAAGGTCCATAGAATGAGCAGGCCACATCACTTTCAGATTTGAAAATGAAGCCTCCTTGTCTGAAAACAGGGCCATCCAGAATCTTGTAAAGTTGTCCCCACAGCCCCCAGAGGACACAGTGTGGAGCTTTTCAGTTTAAAAATTGGAAATGGAGGCACACTGGGGCAATTTAGGGTGCATGGGGGCCACAGGCTATACTTTGTTCACTCTGTTAACATAAGAATGCCTCTGGGGCCCAGAGACATCTTAGAAAAAAATATGGCATTGGATGCTCATAATTAACTTTGTGGCAATGTCAGCTTACCAGTTAATTTGACAGATTTTTTTAAAAAGGACAGGTAGGAAGTCTGATGAGCACTGCAGTGTGGTATAGAGGTACTATATTCAGACCCTGAGTTCTTGGCTGTGCTGTTACTCATTACCACAATATCATGGATTGCCTTTGACTTAACTCTTTGTATTAAATGCACCATTGACACCACACAATCTTTGTATGACCTTTCAGCCTCCAATTTGTGAGTTTCACAACATGTCCTTAAGTTATACAGAATATTTATGCTTTTTCCAACAGAGTATTCCTCTCTTACCATGATAATGTCTCCAGGCTGAATGGTGATTTCATCATGGCTTCGGGATTCAAAAGGATACAGTGCTCGATAATATACTATTTTTACATCTTCTTGAGCAGAAAATGTTAGTGGAGCCTTTTCTACATACACAAAAACAACATTTAAAAAGAATGTTATTAAATCTGAGAAATAAATTCACTATACCTAAACGAATAAGCTAAACCTGTTCTCAGAACATTCTTCATGAATATTCAATATTGTTTTCTTTTATAAAAGCAGAATAGGGTAACTAGGTGCTAGAAATTTAAAAACAAAACATTCTAAAATAAATTTAAATCAGAAATCAAATTATTGGGAACTCTTACTCTTCTCTGTCTGAAGACCATGGGCTGCAGTGCAGCTACTTCACATAGTTGCAGAAGTAACCTGGCCTAAACCTTTGGGATTAGAAAGTTTTAGGCTCTGGTAAGTCTGTTTTTGCAGAAATGCCACCTTTCTGTATAAAAACAGCTAAATCCCACCTTTCCTCCAATGAGATCAAGCTAGTATAGGACACCCTCTATATCTGCAGGACTGGTACCTGCAGTTTCACTTACCTGTGTCTGAAAGAAGTGTTCTCTCTAGGCATTTTCTCGGTCCTCCAGTGCAATTCTATGGTATACTTCTACCAGAAGTTGACCAGAGAGTCGCACTGGAGGGCCTAGACAATGCCTAAAGAGGTGTTCTCTCTAGTAACCTCTAGGCCCTCCAGGGTCTGAGAAGATTACTACAGAAATCTGGTGCCTACTGTGCTGCTAATTCATTGAATATCAACAGGACAAAATCTAAAGTGATGGTCTTTGGGAAAAGATGAGCCAAATACAACTGGTTTTTGGATGGTGAGCCCATAAAACAAACAGAATATTTTACTTACTTAGGGGTGACCTTTACTGATACAAGGTCGTGGACTAACCATTTTAAACAAGGTGTAACCAAGGCCACTGTTAACTCAAAAAAGCTAATTAAATTAATTAACTACAGCCATCCATCATCATTGCTCCCCATCTTAAAGGTTTATAAAGCAATAATAGTTCCAGTATTAATATATGGCTCTGAATTGTGGGGCCAATCAAAAGCCCCTTTATTAGAACACAATCAAGCACACTTCCTAAGGATTATTCTAAGGACACACAGAAATACTTCTGCGGCAACTGTAAGAAGGACAGGTTGTTTACCTGTAACCATAGATCTTTGAGTGGTCTTCTGTGAATTCACACAGTTGGGTTACTCCTGCGCCTGCGCAGAGCTCCGGAAACTTCTAGAATCGCTAGGCAGAATGTGCTTTGATACATTTTTGGCGGTAACTCCACCCATCCTAACGGTCCCTTATAAGGGCTTCCCGCCTAAAATCCCCTCAGTTCCTTGAATGACGCCGCAATATGCAGCATCAGGAACATTAAGCATGTTTATGTGATGTAGTAGGACATAGAGGGGAGGATGGGCGGGTCTGTGTGAATTCACAGAAGACCACTCGAAGATCTATGGTTACAGGTAAGCAACCTGTCCATCTTCTTCGTGGTCTCTGTGAATCACACAGTTGGGTATAGACTGGCAAGCTTCAATTCAGGAGGTGGGTATGTCCTACACCCATGTACTATACACATTAAACATTTGAGGCTAAAGCACTAAAGCAAGTTATAATTAGTTAAAATGATCAAACATATAACAATGACTTGGCAACATAAACACTCACTCATTGTATAGAAGATAACAATACAGCCTTCCCAAAGGCCGCCTCCTTCCTAGAACGAGAGTCAAGTCTGTAGTGAGAAATAAAAGTCAAAAGTGATGACCAGGTTGCAGCTCTGCAAATGTCCTCTAGAGGCACCCCAGAGAGAAAAGCTGTCGAAGTGGAGACAGCTCTCGTAGAGTGTCCTCGAATCCGAGACGGCAGAGGTTTCTTGGCCAGTTCGTAGCAAAGCGCGATCGTCGAGGTCACCCACTTTGACAAGTCTCTGCGAAGAAATGGGCTCTCCCAGTTTCGAGTCAGCATAAGACACAAATAGCTTGGGTGATTTTCTGTGGGACGCAGTCCGCTGAATGTAGAAAGCCAGAGCCCTTCTGACGTCCACCAGGTGAAGGGTGCGTTCAAAGTCATCCTTCGGATCCTGCATCAAGGCGGGGAGAGTGATGGTTTGATTAAAGTGAAAGCTGGAGACCACCTTCGGTAAGAAGGAGATGTCGGGACGGAGGACCACTTTGTGCTTGTGGAAAGCCGTGTAGGGCAGATCCGATCTCAAGGCACAGAGCTCACTAGCCCTACGTGCAGAAGTGATGGCCACAAGGAACGCCGTTTTCCAGGAAAGAAGTCGGAGGTCGGTGGAAGCCATCAGTTCAAATGGGCGGCGGACCAACTGTGAGAGGACCAGTTCGAGGCTCCAAGATGGTGTCGGCTCAGTCACCGGAGGGTGGAGGTTCGCAAAGCCCTTCAAGAACTTTTTCACTGTGGCATCTACGAAGGGGGAAGGGAGACCCCTTGTCTGGAACTCAGTGGAGATGGCAGCCAAGTAGCACCGGATTGAAGACAGTGATAAACCAGCTGAAGACAGGTGGAGAAGAAACTCCAGGACTGTCGGGATGGAGAATTGGTCAAGGGTTGGATCCCGGGATGCCAGGAAGTTCTCATACTTCTTCCACTTATACTGGTAGGATCTCCTGGTGGAGGGTCTTCTTGCCGCGTCAATGACGGCTTGGACGTCCGGGTATAAAGATGCAGGTTGCCTCGGTACTGAGGACGAACCCAAGGGAATCGAATCCGAAGGGTGAATCACAGGGTCAATCTCCAGGCAGTCAGGTTCAAAGTGTCCAGGTCAGGATGTCTGACCCTGCCCTCCTGAATGGTGAGCAGATCTGGACGGGATGGAAGGCGAATGAAGTGGCGGTTCGACAACCGAAGCAAAGTTGCAAACCACGGCTGTCGAGGCCACCATGGTGTGACGAGGATGGCGTTCGCTTTGTCCCGACGAAGTTTGGTGATCACCCTTGTCAGCAACGAGAATGGAGGGAACAGGTATAGCAACGGGCCCGACCATCGAAACAGGAACGCGTCTCCTCTCGACCTCAGAGCTGGACGCCTCGAGCAGAATTGGGGACACTGGGCGTTCTCGGGGGACGCAAAAAGATCCACTTGAGGAAACCCCCAGGTTTGAAACAGGTCTAGGGTGACCGATCTGTGAAGCAGCCACTCGTGGATGGAGAGACTTGAATGGCTGAGTTCGTCGGCAAGAGTGTTTTCTTCCCCTGGCAGATGAATGGATTCGAGAAACACATCCTTCGTCAGACACCACTCCCATATGTCCAGTGTGAGTTGGAGAAGTTGCGGGGATCTCGTGCCTCCCTGCTTGTTTATGTAGTACATGACCGACGTGTTGTCCATCAGTACCAGTACCGTCTTGCCCCTTACCAGGGTCTCGAAGGCCCTCAACGCTTTCTGAACTGCAAGAAGCTCCAGGACGTTGATATGGAGAGCTTGTTCCTCTGTGCTCCAGGAACCTCGGATCTCGTAGGAGTCGAGATGCGCTCTCCATCCTTGCATCGACGCATCCGTTGTCAGAGAGACGTCCAGTTGGGGAATGTCGAAGGGCATGCCCGACAAGACATTGTCCGGTACCAGCCACCAGTCCAGTGACCTCTGAACCACTCTCGGCATAGTGAGCATCTTGTTTGGAGAGTTGTGAAGAGGATTGAATACTTGCAGAAACCAGTGCTGGAGAGGACGGAAACGAAGTCTGGCAAGCCGAGTCACATAAGTTGTAGCTGCCATGTGGCCCAGGAGCACTTGGATAGAACGTGCCGGGAGCCTTCTTGATCGACGATTGATTTCTACACCCTGCTGCCAAAGAAAGGCCGCTACCACCGCCATACACTTTGTGAAGACACGAGGAGCGGTGGAGAGACCAAAGGGGAGATCATCAAATAGGAGGTTTAGAACTTCTTTCGACCCTGGTCCCTGGGCCGTTGCCTGGGCTGCTGCCGGTGTCTGGAGCCCGAGCCCTGGCTCCTCACCGAAGAGGCTGGAGATGTGGAAGGAACATAACGGGAACGCCGGTAGGTCTGACCGGAGTACCCGCGCCTGGATTGTTGGCCATAGGGTGAAGCCTGCCATGGATACCTCCCTCTGGGCTGGTATTGGTAGGTGGAGATGGAGCCCATACCATACTTCCTGGCCGTATTTCTCATCTTTTGAGCGAATTTGAGCTTGTCGTCGGTAGAACCATTGAACAAGCCCGACTCGTCAAAGGGAAGATCTTCAATTGTTGCTGACGCCTGGGGCGTGAGGCCAGAAGAACGTAGCCAAGCATGTCGTCTCAGGGCTACCGAGCCAGCGATGGCTTTTGCTGCGCAGTCTGTCACATGTCTGGCCGAGTTCATTTGAAGACTCGCAAGAGATTGTGCCTCAGATTGTATAGCCTCCGCCTTTCTGCACCGTTCTTCAGGAAGATCTTTGCTCAAAAGGTTCATTCGTTCCCATAACACTTGCTGGTATGCTCCCATGCACGCCGAGTAATTAGCGACACGGAAGCTCAACCCAGCTGCCGAATATATCTTCTTGCCCACGATGTCGAGCTTTCTACCCTCAGGATCTGGAGGGGAAGACAAGGGCCGGCGTTGCTTTCTGTTCTGAGCTACTTCTACAACTACCGAGTTCGGTTTCGGGTGGTTTTGCAACCAGTCGACATGCTCTCCGCCAACTCTGTACAGCCTGTCAATCTTTTTGGATGTGGATTGTATCGATGAAGGGTTTTCCCAAGACCCTTGGGCCAGTTTCAATAACGAAGGCAGGACTGGGATGATAGGAGATGGTGGTGCTTTTCATTGTATCCTTTGAAAGATGGGATCCACAGGGTCAGCTGGTCGATCCTCGACCTTCAGGTCTAGAGTGTGTGACATCCTCACCATCTGTTCCCCGAAGGCTCGGACGTCATCTGTCGGGGAAGTGGAATTGTAGTCCATGAGCTCTGACTTTGGGGACGGTAGATAGGGCCTGTAAAATTCCGAGGAAACAACTGACTCAGATGAAGATGCATCAGGCGAACGGCTTCTAGGCCGGGTTGGCATGAGAGAACGAGGCTGAGGGGTTGGTGGAGTCCGTGGCAGAGGTCGATGCTCAAGCGGCGAAACCTGAACAGTAGCATCCCGTTGTGAAGCAACATCCAAAATCATGGGGGAGCGAGAACGTGGTCTCGGAAGCGAGGGTTGTGATACCTCAATAATATCTCCTCTGGGGTTGAAGATTTGCAACCCCGACCGGGAGCCCAGATGAGTTCTGAAAATGGAGCGGGCCAAATCATATGCAGAGTAAGCTGGCACATCTTCTCTGATGGAGGGAATGAGAGGTCGAGGCAGGTCTTCGGATTCGACAATCTCCACGTCAATGTCCGAAGAGTGACGTCGGAGAAGTTGGTCCCGTGACACAACTAGAGCTGGCGATGATTCCACACGCTTCGCAACATCCACGGCAGGGGAAAGCTCAACAGTCACAACATCCAAAGATCGAGGAGGGTTCCGCAGGTCATGGGCTGCCACATCAGCAGTGGACGACGGTGGAGGACGGAGGAACATATCATCAGAACCCTTCAGATCCCGAGGAGGGACTTGTGGAACAACACGCTCCGCCGGCTTGACTTTCTTATCTTTATATCCTTCTTGCCCTCCGAATGTTTGGAGATATGCTTCTCCTTTTTCTTTTTCTTAGCCGGTTCCGAGGACGAACCAGAAGCGGTGGAAGAGGGCTCCTTTTCACCCATAGCCTGCTTAGAGTTCGATGGGGTTGGCTCCTTAGCCTTCTCCAAACGGTCTCGAGTCGAATCCGAGGATACACGTCGATGGGTAGAGTGTAAGGCCTCGGGATCCGACTCAGTGGAACAACGCCTCGAAGGGCTTCGAGACCGACGGCGCTTCTGACCAGAGGATGGTGGGGATCGAGAACGTTCACGACCCCGAGACTCCGATGGAGGAGCCGAAGCAGAAGCAGGTGGTGCGGTCAGGAGCAAGGCCTTTTCATATAAGAAAGATTTAAGGCATGAGAGCCTATGCTTCCTGGCCTGCGGGGTGAAAGCTTTACAACGGATGCAAGCGTCTACATTGTGGGATTCTCCCAAACAGATCAAGCAGCGGGAATGCCCATCCGCACTTGGGAGTTTCGCTTGGCAGATCATGCACCACTTAAAAGCCCCTTTAGTAGACATCATAAATCATAATACCGCAGAAGTCATCAAGGGTAGAATCGTCGTCAAGCCAGTCCAAGGTCAGTAACAGAGAGCAGAAATAGCGACAAGCCGAGGGAGCGAGCAGAAATCGTAGTGAAAAGCCAGAAGAGGTTATCAAAAGCCAAAATAACAGAGTCAGACACCAAAGCCGTTGGGAGTAGCGAAAAAACATCGTCAAAAAAGCAAGCCAAGTCAAAACCAATAAAATCTCAAGAACACCTAGCGCACAGAAGTTCCTTAAGCTGCTAATGCGGTGGAAAGAAAGGAACTGAGGGGATTTTAGGCGGGAAGCCCTTATAAGGGACCGTTAGGATGGGCAGAGTTACCGCCAAAAATGTATCAAAGCACATTCTGCCTAGCGATTCTAGAAGTTTCCGGAGCTCTGCGCAGGCGCAGGAGTAACCCAACTGTGTGATTCACAGAGACCACGAAGAAGATCTGAAACGGGCACTCATTCTATTTATAGTTTGACAGTGATCAAAGTTTTTTTAGATTTTCTTTGTTTTTTTCCCGGGCTGTGAGGCCGTGTTCTGGAATAGTTTCTTTCTGATGTTTCGCCTGCGTCTGTGGCTGGCATCTTCAGAGAATGGTTGGGTAGGAGTGTGTCTAGGGTTTATATGCTGTGAACCTCTATAGGGGAGTATATGTACATTTGTGTAATTGAATGGTTAGTTTCTGGGTATAGAAATGCAAGGCTCATTAGTGTCTGTTTGGCTAATGGTTGGTTGATGGGCCATTATCTGCTGGGAATCCCCTTGTCCCTGGGTGGAATTGCTTTGTAAGTGATGAGTTTTAATTCTATTGTATTTCAAAACTGGGAGCCAGATTTTGTTTACTTTTAAGGTTTCTTCTTTCCTGTTGAAGTTGTCCAGGTGTTTGTGGATTTCAATAGCTTCTCTGCGCATTCTGACATGATAGTTGTTGGCCTGATCCAGAATTTCTGTGTTTTTAAATAACATTTTGTGTCCAGGTTGGTTTATAACTTGTTCTGCTACTGCTGATTTTTCTGGCTGGCCCAGTCTGCAGTGTCTCTCATGTGCCTTGATTCGTGTTTGCACACTGCATTTTGTGGTCCCTATGTAAACTTGTCCACAGCTGCATGGTATGCGGTAAACTCCTGCAGCTGTGAGAGGGTCTCTTTTGTCCTTCGCTGAGCATATCATTTCTTGGATTTTTCTGGTTGGTCTATAGATTGTTTGGAGGTTGTGTTTCCTCATCAGTTTCCCTATTCTGTCTGTGACTCCTTTGATGTATGGTAAAAATACCTTCCCTTTGGGTGGCTGTTTTTCTTCTTCATTTCTATGGTTTTTTCTGGGTCTGGCTGCTCTTGTGATGTCTGCTCTGGAGTAACCTAAATTGAGCCCTGCAGTTACTCCAGATCAGACATCACAAGAGCAGCCAGACCCAGAAAAAACTACAGGAACGAAGAAAAACAGTAGCAGAACATATTATAAACCAACCTGGACACAAAATGCTATTTAAAAACACAGAAATTCTGGATCAGGCCAACAACTATCATGTCAGAATGCACAGAGAAGCTATTGAAATCCACAAACACCTGGACAACTTCAACAGGAAAGTAGAAACCTTAAAAGTAAACAAAACCTAGCTCCCAGTTTTGAAAAACAATAGAATTAAAACTCAACACTTACAAAGGAATTCCACCCAGGGACAGGGGGATTCCCAGCAGATAATGGCACATAAACCAACCATTAGCCAAACAGACACTAACGAGCCTTGCATTTCTATACCCAGAAACTAACCATTCAATTACACAAATTTACATATACTCCCCTATAGGGGTTCACAGCATAAAAACCCCAGACACACTCCTACCCAACTATTCTCTGAAGGTGCCAGCCACAGATGCAGGTGAAACAGCAAAAAGAAACTATTCCAGGACGTGGTCTCATAGCCCGGAAAAAACCCAAGGAAAATCTATGGATGCCAGCCGTGAAAGCCTTCCACTTCACAATCAAAGTTTTAAATTATTGGTTGAAAATATTGCAAATGGATTCAGCCAGATTACCTAAATTATGCTTGGAAGAACAACTGGACCTTACATAATACTTGGATTTGTCAATTATCACAACTGATTTTGTCTTATGGTTTTTCATTTCAATACCTATTCTATGTTAGACATCAGGCCCGATCATTATTTAAACAAAGAGTTCTGGATGTAAATGCCCAATCTGACATAGAAACACTGGCCCACAGTAGATCATTAAAATGGCTGGCAAAGAAATAAGTCCTCTCTTGAAATAGAGAAGTATTTGAAAATAAGTCTGATTTATCACCATAGGAGAGCATTAACAAGAGCTAGGTTTGAACAATTAGACACTATGGTTAGATATGGTAGGTTTCATCAAATCTCATATCATGAGAGATTATGTATTTGTGGAATAGAAGTAGAAGATATCGTGCATGTGCTTCTAAACTGTCAGTTGTATGATACAGCAAGGTCTCCGTATCTACAGACATTTCTGGACAGAATAAAATACTGGGATTGAAATGCACAATTAACTTTTCTTTTACAGGGTTCGAATAGGTATATTACTATCAGAGTGGCCAAATATATAGTTAGTACCGGTCAACTGAGGAAATGTTTTATGGAAGAAAATGTTGTTGTCTGTAAAGGTGATGAATATATTTAAATTTAAACTAAACCCAATTCTACATGTATGGAGTGTTTGCTCCTTTGTATCTTAATTTTACTTAATAATGTTATTTAGGGTTGTGCAGTTATTATTATTTTATATCGTTTATTCATATTCCATCAAATTTTGTTATCTATCTTTACATTTTTATATGTTAGATTATTTTATTTTATATGTTAGACTATATATATGAACTTTTATAGCACTAATGGATATGGTGCCTTTTAAAGGCTTTAGTACTGTATTTTTGCTCATTTACTTTTACAATTTTATATAATGTCGGAATTTAATAACCTTGATATGGTCTAGCGACTAATCAATAAACTATGTTGTTGTTGTTGTTCTCTCTAGTAACATCTAGGCCTCCCAGCACAACTCTAGGTTCAGCCTGGGCTGGAAGTTGTTCATTTCAATACTGTTTGCTATTATCTGTGGTTTTGTGATTCCATGGTAAGTCCAAGAATGTATTCCCTGTGGATAGGGTTGAGGGGGTCGTACTGGACAAACAACACTCCATCTTACTCCTTTATTCTAACAACCCTGTAAGGTAGGTCAGAGAGAGACAGACCAACTGAGACGCAGTGAGTTTTATGCCTCAATTGGTAGTAGAACCACTGTCTCCCAAACTCTAGTCTAAAGCTCTAACCACTACACAATAACTGGCTCTAAGAGCTGAACAAGATGTAGTATCACAACCTAGATACTAGCTTTACAGAAATTAAATAAAAACCCTTTGTACAAGAAGATGAATATTGAAGCAAAGGAAACAGGTACATGATACGTTGATGCTGGATTACTACTAGATATGAAAGATGTATGAGAATGAAGAAACTTATTAAATTTAAATAAAAGATAAATTTATGAGAAGAGCCCAGATGAATTAGACCAAAGGCCATCTAATTCAATATCCTCTAGAGCATACATTCTACCCATGAGTTATGGTCCCTCCCACTTCTTCCATGGACCCCCCAGTCTCTGACATCACTATTCAATGTCCTGTTTTATGTTTCCCTGCTTCTAAACAACAGACAGGTATGTTTCTTGAACATGCCTTTCTTCGGCAATATAGTCAGGATCCAAAATGCCTTCCCATGGTAAGTTCACCTGACTTCCTAGTTCCTGAACTTTTCAATCTACTGTTAAACTCATTTTTCAGAGCATAATTAGGGGCAAGGGTTAGTTTTCAACATTTGAATTTTTACTCCTGCTACAGTACTGGTGTATTCTTTTACCCAATTTTGATTTATTCTTATGATGACCACATGGTTTATTTTTATGTTTGGGGGTGAGATTATGAGCTACTTAATGAAAGCCAGCATGATTACTATTTATACTTCTGAAAGGTTTTAAATACCAAAATCATGTTACGCCAATGTAGCTCTCACAATAGCATATCTAACATAGTCCAAATGCATACAGTAAAAGACTAGTCTAAGACACTAGTCTTTAGCAGGTAGGTGACTACTTGACCTAAAATGGTTTGCAAGAATGCTGGTGTTTTTATCATTTGTCTCTTCCTTCCCCCCTTTTAAAACATGCTTTTAGGTTTCCAGTAGTTTGGGGTGGGGTTGTCTTCATTGCTTATAGGGCATTAACAGTCTTCCCTGTGCTTTTCATATGTACACATTTCCTTGGCATTGGCAGGAGTACTAAGCAAACCACAAAGGGAAAAGCAAGAAGTTTTCCCTTTACTGTAATAGATGCTGGCATACAACCAGATAGTCTGGGATGGAGGGAAATGAACAGCATACTGCCACAGCAGTCAAACTCTTAATCAGAGCTAGTAACTTTTTGCTTATGGATGTTTTTCATGTTCTGTCGGGAATTTTTTTGGAAGATTTTCAAATAGTTATTCAGATTCTGCTGGAGCCTGGGAAAAACAAATTAAAGGTTCACTGTAGTTCCTGGAATGGATTTGATTATTGAAAATGTACAGTATTTAAAATGAGACGTACAGTAGTATACAACAATATAAAGAATGTAAAACTTCATTTGTATATTACGGCCCTCCACTACGTTGTACCTGCAGTTGACCAGGGAGCCTGGATAGCTGGCTTTGTTGGATCTTTATGCTGATGGAAAAGTTTATTTAGTTTTTCTTGCACTTCTTGTTTGTTCTTATCATCATTCTCTCTCTTTTTGTTTAATTCTTCCCATTTTTGTGTTTCTTCTTCTTGTATTTTCCTTGGCTTTGGGTGTTCTTCTTCCTGTTGTATTCTGTCAAGCCACTGTCTCTCTCTTTCTTGAGTTCTTCTATAATTATTAGTGCAGAAAAATAAAATAAGCACAATATTGTACTACTTTTCCTAAAAAATGCTGTCAAAATATATTTTTGAGAGCATATTCTATACAGTCGTCCCTTCCTATTCCTGGGGGTTAGGGATGGAGCACCACCATGAAACTGAAAAAACTGCAAATAAATTAAGCCACACCCCAAACATGCTGTATTCTCCTTCTCCTGCCAACAGCACCACCAGAACCTCCCTTTCCTGCCTTTGCACAATGCCTCATCCGATTTGCAAACTCCCTCTGCCTTCCTCCACTCCAAATTAAATGTTAGTAGCAGCTGCTGCTGCCGTGGCAACCACCAACAAGACCACACCTTTCTCTATCCTCCTGTCCTTGCAACAAAACCACTCCATGTCTGGTGCTGTCCTGGCTCCCAAATCGACCTGCCACCACCTTAACTAATTTATTCCACCCAATCTCCCCTAAAATGAAGCAAAAAGGACAGTCTCTGCCACCACGGCAACAGTTCTCAGGCACACAAAACTCTCCTACCCTCGCTCCCCCACACCCCCTTCCCGGCCAGCAACAACACCCTACATCTCATGCTCACCTGGAATCCAAACAGGTATGAATCGTGCACCATGATCTGGATCTAAACATTGCTACACCACCTTAAAACTCCATTGTCATTCAAACTTGGAAAAGGGAGAAACAGGCAATGTCGTTGGCTGGAGTGGAGGAAGAGAAGGGAGAGGACAAGGAAGGGGTGGAGCCAGTCTTCCCGGGAGGCGAAGGGACTTTGCAAATCGTGCAGAATCACGGTGGTGCGGAGGGTGTGGTTTTTCCAGACAGGAGGAGGGGGAGGCTATAAACCGCAAGTGGCAAAGATGCAAATGGGAAGGGACAACTGTACCTTCATACAACTGTAATACAACTGTAGTATTTTATATTGTCATTGAAAATAAAAATGTAGAAATCTTATGTTTTTGTTAAGAATAAATAAGTGTGATATTAAGAGCACTGTTAACAATTTCTAGAGAACATGTACAATGTCAGATCACCATAACTGTAGAACCAACATGGCATTTTAGTCAAAGTTGCCAGCGATTCCAAAGAAAGTGATATACATCACCCACATTGTGTTATAAGGGGAAAATCGAAATAAATAACAATGGTTGATTATATACAATCTGTTTGAGTGGTTGTTTTTTATGGTTTGCTTACCTAGGTTTAAGCACTGACATCTACGGCTTCCACTTTTATTCATGGTATCTTCCTAGATGGAAGCATACAGAGAGTTTACCTCTGTCAACTTCTGTAATACTGGTGATCTACCACTGAAAGCTGTTACAGTGCTGCTTGCAGTCTTTATATACATGAGCAAACTGCATCACTGTACTACCTAAGAGAATGCTATTCCTAGCTAATAAAATTCTATTGTTGTAACCTAAGCAACATGGATATCTTTCACCTGGCTGCTAACCGTTCTGGGTGAGAGGCTACAGGACTGATTTATGTGGGGAATGAGCTGGAACCAACTTTCCCAACTTTCTTCCACCAAGAAAAGGGATCAGAGAGGGAAGAAGTAAATACTGTTGGAAAGTACACAGATAGCATGGCCAGAAGCTGCTGCACTATAAAGTTTGCCCCTCTCTCTGACTAAAATCATAAGAAAGGGATAAAGGCGAGGAAAGTACTGCTACAAACAAAAGTTACGGTAGTTTATGGATTCCATTTTATGGATCAGGAGCAGACAGGAGACCTGCTTAAAGTTGTGAGAGACACTCTTTTCATGAAATATAGGAAGCCCCTGCCGTTTGATGGCTCATTGTCTGACAACTCGCTCTTTTGAAGCCTTGCAAATTATGGACAAGTTCCATTCATTCAACTAAAAATCCACTCTTCTGATAGCTCTTGCCTATGGAGACTTGCTTGGAACTGAGCGTGCACGCACATGCTGCTTGCAAACAAAGCTGAGGGGGGTAAAGGTCACCAAGCCAACTGAGAGACTTTGCAAGCACCACACAGTTGGGTGCAGGCTCCCACGGGTAGGTGCAGACAATCCCAAGCGAGTCACCGTAATTCCCTCATGTTCCCTACATGGGTTCTGCTTTTCAACTAATTTCAGTTTCTGACACTGCTGCATTCCCTTACCTGTCGGATAAGCGGGGGCTTCCTGTACTACTGTCTACTTTGGGTCTAGACTCTGCCTGAAGGTTACTTATTCTTTCCTAGTCTCTTATCCCACAACAAAAAGATTCTATTGCAATTGCTACGTATAGCAGAACACACACAAAAACTCTTCATTTCTAAAGCAAGGAACTTAAAGGAACTTAAGAAACAAGACTCCAACCACTAGGGGAATACAAAATCTGTAATACATGAGGCCCATCAGTGAGAAGCTGTTTTGATGAGGCAGCTGATGAAGCAAATGGGGGTCCACAAAAGCTTATGCAAAAAACAAAAAACCTTTTTCTACATTAATCTCAAGGGTGCTACATGATTACTTTATATTTTTATGCTGTTTTAATATGTTGAAGAAGTCTTCTCAGTCATGCAAGTCACAATAGGAAATTCCAAACAGAATTATACACAAATCAATATTAGTTTTTAGCCTTAAAACATGAAGATTTAATAATGTAACATGGTGGGATGGACAGGTACATGCCATTGAGGCACTGAAGATTTAGCCATACCACATAAAGTTAAACCTTGGATGATGGGTATGACAATAACCAAGGTGTATTTTCTTCCCAAGAATACAAAGATTCAAGTAACTCTTCTTATTCATTCATTCATTTATTCATATCCCATCTTTCTCCCAGTATGGGACTCAAAGCGGCTCACAATATTAAAACAAAATCCAGTTAAACCAATGGATAATAGAAAAGTTTTAAAACAATTTAACAGTCATACTAAAAGCACTAATTAATTAGAACAGTTTTTTTAAAGGCTGTTAAAAGATAATAACAATGATAAAAATACAACAGGCATCAATTAAAAGGCTTTCTGCAACAGATAGTTAACACACAAAGGCCTGGTTAAATGGAAGGCTTTTCATCTGCCAGAAGAAACAGAGAAGGGGCCAAGGTAGCCTCCTGTTCAATGGAATTCTGTAGTCTAGGAGCAGACACTGAGAAGGCACTCTCCTGTTGTCCTCACTAAACATGCCTGTGATGGTGCCTGAGAATCTTAAAACTCACACAGGCTCATGTTAGAATATATGATATTTCATAATACCTGGACCCAAACCATCTAGGGGTTTATAGGTCATAACCAGCACTCTAAACTTTACCTCGAAAAAAACTGTTAGGTGGTAAAGTTGTTTCAACAGGGGAGTTATATGTTTCCTGTTACCAGCCACAGTTAGCAGTGAAAGCATTTTGGATCTGCTGCAGTCTCCAGTTTCCAAAGACAGCCCACATGCAAGTGCATTACAGTAAATCAAAGGGGATGCAATTAAGGCATGTGTCATCATGGTCAGATCTGAAATTTTCAGGAATGGAGCATAATCTGCACCAAAGCACTCCTGCTAAGATCTGGGTTTCCAGGCCTAAGGCTGAGTCCAAGAGTACACCTAAACTAAAAATCTGAGATTTCAGGGGGAGTGTAACCCCATCCAGCACAGGCTGAATCCCTGTTTCTCAATCTGCCTTTCAAATGATCAGGAGTACCTCTGTCTTGCCTGGATTAAGTTTCAATGTGCTGTCATCCAATTTGTTATCGACAGCAGACAAGGTCTGCACTAACACAGCCTCCTCAGAATTAGATGTAAGGGAGAGGTAGTGTTGGGTATCATTAATGTACTAGTGACATTCAACCCCAGATAACCTCTCTCAGTGCTTTCTTGTACAAGCTGATTAGCATGGGGGTGGGGGAAACTGAGCCCTAGGGGATCCTACAGGCCAATGGCCATGAGGTTAGACAGGAATCTCACAGTACCACCTTCTGAGCTTATCCTTCCAAACACTGGAACAACTGTAAAACAGTGCCCTCAAGTTCCATCCCAGGGGGGAATCCCATCCCAAAAGGAGACCACGGTCGATGGTACTGAAAGTCACCATGAGGTCCAGCAGAACCAACACATACACCCTTGTCCAGTTCCAGGCACAGCTCATCCACCAAGCTATCTCCATACCCAGGCTTGAAGCCGGACTGAAAGCGATCTAGACAATCTGCTTCATCTACAAGAACCCCTGGAACTGAGAGGCCACCACGTACTCCAGAATCTTGCCCCCAAAAAGAATACTGTAGACTGGCCAATAGATATCTAGTGTAGTCAAGTTCAGGGAGAGTTCTGTTCAGCAAAAGCCTCACCACAACCTCTTTTAGGGAGGATGGAATTCTGCCTTGCAGCAAGTGAGTCATTCACCACTCCCCCTTACTCAGCCAGTCTCCCTCTGAATGCTATTATAAACTAGGAAGGGCTGGGAAGCTCTTGACATGCCAAAATGAAATTCAAAAAGAATTCTTAGAATATTACTCCACCTTATATAAAGAACAAATGCAGGGTGACGATTTGGATGACGGAATGAATAAATACATAGAGGAGAATAAATTCATAATTTTATCTGACAAACAAAAGCTAAATTTATCTAAACCCTTTGCAATAGAAGAAATTAGTAGAGCAATACAAAGCCTAAAAAGAGGGAAGGCTCCAGGTCCAGACGGATTCACGGAAACTTTTAATACAACCTTCGAAGGAGAAATATCAAGACCCCTATTACATGTCATAAATTTGATACATTTAGAAGGCACGCCAGATACATGGAAAACAGCAAATATTACAATGATATGGAAAGAGGGGAAAGACAAAACGGACGTTAAAAATTATCGCCCAATCTCCCTCCTTAATGTAGATTACAAGATCTACACAACTATACTAGCAAATAGAATAAAAGGAGTTTTAAAGGGCATAATAAATAATGATCAGTGTGGCTTTCTCCCGGGAAGATCATTATCGGCAAATATCAGGATTATAATAGATACATTGGAGTTCCTTAAGAAAAACAATGAACGAAAGGTGGCCATAATCTTTGCAGATGCAGAAAAAGCATTCGACAACATCAACTGGTGGTGTTTGATTAAGACCATAGAGGTATTGGGATTTGGCCAGTTTATCTCATCCAACATTGAAAAAAAAAATATAGAACAGAAAGCTTTGATTATCATCAACAGAGAAAAATCACAAGAATTCCCAATACAGAAAGGAACCAGACAAGGCTGCCCCCTGTCCCCGCTGCTTTTCATAACAATAATGGAAATATTAATAAACAAATTAAGAGAAGATAAAAAGGTACAAGGATTAAAAATCAAGAATCAGGAATATAAGGTTAGGGCATTTGTGGATGACCTAGCCATAATACTAGAAGATCCCATAGAGAACATAGATCATTTAATGGGGACGATTGCAGAATTTGGAAAATCTGCAGGATTTAAGATCGATAAAGACAAAACCATAATCTTAACAAAGAATATAACGAGAAAAGAGCAGGATATACTAAAGGAAAAATCCAAGTGTAAACTGGAAAAAAGAGTGAGATACCTAGGTATCTGGCTCTCAAATAGAAATCTGGACTTATATGAAAATAATTACAAGAAAACATGCGAATCAATAAAAAGAGACTTAATAGTTTGGTCAAAATTGAACCTTTCATTACTAGGGAAGGTTGCAGCTATTAAGATGTCCGTCCTCCCCAAAATGATATTCTTGTTCCAGAACTTACCAATCATTACAAATGATAAGCCATTTAAAATCTGGAAAAGAGATCTCAGTGACTTCATATGGAGTGGAAGGAAGGCGAGAATAAAATAGACAACTCTAATTGAACGGTTGGAAAGGGGAGGCTTGGACTTACCAAATCTGCAAAATTATTATATAGCATGTAGCCTAGTGTGGATAGAAGAATGGATTAAGTTGAAAGATCAAAGATTGTTGCGGTTAGAAGGAGCGGGGTTGAGGTTTGGGTGGCATGCCTATATAGGCTATGGCAAGGATACAGTACAAAAAGATTTAAGTAATCATATTATTAAAAAAGTGTTAATGCAGAGTTGGAAAAAGATACAGAAACAACAGTTTAGAAAATTACCTAAATGGATATCTCTGGTAGAGGTCTTCTCCGAAAGATGGGGATACGTGGGCAAACCTGATAGATGGGCTACGTACAATGATTTGTGTAATAAGAGGAGAGATAAAAAGATGGAATTAAAATCAAAAGAGGAACTGGATGACGAAGGATGGAAATTTAACTGGTTTTTGTACCAACAGATACACAGTAGATTCAATACAGATAGAGAAAAACCAGGTTTCCAAAATGAGGAAACAGAGATCGAAAAAATAATCTGGGGCGATAAGGAAAAGAAAATCGTAAGACTCTATAAAGTTCTGAACTCCAGACAATTAGAAGAAGAAACAATCAAGAGATTCAATGGTCAAATGGGCGAGAGATATCGGAAAGGTAATTGAATTAGAAGAATGGGAAGACGTCTGGAGGAAAACAAAGAAGTTTACGGCATGCCAAGCTTTAAAAGAGAACTATTTTAAAATCAGCAATAGGTGGTATTTAACTCCATCAAGATTGAATAAAATCTACGAAAAGTATCAGGAACATTAGAACATATGTGGTGGACTTGCCCGCTGATATATAAATTTTGGGAAAAGATACACAACATTATTCAAAAAGTATTTAATATAAAATTTGAACTGAACCAGAAACTATATCTTTTAAACATTACAGCAGGACTAGCAAATGAAGTAAAAAAAGATTATTGGAGAATCTTGCTATTTCTTTGCACAGCGGCTCGTACACTTATAGCTGTGAAATGGAAGAGCAAAGAAGAGCCAAAATAGAAGAATGGCTCAATAAAATACAAGAAATGAAAGAAAACGACAAATTAACATGTATATTAAATCAAAAATCTGAACAAAAAATAGATGAGAATGGTTACCTATAACTGAATATTGCAGGAAAAGGTGGGGTATATCAGGAGATATAGATATAGAGGTTTAAGAAGGGAAATGGCAAGAGCTAGATGCATGCAGACAACAGTGGAGAAGACGGTGGTTATAAGAAACAAGAAAAGGTAGAGAGAGAAAAGAAGATATAATAGATAAAAGAAGATAAAAGGGTTGAGAAGCAGCAAACGGTAAAGTAGCTTTGAAACTAATAAAGAAAAGAGGACAGGTAGAGAGTAGTAAGGAGGACGCATTATTTTAGAGAAGAAAGAATCTTTGAGATATTTTGGACAAAGGAAGTCGTAGTTCTTATTTTTTTTAAAATTTTAAATTAAATTTTAAAGCGACACTATCGAATTTGTGGAACGGGAAGAGGGGGGAGGGATTTTGACTACTCCTTTATTTCTGTACCCTAACTTTAAGCTGTATACTTTTACTATAAAAAATAATAATAATAAGCTAGGAAGGGCACGGGTCCAGTATACATGTAATGGCTCTCACCTCTTCAAGAATCCTGTCCACATTCTCAGACTGCACAAATTAGAAAGGTTAGCTCAGGTTATGTTGCTTCATCTGTGAGGAAGCACTAACAGAATTCCCACTTCTGGACAGTTTGATATATTTTTACTAAAAAAAATTAAAATCAACCAACTTTCAAAGTTAAGTCGATTTTAAAAAAAAATCCAATCATGGACTTCATTCTGTTGCAAAATTTTAAGCATCAAAGTATAAAACATAAGAATGAAAAAGTGTGCCATCATTTAATAAGCAAAAGACTGGTCAGGTTTGGGAAATAAGGACTCAAGTTTCTTCAGCATGGATACAGTTTGTAACTTATACCCAAACCAATTTGAAAATTCTTCAGTAGAAAAGCACAAGCAGGCAATTTTTCTTTTTGCCTTATCTATTCCACAAGATCAACTTTCTCCTGTAATATGTAAATCTTGGCAGCATGTCAGGATAAGCAGGCTAGCCCTAAGTGGAGTATCTTTAACCATGACACTGAGCGTAAATAGCAAGGAGGTACTTGCTAGATCAGGAGACTGACAAACATGCTTGTCACTATGTGTTTGGCACCTGTGAGCTTAGCATGAACAAACAAACAATACCCATCTTGAAGCTCACTAATTACTAAATATTTGGACAACACCAAATGATAAAAATCCTGACAAAAGTTTTGATCAGATTCTTTTCAAAGTAGTTATGAATGAACACATTTCATAATCAAACTTACCTCTGGCTATCCTTTTGTTTTTCCAGCTCTGTTTTTCTCTCTTGCTCTTTCTGTTTTAGCCTGTCAGCTTCTATGTTTTTTTGCTTCTGCAGTTGCTGCTTGTTGTGAATCTCCCTTAGTTCCTGCAATACAGGAGTGCCCTGTTACTATTTTATATGGGTCCCTGTTTTTTAGCATGAAGAATGAAACTTCATGGTTGGGAGAATCAAATTACGGTATCTAACTTACAAAGAGTGTTAAACTTATTTGACTTCATTCAAAGACTACTTATATCAACCTTCTATAAATATTTCACGCCATTTTAGTTTCTCTTGTGTTTCATAAGGGTTCATATCTGGAAAAACCACTGTAGCCATCATTGCTGCCCCATTCATGATATGGGCTGGTAGTTAGGTGTGATGCTTTTGTTAGGCTCTCCAGCCTAACAAACTGCTCTTGTAAAACCTATCGACATAAAAGGAAAGCTGCTAAACTTGATATTAGCTCAGGTTTGCTTATGTTTCTATAACCCATTATGTGATTTAATGTAATGGCACCTGTACTGACTGGCAACAAGCAAGTCAGTAATTCACCAGTATCTGCTAAATAAAGTTCTATTTTTTTCAGGGTTCATAGAACTGTTCTATACATCTATTTTGAATACATTTGAAGACCTGCTGAACTTAGTGCTATGGGGGCAGTCAATAATTTTTCTGACATAAGCTGCAGAAAAGATGGTAGCACTGGACTATTTCAAACTGAAGGAGAAGGATCCCATTTTTTAATCCTCTGCCACATAGGTGAAAACCCCTAGCAAAATAAAAGTAGCACAACAGTGAGAAAGATTTTGGCGCAGCTTTTTTCTGTTCTACTAGCTTTACATGTATTGGGAATATTTTACAAAGGAGAGAGTTTAATCTTCCATTTGCAATTGTGAAGTAGCAGACTAACATTTCCACTCTATCATATCAGAATTCTGCCTTATTTACACAGTATTCTGGTGTATGTGAAAATCAGACTAAAGTCAGAGGTTATCAGCCAGGTCCTATAACACTTGTACTTTGAAGCGAGTAGCATCACTTATCTGAGGTGGGTAACTGCACAGGGGCCAGGGGGCAAACTTCTGGTTGGCTTAGTGCTTGAAGGACACACTATGTTTTAATTAAATAATCACACAGTAACATTAAAGAAATACTAAATACTGGAACTGTGCCTCTCTTAGTCCCTTTTTAAAACTTTCCCAACATTTCAGTATATAATTTTAGGTCATTAATAACTCAACCTACTACCCTACAGACTATTGCAATACCAGGAGCCTATCTCTTAGTAAACAAGATTAGGATAAGACTGTATGAATTCTCTTCCCACCTCTCTTTTTGGAGACAATGTCCTTTTGGGTGCCTGCAAAGCAGAGAAAGTGTTGTCACAAGTGGATGGAGCCTGTGAAGCTGCTTCACCTTCCTTGCACTTGGAAGACTGGGGGTGGGGACTGGTCGCTCATTATCAGTGCCAGTCAGTATTTCACTTTACTTGCTTGCTTTCTCCTGCCTTTGAAGTAATGAGCAAGGCAGTGATGCTGTGATCCCCTTGCATTTGTAGGGAAGGTGAAGCAGCTGTGTAACTGCCATCTGCTGAGGATAAAGGCCTTCACAAGAGGATCTGCTTTTGGACAGAGATGAGACCCCTGAGAAGTAAAGAAGCTGAGGAGGCACTGCGGTGGAGATAATGTAGCAATTCTGCATTCCCTACAGATGAAATGGGGAGGGGAGTGCTTCAGGAGAGCTACTAACTCACTGCTAACTTGTTTGTCTGGGAAAAGAAAGCTTGGTGAAAAAAGATGACAAGGCAGGCAAAACCACAGTGGCACAAATGCTAAGTGAGAAACTGCCTTCATCTTATGCTAACAGAAAAGACAAATTGGCAGCACTTTCCTTTCTCCTCTGCTTCACGATCACACATTCTCCAAAAGTTTATTCACTTACGGCTGTTATCTTCTTTTATCTTCACTTAGTCTTTGTGGTCTGCCGTTTAATTTTGGTCGTGGACTGTGCAGCCAATTTCTGCTGGCGCTTTCTCCCAATTTATCTTTTTCAGAGCGTAGTATTTGTACTGTCTATTCTCCTTTATGGATCTGAAACATGGGTCACCTATCGCCACCACCTACGACTCCTCAAACGCTTTCATCAGCGCTGTATACGCACAATTCTAAATATACACTGGACTGACTATGTGACAAATGTTGCTGTCCTTGAGCAAGCAGGGATCACCAGCATTGAGGCCATGATATTGAGAACACAGCTGCGCTGGGCAGGGCATGTTTCTAGGATGGAGGACCATCGCCTCCCAAAAATAGTACGTACTCTACAGTGAACTCGCCACGGGTCAGCGTAAGAGGGGCGCTCTAAAAAAGCAATACAAAGACTCCCTGAAACAACATCTCAGGCTCGGCCAAATTGATCACCAACAATGGTCTGCCCTGGCCTCACATTGGGAGGCGTGGAGATGCACTATCCACAATGCTGCAGCCTTATTTGAGAACTCATGCCGAACAAGTCTTGAAGAGAAACGACTACGCAGAAAGAATCACAACCCGGACACATCACCCAAGGAGACTTTCTGCTGTGCTTTCTGCAACCAGACTTGTTTATCTCGGATTGGCCTTTTTAGTCATCAGCGCGCTTGCAGAAAGTGCGGGATGAGTCCTTCCTGAATCTTTGCGAAGAAAAGCCAGAGAGAGATTATCTGCTGAGAGGAGAGTATTTACTAATTATTGCTCTCCAACATAGTGTACTTTTTCATGATGTGCTGAAGGTCAGTGTTCAAAATGAAGGGATAGGTGAATTTAAAAACATTTAAATTAGGGTCTATCAGGAGATACAGTGGTTCTAGAACAAGGATCTGAAAGCAGTGGCCAAGGTGAGTAATAAGGTCGCAGCACCTGGCTTGTGGAATTCCTTTATCAAGGTAGCCTGCCTGGACTGCTTGCCAATGTCTTTTCTATTTTGTCAGCTCTGTTTTACAAAAACTATGGGTTTAGACATCTAAATTATCATGCTACAGTAATAGTTTTAATTTTTATATAGACACTGGCTATTGTTTATGTTTTTAGTATGTTATTTATGTGCTACACACTGCCTGAGGGTGTATAAGCTGAGAATAAAAAAAAAAAAACCACAGATGGAAGCACTGACAAGCATTGGGAGAGAAAAGGTAACTTTGTTAGCTTAGTCTTTGGCTTGCTTACCTTTGCCTTTTATAAAGGAAAGAAAGTATTACTCAAATTATTTACTCCATTTTCCCCCAAAGGCCTCCAAATAGGTTTGCAATAAAAACATAAGAACTTAATGTGAACCATACTAAATCCAATAGCCTATCTAGTCCAACTTTCCTGTTATATACAGTCATCCCTTCACTTTCGCGGGGACTGGGGCGCAAGACCCCTGTGAAAGTGAGAAAAATGCAAATAAAAATAGGCCTTGCACGCCTCCTCCACCACAACCCCCACCTTCGCTCACCCCATCACTGCCACCATGCAGGTGCCGCTGCCACCACCCCTGTCATGCCCCTGCTGCCACCACGCGGCTTTCCTGGGGCTTGGCTTCCCCCCAACACACAGAATTAAGTCTGAGAAAAGTGGCAACTTTGGCGGCTTTGCCCAAACACGCCACTTTCCTGGGGCTTATCTCCCCCCCGCCACAGAAGAAAAGTGGCAACTTCGGCGGCTTTGCCCCAAATGTGCCACTTTCCTGGAGTTTGTCTTCCCCACACACGCATGGAATTTAGCCCAAGAAAAGCAGCGATTTCAGCGGCTTTGCACCAAGCGCGCCACTTAACTGGGGCTTGCCTCCCCCCCCCCAGAATTAAGCCCAAGAAAGGCGGCAATTTTGGCAGCTTTGCCCCAAATGCGCCACTTTCCTGGGGCTTGTCTTCCCCCACACACAGAGAATTAAGCCTGAGAAAAGCAGCGGTTTTGGTGGCTTTGCCCCAAATGTGCCACTTTCCTTGGGCTTGGTTTCCCACCCCATGGAACGCGGCCAATACTCCCAAGGCCTCCACTGCCGCCACCATCACCATGCCCCCGCTGCCAAGGACTTCGAGGCTTTGCGGCATTCCTCAGGCTTGACTCCCCGCCAACAAACTCTGAGGGACACCCATGTTCAATGGCTTTGTGGGCGTTCCTCGGAAAGAGGGCGAAGAAGCAAAGTGTTGTCTCCTTCCATTTCACCCCCCTCCCCCGATCGCTGCTGCCATGACCCTGCAGCTGCCGCCACTACCACCATACCTCCGGGGCTTCCGCCACTGCCATTCCGCCACCAAGCACTTGGAGGCTTGGCTTTGTGGCTTGGCTTTGCAGCTCAGCAGCTTTGCAGGGAATGCAGCGAGGGTTTGCTCTGCCTTTGGCTGCCCTCCCCGCAGGGAACAAACACCAAGCAAACCCACGGTGCTTGCAGCAAACCTGCATGTTACCTGTGGTGGGGGAACCGAAGGACAAGCAACTCTCCAGCAGCTTTCCACGAATACACAAAATCATGAAAGTCAAAGCTGCAAAAGTGAAGGGGCAACTGTTATTGCCAATCCAATGCTTATGAAAAGTCCCTAAGTTCAGGATACACGTGTAATAACAACTTTTCACCTGTGTTCTGCAGTAACTGGTATTCAAAAGACACAATGCCTCAGATACGGGAGACCATTTACAGGCTTCATGACTAGTAGCCATAAACAGCCTTACTCTACATGAATTTGTTTTTAATTACTTTCAATGGGAATTAAGCATGCAGGCTGGGAACCAATGCTGATCCTTGTAAAAGCCATAGTTTAGCTGCACTTTGCTGAATCTCTCATTGTTCTGCTTCATTGGATAACTGGGTTGTAGCCTTATGAGACTGAGAAATCTTATTCCTATCCACTTTCCTCACAGCATGCATTCTTCATAGCATCCACAATGTCTCCACTTACTTGTCTTTACTCTAAGCTAAAAATCCCCAAATATTGTACTACGGGAAAGTTGTATCAGAAGGGGGTTGATTCAACCTTTTCCTTCAGGTTTTTGATCATTTTGAATTTTTCTGCTCTTTTTCCAGTTCTACAATATGCTTTCTAAAGAATCAACATAGAAACAAAAATATCCAAAATGATAAGTAAACATAAAGTGCCACAATACAGAAGATTAAAAGTAGCAGTAGTATAAATCACTCAGGATCAGAACAAATTTGGTGGATTTTTTAAAAATGGGCACACTGCTGATCAAGGTCCAGACAAAGATGGCACTGTACTTTCAAGAGCCCTAAGTAAAGATGGAATCACTAAAACCTTAGGACAAATATAGGCTATGTTCTTAAGTAGCAAAGAGAGATATTCATTAACTTTGTTGAATTATTCAATCTCCTCTATCTCAACTGTATGTTTCATTAACAGCCAGTTTACAGTTAGGGTAATCTCAAACTGGCTCTTATTTAACTACCGTATATTCCGGTGTATAAGATTACTTTTTCAGCCTGAAAAATCAGCTGAAAAGTCAGGGGCTGTCTTATATGCTGGATACACCCAGCCTCCTCGTGGGTTCGGGAATCGCGGGAGAAGGGTGAATCCTTCCCCAGCCAGCTGGCCATCCCGCGTGATTCCCCTACTCACGAGGAGGCTGCCCAGCCTCCTTGTGGGTTGGGGAATCGCGGAAGGAGGGTGAAGTCCTCCCCAGCCGGCAGGCCATCCTCTGCGATTCCCCTACTCATGAGGAGGCTGGGCAGCCTCCTCATGGGTTGGGGAATTGCAGGAAGAGGGTGAACCCCTCCCCAGCCGGCTGGCCATCCCACGTGATTCCCCAACTCGCGAGGATGCTGGCCAGCCTCCTCGTGGGTTGGGGAATCCCGGGAGGCGGCTGAGCCTCTTCCCAGCCAGGCAGCCATCCCCCGCAATTCCTCAGCCAGCTTCTGAAAGGCTTCAGGAAGGGTGGCTGGCTGGAGGGGAGGAAGCTTTCCAGCCACCATCCGCCCTTCATGAAGCCATGAAGGGGAGCCCTATCGTAATGGGGGGTCGTCTTATACAGTGAGCATACCCTAAAGTCTATATTTTTACTTATAAATTGGGGGGTCTTATATGCCCAGTCGTCTTATACGCCGGAATATACTGTAATTGATTAGCAGTTTATGTTCGGAGCATTAGAACTAATTAATAAAATTGGTTATAAGAACATCAGAGCCATGCTGTTTACTCAAAGCTTTACACCTGAGACAAACCATTTCAGAGCACTGATCATTACATTAGTCATATTCATCTGCGGCAATTAAGTTCTGACTGTGCCAATATTCTCATAACAGAAAATTCCTGGCAATGAAATCAGCTTGGAGATATTCAAACTAAAGCCTACTAAATCCCCAAGAGCCAAAAGACTCACTGGAGACTTCTATAAGAAATATAAAGAATATTAGTTTATTTTTACTAGTGCTTTCCATCAGTTTACATGAAACAGATATTATGCTAACCAGCCTATGGATTTGCCATATCCTTCCCAGGACCTTTTTTAAAAAAGAAACTAATTACACTACTAGATGATGATCTCATGGAGACGTAACATATTTTACTCAAAAGATCAGCAACTTCACATTTGAGTTCTTAAAGAATAACTGAATAACACCTGGACTTGATGAGTTTATTATTTTGTCAATAAGATCTAAAATTTCCTACTTCCTCACCACAGTTTGCCCTGATCTAAAGTCTTCCTCTGGAAATAACAGTTCAAGGACTAGTATTTTCCGTAAATCATCACCAGTTAAGGGTCCTTGCCAGTTTTCAGCTTATAATTTTTAAAAAATATATATGGTTGGTCTTTATCCTTTATATGCTCCTCAAAATCCTTTTTTTCTCATCTCTAATTGTTGCGCATCATCTGGATTGTGGAATGGTGAATGAAATCCTTGAAAGCCGTGAGAGCTACTTGCATGTCTTCAGCACAGATTTATGTCCCTTTTTGTTCACTGCCCTCTAACATCTTTCCTCACACTGCTTGCTAATCAAATTAGTTACCATTTTGACTTTGTATTACCTCTCCTTATCTAATGTACCAGTTCTAGCTGAGCTCACATTGTGGTGGTACTGAGAAACTCTCAAACCACTTTCCAATCCCAGATCTTAGCTGGAGTTCCTGAGCATTTTTTCTCTTACATATATAATATCTGATGTGTTTCCAGTCAGTTCAACCACACTCATTTATGTTGCACTAGGTCCTGGGTGATATCACTTAGGATTAAGTCCAGTGTTACCTCCCCTCTGGGTAGTTCCATGGCTAGCTGCTCCATGGGACAGTCATTTAGCGTATGTAGGAATTTTATCTTTGTTATGTGCAGAACACATTTATGCAGTCAACATAAGGGTAGTCAGTCACCCAATATTATAACTCTGTTCTTGAATGTCCCTCTAAATTCCTTCTCCATCTGGGACCAAGAGAATGACAGCATGTCCCCAGGATTAACAAATGTTGAAGGCTTGTATTGTCATCTACACAAACTCTACAGGAAGCCGGTCTCAAAGTGTTCTTACTTGTTTAACAACATGCCCTTTCTGAATAACAGAGCACCATCAGGGAAAATACATCCTTCCTGGTAGTTCCTACAGAATTTTTATCTAGAGATGGCAGTATCTCACTACTTTCCTCTAGTTCACCAGGTTTGTGTCATAATCATTATAAAATGTTTTCCCTTAAGACCAAGCTCTCCATCTCAAATTTTGGTTTGGAGGTCCCATACATGTCATCCCTCTCTAGATGTCCCTGCCACATGCATTTCCACTTAGGAAAATGCTTAGGTCTCTCTGAATGGCTATAATGTTTTGTGGTATGCCAATGGACCTGTTTCCACCCTGCCCCCACCTGGATAATTAGAAAAATCTACTTTCATTCCAAGGCAACTATCAGTTTTCCTCCAGTTTAGGTCCAAAACTTCTCTAAGCTTTTTATGGCAAGCACAGCCCCTTTTGTACAGGCCTAGCTTGTCCCAAAACATTGCTCACAGCCTAACATATCTAAACCCGTCTTCTCTGTACCACTGTCTCATCTACATGTTCAGACTTGTCAATTTCACCTACATGTGGAACATGTAGCTAGCCATACATGTGGAACAAGTAGCATTGCAGATAAATATTTATATTTGGGTCATAAAACATCACATCAAAAGTAAAGTTTTATTCTTTGCAGCATCAATAGTGATAAGAAATGGCACAATGACAGAAAACACAGCTTTGGCAATTTGGCAAAAAAAAAGAAAATGAATAGCCCTGAATGACATCTCAGGTGGAAATTGTGTGGCCTCTAGAGCTCCCCAAATCTCTTTAAATCTCCTATTCTTTAAAACAAAAATTCTAGAAAACTGAGGGAAAATGTCCCTGGAAGTCTCGAGAGGGCATAATCCTCAGTTATAAATCAAAGTTGTCCATTTTAGTTTCCTCTACCACCGCTTTCCAGAAACTTGGAGAGAATTTCTAGTGACTTTTCAGTTTTGTCAAAGAACCACAGAGGTCCAGGAAAGGAACAAAAGTGAATAGATGTGGATCCCTCTGTGGGTGTTATGTCTACTCTGAATCTACAGATTTTGGCCACTTGAAGTAGGGGGGGGGGAGGATTCCCCAATCTAAGGGACATGACACAATTACGCGGCTGCAGTTATGCTTTTAACATACCTTTCAGTTGGATTCAGAACTTTTATTTTAAAAAGGATGGCAGAAAAGAGTGAGTGTTTGCTAGGTTTGGCATTCAAAAGGTTCAGACAATGCTCCTTGAAACCCCAGATGTACACTGAAGTTTTTTCAGTAGTCTGGAGGCAGGGAAGGATTTATTTTTCACAGTGTCCTATCAGGTCATAGAATAATCAACCTGATTTCATTTTCACCCTTCACTCCTTTTTTTAGTACCAATAATGTTTATAACATGTTAGATAAGAAGCTGTTAAGCCTAAGGTGGGTCACTTTGAGAAGTCCAGGGTTGCATTTCCACAGAGGGCCTTGAAGAGTTGCACATACCCTGAGTCTTTCCTCCTGCTCCACTTGTCTTTTGCCAAAATGGCAAACAGCATTCTTGGGGGCAAGACATTTTTGCCCAATTTTCAAAGGTGGAGGCCTTTTTTGTGGCAGTGAGAGTCTCATTTCAAAACTGGAAGTAGGGTATAGTCCCTAGAGCAGGGATGGGCCACTGCAGCAGATCCAGGGATCATTTTTCTGCTTTCTGGGGGTGGCATGGACATTTAAAAATGACAAAAAAAACCTAACAAAAATGCAGGCGACTGGAAGTCTTTCCTGGTTTTAATAAAAAGGTGTTCCTTTTATGTTCAACAGTGCAGGGGTCCTGTAACCTATTTAAAAGATAAATGGCCATTCCTGGAAACTGTCACATGAGGCAATTCACCTTTTTTGTGGGAACACAAAAAAGGCAATCTGAGGAACCTGGTGGAGTGAAGGACCAAAGTAACAGTCTTGAGGAGCCTGACGGCCACACTTTGCCCACCTCTGCCCAGGAGGGCAAAAAATACTTTGGTGTGTTTGAAGGCCATAGTGGTTCATCCCCTTGGTACCAAATATTTGTTCGTAAAACAACATTGCAAGGTCAAATGAAGTATTTTCACAATTTCAGCACCTATGATGAACTTGAAAAATTTTGCTTTCTTGATAAAACAAAACTCATGTTTCACTTGCACTAATTAAACTCCATCAACGTCCATTTTACTTATTTAATACATTTCTAAAATCTTTCAGGGCAAGCCCACATAGCAGCTGGCTCCTTCTGCTTTGTAGATGTGGGCTCCCTAGATTTCAAAGTGGGCTCACAAACTGACAAAGCTGAGACATAATTACCTTTAGTTGATTATTGAATATGTCGATCTCTTGAAGTTTTGATCTGGTTTCTTTTTCTACTTCATCGAGTTGGTCACGGAGCTGCTGACGTGCTAATTCCTTTGCTTCTAAGGCTCTTTTGACAGTGAGAAGTGAATCTCCTGTTGTTAAAAACATTGAAAATGGAAATACTTTTCAGCAACTTGTTGTGATTCTTGAACCAACTAAAAAGTTGTGATATATATGTTTACAACACACAATATATTTTTCAATATACTTACTGTGTAAGCTGTTTTGCTGAACCTGCTTTAGCTGATCATTGAGTAACTGCTTTTCTGGAATTAATCTTCCAAGCATCTGCTGAGACTCCTAAATGAAATAAAACAGGAAAGATTAAAAACTTCACGTAGAACTAAAAGCCTCAGACTACAGCTGAGCTGAGATTTCTAAGAAGAAATCCCACACCCACCCACCCATACTCAGAAAAGAAAGCCACTTTACAGAGAATTTTCTCTGAACACTCCCCAAAACATGTTATTTGTATTCCACCCAATAATACAGGTTAAGACAGGTAGTTTCCCCTTTACTATAGCACTTGCTTTCAAGGCAGGCCTGCCAAAGTTGCTTTTCATGTTTTCATTGTCACAGGTCTACAACAGGAGTGGGCAGTTTGGAAGGGTTCAGGATCCCAACTTCTGTCCCAGAACCCAACACAAATCAAACTATCTCTGAAAATAGGCACAAATGAAGGCAAATCAAAGCTGGAAGTAACCCAAAGTCCATTTTCATGTGTGAGGTTTTTTTGGGTGGTGTGTGTATTTTAGCTTTGGAAAACAACATTTTTTGGCAAAAAGATCTGCAAGAGATCATCAGCTGGGGAGCGGGGTGAAGGATGCAAAAATAGACTTTAAGTGTGCTGTACTTTGTCTACTCCTGGTCTAGAAAAATAGGCCAAATTCCTGTTTAAGAAACAGAAGTGAGTGTTCCTAATGTTAGGATTCTTACATTAAGAAATTTTTAAAGAGAACAGCATGTAGTTATTGTGTAACATGTTCCATACTATTAACCTTGACTATCTCATGTAACCCTAATCTCTTTTTGTGACACCTAAAGTCCCACCTGGAGCACCTTAAAGCACGTAGCCCTCTCCCCATATAATTTTTTTTTCTGGCTAAAAAATAACCCATAAAACATTCCAGAACACTACTTTGTGTAATGTTATAGACTAATAATTCTGTTATACTAATATTCTGACAATTACTATTTTTAATGCTTATGTATTATACTTTATGGTTCTTCAGTATTAGAACAGGAAGGATGTACAGTAATTGCAAAATAATGCAGAGACTGTATACTCACTTGTAACTGCTGTTGCAAATGTGTAATTTCTGCAATTCTTAGTTCTCTAGACTTGTTTGTGCTCTCAATTTCTTGCCTTTGAGTAGCCAATCTGCATCTGATATCCTGAAGCTTCCCCTCCAGCTGATGTTTTTTATCATTCTTGAACAAGAAAAAAATGGTTATTCAAGTTTTAATCAGACTGCAATCCTGGCTGCAAGAATGTTTTAGTCTGGCCTGTAAGCTGGAAAATAAAAATGAATATAGAAAAGGATATGTTGTGATAATTAACAGATTTTGTCACTTCTAATCATTCGGTTTCACATACTATGGTAATTTACAATAGATTTTAGCAGATATTTCCCACTTACTAAAGCTTCTAGTTCAAATTCCAGAGTTTTTTTCTTGGCTTTCAGAACAACTATATCCTCTTGTTCTTTGTTTCTTTGATTCAAGAGCTCTTGCCGCCGATTCCGTTCCCACTCAAGTTGTCTTTGCCTCTCAAGTTCCCTTTTTGCAGCCTAACAATGATTAAGAATATGAATGTTGACTTGCATAATCTATGTAACATTATTATAAGCAAATCATACACAAAATTCCGATTTTACCATTCTGATGAACTCAGAATTTGACAGTAATACATTCTTATATCATTTGTTGATGTACCTTTAGGAACACGAGAAGCTGACTTACTCCAAGTATACTGGTCCATCTAACTGTCTTTGCTGATTGGCAGACATTCTCCAGGATTTAGACAGATTTTTTTTTCAGCCTTATCTAGAGATGTCAGAAGCTGAACCTTGGATCTTTTGCATAAAGCTTCTGTTCTACCAGTGAGCAACAGGATAACAAGAGGCTACTGAAATGGACAGGTTGCTTACCTGTAATTGTAGTTCTTCAAGTGGTCATCTGTACCCTCACACAATTGGGATCTCATGTATGTGCATATTAATCATGGAGTGTTACAGAGGCGAGTAGCTTTTTGGTGGTAGCCCCACCCTCCCAGGGCACTGCATAAATTGCGTCGGAAAGCTACCCCCCTCAGTTCTTGAATCTATCGTAAGGTGAACAGACCTGCCAGAAGAGGGGAGGAGGGTGGGATTATATGAGGGCTCAGATGACCACTCAAGAACTACAGTTACAGGTAAGCAACCTTTCCTCCTTCTTCGTGGTCCCTATGCCTCACATAATTGGGAGAATAACGAGCTTACCCTGGAGGTGGAAACAGGTCAGCCCAATATCGAGGAAAGCGCCGCTCTGCCAAAATCAGTGTCTGTTCTGGGCCTGTAGTCTAGGTGGTAGTGGCGGATGAAGGTTGATGGCTGGGACCAGGTGGCTGCTCTGCAGACTTCCGGGAGCAAAATGCCTTTGTGCCATATCTGTGCAGTGGCTGCTGCTCTAGTGGAATGAGAGCAAATATGGAGTGGCAGCGGTTTCCTGGTCAGTTGATATGTCAAATTGATCAAATCCACCAGCCAGTAGGCAATCCTCTGGGAGGACACCGGTGAGCCCGGGTGGCAGCCTCCGTAGCATACAAATAAGCAGGGAGATTTCCTCAAGAATGCTGTGCAAGAGGTGTAGAACACAAGGGCCCTAGGTGCGTCAAGTACATATAGAGCCTGGTCCAAAGCAGAGGTCTGGAAAAAAGGAAGGCAGGATGATGTCCTGATTCATATGATAAGGTGAGACCACTTTGGGAGAAAGGAGGAGTTGAAGCCACCTTGTCCTGGTGGAAAACCAAGTATGGGCAGTCCGAATTCACTGGCCCGTTTGGCTGAGGTGACTGCCACCAAAAAGACCATCTTGAGGGTGAGGAGACGCAGGTCTGCTGTGGCTAGAGGTTTGAAGAGCTTATGCATGAGCTGGGAAAGGACAAGAGACAGTACCAGGAAGGTACTGGGTCTTGCACCAGAGGGTAGAGATTGGAGAGGCGCTTTAGGAAGCATTTGATGGTGGGGTCTTAAAAAAGGGCGGCTGAACCATGTCCCTCCGGTTGGTGTGCCCCACTTGCTGAAAGGTATACTTTTAGGGATGAGCAAGCCAGGCCCTGCTCTTTCAAATGAAGGAGGCAAAACATCACCGGATGGTAGTTGGTAGGTTGGTGAAGAGTGCTGGGTGAAGGTACAGAAATGGCACAATTTGGCTGCATAGGATTTGCGGGTGGAAGGCTTACATGTAGGATTTCCTGAATTTGGCCTAACTGGGCTGGAGCCAGGAGTTTGCAATCAAAATTGCCATCCTGGATCTTCCCCAGAGTCCTCGTCATCAGAGGAAGGGGAGGAGAGATAGCTGAGGGGGTCAGACCAGTGGCCTAAGAAGGCATCGCTGAGGGAGCCCCAACCCCTCCCTCTGTGGGAAAAGAAGCAGGGCCATTTGCAATTGTGGGGTGAGGCAAAGATGTCTATCGACAGTGGACCCAGCCATGACCAATAGTCGGAACATCTCATCCAAAAGACTCCACTCATGGGGGTGTAGAGATTTTCTGTTGAATGAGTCTGCAAGAGAGTTGTCCATCCAACTGTGTGGACTGTGACAGAAACTATCTGCCTGGAGATGCACCAGTTCCAGAGCTGGGAGAATATGGTCGTCAGGGTGGATGAATGAGTGCTGCCCTATCTGTTTATGTAGTGGATAGTGGTTGAGTTGTCGTACATCATCTGGATTGTGGAATGGTGACTGAGATCCTCGAAAGCCTTGAGAGCACTGAGTACTGCTAGAATCTCTAAGGCACTGATATGCATGTGATGGAGGTGAGGGGGCCAGGTGGCCTGTATGGCAGAGTTGTTGCAATGAACGCCCCAATCCTGTAGAGAGGCGTCAGATGTCACCATCACAGTGGGGCAAGGTGGTCTGAAAGGCATGCCTTTGTGAAGGTGGGACGGGTGTAGCCACCAAAGTAGGGAGAGGCGCACCAGCAGGGGTGGTGATAGTCACAGTACGGGAAGAACTCATGGAGGGACCACAACTGGAGTTTGTGAGTCTTGGGCTTGGCCTGGGGGACTTTTTAGCGGTGGGAGAATGGTGGCCAGCATAACCATGAGGAACCTCCTGCGTTGAATGAACTGATTTACTGCCTGGAGGTCCATGATGGGATGGAGGGAGCATCTCTTTCTGGGATGGTGAAATAATGAGAGAAGAATCCTGAAGAGGCAGCTTGGGCCAGCAATCGTTGGATGGTATCCTTGGCCAGGAGGGATGTGACTGCTTGTCGAAACGTGGGCAAGGGTGGGGTAGAGCGGAATATGCCACAAGGGGGAAACGGGTGAAATCTATGGTGTATCCTGTGCATACAATGGAATTTGCCCACCTGACAGAAGAAATGGCCTCTGTGGCCTGGGTGTGGGCAGCTATTTCCAGGAGTTGGGGGGGATGTGAGGCAACAGTGGAGGCTGGTGGAGATGTCGCATGGAAGGGTACCATAGTCAAAGGCACTGCTTTTTGGAGGAGCGCTGTTTGGAGTGCCGGAATGACTGGTAGCACTGGGATATGCCCGGGCACTTTTGTTGTTGTTGTTTGACGGCGGGGTAATGGTAAAATAGCGATTGTGAAGTAGAGGTAGAGGGATGAGATGGTTTCTGCCAATATGGCTTGGAGTGACAATACTGGCGGTGAGGTTGAGTGATGCCCATTTTTTGGCTGTGGTGCAGGCCTTCACTAAGGTAGTCATAGCCTTGCCTGTTCTGCTGTTGAAGAGGTCCTCGCCATTGAATGGTAGGTCCTTGATCCACTGGCAGGTGTCTTTGGTAATGCTAGCGAATGTGAGCCAAGCATAGTGATGGAGGCCAATCTCCGTTGCCATAGATTTAGCTGCGCAGTTGGCTGCGTGGTGGGCGGCACTGATTTGGCAGCCTGCGAGCCTGTGGGCTTCCTATTCAAAGAGCACCAGAACGTTTTTGTGGTCATCTGGTAAGTAAGGGAGAAAAGAGGCTATTTTTTCTATAAAAATTCCTGGTATCCAGGCATGCAAGCCAGATAATTTGTTACTGGACAGCCAACAAGGATGAGTAGAACTTTCTCCCTATGAGGTCAAGGCGACAACCTTCCTTGTCCAGTGGAGCAAAGAAAGCGGAGCGACATATCAATTTCGCCTGTGACACCTCCATAATGATGGAGTTTGAAGTGAGGTGAGTAGAGAAGAGGGGGGGCTTTATCTGTTTGAATCTTGTAAAGGTTATCCAGGCAACATGCTGTTGGGGGAACCAAAGCTGGTCTTATCCAGGTGTGCTTGGCTACCTCCTGAAGCATGGGGAGGAAGGGGAGCATTGCTGGAGTGTTGCTAGGCATCTCAACCTGCTGGAATATAGGATCCAGGGAGGTTGGATTTTGCAATCTAAGCTCCAGGTTGAGTGATTTTGCCATACGAATGAAGTCTGCATAGGGGCAGCAGTCCTCCAATGCCAGCAGGGGGATGTGTCCCTCAGGTCATCCAGGATGGAGATCTCAGGACAGTGGGACCACTAAGTGAGAGCATCCTTGTCTCCCTCTCTCAGTCGAGGACTCGTGGCAATCCAGAAAGCGGTGGCAAGGGTTGGAGGGAAGCGTCCCTGGGTCGCAATCAGGGGAAGGATGCTTGGGCCGAGAAGACGGTGGTGTTGGGTCCGGTGGTAGATTCTGAGGTCTGTCACCATGGGAACTGTCCTTACCAGAGTGGTGTTGTCTCTTGGTCCGGCCGTGGGGTGATTTGCGCCAGTTGTGGGCCTTTGGCTCCCTATGATGGGATCGTCTCAGCTGGTATGGAAAGTACCTCAGGTCCAGATATGGGAGGTAATGGGTGCCTTGGAAACATGGAGGTCTGAAGAGGTACCACGAATCTTGTGAGGAGGAAGTGGACTGGCCACGGTCCTGATCTGAATAGGTTGAGCAGAACTGGGAGTGGGTCAGGTGGGCTCAGGTCCACTGTCAATCTCAAGAATATAGCGACAATAGCAGTGCCCATCCTGGCATCTGCGTCAGGACCTGGAGTGACGCAAGGTCGATGACACAGACCTGGAGCACTGAGTCCTGGGTTGGTTGGATCAGGAACAGGTTTGGGACCTCTGCGAACAGGATCGACGTGACCGGAACGAGGATTGGGATCAACATGATCAGGACTGATGTGATCGGGATTGACAAGACCAGGACCAGGTCCGGAAGGAGACTGGGAAAAGGACTGAGCCTGGGATCCAGGTCAGGCTAGAGACTGGAGGCTTGACCAGGGTCAAGAATGGCCTTAGGAGTTGGACTGGGCCCAGTCGGATCCACCTGAGTCTAGTTGCTGGTCGCCGAAACCACAGTGGTTGAGTTGTTCATCATCAACCCTCGGCGATGGGACCAGGCGATGGGACGGTATAAGTTCTGGCGGTGGGGCCAGCAGAGAGACTGCTTGGTGTGTTGACTTAGACCGTTTTGGTGCTGACAGATCCGAGGCCTCGGTACCTGTGCTTTCTGCCTTTCTTCATGATTTTGGCTGGAAACGGCTCAGTGGAGATGGTGGAATGCAACTGGGTTGGTTTCATGGATGTCGAGGCCATGGCCGATGAGGAGAGAATGGAACTGCCAGTATAAATGCTTTGGGAGGCGGAGTCTAACGGCTGGTTTTGCACAGCAATATCAGCAGCCCAGAAGAATTGTTCCCAAAGGTGGATCTGCAGCCGGGAGACTATATTTTTGAGTGCCTGGGTGGTGAAGCCCTTGCAGATGTTGATGGAGATAACTTTGTGGGCCTCCCCAAAGCAAAAAAGGCAGTGGTTGTGGCCATCTGAGTGGGGGATTTCCACCCACCCACAGGAAGGGCAGGTTTTGTAAAGGGTCCTGGAGGCCATACAAGGCCGAACAAGACCAGGGCAAGTCTGAAAATCATCTAATCCAGTGGAGAAAATGAGAGCGGAGTCAAAAAAACAAACCAAGGGTTCGATAATCCAAGGAGAAAAATGCCAAAATCCAGAGAGAAAATAGTCCAAGTTCAGAAAAAAAGTGAGAGAGCTACTCAACAGAGAACTTTCCAAGTGATCCACAACGACGGACGAAAAGGAACTGAGGGGAGTAGCTTTCCAGCACTATTTATGTAGTGCCTTGGGAGGGCGGGGCTACAACCAAAAAAACTACTCAGCTCTGTAACGTTCCATGTTTGATCTTCACATGTGCAAGATCCGAAGTGTATGAGGGCACAGAGGCCACGAAGAAGAAATTATTTATTTATGTATTTATTTATTGGTATTTATACCCCGCTCTTCAGCCAAAAGCTCTCAGAGTGGCTTATAAATTGTTAAGCAATAGCACCTACGCATCTACACCACTTTTATAGCATGCTAGGCACTCTACAAGTGGTTTCCAATGTGTGTTAGCTAATTACCACCACAAGCCAGCTACTCATACTGAAATTGTGTTATTTTCAGGTAATTCCACTTGAAGACAAGCTTCATCTGATATATTAAGTCCAACAACTATGGTATTATGTTCCATAATCAAGAGAAAAAGAAACTTGTCAACCAAAATAACCCTAGCCATTTCCAGCAGATACGCTCCTAGTTTTAAAATTTCATTTAAATAAAAATGTACAACCCCCCAAAGACTTTGAAAGTTGCTTACAAATATTCATCATAATGAAGACCACAGTGCTCACAAAATGCCAGGCAATACACTATGTAGGAAAAAGACTGCCTAAAGAGCCATGGCACTCAGTAAAAGTTCAATGCAAAGTCCAGCTTTAGAAAACAAACTGCCTTAACTATGAAGATGGAATATTTAAAACATGACCTTCATGTATGCAAAGGGATCTTGTAGCATCTTTGAGACTAAGAGAAAGAAGTTAGTAACATAAGCTTTTGTAGACTTAAGTCTGCTTCATCAGACTTGAAGTGCACATGACCTTCTTGGACACTTCTAAAGGAGGTATGGGAATCAAATCCCGTCAGCCCTTGCTAGCACAGTTAATAGTGAGGAAATGCTAGGAGCTGTGGTCCAACAATGTCTGAAAGGCCACGTTATTCCCACTCATCCTGAAGCATCCAGGAGAAATCAGTCCTTAATATACCTGGATTTCATTATGTTCAGGGCTTTAAAGGTCAATGCCAGAAATATGAGCACTTTCAATTCTGCCCCAAAACTCAACTGGAGACAGCATCGTACTGTGTAGCTGTTGAAGCACCCAACATGAATCCATGTTGATTTAAATCAATATGACGCAAAATGTCACCGGGTTTTTTTAGATTAGGGGTGAGGAAAGTGTGAGCCTCCAGATGTTGCTGGATTGCAGTCAGCCTTGGCACAGTTAATGGTGAGAGCTGATGGGAACTGCTGTCTAGCAACATCTAGAGCAGCACATATTCCCTATCACTGTGTTAGATCCAAGGAAAGAACTGGGTAATTTTCTATGCCCTCTATGACAAAATGTTGCACTGAAGTTTGGCTATCTTCCTGCCACAATGTGATAAAAAACTAATTTCCCTAATACAGTTTTTGAAAAAAGCATGATGAATATTCATTCCCTAATATACCTTTTCATTTGTTTTTAGACAAGTAGGTATTCCTTCTGAAATTGTCCATTTACCTCACGCCTTTCTATTTCTTTCCTCCTTTCCTCTTCCCTCTGACGTTCCAATTCTCTCTGTTTTTCTAATTGTTTTTCTAACTCTAGCTGCCTTTTCCGTTCCTGCTCCTGTCGTTCACGCTCTTTTCTTTCCTGCTCTGCTCTTTCTAACTGTGCAAGACGCTCTTGCTCTTTTCTTTGCTGCTCCAAAAGGGCTTGCCTCCGCTTTTCAAGCTCTAGGTTGCCACGTTCAAAGTTCTCGCGTTTCTTATCTTCAAATGTTACTTCAAAAAGAAGAATGTCACAATTAGAATTCAGTTTATATTGCACGCATGTATATTTTTATGCATAAAATCAAAATTATTCCAACTAGAATGTACTTTAAAATCTTAAGACTCTAAACAAAATATCTGGTTTTAAATCATTTCAATACTATTCTAGGTTGTTATATCAGACAAACAATAAGCCACAATGGTTTAGAACAGCGGCTCTTAACCTTTCTTTACCAGGGACCCCCTTTAATATCTTTGTTGCTGCGGATCCCTAACTCAAGATTTAAAACAACAACAACAATAGCAGCAGCAGTATAACAAATACACCAGCCATTAAATCTTCCCTCAGGGAAGGGAAGTCTTCTCCTGCCTCTTCTTGCACGTTTACGGCTGGAGAGGATTGCATGGCAATGCGCAGGCCAAGCCAGCCAGCCAGCATTTGCCTTGGCTCCTGCCATGTTCCACCCACTGCAGTGAGGTGATGGGCTGAGCAGCCTTCAAGCCTTTGTGGACCCCCTGTGATGACACTGTGGCTCCCAGGGGGTCCCTGAACCATAGGTTAAGAACCACTGGTTCTTAAATATCACTTAGGGACACTTCTTGCATTAAGTAAAATTCCCTGTATGTCTACTGTGCACCTTCATAGTGACCATAACACACTGAAGAGAAAGCAGTTGAGGCAATTCACCAAAATCAGATGTTATGCAGACACATACTATTCTTTAAGCTTTTCCCTCATGCCAAGGGGGGGGGGGTGAAGTGTGGCCCACAGATCACATACTAGCTCTTTGAAATCCAGAATGCTCTCTAGGTAGCATGGGGGCAATTTTTCCATGTTTAGACGCCTGGGGCCATTTTACGAACAGTAGAGGCCTTTTCTTAAAATAGGAAGTGACCAGAAAATGACATCTGGTCACTTCCTGTTGCTAAAAAAAAAAAGAAAGGACTGTACTAAAACCTCCCAAGGGAGACCAAATACATTACAAAAATTCCCCCATGCATCCGAGAAGGCAGTTTGAGGCATTTGGGGGTCAAAGGGTTTTTTAGCTTTTTTTTGTGCAGGGACGGCCCTCTGAGGTCTCCTGGAGGATCTAATGTGGCCCGCAGCCTCCAAGAGTTGCTTACACCCTGCCTCATATTGAGAATTTCAAGTGATAATTTGTTTTTTAGACCACCTCAGAAAGAAAGTTACAGCCTTACTCATTTACAGTTTCACTCACCTGGCAATTTCTTTTCCAGCTGCTGCTGCTCTTCTTCTAACACTGGTTCTTCTGGTAACCTTTGGTCTACAGAAACTGAACTTGTAACAGAAATGCCACTGCCAGAGCGAACTCTTCTGTCAATAAGGAGAGGCCGTAATAGGTTAAAATGGGTGTGTACATGTAGCACTACTGTTATCAGTTCAAATATTACTATGTAGTTACCTAGTTTGTTGTACAGAAATCCTGCCTTGGATCAAATATAAGCCAGTTCACACACAACTTCATATCACATGATTCCTTTTTACTTAATTCACATTCAAGTGTGCAAACTTAGTGATCCAACTGAAAATGCAATGAGTTTTGAAGTAACACTGCAAATCACGCTACATTTACATGTTACCATTTGGTTCCTAACAAGGACAGGTAAATACGTGAACTAATCGTATTATGATAAGAGTTTAATTGAACATCAATACTAGACTACAAAAGACATTTCTATTATTCTAGCATTAAGTGATATTTATATTGTCCATGTGCTATAGCAGACCACAAAAAAGGGCTAGTTCATACAACCACTATACCTGGCTACCTATTTGTTTTTTGAGCCTCTTTCCTTTTGATACTAACTTGCCATCTGATGTTGGTATAATCCTCCACAGCACTACTGTGGAGAATTGTAACATTCTTGACAAATCACAAATTGTATTCAGATAAGTTTGCTATGATTGTTTCAATCATGGCTATGAACAAGCAGTCCTTTATACAAACAGTCAAAAGTTACTTTCAATCAATAAAAACAAAAATATAGTCCTCTATCTAAACCAGTAACAAAGTTCAGGATCAAAACCAAAATTGTACTAAATTTACCTAAATGAAGGTGGAATATATTCTGGAGACAACACAGGTGGCAATGGCTGTCCTGACATAGCCATATCAATTAGATGCATAGCCAAAATAAACTCTTCTGCTGTCAGTTTTCCATCTTGGTCAATATCTGAAAGATTCCTATTGCGGGGGAAAGAAGACTCAAATATTTTTTTGTTTCCTGTTTCCACACCACCCCATTACAGTTGTCCCTTGACATTCGCGGGGGTTACGTTCCACGGACCCCCGCGAATGTAAAAAAACCGCGAATATGGATTGGCCTCCGCGGCCTCCCCCCACCCTCCCCAGGCCTTCACGGAGCCTTCGAAGGCTCCGTGAAGGCCTCCCCCCACCCTTCCCCCTCCCTCCCCGGGGCCTTCACGGAGCCTTTCAAGGCTCCGTGAAGGCCTCCGCGGCCTCCCCCCACCCTCCCCAGCCCTTCACGGAGCCTTGGAAGGCTCCGTGAAGGCCTCCCCCCACCCTCCCCCCTCCCTCCCCGGGGCCTTCACGGAGCCTTTCAAGGCTCCGTGAAGGCCTCCGCGGCCTCCCCCCACCCTCCCCAGCCCTTCACGGAGCCTTCCAAGGCTCCGTGAAGGCCTCCCCCCACCCTCCCCCCTCCCTCCCCGGGGCCTTCACGGAGCCTTTCAAGGCTCCGTGAAGGCCTCCGCGGCCTCCCCCACCCTCCCCAGCCCTTCACGGAGCCTTCCAAGGCTCCGTGAAGGCCTCCCCCCACCCTCCCCCCACCCTCCCCAGGCCTTCACGGGGCCTCTGGGGGGTCTCCAAAAGCCCCGTGAACGCCTAGCCGGCCCTCCCGGCTCCTTCCCACAGCTTTCAAGGGGCCTCCGGAGGCCCCTTTTCGCGGTTTTGGGGGGGCCCGGGGGGGGCCCTCCCAAAACCGCGAATAATTAAAACCGCGAATGCTGAGTTCGCGAATGTGGAGGGGCAACTGTACTTTCAAAGCCAGAAGAAGGAGGTAGGAGACAATGGCCATGCCTGTTCTTTGATCAACTGGACTGACACTGCACTTTAGAATTTCTTTAACTATTTTCAGAGGAACTGGGAGAATGTGAGAGTGTAGAGAGAGGAAGGTAGATGTAGATATAATCAAACCCACTTCTAAGGAGCTGACCACTTTATCCCACCCATTTCAGGAAAATTATTTTCTTAGAAGCAATAGGGTTTTTGTGCAAGTTTTGGTAACTGAATTTTATTATATATTATCTTTCCATTTCAATATCCTCCTATGAGATATTGTACACATTTGTATTACAGTATAATTCTTTTTTTAAAAAAGGAACTTGGTGGGAAATCATCCACGTATATGAATAAGATTTAATATTTCCTAGTAATCTTAGCTTTTTCAAGGAATCATGCTTTTCTCACTTCTTACCCAAACATTCTTGCTAACTAAAGCCTACCAATTTTATTCTGTAATGCTTAAATAGAATCCATTGAGAACCAGCTTTATACACATCTCACAAGGTAATCAAATATATTTCCAGCAACAGGGAACCCTTTGTAAGATAATTAAAAATACTTCTCTGCAATTAAGAGAATGGTATTTCTAACACATGGAAATATTCTAACACATAGCATTCTTTTACAACACCTAGCATTGCAAATTATACTCTGAATTCTGTACCTGTCTTTAGCTTTAACAGTAGAAAGAAAAATACTAAAAAAAATTAATAATGAAGCAAAGCTAATCAAAAGAATGGAGAGAACGCAACCAGCTCTTATGCATGAATACAGCATTATGAGAAATACTCACCATATCGTAGCCAACTGAGCTTGTGGTAAACTTGATTGCATAAGGATAGTTCTTGCTTGTGGACCTAATGAATTTGAAACATTAGAACATACAACAACATCTGTATTCATTTTTCAATATATGAATTTCAAAAAGTTGCTTGTGTGACAGACAATCTTACCTAACCTATTTTCAGCCAAAGTATTGGGCCTATGAACTGTCTGGAGAGACTCCTTTACATTCCAACACAAATAGACCAACCCCCAGAAAAGTCTCATACTTTTCTGAAGGCTGTCAGCTTTTACAACAAAGAAAGAAGGTGCTAATAAGCAAATTAATACAGATTTATATAGTATTTTGTGCTATGAATATGATACTTTTTCCTCTATATTTTTTATATTTGTACATTAACGTCTATATATGACAAAAGATGTTTCCTCTCTTGCACTGATATAATATAGTTATAATCCACAGAGCTTCTACAGAATGCTCCAATATTTGCTGGCAACAAGTATATGAAGCATGTTTATATCACAGTCAATAAGCACACAAACCCAGTAACTTCCTCAGGTTTAGTTAAATCCATGCATAATAATATAAAAAGATAGACTGATTTCAAAAGCAGTTCACAAAATAAAAACTGCTAAAAAATATCCATCAAACAATGCAGTCTAAATAAACTGGAATAATAGGTGGGTTTTTCTTAATGCACTCCAAGCCCCACACAGAAGCCAGGTTCTAAGTTAGCTTCCTTTTAGGATAAACTGCACAGCAGGTCTGAAGAGACCATCTGAATAGCTGCTGAAATAGGAACACAGAGGAGCAATTACTTAGATCAGGGCTGGACAAAGTGTGGTCCTTCACATGCTGTTGTACTGCCAACTTCAGTATTCCTCACTACTGGCTATGGTAGCCTGGGGCTCACAGGAGTTGCATACCAACAACAGCTGAAAATATCACTGTTTTCATCCCTACCATAGGTAATGGGGATGTAGGCTGCCAAGGGCTTTTTAAAAAGTAGGAACCAGCACTTTTGAATCTGGTCCAGAAATGAACTGGCAGGCCATGCTCATTCTTCAAAATAGGCAAAATGCGGAGACTGGACCACACCTGTTAACAGACAGAGTGTTCCATTCTGGACTAGCTCAAACTTCCAAACTTTCATCAAAGACAGCACTCTGATACGGGCTGATTATGAAATTGAAATAAACTCTCAATTGAGATCTGGCAAGAGATTCTCTGCCAAGGTGGTCAAGGGTACAAAAGCTTGCCCTACTTTACAAAAGTAATTTGAGAACAATGCAAGCCATCCAGCAGGAACCCAGGTCATCATCTTTTAACAAAAAAGAGGTATGTGGAATTTTGCACAGTCTTATCTGGCAAGATGTTTCTAACATTTTTTTGTACAAAAAGAGTATAAAGAACTGCAGAAGTCCAACATATTTAACAACAAACATTACTGAAAAAGGAAATGAGTTGTTGACTGTCTTTACACAAAGAGCAGAGAAATTATCGATCTTTCTATACAGGCATGACTGGTTATTGTTCAGGCAGGCTTGTTGCATCAATATCCTAGCCTTTTAGAACTAGCTAAATTTTCTCTATGCTAAGCTAATCTCTACATTTTGACAGCTGTTTGTGGTTAACTGCTGTCAAGCTGACTTCAACTTATGGCGACCCTAGGAATGAGAGACCTCCAAGTCACCCTACCATCAACAGCCCTGCTTAGATCCTGCAGACCCAGGGATGAGGCTTCCTTGACTGAATCCATCTATCTGAAATGTGTTCTTCCTTTTTCCCTACTGCCTTGTACTTTACGAAGCATTACTGTCTTTTCTAGTGAGTCATGTCTTCTCATGGTGTAGCCAAAGTACAATAGTCTCAGTTTAGACAACTGACTTCTAGAGACAGTTCAGGCTAGGACCCATTTATTGGTCTTTTTAGCAGTCCACTGCATCCGTACTCTTCCCCAGCACCACATTTCAAATGAATTCATTTTCTTCCTGTCTGCTTTCTTCACTGTTCAGCTTTCACAACTATATTTACAGTAGTAACATGACGGCATAGACAATCCAACTTTAGTATTCAATGATATAGCTTGATACTTCAGGATTCTGTCCAGTTCCTTCATAGCAGCTCTTCCAAGTCCTAGTCTCCTGATTTCCTGAGTGCAGTTTCTGTTCTGATTAATGACTGAGCCACGGCACAGAAAACTTGAACTATTTCAATGACTTTGTCATCAACTTTAAAGTTATACAAATCATCTGTGGTCATTAGAGCCGGCCCTCCGTATCCACAGATTCTGTAGCCACGGATTCAACCATCCATTGCTTGAAAATATTCCAGAAAAACAATCCAAACGCAAACCTTGACTTTGCCATTTTATATAAGGGACACCATTTTACTATGCCATTGTATATAATGGGGCTTGAGCATCCATGGATTCTGGTATCCATGGAGGTCCTGGAACCAAACTGCAACAAATAACAAGAACCTACTGTATTTTTGTTTCCTTAATATTCAACTGTAAACCTGCCTTTGCAATTTCTTGACTTTCCTTCTGCTCGTAGTATGGTGTGATCTAGACATCTTAAATTGTTGATGCTCCTTCCTCCAATTTTTGTGCCTCCTCCATCAGAGTCTAATCCTGTCTTATGTTTAGCATACAAGTTAAATAGGATGATGAAATGCAGCCTTGCCTGACCCCCTTGCCAATTGGAAACAATTTCATTTCTCCATATTCTCTCCTGACTGTGGCATCTTCTCCTGAGTCACACATCTGGACAATCAAATGTTGTGGCACACACATTTGTTTAAGAGTGACCCATAGTTTTTCATGATCTACACCAGTCTCTCTAAACCTTTTTGGCCTGGAGGAAGCCCTGAAGTAAAATGTTGGTCTCAGGGAACCCCCAAACAAAAATTATTACATCTACAGCTAAATAAAACTGGCACTATACTATTCCATACTATGCTGTATACTGTAACATATAATCCTACATAGTTATGCAATAAGAAATTTCACAGCACATAATGTTACACTGTAAGGTTATTGATGAACTAATAAACATACTACATCCAAACCCCTCTATCCACGGAACCAATATTCGTAGTTTCAGCTATCCATGGGACACAAAATAGGGGACACATATCATAGAGTGGCACTGGAAAATGCCTAGAGAAGAGTCTTCTCTAGGCATCTTCTAGGTCATCCAAGGCAACTCTATGGTATGTTTTTGCCAAAAAGTCCTTTATTTTAATAGGCTCCACTGTTATCCTCTGTTTCCGGTATCTGCTGCAAATCTGGGAACTAAACCCGCCAAGGATATGAAAGTTTCACCGTATACCAAAAAAAAGCACCCTTTTTTCAATAACAAACTCTTGTGGAACCCCTAGCAACTTCTCAGGGAACCCTGGTTAATCCACACAATCAAAGGCTTTAGTATAATATATAAAACACAGGCTGATTTTCTTTTGGAATTCTTTCGTGCGCTCCATTATCCAATGTATGTCTGCAATATGATCCCTCATGCCTCTTCCTTTCCTGAACCTAATTTGGACATCTGACATTTCTCAATCAATATATGGTAAAAGCCTTTGTTGTAGAATTTTAAGCATCGCTTTGCTTGCATGGGAAATTAATGCAACAGACCTTTGTTACTACAATCCCCATTGTCCCCTTTCTTGGCGATTGGAATGTGTATTACTGAGTGTTTCTAATCTGTGGCCCATTATTTTGTTTTCCATATTTGTTGACAGTTTTTAGTTAGAACTAGAGTAGACTCTGATGATATTTAACTTTACAAATACAGAACAAAAAAATATGTTGAGTAAAAAGAAATATATTAAAATAAAGAAGCAAATGAAATATTTAGGAATAAATATTGTAACAGAATTAGAGAAGTTAGAAGATTTTTTTTACCATATTAAGGAAAGATATGGAGAAAAAATAGAGAATTATGGGGAAATTAAATTGTCATGGTTTGGGAGAACAGCACTTAAAAAATAAAAAATTTACCAAAAAATATTTTATTTAGAATGTTACCTATTAAGGGAAAAGCCTAGGATAAAATGGTCTACGTCAGTGGTTCCCAAACTTATTTGGCCTACCGCCCCCTTTCCAGAAAAAATATTACTCAGCGCCCCCTGGAAATTAATTTTTTTTAAATTTTAATAGCAATTAAACAGAAGGCTATATGTATTAATGTTTCTACCTTTTTCGTAAAATATAGTAAAGAAAGGTGTAAATTAGAAACATTGAAGTTTGAAATTATGAAACTATTTATTGAACTCAGAATAGAAAGGTAATACAAAAAAGTTAAAACATTCGAAATCATCTTAATGAGAAGGATGAACCTGGTATGCTGCTACCAATTTAGTAATCCTTGGCTCTATTTTCGACAGCAGTAATCTTAAATCACCGCGATTGGCTATTTGCAATCGGTTTCTTTTTTTGTTGTTGTTAATAAATTGGCTACCGCACTGAATCCATGTTCCACTAAATATGATGAAGGAAATGCAATTAAGAACTTTTGAATTACAGCCCATATTTCAGGATAAGCCGTAGGGATCTCCTTTTGCAGCCAGAATTGTTCGTAACCACTTTTGAATTTAAATTTCAATTAATCATTTGTAGTTACTTCCATTAGTTCTTTTTGTAACTGTGGAGATTCTTCTGTGTTTGCATTTGGAAAAGGATCCAAAATCCAATCAGGTATGTTCATTTTCAAAATATCATCAAATTGTTGATTAAAATCTGAATGGAGAGCATCCAAGTGCTCACAATAAGAAAGTATGTCTTCATCTTTTTTTCCTGCTCCTGAACAATTTGGGAATTGGATGAATTCCCCTCGTCCAAAATTTCGTTTGTACAGAAGTTTTGTCAAAAATGCAGAAACAACAGATTTTGTTTTTATTAAATTCAGTTCATCACCTTGAAGCTGAAGATTGCTTTCATTACATTTTTGAAACAAGTTGGTCAAGTAAGGATGTCACTTTTGGATTGAATTAAATTGGATCATAAAGCATCATTTTTATCTTTCAAGAACTCGAGCACCAAGTTAAACATCTTATAAAACCTATCTAAACAGGCACCCTTTGACAACCAACAAACGTCTGTATGAAGCAGCAAACGATTAAATACTTCATCGTTTTCAATACAAAGCTGTTTAAATAGTCTGTCATTCAATGACTTGCTTCTGATTGTGTTGATAGATTTAATTACATATTGTAATGAATTATGTAGGCGTGCACTTAAATTTTTGGCAACTAGATGTTGATGATGGATGATACAGTGTACTGTGAATGCATTCGGCACCTCATTTTTAAAATATGCAAGAAAACTCCTGTAGCGCCCTACCATTGCTAGAGCACCATCTGTGGCTACTGATAAGATATTACTCAGACGTATTTATTTTTCTTTAAAAAACTCATCCAATGCATGAAATATTGCTTCTCCTTTAGTATTAGGTTGCAAATACTTAGCAAATAATAATGCTTGGCAAATTTGTTCTTCCTTTGTGAACTGCACATATGCTAAAAGTAAAGCTTCATTTCCTAACAAAGTTGACTCAACAAGTTGAATAGAAACTAAAATGTTTTTAAATAGCCACACAATGAATCTTCAACATCTTGAGCCATTTCATCAATTTTTCTTTGCACTGTATGATTGATCAATGAAATTGTCTTGATAATATCAGATGCTGCCTTGTGTAGCACAGTACGTACTACTTCACTTATAGCCAGTATAATTAGTTCTTCACCAATAGTATGAGGTTTTCCCGATTTGGCAATCATTAACGAAATATTGTAAGATGCAAGCAAGCCATCGCCATCTTCTGTGGTTGCGGTTGGAAAGAGTTTTTCCAATGTCAGTTGTTTGATGAATTTTTCTTTTAGTGTTCGAAAATAAGATAAATCCTTATCTTTTTTATCACTATGAATTTTAGTCAAATGTTCTTGTAGTCTAGAAGGTTTCATACCTTCGTGTGATAAAACTTTCTGGCAAATCAGGCACATTGGTAATGTATTGTTTACAGGCGACTCAATAGAGCCATATTTCAAATATTCGATATTATATTGTCTACATTTTTTCTTTGGTTGAGCCATTATTATCTGTAGAAAAAATATTTTTTTATGGAGATATTTTTAATTAATTTTTTAAAATTTTTTTGTAAAAAGCAAACTAAAATAAATACTAATGAAATAAATAAACATGATATTATTAATTGTAAAGCTCATATTTTTATTACAAAATAAATAAATAATACTCACCAATTATATTCGCACTATTTGTTAGTTAACTTTAACTTGTCACAATATCACAACAATCTAACTTAGGACTTTTTCGGATGGAGAAATACACCGCAAGAAGGGTTGTCCCTCTTGTGACGCTGCTGCGTGGCAGGGGGGCCTTTCGTATGACGCCGTCCCCCTGCCAATTCTGTTCCGGAACAGATCGCAGCTCCAGTGTCATATTTGGCCTTTCTTAATCATGGAAGTTGACCGTGATTAAGAAACGGCCAAATATGACGCTGGAGCTGCGATCTGTACCGGAACAGAATCGCCAGGGGGACGGCATCATATGAAATGCCCCCCTGCCACGCACGGGATGGACGACCCTTCTTGCGGTGTATTTCTCCGTCCGAAAAAGTCCTCAGTTATATTACTTTGTAATTTTCCCATAATAATTATGGGAAATCTCCTGATTCATAACACGCTCCAAAATCTGCCGGTAGTACTGCCAGTAGCCAGTACTGCCACTGCGGTTCCAGGCTTTGGCCTTGCGTTCGATCAATTGCATGAGTGGCAGCTGCCCGCAGGAATGCTCGTAGTACTCACATGTTTTACAACAGCAAGTCAGTGGCACCACATGAACAGTAGCAGTGCACAATGGCACATACCTCAATGCAAGTGAGGGAGTATGTGGGAAGCAAGCCAATGTTCAGTACGTAGTTCAAAGAAAAATTAAGCGTTATGAGCGGAATACATAAATCAGTTTTTCTAAATCTTCTCTTCTTTCTTTTAAGCTTTTACTACCCCCTTACAGTTATTCATCACCCCCAAATGCACCTGTGGTCATCACCACCCCCCTGGATCGCTGCAGCGCCCACCGGGTAATGCCCACTTTGGGAATCACTGGTCTACAATAATAGATGTCAAAGATAGAGGGGGATAGCCCATCCAAACTTTACATTACTGTATATTCCGGCATATAAGACGACCTTTGAACCCCGAAAAATATACTACAAAATCGGGGGTCGTCTTATACGCCAAGTACACTTTGCTGTGCACACCATCCGATCTCTTGCCTCTTCGCTCCCTTTGCAAACAGAGCAAAGAGACAGGAGATCGGATGCGGGGGTGAAGCAAAGTATTTACCGGTTCATTCTCCCCCCCTTCTCTGCCTTCTCCCCCTTTGGGAAGCAACCGAAGACAGAGGGGGGTGAACGTTGTGAGATCAAGCGGCGGCTGAGGCAAACCAGGTACGTTCGCTCCTTTCTTCCACCTTCCTGGAAGGTGGAAGAAAGGGGCGAATCCAGCAGTTTGCAGCAGCCGCAGCCCATTCCCTCCGTCTTCATTCCCTTCCAAAGGGAATGAAGATGGAGGTAATGGGGGGTGGACGAGGCAAACTGGGTACGTTCGCTTTCTTCCATCTTCCTGGAAAGTGGAAGGGGCGAATCCAGCGGTTTGCAACGGCTGCCGCCCATTCCCTCTATCTTCATTCCCTTCCAAAGGGAATGAAGATGGAGGAAAGGGGGGCGGCGAGGCAAACCGGGTGTTTTCGCCCCTTTCTTCCACCTTCCTGGAAGGTGGAAGAAAGGGGCGAATACTGCGGTTTGCAATGGCCGCCCCCCCTAACCTCCGTCTTCATTCCCTTCCAAAGAGAATGAAGACGGAGGAAAGGGGGGGCGGATGAGGCAAACCGCGTACGTTTGCTTCTTTCTTCCATCTTCCTGGAAGGTGGAAGAAAGGGGCGAATGCAGCAGTTTGCAATGGCTGCCGCCCATTCCCCCGTCTTCATTCCTTTCCAAAGAGAATGAAGATGGAGGGAAGGGGGGGGGAGGATGAGGCAAACTGGGTATTTTCACCCCTTTCTTCCACATTCCAGGAAGGTGGAAGAAAGGGGCGAATATTGCGGTTTTCAACGGCTGCACCCGCTTCCCCCATCTTCATTCCTTTCCAAAGAGAATGAAGATGGAGGAACGGGGGGGGGGGGCGGACGAGGCAAACTGGGTATTTCCGCCCCTTTCTTCCACCTTCCTAGAAGGTGGAAGAAAGGGGCAAATCTTGCGGATTGCAGCAGCTGCCCCCACTTCCCCCATCTTCATTCTCTTCCAAAGAGAATGATGGGAATGAAGATGGAAGGAAGGGGGGCGGATGAGGCAAACCAGGTATATACGCCCCTTTCTTCCACCTTCGAGTCAAGTTTGACTGGAAGGTGGAAGAGAGGGGCGAATGCCATGGTTTGCCTTGGTGGTTGCCCATTTCCTCAGTCTTCGTTCCCTTCACAAAGGGAAGGAAGATGGAGGGAATGGGCAGCCACCGAGGTAAACCAGGTATATTCGGCCCTTTCTTCCAGCTTCCAGTCAAGGGTGACTGGAAGGTGGAAGAGAGGTGAATGCCGTGGTTTGACACGGATGCCACCCATCCCCTCCGTCTTTATTCCCTTTGTAAAAGGAATGAAGACAGAGCGAATGGGCGGTGGCGGAGGCAAACTGGGTTCATTCGGCCCCCTCCTCTGCCTTCACTCCCTTTGGGGAGCAACCGAAGGTGGAAGAGAGGGGCGAATGTAGCGGCTGGCTGGCTGGGCGAGCCCTACCAGCTGATCCTGTTCGCTTTCCCAACTCACAAGGAGATACTTGTGAGTTAGGAAACAAAGAGGATCAGCTTCCAAGGCTCCCCCAGCCAGCCAGCCAAATTGGGGGATGGTCTTATAAGGCGAATATATGCCAAACTCTAAATTTCTACTTGAAAACTGGGGGGTTGTCTTATACGCCCAGTTATCTTATACGCCAGAATATACTTATACGCCAGGATATACTATATATTATAAGGCAAGTGGATTAATCTGGTTAGAAAATTGGATAAAACTACGAAATCATACACTTTTAAATTTAGAATTAGATGATGTAAGATACCAGTATACGCGCATACTTGTGGTATGGGAAATCGCTCAGTGATAAAGAATTCGAAAATCATACTATTAGGAAGGTTTTATTGAAATTTGGAAATCAATCAAGCAAAAATTCTATAGGAACATTCCATTTGGTGGGTATAACCATTGGAAGCATGCCAAAGGAGGTGGACAAACCAAGATATATGGATTAAATATAGAGACTTGATAATCTGGCAGGATGAAACACCTCTTGGTTTGAAAAGAAGGGATGAAACTTAAAGAACAGGGATATGATATACATTGGTTCACATACCACCAAATAAATACCAGATTTAAGGAGGACAGATGAGAACACAATTTTGATAAAGAAAACAATGAATTTTATAAAATTATTTGGGGTACAAATAGGAAGAAAATTGCCAAAATTTATAGATCACTACTAGACAGAGATCTAGAGTCGGAGATGGTTCAAGATGCTATGATCAAGTGGGCAAGGGATACAGGGGAACCAATAACCATGGAACAATGGGAAAATGCTTGGAGGAAAACAAATTCCTTCACTGCTAGCCAAGACTTGAAGTAGAATCACTTACAAATAGCTAACAGGTGATATCTAATGCCAGCAAGAATAAGTAAAATTTATAAACTAGAAAATAAAAATTGCTAGAGGTGTGATAAGGAGGTAGGATCAATATATCACCTGTGGTGGGGGTGTAAGATCATAAAGAATTTTTGGGAGAAAATTCATAAAGCAATCCAGAAAATATTGAGAATATCAATCCCTTTGGACCCTCAACTATATCTCCTGAATATAACATCAATGCTTGAGAAACAAGATGAGAAACATCACTGGAGGGTACTATTATACTGTATCACAGAGGCGAGATTATTAATAGCTGCAAATTGGAAAAACAAAGAAGCCCCAGATATGGAAACTTGGCTACACAAATTGTTAGAAATGAAAGATAATGATAAATTAACCCGAATAGCAAATAAAAGTAAAATTGAGAAAATTAATTCGGACTGGACCCCAATAGCAGATTATCTGAATACACGATGGAATATTCAAATAAGGAACACTTAGATCAGTGAGTTAGTTTGGAGCATCAGGAAGCTTTAGGATACCATAGAACAAGGTAAATTAGGAAAGTAGCAAAATGCAGGTTTAGGTAAACAGATGTGGTTAAAAACAGTAAAGCGTGTGTTAAAGTTATTTTTATAAGAGTGAAGTAAAATTGGAATGATGTATAAACGATAGACTGTTGGAATAGAAGGATAAGGAGTAGTTTAACAGTCTATTACAACCAGATTGGGCACACATAATGGTGGAAGTCAATGGAGGTTAAGTAATGAAAGTTTGTAACAATATTTTGATTGAACTGTATGATTATATGTAAAGTCTAAAATAAATACATAAATAAATAAATAATGTTGCCTATTAAAATATCAGAGATGGAATTGAAAAAATGGCAAAATGTGATAAATAATTATTGTAACAGAAGCAAAAGATCAAGAATATAAATAGATGGTATAAAAACCCTCAAAAGGGGGTTTAGATTTACCTAATTTGAAGCTATACTATGTAGCTAATCAATTGAGATATACTATTGATCGTATTGTAGAATTAAAAGAAATTGAGTAGTTGGAAACAAATAAACAGGAAATAGATCTAAAATTAAGAAACATATTTTTTTGTAAACCTGGAAAGAAAATTAGGGAAAATTAGGGAAATATTAGATATTTGGATCAAATATAAAAAGGTATTGGCTCCGGAAATATCTCCATTAACTCCAGTGACACTGCTGGAGGGTTTTCCAGCAAATTTAAGAAATGAAGGGGAAATAAAGCTGGGAGGACAAGAAATAATAAGATTGAAGGAATGGTTGGAAAAAAAGAAAAAGAAAAGTTATTTGAAAAAAGCATTAAGAGAACAAGAAATTACATGGTTCAAATTAACACAGAGCAGTGGACAAAAAAATGGTTAAAGGGGGGAGACTGTAGAAAATATACAAAATTTGAAGAATTAATTTTACAAGCCACCCAAGAGAAAACTACTATAAACAGTATTACAAGTAAAATCTATAAATTATTGGAAAATGAAGATTTGCAAGATTATCTTAAAGAAATATGGGAAACAGATGTAGCAACTGTAATAGATAGATGTAGGTGGGAGAAAATATGGAATATGCGTTATTTGAAAACATTATAAGTAAGAATAAAAGAAAATTATTATAAGATAGTATGGAGATGGTATCTAACACCGGTAAGATTGAACCAAATAGATTAAAAATATTCAGCACAGTGTTGGAGGGGATGTCAAGAATTGGAGACGTATATTCATATGTGGTGGCATTGTAAATACGTGCAGAGTTTTTTGCCAAATAGTAATGAAGGAGATAAATGAAATAATGGAGATAAATATACCCTTATGTCCTGAAATAGTGTTATTATCATATTATGACAAAATACAAGAGTCCCAAGTTACTAAGGATTTATTAACAAATTTGTTGACAGCAGCGAGCTTAATAATAGCAAGGAAGTGGAAAGTACAAGGCAACTATCAAATAGAAGAAAGATACAGTGAAGTATGGGATATAGCTATAAATGAGAAATTAACTAACAGTATTAAAGAAAAAAAGGAATGTTCAATAAGAAAGATTTTGGAGAGAAATGGAACAAGTTTTTAGAATTTGTATTAATAAAGGGGACAGGAAGCAAACCACCGTTGGAAACAATGGAATTTTGGAAAGAGGGATTAATGTAAGGTTGAGGTCCCAGGGTGGAGGGAATCACTTATATGTTAATAAGTATAATTGTTGTATGAGTTGGGTTTATAATTTGTATGTTTTTAAAAATAAATAAAAATTATTGTACAAAAAAAACCCTAGAGTAGACTGTCACTATAGACTGAAGCAGCTCTATTAGTATGCCATCTGTTCCTGTTAATTTATTTCTCCCAAGTGCTCTGAGTGCAGCTTCCACTTCACTTTTTAAAGCTGTAGGTTCATCTTCATATGGTCATCCTTTCATCTTTTTTATATAGTCTTCAGTGTATTGTTTCCAACTTAAAAAAAAATTCTACGTGGTCATGTAATGTGTTCCCCTGCTGGTTGTAGAGCATCCCTACTCTTGGTTAAAATTCCCCTTTGATTTCTCAGATCTTGTGGAAGAGGTCTCTTGTTCTTCATTTTTGATTGCCACCTTCTATTTCTCTGTATTGATTATTATAGTAGTTTTCCTTTTCCCTGTGCACAAGTCACTGAACAGTTGCATTTAGGATTCTGACTCTGCTCCTGTCAACTTTTGCTTTTGCTTCTTTTCTGACCTTAACTGCTTGAACAGTTTCATTTGTCATCCATTGAGGCTTCTTTCTTTTTGGTAGCAGATAGGTGTCTTTCTGCAGTCCTCCCTGACAATGTTCCTCGCTTCAGTAAACAGTTCTTCTGGCTCCTGGTCAATTAGACTTAATAAAGCAAACCTATTTTTTACATTGATCTTTAAATTCTATGGGGATATCCTACAGGTTGTATTTTGGCACGATGCTTGGTTTACTGTTCTTCTTTAGCTTTACTCTAACTTTTGAAATTAGTAGTTCATGGTTTATGCCACAATCTGCTCCTGGTCTTGTTTATGCAAAGGGAACAGAGCTTCTCCAACTTCTGCTTCCAAGTATGTAGTCTATTTGATTTCTATATTGGCCATCAGGTGATGTCCATGTATACAGTCACCTCTAATTGCTTGAAGAACAAACTGTTGGCCTTGCAAATTTCAGTCAGTTGTTGTACTACTTCATTTCGTGATCCTAGCTCAAATTCTCCTACAATCTTTGATTCTACTCCGTTTCCCGCTTTTTGCATTCCAGTCATCTATGATTACAAAGTAGTCTTGTTCTGGTGTGTGATCAATTTTCTCAACTAATAGAGCTGCTTCAGTCTATAGTGACAGTCTACTCTAGTTCTTTTTTTTTTGTACAATAATTTTTATTTATTTTTAATAACATACAAATTATAAACCCAACTCATACAACAATTATACTTATTAACATATAAGTGATTCCCTCCACCCTGGGACCTCAACCTTACATTCATCCCTTCATCAACTCCAGCACAGAACTCCAGCACAGAATTTCTTCTTCTTCTACCTCTGTAGTTGGAGCATTACCGTATATTCCGGCGTATAAGACGACTTTTGAAGCCTGGAAAATAGACTCCAAAGTCAGGGGTCATCTTATACGCCAGGTACACGCTTTGCCTCACCGGCCACCCAATCTCCTGCCTCTTCGCTCCCTTCGCAAATGGAGCGAAGATGCAGGAGATCGGGTGGGGAGGTGAGACAAAGTGAAGCGGCGGCGCCCCAAAACCAGCCAGACACGGCAGCTTCCCCCACTGCCTTTGGAGCCATGCGGGGCGGGAGACGTTTCTCCGTGACTGGCAGCCACGGAGAAGCCCTCCCTCCCCACGTGGCTTCCCCCCTTCTCCTTTAGCTGCATGGGGTGGGGGGTCTCCTCCGTGACTGGCAGCCATGGAGAAGCCCTCCCTCCCCACGCGGCTTCCCCCTCTTCTCCTTCAGCTGCGCAGGGTGGGGGGTCTCCTCCGTGACTGGCAGCCACGGAGAAGCCCGCCCTCCCCGCGCGGCTTCCCCCACTGCCTCTGGAGCCGCATGGGGCGGGAGACGCTTCTCTGTGACTGGCAGCCACGGAGAAGCCCTCCCTCCCCGCGCGGCTTCCCCCCTTCTCCTTCAGCTGCGCGGGGTGGGGGGTCTCCTCCGTGACTGGCAGCCACGGAGAAGATCACCCCCCACCCTGCGCAGCTTCCCCCACTGCCTCTGGAGCCGCTCGGGGCGGGAGAAGCTTCTCCGTGACTGGCAGCCATGGAGAAGCCCTCCCTCCCCGTGCAGCTGTGGGGTAGAGCAGGGGCTCTTCACCTTTTCTTTACCAGAGACCGCCTATGAAAATCTTTTGTTGCTGGGGTCCCTCAAGACTTAACTCAAGATTTAAAGCCATAATAATAATAATAATAATAATATATCATTACACCATCCATTCAACCTTCCCTCAGAGGCACTGGAGGAAGAGAGAAGTCAACCAGCCAACCTTTGTCTTGGCTCCTGTCACTGCAGGGAGGAGGTGGGCCAAGCAGCCTTCAAGTCTTCACAGACCCCCACGGATCACAGGTTAAGAACCACTGGTGCACAGTGCATAAAAGGAGGCTGGAGGGGGGAGTTTGGGATATACTTGCAATATAAGAGAAGGGGGGACGTCTTATACGGCGAGTATATCCCAAACTCTATATTTTAACTTGAAAATTGGGTGGGGGGTCTTATACGCCCAGTCGTCTTATACGCCAGAATATACGGTAACTTTGATTATAGTTTATACTGATGAGTTTCCCCTGAAGTCTTATTGAAATACTTTGGTCAGACTTTGCATTATATTCTTTGACTGCTTTTGCAACATCTCTCCTCACTATTAATGCCACCCATTTCTTCTTAGATTTTCATTTCCTGAGTAAAACATTGTGTAATTTTCGGACTCAAACGTTCTATTCCTGTCCACTTTAGCTTGCTCAGTCCAGGTGTTGCAATGTTTATACATTCTATTTCTTGTTTTACTATGTCTACCTTCCCTGATTCAAGCTTCTTATGTTCCATGTTCTTATAATATGTGTTGTGCACCTTCAGACTTTCTTTTTGCCTCTGAGAACATCAACAGCTGACCGTCCTCTTTCAGCTTGAGTCCAGATGCATCATTAGCCGTAGCACTACTTGTAACTGTCCTATGCCGTACCTCAGTAGCTCAATGAGTGCCATCCAACCTGGGAGTTTCATCTTCTGGCACTATCTGTTGTTTCATTTTGGATTGGCTCATAATAGGGTTTTCATGGTGAAATATATTCAAAAGGAAGTTTACTGTGACTCCTTCTGTGTAGTACCAACAAGTCTTAGCTATGGTGCCACTGGCATTGTCTCTGAGATATCCTCTCCCAGTATCAACCCCCACTACTGCTGCTGCCCACTAGCTGTTTGGTACATTTAGTTTGGCTCCTCAGAAAAAGCCTGTTTGACAAGGGAGACCCTACCAGCAGCACTACGCAACTAACTAACAATCTGTAATCAGAGTGTATGTTTGTAAAAGGGGGGGGCGTGTTGATGTTTTTAAATATGTGTGCAAGCTGCCTTTAAAAAATGTTTTTAAATGCAAGGTGAGAATACATATATTTTTAGTACCCATGATCAGGGGAAAAGGTTTATCTAGGCATCTGGAAGACCACAGAGTTGTGCTGGAGGTGATCTCTCTAGGCATTGGGAGGTCCTCCAGCTCTACATCAGATTCCTTTGGCCACAGAGAATGGTCTTCAGTTTCACTTTCATTGTTCAAAAATGTCTTAAGAGTGTTTCAAATCATTGTTGAGGTAGTCAGAACAAGGAAGGTTAGAGTTCTTTTGTGTTTTAATTTTAATTAGTTTTTAATTAGTTGGGCTGTGTTTATGGTGTCAGTGAGTTTTGTGTAGTTACTACAGTTTTAGTTGTAGCTTTATATAGGTATTATATATGTATAGGATGTTCTTATTTTTCTTCATTTTCCTGGCCTTTTCTCTTTGTATGTTTTGTTTATGCATGTTGATTATTTGCTATGACTGGGTGTTGTGAACGAATTTTTTGTGTTTTAAACTCTAATAAATAAACTTTTTTAAAAAGTCCATTTAGTGCAGCTCTCTCATTTCTAACAGTGGCTGGTTAAATGCTGGTTCACAGTACAGTAACACCCCCATATCCACTGATTCATTATCCAATGATTCAATTCTCCACTGGACACAAAACAGCACAACTACCATAGAGTCTTCCTAGAAAATGTGTCCTCTCTAGCCATTTTCTAGGTCCTCCAAGGCAACTCTATGGTATTTTAAACCAGGGGTCCCATTATTTTCAATGGTGTTCACTATTATCCAAGGTTTTCAGTATCCAAGGGGCCGTCCCAGAATGAATCCCCAGCAGATATGGGGTCCTACTGAATAGCATAAAGACCACAAACCGCCACTACAATTTTCCCCTAGCAATTGGTGCTGAGAGCTATAGAGTCCCTGAACCTGGAAGGTACATTTGGTAATTGCAGTTAGGATCCCACTGATAGACCTGTCCTTTTAATCACTGCATTGTACCTGTGCTGTTCTTTTAGATAATGCACTCTAATTAACAGAGTCCACAAAGCCCTATGCTTTAAAAAAAGTAAAACAAAAGCATTACTGAATACCTGTTAAGTGTCCACTCATTGTTTTATCATGGCTGTTGAATAGCTGCCTATATTTCAGTCGTGATGATTGAGGAACAGCCCATTCTGCTGCTGGAGAAGCACTGGAACCATCAAAAGAGACAATTATCCATTATCATCCCATCACATCAAACATGACAGAACATGAAATAAAGAACCACCATTCCAAGCAATCCAAGTTCTAATTTATGATTAGCTTTATAAAAAAAAAAAGTCACTTGTTCTTTAAATATTAACACTACTCAACATGTGACAACAAAATTAAGAAAGCTGATGCATTTGTCACATACATTTTGTTGTCTAAAGGAAACTTCTTTTGTTATACTTTTAGCATTGCGCCAAAGACATTTTGTTCTAATTAACCTCTCTGCAAAGACGGACTGTTCTTTTAACACACATCTTCTCTATCAAACTTTTTTCTGCCTTTGCTCTCTGACTTTTAAAACTTTGTTTCTGACATTCATACACCATTTTCCTCCTATTATCAATGCCTACAAAGTATAAAATAATATCACACTCTTAAATATGCAATTGTCATAAAACCATAATACTGCTAGAACAGTGCCTAAAAATACCAGCTAGGAAGAAACATACATTAAAATCTTAGTGAAGCAATCAATCTTAATATTTAAAAGCATGTAAGTTTGAGACCTGTAAGAATTTCATTCTTCAATTCAGAGATCACACCAAACTAAGATTAGCTGACTGTTTTCCCATCAGTCAGCCCTCCAGTTTCTGTGGTGCAGTAGCCAGAGGTGGACAAAAGAGCTGTGTGTATATTTACTTTAGATATTAAAAGGACAGGTTGCTTACCTGTAACCATAGATCTTCGAGTGGTCTTCTGTGAATTCACACAGTTGGGTTATTCCTGTGCCTGCGCAGAGCGTTCGGAACCTTCTGGAATCGCTAAGTAGAATGGGCTTTGATACATTTTTGGCAGTAACTCCGCCTACCCTAACGGTCCCTTTTAAGGCACTCCCACCTAATTCCCCTCAGTTCCTTGAATGATGCTGCAACCAGCAGCATCAGGAACATTAAGCATGTTTATATGATGTAGTAGGACATAGAGGGAAGGATGGGCGGGTCTGTGTGAATTCACAGAAGACCACTCGAAGATCTATGGTTACAGGTAAGCAACCTGTTCATCTTCTTCGTGGTCTCTGTGAATCACACAGTTGGGTAGACTGGCAAGCTTCACTCCAGGAGGAGGGTATGTCCTATACATATTGACACTAGGACCATGCTGCACAGTCAAACATCAATTGGATTTATTGACAGCACATTTTTAAGCAAAACTGATGAACTACATATGCTTATCATATCAAGGATATCAATCAAGTAACTTGGCAACATATTAACACTCAATGAATACAAGACAAAAGTACAGCTTTCCCAAAGGCAGCCTTGTTCCTGGAACGAGTGTCAAGTCTGTAATGGGAAATGAAAGTCAAAGGTGATGACCAAGTTGCTGCTCTGCAAACGTCCTCCAGAGGCACCCCAGAGGAAAGCTGTTGAGGTGGAGACAGCCCTTGTTGAGTGTCCTCGAACCTGTGGCGGCAGCGGCTTCTTCGCCAATTCATAGCAGAGAGCTATGGTCAATGTCACCCACTTTGACAGACGTTGTGGTGAATACGTTCTCCAAGTCTCAAGTCAGCATAGGAAACAGTTTAGGTGACTTCCTGAAGGGAGTAGTTCTCTGGATGTAAAAGGCGAGCACCCTCCTGACACCCATGGAGTGGAAGGTACGCTCAAATTCGTCCTTCCGATCCTGCATTAGAGCAGGGAGAGCGATAGACTGATTCAAATGGAAGCTCGACACCATCTTCGGGAGGAAGGAGATGTCGGGACGGAGCACTACCTTATGTTTATGGAAGGAAGTGTATGACGGGTCCGAGCGCAAGGCAGAGTTCTCCAGCTCGATGCGCCAAAGTAATAGCAATAAGGAAAGCCGTTTTCCAAGTCAGGAACCTCAAATCAGTAGATGCCATGGGCTCGAAGGGACATAAAACCAGCTGCGAGAGGACCAATTCAAGGCTCCACGATGGAGTCAGCTCGAGAACTGGAGGATGAAGGTTGGCGTAGTCTCTCAAGAACTTCTTCACCGTCGGATCCATAAAAGGAGACTGGTGCCCTTTAGCCTGGAATTCAACAGAAACCGCTGCCAAGTAGCACTGAATTGATGAAAGCGAAAGCCCTGTGGTAGACAGGTGGAGAGGTGAAGGAATTCCAAGACCTTAGGGATGGAGTATGGTTCCGTAGCCAGTCCCCGATCGGCCAGAAAGGCCTCGAACCTTTTCCACTTGTAGTGATACGATTTACGGGTGGCAGATCGTCGGGCAGCGTTGATGACAGCCTCTGGAGGAAGAGATGGAGAGATCTGGTCTGTCGGAACCGAGGACAAACCCGAGGTCACAGTGATAACAGCCCTCTGTACACAGGATGGATTCAAGGCCACAGTCTCCATGCTGTTAATCGTAGAGCCTCCACGTCTGGGTGTCTGACCTTTCCATTCTGGATGGTGAGAAGATCGGGACGGATCAGAAGTCAGTGCCTGGCTAGATGCAGGAGGCTGGCAAATCAAGGCTGACAGGGCCACCACGGAGTGATGAGGATGGCATCCGCTCAGTCCCGATGCAGTTTTGCGATTACCCTCGTCAGCAGTGGGAATGGAGGGAAGAGGTAGCGAAGGGGTCCCGTCTAATGGAAGAGGAAATCGGCGCCCCTCATGCCCAGGGCGCGCTGTTTGGAACAGAACTGGTGGCACTGACTGTTTTCTGGTGATGCAAAGAGGTCGACGAGGAGTTCCCCATTGTCGGAACAGGTCTGACGTTACTGACCTGTGCAGCATCCATTCATGGATGGAGACCAAAACGGTTGAGTCCATCTGCAAGAGTATTATCCTCCCCCGGCAGATGGCTGGATTAGAGGTAAATGTTCCTGCAAACGCACCAATCCCAGATGTTCAGTGTGAGTTGAAGCAGTTGAGGGGATCTCATTCCTCCTTGCTTCTTCAGATAGTAGTACATCACCGATGTGTTGTCTGTGACCACCAGAACTGTCTTTCCTATCACCATTGTCTCGAAGGCCTGCAGTGCCTTCTGGACGCCGAGAAGCTCTAAGACGTTGATATGGCATGTCCGTTCATTGGCATCCCAAGTGCCCTGGATTTCGTAGGATTCGAGATGGGCTCCCCATCCAAACATCAACACGTCCATTGTTAGAGAGATGTCTGGTTGAGGAGGGTTGAATGGCATACCCGACAAGACGTTCTCCGGATCCAACCACCATTCCAGTGACCATTGAATTGCCCTTGGCATCGTGAGCAGTTTGATCGGAGAGTCGAGCAGAGGGTTGAACACTTGTAAGAACCAGTGTTGAAGCGGGAGGAACCAGAGTCTGGCAAGGCGCGTCACATAGGTAGTAGCTGCCATGTGACTGAGAAGCAACTGGACTACATGAGCCGAAAGTCTTCAGGACCAGTGGCAGGCATGGATCAGGGAACGAAGGGTGTTGAATCAGTCCCGAGATAGGTAGGCTGTGGCCGTAAGCAAATCCAACCGAGTTCCAATGAGCTGGATGGATTGGGATGGTTGGAGCTGCGACTTCTCTGTGTTGACAACAAGTCCCAGGTCATCTAACACATCTAAGATCAGACTGATGTCCAGTTCAAGCTGGCGGCGAGTTTGCCACAATCAACCAGTCGTCAATGTAGGGGAAGATCACCACTCCTCGTTGATGCAGAAAGGCCACTACCACCACCATGCACTTCGTGAAGACTCTTGGGGCGGCCAAAAGTCTAAATGGCAGGACCTGGAATTGGAATACCTCAGTACTGATCTGGAACACCAGGAACCATCTGTGGGATGGATGAATCCCAATGTGGAAATAGGCATCTTTGAGGTCTATGGAAGCGAACCAGTCGTCTTGCTGTAGGAGTGGTGGGATGGAAGCCAGGGTAACCATCCTGAACTTCTTTGGTACTAGATACCAGTTCACTTTGTGAAGGTTGAGAATGGGACGGAGACCGCCGTCCTTCTTTGTGACCAGGAAGTACCTCGAGAAGAATCAGAGGTGGTGAAGTTCGGAGTCCATAGGTTTGATGGCCCCCTTCTGCAGCAGCATCTGCAACTCCTCGAGCAGGGGAGGGGAGGCAGGGTTGATCGACTCCGACGTGTCAGAGGTAGTGAATCGAATTCGATCCAATAGCCGTTCTGGACGATTTGAAGTACCTAGCGGTCTGATGTTATTAAAGACCAGGCTTCCTGGAAGTTCAACAGTCGATCTCCAAACAGTGGGGTCTAAAGGGAAGAGAGAAACAGAGTGAGGTGGAAATGCAGAATTTTCTCCTGGCTTGATCCTTAGATCACTGCCTTGCGGGGGGTCGGTATCACGATGCTGGCCCTTGGCTCCTCACCGATGAAACTGGCGAGGGAGATGGCAAGTATCGGGAGCATCTATAAGATTGGCAAGTGAACTCCCGTCTAAACTGGTGGCCCGATACATTGGTATGCCAGTTGGTACGTCCCCTGGAGCGATACTGAGAAGATGAGGAAGTGGCCATGCCATACTTTTTGACGATGGTCCATATCTTCTGGGTGAACTCCAATTTTTTGTCTGTGGAGCCGTTGAAAAGCCCCGATTCAGCAAAGGGCAGGTCCTCGATGGTAGCTGAGGCCAGGGGGCTGAGACCGGAGGAACGGAGCCACGCAGGGCAATGGATCCCGCGATCGCCTTAGCAGTGCAATCTGCAACATCAGGCAGAATTCATTTGATGCCCCTGAACTGGATTGCTTCAGCCATTCGTCATCGTTCTTCTGGGATCTTGAACGAGGGGCATCATCCTCTCCCAGAGTACCTGTTGGTATGCCCCCATAGAGGCAGAGTAATTTGCCACGCGAAAACTCAGGCCTATTGCAGAATAAATCTTTTTGCCCATTATGTCGAGCTTTCAGCCTTCTGGGTCGGATGGCATTGATTGAGGACGGCATTACTTTTTATTCTAGGAAGCTTCGACCACCACTGAATTGGGTTGAGGGTGAGTCTGAAGCCATTCGATGTGTTCACCTCCAACCCGATACAGCCTATCAATTTTCTTTGAAGTAGACTGGTTCAAGGAAGGGTTCTCCCATGAAGCTTGAGTGAGCTTCAGAAGGGATGGCAAGACAGGGAGAGTAGCCGTAGGAGGAGCCTTTCATTGAATCCGATGGAGGATGGGGTCCACTGGTTCCGATTCTTTCTTTACGACTTTGAGATCCAAAGCGTGGGACATACGGACCATCGGCTCAGAAAAAGCACGGATGTCGTCCGTTAGTGACACAGAGTCATCCTCCACCAGGTTGGGCCATGGAGATGGTAGCTAGGGAAGGTATGGATCCCACGAGCCCGATGAAGACAACGTCGAATGAGCAGATTACGGACTGCGATCACCATGGAGCAGAGAGGTGGTACGTGGTAGTGGTGTGGGTGGAGTCGGAGGCAGAGGACGTCGGTCATGATGTGGAGATACCAGACTCTCCGCATCTTTTCTCAGAATATCCTGTGGTTCCTCGGGATGGAGGCCTTGAGAAGAAGGGCATGCAGGCCGAGCCACATACATTTCCCTGAAGTCATATGCTTGGGAGGTCAGAATGTGAGAGCTAGTGGGCGACATGAATCCAGCTTGGTAGACAGAGCATGCCAGGGCATAAGCCGTATAAGCAGGTTCATCCTCATGGATGCCGGACGTGAATAGCTGGGTTTGGGTAGCAACCTCGGATTCGATGACCTCAACTTCGACATCCAAGATGGAGCGTTCAAGTTGGGTTCTCAAGATGACAAGGGTTGGTGATTGGCCCTTCCGCTGGGGTGACACATCCATGTTGGAACCCAAAGGTACTCCCACTGCCACAATCTCCAACGAGCCTGTAGGGGTCGGAGCACGGCCTGGTACATTACCCTCTGCGGTTGTCACTGGGGATGGCCGGGTGAGAACAGCCTCGGCTTCGACAGCGGGTTGCGACTCAATGGTATCAACAGGACTTGTAGCTTTATCAGTAGAGACCGCAGATGGAACAGCTGTCAACTTCAATTTTTTTGAAGCATCCTTGCTCTTTGACTTAGAGCTGTCCTCATGCAGAGAGGAGTGTTTGTCCTTTTTCTTTTTCTTTAAGGACTGTACAGCCTCTCCAGAAGCATCAACCCGACTGGTGGGCTCAGAAGGTGCCTGGTCCCAAGGGACAGCCTTTGAGGTGGAGGGTTCGTGGTCCCATGTCGATGTTGAAGGCGTTGAGTGAGCTTGATCCTGAGATGAATCCGAAGAAGAGGCATATTTGTGTGAACCACGCACTGCTTCCGGATCCAAGGCAACCGAACAACATCAGGAAGGGCTACGGGACCGATGATGCTTTTGAGTCTTGGTCTTCAGAGAAGGCGAATGGCTGCGTTTAGGCGGTGCAGGCGCTGAAGTAGAGGCCAAGTCGAAGTAGAGGCCGGAATTAAAGCCCTCTCACATAAGAAGGACTTCAAACAGGACATCCTATGCTTGCGTGCCTGGGGGATGAAGGCCCTACAGTGCACACAAGAGTCAACGTTATGGGTCTCTCCAAGACAAATCAGGCAGCGGGAATGGCCATCCGCGCTCAGGAGTTTAGCCTGACATATGACACATCTCTTAAAGGGCCCTCTTGCAGACATTTTACTCACGGAGTTGCCAAATCCAAAGGGAAAAATGTGAAGAGTAGAAATAACCGATCCAAGTCAACACCAAATTCAGAGAGAGAATGCCAAATCCAGAGTGAGAGAAAATCGTAGTCAAAAATCCAAGCCAAGTCAAAATTCCAAATCAAAAGTGAAAGAGAAAAAACTAGCGAACGAAGGTTCCTTCAAGCTGCTAACGTGGCGGAAAGAAAGGAACTGAGGGGAATTAGGCGGGGGTGCCTTAAAAGGGACCATTAGGGTAGGCGCAGGCACAGGAATAACCCAACTGTGTGATTGACAGAGACCACGAAGAAGATTAACTTTTACTAGAAACCCTAGTCTGGAAACCCACTTCAAAACAAGTTTGATGTTTGCCAGATGACTGCAAATGATGGTTAGCCAAATTTGACAGTGCCAAAATGTAGCTAAACTTCCTCATTCATGGCTTGGTAAGCTGTCAGAACTAAGCCAGCCAATGTCACTACAAAAAAGAAAATATTCTAATTTGGTGGGGGTTTTTTTCCCCTTCTCCAATGCTGAGGTACACAAAGCAGAATCTACCCAACTGGACTTAAGGAATGAGGAAATTAACAACAAAAAAAGCACCCACTTATATTAGCTGGACAACTTTTTGTGATTCGCTCTTATAAACATATGAAACTGTGGTATTTTTGCTTAAACCCCTCAGAAAGATGCAATGAGCTTCATCAAAGTTGTTGAGGCTTCTTGAAGAACCAACTGCCCCAATCTGTCCCCAAACAAATATTATCCATCACAGCTAGTAATGCAGTCCTGGCTTGAATACAGAATAACCTAAGTCTGCCAAATTCACCAAGTGCACCATAAATTGACAGGTGACTTGAAGGCACACACACACAAAGACACACCACCTATACCAAGAATTTCTTTGAAGTTAAAAACTGCTACTGATTCATTTCCCCATTTCATCCACTTTAAGCACAGAACAGTTTGTTTTGGTCTGCATTCACAATGTTTTAGAAAGTATATCATTTTTCTCCAAAATTCAGGCTCTCTACTAGCACTACAGCATATAAAACTTTTGCTGAATTTTAAGCATTAAAACTCTGAATGGCAGCTGAAATGCCAACAATTAAGGAAACTTTCAGTTACCCCAACTACATAACCTTTGAAAAAGAAATGAGGCAGTAAAAGAGAAGGGGAGGGGAGGAGATCCTGGCTTTGTGGGACAGATCAGACCTTGGAATGGAATAAAGTTCAACTGGTGGCACCTCCAGTTTCAAGGTTCAGGTATCTAACAAGTCCCCTATTCTTTGTATCCATCTTGTCTTAATACTTGTCTGTTTACATCTTTTAGCCTTTCGTTATAATGCTAATTAATAAAGTACTGTTTGCACTTATTTGTTGTCGGTCTGTGTTTCACATGACAAGTTTTCAAGAAAGTTTCAGGAAGGGATCAAAATGTCCACTTAATTATCCAAGCGCCCAGCACTGTCTGAACAAGAAACATGCCAAAGGAGTACAAAACAGTTCACTGCAGCTCACCTCAAAAAATAGTTGAGGGCAGAAAATACAATGAATAAAAATTACAAGAAAAGTATTGAAGAAAATCACTATACTCCCCCTGCCTGTATACCACAAAGAAAGATTCCAAATTTCATACAGACTAATAATGCTGGGTGGGAGGAATATGGATACCATCCTTCAGCTCCAAAAAGCCTAATATTCTGGAGGGACCATGACTCTCTGAGAACCTCCAGATGAGCACACCAATCAACCGCTCTTCCATTACGGTTTCTTTACCATTTCTCTTCTACTCTTGCTTCTACAATCCATGAGTCCTAATCCTTGAATCCAGGAGAGAGAGAAAGAGAGAGCATCTCATAGAATCATAGAATCATAGAATTGCAGAGTTGGAAGAGACCACGAGGGCCATCCAGTCCAACCCCCTGCCATGCAGGAAATCATGATCAAAGCATCCCCGACAGATGGCCATCCAGCCTCTGTTTAAAGACCTCTCATCTTCTAACAAATTCTAACAACTAAATAACGAATGTGTTAAAGTGTAGAAAAACTATCAGCATGAATCAGGCGATCTATGGAGCTCAAGAATACCAGGGAGAAAACTAATAAATCAATACTTGAATAAACCAATTAATTGTTTTTTCAAATTTTGGGATCAAGTGCATATCAAATTGGGTTGATAGGTCTACTCTAAGACAGATGGATAGAAAGAGGGAATGGAGGACTTGTTTAAGTTATATACTGGCATGGGGCTTCACAGAAGAAATTCAGTACTGATAAGATGGCAAAATGCAAGCACTGTCTAGAACACCAAGTAGTATACATTAAGTCCTGCCAAAACCACTTCCATGAAGGCTTACAATCACAGTTTAGTGAAAATTGTTTTTTAGGCAGTATCTTGTCATTTACACTGAAAACTCTTCTCTTTTTAGGTATATATATTTAGAGATGCATCCTCTTATTTTAGATATATAGGCACAACCTCAAAAAGATGAGAACATATAGCATGAAATGAGATTATAAATGATTATACTGATACACAAAAATGCTTTTTGACAAGAATCCACTCTAATGTCTAACTACATGCTTCTGAATTATAATACTGTATGGCAAAGTCACATCCCTTATTTACAGGTACCCTTCTTGGACTGAATGGGAATATTTGTGTTTAAACAGCCACAGAACCATACTTACCCAGCCACATCAAATGATTGTGCCTTTTGTAATTTTGCATTTAATTGTGACCCTGCACCAGATCTACTGAAGGAAGAACTCTTTGGCAATGTGGCTGAAAGAGAATAGTTATGTTTTAAGGTCAATGAAATTAAATGTCAAGTACGTCCAACTAGTTAATATTGCATTTTAAATTGCAATTACCAATATGTAAGCTGTTAAAGGTTAGTATACTGCCTTTTGTTAAGAAAGGCCTCAAAGTTGCTTACAAGAGAAGTATTTTTAAAAATCTAAACAACTACAAAAATTTTTAAAAGTACACCTGGAAAGTTAGGAGATAAAAATAAGAACAGCAGAAAATTTTAGAAGGTTAGGCAAAAACATAACTGATTAAGCAAAAGGTAATTGCCATAATAGATGCTATTTTACTTTTAACTTCTAATTTAAAGCATTTTAAGCAATAACATGTATAAAATACTAATGTACTTCTCTATTTTGAAAATATAAGCAATGTGAAAAAATATAGCTATGATCTTTTACAGATAAAGACAGTATAGACCAATGCACAATTTTTCTTGAGTTACAAACTTTTTCTATTCAGAAAGTATCTCTGCAAAGAACTTAGAAAACAAGGATTTAGGACAAAAAAAATTGTATGGTTTATAAGTTTAAAATGCTGTATGGTTTATAAGTTTAACGAAGGCTTGTTATCTTCTGTTAGAAGAGTAGTACTTGCTGGGTGTGGTTTTCCCCACCTCCAACTGCTCAAGCATCCCAGAAAGCCTCTCATGGGATGTATGACAGCATGCTGCTGCAACAGGCTGAGAAAAAAATGATGTTGAAATCTTTCATAAACAAAATCCAAAACCCACTTTTTCGGATTTTGTTTTGCTGCATGGCCAACACAGATACTTCCAGTTCAGGAGATAAACTAATGCTATTACTGTACATTCCAGCGTATAAGATGACTTTTTAACCCTGTAAAATCTCCTGAAAAGTCAGGGGTCGTCTTATATGCCGGATATACGGGGGCTCGCTGGGCGGGAGGGGATCTTCTCCGTGACTCTGAATCACGGATAAGATCCCCCCGCCCAGCGAGGCTGCATGAGGGGGGAAGCCTCACTGGGTGGGAGGGGATCTTCTCCGTGACTCTGAGTCATAGAAAAGATCCCTCCTGGCCCAGCGAGGCTGCACGGGGGGGGGGGGAGCCTCGCTGGGCGGGAGGGGCTGAGCCTCTCCTCAGCCAGCCAGCCCCCGCGATTCCCCAACTCGCGAGGAGGCTGGTCAGCCTCCCCATGGGTTGGGGAATCGTGGGAGATGGCTGAGCCTCTCCCGAGGAAGGCAGCCATCTCCCGCCAGCCTCCTCTCAGGTAGGGGAATCGCGGGAGGTGGCTGGCTGACTGGGGAGATTCCCCAGTCCCACGATTCCCCAGTCAGCCAGTTCAGGGAGGCTTTGGGGAGGGTGGAAGGGTTGCTGGCTAGAGGGGGGAGGCTTTCCAGCCACCACCCACCCTCACCAAAGCCGTGATCAGGCTTCCAATCGTGGCTGTGGGGAGGGTGGAAGGGTGGCTGGCTGGAGGGGGGAAAGCTTTCCAGCCACCACCTTCCCTCCCCGAAGCTGCAATCAGGAGTCCGATCACAGCTTTGGGGAGGGCAGGTGGTGGGAGGTAGTCTTATACGGCGAGTACATCCCAAACTCTGTATTTTAACTTAAAATTTGGGGGGGTTGTCTTATACGCCAGAAGCACAGACCATTTAACTGACTTGATACAGAAGGCGTGATGGTTCTGTTTTATAAATGCGATCTGATCTTTTTTGGGCTGTTATAGGGGTGCATTCCTAGTATTTTCTAGATTTTTTTTCAAATCAGAGAAGCACAAATCAATCTGTATAGTAGAAGTCAGTAATTCAGCATACCAGGATGACTGAAAGCAGGAAGAGGTTGGATAACAGCTGGTGCTCCATTTGCAAGGGGAGGCACAGATGCAGTAGGAGCAGAAGATACTAAAGGTGGAGACATTCCCACTACTGGAATAGATGCCATTGGCACAGGAGCAACAGCTGTAAGTGGTGGTATACTAGTAATACCACCTATACCTGTAAGACAAAGATAAATTTACATTTATCAGTTTATAAGCAGAAGACTTATATGACAATGGCATCGTTTGGACAGAACACAATACTATGATTTAGGTTACATTAGAGTTAGGCAGCTGCTGGAGATTGAGGGCCATATTGGCTCCTAAAGCACCCTGGAAAGTCATGAATCCTACCACACCTACCCACATTCTTTTTGGTTTTATTGGCCTGAAGTACCTGTAAAGTCTGCTGGGGGTGTTGTGACAAATTTCATATTTTTGACTCTCTTTGGATCATTTTATACCTTGGAGAGGTGTTATTTAGAAAATGAAGTGATCCCACAGTTGGAAAAAAGACTTATCTGGGGCCTAGAATCACCAGTGGGAAGGGGGATAAAATATGGCACTTTTTTTTGTCCCAGAAGGCCACAAAACAGAGAAGTTGCACCTGTTTCAGTTGCTGGATGAAATGGAAAATCACAAACCACAACAATATTTGAAGGCTCACCAATTATAAAGGAAAGAAAGATGTATCCCCAGCAAAAATCATGTTGCTGTTGTGTGACTTCAAGTTGTTTCAACTTATGGAGGTCCTAAGGCAATGCTATCATGGTGTTGTTTTGGCAGGATTTGTTCAGAGGGGGTGTGCCTTTGCCTTCCTCTGGGGCTGAAAGAGGGTGACTTCCTCAAGGTCAATCAGTGGGTTTCTACAGCTGAGTGGGGATTCAACCCCTGGTCTCTAGGGTCGTAGTCCAGGGCTCAAATCACTACACCACGCTGGCTCTCAAATGAAAATATTACATCAAATCAAATATAAATCTGACAAAAGTTACAACAGAATCTGCTTTTTAAAAATAAACAATTTATTTTGTGCCAGGTTTAAAGCAAACCATACTATTAAATAGTAGCCTATAAAGATCTATCTATCTACCTACCTACCTACCTACCTATCTAATTCTCTTGGTTCTGTTGCCTTTCCCAGTGTGCTGACTGGCTGCTTAGGAAACACACCCAACCAAATACCACCAACATGCAAATTCCCTCTCCACCTCACAATCCACTCCTGACACTCAGTCTGTGGCCCAATTTCCTGCCACCCAATCTGAGATTGGGACCTAGACAGTCAACTGGCAGCAGCAGCAGGTCACCTGCTACGGGTTCCAGGCAGTTAACTTGTGGCAGCCGTGGCAGCAGCAGGACAACAGAGCAAGTCACCCTTAGCAATTCTGGGAAAAGTGTGGAATGCTGAGAAGAGGGAGGAGGAATTTAAAAATCCACTGGCCTACCTTACAGGGTTGTCGTGAAGTCTACCAGGTATTATTTGGGGAGTTTTTTAAATGGTGTATGTTACGCCAGGTACAGCTAGTTTTCAGAGAATAGATACACTAGAAGAACCTGCATGCAGCTTCTGTTAAAACAGATTGGTAATCAAGTATAAAGAAAACCTTTATTATAATAGGCCATCCCTATTTTACTCTATTAAAGATAGTAAAGCAGTATGAAACTTTGTAGAAAACAAAAGAAATTACTTTGTCTGCTTAAAAGATCAGTAAGCCTTGGTTTTGTGTAATATGTACAAGGTGCTGCACATTTGGGCTTGGATGCCCTCCTCCTATTTCCATCTGGCCACGAGAGAGGCTTCAACAAGAAAACACTATACCCAGGGGTGGTGTCAAAGAATGCAGCCATTATGGTAACATTTGGGCATACTTTTGTTGCAATTGCTGCACAGGTGACATGAATTTTGGCAGCTGAGAGCATCAACAACTGTAGATGGAGAAGACAAAGAAGAGATTACTGCATTGGAGAACTTACCATGAAGTCCATTCTAGCCAAGGAGAAGGAGCTATCCATGAGTGGGTTAACTCCTGTTGCCACCCAGGTGAGGCAAGGCATAATGGGGTTTAAGAAAGTATTTCCTTTTGGATCCCCCTCAGTTCATTTCCAAGCAGAGAAAACAGAAAAGAAGAAAAGGAAGATCCCACGGGGTGGCGGGGAGGGGGGGGGATAAAGGGGAACAAATGGTCTAGCCACCTTAGGGTGGGGCTGAATATTTCCTTCTCCTTGGTTAGAATGGACTTTCATGATAAGTTCTCCAATATGCCATTCTCAGCCAGAGAAGGAGCCATCTATGAACAATGTGTTTTGTGAAAGTGGAAATCATGACCCAAGTTGCTGCTCTGCAAATATCCTCCAGGAGAGTATTAGTTGAGAAAGCCATTAATGTGGCCACTGAACTGACAGTGTGCTGTCACATTCTGTGGTTTGATAAGACCAAGGGATTCATAGGCCAGAAAAACACATGCTTTGAGCATATGGCACAAAAGAAGGAGTGATGCAAGGGAGGGGCAATAAAGAAGAAAGCTAAGAAACTGAGAAGAAAAAAAAGGAAAGAAAAGTAGCCAAGAGAAAGACAGAGGAGAAGAATATACAATGTTTCCTGGACGAAGCAAGGTGAAAGAGACAGGGATCTGACACAAAAATACTTTCTTGAAACACGTGATCCTTTGCCTCACCTGGGCGGTGACAGGAGTTAACCTATTCATGGATGGCTCCTTCTCTGCGGGCTGAGAATTCTGAAAATAGGTTCTAAACAGTGTAAGAGTATGTTCAAGGTATGAATGCTAAAAAAGTATGCAGAACAAAATTATTCAGAACTATTAGAACAGTACACAAAGATAATGGAAGTCTTCCCTTACCAAATCCTGGTGCACTAGAAATAGCAATGGGAGGTTGCTTCATAATAGGAGGCAATGCAGAAGGAAGTTGATAACCTTGTAGTTTTAGTTTGATGAGTTTCATAGCTATAGAAAACTCCAGCTGGTCCATTCTCCCATCCTTGTTCATATCTGCCAGAGCCCTACAATACCAAGTGGAATATTTTTAAAAAATACATTGCAAAATCTTCCAAAAGCTAACAAAAACTCATCTCAATTACAACATTTGATAATAAAAAAACTACAAGATTGATCCACTAGTTCAGTAATATCTATTACCCATATTAGAAGCACAGAATCTTAGAGTTGGAAGGGCCCTCAAGGGCCACCCAATCCAACAACCTAACCATGAATATCACCTTTCAAATCCAGAAGCTTAACGCAGGTTTAGTTATTAAACCACTTACTGTATATCACAATAATCAAACTTCACAGAAGCTTTCCTTTTCAACTTCTGCACTCAGTACAATACATCCTCAATCAAAGTTCAAGTACTAGAGAACTGTGACTGAGATAGGACGTATACAAAGCCCAGGAAATGAGAAGTTATACTTACAGTGAAGGTTCATTCTAGGATGGCCAGAGAAAAAATCCACAACGATTGGGTTCATCCTCACGTGCCAACCAATCAGGCAAGAGCTTAGAATCTTAAGCAGTAACTGTTAGAAGCCCCTTCTCTTCTCCTTCAGTTCTGTTATCTAGCCCTGACAACTGGTCAGGATTGGGGTGTAAAACTGAGCCCTAACTCAGAAGATCCATTCTGGTCAGCAACCTCCATGGGGGCTGTTCAGACAGTTGAAGCAACCATGAAAACCACGGATGTCTGAGCCAATATAGTGAAATCAAGACCACCTTTACCCTCCCGTTATATCTTTGTAATTACTCATGGAAATATCTATATTGGAGGGAAAGCGTACAACCAGCCGTTTGGCCACTTTGTCACGAAAGCATAGCTTCCTTCCGCATTTCCCTTTCCATCTATTGGAAAAACTGTTTAATTTGCAGTTCCTTATAGAAGCGAACAGATCGACTTGCAAAGGGCCAAACATTCTGTTTAACTGATTGAATACATCTACATTCAGCGACCATTCTCCTGGATGAATGCCGTGTCTGCTCAGATAGTCCGCAGTTACATTTAACTTGCCTGTAAATACATTGCTGTGATCGATTTCAAATTTTTCTCTGCCCACTTGAACAGTCTCTGAGATTCCTTCAGTAAGAAAATTGAACATGAATCTCCTTGTTGTTTATATATGCTCACACTGTGGTATTGTCTGTTTGTACTTGGACATGATTTCCCCTGACTATCCTTGCAAAGGTTATCAACGCTAATCTCACTGCCTTTAGTTCCAAGAAATTTATGTTTCACTTTTTGTCTCCTAAATTCCATAATCCTTGAGCTGAATGCTTGAGCTGAATGCTGACCACAGTGTGCAGCCCAGCCTGTTAGGCTGGCATCTGTTGTTACTTGCACCATGATCTGCTATCTTAGCAGTACTCCCCTGCTTATATTCTCATCTATTAGCCACCATGCTAAATCCTGCTTCACATGATGCAGTATCATTACCAAATAGTGATGGCTGTTCCCTATGGCCAAGTGATGAGGCAGGAGTAACCTCTGCAGTTTCCTAGTATGAATCTGCCCAACTGAACCAGTTGAATGGTTGATATCAACATACACATCAATTTGGTCAATGTAATCAGATACATTGACCTGGCTAAACTTAACTGTCTTATTTCATTCCTTATCTTCTCCTTTCTCTCCTCCGATAAACTCAAGTATCCTAACCCGGTGCCTATGTTTGCACCTAAATGAGTTAACCTGGTTGTTGGCGTCAAATGACTTCACTACCAATTTACAAGAAAGCTGTATACTTGTAACGCCCAAACTGTTAATCTCATGTCCGTTGTTCTTTGGACCGTGCTAGCACAAAAATGTCATCGAAGTAAGGATGTAAATGTATACCCTTTTGTCTTAGAAATGCTACAATCAGGACTAGAATTTTTGTAAATACCCTCGGAGGAAACTGTAGTCCGAAAGGTAAAGCCTTGAGTTGGTAATGGTTGTCGTGGGCCAGAAACCTCTGATATTGTTTTTCTGTTTCCGCCATTCGGATGTGCAGATACACTTCCCTCAAATCAACTGAAATCATGCACCATCCCAATTGTATGTTTTCCATTATAGTTTTCCATGTTTCCATTTTGAACTTCCTGTACTTCACGAAAGTATTCAGGTATAAGAGGTTCAAAACAGGTCAGTATGACCCATTGCTTTTGGGCACTGTGAAAAGTGATGAATAGACTATTGTGCCCCAAAGATCGACAGGAACCTCTTCTATTGCCCCTATATCTAACAGATGTTCTATTTCCTGAAGTGCAATATTTTTCTTGGATGTCTCTTTTATTACTGGTAAGGAGAGAAATCTGCTTTTTGGTCTACTTTGGAAGTGATTTATGTAACCTGATGATACCACCACCAGAACCCAAGCATCTGATGTAATTTCTGCCTAAAATGACCAAACTACAATAATCTTCATCCCCACCTGAACATCCCTCTTCTCAATATTGAGAGCGTGCTCTCCTTTGGCCTGTGTTTGATCCTCTACCTTGTCCCTGTCTATTAAAGGAACCTTGCCTGCCGAATTGAACTCTAGATCTATTCTAATGCTGTTTACCAGGTCTGTATTCAAATTGTTTATAACCTCCTCTCCCTCCATGAAAGGAAGGAAAAGGATTATAATTATTCTGAATCCTAGAATCATAGAGTTGGAAGAGACCTCAAGGGCCATCCAGTCCAACCCCCTGCCATACAGGAATACACAATCAAATCATTCCCAACAGATGGACATCCAGCCTCTGTTTAAAAACCTCCAAAGAAGGAGACTCCACCACACTCTGAGGCAGTGTATTCCATGTCCAAACAGCTCTTACAGTCAGGAAGTTCTTCCTAATGTTTAGGTGGAATCTCTTTTCCTGTAGTTTGAACCAACTGCTTCGTATCCCAGTCTATGGAGCAGCAGAAAACAAGCATCCCTTCAAATATTTAAACGTGTCTATCATGTCACCTCTCAACCTTCTCTTCTCCAGACTAAACATGCCCAGCTCCCTAAGCCACTCCTCATAGGGCATGGCTTCCAGACCTCCCACCATCCTGGTTATCCTGCTCTGGACACGTTCCACCTTGTCAATATCCTTCTCGAATTGTGGTGCCCAGAACTGGACACAGTATTCCAGGTGAGGTCTGACCAAAGTAAAATAGAGTGGCACTATTACTTCCCTTGATCTAGACACTATACTCCTATAATGCAGCCTAAAATCACATTGGCTTTTTTTAGCTACTGCATCACACTGCTGACTCATGTTCAGCTTTTGATCCACGAAGACTCCTAGATCCCTTTCACATGTATTACCATCAAGCCAGGTGTCACCCATCCTATATTTGTGCATTTCATTTTTACTGCCCAAGTGTAGTATCCTACATTTCTCCCTGCTGAAATTCATTTTGTTAATATTGGCCCAGCTTTCTAATCTATTAAGGTCATTTTGAATTCTGATCCTGTCCTCTAGGGTATTAGCTACCCCTCCTAATTTGATGTCATCTGCAAACATGATAAGCATACCCTCTATTCCCTCATCCAAGTCATTGATAAAGATGTTGAATAGCACTGGGCCCAGGACAGAACCCTGTGGCACCCCACTGGTCACTTCTCTCCAGGATGAAGAGGAGCCATTGGTGAATACCCTTTGGGTTCATTCAGCCAAGCAATTACAAATCTACCTAATAGCTGCATTGTCTACCCCACAGGTTACTAACTTTTTGCTAGAATACCATGGTGGACCTTTTCAAAAGACTTATTGAAATGCACTATATCCACAGCATTTCCTTCATCTATCAAGTTTGTAACTATCAAAAAAAGATGAGATTAGTCTGACATTACTTGTTTTTCAAAAATCCATACTGACTTTTTGTGATCACGACATTCCTTTCTAAATGCTTACAAACTGTACAATGATCTGCTCTAGAATCTTTCCTAGTATTGATGTCAGGCTGACTAGGCGGTAATTATTTGGGTCTTCTTTCTCCTCCTTTTTATAGATGGGGACAATATTTGCCCTCATCCAGTCTGCTGGGACCTCTCCTATTCTCCAGGAATTCTCAAAGATTATTGACAGTGGTTCTGAGATTACTTCTACCAGTTCTTTTAATACCCGTGGATGAAGTTCATCTGGCCCTGGAAATTTGAACTCATTTATACTAGCCAGGTATTCCTGAACTACCTCTTTACCAATTCTGTGCTGTATTTCCCCTACTGCATCATCTGCTCCATCTTCCCCAGGCTGAGCACTGTTCCCCCTTTGGGAGAAGACTGAAGCAAAGAAGGTGTTAAGTAGTTCTGCATTTTCTCTGTCCCCTGTTAGCCTTCTGCCATCTTCTCTACACAGCAGTCCTACCATTTCCTTGTTCTTCCTTTTGCTACAGACATAACCAAAAAAGCCCTTTTTATTGTTTTTAACCTCTCTAGCAAGCCTGAGCTCCAGCTGAGCTTTGACTTTTCTGACTTTCCCCCTACATGAGCTGGCTATTTGTTTGAATTCTTCTTTGGTGATTTCCCCTTTTCCATTTCTTGTACATATCCTTTTTAAGTTTTAGCTCAGTTGAGAGCTCTTTCAACATCCATCCTGGTTTCTTTAGACACCTCTCCTTTTTCCTCCTCATTGGAACTGTTTGGAATTTTGCCTTCAATAGCTCACTTTTTAGAAACTCCCATCCTTCATGAACTCCCTTATCTTTTAGTATTTCTGACCATGGGATCACCCCTAGTAATTCCCTAGGTTTTCTGAAATCAGCTTTCTTAAAGTCTAGAATGCATGTCTGACTATGCTTGGCTTCCCCTTTCCTCTGTATAACAAACTCCAGGAGAACATACTCACTCCCCCCCCAGGGGTCACGCCACTTCCACACCATTAACCAGGTCATCCCTATTGGTTAGTATCAGATCTAAAATACCTGTTAGCCTTGTTGCCTTTTCTACCTTCTGGACAATGAAATTGTCTGCAAGGCAAATGAGGAATTTGTTGTATCTGAAATTGGTGGCAGAGTTGGACTTCCAACAAATATTAGGATAGTTGAAATCCCCCATTACTGCTACATCTCTCCTTTCTAAATGAGTGGTCATCTGTTCCAGGAAGGCATCATCCAAGTCCTCGGTTTGGCTTGGAGGCCTGTAGTAGATCCCCACAATGACATCTCTGCTGTTTTTCTCTCCCCTAATTTTTACCCAGATTCTCTCAACCTGGCTCCCAGGATTTAAGTCATGGATCTGTTCACAGGTGTACACATCCTTAACATATAATGCTATTCCACCACCCTTCCTGTTTGGTCTATTTTTCTGAAATAGGCTATACCCCTCTATTAGTACATTCCAATCATGAGACTCATCCCACCAGATTTTAGTGATGCCCATGATATCATATTTCTTTTGCTGTGCTAAGAGTTCAAGCTCATCCTGTTTTATTTCCCATGTTCTATGCATTCGTATAGAGACATCTGAGGCCATGGGCCATTTCCCCTATCTGCCTTTTAAAAGGTTTATTCCTCCCATTGTTGGGTTGTTGTGTTATTTGCCTTGTTCTCTGTATAACATTTGGGCTATTATCTCTAGCACTCAATGAACTCCTGCCTTCAAGCGTACTGCCTCCCTCCCCCATACAACTCAGTTTAAATCCCGCCTGATGAGATCTTTCAGACTCTTTGCAAAAACATTCCTACCAACTGCTGTGAGGTGCAGCCCATCTCTTGCCAGAAGTCCACTTCCATGAAACCGCATCCCACAGTCCAGGAAGCCAAATTGTTCCTGGCGGCACCATCTGCATAGCCAGTTGTTCACCTTCACTATTCTTCTCTCCCTTCCTGGGCCATGCCTTTCCACTAGAAGGACAGATGAAATGACTATCTGTGCATCCAGGTTCTTCAGCTTCCTACCCAAAGCCTCATAATCCCATAATCCGTCATAAACCCCATCCCATAATGGAGGCTATGCCTTGCAGTATCACTGGTTCCCACATGGACCAAAAGGAAGGGATAATGGTCCCCTTCCTTTGTAAATTTGACATTACTTATTATTACTTATTTCTTATCCCTGTTCTCTATGAGAACCTTCTCTAAAGCTTTCTCTCCAAATAATTTACCAGTAAAAGGTACTAAGCCCAAATTATTCCTACATTTCTGATCAGCCTCCCAATGTCTCAACCACTATATTCGTCTTTTAATTGTTATGGCATTAATAGATCTAGATGCAAAAGTCATAGAATCGTGACCTGCATCTACAGTAAATTCCAATACCTGTTTTTTTCTTCCTAATGCCTTATACAATGAAGCTATGGACAGGTACTGTGTCTCTAAAATTACCACAATCCATAACACTGATGCCCTGGCAAACATTGAAGATGTCATGGAAGCCCTGATCACAAGGGCTGAGCCCTCATGCACCTTTCTGAGTGCCATGTCTACTCGTTTCTCATCTATTTCCTTAAGAGTAGTATCTCCTTCCTGAGGAACTATAGCTACCGAACTCAGTGCTGCTATTGGACCATCCACGAGAGGGGCCTTTAAAAACTCTAAATCTTTACTATTCAGGTTATATAATTTTTGACTTCGACCTACCAATTGCTTAGTATGAAGAGACAATCGCCATTCTGTATCTATTATATCCCTCAACACTTCTGGTATAGGAACTTCTAAATTTTCTGTTACTTGTCTTCTAAGCACCGATGTTACTTTATCCACCTGTTTTGATTCAACTTCACTGAGTGCAGAAACAGTGGAATTGGAATCCAATCCCAAGGTCTGCAATACTCTCTTTAATAAATGTTTAAATGAGTCCTGATGGAAATGTCTATCAGATACTATTTTTTCACCCTCATCCTGGTCTGAGAAGTTAGCCCTACCCTCAGACACCTCTCTTTCTACCACCTCCTGTTGCCAGTCCTTCCTATCTGATTCCACCTCTGATATCTAAATGTTTCTTTTTTCTTTTGCATTTCCTATGTGTGTCAAGTTCCACATTTTCTAATGACTCTCCCTCAGCAACGTATTTTCTGTTTATGTTGTGTTGTAACTGAATATCTGTTCCACTCCTAAGGTCCATGCTACTCTCTGCAGTAATCCATTGTTGCTGTCTTTATTGTCTTCTAGTGTTGTCATCAGTTCGGAAACAACTGTTGTCATCCAATAAAACAGATCTAATTTCCTTCTGAATTGTGTCTCTAATCAAGGACTGTAAATCTGGTAACTGAGACTGCCAATTTCCTCTACTAGTAGACATGCCCTCTAAGCAGTCTTCATCTCTATCATATTCATGTCCTTCACTATCGACAGGTCTGTGACTCTGCTTTTGACTTAAATTAGTAGACCCATTACTAAGGGATTGTATTTTTGTCTGATTGTGCTCTGCAGACTGTGCATTGGCCATCGTCTGTGAATCAATGAATATCGAGTTTAAAATTGCATGAAATCAGGAGTCATATGTTTCATAGGCAGATAAAATTCATCCATGTCTACTTTCCACCCACTAGAGGTCTCTAGTGCCAGCCGTGCCACCCGACACTGATGCTGGAGAGAGTGGGCGTGTATGATGTATGGAGCTACGTTCTGACGTAGCTCCGCCTCCTGGCATTGAATTTGCATTTTCAACATGGCAAGCGGGGCAAACCGTCAGAGAACGTGCTCCCTGTAAGGTACATTTCTCCACCCCTATCTGGGACTCTGGCCCTCTGTGCCTCCGAACCTAGCATTTCAATCTCTGACCCTTATCCTGGAGTGTCATTAGGAAATACATCCTGTTTTTAAGACTGATCACTTGTCTTTCATCCCTTTTCAAAGACATGAAACACTTATAATTATATAGGAGGGACCAGAGCTGTGATAGAGCACATGCTTTGAATGAGGAAGTTGCCAAGTTCAACTGACTTTAGTTGAAAAATATTTCTTGTAGGAGAACTAGGAAAAGATTTTGCCTGGGGGTTGGACTGGCTGGCCCTTGTGGTCTCTTCCAATTCTATGGTTCTATTATTCTAACCACAATCAATACTGGATAAAATGTATCAACAATTTGGCTAAATTTCATATGTTTATATGCAAGCTTGATTAGAAGTAAGACTTGCTGAGTTCAGCTCCCTGTAAGTTTTTCACACTGTTGCTTGAAGTCTCACAATGTTCTCTCTTTCCTTGGTCTGTCTACCCAAGAGCTGGCACTGTAGTTCTCTGTATCACATTTAACAAATATCTCTACTATCATTTCCTTGACTATCAATATTATCAGTTATATATAACTATCAGCTACATTATATACTTGTATATAAATTGACGTCATTTAAAAATCGAGGGAAGGTTATAGGGCCAAATTATGGTTTTTGATATGACCTGTGGATAAGTCAGGGATAAAACTTTGGGGCTCAGCACAGGGCTTCTCAGATTCATTCCACTGAGAGGCAACACCACTAGCAACGCCTCGGGACAGCCCCTGGCTGCTGCTGTTATTTTCTTACCCAGACATTCAAAAAGACCATGGGTAACTGGCTGTTGCTGGGGTGGCTGAGAAGACAGAGATGCGACTGCTTAAGAGACATCTGACTGTGGGAAGCAAGCACACAGGCAGGTGAGTGGGCAGATTCTCCCCTTTGTTTCTTCCCACGCATTCTGATAAACAAAGAATTTGAGAGGTACAAGGAGGATGTTGAATTCTCAATACAGCCATCAGGTTTGTTCCTTCAGGACCACTATTAATGTCCTTCCTCAGTCACCACTGCTGTTTCTTTGCTCACCACTTCCACGAAAGGTAGACATTGCTGGGCAGTGCAGGAGACGGTACTGACCACTCACTCCCTTTTGCCCTCAACTGGCCTTCATACCTCACCAGCTGGTCAGCCTGAAAGCAGGGTCTACCCCAGTCATCAACTTCTCTGGATCTCTCCATTGTGGCTGCGATGGAGCTGGTTCTTCTCTTTTCCCTGCCTTCTCTGGCTCCTCTTCACTGCCCGAATGCCTACGCCTGTCTGCAGCTGACCTACTTGCCTCCTCAAAGAAGATGAAGAGAGGAGGAGGAGGAGGAGGAGGCAAGCGAACAGACAACTGAGGGTGGGGCAATCGGGCGGTGAAGAGGAGAAGGAGCAGGCAGGCAAAAGACAAGAAACCAGCCATCCCTCCAGCTGCAATTTCTCATCTTTTGTCTGCCTTCCCCTGCTCCTCTTTGCTGTCCACCCAATCTCCCTTAGTCATCTGCAGCCCGCTCATTTGTTTGCTCTTCCTCCTCTCCACCTTCTCCAAGGATGGGTAGACAGGTGGTGAATAGGAACTGGAGAGTAGGCCCAGAAAACAAGTACCCTCATTCCTGGTTCAGTTTGGTATTAATGTCACCTATCTTGTTAATGTCTTGAATAATAAATTAGGCAAACATACTGGGGATTTGACAAGCTCTGCATAGGTGAATTTTCTTTAAAAGCATATCTTCAGCATCTGAAATGAATAATATAGAGGAATATATGGAAATTCTCTTCTTAACAATGAATTCCATTTCTGATTGGGAAAAGGCGTCTGGGTTTATTTATTTATACCCCGCTCTTCAGTCATTAGAACGGCTTACAAACTGTTTTAAGCAATAGCAATTTACACATCTACACTGCATTAAGCAGTTTCCAGTGTGTGTTAGCTAATTGCACCCACAAGCCGGGTACTCATTTTACCGATCTACGAAAGGATGGAAGGCTGAGTGAACCTTAGATTCCTCCAGGAATCCTCCAGGAAGAAGACTGGAGCCTGCCTTTTGTACTAGAGAGGCAAGACTTTCTTAAAGACTAACCAGTCTCCTTCCACCTTCTGCTCAGAGAAGCCTGATTTTATATTGTAAATATGAGAAATTATATGTTCATGATTAAAGGAAATGATACTTCCATTTGACACTCACTATAGTGCCCATTTTCAGTATATTTATCTAATCTGAGCAAACCTGTTTGGTTTCAGCAAGCACTATGGGGGGGAAGTGAGATACCTATAAAGGTCAAGGTAGTTTTCTGAAGTACTGTTTTTAGAGAGTACAAATATTCAAGTAGAACAAAACTGTAAGTAATCCAGATTATGTCTACTTATATTTAGTTACTGTCTTCAAACCGTTAGTACTTGATTTGAAAGCCTACGTAAGACGGTTCTTAATGGATTACTGGCTTGCCAACACAAATCCTGTATACAGGCCAGTGAAAGAACTGTGCAGATAGCAAAATTAATCGTTACAGTCTTACAAATTTCTCAGACTTAACAATGCCAATATATATTCTAAATATATGTAAACATGCAAATAAAAATGTGTAAAATAATTTATTTTTGTTTCAGTGCACAGACACTGTTGCAAGTACTATTGTAGAAGATTTCTGACCAAAAAAGGATTTTAAGCATACACTGCAGTCCTGAATAAAGAAGTTCTGGGTCACTGACCCTATGCGTCTTTATACAAGTCAAAAATCGAATTATTTTGATTAGGTGATCACTCAAAAATACTAAAGTCAAGAATGTAAAGGTGTTTAAGTTAAAGTCTATGCTTTCCGTGTCTAACAGCTCACGTCTAAACAATGAAAAACTTATCTGTATAGAATCTGCCTTCTAATTTTAGAATCAACTAGAGATCATCATATGGATAGTTTTTTCTACAAGTAATTCAAGCGGCTAAATTAAAAAGGCTAGCTATGTAAAGATATTAGGATGTAGTTTCTCATCTGCCACATCATCCTAGTTTTTTGTAATTTTCCTTAATTACAAGTGGTTTCACAACAGCATTCTCAGCCATTTTATAAAAAATGCTTATTATTATTATTATTATTATTATTTACAATGTACCTTTGACTAAAATATGTGAAACTTTTAAAAAGTCAATATAGTACCATGATTTTTTTAAAAAAAACCAAGCAAACTGGTGAAATTTTTAAAAGCTTACCATATCTGTGCTAAAACTGGTTGAGGTAAACCAGACTGGAAAAAAAAGTTCCTGGCTTGATCACCTGGCAAGAGAAGGGAGTTATTTCCAACAGTACATCATAAGACTCAGGCAAAGCAACAAATAATAAATAATATTTTACACCATTAGATTGTTCAAAGCTCATCAGTAATCTTTTCAACAACCACAGAAGGTGATTGGTCTTTCATTCTAAAACCACTTCACATTTTTTCATGCTTGTATAGACAAAATATCTACATCAATGCACGATTGGGAGATTTCAGCAGATACTGGATAACCTCTAGAAATGCAGGGTTATAAAAAGACATAAATAATCTCAGTGGGAGAGAAAGTAGAATTGACCAGCTGGGCAAGGAGCAGGAAGAAAGAGGTACACAGAATCATGAACTCTTCTGAAACATCCCCAGAAGTGAGAACCCCATCACCAGAAAGAATACCAAGGCAGTTAGAGCCTATCCATTAGCGGGGGGGGGGGACAACTGTAGGTACCTCATTCTGTGCATTCCCACTCCAGATGTCAGATGTCCTGGGATTATAAAAGGGAGGAGGCCTTTGCTCACTCTGGATTCTGTCACCAGTCAAAGTAACAAGGTTGGCTTGATCTTGTTGCAACACCTCTGTCCAAGTAGGACTGTGAGCAAGACCAGCCTGACCAAAATGGATCTAGCCATTTCGTTCTGACTTTGACAAACTGAACTGGTTCCTCTACTTGCTCCCTCCACTGCCCTTACTTTGCCCTTCATGTCTTTTGAGTCTGTAAGCCTTAGGTTAGTGCCTTTATCTCATTTTTATGAATGCAACTTGCTTTGGGAGACAATGTCGTTGAAAGCCAATATTAAAAACATAAAATAAAGAAATAATAGATTCAGACTGAAGACTTCTGAATTCACTTCTGACTGTAGCATAATGGCTGAGAGGCTAACTAAAAGGTTGCATTTAATGGAACCATAGTAAAATGCTGCATACATTAGTCATTTATAGAGACTATTTCAGAGATTATCAAATGATTCTAGAAATGTATCAAATGATTCTAGAAATGGAAGAAAAACTGAGCAACAAATCTTTACTTCCCCCACAATACTGCCCTGTAGTCCCCTGTATACCCTTTTGAGGTAGGTGCTCCTGAACACTGGGAGCTCTGTTGTATAGGGCTATGGTGGGAGAGGGGAAATGCACATTATTACAAACTGAAACATCTGCACTTTAGTCAATAGGAAATTCACACTGTATTAATATCAGCTTAGACAAAAGAAAAGGAAACATATGGTTCCTGATGACTAGTCTATTTTAACAGCTCTTCCTTTATTGGAACTTTGTGCCTTGTGGAAACACAGAAGCAAACACTTTCTCTGCAAGAAGCATTCTTATTAACCACATGAATGACAATTTTAAATGTCATTGAATATGAAAGATTCTATTGCATTTTCATTCAAAACTACACAGCTAAAAGATGTAGAACAGCCCAACTATGCCCCCACCATTTTCTCTAGGGAGAGATTCAGCATTCAGCAAGCTATCGTGTGCAATTCACTTAAGAAGGATGTAAATGGTCCACAGGCCTGCTAGTGTACACAGATAGTGGTGGTAGGAATAAAAATGTCACAGGCCTAGGAGTATGAAAGAAATAGAGTGTTGGAAAAACAGGCTGCTCAGAACTGGCAAATTTGTCTGTCTTCCCTCACCACTGCTCCATAACCTTGGGGAAACAATACAACAACTTGCTTAGTGCACCAGCAATATTCTGACCTCAGATTTCTGCCAGCTTGAATGTCAGAATGTCATCAGTGAACACAGTAAGCAAATATATTATTGTTGTCAGATTTTACCTCATATTTCCCTGAGTAGACATTACCACAAAAAAGCATTATTAGCATATCTTAAATAAAAACAAGTAAGATTCTGCCATACCAATGGTAGGCAGTGCAGGCCACATGTAGTTCCCAGGGCCACTTTTATGGGTCCCAAGGGACCTATATAAATAAATAAATATAGAGCTAAAATGTCACCTAACATCCCTCAGGGGTTTCACAATAGGCATGGAACCCCTCCATAAGAGGTCATTTACTATGTAAATATAAGCAATGTAAAATATATTACAATAATTTCTCCAAATTGAAGAAAAGCAAACATGCTAACTGAGAAAGTGTTGACTTGTCTCTTAAAAAGTGGGATCCGTGAAGGCTCGGGGAGGGAGGGGGAAGGGCCGGGGAGGGAGAGGGAGGCCCGGGGTGGGAGGGGGGAGGGCCGGGGAGGCCTCCACGGGGCCTCCGGAGACTCTCCGGAGGCTCCGTGAAGGCCTTGAGAGGGAGGGGGAGGGCTGGGGAGGCATCCACGGGGCCTCAGGAGGCCCCGTGAAGGCCTTGGAAGGGAGTGGGGAGTCCGGGGAAAGCGACTATGGGGCCTCCGGAGGCCCCATGGTCACTTTGGTGGGGGAGGGGGAGGGCAGTCATTATTTGCAGAATTTTCACATTCGCGGGCGTCTGGAATCTAACTCCCACGAATGTGAAGGGACAACTGTATTTGAGGGGAAACACAAGGCCTAGGTTTGCAGTTGGGGTACTCAGCAGAAGAGTCTCCAAGCCAAGGAGGGTGGATTGGGAAGCCCTGAAGAGGGTAGTTAGATTTCTCAAGGGGACCAGGGACATATGCTTGAACCTGACAGGAAGTCGGGTGACCCTCGTGTGCTATGTGGACAGCTCTTTTGCAGCTGAGACTTCAGACAGGAAGTCAGTGACCGGGTTGGTGGTCAGATATGCAGAGCCCCATAGTGTGGAGATCAAGAAAGCAGAACTATGTGGCCATTAGTACCACTGAAGATAAATTCGCAGCCTTGTCTGAGATGGCAAGTGAGGTACAGTGGGTAAGGCAGATGCTTGCAGACCTTGGGAGAGCCATGCCAAATGCTTGTTGAGGTGCACGAGGACTCACAAGCCTGCATAATGATGGCAGCAGAACATCTGAAATGTACATTGCGGTACGCTACCAAACTGTGAGGCACTTAATACAAGAAGGCGTCTTGTGTCTGAGGTACTGTCCATTTGAGGACAATGTTGCAGACCTGCTCACAAAAGCCCTTCCAGCAGGAAGCCGTGATGAGTTGGCAAAGAGGCTGGATCTTGTCACTAGTGTGCAAAGTGAAAGGTGTCAAAAGGGAAAGGTCAACCAACAGACGAATGATGTCTAACAATGTATGTTGATAATGTTATGTTGTAATGATAACATGTGCCCTGCGCAGTAGTTTGACCATTTTGGAGGGGATTGTCAGGAGTTAGAGACTGAACTCTTTTATAAAATGGCCAAACAACTGCAGAGTCATGCTGAGTCATAATGACTGACTCCATGAACCACCTAGTCATACCACAGCTACAGAAGGAGGGTTCTTATTGGTGTGTAAGATCATGTGATTGAGTAAGCCAATGCCCTGTAACTGTGTATATAAGAGGGCTCAGAACAGAGCTCACTTCTCTTCTTCTTGTGAATGCTGATGCCTGGTGAAGCAGTTTGTCCTTCAATTGTAAATATTTGTACATATTGCAACTGCTTGACTTTGAAGATAAAAGTGCCTCCTGCTTATTTGGATGTCAAACACTCTGTGTGTGAGTATTCTTGGGAACGGGTTGCTACTAAGTCTGCTGAGACAGTTTTTGGCTTCTGCTGAGGATTGAGTGTCCTATCATCCCCTAACACAGGGGACTCCTGTTAGATGCCTTGGCCGTTGGCCTGTGGGGTCCCTCAGAGTTCTGTTTTGTCCCCCATGCTGTTTAACATCTACATGAAACTGTTGGGAGAGATCATCCGGAGTTTTAGGGTGCAGTGTCACCAGTATGCTGAGCACACCTAAGTCCATTTCTCCTTTCCATCTGATTCCAAGGAAGTCGTCTCAGTACTGAATCAATGTCTGTTGTCAACAATAGAATGGCAAACAAATTGAAACTTAACCCAGACAAGACACAGGTGGCTTTCATCAGTTGAAAGGTAGATCAGGGAATAGGGACCCCGCCTGTGCTGGAGGGGGTTACACTCCCCCTGAAATCTAAGTCTTGAAGCTTGAGTTTTCCCCAGCAGTGGCCAGGAGTGCATTTGCACAGTTAAAGCTAGTGAGCCAGCTGTGCCTGTTCTTTGAGATGTCAGATCTGGCTATGATGACACATGCCTTTATTACATCCTCTCTCTCTCTCTCTCTCTCTCTCTCTCTCTCTCAGAGGAAGGCAATGGCAAACCCCCTCTGAACAAATATTGCCAAGAAAACACCATAATAGGTTCACCTTAGGGCAACCAGAAATCAAAGCCAACTTGAACAAAACAGAAACACGTAACCAAACAAAACCTTCATTCCCCATTTTTTGCAATCTGGGAGGCCTACAGAGGCACAAAACTGGCCTCCAAATTCACAGCAGTTGCCCACTCATTTGAAAGTTGAATGCTGAACAACAGGCATGGGTGTATTGGTTTTTCTTGCTACAACAATAAAGGATTAGTAATGGTGCTAACTTCTCTCTTGAATGCTCTACCTTCACACAAGGGAAGCAGCAAATTACATGATTCCGTGGAGTATCATAATACAAATGATATATGATAACTAAGGAATTACCAGTGATAAATCCAGATATTGGTTTCAAACTGTGGAACTGCTGGTCATGTTTAGCCCTCTCTTCCACAGTTATGGCCCAGATGTCCAGGTTACCTATGTCACAAGGAATAAATTAAGATACAGTCAAGAAATATAGGCTTTAGGGATATTAATTTACCTCAGCATATATTCTTCCTGCTAGTCTCCCTCCACTATGAGGTGCCCTTCACTCCTAATCTGTTCATGCAGCAAGCTGCTGCTACATGTTGCAAGCAACACAGAGACAGCTTGCTAATGAAAACTGGGAATTCATAACTGCAGTAGTCTATGGTAAATGTAAACTTAGTTTTAGTGACCAAAACAGCAGTAACCATCAGTATGCTCCACCACACATTTTAAAAGTCTCCAGTAATAAAGGAAGACAAAAATGCCCTCTTTGAAAATGCGCATAGGCATTATGTTTAGATACAACAGCAAAGTGAGAAGTAGAAAGTTGGTATGTTACATCCCCTATAAAATCCCTTCCTACAACAGCAAGTACAAAAGAAACAATTAATTTGTTTCTGAAATAGGATGCAGGAAAGCTGATCCTCACCTCACCAACACAAATGACCACTGGCTACCAAGTCCAGTCAAGATGAGTGGATTTCTATGAAAGCAGAAAGTCTACATTGGCGAATGTGCTGTCAGTCACTTTTAACTTACCTCCCATATGATACAACCATAGCATACACATTACATATTCAGAGACCATGATAAACCAGAAGTGGGGCAAGCCATAGTGCCTAGTTTGAACATCACAATTAAAAAACACAGATGGGAGGTCTGTCATTTGCCAGCTGCTCCTGCTTGCTGCAGGAACAATGGGCAGTCAACATCAGCATTCTATGTCATTTCTGATAAGCCTGAACTTATCAGAAATGAGTTGTTGTTTCTTTACAACTCAGGTTTCTCAGGACATCTGATCATGGGTACAGAGCTTTACACTGCACTGCCAGCTCTTGCTGTCTAACCTCTAGCTACTGTGCCTTCCTAGAACCCAACGAATACTTCAATAAAAGTGAACAGTAAGCTATTTTTCTACGGACCATAACTGCATGTCAAATCAGCTGGGAAGATTTTCAGGTCCACCCATGGAACTAGATTTTGGTTGTGAAATAGAATTTATGCTTAAAAAGTAGTACAGGAAAAAGGTGTTAATACTTACCCCCAAAAGGTGTGGGAAACTGAGCCATGGTTTAATCACTTCTAACTTGTTAATAGATGCCTGAAATAAAAAGCAATACAGTGAGATATACAAAAGCAAAGTTATCTGAGGTACCATCATGTATGAGAATACTTTAATGACAAGTTTTTTAAAAAAATAAATACATCATGTAAATATAACCAGGACAAATTATTTCCCAATGGTACAAAATATACACCTTTCTTTCTGCTCCCAACTGCAGTATTACTTGTTATTATAAAAACCTAGTCATTCTTTGTGAACTGTAGCAAGTACCCTGTGGTCACCATTACTTTACTATCCTTCTCATCAATTCAACATTTCATTCTCTACTTCTGTTCTTTAAAACACTAAAAAGGTTCTTTTTTTGTGTTTGGAGTTGAAGCAATATGGACTCCATATCCCCCAAACTTTAGTGCAAAAAGCTCTGAAGCATCACATTACTAGAAAGAGACTAACATACAAGAAGTCATGTTATCAGTGCTTTCAAGGATTCATCCACAGCCAGGCTTTGAAAATAAACCTGAGGCACATGTAATTCTAATTAGCACCTGGTTCACACAGAGCAATTATGCTGTGCAATATCTGCATACCTGCTATAACAATATTATTCTTCAGCCACCGTCTAACTATCAGGAAACTGTTAGCATAATTCAATTATTCACGTTGTCAGTAAACCATGTGGAGATGATATATGAACTTTCGCAATTACAACAACACAAATGACTATGTTAGTTCTTTGTTTATCACTAAGCTTTCACATTCACCCAAAGAACATCCAGGAATACAGAAACAATCCTTTCGCATCCAAAGATAACCAACCACTACTTTGAGAAAGCCAACACTCTCCAGTTAAGACATGTAAATCTCAAATGAGTTCAAGAAAATTGTGAACCACCCAAGGCGAACAGCTGAGAAACCTATTAAACATTACAATAATGTGCAGTGGAAAACACATTGTTTCAAAAATGTACCCCACACATCTGATTGTTTAAAAAACAGCTTAACAGTTTGAAACTAAGACTCAACACTGTATGCCAATTAATTTTTCCTACAGAAGTCTGATCTATGGCTCAAAGCTCTAAAACATTTGTTAGACTTTCAAATTGGATCAATTAATCCTTTGGTCTCTTTGATGTGTTATAGCACACTGGACACTCTGTACATGCTCAGAGAGATCCAGGCAGCAAAAATTGTAGCAGAAAAAAAAACATTTGCCCCAGCACTCCACTTAAGATGTCCAATAAAGCATACAGACACTCAGGTGGTGTCTAAAACTACTAAACTTTACTGATACATGGTAAAATATATACAGAATCAACAGAGAATCCTCTCAGTGGCAAGAATCAGGACTTAACAGCTTCAACCACTGCACACTACAACAGGCAGCTTAGAACTCGTTACAGAGCTTCAAAACACATACAGTAAACATCCTGCCTCAGTGAGACATACAAACAGTTCCCATACAGATTACAAGTATGGATATAGACACTTTGTTCCCTTCAAGGTTACATTCCTATAACATAGGCCAGCTGCAGCCTTTTTAATACCAGTAAGCCCCCTGTAGGCAAACATGTTGTTTTGCTTGACCTGTATCTCTTTACAGCATGAATTTATCAGATTGCATATCCCACCATACTCTGACACTCTCCACCATACCTCCACCGTACCTTCCATGTTCCAAGAACAGGTTCTTTGTCAACAGTATCTCTTGACTCAAAGTAAGAAACCCCTTTCAACTCTAAACAACAAAAGCTCTTAGGAACTTCAAGAAAGGAAACATGTTTGTTTTCTATCAAGCCTTGTTTAACAAAACAACACTCCTCTTGAATATGCTGTGATAGAAATTTTTAATAGACACCCACTATCATAAAACACCATCATGGTGAGAAGACTGGGCCTACTTAAAATGGAGTCCAGCAGCCATTTTAATGAAAGGGCCACGCACACAATCAGGATCCTAGCTGAGGAGCCCTCTCTTTTAACTCTCTCTTTCTGTGTCTAGATATTCTCTCTTTGTAGAAATGTTGATAGTCTTACTGTTAGGTAAAGCTGACCTGAAAGGATGACTGTCAAAAAGTGAGGTATCCTGTAGTTATCCATGCATCCTGACTAGAGTTGCCAAGAAAGTCAGGAAACAGTTATATTTCATGTATGCTTTGAGGCTCTTTCATGTATGCTTTGCTTTTGGTGCCAAGAAAGGCTTAATTAGCACAGGTAGTGAGTAATATGTTTCAGGTTAGTGAAATCGAAAGTCAAAGGGGTATAAAGGATTGGCTCTTAGCTCAGCCCATTGTCCCTTTCACCTGAAGGCACTATATCTGCGCAGATGATCTGTTTTGTAGAGGCTTGGACCTTAGTGCAGGTGACAATGGAGAACTTGGTAGTCCTTCTTTCAAGTAGGAGACCAGACAGCTTGGGCCCCTTCCAACAGTAAATGTGAAAAGCTATAACAGATTTGCCAGATTTACAATTTCTTTGCAGACCACATCTATATTAAACATGAATTATTAATCTACAGACATGCTTTTGCAACCATGAAAACATGCAAAACATGCACAACAGAATCCTAAACCATACACTCTTTTTTGCTTAGACAGAAATGACATTTTGCCTCACTACTAGCAGTCAGGTGTGATGTTTTGAAGACATATTCTGTGTGACTTTTAATTTCCAATTTGCATGTATGTAACCAGTTTTGATTTGAAAATAGCTTCTTGTATCTATTTCAGAAATAAAATTAACTGTGTCTTCAATCTAATAGTGTTACTGTGCAATTGCCTGATTCATCATCATTTATTTATTGCAATCCATAGATCCATCAAAGGATGAACTGAAGCATAAGACAGAAAACAGGCAAAATATTAGAAAAATCAGAACAATAAGACAATGAGATCCGTCAGATAACAAGCCTGAGTGGCTTTAAAAAAGCACTAAAGACGGATCTCTTTCGGCAGGCCTTTCCTAATTAGATCCCGGCCTCAGGGGATCCTGGCCTCTTCTAGGCTGCTGGCCATTTATTATATTTATTGTATTTATAGTTTTAAAAGTGATTTTAGATTAGTTGTTTTAATTTATATTTGTTTAATGTTTTTTTATGGGGGAGGGTGGGAGTGGGGGTGTTTAGGGATTTTATTTGTATTGTATTTTAAATTTTGTAAGCCGCCCCGATTGTTTTAACAGAGGGGCGGGGTATAAATAAATTTTATTATTATTATTTTATTATTATAATCGACTTTTATCTAATACACAATGTGATCTAATCCTGGCCACCTCTGTAAGAAATTTAGCAACAGCCAGGGTCACTTCTGAGGACTGTCTTCCAACAAGAACCTGATTGATCTGAACTTCCAGGAAATTTACTCAACAATGGAGTCTCTCTCTCTGGCTTTTCTTCGCAAACGAAGATTCAGGAAGGACTCATCCCACGCTTTCTGCAAGCGCTTTCCGCGCTTTCATCAACAATGGAGTAATTATAGAGTAACAGACCTGACTGTAAAAGCTACAAGACAAAAGAATATGCTTTGTTGACTGAACTTCCATATTTCTGCAAGGGCACCATCTTTCCAGATATGAGACACCAGCAAATCTGCCTTGAAGTAATTCAGTAGCATAAATCTGACCTTAGAAAAATGTGCTGTACTTGACCACTGACAGGTTCTTTACTAATAATAATAATAATAAAAAATTATTTTTACCCTGCCCCTCTATCAAAAACAATCGGGGCGGCTTACAACAGTTAAAATACAACAATACTGACTAAAATCCCTAAGCCCCACCCTCCCCCATAAAAAGATATTAAACTAGTATCAAATCAAAATCCACCTAAACTAAAATCACATAAATAAACAAATACAAAAATCAACAGCCAGCAAGACTAAAAGAGGCCAGGAGACGCAGCTCCTGAGGCTGGGATCTAATCAGGAAAGGTCTGCCGAAAGAGATCCATCTTTAGTGCTTTTTTAAAGCTACTCAAGTTCATCATCTGACCGATCTTGTTCGGCAGGCCATTCCATAATTTGGGGGCGATTACCGAAAAGGCCTTCTGGGAGGTTGCAGACAGCCTAGCTTTTTGTGCCTGAAGCAAATTCCTCCCAGAGGACCGGAGTATGCGGGGAGGATTGTATGGGAGGAGGCGGTTCAAAAGATAAGTTGGACCCAAGCTAACTGGAAAGGCCTGATGTAGTGGACATTCATTGCACCAGGAGAGTAGGATACGTAGGAGCAAGAGCGCAGGTTACAAAAATCTATGTCCCACAATCTTTGCTTAACAGATTTAAGAGCAATATTCAAACCTAGATTGGAAAGAACAGAATTGCCAGATTCATTGCACTAGCAGAAATTAATTGCTAGATTTGGCACTAGGAAAGGATTCAGCAGTTTCGTACTGTGCAATCTGTTGCACAATACATGCATGTTTATACTATCTCACACTACCATTTGGCACAACAGTTAAATCCAGCACAACTGGGGGGGGGGTGTTTTTAATCCGCTTTTATCTTTCTTATTATGTTTTAATTATGTGGTATATTGTTTTAACCTTGTTTCTTTTAACTAAAGTGACATTTAATTCTTTTTAAACTTTTGTATGAATAATTCTTTAAACTGAACCGTGTTTTTTTTTAAATCTCTAGAAGCCACCTTGAATTCTGTATTTGGAGAAAAATGGAATACAAAATAAGCAAATAAATAAATAAATAGCACAGTTTTCCACTCCACTGCTATAAAATTGCATCTTGGTCATGGTGAGGAGTTCTCATAAGATCTACTAGACAGGAGCACTTCATCAAATACTACAACATTTCCTCTCACTTTCAGCATTAGAGTTGTCACTAGCAAGCCCACAGTGATAAGTAATCTTCAGAATGAAGTTCTCATGGTTAAAATTGGTAGACTTCAGATTATAATCTTAAATAAAAGTTCTGACTGACAGAAAAGATGTCAAAGAAAAACATGGTTCTATGGTTCAAGGAGATTGCTTATTTAACTAGAATATTAATATTATTTATTTTCCTTATTATATCATCAGTATGCTTTGCATTTTTCAGAACAGCAGCCCCAACTTCAATACATTAGAAACTGTGCTGTAATTTTGTGCCTAATGCCATGAATTCTCATCAGCAACCCATCTGAGAGAGATTCCAAGACTAGCAACTGGACCAAAAGGTTTAATATAGCTTTGTGAGGGAATTAGCCTGGAATGATGCAGTGAAGCACTGTACAGTGTATTTCAGGTGAGGGTATAGATTAAGAGCTTCTGGTTCTCCTATCACCTCCACATGTCAACTGGGAAGAAAGACTTCAAGTAATGGTGCTCCACTTCAAATTATGGTGCTCCCATAGTATGATAGGCTCCAACACTGATGTTATTTAAGCATCTGCTACAAACTTATTTAATCATGAGCCTGATTAGTTTTATTGCTCATCTTAGTGGGACTTTGTTTTTATCATGGAGTTATATTCCAATATTGTTGTTATTTTAGTGACTTTTGTACACTGCTGTGGAATCTGTTAGCAAAGAGTAGTATGTAAAGAAATAAAATAAATGCCTGATAGTGTTCAGCATGAAACAAATTACATCTCACACTGCCAACAACCCCAAGTCTATCAATAAAACAGTGCAATAAGAATTCATTTCACCACACTTTTTACAGACCAACAAAGCAATATTAAATTATTATTGCATTAATTAAATGAATAAATATTGTCCACAACATTCTCAGTGACGACTTCTAAGGACATGTTTATCCTAGTCCTAGAAATCTGAAAATTTGTTCTAGCTAGGTCTATCTGTTCACAGGCATTGTCACTTTTAGCAAAGGCTCAAGCTACTGTACTTAAAAGAAGGCAGCCTTACTGCTGTTTTCAAATTCTGCACATGTAGAGAAATGGTAAGCCCCTAATCCTTGGCACCAACACTAATAAACTACACAATACAACTAGTATTTTTAATACTGTTTAATACTGTTTCTTGCTTGTAGTCCCTTTATTTCCTTCTTTGGTTTCATTCAGTTCTGATTTATACTACAGATTAGGTGTGTCTTTCAATCTCTAACATTATCATTACATCCTTCCAATTGCAATGGATTACTGGACTGGGATTTAGCCAGTGTGAAGACTGATAAGATCACACTTTCATTAAGTTCTCCATAATAAAAGCAAATAGATCATGAACTATATGGAATTTAAAATAGATTTTTTTTTAAAAAAAACTTAATTTTAGAAATCAACAACATATATTTTCAACATAACAACTCCTCAGACACAGCTTCCAGTTTTAAAAGCACTCTACCTCTGATATGCCAAAATCTAAAGCTGTGATTCATTAAATATATGTACAGTAACTACAAACTTGACCAAAGGGAATTTGTACCTATATCAGTATAAATCAGAACTGATAGAAGGCAGAGCTCAGAAAAAGCTGAAAAAAATATAACACCAAATAAAAATATAATCAGAAGTAAACATTAAAATTCTATGCCAGCTATCAGCAATGAGTTTTCTTCAGCTCTGAAAAGTGACATAACTGAAACAAAAACAAACAAAATGGGGAGAACACCTTAAGTATATCCAAACGCTAAAAGAAAATCGATTTCAAAGACGTCACTATGCTCATTACTAGTGCCAATGCCTTTCAGAGGAAGCCTCCTTTTTCAAGGGCAAGTCAAAGACAAATACAAAAATGATTACCAAGACATTTAACCTTCAACCTATACAGTAATATATTCTGATTGCATTTATCTTGTTCTTATTATGTTCTTAAATCACCTGGTTTAAGAGTAAAATAACACTAATCACCTTTACGCAAAAAATAGATAAAACATTAATAATATGAAGACCTAAAAACCACTGTCTCCAATATCCAGTTATCAGAACATGAAGAATACACACACACTTATAAACAATATATATAAACTAGCAAAACAAACTACTTCTAGGATGACTGAATCCCAGCAAAAAATAATCTTTAAAAAAAAATCCAATAAATGACAATTCAGCTTTAAAAAATGTACAAGACGACTGGTGTTTCTAAGTCTCAATGTTTGTCTGACACGTTTATTGGTTTAAAAATTCCTGGCATATGGTTTTCTCCTGAAATTTTATCAAAATCCAAATTGAGATGTTCAAAACCAATTTACCTGAGACAGTGAACACACATTTGGGACAAAAATAAATTATTGCACCGGTGCAGATGATTTAAGATTTAGGCACTGTATAAATATTAGGTGAATGATGAGTAACAGTTTATCATAAGGTATGCACTAATTTTGCTATACAGCCAGCCGTTATCCAGACTTTCTGGAGTTGACATACTAAGCGGAACAGAAATCAGACTCATGGCTTAGTAATATGAGAAGACATAATACATGTTTAAAAGTAAATTGGAGAAACAGGTGTACCAGATTCTCCACTGTTACTGTTCTTTTTTTATTACCTTTTCTTCTGCACTGTTTGACTATCCTGTTACTTAGTATTATTACAAGCAACCAGCCTAAATACATGTATCACAAGCTCCAGCTGTTACAGAACAGAAAGACTCTTATATATATAAAGTAGTTGATGGTGTTTTGAGATTAATATTCTCAATACTATTGAAATTTTAATTTACAGATTCTTCAGTCACTTGATTGAAAAAAGGTGTACTGATCCTCACATATGGTATATAGCATGCCTCTGCTATTCATTAGACAATAAAAAATGTCTCATGCTAAAATAGTTATGTGTGAACATACACAAAACAAAAATTGCTATCATTGGAATAAGACAAGTAACAATATCTAATCTATTTCATTTGAACACAGTTTTCCCCCCAAAGTCTATAGTCATGTCTCAGACTTTGACATGTTTATTTTGCCTTTATTCAAGGATAATGGCAAAGAGTATATTCAAGTAATGAATTAATTCACCTTGTATAAAATCAAAAGTATTTGCTTAATAAAAGTTTTTATTACCTAACCAATAGTTTCCAAGTTGTTCCAGGAACACAGTCATTGTATTGCTGTCAGCTAAGGATTTGCCTTTGGCAGCTTAAACCTAGCTCAGAACCAGGTCCAGATTACAGAAAAGTACAGTGACATCAGCAATAACTCTATCATTCCTGTCACTTGACACACCAAAGCAGCACTGGCAGGAGAGCTAAACACACCTAAGAGAGGTCACCTGGAATCATATTGTGGGCAGCTGACAATATCCATGCCACCACAGGATGAACACCACCATCCCCACATTGCTGTCGGCAAATCTGTGCTTAAGTCCGTTCAGCAGTTCACCTACCTGGGAAGCATCATCTCCTCAGATGCCAAGATTGACAAAGAGATCGATCACAGATTAGCAAAGGCATATCGTGCATTTGGAAGACTACAAAAGAGTCTGGAGTAATAAATACCTGAGGTGAAGCACAAAAATCAGTGTGTATAGAGCCATTGTACTGTCTATTCTCCTTTACGGGTCTGAAACATGGGTCACCTATCGCCAACACTTACGACTCCTCAAACGCTTTCATCAGCGCTGTATACACACAATCCTAAATATACACTGGACTGACTATGTGACGAATGTTGCTGTCCTTGAGCAAGCAGGGATCACCAGCATTGAGGCCATGATATTGAGAACACAGCTGCACTGGGCAGGGCACATTTCTAGGATGGAGGACCATCGCCTCTCAAAAATAGTACTCTACAGTGAACTCACTATGGGTCAGCGTAAGAGGGGCACTCCAAAAAAGCGATACAAGGATTCCTTGAAACGGCATCTCAGGCTCGGCTAAATTGATCACCAACAGTGGTCCGCCCTGGCCTCACATCAGGAGGCATGGAGACGCACTATCCACAATGCTGCAGCCTCATTTGAGAACTCATGCCAAACAAGTCTTGAAGAGAAACAACGCAGAAAGAATCACAACCCGGAAACATCACCCAAGGAGACCTTCTGCTGTGCTTTCTGCAACCGGACTTGTTTATCTCGGATTGGCCTTTTTAGTCATCAGCGCGCTTGCAGAAAACGTGGGATGAGTCCTTCCTGAATCTTTGTTTGTAAAGAAAAGCCAGCAAGAGAGGGATTGCAGTCATAGATAAGTACAAATCTATTAATAGATTTTTACACCTCTACTGGTGTTGGGGGAGAGGAACAAATTAAAACATGTCACATCCATGGTACATCTTTTTATAATGCTTTATCTGTCTAAAATGAAAAGTACTGGATTGGATGAGGATGAACAAACTGAAGCTCAATTCAGACAAGACAGAGATGTACCTGGTCCTCAAAAGGCAGATCAGGGAACTGGGGTTCAGCCTGTGTTGAGTGAAGCTACACTCCCCCTGATATCTCAGGTTTGTAGCTTGACCACACTCCTAAATTTGACAATGAGCCTGGGTCTCCAGGCTTCAGCAGTGCCCACGAGTGCATTTGCACAGTGAAAGCTAGTACATCAGTTGCACCCATTACTGAAGATGTTATACCTGGCTATGGTGACACATGCCTTCATTATATCACATTTGGATTACTATTCTGCAATCTACATGGAAATGTTTGGAAACTGTTAGGAAACATAAACAGATCCAAAATGTTGTCACCAGACTGATAACCAGGGCAGGTAACGGGGCATATAACTTTCGCATACAAAAGTTCTGCTGGATATCAGACTGTTTCTTGGAACAACTTAAAGTACTTGTTTATGATCTATAAAATCCTGTATGTTCTCTAAAACCCTTTCAAACTATCTGAAAGACTATACTTCCCTATATAAACCTGCCCAAGTTTTAAGATCCTTCTAGGAGAATTCTGTCTCACCCCCATCAAAGCCACATCTGGTGAGGTTGCAGGAGACAATCTTCCCAGTGGTGGCTCCCAGGTGCCAGGGCAGCCTAAGTTGGCCACCTCTCTTCCTTCTTTCGTCTGGCAGGTACAGACATATTTATTAAGACAAGACTTCAGCTGTCTGCTGCAGAAGGGTCTTTTAATGGGAATATTGTACACGGTTACGCTAAATGTTTTAAACTGTTTTAAGTTAGGGTTTTTTAAAAAAAACAGGGGTTGTTTGTTTTTGTTTTTTAAAATTTACTATAAATTGTTTTACCCACATCCCCAAAAAATGCTCTCTCTCTCTAGGCATCTTCTAGGTCCTCTAGTGTGACTCTATGGTATGAATGGGCCAGAAGTCATTCATTATAATAGGGTTCCCTATTATCTGCTGTTTCTGGTACCCATAGTAAGTCCGGGGACATATCCCCCATGATTACAGGACCATACTGTAAATGAGCCTTTGTTTATATTAGTAAAATTTCAGAAGTACTGTATAAATGAAGACCAAGAAAAAATAACTCTCCAGGAAAACTATAGATTAAACACCACATCATTCTGCATATGCACACACTGAGTCAAGGTTCACAGCAAAATTGATTGCACATGGGCCTCAAGCTAAAGAAGCATGTGCTAAATTCAAAGAACCAACAGTTGTAGAACCCAAATGTTCTAAGAAAGCAAGGACTTGGAGCTAGGTGTCATTCTTCTTGAAGAAATACAGTATATCTCGCATGTGTTATGAACAATGCTGGGTTGCAACCCAAAACAGAAGCTCTATATCAGGGAGCAAGACTGCATGAAGAAAAAATGGCCAGGAAAGCACAGTGATTAACAAGACTTAGGCTGATGCATTTCCTGATCCTTGCAGACAATGGAGCAAAAAAGGGAACCTACATATAACATGGTAACCATTTTCAATAAGACAGTCATGTTAGTGTTTCAACATTAAAAGGGTGTGGAAGATCAAGCAGCAACTTTAATATAACTTATTGTATTGTAGATCATAGAATCATAGAATTGCAGAGTTGGAAGAAACCATGAGGGCCATCCAGTCCAACCCCCTGCCATGTACTCCATTGTACTCCATTGGTACATCAGAAAAAGTGGAGTGAAATCCACAAAAGGTCATTATTATTTTATTCATTTATATCCCACTTTTTTCTTCATACTGAGACACAAGGCAGCTTACAACATGGCACAAAACTTCATCATGCTTATTAAACTGCTACCATGCTAAACTAAATCAGTTCTTTTCAAAGATGTCACTAGATTCCTTCTCCCCACTTTCTTTTTTTTATAAACAGAACATGAATACCTTACGAAAAGATCGTGCAAGGCAATATGAATTTGAGGGCTGCAGGGATTGGGCAGTAGCTTGTACTGTTCATGAGGCCTGATTCTTTCCAGAATATTATATAACAAACCACAAAGAATAGCTTAAAAGACCCATAACTCATTAACAGAAACCTGTTATCCAAATATGCAACATTTATGGACCAAATTATAGTTTCTTATACAATTCTATTTTTATATAATATTATGGGCCTTCTATACTTTGTCTCACAAAAAAATAATGCTGATCACTCAACAGCCTGCTGCAAAGAATGTACAGAACACTTTGCAGACAAAATCCCTTGGGTCCACTCTGACTTGGGATGCTGCAGCTGATACAGATTCAACAGATGTAACTTCAGTGCCTGCTTGTCCTGTATTATTCAATATGTTTCAATTTGTGAAGCCTGAGGATGTGGATGTGATCCATGTATGCATTCACCACATACATGCATACATACTTGAGCCATGTCCTTCTGGATCATAAAAGCAACCAAAGGGAGACTTGCCAAGTGGGTAAAGGAAATAATTAATGCCTCACTGAGGAAAGGAGGTTTTTGTGGGCGTTGCCTAAATACCCTAAAGGCACCAGATCCCATCTGATCTTGGAAACTAAGCAGGGTCAGCCCTGCTTAGTACTTGGATGGGAGACTGCCAACAGATACCAAGTGCTGTAGGCTATATTTCAAAGGAAGAAATTTGCAAAACCACTTCTGAGTATTCCTTGCCTAAGAAAACCCTATGAAATTCATGAGATCGGCACAGGTTGATAGGTGCCTTGAAGGCACATAAATAAATATTCCAACAATCCTTTTTTTTTTCTGCAAGGTTCTGTCTAGAGCCTCCAGGGGCTCCTGGATTAAACAGATTATTTAGATAAATTTCTAATCTTGCTTTAAGCCAGGTTATGGGATAGAAATAGTTTTGAATTCCATGTCCTTTTGGTTCTGCTGAACCTCTTGGCAGCTTTTGATGCCATTGACAGTGGCATCCTTCTGGGCCACTTCTATGGGATGAAACGGTGTGGGGGGGGGTACTGTCTTACAGGGGTTCTGGTTTGGAGGAGCAAACTCAGAAGATGGTTCTGTGGGAATCCTGTTCGGCAACCTGAATGTTGGCCTGTGTGGACCCTCAGGGCATGGTTTTGTCCCCCATACTGTCCAACATTTACATAAAACCACTGGGAGAGGTTATCTGGAGTTTGGGGTTTTGGTATAACTAGTACGCTAAAGACATCCAACTGTTTCTCTCCTTTCCCTCCAATTCCAAGGAAACCATTTCAGTACTAAATTAGTGCCTGCAGTTAGTAACAGATGGAAAAGGGTGAACCAAATGAAGCATAATCAACACAAGACAGAAGTGCTCCTGGACTCAGCCCTGATCCTAGATAACCAGGTTTTGGTGGTGTCCAGGAGTGCATCTGCATAGTTAAAATTGTTGCACCACCTGGGCCCATTCCTGGAGGTGTCAGATCTGGCCACAGTAATACCTGCCTTGATTATATCTGTTTTGAATTACTGTCTACCCTCTATGTGGGGCTGCCTTTGGAAATGGTTCAAAAACTTCAGCGGGTCCAAAGTGTTGTGGTCAGAGTGCTGGCTGAGGCTGCTAACTATACAATGTTCCTTTTGGAACCTCATTTGGCAATCAGTTAGTTTATTCAATTTGCTCCTTATAATTCAAAATGCTCCTTATAATCTGTAAAAACCCTATATAGCTGCTGTCCAATCTATCTAAAAGACTGTAGGTCTTTATACAATCCAGCCTGAGCTGTAGCAGGTTTTCTCCTGGTTCCACCATTCTCACAGGGCCATCTGGTGAGGACACATGAGAGGGCATTCTCGTCACTGCTCCCTGGCTCCCTCCCATGGAAGGCTATGCTGGCTCCCTCTCTGCTCTCCTTTTGCTGACAGGTTTCTAACCTTATTTATTGTAAGCTGCCTTGGATCCCATCTCAAGAGAAGGATATAAATTAAATAAAATTACTCACAGCAGTCATAATACTGTTCTTCAACTAGAATTTGTTTATAATCAACTTTCTAGTGAAATTTAGTACATGCAACAAACAACACTGAAAAGTAATTTTCAGTGGGCCCTTGTTATCTGCTGTGGTTTGGTTCCAGGACCTCCCTTGGATATCAGAATCCGTGGATGCTCAAGTCCCATTATATGCAATGGCATAGCAAAATGGTGTCCCTTATATAAAATGGCAAAATCAAGGTTTACTTTTTGGATATATTTTTAAAGTATTTTCAAGCCACAGGTGGTGGAATCCATGAATACAGAATGCCACATTGGTTACTTACCGTGAAGGTGCATTCTTGAGGGAACGGGGTGATACGGGTCCTTCATCTCTGGGTTTCGTCAGTCACCGCCCAGGTGTAGCAGGAAGTTACATCAAGCCTTTAGATATTTAAATTTCTTTGTCCTTATCTCCTCCATCCTGGAGCTACGAGGCCAGTTCACTGACTAGCAAAGCCCTGCAAAGGCTAAAGAAATCGATTAATCTAGAGTAGGACAACCACCAAATAAGGAACCACCCGATGAAGGAACTCTATGTGCAGTCACGGGGTGGGGGAAGGACCCGTATCACCCCATTCCCTCAAGAATGCACCTTCACGGTAAGTAACCAATGTGGCATTCTCTGAGGGAAGGGTGATACAGGTCCTTCATCTCTGGGACATGCCCAAGCTTAATTCACTAGGGTGGGAGTGACTGCAGTGTTGTTGGCATCAGTCCTTGAGGACCTCCTGAAGCACCCTCCGACCGAAGGTAGCCTCGGCGGATCGAAACTTATCCACCTTATAGTGTCTGATAAAGGTGGATGGGGTGCTCCAGGTTGCTGCCCTGCAGATCTCTGCTAGAAGCGTGTTAGTAGAGAAGACGGCGGAAGTGGCTGCCAACCTAGTAGAGTGCGCTGTAACCCCCGAAGGTCTGAGGAGTTTGGCAGAGTCGTAGGCTGCAAAGATGCATGTTTTGATCCACGTGGCAATGGTTTTCTGTGACACCCTGGTCCCTAAGGATGCCTGGGAGAATGACACAAACAAGGCGTCACAGCGTCTGATGGGGGCCATTCGATTTATGTAGGTTTTAAAGGTCCTCTTGACGTCCAGTTTGTGCGAGGGCTTTTCCCTTGGATGCGAAGGATTGGGACAGAAGGAGGGCAGGATCATAGGTTGTGATATGTGAAACTCGGAGATCACCTTTGGTCTGAATGATGGATCTGGGTGAAGAGTTACAACATCCTCGCTGAACGAGCAGAGGTGTTCCCTCACCGACAGGGATGCTAGTTCTGACACTCTTCTCGCCGAAGTGATGGCGACTAAAAAGGCGACTTTTGATGGTGAGAGTCTTGAGCGGTATCTTTCGTAATGGCTCGAACGGAGGTTTCATCAACTGTCTGAGAACAAGAGAAAGATTCCATGAAGGAAACCTATGAAGTACCGGGGGTGATAAAATGGACGCATCCCTAAAGAAACGCCTGATATGTGGGTGCGCAGACAGCCGACTCCCGTCTTGTGCTGTGAGAAAGGCTGATAGCGCAGCCACCTGTCCTTTCAGTGTGTTTGGTCATAGGCCTGCTTCGAGGCCTTTTTGTAGGAAGGCGAGTACATGCTTTACTGAGGCTTCCTCGCCAGCTAAGTGTCGGAGGGCGCACCATCTTTTGAAGGCCCTCCACGTGGCTTCGTATATCCTTCTGGTTGATACAAGTCTTGATGACAGGAGGATACTGATGACTGATTCATCATAACCGTGGTTTCTTAGGGCCCGCCGCTCAATCTCCATGCTTTCAATTGAAGCCAGCTTGGATCTGGATGAAGAATCGGTTCCTGGTGAAGTAGGTCGGCTCTTTGAGGCAGACGCCACGGATCCCGAGTGCTCATTTCCATCAGCTCAGAAAACCAAGGTCTTTGTGGCCAGTGAGGTGCCACTAGTACCGCTTGTGCCCTCTCCTGGCAAATCTTCTGGCACACCTTCCCTATGAGGGGAAGTGGAGGGAAGAGGTACAGGGGGCCTGCTGGCCAAAGGGATTGTAGAGAGTCTGTCCCCTCGGCATTATGGTGGTGGAATCTGGTGAAGAACCTGTCCAACTTCGAATTTACCTGTGTCACGAACATGTCCATGTCCATTAGTCCGAACCTGAACTGGATCTGGTGGAATACCTTGTCGTTCAGTTCCCATTCCCCCCGGAGAACTGAGTACCTGCTCAGGAAGTCTGCTTGCTGATTGAGGTCCCCTTGCAGATACTGGGCTGTGAGGGATCGTACCGTCTTTTCTGCCCAAAGAAAGATGAGATCCGCTTCTTGTTGCAGGGATCTGGATCTCGATCCCCCTTGTTTCGCTATGTATGAGTGGGCAGTGGTGTTGTCCATCATTACTGTGACATGCTGCCCCTTGAGTACCGGAGTGAAATGTTGGAGGGCCAGTCGCGCTGCCCGCAGTTCCAGCCAGTTGATGCTGTGCGCTTTCTCCTGTGGGCTCCAGAATCCTTGTGTTACTTGTCCCTGGCAGTGTGCTCCCCATCCTCGTAGGCTCACATCTGAGGTGACTAGGATCGGCTGTGTTATCGTGAATGGGGAGCCCTTGCTCGTTGAGTTCTCCTGTGTCCACCAGGTCAGGGAGTCCCTCACATGCTGTGGAAGAAGAAGTGGGGACTTCCTCATCGCAATCTCTTTTTGATAAGGCATTAGAAAAATCTGCAGAGGTCTGGAGTGGAACTGGGCCCAGGAAACCACTCCGAAGGCCGAGATCATGAGGCCCAGTAGTCTGGCTAATAAGGACAGGGGGACCTTCCTTAGCGTGAGAACTGTTCACGCCTCCCGCCGGAGGACCTGCTGTCGTTCCTGCAAAAGGATGATCCTGGAGTATAGTGTGTCTATCTCCACACCCAGGTGGACGATGGAGCGGGCAGGAGACATACTGCTCTTCTTGAAGTTCACCAGGAAACCGTGAGACTGCAGGTAGTGGATTGTGACCTGCAGGTCTTTCTCTGCCTTCTCTAGGGAGGAGGCCCAGAGGAGGATATCGTCCAGGTAGGGGTACAGGTGTATACCCTGAGACCTCAGACTGGCGATCAGAATGACCAAGACCTTGGTGAACACCCTCGGCGCTGAGGCCAGGCCGAAAGGTAGAGCTCTGAATTAGAAATGTTGATCCCCTGAGGCAAAGCGAAGATACTGCCTGCTGTTCTCATGGATCATGATGTGCATATATGCAACCGAAAGGTTGAGTGAGGCTAGAAAATCCTTGGGTTGTAGGGCCTTCCTGATGGATGAAAGTGTCTCCATTCGGAACCTCTTGTAGGTAACGCTTTGGTTGGTGTTTTAGGTCCAGGATAGATCTTAGGCTGCCGTCCTTCTTTGGTACCGTGAAGAAGAAGGAGTACACGCCTGAGAAGTGCTGAGAGGTCGGGACTTCTTCTATGGCAGCAATGTCCCTTAGGTGAGCTATGGCTTCTGAGAGGTCCCTTGCTTTCTTTGGGTCCTTGGGAACGGGGGCTGGAAGGAATCTGCCCCTTGGTCTTGTGTCGAACTCGATTTGGTAACCGTGGGTGATCGTCGATATTACCCACCTTTCGGTCGTCGAGTTCAACCAGGACACAAGGAACAGACTGAGTCGGCCACCTACTGGGGCGACCCCGAGTCAGGATTGTTGGCGGGGGGCCCCCCGTTGCTGTTGGGTGGTCCCCCTTCTGTTGCCGTTAGGCTGTGGTCCTGAGGGTTCCCCGATGACGTAGTCCGGCTTGACCCAGGCTGGATGAAAGGAGTTGTAGTTCCGCTGTTTTCCGAATCCTCTGAATGAACGAAAGGATCAAAAAGGTTGAAAGGGACTCCCGCCGCTCTATTTGTCCGACTTCTTCAGGGTAGAGGGCATTGCCATCTTTTTGTCCTTGGTCTATACAAGGATGCCCTTTAGGGCCTCTTCCCCAAAGAGTTTCTGGCCCTTAAACGCAGAGGAGGCCAGCGCAGCTCTGGTGGGGGCGTCCACCTGCCAGTACATCAGCCATACTGATCTCCTGGCAAGCGTCAGGGATCCAACTGCGCGAGCAGAGAAGATCATGGCGTCCTGTGCAGCATCCGCTACGAAGAAGAGGGTGCATAGAAACCTCAGGAGAGACTTATGGAGCACATTTGGGTCGAGTTCCTGGATCTCCATGAGTTCCTGGAGCCAGAAAATAGCAGCTCGGGAGAATAGTGATATCGCCAGGGTGGACTTGACTCCGCACGCCGAGGAGTCGTGTGCCTTTTTGACAGCCACGTCAGTTCTTTTCTCGTCTGGGTCTCGGAGGGAACAGTCTCCCTCCTTCGGAGCCAGACAGTTAAGAGACGAGAGAGGCAACCGGATTGTCGACCACTGGAGGCTTCAGTAATTCCAGGAAACGCTGGCTGGTGTTGTAGTATTTTTGGGCCACGGTGGTACCCCTCCTTCCCATGGACGGTTTTTCCCATTCGTTGGTCACCAATGACCAGAACGCCTCTGGGAAGGGTAGCTCAGGCTTCTCAGGCGCCCGTGCTTGGTGGTGCGATCGTAGTGCCCCTGTCCAAGGATTTGGTCTTTGCCTTTCCCGGTCCTTTGGGTTGACGTGCTTGCGCACTGGTCGCCTGGTCCTTGGGTAGGGTTCCCAAGGCCGAGGCGCTGGTGCTTGGCTCCTCGGACGATTCCTCGTCCGAGAGGAGCGCCTTAGAGAGCAGTTGTAGGGCTGCCTTGATGGCCCCCTTGCGTTTTGTGCGATGGCCCAGCTTGGTGGGCGCGTTCTGACTGGGTTGGGTCGCTGGTGTGGCAACCCATTCAATATCAGATTCCTCTCCGCTGGACAGATGGAGGAACACGGGAATATCCTGGTTGCTTCTGACACTGTGGCATGTGGGAGCCTGATATGCTAGGGACTGGTACACTGGGAGTTGGAGCCCTGTGGCCTGAGCAGCCTGTGTCTGGTAGACCAAAGAGAGGTAGGCCAGGGCCTGGTTCCCTAAGCCTAGGGCCTGTGGAAGCGAGGCCTGGAGGGGGGGCGGCTGCGTAGGCAAGGCCTGGTGAGCCTTGGCCTGTTGAGTTGGGGCCTGGGTAGGCAGGGCCTGGGGTGGCACACGCTGGGGCTCCAAGGCCTGTGGAACCACCGCCGGAGTGGTCGTGGCCTGCAAGGGGGGGGATTGTGCAGTCGGGGCCTGCAAGGCCTGCGCCCTCGTGTCCAGGGACTGAGTTGTCTGGGAGGGCGGGGTTTGTTCCTGAATCCCAGAAGGGTCTGCCAGAGATGGGATTTGGGGCCAGGAGGCCTGGGTGACTAAAGTGGGCCATGGGTCCTGATCCGGGAGCAGCCCTTCCCCCCCCCCAACACTTTGGTCGCGGTACCCGGGGACGGAGTGGTCTCCATGGGGGTGGATGGGTCTCCGCTCCCCCCATTACTATCCGAGGCCCTGTTTGGTTTCCAAGGGGGAAGGATGCCCGAGGTCCCCAGGAGTAGGGAGGGCACAATGCGTGGAGGAAGGGCCAGCTTGTCCCCGCTCCCCCGGGAGGCCCCTGTATTTTAACGGGAACTCCTGCCCTCATCCATGAATGGCAGCAGGGGCCTGGAATGTGCCAGGAGCTCCAGAGGGGTAGGTGGTCGACCGTGGCCCCGGAGGAGTCCTTGGAGGCCGTCTTCATCTTGGTCTGGGGCGGCCTCTTCCACGGCTTCGGGGGCGCCGGCCCTTCCAGGGCCCTCCCGGCCGCGATGGCCTGGTGGGCTTTGCGGGCTGCGTCCCTTTGCGTCACCCCTTGGTGAGAGCCGGCAGCGGCAGCAATGGCGACCGCGGCTCCCATGCCAATGCTCATCGCGCTCTCAGAGTGGCTGCGGTTGAGGATCGCATCCCCGGCCACTCCGGAGTCTTCTCCCGCCGTCCGCTGGGTCTCCTGTGCCTGCATGGCCAGCGAGAGCACGGAAGCCGAAGAGGGAGATGGGAGGGGGGAAACAGAAGGAGCAGGGTAGACTGAGCAGCTGCGAGAGGAAAGGCAGTTTTTTGTTGTTGTTTTTAAGACAAGAGATTCAAAGAGAGAAGAGATCAGGCCAGAGAAGGACCGAGTAAAAAGGAGTTAAAATAGGAGAAAAGGAAGGATGGAAAGGCAAACAAAGAATGGGATAGATGGAGATTTCCCTACTACCGGCTGGGCGAAGCAGGAAGTTAGAACTGGCCTCGTGGCTCCAGGATGGAGGAGATAAGGACAAAGAAATTTAAATATCTAAAGGCTTGATGTAACTTCCTGCTACACCTGGGCGGTGACTGACGAAACCCAGAGATGAAGGACCCGTATCACCCCTCCCTCAGAGAATCTGTGGATATGGAGGGCCGACTGTAAGACAGAAATGCAAAAGCAGTGCAACAGTATTTACATGGAATATAAATAATTGTATTATTTACTATGAGAGCCAGCGTGGTATAGTAGTTTGAGCATTGGACAACACTTTGGAGACCAGAGTCTGAATCACCACTCTGTCATGGAAACCCACTGGGTGACCTTAGTCATATTATCTCAGCCTCAGAGGAAAGCAAAGGCAAAACTCCTCTGAACAAATTTTACCAAGAAAACCACGTGATAGGTTTGCCTTAAGATCACCACGTCAGAAACGACTTGAAGGCACACAAAACTAGAATTTGCTTTAATGTAGCAAGCTGAGCAGTGCAATTGAAACTTTAGTTAATTTCATAGCAACTGGTAATTCTTTCCTAATGTAAAATAAACACAGTGTATATGTAGTATGTAGGTTTATCTACCCTAAAAATAATTATGTTCCTCTTCCAAAAATAAAGAATTGGATATGTTGTTGTTGATCCTTTCATATCACAAATTAAATGAAAACTATTTGCCACTTTTCCTTGTGGTATTTTGAGTTATCAGGAGTTAACTGCTTTATGCAAAAATGACTGATTTCCTTTCACTTTGAGACAAGGAAACTAAAAACACATATAATTGCTGTCTAACTGCAGTAAAGGACAAAACAAATGTATACTTGAGAATCCATTTCTCTAGTTTGTCAATCAAGGTCACAATTTAGAGAGCAGCTCATCCTGATAAATGAATGTGTTATAGGGATAAGAAATGTGTCATTTTCAAGACTGTTGAGATCAATGGCTGTAATACAGATTGTTCTGTTTATAGGCTTAAATTTATGTACATGGAAAGATGAGTTATAAGGGCAAGCAGTTGAATTTCTTTCTGTTTCATGATACTATCACTCTTTTTTTAAAAAAACTGTTATGAATCTAAATGCAAGGTTACCAACGCAAACTGGACAATATCAAAGGTAATATAAGCCTAAACCAAACTGCTAGTCTTGACTAGAGCAGATTCCATTACCTCTGGCTTTTCTTCGCAAACGAAGATTCAGGAAGGACTCATCCCGCGTTTTCTGCAAGCGCGCTGATGACTAAAAAGGCCAATCTGAGATAAACAAGTCCGGCTGCAGAAAGCACAGCAGGTCTCCTTGGGTGATGTTTCCGGGTTGTGATTCTTTCTGCGTTGTTTCTCTTCAAGACTTGTTTGGCATGAGTTCTCAAATAAGGCTGCAGCATTGTGGATAGTGGGTCTCCATGCCTCCTGATGTGAGGCCAGGGCGGACCACTGTTGGTGATCAATTTGGCTGAGCCTGAGATGCTGTTTCAAGGAATCCTTGTATCGCTTGCAGTGTTAAGTGCCCCTCTTACGCTGACCCATAATGAGTTCACTGTAGAGTACTATTTTTGAGAAGCGATGGTCCTCCATCCTAGAAATGTGTCCTGCCAAGTGCAGCTGTGTTCTCAATATCATGACCTCAATGCTGGTGATCCCTGCTTGCTCAAGGACAGCAACATTCGTCACATAGTCAGTCCAGTGTATATTTAGGATTGTATGTATGCAGCGCTGATGAAAACGTTCGAGGAGTCGTAAGTGTTGGCGATAGGTGACCCATGTTTCAGACCCGTAAAGGAGAACAGACAGTACAATTGCTCTATACACACTGATTTTTGTGCATCAATAAATCTTATATAAATGTTGACACACCAAGTTTCCATTGATTAAATGGGTCTACTCTACTTGGTACTAACAACTGGATTTAGTTTAAACATTCAACACAACCACTACACAAATTTCGTTTATTACATAGGTCCTGATTTGATTATATAGAAACTGTCCTTCAAACAGCTGTATCAGAGTGGCTTAATATCTGCTCTAACTATTTACAACAAAATTACTTTGTTATACAATAAAAAAAATGGTTTAAGAAAAGAACTGCCATACAATCCAAAATAAAGTGCAATAATCTAGGTATTCCCCAAGGAACAGTGATCACGGAAATGTCTTGGGAGAATAAGGCATGAGGACCTTTTCTATGTGCTGTATGCAATGCTTGCTGTTCTGCCAAAATCTTCCCTATCTAGGCACAATATTACAGTTGTCCCTTCATATTTGCTGAGGTTTGGTTCCAGGACCCTGCCCCCCACCCCCCGTGGATACCAAAATCTGTGAAATCTGTGAATACTCAAGTCCAATTATATGCAATGCCATAGCAAAATGGTGTCCCTTATGTAAGATGGAAAAATCAAGGTTTGCCTTTTGGGTTATTATTTTTTAAAGAATATTTTCAAGACGTAAATAAATCTGTGGATAACAAATCCATGAATATGGAGGGACAACTGTAATTTGCATTTGTGTGTCAGGTGCCAAAGTAGGACACTCTATGGAATTTTGAAACTGAACGGTCTCTGGCTATTTGTGCCTGGCTTTTTTAAAAGTAACAACTATGGATTATTTATAACAGGATATATCCAGCGTTGCCCTGTATGCTGAGAGAACACTGATAGTTTTTACACTGGGACAAAAAATTAGTGGAAAAAAGTAAGAAATCATGTATTTCAGATATATACTCGTAACAGTGCATTTTTAAGTAAATGTTTTATACATTGTTGTTCCTACAGTAATTTTTCACTATTTTAATAGCAATATTCTGTTGATAAAAAGTTGAACATGACTCCTTTAACACAGAGCCCACAGTTGAGAAATCAGAGGAGGAGTAGAAGAGTTACACAATTCAAATTCTTTGGCCAGTTGATAGACAAGATTAGAGATTTATGGTACAGTGACAATTAAGTTGTTTTATATCAAAATGGTGTCTATTTGGGACATTAAAGACATTGCACACATTGATTGCAAATTACTCTCAATAAGTGTAGCAACACAATCCGAATTCTATTCCAGCTTGTGCATATGTACATACACTTCTGAAACAGAATGTTCATCAGACTATATCAGAACTAAAGATCTGATTTGATAGTAGCAATTATTTTAGTATATTAGTTGTAATCCCTGTGTTTTAAACCTAGAACTTTCACTTATTTAAGTTCTTCAGAGTCATAAAGATAGGTTGTTCAAGAACCTGGCTCAGAAACCATGCATCAAGACTACTATTTGAAAAGAGTATGAAGGTTTTAAAAATCAGGTTTACACATTTGAACTAACAATTAAATCAAACCTAACCAAGTTTCCAAAAAGTTGCCACATCTTTTTATATGTGAATAGTAAAAAATGAATACTACATGCTCCTAGGAAAGTTGCCAGATCTATCTCTGATTCAGGTTTCATCTTTAGAAAGTTGCCCTGATCTCAAGGCCAGACAACTTACCATCAGACCTAGGTCAGCCAGATATTTGTACTATACATAGTTACAAACTTTATAAACTTAATGCAATTTTTTTAAAAAAACCTAGCCCCACATATAAGGTGGCTCCTTCATTAATTTTACTGCAAGGTGAACTGAAAAATGAGATATGTAACTAAATGTTCATCAGTAAGGTTAGAGACCGTAACAGGTTGCATACTTACCATTTGAACAATTTTTGAGTTAGAATGCTGTCTTGTGATTTTGTATCGCTATAATAATAAAATAATATATCCAAAAATACTGAAATACACTTATAACAGAATAGGATCATGTGACTCACAGCCTAATTTCTGCATTTCAGGTGTCTTAATGAGAGGCACTGCATTACATAACAGCTGGTCATGAAGGATTGTTAGGAAAGCACGTGTTTGCACAAAATTGGAAATAAGAATGGGAGGAGGCATCTGCACCTGCTCATCCACTTGTTTCTCAGTTAATGTTTAGAATGGATTGATTTTTAAGGAATGGGGGATGTGTGGCCCTCTAGATGCTGTTATACTACAACTCTCACCTCTCCTAGCCAGCACAACCAATGGTGATGGATTAGAGCTGTAGCCCAACAACATCTGGAGGACCAAAGAATCCCAAGTCTGCTCTGCAAGAAAAAGCATGACTAGATAAGGGGAACAGAACCTTGGTTTTCTTTATCTTATTGTACAGTACAGCTGTCCCTTCATATTTGCTGGAGTTTGGTTCCAGGACCACCGCCACCCCGTGAATACCAAAAATCTGTGAATACTCAGGTCCCATTATATGCAATGGCATAGCAAAATTGTGTCCCTTATATAAGATGGCAAAATCAAAGTTTTTTTTTTGGACTACTATTTTTTAAAGAATATTTTCAAGCCGTGAATACTTAAATCCATGGATACGGAGGGACAACTGTATTCCATTTCATCAAACATTTTTCTCCCCAGCCCAGCTCACTTGCAGTACTAGAACTGTGCTGAAGAAAACTGCTTCAAAGTGATAAAGCACAAGGTCAAGAGAGGACAGGGTTTGCCCCATCTGAATTGTGGGTATAGTACTTATTGTTGTGAAGAGCAGACCTCTAGACCCATTTTAAATATGGAAAGAAAAGACACAAGAACAAGTGTAACTCCACTCTTCACATCTCATTTTGGCAGTGGTCTCAATTATTGCTTGTTTTCTCAATCTATGTACTGGAATCTCAATCTTAGATCTCATTTCTTGAAATATTCATTATTGATTCTTCTGTAACATCTCTCAAGTACATTGATACTCTCTAAATCTAAAAGTTCAGAGCTTAATTCTCAAAAAGACAGAAACCTGGATAAAGCTTACAATTGTCCAGTTGCAACACTAATAAAATACTGTAAGGGAGATACCGAAACAATCAGTTCCTTTCACTGCAGCTTTAAGCAACACTTTCTCTGTTAACGCTTAAGAAAAGATTCTGGGCTTAATACACTGGTGAAATTGTTCTGAAATAGCTCATCTGTGTGAAAACATGACTGCTGTAAGGCTGCCAAAATGAGAGCATACAAGTACTAATCATACAAGCCTGAAAGGTCTGTGAGCTGTTTCAGCTAAATACCAATGGCTCGATGGTTTGAATTAAAAAGACCTTTAACTTAAACCATTTCCCTCTTTTTGACTGCCTGCACTTTCTAGAAATATGCATTTCCTCTACATGCCACTGGCAATTTTCCTGGCACCTAGAAAAAACTGCAGTCCTGCTTCCAATTATATAGAATACCTACCTTGTACTGTATATCTAACTAAATATTCTATTATCTTCTACTTCTTTCGTTTAAACTTTTGGGTAGCACAAAATCTAGATGTCTAAATTTATCTAAAAAGAAATACTGGAAACAGCAATAAGCCAATAAAATAGCAAGCATACATTATAGTTTGGTTTTTAATAACTTAATAATAATCATAGCCACCACCCAAGGCTTCCTGGATACCCACTGCCTCCCAGGATGATCATCAAAATTAAGAGAAATCCATCCACTTGTCAGACATGGAGCAGCTGCAGAGTGCTAGCTTTCCCATTCCTACAAAGAAGAAGACTGAATTCCAATTCCCAGTCACCCCTTACACTTTTGAGTGGGGAAAAGGCCTCTGCTTGGGAGTCAGGAGATACAAGAGCCACTATGAGGCTGCATCATGTGTTGCCAAGGAAGAAAAGTAACAGATGACTAATTTGGCCCTAGCCTTTGGGACCAAGGCTTGCTTTCTATTTCCCTCCCCGTTCACTTTTCTCTTCATATTGTTCGTATTAGATTGTGAGTCTGCAAAAAGGTCTCTCTCTTAACGTCTGTACTGCACCCACAAAACCTAGAATTCTCTAAGTGTTAGGTAACATACTATAGACTATTATGCACATCTATCATATATATCAAATGAGGAGACCAAGGATAAATAATAGGATTACAATTCTAGATTCCATTACTGTAGGGGAAGCCACAATGAACATACAGATTAGTCCTCCGTATGTAATTAAACTCATCTTATTTTCCAAAATGTTAAAAAGGCCAAGATCAACAGGGTATAGAGATACAATGAAGGCAGCAACAATGAACAAGCAGGGAGGGGGGGGAAACAATTATAAAAATGAAATAGTAATTGCATCTGGCATTTCTGAAATCAGTGGGACTTGAGCTATTCGTGACTTCTTTCATTTAGACTTATTCAACTTACTTATCCTGGCTCAAGCCCAAAAGTTGTAAATATTAAGAATATAAAATTCAGTTTCCTCATTCAAGGAAACAATAAAATTTTGACTAAAAAACAAATTGGCTAAAAGAATCTTGAAGACTCAACATGGAAATATCATACTTCGTTAAAACAGCCAGAACCCCAAAATCTAACAGTTACATCTTCAGATGCTTAGCAGAGGTTATCACAAAAGGGATGAACAAGGCCTCCCTAGGTAAAGGTTCCAGGGGTCTGGACAGAGCCACAGAAAAGGCTACCAATTGTATTTCAATTGTGATACAATTCTGCTTGAGATTCTACTTGAATTTACTTCAGAACCAACATGGCGTAGTGGTTTGAGTGTTGGACTACGAATTTGGAGACTGGGGTTCGAATCCCCGCTTGGACATGAAAACCTACTGGGTCACCTTGGGCAAGTTACACACTCTCAGTCCTCAGAAACTCCTGTGGTAGGGTCACCATAAGTCAGAAACAACATGAAGGCACACAACAACAAGATTATACATGTTATCACATGTCTTACCACATCTTTTTAAGATGAGATAATTTTATCTTCTTTCATAGAAAAAGTTTTGATGAAGTTTTTTCTTATAAGCAACTTTCTTATAGTATTATAATACATGTATAGAATCATAGCGCAGATGATTTTGCTTTTGAAGACTCTTCAAAAATGTAAATGCATACAAAATGCAACAGCAAAACAATTATGATTCTGGTGCCATAAGTAAGCTGAAGACAATCCAACTCCCTTTCTCCTTTCTGTTCCCAGGGGTGGGCAACTGTAGCCCTCCAGATGTTGCTAGAGTTGCTAGATGTTGCTAACCCACCACTGGTTATGCTATGCTAGTTTGGGCTGATGAGATCTGAACTCCCAGCAACTTCTGCAAAGCCACAGGTACCTACCCTGCTTTAACGGAAGGAAGCTGTTCTAAATCCGTACTTTATGTTAATAATGCTGACAGCTAACAAATTGAAGCTTAATCAGACAGTGTATAACAGTGTCTGTTCAAGCAAAAGGCAGTCCATGAAATAGTGATTCAACCTGCCTAGGATGGGTTTAGACTCAAGTTAATTGTGTGGGTGTGTTCCTGGATTCAGGAAACATGAATGTCCAGATTTCAGCACAGAAAGTTAGTGTGTCAGCAGCAGGCATTCCTGGAAATGTCAGCTCTGTCATGTCAATGTAGTTTCATTTCCTCTAGATTATTTGAGCATACTGTATACGGAGCCAATTCAGCTGGTTCATAATGGTGTAACTGGTGAAACGAGTTATAGGGAATATGAAATTTCCATGTTCACCAGCAATTCAAAATGCTGATTCTAACCTATAAATCTCTATACAACTTGGGAAGCGGGGCTACTTTGTAAGACCACATGGTCTCATATGAGCCTGCCTCATTGGTAAAACCTTCATGAGGGATCCTTCTTTCCACTCAGCCATAATCTGAGGCATATTTGGCAGGAATATAAGAAAGGGCTTTCTTAGGGGCTGAAACTTCCCACCAAGGGGGCCAAGCTAGCTCTTTTTTAAAATAAATAAATAATGTACTTCAGCCAGCAAAGATTTGATATTCAGACAGTCATTTGGCCTTGATGCCCACTTGGCAAGTTTGCTGAAACAGGTTTTGATATATAGATACTCTTTATTTTTAGTTTTATTGGTGTCCTTAACTAATCTGATTTAAAGTTTTGATTATGTTTTTATTCTCTTGCTGCTCACTGCCTTGAGCACCACTGTAGTGGAAAGACAGGAGATGAACATAATGAAAGAACTATCCCCTTGCTTTTAACTTTCAAGCCACCTTGCATCACTTCTCAGGACAAAGGTGGGATATAAATTAAATAAATGCAAAAAAAATAACCTGGACCAGGTGCAAACAGGATATTTCACCCATTTCACAAACAATGAAACTCTCGGTCCATATAAAACCCTAAATGGTTTGTAAATTTAAAAGATCACCTCTTCTTACAATGACTTGTATAAATATCAACATAGGATATTTTCCAAATCTAGACCCATGAGAAAGAACGCAAGTGGCAAACAGGTATAGGTTTCCCTCAGTGAAAAAGCCCTACCTCTGGAATTCCTTTCCCACAGAATTCACCTGGCACTAGCTGTTGCTGTCAGGTGAAAACTTTTTATATACATGCTGGAATTCTACCATTGCTCCACTGTTACTATTTTAGTGTAATTTGCTGTATTTTAATTGTATCTTCTCAAATTTAAGCCATTCAAAACTGTAACTGAAGGGTAGTTAAACAACTTAATAAGAGTTGTTTAATAAAAGTTGAAGGAGCCCTGGTGGCGCAGTGGTTAAATGCCAGTACTGCAAGTCACCACGTTGCAAGTTTGATTCCAGAGGGCTCCAAGGTTCACTCAGCCTTCAATCCTTTCGTAGGTCGGTAAAATGAGTACCCGGCTTGTGGGGGCAATTAGCTAACACACATTGTAAACTGCTTAATGCAGTGTAGATGTGTAAATATCTATTGCTTGAAACAATTTGTAAGCTGCTCTGATAGCCTTGTGACTGAAGAGCGGGGTAATAAATAAATAAATAGTTCCAATCTTATAGATAGGCCTTAACATTCTGTCTCTATAGTCTACAGTATTTTACAACTTTTATTTTTCACATATTTTGTTCAAACAGCTGTACCCAGCATAGCATACACTATTAAAGATCTCCCTAAAAAACCTCTGGTAGACCTCATGACAATGCTGTAAGGTAGGCCAGTGGATTTTTAAATTCTTCCTCCCCCTTCTCAGTGTTCCACACTTTTCCTAGAATTGCTGAGGGTGACTTGCTCTGTTGCCCTGCTGCAGCCGCTACCATGGCTGCCAGCAGTTGACTGCTTGAGTCCCGTCACAGGAGGCCTGTCGCCACCGTCAGTTGACTATCTGGGTTCTGTTGAAGCAGCAGCATCCCACTGCCACCATCAACTGACTGTCTGGGTCCTGTCACAGAGGCAGCAGTGGTGCCCCACTGCCACCAGTTGACTGCCTGGGTCCCAATCTGGGCCACAGACTGAGTGGCAGAAGTGGATTGTAAGGTGGAGAGGGAATTTGCATGTGGGTGGTGATTGGTTGGGTGTGTTTCCTGAGCAGCCAATTAGCATACTGGGAAAGGAAACATACCCAAGAGTTTTATATATAATATAATATATATATAGAGAGAGAGAGAGAGAGAGAGAGATATTTTTCAGCAATCCATGAGAAAAAAAATCACTGATCACTTTAAATTAAGTACTACATAACTTCAAGCTGCCAGATCTTTCGCAAAAACAAACAGCTGAGCAGTGTAGTAACACGGAACAAGTAACATTCATGTTGCAATAGGTTGACTGGTTACTGGTCCATTTCCTGCCACAATGTTATGCACTGTTGATGACCTAACAAGACCAATGTGGTTTAGGTCCAGGCTATCTGAAATATCATATCTCCTTATATGAACCTGCCTAAATTTTCACTTCCTCAGAACGTGGCTTTCAGTCAGCCCCATCACTATCACAGGCATGTTTGAGGACTTGGAAGATCTTCTCAGTGGCTGTCCCCAAGCTGCAAAAGTCCTCCACACAGTAAGTAGGCTAGTCTGGCTCCCTATCTGCTCTCCTTCTACCAGAAAGCAAATAGGTGTTTTTATTTTATTTTATTTTATTTTTAGGTATTTGTACCCCGCTCTTCAGCCACAAAGGCTATCAGAGCGGCTTACAAATTGTTAAGCAATAGCAATTTACACATCTACACTGCATTAAGCAGTTTACAATGTGTGTTAGCTAATTGCCCCCACAAGCCGGGTACTCGTTTTACCAACCTACGAAAGAATTGAAGGCTGAGTGAACCTTGGAGCCCTCTGGAATCAAACTTGCAACGTGGTGACTTGCAGTACTGGCATTTAACCACTGCGCCACCAGGACAAGTTTTTTGGATGAATTGGTTGCTCTCTCACAAACTAAGAGAAAGGCAGGATATAAAATAAATATACAGTTGTCCCTCCATATTGACAGATTTTGTATCCACGGATTTAAGTATTCACAGCTTGAAAATATTCTTTAAAAAAATGATAATCCAAAAAGCAAATTTTGATTTTGCCATCTTATACAAGAGACACCTTTTTGCTATGCCACTGCATATAATGGGACTTGAGTATTCACGGATTTTGGTATCCACAGAGGGCCCTGGAACCAAACCCGAGAGAATATGAAGGGGCAACTGTACTTCAGAATCTAAAATGCTATATGATTTCGGATTATCATATGCCGCTTTCTATTATTTTCCCCCTCAACATACTATCTTTTATCCTTCAAGTCATTTCTGACATATGGGTTTTCTGACGCTGAGAGTGCAGACTTGCCCAATCACCCAGTAGGTTTTCATGGTCAAGCACATATCTGAACCATAGTCTCCAGAGTTGTAGTCCAAAACTCAAACCACTACGCCACACTGGCTCCTATTATAAATATATGAATCAAATGAGTAGATGAGAGCTCTCATCAGCAAGTAGTTTTTCTGAAGGGCCATTGCAATAAATGAAACAGGAAGGACTACTTATTGCACCAACTCAACAACTTGTAATTTATTGCAGGCCAATTCCTCCCAAGTCTAGGATGGCAAGTAGGGAGCCTATTAGTATCTTTCAGTGATCCTAGCATGCCAACAGCTTATTCCTGGGCTAGTGCCAAGGATATATTTTATATCATTTTAAAGAATACTGTGACTGTGGTATGCACTCCAATATCACTTCTGATATTTTTTACAATGTGTCATCATTTTTATAATTCAATTTAGGATGCACCATAAAGCCCAGTCACTTCAGAACATTAATATCCAAAAAGTTGTCTCCTTCAATTCATCATTACAATTATGCTAGCGTCTAAGTCTTCAGACATAAGTTTCTGCTAGAGGATATATACAGTACAGTAATTCAGTAACAGATTTGAAAATGCAACTATTTTCTTAGACCCATCCTCAAGCATAATGAAATGAATAAGACACATTCCTTTTTAATACATGGCCAAGAAGAGTTTAGCATTTGTGAAGGATGTCTATGATTAAAGATACATAATCCTTTCAATACTTCAGTATTGATCTTGGAACATTTGTTCCAAATGGAAATAGGAAGAAAGTGACCTCAAGATTTTTAAAAGTACAGTATTTATTCTCAGTGGACTAATACATACTGACTGTGTCCTTGCTAGATAATTTCCTAGAAGGCAAGAAGCCACACACTATACACCCACCAAAACGGAACAACTGAACTAGCAACTAGAACATAAATGTAATCAATACACAGTGGCCATCCAGGGCAAATGGAATGGTCATGATAAAGGCCTTGCTTCTTCCAAGGCTAAATGTCATATCTCTAGTGGCTCACATTCCCTTTTCATTGTTAAGGCCAAGAAACGGTCAAGGATTAAAATGTGCAAGGTCATGCCAAAAGCAGAAATCCTGATATGTTTTCCCCCCAGAGAGCATCACAGAGTTGAAGAGAGAGAGAAATTTCTCTTGGAGAACCACGGCTGTCTGCAGGCAGAGTTTTCTAGACTACCAGGAATTCAGAGAGGAACACCAACCAAGTTACTTCTGTTTGTTCCACCTCAAGACGAAGGCTGTAGACACTGGATAGATGAGCCTGTTAACACAGACACTAACAAGCAGATCCAAAAAGACAACCAATAAAGATGTCGATTATTTTTCAGGCAAGATAGGGCAGGGCAATCTGTCTGCCCAAGGCGGGCACAGGCCACACATCACCAGGGTCCGGTCTGCACATTATGCACTACTTCACTCTGCTTTTCTCCTTCCCATGAGTAAGGAGTCAAAAAGCTCAGGGAACCCAAATCCAAGGTGTGTGTCCCCCTCTCCTTGCTCGTCCTAAACCCGCGCTCAGTCATTAGCTTTAAAAATAACATATTTTTCATGATACCGAATGGCAGCGTATGAGATTATTTGATTAGATCATTGTAGTGTTATTGAGCCATAACCCATAGGCCATTAAAACATAAGATACAGTTAGCAAAATATTATTTTGATACCTATAACACTGCTTCGGAGATATAACATTGTATGCGAAAATCTAATTTTAAAAAAATAGCCTATTTTTAAAAGGAATCAGGGCTGGTGACTGGTGCAGACTATGGGGTCACTGACCATGGGGTCGCTGTCTTTTTCTTTCTTTCTTTCTCTGAGGTGAGGGGCAGAGAAATGTCTTTGGGGTGGGGTGGGGAGGTGGGGAGTTACAGGAGAGAGCTGGGGGCCGCGATTTAAGGCTGGAAATGGAGACAAGAGAAGGGGGGCACAATTGGAAACGGGGGGCGGCGGCTTGGCGTAACACTGAGAGGACAGCCATGGACGAAGAAGGGCAGACGGAGGAAAGAGACGGGGCCGTGCGGGCTCTATAGAGGCCGGGGAGCTGTGAGGGGTGGGGACCCCCTCCCAGCCTGGCTCTCCTCACTGCGCCTGCGCACTCTTCCCCAGGGTGACCCCCGCCATACCCCCCCCACCCAATCTACCTCATCATCATCATCTCTGTCGGCTCTCGGGCGTCCTCCTCACACGCAGGGCAAGGACGGAGCGGGGAGAGGAGGAGGAGGAGGGCAAGCGGCAAAGGCCCCCGCCTCCGCCAGGCGCACCATCCCCGTCCGCTCCTGCTCCTGCTCCAACCGCCGCCTCTTCGGAGCCACCACCACCGCCGCCGCCGCAGCCGCCTTGGGAAGAAGAGAGGCGGCGGGAGGGAGACCGTTGGCGGCGGTTGCAGCCCCGACTGCTCTCTCTCTCTCTCTCTGCCCCTCACAGACGCTCCCTCACACACACACCGAGGCGCTGCGTGGATTACTGCGCAGCCCAAAGCGAGCGGCCGATCCGGCGCCCGAGCCACCGACCAGCCCTCCTTCTTTCTGCCCACGCAGAGACCCCACCCCTCTCCCGATGACGGAGGCGCCCGTCCATCCACCATTACAGGGTGGGGGGAGGAAGGAGGGGGTGGGCGGCTGCCACCGACGCTCTCTTTGCCTCTCGGCGCCCTCTGAGGGGGACGGGGGTCCGTGAGGGGACGGCGAAAGGAAAACCCACCTCGGTTTGTGTAATGACAAAGGCGAATCCGAACTCATGGCAGGGAGGAACATCCGAAGGCGCCGTCATGAAAGGGCGGGCACAGTAAAATAATAATAATAAAATAAAATAAAAAATATTTTTTTTATGTTTTTACGGAAAGAAAGCGACTGCACCTCCCATTCAAAGCGAAGCACTTAAGCCTTTCACATGGTTTTGATTGCCACCCCTTTAGCCATAGGAGAGACGCGCCAATCAGACGGCGCGGGTCGAGGGGCATGCTGGGAAGTGTAGTCTCCGCCGCCCGGTGGCGTGGGGATTGAGGGAATGCGTCTGGATGGAGGACTCCACTCTTATTATCGCCCCGCCTCTTACCTAGAGTGAGAGCCGCCTCCGCCAATGGCTGCTTGGCTTCTGTGGGGCTCGGGTTTTCAGGTTTTCCCAAGCAAGAGTTGAGGCTCCCGCGAGATCCAGAGAGGCCTGGGAGAGGTAATGGGGTTTGTCATGGCAACCGGCGTCTCCTTTGCTGGAGGGGGGCCAGGGGCCGGGCGGGCGGAGGGTGGGGAGGATGCGGTCCTTCTGGGGAGTGCCTGTCGGGCGGCTTCCATTCGTCTCCCTCCTCCTGCAGCCCTCCTGAGGAAGGAAGGGCGAGGCTCCTGAGCCCCGAAGCTGGGCAGTTCCCGGGGGCTATTCCTTGCCTCCACACAGGGCCGGCTTAAGGCACCGGCGGGTCAGCATCCGCAGGGGGACCATCATTGTGGGGGGCCCCATAGTAGTAACCCTCCTCCTGCAAAAACATCATTAGGAATAATCTGACTATCCTGTACTATGAATAGCTCAGGTTGAGTTAGGTTACATTGACTTTAGATAAACATAGAGCCCCCCCCCAAATAAAGCATTGCAGGGGTCCCCAAAATTCCTTAAACCGGTCCTGCCTCCACAGTTTACTTTTTAGAAGCGGGGATAGGGCTCTCCTTCATGGGGTTGCCATAAGAACTTGGGGGGAATTAAAATCGTGTAACCTGCAGTATTTGATAAAATAATGGGCCATTTTCATTTTGATTTATCTACAAGTTGTCCCTCCGTATCCACGGATTTAAGTTTTTACGGCATGGAAATATTCTTTAAAAAATAATAATCCAAAAAGCAAACCTTGATTTTGCCATCTTATATAAGGAACACCATTTTGCTATACCATTGCATATACTGTAATGGGACTTGAGTATTCACGGATTTTGGTATCCGTGGTGGGGGGTCCTGGAATCAAACCCCAGCAAATATGAAGGGACAACTGTATTTTGATTTATCTGGGAGCCACCTTGGGTCTCATTCTGAGAGAAAGGCCGCATACAAATGCAATAAAAACAAATGTTTTAAGGCGATAAGAGATTCTCAGAGCAGCTAAAAATTGACTAATAATACGGTATTTTTTTTAAAAAAAGTAAGCAATATATCTTTGCAAACACAATCCAAGCTAAATCATTTAAGTCTGATATACAGTTATTCTGGAGCAAATCTCATTCAATGGAGCAGAGCTAGATTTCTGAGGAAACATGCATTGTGTTGTACTGTACTATAAAGTACCTAAAAGGACTGTATCAAAAAACAGTATTGGCCTTGTGTTGAAAAAAACAACAACCTTTCCAAAACCAGTGTTAAAATCAAAAAAGCCTTTCTTGGATGTTCACCCTCCTCATCTCTGAAGAAACAAATCTGAAGGTGTTCTTGTAAATGTGTCCTTAATGTCTGGGTAGAGACGTACATGAAGATAATTGTCTTCTTCAATATACTTGTAGGATGAAAGTACATTCATATCTCCACATTTGCAGGTTAAGCATTCGTGGATTTGATTATTTGTGGATTACTAAATAGGTTCTCTCTAGGCACTTTCTAGGTCCTCCAGCACAATTCTATGGCATGCTTCTGCTGGAAGTTGACGATAGAGTTGCCTGGAGAACCTAGAGTTTCCTACAAAGAATACTTCTCTAGGCATTTGTAGGTCCTCCAGCACAATTCCTCTGGAAGTTCACAATCGAATTGTTCTGGAGGACTCACAAACGCCTGGAGAAGTGTTGTCTCAGGTTTTAAAAAAAAGCATTTGCTGTTTTTCCAATTTTGTAGGGGTCCTCTACCCCAAACCCCTCTAAAAGTTGAGGGCTTACTGTAATAAAATGAGGTACAACCATCCCATGCTTTGCTTCGACTAGTTTTTCAGCATTCCACTGTTTTGACACTTGCAAATTACAGACACGTTCCATTAATTCAACAAGGGATCTACTCTTTTGTCAGTTCTTGCCTACAGAGGCTTGCTTTGGACTGCTTGCACTCACACTGCTTACAAAGTAAACTGAGGTGGAGAAGGCACCAAGCCAATTACAGAGGCTCTCTTGGGACTGCGCAAGTGGTGCTTGCAAAGCGTCGGTTTGCTTGGCACATTTCCCCCCCCCCGCAGTGGCTGCGCTCCATCTTTGATCATTCGTTCTGAACTCAGTAGTTGATTGTTCAGTCAGATTGTGGGCGGTGCTCCTTCAGTCTGTCTCCTAATCTCTTTTGTCAGGCAGGAGGTGCGGGGGGGGGGGATTAATGTAATGTAGCTGCAGCTGCAGGGATGTCCTCTACTAGCCCCCGGGCCTCTTTCCCTAAGCTAAACACCTACACTCCCTTCCTACTGGAGGTTAACAAAGAAGGAGGCGTTTGGTCCGGCTGGACCTGGAGAGCTGACCTGTCAACTGGCTACAGAGCCACTGCTGCTGCCACCAGCACTGGGGATGGCACTGCCCCAGTGCCCCCCTCCAGCCATGTAGGTGCACAGAGCCCCTTGCAGGGAGTAACAGGTGCACTGGCAGTGGGGGAGGTAATTGCTGCAGTTGCTGCTGGGAGCAGCTGGCCTGCAAACCAGCCCAGACTGAGCCAGTGGCTGGCTGGCTGCCTTCCTGCCTCTCCCAAGTGGTGGTGGCAGGTGTAACTCTGCACACTGCTCAGCTGCCAATCCTCCTTACCCACCACCGCTCAGTGGCTGACCGATGGGAGCATGCCCCCAGCTGGACTGCCCCCAGCAAGGCTGTGGAGGGAGACACGAATTACTGTACGTTTTTGGAAACAACACTCCTTTACTCATGTGTCAGTTGCTGTGGTGGCAGCAACACTGGAGCCAGCCACAGCTCTGCAGGGGCCAAGCAGAAGCTCGGGACAAAGTGGGGCCTGAGCCTGGTGGCCAGCTGCCTTCCTTACTCTCCCCAGTCGCAGCTATTGTATTCTTATTTATTTCTGTGCTTAGGCGTTCCCCGCTTATTTGACAGGAAAACTATAGGTTCCACATTTCAATGATTTCCATGTTTTGACGGTGCCCTGGTCCCTAACCTCTTGATTAAGCGGGGGACACCTGTAACTGCAAAAATTTCCTACTGAAACAGAGTTGTATATTCCTTTGTGCTTGACTAATATCATCCAGTTGTGGCTCCTGCTGTTGCACCTGCTCAGATATAGGTAGCCTTAAAGTTTTATCTGTTTATCAGGTTATTTGGGAGATATGCTTGCAGGAAAAGGCGAGAGGAGGCACAGACAGTGAATGAATGAACAGTGAATGAAATTGACTAAGATCATTAACAGTTACAGTTATATAAACTTTAGTAAACACTCGGTGTTTAGAACTAGAAACTACTATGTTGTTTAAAGTTGAGATGCTTCCAGATCATGTCCAGTACAGAATGAAGTAATGCATTGCACCATCTTCTATATCTTGTACCACATACTGTATGTGTATTGAAGGGAGAATTTCATTCATTATAATTTATTCTTACAGATTGTTTATTTCTAGAAGGATAGTCATGTTTGTTTTGGGACATGTTAAACATTAATATGGGTCTTATGACAAGCTTTTGTGGACTACAGTCCATTTCATCAAATGCATGAAATATTATCCTGAGCTAGAGTTATATACATAGTGTGGGTTTCATTTTCAGTTTGTAGAGGATGCCACATCAGTTTGTAGTGCTTGGGATGTACTATTTTGTTTTCATAAGGCCACTGAATTACATTAAATAAACAAACCACTTGGGCTTTTAAAGAAACTCTCAATTATGCCAAATTGTCTTTCAGAGTAACTTGATTATATTTATTTATTGTCTCAGTATCATGCAATTAGCTTCCAATACCCTAAAGGTCGCTTCTGATCTTGGAAGCTAAAAGCAGGGTCAGCCCTGGTTAGTACTTGGGTGATGATTATTTCTTCTTACCTGCCTCTCCCCATGCATGAAAGACCACCAATGAATACCAGGTGCTATAGGCTATATTTCAGAAGAAGGAACTGCCAAACCTACTTCTGCCTATTCCTTACCTAAGAAAACCCTATGAAATTAATGGGGTCACCATAAGTCAACAGGTGTTTTGAGGGTACATACACAAGTAATTCAAGGTTTCTGCAGAACACAGTTTGACAAACACTGATCTTTTCATTCCTTTATTCAGAGATACTTCATTGGATCAAACGTCTTGCGCTCTGACTCTCAAAGTAATCTAGTACACCATTATGTATAGGTCTTATTTCTGGATTCTTAATTTCAGATTACCAAAAAGTTCAGAGACTGACTTTAGGAATAAATCACTTTCTGTTTTGATCTCATCTGAAAAAAGGGGGAAACAGTATACTTTACAGAGTTACTGAAAGAATGATTAATCCTTGTAAAGCATTTCTACACATTTTCACCATAAATCTACAATAAATCTATTTACAGAAGAAGAAAAAATACTTCCCGATCCCCATTGGTCCTAGAGAGATTAACAGAATTTACTGAGAAGTGCTGAGTAGGTGTTGCTGTTATTACCAACTCAAGTTTTAGTTACTAGGATGTTATTTGTATTTTTTGTATTCTTTTCTCCTAATGGTGTTGCTAAAGAAAAATATGCATTACTTTCTATGGAGGTGATGTTGTGATATGGCACTATTAATTTCTATCAATCTTATGAACAAAGTGGTGAAAGATGAGAGCTTAATCTGTTCTAGGAGAACCTAAAAGAAGCACCAACCCCCCTACTCACTTGGTGCTCCTTTGAGGGGAAGTGCCAAAGAGCTGCCACTGCCACCATTTTCCAACCCAGGTATTCAAAAAGGCCAGAATCAGTGCTGCAGTGAAGAGAGTCTTTTAGGTTCTCCTGGGACAGACTAAGCTCTCGCCTTTTGTCAGTACTACTGAGAGAAGGTGATGGCTCCTTTTTTGATAAGAATTAAGGTACAGTGCTTATATTTACCCATGAATAATTTGACCCACACTTTTTGAGTCAGATTTTTAAACTAAATTTTTTAGACTTATACATGAGTACAGGTATATACAGTAAATACCCTAAAAGCACCAGATCCTATCTAATCTTGGAGGCTAAGCAGGGTCAGCCCTGGTTAGTACTTGAATGGGAGACCACCGATTAATACCAGGTTCTGTTGGCTGTATTTCAGAGGAAGGAGCTGGCAAAAGCCACCTCTGAGTATTCCTTGCTGAAGAAAACTATTAAATTCATGGGGTCACCATAAGTGGACAGGAGACATGAGGGCGTGTACACACACAGAGACACACACATTGTATACTGTATATTCTATACGGTATACTGTGTTCTATATATGTACTATATAATATTTCCTAAATCTTCGTTTGAGAAGAAAAGCCAGAGAGAGACTATATAATATATAGTGCAGTAGTATATACAGTGTATAGTATGCCTTACATAGTTTTGTATTGTATACTATATAGTATATGGAATATATTCTATACTGTATGCCATGCTATTTGTGATTCAGTGGGGCTACTGGGGTTGGAACTAGCAATTAGATATAGGCCATACATTTTAGCTATGGTCCATTTATTTTTAAGTGTGTTCTTTCTGTTGTTATGTTTCAAGTACTGTATAGTGAAAAAATATTTGGAAAATTTGTAATCAGTTATTTCATTTTCCTCTTTGTATTTTAAAAGTCGCTATGAAGGGGTTATATTGGAAGCAGAATTCAACTGGAGAAGAAACAAATTTTATCTTCCTGGAAAAGGTGGGTTATTACAATCTTATAATGTCTATTCAGAAATAAGACCTATTGTGTTTAATGAATCTCACGCCCAGGTAAGTGGACATAGGATTGAAGACTTATTTGTGTAAAGCCTGTAGGCCTCATATGGGCATGACTTAAACCTTTCCTCTCACCTGCCACGTTTCCATATTTACTCATCTGGAGAACACTGTCCCATTTGTGGAATTCCACACATATATTAGTGAGAATATATCTGCATGTGGAACTCAATGAAGTGGCAAAATGGCTGGGACTGTGGAAGCAGTAGGTACACTGAAGAGCAACAGCAGCAGGAGGTGAAAAGGACTTCAACTTTTCGCCAGCCTGTTGGTTTTCACTGCATATTTGCATATAATTCTGCATTTAGATTTGCACTTTACCTATTAATGCTGCTAAAGGTACAAACTGCTTTTTTAGTTGTAGGTTTGGGGGTTTTTCCTAGTTATTTCAGCAAATTTGTTGGATGTTTCATAGAAGCCTTCAACTGTATTATTTTTTATTTATGTACAGTATATTTTGCATTTTTACCACATATGGGACTCAAGTCAGCTGGTACATAAATTGAAACAGATACACATAAAAATGCATATTACTGAAAACAGAAAACAGAAAAATAAAAATATAATTAAGCTAGGGAGTCCTGGTGGCACAGTGGTTAAATGCCAGTACTGCAAGCCACCACGTTGCAAGTTCGATTCCAGCGGGCTCCAAGGTTCACTCAGCCTTCCATCCTTTCGTAGGTCGGTAAATTGAGTACCCAGCTTGTGGGGGGCAATTAGCTAACACACATTGGAAACTATTTAATGCAGTGTAGATGTATAAATAGCTATTGCTTAAAACAATTTGTAAGCCGCTCTGATAGCCTTGCTGAAGAGCGGGGTATAAATAACTAAATAATAATAAAAAAAAACTATCTATAGAACCAAAAGCAGTTTCCAAAGGCTTGGTGAAGCACCGTCACCAGACACCACAAGGACATCATGGAGGGGGCAGGTCTGTCCTTTTTAGAGTCTGTTCCAGAGTCTGGGTACAACTGTGAAGAAGAGCCTCTCTTTCATTACCACCAGATGTACCTGTGAGAGTGGTGGTACAGACAGAAGTGCCTTAGCTGAAAATCTCAGAACCTGGACAGGGTTATACTGGAGAATTCAGTCCTTCAAATTTCGTTCTCTCTTTTTTTTTTTTTCTTTTTTGTTCTCTCTTGTACGTCCATATGCATTCCTTTCACCATGGCCCTCAACTTTTTTCTGTTTTGTAGTCTAAACTTTTGTCTAGTAAGATATTGTGGTGGTCCACTTATATGATCTATAATATGTATTTCATATCAATTCACCTTAGGATAACCTTCCTGTTGTACAAGACAACTATGTGAAAGTGCAAGTTAAAGCTTGTGCTCTGAGCCGGATTGACACAAAGGTATTTATGCTATTTTATTCGTAGGAAGTTGATGTGAGTTTGTTTTCCAGTGAGCCTGGTCTCAGTGAAATCAAATGCTTAAGTAGTTTTAATTAGTTTTTATGATGGCTTTGTGAGGGTAACATTACATGCATAGGCATATTCAGTTCTAGGCATATTCAATCAGAACCGGGTCTTACAGTGTTCGGGGGAGCTTACTGTCAGGTAAGTATGACCACAGCTTTAAGTGAGCAATTCCATTATGTGTTGTTATCCTTCATTTAAAAAAAAATCCAGTGACAAATTGGTCCCTTTTAACTGTTCTGTACCTCTCTACTGAGATCTGTCTTACTCAAGTATATAGAATGCTAACATGAATGAAAGAAAAGAAATCCTGGGAGCACAATGGCTGATTTTCACATCACAGTTGCAAGCTGCTTGAAACAATCTTGTCCATGAGGAGAATGATAGCCATAACAGAGCAGCTTACCACATGAATTGTCCTTTTTTGTCTCCAACATTTCCATTCCACTGCCAGGAATGTTTGCTATTGATGTGATAAATCTCCACACAATAGGAGGGATCTTTGCAGTGAGCTGTTCTACATGTTACAACTGCTGCAGCTACCATGCAAAGGTTGTTCCAAGTGACATCCCCATTACTATTACATGTAAGTTGGCTGTAATAGAGCCATAGGTGAATGTTATGTGCCAACACTTAAAGCTAAGCATCTGCTAGGTGATTATTTAGTCCTGTGGGAATCAGCTGGGCAACATATACAGTACTTAGTCCTTAGTAGTAGCTTTTGGAAGCGAAGGAGTGCTAAACTGTGGCCAGCATAAAGCTGATGTGTTACACTCACCTGCTGCCAGATGTCTCAAGCTTATTGTGTGCATTTTCTGCACACCTTTAAAATGAAAATTAAAAACTCTTGTAAATGTGATTTTTCTTTGATATAAATGTATATGTGTTATTTTGTTTGAGAGAGATATTTCACTAGATGGAAAGTGTGCTCAGGATTGCAGCTTTAGCCATATCCTCCACCATTTTCAGTCTGTTACTCTGAATAATCAAAGACTGTAAAGTAAAGTTTTGGCAGGAGCCTAAAGTAGCATTTAATGTTGTTAAATGTCTGCAACGAACACTTTGCAATAGATCTTTTAACCATTAATCGAATTAGCTTTTGTCAGAAATCAAGATGGAGAAGGAATTGCTGCCCGTTGGGAGGGAAGTTGCTGGTGTTGTATTAGAAAGTAAGTATAATTAGCATTTTGTTGGAAAGTCTGATTGACATGTTACTGTTTCTTTGGCAGGGAAAATTTAAATGTAAATACTGTTTGAACTGTATAATATCGAACCATTCATCTTTTCTATCAAAAGCCAGTTTTTGGTGTTCTTTGATATAATTAGGAAATAGAAGGCAGAATGGATTTTTGCAGACTAAAAACCAGCATGATCCTTAATGGTTTATGAGTGCCAAGGAGCAGGCTATCAGATGCTGTCCCTGAGTGCATCCCTTTACCTTATACCACATAAATTAATAGCTGCTGTTAATTGCTAATAAAAAAATAAACTACTTGCAACAATGCTGTTATAAAACAACTAGACAGACGCAACCCCTAATATAAATAAAACCAGCAATAAAATGCACTATAAAACCAATTTTTAGCATCTGACAAAACAGATTTATTTGAGATTTCTCAACACCATTGAGCAACAGTTGTTCCTAAAATTCTTTTAAAAGGAGAAATTGAGCTAGTCTGACATTCCAGTGGTAGGAGTTCCATAGCTGTCAAGTCCCTGTTTCTTATCCACAGTAATAAATGCCCAGTTCAAACATGACAAGAATACATGGTGAATTGACATGCCTCAGACTCACATGTTCCACCCTTTCCTCTGCTTTTTCATACAGCAAGAAATTGGAAATTACTGCTTCTAAATTTTCAACTAACCACATTGCTTTGTGGTTTTTGAACTCTGGGACCTGTGGTTTATTTAAATTGTGGCTTATAAGATCAAGCCAGGATTTGAAACCAATATAACTGATAGTTCTATATAACTGATAGCCTTAGGTCAGAGGAAGTTCTTCATAGCTCATGCTGACAATCACACTGCAGATTTTGCATTTTGCTGCTCCTTGTGGTTCAGATTATCTGCATGAGTCTCTTTAGTTTTTTTACCCTATAAGCATCTTTTTGCAGAGCTGCTGCCTTCTGCTTGTGAAATATAGATTGTTTTGTAGGCTAGAGTGGCTTTTGCATGTCAGAAGATTATCTCGTTTTCTCATTGCTACATACATTTTTGCATATATTTTCCTCTCAAGGAATACAACCCTGCACCTGTTCCACATTACAGCCTATCCCAGTCTACTGGAGGATAGACACTAAGCTCTGCCTCAGATAATGTTTTTCTTCCCCTTTCTTCTCTTTGAATCTTAAAACTGGTGTTCACTGTCTCATTACTGGTATCTTACTGAAAATCAAAAATCACACTTAAAAGGCTATATGTCTACAACAACAACAACATATCTTTATTTCAGCCGACAGGCCATTAGGCATCACAATATATATAAAACATATAAAACGTGTTAAAATAACATTATAAACAAATATTCATGACATGCTCGTATAGCGTACATATGTACATACATATATGCATATACCAAGTCACTTACAAGTACATTAGGTGATACTAGTCCATATGAGACTGGGACAAGATGGAAATTTATATAGGTATTTAAAGAGCAATAGACGGGGCTGTTTGTTTTACATGGGTCATAATCTTACGAGTTTTAACAGCAGAAAGGAGAAACTTAGAAAAGGCTATATGGTAAATTCTTGTTAGTAAATACAGTTTTCTTTAAAAGTACAGTACTGTAATTTTTGTCTCTTTTACACTCTTTTCAAGTTGGAAGTAAAGTGTCCTCTTTCCAGCCACATGATGAGGTAGTAGGTAAGTTACTCTTTTGTCTAATCAATTAAAGCTTTTACACTATAAGAATTGCATCAGATTATGAATATCTGTTGTTTGGGAACATTTTGTTTACTCTGGCTAGCACTTAACATTGGATATTTCAGTTTGAATAATGCTACTCCCTGATTCACACATATGATAACCCAGGGTTCCAAGGTGAGCCTCTGCATATCTGTTATAAACAATGTGCTTGTATACAGTTCCAAGTTGCTCTTTGTTACCAGAGTACATGAATGAATTCATACATGTTCTAAGTACACATTGATACCCTAAGGTGGGAAGTGCTTTGAGACCCACCTGTGATATCAAAGTCTATATGGGGGAATTATTAGCTCAAACAGTATGCCTGTGAGAGGAGGGTAACTTGCAGGGACCTTTTCACCTATATATACCAGTACTAACTTCAGAGAACTTTAGGTTGAAATGATATAAAGTATTTTTATTGTAAATAACACAAAAGCATTTACACATGTAACACATGTTCCTAAGAAACATACAAAACTATTTGAGGAGTAAGGCAGAAAGGTTGGATACAGGGATAAATTTGGGAAATAGGGTGATAGTTACAGTCGTGAAGAGCGGAGTTTTGAAGTATTTAGAAGTCTGAGAGTGGCACTGGAAGTTCTGATCTGGGGGGAGGTGCTGGAGAAGAGAGTGGCTGGGCTCATACACAGTGGCACACCTTCCTATTGTTGGGAGACTAATATTCATACCCTGCTACATATCCTGAAGGGGTACTTTGGCTAGGGCAAAGCCGGAATGGTTTTCCCACCAAGTAGACAAAGGAAACCGAAACTTAACTGATTGTTGTTAATGGCTGGGAGACAGAAATTGATGGCTTTACAACAGATGCAGAACAGTAGGGGGTTCTGAGGTAAGATTTCCTTGGGATTTGGGTTGGAAAGGTCACTTGATTGTTTGGTTGGATGACTCATCACTCCCGCACAATCTTACTTTAGGCTTGCTTGCTAAAATATTTCTAAGACATCTTCCCATGTCCTTGTGACTTCTACCTGACCTCTTTTTGGTTTACCTTCAGCCAGCTTGACCCCTTCGAAGTGTTCAATATTTCCAATTATGAGATATTATAGGGATGGGGTAGTAGGGCGTGCAAACAACATACCTAGAAAGGCTCTTGTGACCTTGCACAATTATGCATCTTAAAGAAATTGGAATCAAAAACCCACATTCATACAGAACTCTCTGAAAGGGGAATGTTACTGAACACACAAACATCAAGATATCTAGAATCATAGGGTTGGAAGGGACCACAAGGGACATCCAATCCAACCCCCTGCCATGCAGGAATACACAATCAAATCATTCCCGACAGATGGCCATCCAGCCTCTGCTTATTTTTGTATTTATTTATGTGATTTTAGTTTAGGTGGATTTTAATTGGATACTAATTTAATATCTTTTTGTGGGGGTGGGTGGTGCTTAGGGATTTTACTCAGTATTGTATTTTAATTGTTGTACGCCGCCCTGATTGCTTTTAACAGAGGGGTGGGGTAAAAATAAATGTTGTTATTATTATTATTATTATTATTATTAAAAACCTCCAAAGAAGGAGACTCCACCACACTACGAGACAGTGTATTCCACTTCCAAACAGCTCTTACTGTCAGGAAGTTCTTCCTAATGTTTAGGTGGAATCTCTTTTCCTGTGCTTTGAACCATTGCTCAATATCCTAGTCTCTGGAGCAACAGAAAACAAGCTTGCCCCATCCTCAGTATGACATCCCTTCAGATATTTAAACATGGCTATCATGTCACCTCTCAACCTTCTCTTCTCCAGACTAAACATGCCCAGCTCCCTATGCCGTTCCTCATAGGGCATGGCTTCCAGACTTCCAACCATCCTAGTCACCCTCCTCTAGACACGTTCCAGCTTCTCAATATCTTTCTTGAATTGTGGGGCCCAGAACTGGACACAGAACTGACCAAAGCAGAATAGAGTGGCACTGTTACTTCCCTTGATCTAGATACTATACTCCTATAATGCAGCCTAGAATCGCATTGGCTTTTTTAGCTGCTGCATCACACTGCTGACTCATGTTCAACTTGTGGTCCATTCAGAGTCCTAGATCCCTTTTGCATGTACTGCCATCAAGATAGGTGTCACCCATCCTGTATCTGTGCATTTCATTTTTACTGCCCAAGTGTGGTATCCTACATTTCTCCCTGTTGAAATTCATTTTGTTAGTTTTGGCCCAGTTTTCTAATCTGTTAAGGTCATTTTTAATTCTGATCCTGTCCTCTGGGGTATTAGCTACCCCTCCTAATTTGGTGTCATCTGCAAACTTGATAAGTATGCCCTCTATTCCCTCATCCAAGTCATTGATAAAGATGTTGAATAGCCCTGGGCCCAGGACAGAACCCTGTGGCACCCCACTAGTCACTTCTCTCCAGGATGAATAGGAGCCATTGATTACAACCCTTTGGGTTTGGTCATTCAAGCAATTACAAATCCACCTAACAGTTGCATTGTCTAGCCCACAGGTTACTAACTTTTTTGCAAGTATATCATGGTGGACCTTGTCAAATCAAGATACACTACATCCACAGCATTCATCTATCAAGTTTGTAACTCTGTCAAAAAAAGAGATAAGATTAGTCTGGCATGACTTGTTTTTGAGAAATCCATGTTGACTTTTAGTGATCATGGCATTCCTTTCTAAGTGCAACGTGCAGGGAAAGACTTCCTGTTTGGTCCTGCTTAACTGTTCTTGTGAGGAGCTAGGGAGTACTCCTGGCTGGGACAGTGCAAAGACAAAGAAGCCAAGCTAACCTAGAGCCAGGACTTCATATGAGATTCTCTGGCCAAAATTCGTGGTCTGAAGGACTAATTTCAACTTAAATGCAGCAAGACCTAGCCTAGGCAGTGATTTCAGCAAAAGAGGAGTAAAACTAAGCTGGTGATTTCAGCAAGAGACCTCCAGAAGGAGGAGGCAGGAAGCAGAAACCCTTGATTCAAGTAGATCCCAGCCCCAGAACAACCTACCTTTGAATTTGGAATCATTTCAAAGCATCTCAGGGCAGGAAAATAATCATAATATCAAGAAGCTCTCTAAAATAATGGGACTTCTTACAGACAAAGAGAGTCAGTCTGGACTTCCTGAGAGATACTAGCTAATACTTGGTTTAACAAAAGATAGTAGTGTCTCAGCATAGCTCAAAACATTATTAGGGTACGCAAGCCTCTCTCCCACGAAAAGGGGGCGTCAATGGAGAGGTAAGAAAGACATTGTGGAAGCCTTAAGCTTAATCACATTTGTCTCAAATGTGACATTTCCTGTCAATCCCATTTCCTCTCTATAATGTATTGTTTGCCAACTGCAGGTTGACATGCTGGGAGAAACAGAACCTTATTTGGGGAGTATTCAGTATTTCAGTTGTATAACCGGAAGTTTAACAAACTTGATGATTGTAGATAATGGAGTGCTAGCTATAGGATTGGACTGGCGAGGCTTCCCTGTTAACCCTTGCTATCCTCAGCCAGACAATCAAAAAAGTTTCCTTTTTAGAACATGTGCACATGCATCTTAGAAAGCTGTTGTACAGATCCTAACATTGTAATGCAAATTAGAATGGTTATACAAACCATGAGCCATCCTTTATTTATATCTGTGAATGCAAATGACATGCAAACTAAGAACTTGAGCTTATCTGTGCTCTGAGGCGCCACAGTCACATGTCATAGTTTAGTCTTCGCTAAAAAGAGAGAGAAATCAGAGTTCCTGGTTGGCACGCCATAATAAATCACAGATAGAAACCATCACAGATGTGATTTGTTTAGTTGTTCCTATTCGCAGCAGGAGCTAAGTATGTATAGTCAAGCAGCACGCTGACGCGTTCGAAATTCTAAAGAATTCTGGCTTTTTGTGACTGTCCTGGCACAACATTGTGAAGCTAGCCTTATAGATGATGACTTACCCAGATCCAATGAGATTCTATGAGCATAGCTTGGGCTTCCACAGCTAAAGCATGCTAGCATGTGTTGACATTGATCTTCTTAAGGGCATACAGTGGATTCAGAAATTTAAGTACTAAATCTTAGTGTTGTTTACTAAAAGCTAGTCCTTTAAACTGTTTAATCCTGGATGACCTAAGTGCATGTACTAACTTCATAAATTGCCCTATTCACATCAGTTAGGATAGATAGAGGATGACTTCATTTTGCTTTCTCATTTTTTTTTTATCAGAATGCACATTCAGGTTTTCTTAACAGCTTATTTTTGTTGTCATCCTGACTATGCAATCTGACATAACACAAACATAACATAAATAGTTTGCTGAATTAGACAAAGGCCCACCTGGTCCAACATACGTACTTTTCATGGCCCATGGTTTGTATTTCTTACCCCAAATGTGTTAATATTTTTAAGAATGATTTTAAGTTAGCTGTTGAATGCCAACCATGTTAAATTTTAGAATAATGATCAACATTTTGAAATTAGTTAATTCCTTAGTTAATAGTGTACCTTTGGTTAAAGAGGAGAAAATGTATATGCCTCGTTTAGGAGATTACCCTGTATTCTCATATAACGTAAGTAACATTTTTAATGTGTGTCAAAGCAATGCATATGTATATCTAGAGGTACCTTTGAGCTTAAAAGTTTGTAGACTAGATTGGGCAACCATGGACTCCATTTTTTGTGGCTCATGAGCCTCTGGCCACCCCCTACCCAAGCATTATATGCCTGGGTGGGGAGGAAACAGCTCCCTTCCCTTCCCAACAGGGTAATGGAATCCTTTTGAAAATGTGAATCTTTCCAGACCCATGTTTTCCAAAGCTTCCCTCTATGTATGTGGATGGGTTTTTATGAAAGAGTGTTGTGAATGCATGGTGTGTATGCATGTGAGTGTGAGTGAACAGGGAAATGTAAAAAAAGTGGAGAGGGAGAAAGAGTGAAGTGGCAATGATAGGGTCATGGCCTCCATATTCTGTTTATATCTTAAGAGATTCACCAACCCATATAATTTCTCAGTGATTGTTAAGAGAACAAAAAAGAAACAGTGGAGGAGGAGCAAGCAGGTGCCTGCTATTTGGCTGTGGCTCTACGCATTGCCAGCATGTAGTTCTCGACAAACAGTACTGGGGAGGGGGGAGGGATTGCCCAATCATGTTATATATCTTCTCAAGGACAAGATTATCTAAATAAACCAAGATTGTCTACAGAGACTATATCAGCTGTCCACTCTGTAATGGACCAAATGAAATCTGGGAATTGTCATTGTGTTTTCACAACCTTCCTGGCTGGAAGCCTTTCATTATTTTATTTTTTTATCCTTTTAGGGGTGCTGTTCTTTTTTGTCTTCCATGTGACCTTAGAACAAGGCAATGGAAGAACAGTTTTTCTTCATTTACGGTATGTCCCAGCCAGTCTTCGCTTAGCCTTAGAGTCTGGCTAGCTAAAGCAAGCTTTCCCACAGGACTTCTTCTTAGAGCAGGAATGGGCAATTATGGTCCACGTGGGGTCCATAATGCTTTTTTATTGGCACTCCCCAAAAGTACATTTGCATGAAATTGGCCTGTAATATTCAACAGACATAGAATAGACCCACTGAAATCAGTGTGACTTTTTAATCACAGCTAGCAAGTCCTGTTGATTTCAATGGATCTGGTCTAGGTTGGACTAACAGTGGGTTTAGGCCTTGATCAGATACTAGCTTTCCTGGCCATTTATCCTCAGGGAGGTTAAAAAATTAGCTGGTGGAATTAAATTATTTAAAAGAATGAGTGACCATGAGAATAGACCAAATAGCATTAACAATTTTTTTGAAAAGAAAGTTTGCTATAATGGAGAAGAAGCAGGACAAGGGTTAAGAAGGACATTGCAAAATGTTTCTCCAGACTTGCCCTGCAAAATGTTGCATTTCTCTTAACAAGATTTCTGGGTGGACTGATGGACCCGGGAAGGTAAAGCACAAACAGTAACAGGCCAGCCAGTGTGGGTTTACATTTATATACCTTCTCATTCAAATATCAGAAAGCAAATGGTGCACAAAACTACACATGCTTACCCTGCAAAGGAATGAACATACTCAAAAAGTATTTCAATAATTGTGAGGTGCATAATCATCATTCACTGGTACCACATTGCTCTTTAGCTGGATTCCCTTTTAAACTTTCCCTAAATTATATTTCAGAGGTTGCTTTCCTTTAACAAGTTATTGCATAAAATGGGTGGGAGTCAGATATAAGATCCTGGGCCCATGAATTCAGCAGGAGTGGCTAGTGGATCCACCACTAGGGCACCAATTTAACTATTGCTCCTCCCCCTGCTGCTCAAAATTGAAAGGAGCACTTTCAGTGCCAAACTTCTGGAGGGATTGGATCCTGCACCAGTGAGCTCTCATTCAAATCAAAGCAGCTGCAGCAGAAATGACAATAAAAACAAATGTGGTTTCACTACACTCACAGTGGGGGGGGGGGTCCACCAAACACCCCTGTTGCATAGGGATTCTTAGGCAGGGCATGCTAATGTTCTCAACTTTTGTCTCTTGCGCCTACATTATGTAGAACTTAAAGATGCTACCAGTGATGTGCAAATTAATAGTTAAGCTTAGAAATCTATTATTTGTTTCACTTGTAGTGACATGCTTGTATTGAATTGTAGGTTTTGTTTTGTTTTCATAGGAATTTTGCCTTTGGATTCTGAAGAGTCTGGTTTGTGTGAAGTTATTCTCATTCATGAGCATTATCTAGGTATGTTATATTAATGGACGTAGGAGTAAAGAAATTCACACTCCTAAAAATTAACTACTTACGGAACTTTTTGTTGAGTTTTTTAGATAATGCTTAAGTATATTCCAGTGTTTTCTGTCTTACATCGAAGTCTTAAATTCTCTGTAATCTGACTTTTCCTAAATAATGGTTAGCAGTACATACTATTCAGTCGGTTATGTTCAGACAGAAACCACAAGAGCTGACTCATCCATTTTTTGGAAGCTGCTTCTCTTGTTACTTCACCAGTCTTCTTTCTGTTTGACCCTGAAACTCCAAAAACAAGCCGAGTCTGAAAGGGACACTCACCCTTGTTTGAGCTTTGCATTTTTTCACTTTTTGTATTTTGTTCCACTGTACCCCTTTTGTCCTATAGAATAGTTAGGAACATGCAGTTACAAACTAAAGAAAGAAAAACAGCATGCAATCCAGAAGGTCACACGCAGGAGAAATACAACATTTCAGTTGGATTCAAAATTATCAAAATGTTGCAAAGGCACTAGTGAAAGTTTTATTAAAACAATTAAGTTCTGGCACGGTATACAAAATAATTATGTTTAATCTAGGCTATTGTGTGTAGGCATGGTGCTTTTAAAAGACTGTATTGTGGGAAGATGGAGGGGGGCATATTGCTTGTGAGATGTTCCCATTGCAAACTAAGCCTGAATGGTCAGGGACCCATAGAGCTCCCAGCTGTGTATTTTGCCCTGCAGTGAGAGGGCCCTTTCATACTACTGTATACACTTACAGTGCTGAGCTTGCAATTTTACTGCCATGGTTCCATCCTGGGGAATCCTGGGTTTTGTAGTTTAGGAAGGGATATTTAAAATTCTCAAGTAGGCTGAAGGAGCAATTCACTACTCATGGGTTGTCCCTGCATGGCAAGCTAGTCAAGGCAGGACGAAAGAATTCTAATCCATTAGAATTAGCAGAAGCTATAATTGTGCAGTGTGAAAGAGCCCAACATCTGCACCTCAACCATTAGGGCTTGTATTACCATGCAGAAAAGTGTTTGTATCTCTGCTATTAAACCTTGTATGACATGTAAAGAGTTTATAAGAAGATGGGTAATTCAGAGGAAATTGCGTATGTGATTCTATACACCAGGGTGAGCAAAAGGGTGACCCCAGGATTGAAGAAAAACCTTATTGCAAATATATATTTTTGGCCCCCAAATCCCCTCTAGGGAGCATGGGAGACATTTTGCCACATTTGTGTTTCCCCCTGGGCCATTTTAGGCCCAGGAGAGATCTTTTTTTAAAAAAGGAAGTGTGAGAATCTGCTCACTTCCTTTTGTTAAAAAGGTCTCCTCTAGGCCTAAAGTGGCTTGAGGGGATTGAAAACATGTTGGAAATGCTTCCAATCCCCCAGAGGGCATTTAGGGGTATTTTATTTATTTAATTTGGCAGTGTGCAGTGAGGGGGTGCAGCCCTCCAAGTTCTCAAGGGAAGCCTAATGCAGCCCCCTAATTGCCTAAAGATGCACACCACAAAATACACAGACAAATCTTGTGTATACGGTTGTACAAAGACATATGGAGAAGACCATATGGAGAAGAGATGTCTTCTGTTAACATGGACACAGCCCTTTCATCAGTTGAAGAAATTTCCCAGTTCCTCAATGGAAACATGCTGATAGTCTTCAGTGATGTTAGGAATGTATTCTAGACTTTTATAGGTTCTTACATTATAGTCATCACTTATAAATCATTGGAAATTTGGAAAACAATTATAAATCCTGCAAGGTTTTTCCCTTCATTTCTGTTGTAGATTGCTATTAGACAAAAGAAACATGATACTGTATTATCCCTGTGTTATCCCACATGACAATAAACTCATAGGCCCCAACCTAGCAGTAGTCAGGCAGAACTAGTAACTTGCCTAAGTGGCCCAGATAAGAATGCAAACTTCCATGCATATTAAAAGTTACATCCACCCAATTATTGGGTCTTGGATAAGTTTTGTGACTTAGATGAGTAACACATCCCGTTGCATCTACAGGCATCAAAGGCTATCGCACCCTTGTCTCCCTTGCTAGATTAAAACAATAGTCTTTGCAGTAATCCTAGTATTGTTTCATACCATAAATTGGAATATTTTATATGAATATTCAGTTTAATAACAGAATGTCATACTTGGGAAGTACATTTATGTGTAGTGCTGAATACAAAGCAAAAGACACCAGAATGATTAACATTAAGACAAGAACTATGTGTACTTTGGCTATAATCCAGAGATTTGCACAATTATCTCCTTAAATCTAAGAGAGCTTACATTGTCCCAATAACAGACCATCTGTGGGTTGCAAATAATTATGTGTAGAGTTGGTGGAAGATCACAGTTTGCAGTACAGTCAGTAGGTTACTATTAATAAAATAAAGTTGGAGGTCTTAATTTCACTCATGCCTGTCCTTTAGTGTATGAGAAGATCTCACTGGATTGTGGCATTTACCTGTTTACATTTTGTGATGTAAAAGAGTGCCAGTACTTGTTCAAGAATATGTGTACTGCTCTTGTTTTGCTACCCAATTAAGTAGATTCTGAATCCTAGAATCCTAGAATCATAGAGTTGGAAGAGACCTCAAGGGCCATCCAGTCCAACCCCCTGCCATGCCCAGGACAGAACCCTTGGCACCCCACTGGTCACTTCTCTCCAGGATGAAGAGGGGCCATTGGTGAATACCCTTTGGGTTCATTCAGTCAAGCAATTACAAATCCACCTAACAGCTGCATTGTCTAGCCCACAGGTTACTAACTTTTTGCAAGAATACCATGGTGGACCTTGTCAAAAGACTTACTGAAATGCACTGTATCCACAGCATTTCCTTCATCTATCAAGTTTGTAACTATCAAACAAAGATGAGATTAGTCTGACATTACTTGTAGGCCAGTGGTTCTTAACATCTGGTCCGGGGACTCCCAGGGGTCTGTTATGTCCTCACAGGGTGTCAAGGGAGCCAAGGCAAAGGTTGGCTGGCTGGCTTGGCCTGCACATTGCCATTCAATCCACTTCAGTCCCAAACTTGCAGGAAGAAGCAGAAGAAAAGTCTTCCCTCCCTCTCCAATGCCTGAGACAAGGTTTAATGGATGGTGTAATTGTATTATTTATTGTTGCTGTTGTTTTAAATCTTGAGTTAAATCTTAGGGGACCACAGCAACAAAATATATTTAAAGGGGGTCCCTGGTAAAGAAAAGATTAAGAACCACTGTCCTAGGCAATTAATTGTATCAGTTTCAACCAGTGAATGAATTTCTTGATTACATTTGTATATGGGTAAAAATAACACTTCTGAAACACTTCTGCAAGCATCCATATGTACATTTTGTTTTTAGATGATACATGTAAGTCTTCCAACAGGCATGATCTTAGAGAGAAGCACTTCTCCCTCTTCTTAGGCAAGGGAGAAGATTATTATTGTTATCTCCAATTTTCATAAGTAACATGCTCTAAAAATAAGTACAGGTACATTTTTAAAAATCTGCTGTGGAACTAATTAAGGATCTTTTGTTAATTAATTAAAAATAATCAGATGTTGTAGCTGATTATTTTAACATGTTTAAATTCATTTTACCTTAAATAGGTTGCAAGCAAATTGATGTATAAGTAAAGCTACGTGAGCTATTGTGCTGACAGGTTGCTCTTAGGCAGGGGTGGGCTGCTGAAGAGGGGCGAAGCCATTTCCCCTTTCCAGGCTACCCTGGTGTGACAGGAAGTGATGTGGCATCACCTCCAATTTTAGAAATTGCCCAAAATATGACCATTTGGGGGGTCTTTTGAGCCTTGAGGAGTAGTGGAAGCCAAGGGACTTATATTGACATATTTTGTGGTAGTTTTGGTGGTTTTGAGGTGGTTTTTGGCTGAATTGAGGAGGCTCTTGGAGGGATTCTAGACGCCACACCTTTTTTTAAATGGCAGTTACAGTTGCTTTAACTGGGAATTGGTTCACAACAAATTCAGATTAATCATCTGGAAAGAACGTTCATTTATAGGTGAATTCCTTTCAGTAAAGACTGTTAACCTGTTTCAATAACTACACCTAATTTGGTGTCATCTGCAAATTTGATAAGCATGCCCTCTATTCCATCATCTAAGTTACCAACCACTGGCAGTAACCAACCACTGAGTGTTCAAATGCTGGATGTGTTTCTATTAATTAGGTCTGTTTTGGTTGATTTGGAAACAAACTGACTCAGCGAACTGAGTGACAGCAATTTGAACAGGAACAGAAACCATATTGAAAGATGCTTTCTCATTTCTTGGTTTCAGTTTCTTAGTTTCAGAAGCTGTTTTTTTAAAAAAGTTGTGGGTTTTTTTAAAGCACCCTCCACTGATCACTTGTAAAAAAGCCATTTGGATGAGAGTTCCTTTAGACCTTTCTGTAAGACTCAAAAGCAAATTCTGTCAGATACAAAAACCCTAGGAAATGTCTTTAAAGACTGCTGTCAACATATTCCTGGTGTAATAGTTACAATTTTGAAAATCTGTACTATCATAGAGCTAGAAGAGATCACAAGGTCCATCCAACCCTGTCATGCAGAAACACACAATGAAAGCTTGCATGACAGATGGCCATCCAGCCTGTTTAAAAACCTCCAAAGAAGGAAACTACCAAACACCAAGGCAGCATGTTCCACCGTCAAATAGGTCTTGCCATCAGGAAATTCTTCCTAATGTTTTGGTGGAACCTCTTTTTCTGTAGTTTGAATCCATTGCTCTGTGTCCTAGTCTCTGGAGCAGCAAAAACAAGCTTGCTCCATCCTCAATATGACATCCCTTCAAATATTTAAGCATGGCTATCGTGTCACCTCTAAACCTTCTCTTCCCCAGGCTAAACATACTCAGCTCCCTAAGCCACTCCTTGTTGGGCATGGTTTCCAGACCTTTCACCATTTTGGTTGCCCTACTCTGGACACGCTCCAGCTTATCAATATCTTCTTGAATTGTGGTGTCCAGAACTGGACACAGTGTTCCAGGTGAGGCCTGACCAAAGCAGAATAGAAGGGCACTATTACTTCCCTAGATCTAGACACTATTATACTTGATCTAGACACTGTCCACTATATATGCAGAATTGCATTGGCTTTTCTGGCTGCCACACCACACTACTGACTCATGTTCAGTTTGTGGCCCACTAAAACTCCTAGATCCCTTTCGCATGCACTACTATCAAGTTAGGTGCCGCCCATCCTATATCTGTGCATTTAATTTTTTCTGCCTAAATGTAATCCCTCACATTTCTCCCTGTTGACATTCATTTTTAGTTTTGACACAGCTTTCCAATCTGTTTAAGGTCATTTTTAATTCTGATCCTGTCCTCTAAGGTATTAGCTACCCCTCCTAATTTGATGTCATCTGCATATTTGATAAGCACGCCCTCTATTCCATCATCCAAGTCATTGATAAAGATGTTAAATACCACTGGGCGCAGGACAGAACCCTGTGGCACCCCATTAGTCACATCTCTCCAGGATGAAAAGGAGCCATTGGTGAGCACCCAATTACAAGTCCACGTAACAGTTCCATTGTCTAGCTCACGTTTTACTAGCTTGTTTGCAAGAATATCCTGGGGTACCTTGTCAGAGGCCTTACTGAAATCAAAATATGCTATATCCACAGCATTCCCTTCTTCTACCAAGCTTGTGACTCTGTCAAAAAAAGAAATAAGATGAGTTTGGCATGAATTGTTTTTGGGAAATCCATGTTGACTTTTAGTGATCATGGCATCTTTTTCTAAGGGCTTACAGATTGTCTGTTTAATGATCTGCTCTAGAATCTCTCTTTTTACTATGGTCTTTATATAGCAACTAGTACCATATTGGAACACTACATACAGATTTATGCATCCCATGCCTTCCTGCACATACAGGTTCTGTTCTTACTATTAAACATGGAAATCAGCTTTCCTGGCTTACCTATATTATTGTATTATCAAGATTCAGGCTTTCAACTAATTATGATTTCTTCTATAATTACAGTTGTACTTGTTAAAAAGTACTGGGAGGGAGGGGAATGGATTATTGAAGGAAGAAAGCATTATTTATTTAGATGATTCCAGAAAAGGCTGACCAAGTCACATTTGCCAGCACAAATTTGATCCTAATCCAACACTGAGTTAAGAACCATCAAGTTACTTAGCCTACTCAGCTGCCTTTGCAATATGACTACCTAAAGCTGCAGATGTGTTTGTTTTAATATTAAGAGACTCCTTTTGCATTTTCCACTGATACTTTAAATTTCACAGAGATATTCCAAACTTCACCACCTTAAGCCTGCAGCTGCGCATAATGATCAATCTTCTTCTTGCCTGCAAGAACTCTGAGAAATATCCAAGCCCTGCAGGATCATACTTGCAGGAATGATGTGAGGGAATCGTAGTTCTTTCTGTTATTTTCTTCCCTGCTTAACCATTTTTGTACTTATGTTATTTACATATTCTTTCTCACTGAAACTAATATGAAGGAATTAAAGTATGGCACCTCTAGAGCTGTCATAGATTAGGGTTATGGCTGGAGGCCAGGAGAGTTGTGTCTCCTTGGCCTTTCTAAGTGTGTTGTGCTGGGATGGGTATTCCAAGGCAGCTTCACCACCACCCCTTTAGAGGGAGAGATCTAGCAAATCCTATGCCCTCCCAAGGACCAGAGGTTTACAGCCTAACTCAGAGACTTTATCTGATGACAATCAAGACCAGATTTCCCTTTTCTCTGTTTCTGTTACTTCATACCTCAGAAAAATGCAGGAGTATCCATGTTGGCTATACAACAGTATGGTTGCATGGTTCTTGGTGTATTTTGTGACTTTTAACTGGCCAAATAAAGGTTTCATCACACTGTGTATTTTGTATTTTGTTGTGTTTCATACTTTCATATACTCTTGAACAGCTTCAACCAAACCTAGTGTTTTTTCTGAAACTGGTCTTAGGATTTCCATTATTCACACTGGTAGTATTTTACACTCTATAGTTTCTCCCCTATACAATACACATATTTTTGAACTTACAGTAACAAGTCATTTTACCATGAATAATTATAATTATTTTATAAACTAATCAACAATAATTATTTGATTTGTTCAGATGTTTCTGTCCCAACTTCTCCTCAGTAATTGTGAAAACTCAAACATTATGCTATAAACCCATTTAACACTTACTTTGCAGGCAGTTTAAATGTTACAAAGTCTGTCTATTAAATAATGAGACTGATACAATAACCTATCTTTATTTTATATGTACAGTTGTCTCCCCACATTCACGGATATGGCATTCATGGTTTTAAGTATTCACGGCTTGAAAATATTCTTTAAAAAATAATAATCCAAAAAGCAAACCTGATTTTGCCATCTTATATAAGGGACACCATTTTGCTATGCCATTGAATATAATGGGACCTGAGTATTCATGGATTTGGGTATTCACGGGGGGTCCTGGAACCAAACCCCCGCAAATGTGAAGGGACTACTGTATTACAATTCTGATGCTTTCCTCTTCAATATACTCCCCGTTCATACCCACACACCAATACAGTCTTGTCTTCCACTTGTCAAAGGTATGGAGCTGATCAGTTTCTGTCAGCTCTTTCAACACATTTGCTGCTTTCTTCTACTGCATCAGTTGACTGAAAATGTGTTCCTTTAAGCATCGGTTTCGCTTTAGGGAAAAGGGAAAAGGTGCAAGGTAGCAAATCTGGCAAATATGGAAGGTGTTCAAGTCTCTCTCTCTCTCTCTCTCTGTCTCTCTCTGGCTTTTCTTCACAAACAAAGATTCAGGAAGGACTCAAACCCGTGCTTTCTGCAAGCGCGCTGATGACTAAAAAGGCCAATCTGAGATAAACAAGTCCGGCTGCAGAAAGCACAGCAGAAGGTCTCCTTGGGTGATGTTTCCGGGTTGTGATTCTTTCTGCGTTGTTGTTTCTCTTCAAGACTTGTTCTGTGTGAGTCCTCAAATAAGGCTGCAGCATTGTGGATAGTGCGTCTCCATGCCTCCCGATGTGAGGCCAGGGCGGACCATTGTTGGTGATCAATTTGGCCGAGCCTGAGATGTTGTTTCAGGGAGTCCTTGTATCACTTTTTTGGAATGCCCCTCTTAGGCTGACCCGTGGCGAGTTCACCCTAGAGTACTATTTTGGGGAGGCAATGGTCCTCCATCCTAGAAACATGCCCTGCCCAGCGCAGCTGTGTTCTCAATATCATGGCCTCAATGCTGGTGATCCCTGCTTGCTCAAGGACAGCAACATTCGTCACATAGTCAGTCCAGTGTATATTTAGGATTGTGCGTATACAGCACTGATGAAAACATTCGAGGAGTCGTAAGTGGTGGCGATAGGTGACCCACGTTTCAGACCCGTAAAGGAGAACAGGCAGTACAATGGCTCTATACACACTGATTTTTGTGCTTCGCCTCAGGTGTTTGTTACTCCAGACTCTTTTGTAAAGTCTTCCAAATGCGCTATATGCCTTTGCTAATCAACAAACAACAGATTAGCATTTGTTCAAGTGTAGTAATGCATTTATCACCCAAAAACGTCTTCACAGAAAGTGCTATGTGAGCAAGTGCATTGTCTTGATGAATGAAACCATTTTTCTACAGTGTGAAGTCGAAAGCTTTCAGAGCCGGCATCCATAGGTTTTTCGTGGTTTTTTCCCGGGCTGTGAGGCTGTGTTCTGGAAGATTTTTCCATAGTTCTGGCCTTTTTTTCTGACTCTTTCTCTCCGCTTTGTCCAAACTTCCTTATAATAATACTGGTTTACTGTTCTGCCTTCTGGAAACCATTCTGCCAAAATTACGCCCTTGATGTAAAAAACAACAACAATGAGCATGGCTTTGAATGTGGACTTGCTTTGATGTGCTTTTTTCATTTTTGGTGATAATGGTGTTTTCCAGTGCATTGACTGTCATTTTGTCTCAGGATCATACTGGAAGATCCAGGTTTCATCACAAGTGATGGGGGTTTTTTTGAAAAAAGGTTTGGGTGCACCTCAAGTTGCTGCAGACTGTCAGCGCAAATTTCCTTGCAGCACTCTTTTTGCTCTGATGTGAGAACCGTAGGGACCATCTTGGCACAAACTTTTCTTACATTGAGATCCTCATGCAAAATTTTCCAGACAGTGTCTTTGTTAATTATCATGACTTCACCTATAATTCGAACACTGAGTTGGCTGTCTTCTCAAACAATCTGGCTGATTTTTTCCACAATTTCTTCAGTTCTTGAAGCAGAAAGTCATCCAGGGTGTTCATCATCTTCCATATGGTCACATTCTTCTCTAAATCTTTTGTGCCACTCAAACACACGTGCATGAGACATGCAGTCTTCCCCGTAGGCCTCAGTAAGCATTTGAAAAGATCCTGTTTTGTTCAATTTTACGAAAAAATTCAAGTTGACACATTGTTCAACTTTTAAACTTAGCATTTTTTCAGCACACAACTTTTAAAAATTGTTGTTTTAAATGACAACAAATAATGAACTGAACCGGGGAGGGTGTTGATGTTTGTCATGCAGGTTCAGACATGTTCAAGGTCACCACTCAAGAGTTCACAATCAGTTCTCCCTGATTTGTCTGAAAGGTCGAAACATGATCCTGTTATTTAATAGACAGACCTCATAAAGCTTATATATTTTTTTGTATTGTAACTTGCCATGTCTTTGTGAAATCTGAAGTAATGCTGTAAAATTATATAATAACACTCTTTTATCAAACATCTGAGGAAGCAGATTGAAATCCATGAAAGCTGCTAGATTCCTCCTCCCTACTTTTTTCTTTTTTAATTTTAGAGTTAAGAGTTTACAGATTTATTAAAAATAAGGGCAGTAGGAGATGCAGTATGTTCTATTTATTTTCTTGTTTGGAGGTAAAGGCACACTGCCCATTTTTTTTCCTAATATATTATGCTATGTTAAAAACAGCAAATGTAATGTTTCATTTCAAAACTGATAATGAACAAGGAAATCTTAAGACCTCTTTAAAATTAATGTATCAACATCTTTTCCCTTTTGTGAAACAGCTCATAAACCAGAAAAGATCTCCTGGATTGAAGCAGCAGGGACTCTTCGCGATGGTGTTCGTGCATACACAGCTCTACATTATCTTTCCTATGCCTCTCCAGGAAAAACTGTGCTAGTAATGGATGGAGCAAGTGTAGGTACAAGAAATGCAGTTCTAATGGCATACTATTAAAGCTATTATTTTATTAAACTCATAATTGGGGTATATTTGTCTTGAAAAAATGAAATATTGTGTGCTTTTTTCCATATAATTCAAAAGGAGAAACCATTATTCTACTAATTGACTGCAACATACTTGTAAATGTATTTTACACACTTCAGGCATGGTATCTTGACCATTCTACCAAGAAATTCAAATTCAAAATAATAGGCTAGAAATCTGTTTCAGGCAAATGTGAAGTTCTACATTTAGGTGGGACGTAGTCTCAGTAGATAAGCTTCAGATGAGTAGCTACATGGTATTCAGTGTCTGGGTCCCCTGTATATTCAGTATAAGGGTGCCCTGGTGGCGCAGTGGTTAAATGCCAGTACTGCAAGTCACCACGTTGCAAGTTCGATTCCAGAGGGCTCCAAGGTTCACTCAGCCTTCCATCCTTTCGTAGGTCAGTAAAATGAGTACCCAGCTTGTGGGGGCAATTAGCTAACACACATTGGAAACTGCTTAATGCAGTGTAGATGTGTAAATTGCTATTGCTTAAAACAATTTGTAAGCCGCTCTGATAGCCTTGTGACTGAAGAGTGGGGTATAAATAAATAAATAAGTATCTGGCTTTGCAGCTGTGCATGTGAAAATGATCTCAGGATTATACAGTAATCAATCATAAACTGAATATGAGGCATCAGTGACTGCAAAAAAAAAAAAACACCACTGATGTGATTTTAGGCTGCATTAATAGATCAACAGTTTCTGGGAAGTAACAGTTCCACTTTATATGGCACTGGTCAGAACTCAGGTGACCAGGTCTGGGTGCAAAATTTTAAGAATTATGTAGACAGACTAGGATGAGTTCGGTGGTGTTGGAAACAAATTTCAATGAGAAAAAGTTAAAAGAACTGAATGTGCTTAACCTAGTGAAGAGAACACTGAGAAATGGAGATGTGATAGTGCTGTCAAGCACCTGAAGGGTTGTCACATATAGAAAATGTCATGGGTTTGTCCTTTGTTTCCCACAGAGTGATGGAGCCACTGATGAAGCTTGTCAGCTTCAGATCTGATTCTACTCTCATTAGGAGAAAGGGAGTGGTGCCAGCTGAATAGATTTTAATGTACTTATAGCTTAACATTGAGACGTGAATTCTATGTACCTCCCAATTTATCTTCAAATATGAGCAAATTAATTCTTGCATGTATATTCCTTTTTTTTCTTTGACCAACTACAAAGTATGTTACATAAATATATAAACATATGTACATGCTTGGTTTGGGTTTTCCCCCTGCAGCCATTTGGTACAATAGCCATTCAGTTAGCACAACACAGAGGAGCCAAAGTAATTTCTACAGTGTATAGTCTTGAAGACAAGCAGTATCTTGAGAGGCTTACACCTTCTGTGGGTGAGTTCTATTGCTTCATACTAAACTGTGTGAGAAAACGTAAAAGCATTCTTATTTACTTTCTTGTTTTGAAATGTTGGTATGTTCTTCATGATCCCTAAACAATTTGATACCCAAGAAAGAGAGTATATACCTCCATATTAATTAATCCAGACTGGAAGATGATCTGCAAATTTTATTTTCTGAGTGCTTACCACATCTGATGGAGACTGAGCTTGCACCCCACCTATGGAATTTCTTCTCTAAGGGGCCATGCCCAACTACCAACATTATAGGCTGGGCGGGGGGTTATTTATTCAGCCAGATATTTGACTGCAGTATCTGTTTTAGTGTGTTTCATGTATTAAATTTTGCTTTCAGGTTTATAGCTGGGGGATTCTATTATTTATTTCTGTATTTTTGTTTATATCTTATCTTCCTTCCAATATAGGATCCAAGATGGTTTACAATATAAGTTAAAACAAAATATAGCTGCAGTTAAAAAAAAATTAAACAAGCAATCCAGTCAAAACATTTAACACAGCACACTCCATTTAAAAGGTCCTTTTGCTACCGCTAGGAACTGAAGGCCTATTTAAATAAAAGGTCTTTGCTTGGCATTGAAAAGAGCAGAGAGGCAGCCAACAAAATCTCCATATCCTGAGAAAATTCCATATCCTGAGAAAATTCCATATCCTGGGAGAAGCCACTGAGAAGGCTTTCTTGCATGTCCTCATCAGGCAGGCCTGTGAGAGTGATGGGACCAAATAAAGCCCTCCCTTTAAGATCATAAGACTCAGGAAGGCTCATACAGGGAGATAATGAGTTTCAGATAGTCTGGACCCAAGCCATATAGGTCATTACCAGTGCTTTGAATTGTGTCCAGAAATGAACCAATAGCCAGTGAAGCTGTTTCAACAGAGTAGACATATATTTCTTATAAGCAGACCCAGTCTGCACTCTGCCTGCAGCATTTTTGATCCACTGCAGTTTCCAAACAGTTTCCAAAGGCAGCTCTATATAGGGTGCATTATAGTAATCCAAAGGGAATGTAATCATGATGTTACTGTAGTCAGGTCTAACATCTCCAGGTATGGGCACAGTTGGAGTACTAAACTGTGCAAGTGTATTGCTAGCCACCACCAAAACCTGGGCATCCAGCCTCAGGGTTGAGTCCAGGAGTACAACCAAGCTACAAACCTGAGATTTCAGGGGGAGTGTAGCCCTATCCAGTACAGGCTGAATCCCTATTACCTGATTAGCCTTTTGACTGACCAGGAGCATTTCTATCTCTTCAGAATCAATTCAGTTTGTTCACCCTCATCACCCTGAAAAAATTGGAGAGAGAGGAAGCCTTTTCCTGGTCACTTCAGTTTTGGGGAAAAGGCCTCCCTTGATCTGAAGGCAGGGGGAGTAGAGGCTGTGGCAGGATTATTCTACCCTTTTTCAAAATACAAAAATTGAGGGACTGGGATTGCACTAGGGCTTCTTGGGGGTACACTTTGCCCACCCCTAGTCTGCTAACTGGATGCGTCTGCTGTATCCTCCTGCATTTGAGTTCAGTGAGAGGAGAAACAAGCAGAATTTGCACAAAATGTTTGTTGCACAGATGGATTATGCCATAATTAAGACATTTTTATTCATTAGTGGTACACAGCTGCAGATTCTTTCTCAAAAATCTCTCATGTTCAAATGTCACATTTGGTATTGTGGCTGCAGATGTCCTTTTTCAACAGAGGTCTAAAGTTTTTCGTTCAAACATCATAGTCCCACCTAACTATTGAATGAGTTTTTCCCCTTCCCAATTTTGTTTTCAGTAGAATAATTTATCTATGTGGAGCTCCACATTTCTTCTCTGTCCCCTAATTGAAAATGTTGTTATACAGCTCCATTTGATTATGAGCCTTTTGTGTCTATTCTCGTAAAAGTAAATGGCAAGTATCTGTTTTGACAGTTTCTGCATTTCACACTACTCAGTGATGAGTGGAACAACAGCATCTAATTGTTTGAATGTAGCTTCTCTTGCTACTTAAAATTCTGTGAAAGTATAAGAAACAAAACAGTCTACATTATGCAGCATGAGTATAATAAAACAGAACTGCCAGTTGCTAGTTAATACAACTTACCAAGCCAAACAGTCCACACTTCTGGGACATATTAAAAATTGTTTGTACAGGGAATTAACTGTGAACTGTTGGACTTGAAATTGGAATAGGGTGTTGAAATATTTATTACACAGTCAAGCCTTGTATATTCAAGCAGAGAATATTTTCTAATGCTTTGTAAGCACAAGGCGGTTTAAACACGGAACACAATGACCCAAATAACAGCTTCCCAAGCTTCTGCTAAATGCAGCTTGAAATGTTTTATATGAAGCGGTCTTTAAGTGCTTCCCAGCAGCTTGAGAATAATCTCTTATTTAGCACAGCCCTATATCACTATATTGTATAACATACTTCTAAAAATTTGCGGATTACATCCTGTATTACAAACACTGGCATTATTCTGCTAGTGATTGTAGAACTACTTGCAGAAGAACAAGGACAGTTAGGACACACACACACCCCTAGGCCAAAGAAGGCATAATGAGTTGTGCAGTGCCTTATAGAAGAGGCTGTAAGACCTTGCAAAGGAATAATCTCTTCTGCAGGTGATAAAGGCCTTGTGCTAGCCCAATGACAGCCCTGGATATAACCCTGATTGATACTTGCAGTGTATATATCTTAACAAAGGCCATCAGTCCCAAATAGGCTGATGTGCCAAACTCCCCTCTCTCTCTCTCTCTCTCTCTGGCTTTTCTTCGCAAACAAAGATTCAGGAAGGACTCATCCCGCGCTTTCTGCAAGCGCGCTGATGACTAAAAAGGCCAATCCGAGATAAACAAGTCCGGTTGCAAAAAGCACAGCAGAAGGTCTCCTTGGGTGATGTTTTTGGGTTGTGATTCTTTCTGCGTTGTCGTTTCTCTTCAAGACTTGTTCGTCGTGAGTTCTCAAATAAGGCTGCAGCATTGTGGATAGTGCGTCTCCATGCCTCCCGATGTGAGGCCAGGGCAGACCACTGTTGGTGATCAATTTGGCCGAGCCTGAGATGTTGTTTCAGGGAGTCTTTGTATCGCTTTTTTGGAGCGCCCCTCTTACGCTGACCCATGGCGAGTTCACCATAGAGTAGTATTTTTGGGAGGCGATGGTCCTCCATCCTAGAAACGTGCCCTGCCCAGCGCCCCACTCAGTAGATGAAATGGGACTTAGACACTTCCACTGCAAAAGTCTTGCTTTGGATTAGGGATGTAGCAGTAGAGTCAGTAAATAGCTTTTAAAAATACTTATTTTCCACCTATACCCTTTGTTTTATATCATGTTTCCTTAACTTTCTTCACAGCTCTGCCATTGTCCCAGCCACCCTGCCCCACCCCACCTGGGCTAAGCAGTTTTCTGCAACCTCCCTATACTCTGAGCTTCCTTCCCACATGACTTTACTTGCTTGCATGTATGTGCATGCCTGCACATCTGTATTCAAGTCACCTGTCAACTTCTGGTGACCCCATGAATTTCATAGTTTTCTTAGGCAAGGAATACTCAGAGGTTGTTTTGCCAGTTCCTTCCTCTGACATATAGCCTACAGCACCTGGGGTCCGTTGTTGGTCTCCCATCCAAGTACTAACCAGGGCTGGCCCTTCTTAGATTTCAAGATCAGATAGGATCTAGTATCTAGGGTACAATGCCTTTGCTTACTCTCCAAAAAATATTTCATTATGTCAAACAATTTTCTCCTCTCCCAGTTCTTTGTGTGTCCTCTTTCTTTTTCCAAAAGCCGGCGCCTCTAATCATTCCATGTACTTCCCAATTATCTGCAAATATGAGCAGGTTCTAATTCCACACCACACACATCTCTAGCAGACTGCTGCATTTGACTCCCTGTACTCCATGATGCCTGTACTACCAGTGTAATTGAAATAATTAAAGCAGCTTTTAATTAGTGAGTACTATGGGTTAAGCCTCTGCTTTATGGTGGACATTTGTTTTTCCTCCTGAAGCTGTGTGCAGTGATGCTGGGAAATCATATTTGGCACCCCAAAAGATAATGTTTGCTAGCCTTTGTACAGTTTTTATACAATTCCACTTCCTATTTTTCAGCTCTCATATTACTGTTCCCTATTGATAATATTAAAGAAAAAGTGGTACTCGATAATTTTCTTTTTGACTACCCACAAAAAGTATAGGAAAATAACTGGCAATATTTTCCCTTCAAAGCAGCATCAAGTTCTGTTACCCAGTTAAATTTGTAGGAAGTGGGATTGGATGAGAGAATATCAGAAGCACAGCTGGCACATGGTATTGAATTATGTTGTAAGCTATTGGCAATTATGTGTTTGAGGTTGCAGTCAAAAATACATTTCTTCTAGGCAACTTCACTGAATTGCTAAGGTTGATGTTAAAGAAGAATATTTAGCAATTGCTGATTAAGGGCTGTACAAATGGGCTACTATCCTGTACTAAATTATCATTTAGCAGACATTAAAAAATGTGTAAGTGTATTTGCCCCACTAAAGAGCCACAGTCTCATGAGTACGTATAAATTAAAATCTCTCTCTCTCTCTCTCTCTCTCTGGCTTTTCTTCGCAAGCGAAGATTCAGGAAGGACTTTCTGCAAGCGTGCTGATGACTAAAAAGGCCAATCCGAGATAAACAAGTCCGGTTGCAGAAAGCACAGCAGAAGGTCTCCTTGGGTGATGTTTTTGGGTTGTGATTCTTTCTGCATTGTCGTTTCTCTTCAAGACTTGTTCGGCATGAGTTCTCAAATAAGGCTGCAGCATTGTGGATAGTGCGTCTCCATGCCTCCCGATGTGAGGCCAGGGTGGACCATTGTTGGTGATCAATTTGGCCGAGCCTGAGATGTTGCTTCAGGGAGTCCTTGTATCGCTGTTTTGGAGCGCCCCTCTTATGCTGACCCATGGCGAGTTCACCATAGAGTACTATTTTTGGGAGGCGATGGTCCTCCATCCTAGAAACGTGCCCTGCCCAGCGCAGCTGTGTTCTCAATATCATGGCCTCAATGCTGGTGATCCCTGCTTGCTCAAGGACAGCAACATTTGTCACATAGTCAGTCCAGTGTATATTTAGGATTGTGCATATACAGTGCTGATGAAAGCGTTCGAGGAGTCGTAGGTGGTGGCGACAGGTGACCCATGTTTCAGACCCATAAAGGAGAATAGACAGTACAATGGCTCTATACACACTGATTTTTGTGCTTCGCCTCAGGTGTTTGTTACTCCAGACTCTTTAGCGTCATAACGTTAAAGAAAAAAATAATAAATGCTTGCTCCAGATCGAGATGTTTGCATTGGGACTAGAGTTGCCATAATTCTGTGCCACAAAACCAGGACAGAGCACCTACCATGGAGGGAGGCCTCTTCTCTCCCCCATCCCCACAAGGAGGGTACCCACAGGAGGGAGGAGGGAACCCTCTTCTCCCCCCATACCCACAAGGAGGGCACGCAGAGCACCTGTGGGGGGAGAGGAGGGAACCCTCTTCTCTCCCCCATACCCACGAGGAGGGCACCCCTTCCCAGTCCAGGTCTTTGGGCACTCACCCACCTGCGGAGTGGGGGGGTGAATCAGCCACACCGGGTGCCTCTACTTGCCTTCTCCTGGCCCTCCCACTCTGGCATTACCTCTGCTGGTGCTGCTTGGGTGGTGATGACTGCTCCTGCTGCCCGAAGGCCAGGGAGACTGGCCACGCATCCCCACATGGCACTTACTTCACCATGTCGTGACTGGATGGAGAGAGGGGGAGCACTTCCTTCAGCAGAGGAACCTGAACTGGAATCCAGGATCTGCTGCTTCAAGCCCAGCCAGACAGGACAATTTTCTGTCCCTCCAATCTAGGATTTTCCCAGATTTCCAGGACTTATGACAACCCTAAATGGGACTAGTGAAAGTGAACTTGTCTGTCCCCTCCTCAAGCATTATTCAAGAATGGTGGGCTCATGATGAATATGATTATGTGGTACAGAGGAGAAAGGGAGAAGGGATCCTCAAAATTGGGTATATGTAACTCATAGTAATTATTTTTATTATATTGTGGTGTTAGTAGTGCAGTGATTTCAAACTATATCAAGTTGTGTTTTTCTAAAACCGTTCACAAATCAAAGAAATACTACTATTGGGAATGAGGTCACACTCTGTCAGCCTCAGAGGAAGGCAAGGGCAAATCCCCCTCTGAACAAATTCTGCCAACATAACTTCATGATAGGGTCACCTTGTGTGTGCGCCTTCATATCACCTTTCTATTTATAGTGACCCAATGAATTTCATAGGGTTTTCTTGGGCAAGGAATACTCAGAGGTGCTTTTGCCAGTTCCTTCTTCTGAAATCTCTCTCTCTCTCTCTGGCTTTTCTTCGCAAACAAAGATTCAGGAAGGACTCATCCCGCGCTTTCTGCAAGCGCGCTGATGACTAAAAAGGCCAATCCGAGATAAACAAGTCCGGTTGCAAAAAGCACAGCAGAAGGTCTCCTTGGGTGATGTTTTTGGGTTGTGATTCTTTCTGCGTTGTCGTTTCTCTTCAAGACTTGTTCGGCGTGAGTTCTCAAATAAGGCTGCAGCATTGTGGATAGTGCGTCTCCATGCCTCCCTATGTGAGGCCAGGGCGGACCACTGTTGGTGATCAATTTGGCCAAGCCTGAGATGTTGTTTCAGGGAGTCTTTGTATCACTTTTTTGGAGCGCCCCTCTACGCTTCTGAAATATAGCCTACAGTACCTGGTATTCATTGGTGGTCTCCCATCCAAAAGCGAACCAGGACTGACCCCACTCTGCTTCCAAAATCAGACAAGATCTAGTGCCTTTAGAATTTAGGGTTGCCTTAGGGTTGCCATAAGTCAGAAATGACTTGAAGGCACACAACATAAACAATAATGATCTCATCCAAATTAAGAATGTATACATCCCATGGAATTCAGTAAGAAAATTAAGTGTTATATTAAATAATTAGACTCTCCAGATGCATACATGTGAATGGTGTACATGATACACATATAGATGGAAATGTTGTAAAAATATGTTCATCTTAAGATTTAATAGAACCCCTGTCCTCTTTCCTGTATGGCAGCAACCATTCACTATGAGAGAGAGGTGGGTAACTTCCTGACAGCAAACAACCTTCTCATCTCTAAGTTACTCCTCTTCTAAGGAGGAGAGGAAGAAGTATTCACTATATAGATGGTGTTCATTGTGAATAATGACCAGCCTGTTGCTTGGGATATCCACTGGCAAGGCATAGTTGGGAGGAAGTAGAGAGGAGAGTCCTTCAGCCTTGTGACAGTCCAGTCCATTGTCATGGGCTCAGAGATACCTTGAAGAAGATGCTTTGGGCCCTTAGTATTTAAAAGGAATATTTAAATACTTGAAATTCTTGGATTCTAATTCTAATTTTGGATTCTAATTCTAATTTTGGTCTTTTACTTTAAAGGTGTCAAGCAACCATTAGTAGGTAAGTGTAGGAAACAGCCTTATATTTTTAATCATAATTTTCATTAAATTAACTTACATGCTGCATGGCAGAAAATAAATCTGTATGTCAGGATAGCTCAAATATGTCACCAAAAATATTCCATATATTAGAATAAAGAAAGCAAATTTTATTTTAATTTTAAATCCCAATTCCATGCATTTTACTCAGTAGTAAATTGCAGTGAGGTTGTTATGCTTGGACCTAAACTTTCCTTCCAGTGTCAGAAGACATGGAAATGATTTAAAGTGATTTTGCCTTTCACTTTGCCTCTGTTTGTCCCTTCTGAAACTTCCTCTGGAGAACTGGTAAACCCTCCATTATGATTTGGAAGATAATATGTGTGGGGACTGCAGTGAAAAGTCAGAATTGGTCAAAGTTGTTTTCTCTTCCCTTCCATCAGCAAAATCCCTTGGAGAGTAGGGCAAGCTCCAGTGATTTGAGAGCCATTTTCCAGGCCCTCTGTGGGTCATACCAGCATTTTTACATGAACATGGAAGTGACCTCAATAATGGCCTCAATGGATGCATGATTTGTATCCCTGTTCTGCTGAATCAAAATCCTTCTGTGTATCATGCACACACACACCACTTCTGTTCATGGTAAATAAATCATCAATCTAATCCTTCATTTTTGATAAGCATTTTGTTCTCTATGCACTTACTCATTTATTGCCAGAAAAATTGTTATCACTGCGTGCCTTCTGGTTTGAAGAAGTCATGTACTGACATTCTTGGCCTAAATTATTGTAGTAATTTATCTTCTTTTCATATCCCATCTAGCTCGCATTATAGATGAATCGAATGGAAAGTATGACCTGACAGAAAGCTGTTTGGAAGAAACAGGTGGATTGGGAGTTGACATCATCCTTGATGCAGGAGGTCTGCAATTGCTTCAAAACTGTATTAATGTACTGAAATATTTAGTAACAGGTTTTGCAAAGAGTTTATTAATTTAAATCTTTATTTACAAAATGTACTCCAGCTGTATACAATGTCATATGTAATGTAGAAGCATAGGAACAGCTTTTTTATAATAGTGTGAGACATTCTTTGTTAAAACCATGAAAACTACAGTATATTCCTTATTAAATCAAGATGATGAGATTTGGAATGGAAGCCCTATCCATGTTGATAAGTAAGTTAATTGCATATAAATTCCTCTAGAATAGAAATCATAATGCAAATGAAAATTTTCTTTATTGGAGTATGAGTATACCTAGAAAAAAGCTTACAGAAATGCTGTAATTAACATAATTTTCTGTTTTTAAATTTTTTAAAATAATTATATATGAAATGTCTTATTTCTTTTCTTCACTGTATATTTTTATTGTATAATGGGTGTGTTCAAGCATCATGGGATGCCAGGACGCCATGGCAATCTTGGTTTACTATGGATAAGCCAGCACACTGGCCCCTGCATTCTTATCACTTTTTGCTCCACTGGGAGCGGCTAACAAAATCACCACCCTTTGTCCATGGCTGGTTTCTTGTGGCATCCAAATGCCAGCATCATCACCTCAATGGCTTGGTTTTCTCCCAGCAGGCCAGAGAAGTGAATATTACCACTACCCTGGATTCTCTCCCCAAGCTGGTTAAGAGAAGAACAAAGCATGAGAACCAACATGTTTGAATAGCATGACAAACAAACCACAGACCAAAGTCCATGGTTTATTCTGCTGGTCTCACTGCAAGTGGAAGCCATCAGGATGCTGGAACTAGCATGTTATTTGCTCTCTTGCAGTTCTTCTTAAGCTATCTGATGTGGCAGTCGTCCCCCCCAGTGTGCCAGGGACCATATTTGTGCCCATTTGCTATCATTGTTTCTTTCTTTCCTTGAAGTTCTCCAGAGATTGGCACTAGTCCACAGACCAACGTTTTGAGTAGTGCTACTGTCATGCCCTACTCTGGATACTGGGATTTGCTCCAGAGTAGGCCTTGACACGGTTTAGATAACAGGTTGGTTCTCTTGGGAACATTCCCAGAACACCTTAACTCCTGGAGACCGGCCAGCCCTCCTTAAACTCTACAAACCTTCCCTCCTGGCAGCCAAGGTCACCGCTGCCAGAATCTGGAATGTATCTTCCTTGCCTCCCTCACCCTCCCTAATGGTTCCCAGGCTTCCCAAGCCAAAGAAGGGCTTATCTGTCTGCTCTGTCCTGGGGCCAGTCAGAACTGGCTTTGGAATGAAACCGTATGCATATCCTTGATCAATAAACCATGTTGCTGCTACATGCGTGTTGATTCAGCGTGTGTGTTACCCGGTGCATCACAGCTACTGTTGAGCTGTCCATATAATGTGAAGTCAAAGGCTTTCACGGATGGCATCCATAGGTTTTCTGTGGATTTTTTTCTGAGCTGTGAGGCCCACAGATGCAGGCACAACGTCAGGAATAAACTCTTCCAGAACATGGCCTCACAGCCCAGAAAAAAACCGCAGAAAACCTACGTCCATATAAATCTTGTCATTTTAATTGACATTGATTGCTGGACTTCTATGCATTAAGAAAGCAGTGGTGACGGTGGCTTAAGGACCCTGCTGGGTTCTGGGCAACTGGCACCTAACAGACATACTGAAGTTAGGGAAATATTTGAAGGCGGGGGGGGAGACTTTGCAGGATAATATTCTTGCAAATGCTGCAGAGCAAAAATGGTAGAGAAGATCAAGTTGATATAGTATATAGACTTTGGCCCTGCATATATTACTGGATTTCAGGTTGCTCATGATGAATTATGATGGGAGCTAAACTGCAGTTCCCATTATACTCTTCATTAACCTGGCTGGCTAAGGCTGATCGAAATTGAAGCTCAAAGTAAAACATGTGACAGAGCTCCATGTGCTGATAGATGGTCACTCGTTTATTTTTTATTGATTTAAAATGACAACATTTATAAATGATATAGATCAAAACCAGTACAAACTGACCCATTTTAGTACCTGTAACACTAGCTATGTGATTTATGCAATTCAGTGCAAATGTAAAAAACTATATGTGGAAAAACCCTCTAGACCTATAAAATGAATAATGAGCAAGCACCTCTCCAATCTGAAAAATAAAAGGATTGGTGCCCCTTTAAGTTAATTATTTTTTGGAAACACAACATCCTATATCAGATGTGTGGTTTTGGGTTCTGGAGAAAATTAGCAATAATAATGAAGATGGTCTTAAGAAAAAAGAGATATAACGGATTTTAACATTAAATCACTAGTGCCCAACAGGTTTAAATGAAGATTTGAATTTACAGTCCCTAATATTAAGATAATAGGATATACAATTAAGCAAACTGATTAAACATTCAGGGTAATTGTTTTAGATATCCTTGTGACAAAATTGCAATGGAAATCATTGGTTCTTTTTATTCTCATTACCTGATATTATGTAGAAATAATGAAGAATGATAGTCTCTTGTTCTCTTTGCTTAATGGTCCAATTCCAGAAATGTCTGTTTAATGGTACAGAATGTATATGCTCTTTGACATGTACAACAATGGAATTTATATGTTTTTTTAAAAAAATACAGCTAATTTGTGTTGTCCATTATAATATGTTTAATGGAATTATATTTGTATTTTTTAGTGTAGCCCCTGAAGAAAGCCAACTTTGATAGAGGTTGAAACATGTAAAAAGGGCTTTTAAAATTAATAAGAAATAACAAGTGACCCTCTTTCAGCAACATGAAGCTCTGTCTCCTATTTTACTTTTGCTTCTTAGACATGTTCATCAGTTCTCTCCTTTGGAAATTAAAACCCAGGAACATTTGGAGGGCCACAGGTTCCTTGTGAAAGAGAAAATAACCTGTACCCTGCATATATTAGATGTATTGATGAAAAAAGTGTTAAAGACATAGGCAGCCTAAATGTAACTTTTATTTTCTTAGAAAGATTTCTTAATTTGCATCTTTTTAGTGAGACTACACAGTAAGGAAGATAAAGCAACATCACAACAGTTTGTGCCACACAAACATGACATCATTACACTGCTGAGTGTTGGAGGCCACTGGGTTACCATGGAAGAAAATCTACAGGTAAGAAGAAATATCTAAAATGACTGTATGTGAGTATATACATGTTTATGTTTATCATTCATCAGCTTGTAAAAGTGAATATCAAATTACTCCTAAAATAGTAATCCTGTCCATAATTGCCTGAGAGTATGTTCCAATGAACACAAAGGGATGAATGCATTTCCAAGTAAACATATGTAGGATTGTGCTGTAATACTAGCCTTATTCAGAAATGTTGCTTTTGTACTGAAACAATGGAAGTGTGAGTGGAACCAGAACCATACTGACGAGCCCTATTCTCAACATACAGTAGCATGCATTGACTATCTCCTCCTGTTGGTATCCACATGTACAACTTAAATATTTGCAAAAGGGAGCCTTGAAGACTACAGATCTAATGCGTGAAGGTTTTATATAATCTGAGCATCTATGCAAGCAGGGTTCCAGATTGCATGGATATAGTTATCTCAATGGCTTCCTCCCACCAGATGCCAGGGGCATGAGCTAGTTGGTACAGGCTTGCCTTCTCCTGACACAGACACACTCACTCAGTTTCAGTGCATTTGCTGGACTTAATTCCCTCCCCCACTGCCATCCCCTTTTCCTTGTGTTTCGTATCTTTTAAGGTGGTAATCCTTAGGACAGGGAATTGTCAAATAAACAATTTGTAAGCCACCCTGGGAGACTTTTTGGCTGAAGACAGAGTCTAAATGTTCTAAATACATGAGTCACAGTTCTGACTGGGCCTAATGTCTAATATATATTTAGTATCATCCCTGTCATTGAGCTCAATATGGTAGATGATATAGGAGTGACATGACCAGTGGTATATGTGTACATTCTGTGTTACATGGATAAAGTGGGAGGATGTGGGAGACAGCAGATGATGCTAGTGGTTAGGAACGACAGCCAGACCCAGAGACAGCAAATATGCAGCCCTTTAGATTTTGCTGTACTGCAGCTCCCATCAGCCATAGCTAAGATAGGTGGAAGATGACATACAGTTGCCCCTCCGCTTTCGCGGCTTTCACTTTTGTGGTTTTGGTTATTCGCAGTTTGCTCACCAAGCACCCCATTTAAATCAGCTTCTGTCCCTTGCACACAAGGGAGAGGAGCCGATTTAAACGGAGTGCTTGCTGAGCAAACTATGCGCCCAACTCCCCGCTCTCCTGGGGCTTGGCTCCATTTGGGGTAGAGAGCCAAGCCCCGAGAGAGCAGAGAGTTCGTGGCCAGCCAACCTCCTGCTCGCCCTGGCGCCCACCTCCCCGGCCTTCCCAAAGCAGCTTGGGCTTCAGAACCCCAGAGCCCCTTCGGGAACGCTGGGGGGAGGCCGGCCAACCTCCCACCCGCCGATCTCCCCAGCCTTCCCTGAAGGGGTTCTGGGGCTTCAAAGCCCCAGAGCCACTTCTGGAAGGCCTGGGGGAGGCTGGCCAACCTCCTGGGTGCTGCCATCCCGACCTTTCTGAAGCAGGTATGGGGCCTGAGAGCCCCATAGCCGCATTGGGAAGTGCGGCAGGTGGCGGGTAGTGGTGGCCAGGCGGGCGGGAGGCTTTTTAGCCACCGCCTGCGCTTCCCCAAGCAGCGATGAGACCCCTGCCATGCAGGCGGGCGGGGGGAGGCCTTTTTTATTTGTGGTTTTTCACATTCGTGGGGGTCTTGAGACCCTAACCCCCATGAAGGTGGAGGGACAACTGTATTCCCTTTCTCTGGGACAGGCTACAGTGCAGACAAGGAGCTGGCTACTACCAGGAACTGCACTGATCTCCCACAAGATCTTGAAGGACTCCCCACTGTGCCCCCATCCTGGATATCTTTTTTAATGGGAAAACATTTAAATCTTAGGGGTCATGGGGGGCAATTTTGCCATGCCCCTCCCCTGATTTGGGACCAGAAGAGCCCTTTTTCAAACTTGGAAGTAAACTAAAATTCAGCATCTGCTTTATTTTTAGTATTTATTTTTAGAAATGAAGAAATTGAATAAAATTTTAGGGGAGGAGCATTTCAGAGTCTCAGACAGCATTGGGGGATTGTATGCAGCCCGTGGGCCACAAGTTGCCCACCGCAAGTGTAGATGCCAGTAAGGTGAGCCAATGGGTCTAGAAAAGTGGATCTTCAAATAGAACTGTGCTTCAGTAGCAAACAGGAATATGTAAAAGAGCCAGGACCATTCAGCTATCAGGCAAAGGGAAAAACATGTAAGGAGGAGAACAAACAGCTTGTGCTAACAGGAATGAGAGAGAGAGAAATGGTAGAAGAATTAAAGCAGCAAGGGCAAAAGAAACGTAATCTTAGAAAACAAGGGTAAATGCTTGAATTTAACAGAGCATAAAAGGAAATATGTGTTAGATATGACTATAACAAAAGGAAACACATTCAGACCCCCGTATCCACAGAACCAATAGCCATGGTTTCAGATATCCACAGCTGGAAAAACAGACATGTACTATAGAGTTGGCTGGAAAATATTCTAGGTCCTCCAACACAACCCTATGGTATGTTTGTACCAGAAGTCCTTTATTTTAATAGGGTTTGCTGTTTTCTGCCATTCCCCCCAACGACGACGTGCTCCCCTTTCTCCAGCAGAGACCAGGCAACCAGAGAGATCTGCTTTTTGAGAATTTCTATATAAGCCTTAGAGTCCTAAATCACTACCAACCATGTGGAGGTTTATCTCTTTTGTTTCCCTGTGAAATCAGCTAACTTGGGGATCTCAGCCTGGAACCCTCAAACTAGCTTCTCCTCGAAGGGAACCCTTAGTGTCTCATGCAAGGGTGCCCCCTAGAGGCTAAAATTCTGCCACCACCCCCTGAGCCTAAGATGATATTGAAAATGTGATTACAGAGGGATAATCACATTTATATTAAGCTTTCCAGCCTTAAATGAGGTGTAGCAACTAACCCCTCCCTTCTGTTCCCTAGAGAGAGAGAAAGAAACTTTGTAGCACAGTACAGAGCGATAGACATGTGTGATAGCTTGTTTTATATAGAAACCAAAACTTTTTATTCTTTCATTGTTCAAGCAAGTAAGCAGTTAGCATATTTTTTTTTATGGAGAAAAAAGGCATTTCTCTCCAGGTCCAAAGCTTAAGAGTTACATAGAACAGCTTAGAGTATAGGATACAATCAGTCAGGAATTAAAAATAAATTTTAATCTAACACAATTCTACCTAAACACATTTTCCTAACTCTAAGAAAAGTTCCACTCACATTTTAGTAAGTCCATCTGGATCAAAAATATGTCCCATTTGGGATGGCTAGGGCCAGGCTTATCTAAGCTGGCCTAGCTTGAGTCTGGAATTTCAGAGTAAGTTGTGAGGTCATCTCCATCTCAGACCCCTGATACCATGTGGCTGGTCTGTGTCCTCAGACCTTCACAAAACCATCTGGCTCTTTGATGACTCCTAAGCTATGTGTCACCAGAACAAAGAGTGCAGCTTCTCAAAACTCCATTAGGCAAATCTGATTGTCTCATCATTGCCCAAGCTGATTGGTTCTCCAGTCAGGTGATGTGATATAATGCTTAGAAAATGAAGGATCCACCCCCTCACTCCTCAGAACCCTGTGTTACCTTTGATGGGAAATGTAGTTCTGGCAGATGTGTTCTGGCTCCATGATGGGAGTTGCATTCACTCCATCATGACACATGGGAAGTCCGGGAACTGAACACCTGTGGATATGGGGAGGGGGGTCTGACTGTAAATAAATTTATGCTCAGTAACCAGAGGGGAGAAATACACGGAGGAAGTTGGCATCACAGAGGAAGTTGGCACTATCTGCCATCACTCCAATGATATTCCAGTTACAAAGCTCAGCAGTAATTAGATTCTGCATGTGCCAACCCCAACCAAATGACACAGTCTAAATTCCTTTGCACTGATGTATTTATTTATTTAGGTTTTTATACCCCGCTCTTCAGCCACAAAGGCTCTAAGAGCAGCTTACAAATTGTTAAGCATAGCACCTACACATCTACACCGCTTTTATAGCATGCTAGGCACCCTCCAAGCGATTTCCAATGTGTATTAGCTAATTGCCCCCACAAGCTGTGTACTCATTTTACTGACCTACAAAAGGATGGAAGGCTGAGTGAACCTTGGAGCCCTTGGGATCGAACTTACAACATCATGGCTTGCAGTACTGGCATTTAATCACTACCCCACCAGGGCTCCCTTAAAGCCAGAAGTTGCTTCCCTTAAAGCCAGAAGTCTCTTGGATATGTTTTAGTTTTGGTTAGGCCTTATGTATATTGTTTCCCACTTGAATAGAGATGTAGTACTGCAAAAGCACCAGATCAGTAGACTTTAAGATTATGTTGAACTGCAACTCCCAACAATGCTCACCATGGCTATGCTGGCTAGGGCTGATGAGAATTGTAGTTCAGCAACATCTGAAGGACTGTGTGATTCTTACCTCTACTTCAGAACAAAGAAGAAGGAAGAAAGGCAGATATATGCCACTCAAATAATATACCCAAGCTTCCTGGCTTTCATCTTGGTACAAGATTCTTCCTTGTTATTGCAGCAGTAGCTTAACACCATGAATTTGATATGATTTTCTTAGGCAAGGAAAACCCACAGGTGGTTTTGCCTGTTCCTTCCTCTGAAATACAGCCTACAGCACCTGGGATTCATTGGCAGTCTCCCATCCAAGTACTAACCAGAACTAACCCTGCTTAGCTTCCAAGGTCATAAAATCATAAAGTTGGAAGAGACCACAAGGGCCATCCTTTCCAACCTCCTGTCCTGCAGGAGTATGCAGTCAAAGCATTCCTGAAAACAAGCTTGTTCCATACTCAGTATGACATCCCTTCAAATATTTAAACATGGCTATCATGTCACCTCTTAACCTCTTCTCCAGGCTAAACATACCCAGCTCCCTAAACCACTCCTCATAGGGCATGACTTCCAGGCCTCCCACCATTTTGGTCACCCTACTCTGGACATGTTCCAGCTTATCAATATCCTTCTTGAACTGAGGTGGCCAGAACTGGACACAGTATTCCAGGTGAGGTCTGACCAAAGTAGAATAGAATGGCACCATTACTTCCCTTGATCTCAACACTATACTCCTGTTGATGCAGTCTAGAATCACATTTGCTTTTTTAGTTGCCACATCACACTGCTGACTCATGTTCAACTTGTGGTCCATTCAGAGTCCTAGATCCCTTTTGCATGTACTGCCATCAAGACAGGTGTCACCCATTCTATACCTGTGCATTTCATTTTGCTGCCCAAGTGTAGTATCTTACATTTCTCCCTGTTGAAATTAATTTTGTTAGTTTTGGCCCAGCTTTCTAATCTGTTCAGGTCATTTTGGATTCTGATCCTATCCTCTGGGGTATTAGCTAGTCCTCTTTAATTTGGTGTCATCTGCATACTTAATAAGTATGCCCTCTATTCCGTCATCCAAATCATTGATAAAGATGTTGAATAGCACTGGGCCCAGGACAGAACCCTGTGGCACCCCACTAGTCACTTCTTTCCAGGATGAAGAGGAGCCATTGGTGAGCACCCTTTGGGTTTGGTCAGTCAACCAATTACAAATCTACCTAACAGTTACATTGTCTAGGCCACATGTTACTAACCTTTTTGTAACGATATCATGGGGGACCTTGTCAAAGGCCTTCCTAAAATCAAGATACACTACATTCACAGCATTCCCTTCCTCTACCAAGTTTATAAAAAAAGAAAAGAAATACGATTAGTCTGGCATGACTTGTTTTTGAGAAACCCTTGTTGACTTCTAGTGAACATGGCATTCCTTTCTAAGTGCTTACAGACTGCCTGTTTAATGAACTGCTATAGAATCTTTCCTGGTATTGATGTCAGGCTGACTGGGTGGTTATTATTGGGGTCTTCTTTTTCCCCCCTTTTTGAAGATGGGGATAACATTGGTTCTCTTCAAGTCTGCTGGGACTGGGACAGATCAGACAGAATCTGGTGCCTTTAAGGTTATCCTGCTATTAATTATTGCCAAACTATCATTTTTCTGGGGGCAGCTGCTACTGCCAACAAGACAATTAGCAATTGCAGCATTGTCCTATACAGCAATAATCTGGGAACACTTTGTAAGGAAAACCAAATTAAACCGCTACTGTGATGTAAATCAACTCTTCCAGTACTGAATGATAATTTGTCTTCATATCAGAATGACCTGTTCTGTACCTTAGACATAATAAAGTTTGGAAAGCAATAATAGGGATAGTTTGGGGATTCTGCTAGTATACCGACCACCCCGTTGTCTAGCAGACTCCCTAACCGAGCTGACACAGCTGGTCTCAGAGTTGCTGTTGGAGTCTCCCAGACTTTTAGTTTTGGGGGACTTCAACATTCCACTTGAGAACAGCTTGACAAATTTGACTGGTGCAGCTCAGGAGTTCATGGAAACCATGACAAACATGGGCCTATCCCAAATGGTCATCGGGCCCACACATTGTGCGGGTCATACCCTCGATGCGGTCTTCAGTACGGAACAGGAATATCCGTGGGCGGAGGTTATAAAAACCACCGCATTGTCATGGACGGATCATTTCCTGGTCAAGATGGAGCTAAGAGCCACTGTCTGCCCCACCGGGGGTGGTGGACCTATTAGAATGGTCCGCCCTCGAAGGCTAATGGAACCAATAGGATTCCAGAAAGCCTTGGAGGGTTTAATGGTTGGTAACGCCGGTGACCCTGTCGAAACTTTGGTTAATACCTGGAACAACAATCTTACCAAGGCTATCGACACGATCGCTCCCAAGCGTCCTTTCCAACCCGCTTCAAAGCGTAAGCCATGGTATACAGCAGAGCTTAGGAAAATGAAGCGGGTTGGACAACGACTAGAGCGCAACTGGCGGAAAACTCGACTCTTATCCGACAGGACTCGTCATAGGAACTTTCTTTGGTCCTATCGAGAGGCAATACGTGCAGCACAGCGATCCTTCTCCTCTGCACGTATTGCGTCTGCAGAGTCCCGTCCAGCAGAGCTGTTTAGGGTGGTAAGGGAGATGACGCAGGTTATTCCTGCGCAGAACCCGTTGCTTAACCCAACGACGGCCTGCTGTGACGCGTTTAACAATTTCTTTGCAGATAAAATCTCTCAGATAAGAGCCGACTTAGATACCAGTAATTTGGCAGAAACAATTGACGAGGTGTCCAGCAACTCCATTGATGTAAGTTTACTGGATCAATTTCAATCTGTGAGTGCTGAGGACGTGGACAAGCTACTTGGTAGGGTTAGGAAGACGACCTGCCCTCTCGATCCTTGCCCTTCATGGCTGGCCATGACTGTTCCTTAAGGACATCATCAATGCATCCCTCAGAGAAGGGTGTGTTCCATCTTGTTTAAAGGAAGCAGCCATTAGGCCGCTCCTGAAAAAATCTTCCCTTGACCCCCTGGACATGAACAACTATAGGCCGGTTTCTATGTTACCATTCTTGAGCAAAGTGATTGAGAGGGCAGTTGCGCTTCAACTCCAAGTGGTCTTGGATGAAACCGATTATCTAGACCCATTTCAAACTGGCTTTAGGACGGGATTTGGAGTTGAGACTGCCATGGTTGCCTTGACTGATGACCTGCGTCTAAGCATTGACAGGGGTAGTGTGACCCTGGTGGTGCTTTTAGACATCTCAGCGGCTTTCGATACGATAGATCATAGCATCCTCTTGGATCGCTTGAGGGGGTTAGGAATTGGAGGCACTGCGCTCCAGTGGTTCCGGTCCTTCCTCTCGGGCAGGTCCCAGAGGGTGTTGCTCGGGGACAGCTGCTCCAGCAGAAAGGAGCTTACTTGTGGTGTTCCACAGGGCGCCATCCTGTCCCCGTTGCTGTTTAACATTTATATGAAGCCGCTGGGTGAGATTATTCACAGTTATGGGGCTGGGTGTTATCAGTACGCTGATGACACCCAGATCTATTTCTCCTTGCCCCGATCATCGGCCTCAAATTCCGATGGCATCTCTCCTCTTAATGATTGTCTTAAAGCAGTAATGGGCTGGATGAGGAAAAACAGATTGAGATTAAATCCAGATAAAACGGAGGTGCTCACGGTAGCGGCCCCCAAACCAGGAGTTGGGTTGCAACCTCCAGTCCTGGACAGGATCACGCTCTCCGTTAAGGACTGTGTTCGCAGTCTAGGGGTGCTCCTTGATTCATCGCTTCAGATGACGAGTCAGGTGAATGCGACAGTCAGGAGCGCCTGTTATCAGCTTCGGCTGATACGCCAGCTGCGCCATTTCCTGGAAGTAAGGGACCTCGAGACTGTGGTGCACGCGCTGGTAACCTCCCGTCTAGATTTCTGCAATGCGCTCTACATGGGGCTGCCCTCATGCTTGGTCCGGAAACTTCAGTTGGTACAAAATATGGCAGCCAGAGTGGTCTCGGGAACATCTCGGAGAGACCATATAACTTCAGTATTAAAATCTCTTCACTGGCTGCCAATCAGTTTCCGGGCCCAGTATAAGGTGTTGGTTATTACCTTTAAAGCCCTAAATGGCTTGTGTCCAACTTATCTCCGGAACCGCCTCCTCCCATACAATCCTACCCGCGCACTCCGGTCCTCTGGGAGGAATTTGCTTCAGCCACAAAAATCTAGGCTGTCTGCAACCTCCCAGAGGGCCTTTTCGGTAATCGCCCCCAAATTGTGGAATGACCTGCCGAATGAGATCCGTCAGATAACAAGCCTGAGTGGCTTTAAAAAAGCACTAAAGACGGATCTCTTTCGGCAGGCCTTTCCTAATTAGATCCCGGCCTCAGGGGATCCTGGCCTCTTCTAGGCTGCTGGCCATTTATTATATTTTATTGTATTTATAGTTTTAAATGTGATTTTAGATTAGTTGTTTTTAATTTATATTTGTTTAATGTTTTTTTATGGGGGAGGGTGGGAGTGGGGGTGTTTAGGGATTTTATTTGTATTGTATTTTAAATTTTGTAAGCCGCCCCGATTGTTTTAACAGAGGGGCGGGGTATAAATAAATTTTATTATTATTATTATTATTAATCTAATTTTGTATTTTGAAAACTCTTTGCATTGCTTATTACCAGAACATGTATGTCGATTGTTCAATAATATGCATTGTTCATGCCACTTTTATTTTGCATTTTATAGCTTAACAGTTTTTCACATTTTTTTTAAAGTTGGACCCTCCAGATAGTCGTTGTCTTTTCCTTAAATGTGCTACAGTCTCTTTTCTAAATGATGAAGTGTGGAATTTGTCAAATATGCAACAAGGGAAGTACCTATATATCCTTTCCAGGTTGTTGCTTTTGTTATTTCAGGTATTTATATGCCACTTTCAAGCAGCTGTCATCAACTGGTTTACATACAGTTATTGAAACAATAGGCTTTGTTGATTTTAAAATCAGTTTGATACAGAAAACCAGAAAATGTTAAAATCTGTTCTCATAAAGTTTCTGCTGCTTTTTCATGCTGGGCAAACTCCTGTGGCGGCATTTGGGACAGGGTGGGAGCTAGATAGTGACTGTCCACCAGCATATTTTTGCTTCTTATCTCCCTTCTAGGCAGGATGGTTTTCATATGGTTCTTATGGGAAGGTATATTATTCCACTCCAGACTGAAATGTTCAAAGCAGCTGGTAAAAACATACCAAAATGAGTAGTGTAGTTTATCAAAACACAGTAAATGCAACTGAAATTCAGAATTGCTGCAACTTGATCAATCATTTATTTAAAAAAACTGCCTGCATGGATTGTCTTACCATCAGCAAAAATGTGCTTACCGTAATTTTTTTTTCAATCAAGACTGGCAAATTAAAAAGCAGTTTGAGTACAGTTCTTATAATCTCTTCATTATAGTTGAGAGACTGAGAATACTCTGTAGGATTTTGTTCTCCCTTTCGCATATCTTCCATTGTTCTGCTGTTGAGTGTAACCATAGTTAATAGTTAGTAGGGCACTTTCTTAACTAAGGCTACCATATACCATGATTAAAGCTGATGCTAATATAATTTCCCTGATGCTTCTGCAGTTACTCTTGCTCTCAGGCTGTACTCCTATACTAGGGAGAAAGTTGCAAAGAATTCCATGGAATTTAGTTCTGAACAAACAGGCACAGGCTTGTACTGTTAACTATTGCAGAGAGGTTGGAGTATTTATATGAAGACCAGCCTAGTCTGTATCCCAGAGTAGTCTGATGCTTGGCATAGTTCCCACATTGTTGTTTTAATTTCAGTTTGATATGGTGTGCCTATTTTTATTCACCATTCACTAAGAAAATCATTGTATTATATTTAAAACCAATATTTAGAATAAAATGCCAAGAAGTATTATTTTTGAGCAAACTCAAAGTACCTATTGTTCACTATTGAGTAAAAGCAACTGGCTGGCGCACTACCTTGGACTAAGGTGTGTAATAATTAGGCAAGATTGGGGAAAAGTTATTTTCATTTTAGAAACTAAGCTCTTTTGCTACGCTCAGCGAAGGACAAAAGAGACCCTCTCACAGCTGCAGGAGTTTACATAGGGACCACTAAACACAGTGTGCAAACACGAGTCAAGGAACATGAGAGATACTGCAGACTGGGCCAACCAGAAAAATCAGCAGTAGCAGAACATGTTATAAACCAACCTGGACACAAAATGCTATTTGAAAACACAGAAATTCTAGACCAGGCCAACAACTATCATGTCAGAATGCACAGAGAAGCTATTGAAATCCACAAACACCTGGACAACTTCAACAGGAAAGAAGAAACCTTAAACAAAATCTGTCTCCCAGTTTTGAAATACAATAGAATCAAAGCTCAACACTTAAAAAAGAATCCCACCCAGGGACAGGGAGATCCCCAGCAGATAATGGCCCATCAACCAACCATTAGCCAAACAGACACTAATGAGCCTTGCATTTCTATACCCAGAAACTAACCATTCATAGAATCATAGAATTGTAGAGTACAATTGTAGAATTGTACATATACTCCCCAACAGGAGTGCACAGCATATAATCTCCACACACACACCTACCCAACCATTCTCTGAGGATGCCAGCCACAGATGCAGGCGAAACGTCAGAAAGAAATTATTCCAGAACACGGCCTCACAGCCCAGGAAAAAACACAAGGAAAAACTATTGCCTTACTTTTTCTCCTTCCTAGTTTTTCTGATCGCTGCCAGCTTTTTTGTTAGGTTGTATACAGTTCTATTTACCCCAAGTTCAGTGCACTGTAACCTATGCATTTAACTACTGCATTTAACTATTATGTTCTGTCACTTATACAAAAGAAGCCGTTTTCATGATACCCTATTTCAGTGGCATATTATTTATTCTTTATTAGAGGAGCACCATCAAAAAATCTACTTACAGATTTCCTACAAATAGGAAATAAAATTCACTTCTCATTTGATAATAGGAAATAGTTTTCTTGTAGCTGATAGAAACTAAAAGCAGGTGGCCAGTTGTAAAATCTTACCCTAGCCAGAATCATGAGTTGGACTGTTTGTGGCAGGGTGTGTGTGTTTTTTACATACCATCCTTCTTTCCTTGAAAGCTGGTGCCTAGAAAAAGTGTATAGAAATTGTGCTCCATGGAATCATCACCACCTTATATAGTAACTGTCTGGAACTCCACATCTTCTTGCCCTCCTGTCCTTTACAGATAATCATCCAATCTCAGGGCTGATGACTCAGGTGAAGTTGCTCTTTTCCATTCTGCTTAGATTAAGGACTGTACTCCTCTCCCTGATTTTATATACAGTTGTCCCTCCATATTCATGGATTTAAGTGTTCATGGGTTTAAGTATTCACGGCTTGAAAATATTCTTTAAAAAATAATAATCCAAAAAGCAAACCTTGATTTTGCCATCTTATATAAGGAACACCATTTTGCTATGCTATTGCATATAATAGGACTTGAATATTCACACGGATTTTGGTATCCACAGGGTTCTGGAACCAAACCCCAGCAAATATGAAGGGACAACTGTACTTTTAAGTGGTGAAAAGCATTTTAAATTGTAAAGCTACAGCCAGGCACTGTCGTGGTTTTAATTCACATAAACATCAGTCAGATGCTGTATAAATGACGATCATCTCTAAAACTATACCATGCATTTGTGCCCAGAAATGAAAGGTCTGCCAAAAATAAAACCAACCAGTTGCTGATTGAAGAATTGCAACTCAATCCTGTGCTTGTTTTATAAAAAATAAAAATAAATAAGTGTCTTCAAATTCAATGAAACTTTTGTGTGTTTAGATTTATACTCCAGTCACCATGTACTAATTGTTTTTCTTGACAATTCCTTCTCATACGCATTTTGGAAGATATAATGGAAAAGTTATCAAGTGGTGTTTTCAGGTAAGTTAGATATTCCACAGTAGAATGGAACCCTAGAATATACATATTGCAGTCCAGAACATATGTTACTCAGAAATAAATTTCCCTGAGCTCAATGGGACTTCATGGTATGTGAAAATAGACTTGCAGCCTTAATAGTCTTTGTGGCTGTTCCCATTCACTATAGAGAACTTGAAACTGGTCAATTGGTCCAATAAACTTCAGATTTTTTTTTTCTTAAAAAGTACAACAAATTATAAACTGCCAGAAGGGAAGCTGCTGTGTACCAATGGGATTAGCTGGTGAGTCAGAGGACAGGGTCACTGTGGGGAAAGTCATACTGTTTAAAGGAAAGATAAAACTTAATCTTAATACCACTATGAACCTCTTGACCCCTAGCAGCTCTCATGATCCTGGCCATTAGACTTAATGCTGGGGTAACATTCATGGTTGCTAAGCAGGGTCAGCTCTGGCTAGTACTTGAATTGGAGACCGCCAACAAGTACCAGGTGCTATAGGGTATATTTCAGAGGAAGGAACTGGCAAAACCACCTCTGAGTATTCCTTGCCAAAGAAAACCTTATGAAATTCATGGGGTTGCCATAAGTCGACAAGCAACTTGAAGACAAACGCACACACAACATGCTGAGGATTTTTTCCACCTAGTAATATTAGGAAGAAAACCTAATTCCCTGCAATGTAAATTGCTCTGGGAAACTCTACCATCCAAATTACTGTTTCTCTCAATATGAGCCTGCCTAATATCCTTGGAGAAGCCAGCATGGTGTAATGGTTTGAGTGTTGGACTACAACTCTGGAGATCAGGGTTCAAATCTCCATTTGGGCATGGAAACCTATTAGGTGACCTTGGCTAAGTCACATACTCTCAGCCTCAGAGGAAGGCAAAGGCAAACCCTCTCTGAACAAATCTTACCAAGAAAAACCCATGATAGGTTTGCCTTAGGGTCTCCATAAGTCATAAATTATTTGAAGGCATACAACCACAAATAATCTTGGGGGAGCGCTTTCCCTTGGTCCCATAGCTGTCACATATCCATTGGTGAGGACATATCAAAAGGCCACCTCAGCAGTGGCTGCTCCCAGATGCTGGATCCTCCTATCTGAGGATAGGAGGGCGCCCCCCCACTCTTCTTCCACAGACATGTAAAAATATCTTTTTATTTAAGCAGCTGTTTGGTGATTAAGGATCTTAAAATGGGGTGTGTGCACATTTTTGTCCTTTTGTGTGCAAATTATTTAATGCTGTATTCTTTTAAACTGAAGTTTCAATATGGTAGTTTATTTAATAGTTTTTAAAAACTTATATCACCAGGTTTTTAGCTGTATCTTGTTTTAACTTGATTGTAAGCCACCTTGGGTCCCATATCAGGAGGAAGGCAGTATATAAATCAAATAAATAAGACTTACCATTGCAAATACATTATATGGGAAATATCTTCTGCAGAGCAGACTGTTATCCACAGTCCATGTGCATACATGAATGGAAGTAGCCTGAGTTGGTTTCCTGGTGTGAAATTGCTGATGGTAATTTGTGTGTGGGGGTCAATTTATGGCAACCCCATGAATTTTTTGTAGGATTTTCTTAGGCTAGGAATACTCAGTTGGTTTTACCAGTTCCTTCCTCTAAAATATAGCCAACAGCACTTGATATTCATTGGTGGTCTCCCAATCCAAATACTAATCAGACCTGCCCCTGCATAGCATAGACTGCAGTTGAGCTTAGGATATAGGACAAAAGTTGAATAATTGCTCTCCAAAGCAATATGGCCATCTTTAAAATTGCTTTCAATAACTATCTTGAAATGTCCGTAATATATTGAACAGCTGTTTTCTATTTGTTCATCTGCCCCCTTCTTCCAGGGACTCTAGGAAACCTAGACTGCTTTCAATTTGTTTAAGCAGTAAAGTTTACTCTTCTAAAAAGTAAAGTCTATGGCAATTGTCCTGTATTGTTTATATTCTCATTTGAGCATACACTTGAGATGGTTCTGAGAGACTGTTTTCTTCTAGGCCTCTGTTGGACGAGCCAATCCCATTATACGAAGCTAAAGTTTCTATGGAAATGGTTCAGAAGAATCAAGCAAGAAAAAGACAAGTTGTCCAGCTGTGAAGTTTTTGAGGCAGTATAATTGTGCATTATACATTGTTCAGTGAATTTCAGTCCTCTTGTAATTACCAATTAAAACATTCTTTAATGTTTTGAGGAAGAAACTGAGGTTTCTTATCAGAGCTTTAATTTTTCTATCATCATAAAAAAAATGTCTATTAGCAACAATAATACAATGCCCCATGTTTGTCCTCCCTCCTTTTCGGAACTCTTGTGCATAAAAGAGGCAACATTTGCTTTTCTCCATTGTATTATTTTTATACGCTATTTTTGTTTGTTTACTTGGGATTTTGACATGCTGAATCAAATAAAGGAAGGAGAAATCCTATTAAAATTGGGAAAGGTGTCCCTGGAAAACCACAGTGTCTTGACAAGATTTCCCAAGTGCTTTATTAATTTAACTTAATTTTCATGGTTGGTGTGCTTTTTCTTTAGTATAGATTGCCCCACCCCATATCTGTGGAACCAATATCCGCAGTTTCAGTTATCCACTGCTGAAAATATACAGTAGAGACACATACCATAGAGTCGCACTGGAAAATGCTTAAAGAGGTATCCTACCTAGGAATTGCTAGGTCCTCCAACCCAACCCTATACATGCCTTTACCAGAAGTCCTTTAATAGGATTCACTATTATCCACAGTTTCATTTATCAAAAGTAAGTCCAGGAAGGTGTCCCCCACATATATGGGGTGTGTGTGTGTATGATCTGTAATTGTTTTTGTTCTGGCTACTATTCCTAGAAGTGCTCAGCAATATTAATATCAAGATAGGTTAGTAAAATCTTTTGTCATTTTTACTCACAAATTTTTATGCATTCCACTTGTTCTTTTAAAGGGGGTTTCATTGTTACATAACCTCCAATTTCAAGTACATATCCTAGAAGCAAGTCCTATCAATATAACTATACCCAAACTGGGGGAGTAGTAGGGTTGTATGTAATTTGTTTTGGCACCAAAAATAATTGGAAATGTATTATGGCAAAAATGGGGTGAGGATATTTCCTAATATACTGTATTTGCAGAGAAACAAAAAGATTGCTGTGACTTTCAAAAAAACAAAACAAAAAAACCAGAAATGGATCAGTGAAGAAATACTGTCATCCCTTTCTTTTCGCAGCTTTCCCTTTTGCGGTTTTGTGTATTCACAGTCCCACCCGGCCTCAGCTATTCCCCCAGGGAGGGGAAAGTGTGCACGCGCACGCATGTGTGTGTTGGAGGAGGAGGGGGCGTGCAGTGGTGCAGCGATGGCGGCAGGGCTCTCATGCCCCTGCTGCAGCTTTGGTCAGCCTCCCCCTCTCTGGGACTGCGGAGGCAGCAGCAGCACCACCAGCCGCTCCGCCATCCACTCACCGGGCATGATGGTTTGGTGATGGCGGCAGGGCTCTCCTGCTCCCACCGCAGCTTTGGCTGGCCTCCGCCTCCCCGGGACTGTGGGAGCCACTCAGCCCTGCCTCCCACCTGCGGTTGGCTCTTGCAGGCACGTCAGTGCAGATTTTACTTTACTTTAGTCACTTTTTTTTTTTTTTACTTTTGTGGTGGTGCTCTGCCCCTAACCCCCGCAAATGGGAGGGGACGACTGTACAACCAGATCCTCTGTAACAATTGTATTGTGTTAAGGAAAGAGCATTTTGGTTTCTCAAACAACTCTTTCAGTACATAAAATTATTTAGTTGTGCTTAAATTTTGGACTTTAGCTCTTCCAGTTGATGAAATACACACTTTCCTGCAACCCAGAAACATTCTTTCAAAATTCCAGGCAATTATCTCTTATCTGTGGGGAGGGACTTGTATTGTAACCTTAAGTAGCAGTAAAGTCCTAAGCATGTCTATTCAGAAAAAACTCAAATTTAGTACAAATGTGCTTACTTCCAGGTAAATGGGAATGAGATTGTTGTCTATGGAATAGGATGACAGCTGGTATTATCTCCCAATAAAAAATGTGTCATAGTAATCTGTCATACTAAAAAAATAGGTGAAGTTCCTACTTTGAACTCTAGAGGGTAATCATAGTGTTCTTTCACAACAAAACAAGGAAAAGCTTGAGTGTTGGACTAGTGCTCTGGCAGACAAGGGTTCAAATCCCTGCTCAGCCATGGAAACTAACTGGGGAACCATGGGCAAGTCACATTCTCTTAGCCTGAGAGGAAGGCAATGGCAAACCTTTTCTGAATATATCTTGCCAAGAAAACCCCATCTTAGTGTCACCATAATTTAGAAATAACTTGAAGATGCACAACAACATGTCAGTGTCATTTATTGGAGCATAAGCTTTCATGGCCAAGAGCATACTTATTTAATTTTGTTGGAAGATATGTATTATAATTGTAGTAGTGTAAAAACTGATTGAAAACCACTGAATTTGTCAGATACCTGTTGTACTTCTTACATTACACAACATATTTATTTATTTATTTATTTATTTATACCCCACTCTTCAGCCACAAGGTTATCAGAGTGGCTTACAAATTGTTTTAAGCAATAGCAGTTAACACATCTACACTGCATTAAGCAGTTTCCAATGTGTGTTACATTGTGCTGTTACTTTACACAAACATACAAAAGAATCCAGTAGCACCTTTGAGACTGATTGTGAAAAAGAAACTTCTTACAAGCTTTTGTGGACTGCAGTCTGAATCTGATAAAACGGACTGTAGTCCACAAAACCTTACACTAGAAATTTCTTTTTCCTAGTTAGTCTCAAAAGCGCTACTGGATTCTTTTATGTCTGTCTTTTATGTTAAACAAAATTACACTATTTCTTTGAATATTACCGAACACCAGGGTTTCTCAACCCAGACTCCCTGGAACCCTAGTGTTCCTTGAGAGCTCCTTAGGATTGCATGAGAGATGGGTGGGGAAATAAGCTTTTGTTTGAGCTTTAGATATAATTTTTAGAGTTCCCTCACACCTGAGAATTACTTTACAGATTCCTCCAGGGTCAAAAGGTTGAAAGAGGCTGTACAGTATACATTTCTCTTTGTGGCTCTTTGAAGGCTAGCACTTTACTAACTTGCCATTTTGGGCCCGCACAACAGCTGTTGCTGATGTGTATTCATATATTTAAATTGTGAAGAGCCAACCTGGTGTAGTAGTTTGAGCGCTGGACTAGGAGACCAGAGTTCAAATCCCCGCTGGGCCATGGAAACCCAGTGGGTAAGCTTGGGCAAGTCACACACTCTCAGCTTCATAGGAAGGCACAGCCAAACCCCTTCTGAATTTTTTTTTGCCAAGAAGACCCGTGATAGGTTCACCTTGGGGTCACCATAAGTTGGAAAAAACTCCAAGGCACACAACAACAATTTAAATGATGATCTGGCAACCATATGTGATAAACTTTCTGGTCTGGAACAGGATTTAAACATAAGTAAGCTGGCTCTTCCATGGTTCTGGCGCAGAATGATTGGACTCCACATTTGTGGGATTTACTGTTGTTTTTTTAAACTAGCACTTCGAGACTCAAAACCTTGTGCAAAAGACAGAATTAAATTCTGAATCTAAGATTTGTGTGTGTGTGTGTGTGTGTGTGTGTGTGTATCAGACTGAACGGCAGCCACAGTCCTTCCACAAAAACAACAGCCCACTGCTTGTTCCCCCATCCTCCCCTTTTCATGTTAAGAGGGGAATCTAGAGCCGGCAATTGCCACCGTGGGCATGTCGATATAAAGCCTACTCTGATCTACCCACCCAGCTCTGAGTGAAAAAGAGAAATTGCCAAACCATTGTTGTAAAAAACGTTGGCTGTGGTTTAATGAGACAACCCCAGCAATAACTTAAGGGATAGCTTTAAATAAATATTTTATTATTATTATTACTGTATTTTTGTATTATTTTGTATTGTTATTATTTTTTTCTTTTCCAAATATGTATAATTGTAACATGTAAATATAATGTTCATTGGAAAAGGAAAAAAAAGTGATTATAGTGTGTTTAGATTAAGAGGGAAAATGTATTAGTGTTAGGATAGATAGTTTTATTTTTGTATTAGTAAGAAAAGAGGAAAACATTATTTATTTATTTATTTTTGCGTTATTGTTATGGTCTTTTGCGGTGGGGTGTATTTTTCAGTAGAATGATGTATTTGAGAACTCATGCTGAACAAGTCTTGAAGAGAAATGACAATGCAGAAAGAATCACAACCCAGAAACATCACCCAAGGAGACCTTCTGCTGTGCCTTCTGCAACTGGACTTGTTTATCTCGGATTGGCCTTTTTAGTCATCAGCGCGCTTGCAGTAAGCGCGGGATGAGTCCTTCCTGAATCGTCGTTTGCGAAGAAAAGCCAGAGAGGTTCTTATTCCAATAAAAAAATTCCTAATCCAAAAATAAATAAATAAATCCATAGATATTCCTTGGGGTTTTTTTCCCGGGCTGTGAGGCCATGTTCTGGAATAGTTTCGTTCTGACAGTTTCGCCTGCATCTGCAGCTGGCATCCTCAGAGAATGGTTGGGTGGGAGTGTCTCTCTCTGGCTTTTCTTCGCAAACGAAGATTCAGGAAGGACTCCTCCCGAGCTTTCTGCAAGCGCGCTGATGACTAAAAAGGCCAATCTGAGATAAGCATGTCCAGTTGCAGAAAGCACAGTGTGGAATGTATATGCTGTGACCCCTTGTTGGGGGAGTATATGTAAATTTGTGTATTTGAATGGTTAGTTTCTGGGTATAGAAATGCAAGGATTGTTAGTGCCACATTATGTGCTGGGCAGGGCACGTTTCTAGGATGGAGGACCATCGCCTCCCCAAAACAGTACTCTACGGTTAACTTACCATGGGTCAGCGTAAGAGGGGCGCTCCAAAAAAGCGATACAAAGACTCCCTGAAACAACATCTCAGGCTCGGCCAAATTGATCACCAACAATGGTCCGCCCTGGCCTCACATCGGGAGGCATGGAGACGCACTATCCACAATGCTGCAGCCTTATTTGAGAACTCATGCCGAACAAGTCTTGAAGAGAAACGACAATGCAGAAAGAATCACAACCCAAAAACATCACCCAAGGAGACCTTCTGCTGTGCTTTCTGCAACCGGACTTGTTTATCTTGGATTGGCCTTTTTAGTCATCAGCGTTGCAGAAAACGCAGGATGAGTCCTTCCTGAATCTTTCTTTGCTAAGAAAAGCCAGAGATGTAGTGTAGGAAGTCCGAACTTGTGTACATGAGCCCTGGTGGCGCAGTGCTTGAATGCCACTATTGCAAGCCACAACGTTATGAGTTCAATCCCAGAGGGCTGGAAGGTTCACTCAGCCTTCCATCCTTTTGTAGGTCGGTAAAATGAGTACCCGGCTTGTGGGGGCAATTAGCTAACACACATTGGAAACTGCTTAATGCAGTGTAGATGTGTAAATTGCTATTGCTTAAAACAATTTGTAAGCCGCTCCGATAGCCTTGTGGCTGAAGAGCGGGGTAATAAATAACTAATATAAGTACATTAAAAAAAAACATACAGGGTCCATTATCGGAAGCCCAGGGGAGGCAAGCAAGGATGGCGGGAAAAGAGGCGTCCTGCCTTCGGATTGGCTGCGTGGGCGCGACGCGGGAGAGTGAAGCCCCGCCGGCTCCTTGGAGGCGGAGCTGCCCCGTGAGGCGCGCAATTCGGAGGCGCCCTCTGGGACAGCGGCGGGGCGGCCATGAGCTCCGTGGTCCCCGGCTACTCCCCTGGCTTCAAGAAGCCCCCGGAGACGCTGCGCCTGAAGAGGAAGAAGTCTCGGAGAAGCGGGGCGCCCCCGGGCTCCCAGGACTCGCCCGCTGCTGCCGCCGCCGCCGCCGCCCAAGAAGACTCGCCTTTGTCCCCTCGGCCCTACCCGGGGAGCCGGAGGCGCAACCCTTTCTCGAACCTGGGGAACACGCCGCGCCCTCCCAGGCTTTCTTCACCCAGGAAAGGGGGCCCCCCGGCAGGGCGTCCCAGCGGCCCCCCCAACGGACAGGTAACCAACCTCCCGCCTCTCCCAAAGTCAACAAGGCTTGAGGGTCGGGATGCTCCTGGTAGCAGCAGCTCCTCTCTTTCTAAAACCGCAGGAAGAGGGGCTTTTATTAACAGTACCAGTTGTCCTTCCGTATCCACGGATTTGGTCCCCATGGGTTTAAGTCTTCACGGCTTGAAAGATTCGTTAAAAAAATAATAATCCAAAAAGCAAACCTTGATTTTGCCATCTTATATAAGGGACACCATTTTGCTATGCCATTGCATAGAATGGGACTTGAGTATTCACGGATTTGGGTATCCACGGGGCGGGGGTCCTGGAACCAAACCCCAGCGAATAGGAAGGGACAACTATATTAGTAATTCCACTTGAAATATCAAAAGTAAGTTTTGAATTGTATGAGAAAATGATGGCCGAACTCTTCAGTGGATGCTGTTTATCTTACAGAAATAAGTGTGACGTTTTCAAATAAAATAATTGTCATACTGTCTAAAGAATGATATTTTTATCTCTTCTAAACAGCCCTTTAAGCTTTGTAACTTGTGTTTTATTTCATCAAGTAGAATCTTGTCTCCAGAAGGTGTTTTCCTCCATAGTTTATGGTGAAAAACTTGGTCATTTTAGTAGCACTATCTGTTTTTGGTTTGTTTTATTTTTTTACTAAAGTTGATTATAAAGCTTTTTCTTCTGACAAGGAAAAGGTTATGATCACAACCATGCAATAGTTAAGCCCTTTTGGTTACCTTAATATTAATTTGGGACTTTACTCCCACGCTGAAGTTGATGAGGGTCAAAACTGGCTATACAGGATCACTGTTTAATAAGGCTAAAACACCTTATTTAATAAGGCTAAAATACCTCAACAAACAAGTTCTATAGATCTTTATTTAGCAAATACTGTATTTAAATGGGCACCATTGAGAATGTTCATTAATAAGAAAGAATTCCTACAGATGAAGTTTGTGCAGGGTTTAATACATTCTGAGCATTTTTAAAGTTTATGCTAAAAACAATGATATGTTTTATTAGCCTTCCACAAAACTGAACCTATTTTTGCACATCATTCCAGTTTTTAAATGGTCTTCAAGAGGACAGATCTACCCGGAAAGAAGACTATTCTGAAACAGCTACTGTTGACTCATTAGTAAGTGTAAGAATCACCATGGCTGAATGTCTAAATACAAGTAATTTAGATTTTTTATCACATAGGGCCGAGTCCTTTGTGTAAATTTCCACACGTTGCTCTCTGTGCAAGAGGTTCATGCTACTAATCTTCCTCAGTTCCCTTGCAAGCAGAAAGCTATATTCAAAAATCAGCTGCATACGCCCAACCATGTGTATAATGGGTCAGTTGATTGGGCCTTGGCTGCATTCACAGCAAAGCAAAAATATCAAAATTGTAAAACCCTATGAATGAGTGAAACATTGTAGATTTTGCTGAATGACATGTGCCGTGCTGTTTGGGGCATGGGCAGAAAGATGTAGAAAGATTGAGTAAGGGTTGTAGAAATTAAGAATGATCTTGCTGTAAGTGCTTATGGAGAGAAAGAAATCTTATTCACTGAAAGATGAGTGAACTCGGCTTCATATATACATACTGATCTCCGTATAGTTCTTATACCAGTGATGGGTAAAGCGCACACCCCAGATATTTTTAGACTGCATCTCCAGTCATGGTTCACCATTGGCTATACCGTCTAGAGCTAATGGGAATTGCAGTTGAGCAACATCTGGGGGTCTGTACTTTGCCCTCCCCTGCCTTGTACAGAGACTACATGCTTTGCCACAGCAGTCTTCTGCCACTTCAGAGTATCTTGGTTTTTAAAAAATATCTCCCCACCACTTTTGATGGTGTATGTTTTTCCAGGCAATCATTTATAGGGTATTTGGTGGGTGGGAGAGCGGGGGCAGGGGAGGGAGATAAAGCTTCTGCTTATCTCATGATTTTGGAAACACATTTCTTGAGAAGTGTGGCTATACATATTAATATGAAGATTAGTAGAAGCATTCCCTTTTCACATTCTTTCTTAGTCATTTATGCTTGTGAACATGTTGCTCACAGAGCATAATCCTTGGTGAATTGAACACATAAAAAACCACCCTGAGTGCTGTAATATTTTGATTCTGGCTTATTTAGTTAGATATTTCCCCCCAAAACCTAACATGTCTGAGGAAACACTAAATGTTAAGTTCTAGTGCACTGGCAATTTAAAACTTTTCTTTTGTAGTTCTTGAATTTGTACTAGTAGATTCTAAGCTTCCAGTTCTTAGAGAACTCCTTCTGTGTTGATTGTAAAGAAACACCTGCCTGTCTGCTCCAGAATCCTCCTGTGATACAGATTATTTGAGAGCATGTATTTGGCCAGGGTGCTCACAAATGAATACAGGTTGACCCCCATATCTGTGGGGTACATGTTCCAAGACCCCCTGTGGACACGTGAAACCATGAACAACTCTATTATTTTCAATGAGACGAACATAAGAAGTTGACCATAGAATCACATTGGAGGACCTAGAAATGCCTAGAGAGAACATATTTTTTCAGACTTGGATAAGTGAAACCAGACACCAAATCCATGGATATGGGGGTCGACCTGTATATGCATTAGTAGGTTTCTTGCAGCAACATAATTTGTTATTGATTGACACCAGGTTAGTAGTCTAGCAAAAGTAGGTAAGTTTCTTCCAAACTTCCCTGAGAAGTCTCTCTGTTTCCGCAAGGGGCTCCAGGGTTTCTACAAACACATTCTCCCATAACCATAACCTTTATTGTTTTAGACACATTTCTGTTGAGTAGGGTATGAGCGGCCTCCTGAAAAAGCTCTCTAGCTGATGGTATGTCCATGTGAGCCTAGGGCCCAGCAACAGCTTTTGAGAAATGTTGGGAATTTGGTATAGGCACCTGCCTTTTGCACAGTGAAGATGCTGTATTGGTAGTGGTGGGGAAGTTGGTGCAATTAAAAAAAAAGTATGTATTTATTTTTGCTGTACTTTGTGTTTGCTGTCAAGATAGTAGCCATTATTAAAGGCTACAAGCATGCCAGTGCATATCTAGTTCACCAGGTTCCTCCCGCAGCCAACACTGGTCTTGAAAGTTGCTTTGGAATTATGCATTGGGTACGTAGACTGGCAGTACACTGTATTGGAGAGAATGCATTGGATAACTGGTGGTAGCATTGCTGTGTGTCTGGTTTCAGGTTGACACTGGATAGGCTGGGTAAAGGAAGATATGTTGTTGATGTAGCTGAAGGGTATGAAGGAGTAGAATACCTTTTCAGGCAGTTATCTGGGTCAGTAATGAACTTGCTTGTTTCGCTGACTTGGGTTTATGTTACATTAGGAAATGTATCAATAGGAGTATACTGTCTAGATTGAGGGGGACACCACAATTCAGGAAGGATGTTGACAAGCTGGAGCCTGTCCAGAAGAGGGCAACCAAAATGGTGGGAGGCCTGGAAGCTGTGTCCTATGAGGTGTGGCTTTGGGATCTGGGTATGTTTAGCCTGGAGAAGAGAAGGTTAAGAGGTGACATGATAGTCATGTTTAAATATTTGAAGGGCTGTCCTATTGAGGATGGGGCAAGCTTGTTTTCTGCAGCTCCGGCAACTGGGACACGGAGCAATGGATTCAAACTCCAGGAAAAGAGATTCCAGCTAAACATTAGGAAGAACATCGTTCCTGACAGTAAGAGCTGTTCAGAAGTGGAATACACTGCCTCGTAGTGTGGTGGAGTCTCCTTCTTTGGGGTTTTTTAAACAGAGGCTAGATGGCCATCTGTCTGGAGTGCTTTGATTGTGTATTCCTGCAAGGCAGGGGGTTGGACTGGATGGCCCTCGTGGTCTCTTCCAATTTTATGATTCTATGACTATGACTGAATCTATTCTATTTCCAGGTGTTTACTGTACACCTGCTCAAGTGTTTACTGTACACCTGTTCAGGTTTTCCTTGTTGTGTAGCAAGTCCATTCTACATTTCAAATCCAGGTTAAATGGTATTCTTGACTAGTTTAGGTATAGATTACATTATGCTGTGGTCACTGCAGACAAAGGAAGAGTGTGCTCCTTCCAAGCAGCCAACTGATGCCATTTTAATAAAGTAGCTTTCTTATAATTTGTTAAATATTTATGTTTTGCAAGGACCTCCCATCTCAGACCACTGCCAATACTGATGTTCCTTCCTTCCCAAGTTATGAATTTCCTGTGGACTGGAGTATTAAAACCCGTCTTTTGTTCACGTCTTCTCAATCGTTTGCATGGGCAGATCACATAAAAGCACAAGAAGAATCACAAGGATATGTCCAACATTGTAGATCAACATTTATAAACCTTCCCCAAAGTATTCCGGTAACTATTTACTTTAATTCATATCTCTGTTTCTCACAACATAGGACCAAAACCAAAAGTGGCTTACAAGTATAGAACAAGATATCACTAAAAATCTGATGATAAAATGTTTTTTTTTAAATGATTAAATATGCCAACATGTTAAACTACCTATAATGTGTGTGTGTGTGTTATAAAATGCAACATGCTCATCCCATTAAAAACTTCTGTACAACTAGTTAATTCCCAGATGTCTTCATTCAGTCTTTAAGAGGCACACTCTTAAGAGTAAGATTTCTACCATCTCTCCTGCCCCCCACCATTATATGTTGGCTAGATAGTTCAGTTTGCATCAGGACATTAGATTTCCTCCTCAGACTAAATCAATGTCAAAAACTCAGTGAACAAATTGTGAGCAGGACTCAGTGCATTTAAAACTGGAGTGAGAGATTGTATTGATTTGTGTTAGGCTGATTGTCAGGATAGTTTAACTAATTTTATATTGGCCATTTTAAGTACTCCTTGTCTCCTTGGCCTCTTTTCTATGTTTTTAAACAGAGCCTAAACAAAGTGTGCTTTCACTTTCTAGTGAACAAGTAACAAGCTACTTCTACAGATGTCTTATATTTCTCCTTTGTGCTTTCACTGAAGTGGGGTATAGGTGAAGAAAAATCTACGTTTTAAAAAAATCTCTAGCATAAACAAGGATATTTTTGATCCTTGACCACAAGTTGCAGATTGTCAAAATTTATTTTTTATTAGTAGGGTTCCAGTGGAAATTAAGGAATACCTTCATAGCAATTGTTTTTACTTGTAAAAGAAAAGATATCCAAAACTCAAGGCACGATTGGAGGAATAGAAACAGAGCTTTAAATCATAATCTGTATTTGTTTTAAATGTATTCCCCTTCTGCCACTATGGATTTCAGCATACTCACAGATGCACTCAGCAGTAGTCTAAAATATGGACCTATCCAATGGTTTGACCAGTTGAATTGATGGGAATTTATACAAGTTCTGTTGATTCAATGGTTCATTTTAGCTGGGATTAACAAGTGAGTTTAGATCAGATTTTTTTTTTCATGGCAACCAGGCACCAACTCAGTTGTATTTTGATTTTAGTTACTGCCTAAATTTATGTTTAATCAATGTAGCTAGTGTAGATGGTACCTCAGAACTTCATAGTTAATATTTCTCATAGTCCTCTTAAAATACCTGCTTATGTGGCTCATGGCCATATTGTTTACTGTGAAAATTTTCAGACATCTTAGAAAGAGCATTTTAAAATATAATTTCAGTATTTTCACATCTTAGGAACCAAAACTCTGTACAGAACTACGATGTGCTTTCCAGCAAAGCCTTGTATATTGGCTTCATCCTTTCCTGCCATGGCTGCACCTGTTTCCTCGTATTGGAGCAGATAGGAAAATGGCCAGAAAAAATAATCCTTGGTCCTATGATGAAGAACTCCAACAAATTCTCATGAGTGAATGGTAAGTTGAAATGAATGGCAATGTAAACTCAGCGATAAATTTCAAAGGTGTTTTAAAGAGTTATCACACAAAAGAAGAAATGCAGTGTCAAGTAATGATACAATGGTCTGGACAGTTTAGACCAGAGAAGTGTCAAGGAATGGGGAAACACTTTATTCTTTTCCTGCCTGCCCGTGCATTGCTCCACAGCACCTCCCCTGCCCTACAGTTCTAAAAGTAAGTCTTTGCTATTATGACCATGTGATGAATGTGGTTTTGTGAGTGGTAGATGTGTCCAAATGAGAATGGCCAAGATGATAAAAGGTCTGGAAACCAACAGCTGAAGAAGTTAGATATGTTTCTCCTGGAGAAGACAAGATTGATGGGTGCTACGACAGCCATCTTTAAATATTTGAAAGGAAGTCATACAGAAGCTTGGCCAACCTTGTTTTCTGAGTTAGTTTCCTGTTCCAGAAGATAGGACCTAAACCAGTGGGTTCAAATTACAAGAAGAGAAATTAAGCAGTTAAGCATTAGGAACAACTTTATGATGGGAAGAGTTCTTTGACAGTGGAACAGGCTGCTTTTGAAAGTTATATATGCTCTTTCATCAGATGTATTCAAATAGATATTGAATGGCCAGTGGCAGGGATGGTCCTGCAGTGATAGGGGGTTGGGGTAGATGGCTTTTGAGACTGCTGGCAACTTTCGTTCTGTTCTCTGATACACTCAATGTAGCAGTCTGTTCTCAATCATCATGCAAACTTTTGGTTTAACGACTAAAATGGTGAAAGGTCTGGAAACCATGTCTTATGAGGAAAGACTTAGGGAGCTGGGTATGTTTAGCCTAGAAAAAATGATGGTTAAGGGGCGATATGATAGCCCTGTTTAAGTAGTTGAAGGGGTGTCACATTGAGGATGGAGCAAGCTTGTTTTCTGCTGCTCCAGAGACTAGAACACGGAACAATAGATCCAAGCTCCATGAACAGAGATTCCACCCCAACATTAGGAGGAACTTTCTGACATTAAGAGCTGTTCGGCAGTGGAACACACTCCCTTGGAGCATGGTGGGGTCTCCTTCCTTGGAGGTCTTTAAACAGAGGCTGGATGGCCATCTGTCAGGGATGCTTTGATCGTGGTCTCTTCCAACTCTACAATTCTATGATTCTATGCTTAAAAGTTTTCTGACCTGCATCCTCTTCCCTATGCTGGAACATTGGCTGCTACCAGACTGCAAAAATAATGCAGCTTGATACCACTTTAACTATCATGACTCCATCCTATGGAATCTTGGGATCTGTAGTTTTTGTGGCACCAGAGCTCTCTGGCAGAGAAGGTTAAATATCTTACAAAACTACAAATCCCAAAATTCCGTAGCATTGAGTGTGGCAGTTAAAGCAGTGTCAAACTGCATTATTTCTGCAGTGTGTCAGCAACCACACTCACAGCCAGCCCACAAAAGAGGAAGAGAAGCAAACTACTTTGGTTGTTTCAGTACCCATCACCACTGCAACCCTGGATTAAATAATATAAATTAGGGTACATCTTGGTTTTTAATCTTAAGGATTATATTGCAGCAGAGCAAGCATCTGTATTAAACATACCGTTCTCTGTCCACCTCCCATTGTTTATTCATGCCTACCTGCCTCTCTTTCCCTTTCTGCTACTCTTCAGTTGCTCATCCAGACATTTCCTCAGGGTCGGTTTCGTAGTTGTTGTATTTATGCTTGTATGGGCTCATCTACATGGGTAGAATATGCCTGCTCTGCTGTTACCTGTATGGAACAGGATGGAGTTCAGACCAACATGCTGACCAATCTTACGGCCTCCCATGTCCCACTCTCTGCAACCAGTAAGTCATCCCACAACACGTGACCAACACCCCTGCATGTTACCAACCTTGGTCACGTGCTGTGGGACTCCTTCCTTGTTGCAATCTGTTTTTTTGCTGGCAGGAGTGGATTTAAGGGCAGGGGGTGTTAATGGTGTAATGGGCCTTACCCCGTCTTGGCCCTGGAGGTTGTGAGGACCGCCCAGGGCCAAAAGCCCTGCATTGTCTGAACTGCAGGGCTCTTAAGACAGGGGCAAGATGGGGTAAATTGCCCACCTAGACAAGCCTGTGTTTGGTTAAAGGATGTACATACTCTGTGCTAAATAAACTAGACTGCATATGTGCTGTTTTTAAGGTTTTATATAGTCTTAATGCATTGTAATATTTTAATGTTTAGTCTTTTAACTTCATAAATTGTTTGTTTTTAAAATCTAATATACTTTTATTTTGGCTTTTGTATTATTTTTAATTTGTATTGTTTTAAATGTATTGTTAGCTGCCTTGAGTTCCATTAGAAAGGTGGGATATAAATTAATAATAATAATAATAATAATAATAATAACAATAATCTTGAAAAAAATAATTTTACACTTGTTGAAGAAAAGCTGTTTTATGTCACCTGTATGAGTTAGGCAAGTTGGGCAGATTTATTTAATATATCTCCCATAATGTATTTTGATTTTGCTAGTTCTGAGAATGTGCAAAGAACTATGAGGGACATTAATTCATTTGCTTGAATGCTCTTCAGTACAAAAAACATTCCCTCCAAATAGAAAACTAGCTGTCCAGAAGAAAACACATTGATGTTCTTAGTAGATGGCATGTTTCTGTCTGGAGAAGTATTCAGTTATGTGAACCCTACACTAGTACCCTAAAGTGGTATTGGTTTGCTAAATTGCCTGATTTTACTTTCTTATACATTTAAAAAATCAAATACAGTTGTCCCTCCACATTCATGGATTTGACATTCACAGATTTGAGTATTCAAGGCTTGAAAAATATTCTTAAAAAAATAACAATCCTAATAGCAAACCTTGATTTTGCCATCTTACATAAGGGACACCATTTTGCTATGCCATTGCATATCATGGGACTTGAGTATTCACGGATTTGGGTATTCACGGGGGGTTCTGGAACCAAACCCCAGCGAATGTGAAGGGACAACTGTAATACTGAATTATTTCTTCATAACTTAATCATCACCATCAATTGGCAATAATAATAATAATAAATTTATTTCTATCCCGCCTCTCTGCAACGCAATTGGGGCGGCTTACAATATTAAAAACTCCATAATCACAATACCCTAGCCCACCCACCCCTTAAAATAATATTAAATTATGAAGGATTAAAAACATACAATAATTAAAAATATATAAATTAGAAGAAAAAATTAAAACATACAATCACAGCCCAGAAAGGACAGCCAAGTCTTGGGCCAGGATAATTATTCAGGAAAGGCCTGCCGGAAAACATCCATCTTGACAGCTGCCGGAAAACATCCGTCTTGGGATGGCCCCCCTCCATCCCAACTGCCATTGCCCTGGATGCAGAGGACAGAGCTCCATCTTGCCTCAGCTCAGAAGCAGAACAGCCCTTCCTCCATCCCAACTGCCATTGCCCTGGCCACGGAGGCAGAGAAGAGAATGCTAGACTTAATCTCTTCTGCTACTGCCATCACCTTTCTTTTTGTATCATGTCTTCATTTGATTGTAAGCTTGAGGGCAGGGAACTGTTTTGTTGTTCTTTTTCTTGTAAAGTGCCATGTACATTGATGGTGCTATAGAAATAAAAGATAATAATCATCATAATTAAATCATCTGAACATAAACTTCTTATTTCTATAATTAATCTCAAAACTGAATCATTGCCTTCTGTCAGATTGAAAAACTTACATCTGGTACCTTAGTAAACTATAGTTCATTGCAGTAAGAACATGCTTAGTTTGACCTGGGCCTTATGCACACCTTGTCCATCCTGCTCTGGGTAGGGGCTGAGCAAGCTTTGAAGCTTTCGTTTCTATTTTGCTAGACCACAGTTTGTGGTTCCCAAACTGACAATTTAAAAAGTTAACTATGTTGGTTCAAAATATGGCTTGTTTTAATAAACCATTGTTAACAATAGCTACAGTTCAGGATTTGAATAATCCAGTAAGCATTGGTTAATGGAAAACTGAATCAAAAACTTCTGATCTCCTAGTGAAACCATGGGAGGAGTGTATGAAGTGAAGGCTTGCAATGGATTGTTCTCTTCACACTAAACTATGGTTTAGTGCACAGGTGTACAAAGTGCACTCCACTAAGGCTGTGGGGCTGGTAACCTTTTGGATGAGAAAAGGTTATTTGCTGTTTTTGAAGGTCTGCTGGAGTGATGATCTTACACAAAACACCCCCAAACACAAAATCAAAATGGTTAGTGGCCTTTGGTCACTTCCATTTTTGTTTTTTTGTTTTTTGCTGACCTTACACATTTTCAAACCTTAAATCATTTTTTTTTCTTCCTGGTTTAAGACAGTCCACCCTGTGAGTAGGTTTTGCTTACCTCACTTTTGCTGCTTCCAGAAGATAGGCTGACCATTTTGTATCTTGTTTCTTCCACTTACAGGTCTCTCAGTTTTACCTCTCTATATAATCTGTTGAGAGCGAAGCTATGTCCCTATTTCTATGTTTGCAGTTATCAGTTTACTGTGCTCTTCCGTGCAGCAGGACTTGCTGGAAGTGATGTGATCACTGCACTGATTTCTCCTACAACCAAAGGCTTAAGGGAAGCCATGAAAAGTGAAGGTAAGAACAGAAGTATGACTGAATAAAATCTGAAAAACTTACAAATGTATCTTGTGTTATACACTGGACAAGCATCATTTGCTTACCTTTCCTCCTTCCTTTTCAGGCATTGAATTTTATATGCCATTCCAAGAAATTAGAAAAAGAAAATCAAATGTTTTAGCATCCCATTTACAATTAGGACTTGCTAATGATTCTGAAAGAACAGGCAAGGATGCTGAAAATGAAGAGTATGTAATAAAATGTTTATTATGGGGCTTTGTGCATTTCTTGCTGGAAAAAATCTCTCTCTTACTGCATGCTGAAAGTACTAAATTCTAAGACCAAAAATTTCTTCATTAAAAAGAATAAAATACTATTTAAAATACTAGATTGAAAAAAATCTATATTTTTTAAAATATTCATGTTATTGCATAATATGAATAGGTCAAAGGGCTTGTTATGTGAATAGGAGGGGTGAAAAGCATGCTCACCAAAAAAAAGGGAAGGGGGAGAAAAAAAGAATAGCAGTGCCTTTCAGACTGATTTTAACGTAAGCTTTTATGGGTACCAGTCCACTTCTTCAGATATACAGTCGTCCCTTCACATTCGCGGTTTTGATTATTCGCGGAAAGCCACCTGCCCCCCACTCTCCACTCCGTCCCTTCCCAAGGCAGTGAAGGTGTTCTCAGGAATCCCTTCGCTGCCTTGGGAAAGGGGTGTGTGGAAAGCCTCCCTCATTCCAGCCCAGTCCCTTCCCAAGGCAGCGAGGACCCCCTACGCCACTTTGGGAAGGGTGGGGGGGGTGAGGGAGAGTGGCGGCGGGGGCTTCAGAAGCCCCCGTAGCCACTCTGGGAAGGGCGGGGGGTGATGGAGAGTGGTGGCGGGGGCTTCTGAAGCCCCCGTAGCCACTCTGGGAAGGGCGGGGGGTGAGAAAGGCCGGAGAGAGGCAGCGCAGCCTCCTCCCCACTCGCCTGCCCGCCCGCTGCTGTCCCCGGCCTTTCAAAGCGGGCTCCGGGGCTCCAAAGCCCCGGCACCTGCTTCGGAAGGCTGGGGAGAGGCAGCACAGCCTCCTCCCCACCCACACGCTGCCTTCCCCGGCCTTTCTCAGCAGGCTCCAGGGCTCCAAAGCACGGACCCCGCTGAGAAAGGCAGGGGAGAGGCAGCGCAGCCTCCTTCCCACCCACACGCTGCCTTCCCTGGCCTTTCTCAGTGGGATCCGGGGCTTCTAAGGCCTGGAGTCCCCTGAGAAAGGCCGCTTAGAGGCCAGCCAGGCTGGCCAGACACCCTCCCGCTGCCTCCCTCCCTCTGGGGGGGTGCTGCGGGAGCAGTATCTGTTATTTGCGGTTTTTCCACATTCGCGGGGATCTCAAGAACCTAACCCCCGCGAACGTGGAGGGACAACTGTAGTACAGAGTATAGTTCAGAATACATCTGAAGTAGATCGGTATCCATGAAAGTCATGCTGAAATAAAAATCAGACTTAAGGGTGCTGCTACATACCTCCCCCCCTCCCTTTCCCTTTTTTATGCTGCAAGAGACTAACATTCCTTTGAAAACTCTCGTTATCCATTTCCAAAAATATAGATTGTATTTCTCAAGGAATTCTGGCACAGTTTCAAGAAACAAGGGTAAAATATTCTTGCTCCTTTTCCCCCTCCCACATGATAACTTACTTTCCTGCTAGCAATTCCTGTTCTAATAGAATGCTTAAATGTTAAATCTTTTATTAAAGTAGATATTTCTTGTTAGGGAACAACAGATGAGTGGTGGTTATGATGAAGAGGAGGAGGAGGAGGATGGATTTTTATGGTTGGAACTGATGGGAGTTCATGACAAAATTAAAAAGCCTGATACAATTTCTATCCAACTGTATCCTTTCAAGGAGTGAGTTGCTTTCTTTAAGCAGTGATTTACATCTGTGTACATGGGTAGTGTACTGAATATTTGTTTCTTACAATTGAGAATGTGATTCTTAGTAGAGTGGGGAGATAGAAATATGTTTTTTTCATGTGCTATTTGGGATCTGAATTGCAGAATAGTTGCAGTCTCAAAATGACAATGAATATTTTAAGTTGCTTCATTTACTACACTATTTTAATTTGTGTAAATTTTGCAAAATCACAATTTTCTTTCTTAGTTTTATGGCTGTTGTTCTCTTTAGAACCCGTATTGTGCCAACTTCTTTCCATAACAATTTGTTTTTGTCTCTCTGTTTCCCTTCACTATAGTCTTCATTAGTTGAACATTTGATTCTACAGTAGACCCTTGATATCCGCTGGGGTTTGCTTCCAGGACCTCCCGTAGATATCAAAATCTGTGGATGCTGAAGTACCAATATATACAATGGCTTAGTAAAATGGTGTCCCTTACATAAAATGGTGAACAGCAAGGTTTGCTATTTAGAATGTTTATTTTTGGAATATTTTCAAGCCATGGATTGTGGAATCTGTGAATGCAGAATCCCTGGATAGTGAGGACCAACTGTAGTTTATTATCCTTTCTCAATACTCATTTTTTTGGAAAGTTTCTGATCTTCTTCTTTTCTGCAGACACTCCTCTGTCTTGACTAAATGGTCCAGTATTACATGCTTGCTCTTTTGTTTTGGTTAAAATGTTTCAGGCTGTGTCAGTTTAGAGGGACAGTAACCTGTTCTCTAGAACAAAGCTTCTTAAACTGGGTTGTGACCCCATATGGGGTCGCGTAACTGGATGTGGAGGTCGGGAAAAATTTGGCAACAGACAATTTGATTTCTATACCTATTTTATATACACAGGTCATGTAAAAATTTCTTGGGTGAAAAGGGGGTTGTGAGTGGGAAAAGTTTAAGAAGCCCTGCTCTAGAACAGAGCCAGGGTTGCACTGGGAAACTGTTTCCCTACATTTGAGTTACATTTTTCTCTCTCTTGCGTTCCAGAATGGCTTGTGGTCAGGACACCGAGAACTAGTCTGCAAATGTGTTTGGAGATGTTTGTTTTGAAACCATTGGCAGTTGAATATATAGAGAAAAATACATAACTTTGCAGAACTCCTCTAGCAGTTCCTTTTGAGAGCTTGACGGGACAGTTGCATTCTGTCTTTCACACAAGCACATGTGAGGGGGAGGAGAGCAGTTGAGTCAGGCATATTCAAACTATCAAGGCCCATTGTGCTGTATTTTTCAGTACAGTGTGATTGACTTCCAAACAAACACACTGTTGAATCTGAACAAATTGGAAAGGAATGGATGTTTCATGAAACTGTTTATCCTTTAATTTTTAGGCCAGCTCTAGCAGATATATACTTTCAGCATATACCACAGTCATTAATGAACTTAATTAGGATGTGGGAAGTAAATCAATGCAAATGTGCACCTTGCAAAATAATAAGGTTGGGGGTGGGGTAATCCTACTGCTTCTTGACCCCCCACCCTTTGTCTTTTGATCCTCCCTCCCTCCTTTCTTCTGTCCACTTTTCTCCTCACAGTTTTGCCTGCCTACCTTCTATACTTTCAGCCTTTGTCCTTGCCCAAATACATATATAAATACTTAACACACACCTCTCCCTTCCTCTTTTTGCTACCTGCCTGGATTCCAGCAGCAGAGAGGAAAGAATTGACTGCCCGAGTACTCTGTCTTCTCCCTAAAACAGGAGAGTCCTCCTGTCTAACATTTCAAAGGGTCATTGAGCAGAAACATCACTGGCATGGTAAAAAAGCATACAAGTGCATCTTTTTCCATGGCAGCTTTCTTTTGAGAGGGGGTTGCAAGAGCAGCAAGATCAAAGTGCATGCTTAGATAAGAAAGCTTTTATTACTCCTAATTCCTAAAAATAGTGCTCTTTCTGCAGACTTCTGATGCTTTGTGTTAATCTGCTATTATATCTCTCTGCACATTCTCCTTGACATTTTGCCTGTGTAGCAGTAAAGAGAGAAATGAGGTACAGATGGATCACAAGCCTGAATCTGTCGTATTAGTGAAAGGAACAAACACATTCACCTTGCTAAACTTTTTGATGAACTGTAAGAGTTTGGTGGCTTCTGCTGGTCCTCAGGCTGGTCTCCCTCCAACACTGCTGTCCCCAGTTGCTTTTAGAGGTGCAACAATGCAGATGCTCAAGGTAAAAGGTGTAGCAACACAATTATAAAACAAACAGTGGACATATGATTTGTGGGGTGGGGAGGGCAGGGTCAGAGCTGGAATCTGTCTTTCCTGGACTAGAGTTCCTTCCATCCATAGAAATATTCAGATTCAGTGAAGATCTTCTTCTGGTAAAATGATAGGAGGTGATGTCCAGCAATTTCCCCTGCAGCCCTCTATGCTGAAAATCAGCTCTAGATAGTTGGGAGAACCTTCAGAACAGCATGGGAAATGGATGGGAAAGCTAAGAAACTCCAGGAATATTCTGAGTAGCTCCACCTGTGGTATTCCTTTTGGCAGAAGGAAGCACTGCATTCAAACTATTGAATAATGAACTCTTGGAATCTGATATTGTTTCATGTCACTGGCATGCCTGTTGGCCCAATTTATTGCCCTTTCACTACATTGTGATTAAATGTTCAAAATGCCTGCCTCATAAGATAAAATAATTTCAAACTGCTACTCTGAGCTCTGACATTATAATATAAGGAGATTATATCCAGGATGTGCCTTCCACAGGGAGAGGTTCTACATACATACAAGGTGCCACCACTGCTTTCAGAGATGCCCTGCCCCTGGCCCCCTCGAGACTACCTTACTGAGTGGGACTGCCAAAGGGGTGGATGTGGAAGTGGATGCTACTCTTTATATATTAATGGAAATAGTACACAAAAATATATACCATGGGAAACTTGAAAAAAATGAGCATGTTAAACAAAACAGCACACAATGTTATGAATTTCTGTACCCTTCATAATTTTTGAAAAAAAAATCTGATGCAAACACAGAAAAAATGAATGGACTAGAAAAATGAAGAAGTGAAAGAATCTGAAACATAAATCAGAGGTGGGTAATTTTGTCGACCTTGGAGCCAAGTTTTGATCCTTTGCACGTGCTGCAGGTCCAAAAATGTCCAGAAATATGTACAACTGAAAAAGGGGTTGGACATCCACTTTCAGTTTGGGTTTTGGGGGCCTTGGGAGGTGTCTTGTGGGAGGCTTTATATCTAAGCTGTTGTTCCTGGATGCCTCCAGAAGCTCATGGAAAATATTTTTGGCTGGTGTTTTTCCCCCTTATAGCTCAAAGAAACCTTTGGGGATGGGGAAATGTATGGACTTTGTTCACATTGCTAGAATGTGAACAAGCAGCAACTTAATATGCCGTAATACCTTCCTTTTTTTTCTTTTTTTTTAGGCCCGAAGCATAAATGTAAAAACACAAGTCCATTCACATTACAAAGATGCATTTAGTTTGGAGATTGTGGGTCCTGTCATGCCTCACTCTTTACATTCTTTGTCTATGCTGCTGAAATCTGCTCAGAATGGATCTTTCTCAGCTGTGTGTTATACACATGAGCCAACAGCAGTGTTCAACACAGGCATCAGCAATGACCAGAACATAGAGAAGGTAAGCAGATTTTGTGCCCATTACAAACCATCTTTTGAGCAGCTTATTAGTTGAAAAGCCCAATGGATTTTCATTCTATAAGTGTTCTCTAAGTCTTTTTCAGGGGCCACTTAGAATCAAGACTTTAGAAATGCCTCTCAGGAAATTTCTCTTCTAAATGGCCCCCTGAAGAAGGTCTTAAGAGCACCTATAGGCTGAAATGTGCTGGGTTTTCCAACTAAAAAATCATATTCGGAGTACCTTGAGATGCTTCTCTTGTGGTTTTATTGTATGCCAGTTTTTATTTTTTAGTGCATCATAAATAGAAAGCTGAGAGAGGAGATAAAGGTAAACTGTTAATTATACTGCGTTAAGAGCAGAGGGGCATGGTGTGGAGGTCTTGTAACTTTTGAGAACGTGGCACTCCTGGATCAGACCAAAGATACTTTCTGACCCAGCATACTATTCTCATAGTGACTGAACAGCAGATGCCTAAGGGAAGCCCACAAGGTTGGGAGAAGTGTAATACTAACTTCCACTTCTGCCTGTCAGCACTTGGTATTGAACAACGTTGTCTCACTGAGACTCATACATAACCATTGTGAGTAGCAGTAATAACATTCTCCTTAACAACTTTGTCTAATTACCTTTTAGAGCTATGATAATCATCCTGATGGTATACTGCTCAACACAACAATGTAATAGTAGTACAGCAAGGACAGAAAAGGACAACAGGGTGAATATCAGCTCTAGTTGCCTTTGCCCCATCCAGCAGCCATTCAGACTGTAGCTGAGGGTCAGATTGGCAGAATGGCCCCACTGTTGATTCAACTGTTTTTGGTTCCTCCTTTTGTTTTCATTCCAGATGGCCATAATAAAAAGACCAAGAGCTTCCTGGTTACTTTACACATGATTTGTATAATATTAAGAACTGATGCTAATTGTTTTCTATTTCCATTGCCTTTTCTGTTATGTCTTCAGATGATAAGCTTCACAGCAGGGACTGTAAGCCACTCTGGGAATTTTTCTGGTGGAAAACCATGGTATTAATGATTTATGTAAGATTTATGTAAGATTAAAATATTTTTTTGTACATCTCAATTTCCACAGGACTCGCTTGGCAAAGACCTTTGCAATTGTGGACTACATCCTAGTACTTTGAATCAACTTGCTCTTTGTCCAACACTAGGAAAGTCTTCTATAAGGACCCTTGAAGTCAGTGATTACATGTATACATGGAAAGTCTAAGCCAGTACTATCAGTCAATTGCTGTTTATAGTGTTTCTTGAAATACTCTGCTGCTTGAAAACTCAGCCCACTGGGTGGGTGAGCTTTCTGTAACGCAAGCTGATAAAAAACTGTTCTGTATAGCCAGTCTAATACAGCTGCTTTTATTTTTTTCAAGGTTGAAACATTTTAAATTAAAGTTTAATTTTTAAATCCTGTGTATTTTTATGAAGGTAAAAGGTTCTAAAATAAATAATTCACATCACAGAATAAATGCCCAAATACTAGGGTAAGGAAGAAAACTTTTGATACTGTTTGTGAGCTGTTATAGGTTTGCTAAGAAATGGCTGATGGGCCCAGTCTGAAGGCCAGCAGTTGCTGCAGTCCTTTTACCCTATTCTCAATGGCCCTTTCCTTGAAAATCTTGCCAGTTTCAATACAACTGGTGATTTAAAAAGTGCTGAATAATGGCTGAGTAGTGGAATATGGCTTTTGTGTGGACTTCGTGCTTGTCCAAATAGTAATATTCATAGCAAACACCAGAGAAATTCAATACAGCATACATTTTAAAAACCTAGTTCAAATATTTAAAACCTTTTTAATATTTTGCAAAACTAGTATCTGAAGCTTCATCTACTATGACTTCCTTATATTCAGTTCTATATTCTGCACTTAAAATTCTTTTAGCTTTTTTAGTGTACATGTTATGCAACTTTATTCAAATCACTATATGAACAGTACACCTTCATAAGAGTGTTCAGTTTAATACCAAACAAGACTGGTGTAAAAGCTTACTCATTAAAACTAGTTGTTCTACATTTTTATAAGCACATGCTTGAATCTACCAAATTTTATGTAGTCCAGTTTTCAAGTGAGGCAAATACATTTTGACTATCTTTCACCACTTCCTGATCCCAGTAATTGCTGCAATAAGGGCATAATTGTAAGGTGCTATGTATCTGAAGGCCCATCGGTGAAACCAAATAGAGCCAAAACATGTCATTGGAAATATGTTCTAAACACCAGCAGAAAGAATAATCTTCAAATAAGTAAGCCGTACTTTGAACAGAGACTGAGGTTTAGGGATCTTAATTTATGTTTAATGTATACAATTAAAATCTAGAATATAATTATTTTTTCAGAATATCTGCCAATGGTGAGAAAATGCTAATAGAGGCAATATATAAAATAGAAGTACATGTCTGTACACTGTTTACACATTTATCTTGCAATTAAGTTCATTAGTTGGTCCATAAAAACCAAACCAATTGCAACTTTATTAACTGCAGTGCTGTGAAAAAAATGGGCTAAGATGCAAGCAGAGGCTGCCACCATTGACTGCACTTAAACTCTTGAAATATCCTCTTTGATATCTTATGATTTCAAAGAATTCAGGACATCTCTCATATTGAATTGACTACTCTAACTACTGTTGTAAATAGTATCTAAATACAGTTTCCCATGATCTTCAACCAAAGGCTTATCTAGTAGTGAAGGTAACAAACAGCTAGCATTTTAAATTATTAAAGAATTCAGTTATGCTAAATAGTAAAATCCTGTGAGGCTTACTGGGGGCTTTTAAGAAGTCATAACAGGAAACCACCTTGTCACTACTAATGATTCTGCAGATAAACAGTAATATAACATCTTCATGGGTTGTTAACTGATCAGTAAATAAGAACAAACTTGTGCTGCTTTATTGACAAGGCTGCGTACAATATTAGCATCATTCTACATCCCCCATCCAGTTATAGCTGAACACTTGTTTGCCACAAATGTATACAATCAACATCAGGCATTATATTTGACACAGAAAATTACAATGTCATATTCTTTGTACCAAAACATGCAGATAAATTATGTTGCAATTCTCATCAGTTCTGTTGTATATGCTTTCTTCTCATGTAAATGTAGATCCCCCCCACCATACTAGATAATTGTATTAAACTCTAAACAATTGTCAAAGGGAAACAGTGACTGCAGCATCACCCAGCAAATTAATTATTTTTGATTTGCAGATAAAATAGGGCCAGACACTAGCATTAGCTGCCAGCTGTTGTAGATTCAGACTACACAACTTTGCTGATTCTAACAAACTTTACCAAAACTATGGGAACTGCATCATGGTACAAAATAGTAACAATTTACATTTCATACTGAAGGGTGAAGACTGAGCTTTAAAACAAGTTATGGATATTTTCAGTCATGTTTTGATTTTTAGTAATTTAAGAAATAATGACATCACTAACAATAATATACATACCAGAACTAAATGATTTAAATACATTTTCCATGTACAAAAAGAAAAGCCTGAAGGTGTCTGTACAGTTTTTACAATGACTTGCTAATGTATTTACAAAATCACAGGAGGGAAATAACCCTTTTATGCAGAATAAAAACATCTGAAATGTCAATATAAAAACAACTGTTTAGTTGTGTGAGGCACTCCTGAAGCTGGTGGCATTAGCCAAGAGGTCCTTTGGTACTAGTCCCAATGCTTGGAGAGCCACAGTAGCTGCCATGGCTTTAGCATGCTTCTTATTGGGACTGACAAAAGTAGGTTTATGTTCAACTCCATTGACCATAACCTGTATGAGAAAAAAAGTTTTCAAAATTAAGTACCGTGTATTTTTTTCTTCCTAGAGAAGATAAAAAAAAATTAAGGCTATACAGTACCTACTGACTATTCTGTATGCTGACATACTATGTACTAATGCGAATTATTTATTGAGACATTTTAACCACACAGAATAAAAATAGTAAAGCTGCCAGCCAACCAACCATGAAAGTCAATTAGCACACAATTAGCCTATTATAATGCTTCCCATCTGTTTTTATACATGTTTGTTTCAAAGATTACATTTTTTTCAGATATCCGTTGCCCATTTGATTAGGGGATGTTTTAAAGTAAATACAAGGTGTTGCATCAGTATTTACCCATTGGACTGTCTCACATTTTGTTACAACATTCACATTGCTCTTGTGGTTGTTTCTAATGGCCTGCTTATCTGATCACTGAACTTAAGTGGACCTTCTCTAGGCAGTGTCACAGTTGAGCCATACTTTTTCCATAGTACAATGATGAATTTAGTCCTGAGGATGTCATTTATCTGTCATTTAATACAGTATTTTGATTAGCAAACTGATAAAATGTGGAATAGATGGGAACACTGTCAGATGGGATCCATAATTGGTTGGAAAACCGCGCTGGCTGCGCTTCAAACTGGAAGGAGGTCTCAAGTGGAGTGACTCAGGCTTCTTTCCTAGGGCCATTATTTTTCAACATTTTTTATCAATGACTTAGATGATGGAATGGAGGGAATCCTTAAGTTTACAGATGACACAAACAAATGCACATATATAGAACTGTATAGGATGGAGAATACATTGTTCAGCAGTACTACATGTGAAAAGGACATTAGAATTGTTGTTTATCATAAGTTGAACATGAGCCAGCAGTGTGATGCTGCAGCAAAGAAGGGAAATGCTATTTTAGCCAAGTTTCCAAGTCAAGGGAAATAATAGTCCCATTATATTCTGTGCTGGTCAGGCCTTATCTGGAACCTGTGTTCTGTGTTCATTTTTGAGCAATTCATCTTAAGAAGGATATAGACAAGCTGGAGCAGGTTCTGAAAAGGGAAGCAAGGATGATAAGAGGTATGGAAAACAAAACATATGAGGAAAGGTTGAAGGAGCTGGGCATTTTCATTTTGGTGAAGAGAAGACTGAGGGGTGACATGATTGCACTCAGTACCTCAAGGGCTGTCACTGTTCTCTGCTTCCCCAGAGGGTAGGACCAGGTCTAATGGTTTGAAGTTACAGGAGGGTAGATTTCCATTCAATATAGGAAGGAACTTGACAGTAATAGCAGTTCACAGCAAAAAAGGGGAATACGCATGCCGCTAACAAATACCTATTTGTTTTTGTTTACTTAACTTTATGCCATAACAAAAATACTTTGCACTTTCAGTGTTGAATATCTTATCTTCTGTACACTGAGTGGTAATAATGCCAATTAAAAACATTCCAATGTGGAAAAAATCAAAGACAGTGAAGACTTCTGCAATCCACTGCGTGGGTTTGCATCTAACTATCAGCATGGAGAGATCCCAGGGGCCTTGCACCTCAAAACTCTGCCCTGAAGAGTCTGAAAACTTTTCAGAGGTTGTATGGGTTGACAAAAGGACAAGGAGACAAGGGAAAAATTCTAACACACAAACAGAATCCCATTTTTGTGATGCTGGATTTTGTCCTCAGTTTTTACAAACTGATCTACCAAATCAAACACTTGCAGCCATACAAAACAAGCGCAATGCTTTTTCACAATACTTAACAGACTCCGTATTAGAAAGTACAGTGGATAATCAGAGAAAAATCTTCTGTGTTTTCCACTTTGGTGAAACACCTACTGACCTTCTCACAGTAACTTTTCAGGGCCATTTTTGCCCTTGGACACATATGCTTGTGTACAAAATAGGTTACAGTATTATGCTTCCCTTTCAAATACTTCCAAGTGGGGAACTAATTCTTTCTATTGTTTTCAAGTATAAAAAGTGCTGTAAGAAGCAGTTAACAGATTTATTTCTCCCCTGCTCAGGTCAGTGCCTTTATATCTATTACCCACATTGAAGGAAGTATTATAGACAGACTCCCAATCCTAGTATGCATAGGGGGTGTGGAATAATTCTGTTTCTCAACAGGAAACTCCAAGGGGCTTGGGTTTTTATGACACACTATCTTAAATCCTTACTTTTTGGTCCTTAAATGGGGTTTCTGTTAAAGATGGAAAACGGCACTTATGGCAAGGAACTTTCTATGAGGGTAACTTGCCTGCCATGAAGGTAACAATAAACTTGGATCCCAGCCACTGTCTTTAAATATATACTGTGATTATATGATTGGTCATATTATCAGCATGAAATTCAAATATAATTAGCAGTATTGTAAGAAAATTCCAGGTTACCTTAAAAAGAAAATGCTTGCGATATTCAGGACGATTGTCATTCACCAATACAAATACAGGGGGTGACCATCTTCTCTTATTACAGACCTCTAGCAATGCCGAAACAGGATGTTTGCCTTAACAAAAAACAGATTTTGCTTTAGAAATTACCTTGAAATACCAGAGTTAGTAGACTTCAGACAAACAGATAGCAAGCTTACACTAGGATCAGATTTTTTTGTTCATCTAACTCAGAAATGTGTACTCAAACAGGTTGCTATGGTCTGGGGCTGCAGGCCAAGATCATTCCCATCAGGTGCTACCTGATCCTTTTAACCTGAGATGCCAGGGATTAAACATGTGACCTTTATGCAAAGCATTCAGACCTATCCAAAAATGTTAATGTCTCACCTGAAAGATCTTTCACGGCACTGAAAGGTCCACGTCTCTTCTGTGTCTTTTCTCCCACTGCAACCAAGCCTAAAAACCAAAAACATATAAAAAAGCATATTCATGTGTTCTTCACTTCCTCCTCTTCAATCACACACATCAAACACTGGACAAGATTTCTGCACTGGAACACTGTCTTTTAAACCAACCACTAAAAATGAGCAATCACCACGGGCTAGTACAAAACATGCTGTAATTACAACATGGTGAAACATGATCAACTACTAGCCCTAATGATTCAAACAATCACATTCTACACAAGCTGAAATTTCAGCATCAACTTCAAAGGCAGCCCCACAATGAGTGAATTTCACTGAAGCTCAAGTTAACTGCTTTCTTATCACAGGTAAGACCAATGTTCCTACTCCCTTCCTAGAAGACAGACTAGCCTCCTGCATAGTGCCCTTCCAGTGGCACGTGAAACTTCTTTGTTTCAAGAGGCCTTTTAATAACATGCTGTACTGTCTGTATACATTGCTTTTTAATGCATACGCTTTCAAAGGGTTTCTAACTCTATTGATAAGTTTAATTGTATTTTAACATTTATATGATTTTAGTAATGTGAACGTTAACTTTTTTTTAAAACTTGGGAGAGGCTGCTTGTTGCTGAGGGGGTGGAGCTTCTGTGAGTCACAGATGTGAGTCACTAGGGGGTGGAGCTGGGAGCCTAGCTCTATGTAACTCCTTGCAGAGGCTTTTTAGGCCAGTTTCCAGCCAGGGAGAAGGAGAGCAACTTCTGGACAGCCATTTTGAGTGGGTAAGTTTGAATTTTTTTTAACTGTTGGGAGAGGCTGCTTGTTGCTGAGGCGCGTGCCTAATGGCACACAAATTTCAGTGACCAAACAAAAATACAGCATTCCTAAAAGTACAGCTTAGAGTTCTCAGCATTACCTAAGAGCTCTTAGATTACCTAAAAGCTCTCACCATGGACACTGAGGGGACTGCTGCAGTCACCTGCAACACATGTGGGATGTTTGTCTTCTTGTCTACAGACGTGGGGAACTTCACATGCACCAAGTGCAACTTGGTAGCCCTCTTGGAGGAGAAAGTCCAGCAGCTGGAGACACGGGTAGCTACACTTCAACAGATTCGTGAGCAAGAGGTTTTCCTGGACAAAACAGAACGAACAGTCTTGGACGGGGACCACACAGAGGAAATGGCTGGGAAGGAGGGTCACTTCACAGACACAGGAGGTAGACAGCTGGAGGAATGTCACACACAAAACAAGAAAATCCACGGATTCTTCGAGCAGCTTGCAGCTACAGAATCGATTCGAAGCCCTCTTCCCTTATCAAGGACAACGAGGAAGAACAGCATGGACAGACTTCAGGGGCAGAGCAGGGGACCTTGAGAGTACCACCGCAAGGAACAGCAGCTGCGAAGCCTCGGGGGAGGCGTGTCATGGTGGTTGGGGACTCCTTGCTGCGGGGTACAGAAGCAGTGGTTTGTGGGCCTGACAAGATGTCTCGGGAGGTGTGTTGTCTCCCTGGGGCAAAGATCCGTGATGTGACAGAGAGGCTGACAAGACTCGTCAAGCCTGCAGATCATTACCCCTTCCTTTTGGTCCATGTGGGAACCAATGATACTGCAAGGCACAGTTTTCCGAAGATCAGAAGAGATTATGAGGCACTGGGGAGGAAGCTGAAAGTAATGGATACACAGGTTGTCATCTTGTCAATTCTGCCAGTTGAAGGGCGTAGTCCAGGAAGGGAGAGGAAAATAGCCGATGTAAACAATTGGCTCTGTAGATGGTGTCGCCGAGAACAATTTGGATTCTTGGATCATGGGCTGCAGTTCCATGAGGGGGGACTTCTGGCAAGAGATGGGGTGCATCTCACGACAGTTGGCAGAAACATTTTTGCCTACAGTCTCAAGAATTTGATCAGGAGGGCTTTAAACTGAGTCAAATGGGGGAGGGAGACAGTATTCTGGAAGGCAAAAGGGCTGGAGAAAATAATCAAACGGTCATTGAGGGAGCAAGGCAAACAGTGCAAGGACCCAACAGTGGGAGGCAAAAAAACTTGCACAGGCAGCAAGTAAAGGGAACACATGGTCTTAGACATCTCTACACTAATGCACAGAGCATGGGAAATAAGCAAGATGAATTTGAACTCCTCGCACTACAAAACAAATATGATATAATAGGCATTACTGAAACCTGGTGGGATGAGTCACATGATTGGAATGTAGGAATAGAGGGGTATAACCTTTTTAAGAGAAACAGGCCAAACAGGAAAGGAAGAGGAATAGCATTATATGTCAGGGATATTTATACCAGTGAAGAGATCCATGACATCAATACTGGAAGCCAGGTGGAGAGCATCTGGATAAAAATTAAAGGGGAGGGAAACAACAGGGATGTTATTGTGGGACTCTACTACAGACCCCCAAGTCAGACGGAGGAATTGGATGATGTCTTTCTAGAACAGATGAACACACACGCAGAAAGGAGAGATGTAGTAGTGATGGGTGACTTCAACTATCTTGATATTTGCTGGAAATCTAATTCAACCAAAACTTCAAGGTCTAGCAAATTCCTCACTTGCTTGGAAGACAATTTCATGGTCCAAAAGGTGGAAGAGGCAACAAGGGGTTCAGCTATTTTAGATCTGATCCTAACCAACAGGGATAACCTGGTTAATGGGGTGCAAGTTAGGTGAGAGTGATCATGTTCTCCCGGAGTTTGTTATACAATGGAAAGGAGAAGCCAGGCATAGTCAGACATACATTCTTGACTTTAGGAGAGCTGATTTCAATAAACTCAGGGAAATACTGGGGGTGATCCCATGGGCAGGAATACTAAAAGAGAAGAGACCTCAAGACGGATGGGACTTTCTCAAAAGGGAGATACTGAAGGCACAATTTCAAACAGTACCAATGAGGAAGAAAAATTGGAGGCATCTCAAAAATCAGGATGGATGACTAAAGAACTTTCAACGGAGCTAAGTTTTAAACGGAACATGGATAGGAAATGGAAAAAGGGGGAAATCACCAAAGAATTCAAACAGATAGTGAACACGTGTAGGAGTAAAGTCAGAAAAGCTAAAGCACAGAATGAGCTCACGCTTGCTAGAGAGGTTAAGAACAATAAAAAGGGTTTTTTGGGGTATGTCCGCAGAAAAAGGAAGAAGAAGAAAATGGTAGGGCCACTACGTGGAGAAGATGGCAAAATGCTAACAGGGGACAGAAAAAAGGCAGAATTACTCAACACGTTCTTTGCCTTAGTGTTTTCAGAAAAGCAAAAGGGTGAGCAACCTGAGGATAATGGAACAGAGGACACAATAGGGGAAATCCAGCACAGAATAAGCAAAGAGGTAGTACAGGAATACCTTCTTAAACTAAATGAATTTAAATCTCCAGGACCAGATGAACTACATCCAAGAGTATTAAAAGAGTTGGCAAATGTAATCTCAGAACCATTGACAATAATCTTTGAGAACTCCTGGAGAACAGGAGAAGTCCCAGCAGACTGGAGGAGGGTAAACATTGTCCCCATCTTCAAAAAGGGGAAAAAAGAGGATCCCAACAATTATCGTTCAGTTAGTCTGACATCAATACCAAGGAAGATTCTAGAACAGATCATTAAACAGAGAGTCTGTGAACATTTAGAAGGCAATGCCATAATCACAAAAAGTCAACATGGGTTTCAGAGAAACAAGTCATGCCAGACTAATCTGATCTCTTTTTTTGATAAAATTATCAGCTTGGTAGATGAAGGGAATGCTATGGATATCGCATACCTTGATTTCAGTAAGGCCTTTGACAAGGTTCCCCATGACATTCTTGCAAACAAGCTTGTAAAATGTGGGCTAGACAAGTTAACTGTTCAATGGATTTGTAATTGGTTGACCGGCCGAACCCAAAGGGTGCTCAGCAGTGGCTCCTCTTCATCTTTGAAAGATGTGACCAGTGGGGTGCCACAAGGTTCTGTCCTGGGCCCAGTGCTATTCAACATCTTTATCAATGACTTGGATGAGGGAATTAGGGACATACTTATCAAATTTCAGATGACACCAAATTAGGAGGAGTAGCTAATACCCTAGAGGACAGGATCAAAATTCAAAGTGACCTGGATAGACTGGAGAGCTGGGCCAAAGCTAACAAAATGAAATTCAATACAGAGAAATGTAAGGTCCTGCACTTAGGGTGGAAAAATGAAATGCATATAGGATGGGAGAGACCTGGCTGAACGAGACTACGTGTGAAAGGGATCTAGGAGTCCTAGGAGACCACAAGTTGAACATGAGTCAACAGTGTGATGCGGCAGCTAAAAAGGCCAATGCGATTTTGGGCTGCATCAATAGAAGTATAGTGTCTCGATCACGGGAAGTAATAGTGCCGCTCTATTCTGCGTTGGTCAGACCTCACCTAGAATACTGTGTCCAGTTCTGGGCACAACAATTCAAAAAGGATATTGACAAATTGGAGCATGTCCAGAGAAGGGCAACTAAAATGGTGAAAGGTCTGGAAACCATGCCTTATGAGGAGAGACTTAGGGAGCTGGGTATGTTTAGCCTGGAAAAAAGACGGTTAAGAGGCAATATGATAGCCCTGTTTAAGTATTTGAACACTTAATTTGAGGCAGTGGAACACACTCCCTCAGAGCATGGTGGGGTCTCCTTCCTTGGAGGTCTTTAAACAGAGGCTAGATGGCCATCTGTCAGGTATGCTTTGATTGTGATTTCCTGCGTGGCAGGGGGTTGGACTGGATGACCCTCGTGGTCTCTTCCAACTCTACAGTTCTATGATTCTATGATTCTATGGTTTAACTGTTTTAATTTTTGTAAGCCATCTTGATTCGCATGGCTGGGGGAAAGGTGGGATACAACTACAGTAGCACCCCGTATCTGCGGGGGATTGGTTGCTAGATCACTCCTCCCCCTTCCTTCACTCCCACGATCGCCGCTGCAGCAGGGCCATGGTAGAAGCAACCAGGAGCCCTCCCAGGGGAAGAGACGGGGAGGTGAGATTCTTCCCCCCCCGACTCCATCACCAACCATGGATAACTGAATCTGCGGTTGGCTAATCAGCGGATGCGGGGTTGCTACAGTATAGGAATAAGAACAGCTTTCTTGTGCTTAATAACCACTCCAATAGCCAGGATAACAGAATTCAAAGAATTGCCCATAGCAAAATCAGAATAACCTGCAATTGCAATTAAACAGTGCCCCTTTATTTCACCAGACATGGTAGGCGGCTTGCAAAAGGATCTCATTTTCTCCAGGAAGGCCTCAGCCTTCATGCTATTAGCTAGAGTGTGGCAAGAACAGATCCCTAATTCTGCCATTGGACTGATTCAGAAAATGGATCTGCCGGAAGGTGGATGAACAAATGATTGGAGAGGAACAAAAGCACAGAAAACCCAGGCTGGCAATGCTATTGCCAAACACCGAGTATGCCCTTCTATCAAATTCTCCCTAACTTTGATCATCACATAGGTTATGAGAGGAAACAGATAAAGCAAAGGTTTCCCATTCCCCAACAATGACCAACTCCATCCGGCTCTGTTGCACTACAAGATCTCTATGCAAGAAGGCTCCCACCACTTCACAAGAAACCCAAAGACCTTCTGTCACAAAAACCATCTGTGAGTAATGATGCTGTCTTGGCTCCAGACATCTGCAATCAGGATAATGGTGATAATTAATGGTGGCCTTGCAACATACCATAACTGTAGAGATTAATAAATAGAGTAGCAGCTCGATCAATGTAGTACATCACTGTGGAGTTGTCTGGGGCTACCTGTACTACATGTGATGAGTGACATGGGGTTTAACTACCCTAGAGATGCATCTATTGTTATGGTCACAGTGAAAGCACTAGAATAGATGTGGCACACTCTCTGGGAAGCCACCAATACTGTTGACATAATCTGAGGGCCCTCCTCATGTAAACCCAGAAGGGTTATTGTTAGACTTGATAAGATGGTTGGGAGTAAGTTGCTGGGGTTTTTTTTGAAACTGAGTTGAAAGCTGAAGTCTATCAACAAGTTTAGTATCACTGCCATGCATTTTGCCACTACATTTTAATATGCAGTATCTGCATTGTTTGCAGTGAAGGGCAATTGTAACTTTTGTTCTTCAGATCTGGTGACAAACCAGTCACTCCAAGGAAGAAGTGGTATGACGAAGGCAAGGGTGCCTACATATAATCCCTTTGGATTACATCTGTTGATGCCTCTGATGTCCAGTTCTGGTTTCAGGCTACTATCTCTCTTGGGATGTGAAGCAGCAAAATAAACTTGTGATGAACAGACAGCCATTCTACAGCATCTCTCTCTCAGATCGCAGCAACAACTTCTTTCAAAAACCATAAAAGATGGATGGAGCAGATTGTACTGAGAAGAGCAAATGTTAGAATCAGGTGCCCTAGATGTTGAAATGGCAGCATAGACACCCAGATGGTACTTGCTGACATGGACTTGGGCAAACATGTGGGACAGGAGAACCACACCCACTGTTTTGAGCTGGAGGATAACTTCTTGGATGAATGCTAGCAATATTTTGATTGCTTGTAGAGCTGACAGAAGGCCTGAGATGATAACCATGATGAGCAAGCAACAGAGCTATATCTGGTGTATGATGACAAGGGCCAAGCACGACATTGAGTCCTTTGGTGCTGAGCTTGTGCCCCTTTATCCATCTTTTTCACTACTGTATCAGCTATGAATAGATGGGCCATAAAACAGCTCATCTTTAGAATTAAAGAGTTCTTTCCCCATCACATGAGAGGTCTTCAATATGCAACTGGATGTTATATATAACTCCAGGTGACCTGAACTATATAGCACCCATAATGTAATTGCCATAACTATCTCTGGACAGTCAGCAACGTGACATGCTGTGCTAATCTGTGCCAGGCTAGACATTGCATCTCTGTGCGTTAACAGGATGGCAATGATTTTCTGGTGATCACTTAAGTAGGTCACAAAAACTTGCATCTTTTACCATAAACACTGATGACTGCCTGACAGAAATACCTGATAAACAACTCATTGTAATGGTCAAGGGAGTAGAGGAATAAAAGCTGCACCTCATCAAGCCAAATGGAAACCCTACATTGCTTCAAGCACCAGAGAAGTGATGGTTTGAATATAAAAATACTTTCATGCATTATCTCGAACATTTGGCTATACACATGCCTAAATTACTAGCTAAACTCTAACAAACAGGTAATCACTGCTGACATGATAGTTTACTTTGAGTGACACACGCAGTGAAAGTGCTGGATTAAAGTGCTCAATGCAGACGTTTCCCCTTCCTGTCCTCTCTCAAAGAGGATTTCCATCCAGAAGCAAACTTTACCTGAAGAACTGTTTCCACAGCTAGGTTACCTTTGCTGGATTGAAGCTAAGTAGTACCAAGCTGAGTCTCAAGAAGCAGACTCACCTTTCCGATCAGTCTTGAAGTCAACTAAAATAGGCTCCTTATTTCCTTCTTTGTTTTTGCCCAAGCCTTCTCCTTCTCTCCATCCCATTTTTCTCATGAGTTGGGCTCCCATTCCTCCAGTTACAGGTGCAGCTCTGAGAAACTGATCCTACCCAAAGAGAAAAAGTAAAAGGGAACCCTTTGTTAGCACTCTCTCAAGAAAACATAGTAACTTATTTGAAGTTCCTCAGTTTCTAGCTATCAATTAAATACATGCACCTTTAAGTCTGATTTTCAACTGTTAACTTATTGTGTTATAATTTATGTAGAAATATTATTTAAACATTAAATGTTTTAATACAAAACTGGAAATATAAAGAATCCATTGTTTATATAGTTATTTTAAAAAGCGTTTAAAATACACTACTGTGACTCCAGTGTTATCTTTTCTCATCTTGTGGAAAGAGGCCATTATTAAATGATTCAATACCTAATTATTCAATAAAACACAAATATTCACAAATGGAAATTTCAGAGACTATTTTGGTTTCTAAAAACCCCTATCACACAAACAGCATATGCTCATCGCCTAAGGATCCCTCTACATGATACAAGAACTTCTTTAAAAGAGCAAAAGAATATAGGCAAGTAGTTCAACAGTAGCACGTAACAACTGTTTCAAATAACCACAAGCTGTATTATTATATGTTGTTAAGATTACCAAACAAATATTTTAAAACATTCTCTTTGCTTTAAAGTACTTTAAAAACGCCTTAAACGTTTACGTACCTAGGCCTCGGTGGCCGCAGTGTTGCGAATAGTAGGGCTGGCATTGACCGTGGCAAGAAGACAGCTACAAGGCAGATTTGGCCCTGAAACAAGTTTCCATATAGAGGGGTGAAAGTTCACAGGCTATTCTGTGAACTATCATCTCTCTTTTCTGCCCCACCCAATGACCCGACGCAACAAACTGCTTGTATTAAAAATATACATTGGCAGCATTAACACAACAAATATTTCCAGGTTGTCTTTGAAAAAGTTCAAAACAACCATTTTGAACCAACCTACACATCAATAATTTCTTTGCTTTCAGTCTGTTTTTTAAAATGTGTTTACTGAGAATAGATTGTGAAAGCAAGTGAAGAATGTATAATCGAGTGTATAACCATTCTTTAAAATGATTTCTTCTTCAACACAAAGGTTCAAGACACACATGGCCATTGTGATGTAACACCCCCCACATATCCTAGTATCAATAAACAGAACTGTAACAATTTCCAGAATGTGTAATCTGAGTTCCACAAGTATTACATTACTCTCTGTAATGCAGTTAAACCGATACTTATACATCATGCAGTTGGACATTACTCTGGAAATGGTATTCTGCTATATGGAAAGGCTAAACGGAGACAAAGTTTACCTCTGTTACTGAAGCTTTTTTGACCGGTGCAAGCCATGCAGTTTGAGTACATAAAGAGATATTTGAGCTGATGCTAGTTACCAACTGCTTCAAGTTGATATACCTAGGATGGCTTTTACTTACTTCCATTTTCATCCTCCCCTCTCCTTTCCAGGAACCTCTCATTAGAAAAGGGAAACCATGCAGAGAATGATACAAACCCCAGCCAATGTCACCCAGGGCTCCGACTCCTCTTTTGTACCTGCTTTGCAATGATAGAATGTTCATCAACAATGCCTGTTTCATCACCAATGTGTAACCAGTTCACAAAGATGACACAGACCACCATTTTGACAAGATCTTTTGATGGCTGCAGGACATTCCCATATACTTTCCAATATGATTGGGGGGGGGGGGATAAGGAAAATCTTTTTAGTTTTAAAAGCAAGGGGTGGAATCTTGAGTGCATATTTGTTTAGCTATATGGGATATATTTCTCAAGTCCAAAAATTAATAAACTTTAGACATAGTACAATCAGCAGTCATATGTTCCGAAGTATGATTCATCTTGGAAAAGCATCTGTGGAATGAGGCATCGACGTTCCTAACTAGCAAGAATTCAAACAGAAGTACTACTAGTATGTGGTAAGTTAAAGTGGTACAGAAAAGGGCTTCTGGTTACCACAGAAGTGAGCAAATTTAAGAAAGAAAGGACAATTATTTGAATCATATGGACAGATCTAGAATGCTCTAAAATTGAATATAATTTTAAGAGCAATCTTTAAGGTTTAATCATTTTTAAAAGAAAGATAGGGAAATGGGAATTTTTCTCCCTTAATTTCATCCAATGGCATTCTAATGTTCTCATTCTGATATTCGCTCTGCTGGTTCTATGGCAATTTATCATCTGTGAATCCGCTAATCTTGCTCTGTCAGAGAAAACTAGTGCATTGCAGGTCTCTTGCCAAAAGATGGAACCAATCCATTTCCTCTTTATGTTGTGGGAAAGAGCTGACTGGTTCATCTTCAGTTTACAGGACAAGCAAATGAAACCTTAGAACAAGCATTTTAGATGTTGGGGCATGGGAGAAAATCAGCACCAACACATATGGGACTAAAAGGCTAGTGTGATATCTGGACTATCACAGGAAGAGTCAGAAAACAAAGAGGTAAAAAATTACAATTTACCAGAACCTTTCAATGCCAAGAAAAGTCCATATAAATGGGAACTCCAACAGTACCCAATCATGGATGAAAGAGTGAATGCCTATTTTTAAACAAAACAAAATGGATTACAGTGAACAGACCATGTTTGCCACTGACAATATTGGCTGAGCTTGTAATTGGTTTAGAAATTAAACTTTACTCATACTGGTATCTTTTACAGAACCTCTTCTGAGCCAAATTTGTATTTCCTATGTACATTCACAAGCACTTCTTGTGATCAAACATGCAGAGCTTCTCCATCAACAAACTTAGTAAATATCTTACTTTTCTTTAAAGTGGACATAAGATGGAAATATCATGGATGGAAAAGGGAATGGGTCAGCTGAAACTGACAGGGGTCTCTGTTCCTATGTACCTGGGAGGCAACAGAACTCTGGAAGTCACAAAGCACATTAGAGAAGATGCAAAGGCAGAGAAAGACAATAGCAAGAAGGGTTGGGCAGGACAGCCAAGTTTGATGGTTTTATTGCTGTTTCACTGTTTAAAATAATAACTATTATTACTACTACTACTTCTACAACTGCTGCTTTATAATATTGTCTTGCTATACTGTCTTGAGAAGTTTTATAGAAAGTTTGATAGACATATCTCAAAGACCTACATTCCACACTCAGAATACACTACTTTCCGTAATACAATCTACTTTGATGATTCAAGATGCTACAATTATAGTGCCATAGCTACTAGAATGAAAATAAGACAGGTAACCTTGGTGCAGGAACTGGAAGCTATATTCAAGTCCCAATCTTTCATCATTAGAAGCCATATGTGGTGCCTGCACATGCAGAACAGGCACATCCTATTTATCTCACCTATCCCTTGCAACCACAGTAGCAAGGACACCTTTTAAAAACTGCTGAAGTTTCCAGGATGTCAAGTGTTCCTAAAGCTGCATATGTGAAAATATTCAGGTTGAGTCCCCCATATCCAGAATTCCAAAACCTGAAACATTCCAAAATCCATCATGTCCACATGGGTGGCTGAGATAGTGTCACACCTGTGCTTTCTGATGGTTCAATGTACACCAACTTTATTTCATGCACAAACTTATTAAAAATATTGTGTATAAAATTACATTCAGGCTACGTATATATGAAACACAAATGAATTTTGTGTTTAGACTTGGGTCCCATCTCCAAGATATCTGATTATATATATGCAAGTATTACAAAATCCAAAATATTCCAAAATGCCTCTGCTTCCAAGCACTTGGGATAAGGGAGACTCAACCTGTACAACAAACAGTCCTGTCCTAAAGCATATTACCCACATAGAGCAGATTATTATTTGTATGTCAGACTTTTCAGGCAAATTACATATCAAAATATCCTCACTTGCCTTTATCTTTCAGGTACTATCAATATAGAGTGTCCAGGATTCTGTTTTACTACTATATAGACCTGATACAATACAATGATCAGAAACCTATCCACTTAAGTCTCCTGAGAAAGTTGAGATTTTAACAATGTTCTGACCTTTGCCAAATGTTTAGAAACCTATACACAAGTACACCTCCTAAAGAGGAAACAAAAAGTCAGCTCTCCCTCCCACCATTCCCTTGAATGTTGTTACCAGGAAGTGCTTACTTTGTTGGAGAATCTCGCATTGCTCTCAGGAAACATTAATATAGCCAGTCACTGGTTTCTGAAGTAAGGGAAGATAATTATTACAGTCCAGCACCAATGAAGCACTACCCTTTCTCCCATAAATTTTCACCTGGGCACTCAGCAGCAGGATTCCTATTCATTGCAGCAATCGTGTAAGATCAGTGTAGTTGGCCCCCCTCCAGAGAAAATGGAGGTCCTGAAGGAGGAACGCAGTACTAGGAGAAGGGAAGCTTTGTAAGAGCACAGCATTCAGAACAGCCCAGAAACACTCACTCACTCACATTTATTCACCTTCCACTACATCCTCAACATATTGGTCATGTTAGTTCCTTTCAAATACTACTCTTCCTTCCAGAAATGTCAAACTTTATCAACTCTCCTGTCCTAGAGAAGTAAAAGCATAAAATGTTTTCACTCAGCAAATCTTTTATCTTGGTTGACAAACAGGATGTAGAAAAATAAAAAAATTCTATTTGAAATGCCCTAAACTTTCTCTTTCATACTACCTTATCTAAAATGCACTGCAATATGATGTCAACACAAAGGAAAGAAAATGCCATCTAAGTGCTGGGAAATTATGTTTGGCAAAAGAAAGTAAGTGGCGTTGTTTGAAAATCGATGATACGGCTTAAACGTAAAACTAGAGCTTCAGATCAAACCACACAGAACATGGGCTGCTATTCTGAGAAGCAAGCATCTATCTACTTCTCTGGCACATGGGATCAGCTATGTTCTTTTTTTAATGCATGCTTAAGCCTTTTATTAACCTCCTTTTAAAGAGCCTCTGGTGCTTTATCATATGTCTGGATCAATAAGCAAATAAATAAACTTCTAAAGAATAAATATGCTGCACATGTACTGTGGAGATTTTAATATTTTTGCATTTGTGAACTGATTACATCATTGATAACAGAAAACAGGGATCATTTATGATTGAATCTACTGTTCATTGACAAATATTGTTCAATAGCCTAATGACCAAACATTTTAATATACATTACTAAAAGTCAAACAAATCCAAACATAATTTCCTACTGTTTGTTCTTTAAAGTGGCTTCTCTCCTACAACACGAAGCATTCTGACAATCATCTCTCTAGTTAAATTTAAAGACTATACTGAATTTCAAGCTTCTTTGCTTCAACTAGTTTAAAAAAACTGAACTTTGTAAGGCAGATGTAAAATGTCACTTCTCAAACAAATCACCAATATCACTTTAGATTCCTCTAGAGTCAGACTAGTACAATATCTGTATGTCTAAAAAAAACATTTCAGTTTGTGTGCTCAGAGAGAACAGTGAACTTTTATTGTTTTAGACAATGGTGACTGAGTCTGATTTTCTTATGGCTCTACTTGCAAAGAAGTCCCACTGATTTCAATGGGCTGTATTTCCAAAGATTAGTGCCCAGCAGCATAGACCAAGCCAAGTAGAAAGTCCTTTTCATTCAGGGATTTTAAGCAAAAAGCAGGGGGCTTTCTGGCCAAGAATAACACTTTTTGTTGCCTGATTTAACCAGAAAGTTTTGAACAGGAAATGAGGATACATCTCCTAATAGTACAATTTAAAATCTAAAGATTTACTTTCAAGCTACCTCTGACATTCCTTCAATGGGGGGGGGGGAGGAAATCTTTACAAGGAGAGGGCTCATTCATTGACCCAAAGTTTAACCTTATGCAACCATACACAGAAGCGTACTCTTAAGATCAAGAGCACAACAATCCAACTTCACTGATATCAGGGAATAAACTGTACTTGTCTCTAAAGTGGTACAAACAGGAAACACAATGGGGGAAATAAAGGATGGAAATACAAGTGCTTCACCATCCACCACTTACGTCTACACATACCAAGCTCTCACTAGAAAATACTCCCAAGTAAAACTCTACCTGCTCTTAGCAAAATCATGTTCAGTCACCCAGACATCCAATACTACTCAATTCAAGAAGAGCAGTGGCTAAAGAACTGATATGTAAGCAGAGCTTAGGAGACAAAGAGAAGGGCAGAAAGCTTATAACTGACTGGCAAACTGAGCTTTACAGAAGAGATTACAAGTTCCTCCTTCTCCAGATACCCAATGAGAACAATTTGCCTATGCAAGTTAAGAGGCCATTCACGCTATCAAGAATCTTAAGAAAAGAAGGATACAAATACCCTAGTACTGCTGTGTTCAGGGGGCAACATTACTATACCATGCACTAAATATATTAAGGTGCATCAGAGCTCCCACTATATCTAAATAATGACTACTTGATCACTACAAAACCAGTGTACTGCAGTGTGCATCAGCTGCAAAAAGTAAATTAACAGGCTATGAAGTAGTAACAACGTAACCCACTGTGACATGTCACATGCTTCTTTGCAAAATAAGTGAGAAACCAAATTATTTTGAACTCTTTTGTTTTTAGGATGTCATGATTCAAGAAACACTTGTTCAATCTTAGCAGATTTTATTAAAAACTACTAGCATACACCTAATGGATACATTGCCAATTAAACTGGAGCAAGTATGGCCTCTTTTGTATGGTACATGGGTGATGAAAGACAAACATACAATGGAAGCTTCAGCAAAACCTTTGTTAAAATGGCTGTTATCATTCCACTTCATTTTTATTTCCACAAAGAAAACCTGTTCAGTAGGTAATATTTACAGATAATAATATATTTACAAAATTTCCCATATACTTTTAATTACAAAAGTGTAAAAGTGTATAATACATTTTATCAACAGCAGTTTAAAAAAACCCTCTAGTTACTGTATCTAGGTGCTTATATATTATATCAACAACAATCCACCTTTCAAACCAGTTGGTTCCAAGAAACATTGCTACATCAAAAACAAGTAGGAAATAGGTAAAATTAATTCTGACAGACAAGTGTGCTTGCCGAAAGATGAAAAATCATTTATCAAGACTGTAAAAATATACTTGCCAAGTATACAACCTCACTCTACAGGGGTCTTCTGAATTCTCTAGTGCAGTCAATTCTTAATTCGAATTTGACAAATTTGACTCAGAAGCTTAAGGCTCCTTTCTCCTCAGGGTTATCCAATATTTATTATTTAAAACATTTCTGTATCACCTCTCTAACCACAAGGGCCCACAAGGCAATGAACAAAAGTTTAGAAAGCAGGTCAAGGCTCATTTCATAAATCTCAGCTGTGACCAAAGCATCCAAACATTATTTATTTTAATCTTCTTCTAATCCCTATAAACCACTCATCAACTCATAGCAGACACATATGCTCTGTTTGTCCTCAGACATCACCTCACCAAGACATATAATCCTCTCTAGATGCTCTCTAGATGCACCTTGCTGGCTCCTGTCCAGCAGCTTGCAATTCCTTCACCTTCAATCCCTTGCTTGTCCCTCATGTGATATTATTCCTCTTCTGCAGAACTAACAAGACAAGCAAACTTGTTCCCCATGCTAATCCAACAATGGAGGAAATCGTAAAATAATGCCTCCCCTCCTAAGAGCTGAGCAGACATATCCAATCCTTCCAGATGGTACCGCTACAAGATCATGTAGTTGTGAGGATATCAAGTCCCTCTTTAAAGAAGAGATAAGATAAGCTCCTGCCTATTTTCACTATGATATGAAAGTAAAAGATGAGGAGCCCTGAACTATAGATCACACCATTCACCTTTTTGTTTCTCCAGTTTCAAGGATGCACCCAAAAGAAGCAAGCAAGTTAATTTTTACAGTCCTGTTAACTATTCACTGAACTGTCAAAATTTTAATGAAATCAGGATCAAATTGAACTCTACCTAGGTAAGCAATAGATGTGCTCCATTCAATTGCATCAATATTACAAGAATATTTCAGCACAAGATAACAGTAACCAGTGGAAGTAATTAAAACTCTTTCAAACAAGTGACCATAGATCTTTCTCCCAGTTTGTACAGTTAGCTTACCAGAACCAGTATTAACAACAGAGCTAATCAGGTATAGTAGATACAGATTCCAAAACAAGAGTGTAAACAACACATCTTGAAAGACCACAAAAGTAAATTAATGCAGTTTCTTTTCTGTGTGTATTTTAGGAGGCTATTAGTGTCCTAAGTGTATCACTATCACTTCTTCCAGTGATTTCACAGGAATTTAACATGTGACATTTGGACTCATCTGTCTGAATATCATCTACCTTTTTAACCCAAGCTTGGGGACCGCTGTTCGATAACTGTTCTGAAGATAAGACCTGAGCTCCAGTACTTCCTGTAAAATGGCCTGGTATAGAATTCAGCTCAGCCCAGGCATCAATCTGTAACCAGAAATGAGTACAACAATATAATGAATTAGTAAATTTGAAAATTTTAGAAATGTATAGAAATCAATATCCTCATGGGACTGCCAGACTGTGTACATTTAAGAGCAAGCACATTTCCATTTCAAAATTATTTAAAACTACAGTAGCACCCCCATAAACGCGGGGATTGTTTCCAGGTGGCCCCTGCAGATACTGAAATCTGTGGATAACAGCGAGCGCTGGACTCCCTCCCCCGCGTTTACCCACCTTCCCCAGGGATGGGAGAAGGGAGGCAAGTTCTCTCCTTCGCCTCTCCCTCCCCTGTCCACCCCAGCTGCTGCCCATGGCCAGTGCAGCCATCCCAGGGAAGGGAGAAGGGAAGTGAGTTCTCTCCTTCGCCACTCCGTCCCCCATCCACCCCAGCCGCTGCCCATTGCCAACCGCAGATACCGTATATTCCTGCGTATAAGACGACTTTTGAGCACTCAAAAGTGCCCTCCAAAATCGACAGTCGTCTTATATGCCGGATACACTTTGCTTCACCTGCCTGCCTATCTCCTGCCTCTTTGCAAACGGAGCGAAGAGGCAGGAGATCGGGCACGGGGTGAAGCAAAGTGCTCCTCCCTGCCACCCGCCCCCCACCGCGCTTCCACCCCGCCTCCCGAAAGTCGCGGAACCGCGGCTTTGGGGGGGTGGCTAGGAAGCCCCCTCCTCCCTTCCCCCCGGCCACTCCCCGTGCATCCACCCCCCTCCCTGAAAGCCGTGGAACCGTGGCTTTCAGGGAGGGGGGGTGGCGGAGAAGCCCCCTCCTCCCTTCCCCCCGCCCACTCCCCGTGCATCCACCCCCCTCCCTGAAAGCCACGGAAGCGCAGCTTTCAGGGAGGGGGGGTGGCGGAGAAGCCCCCTCCTCCCTTCCCCCCGCCCACTCCCCGTGCATCCAACCCCCCTCCCTGAAAGCCGCGGAATCGCGGCTTTCAGGAGAGGGGGTGGCGGAGAAGCCCCCTCCTCCCTTCCCCCACCCACCCCCGCGCATCCACCCCCCCTCCCAAAAGGGAGGGGGGCTGGGAAGCCCCCTCCTCCCTGCCACCCGCCCACCCTCCGCCCAGCCACCCCCCTTCCCCAAAGGCTCGCTTTGGAGAGGGGGGGTGGCTGCGAAGCCCCCTCCCCCCAGCCACCCAGCCACCCTCTGCCCAGCCTCCCCCCTTCCCCAAAGCCCCGTTTGGCCGCACAGCCTGCGGATCCCCCTCCTGCGCTCCCTCCTGGAAGGGAGCGCAGGAGGGGCATGCGGAGGCTGCGCGGCCAAACCGCAATTCGCCCCTTCTCCCCACCTTCCTGGAAGGTGGGGAGAAGGGGCGAACGTGCCCCGTTTGGCCGCACAGCCTGCCGATCCCCCTCCTGCGCTCCCTCCTGGAAGGGAGCGCAAGAGGGGGATCCGGAGGCTATGTGGCCAAACCCGCGATTCGCCCCTTCTCCCCACCTTCCTGGAAGGTGGGGAGAAGGGGCGAACGTGCCCCTTTTGGGCGCACAGCCTCCGCATCCTCCTCCTGCGCTCCCTCCTGGAAGGGAGCGCAGGAGGGGCATGCGGGGGCTATGCGTTGGAAGAGGGGGGTCGTCTTATAGGGCGAATATATCACAAACTCTGCATTTTACCTTAAAAATTGGGGGGGTCGTCTTATACGCCGGGTCGTCTTATACGCCGGAATATACGGTAACTGAATCAGCAGATACAGGGGTGCTACTATACACATTTCAAAGTATAAGCTAATTTTATTATTTCTACCCTTCCCAAAATCATCATTTTAATTTAGACTAGAAACTTAAAATCATAAGAATTCTAAAATCAACATGACCAAAAACCTGTGTAAGAACATTTTCAGCAATCACAGAATGCTTCAGCTTTCATACAGATTACAAGATGTGAAGTTGAAGATTACAAGATGCATCATTAAGACCCCAAAGAAGCTATAACTTACCCGTTCCTGTGCACGATTTAACAAGCACATTGCTTCCAGATCAAATGTGTTTTCTGTAAGCCTCTTCTGGGCTATAGTCCGCTCATTCAGAGCTGATGAGATGTCCACAGGCTAGAAAATAATACAGACATTATCTGTTTTGAATCTGCACATCTATACCAATGTATACCATATGGAGAGAAATTTATCAATATAAAAATCAGTTCAACATCTTAATCCACCACAGATGGGCAACTGTGGAGGGTCCGAGGGTCAGATTCTAACAGACCCCAGACCCCTTGCACATTGTACCTGACTCTTTGAAACTACTGGGAGTGACTAGATGGTTATTTACAGACTTCTAAAAACTGGAACCCTCCCTGCTCTCAAGTGACCAATAACTAGAAACCAGATTGGACCATTCACTAATATGGAAGGGGGTCATACAGAGGAATACCACTGAGGCATGAAATAAATCTATGCTCTGCCTCTGGAAACCCTGAAGGGCATGGCTTATATTCAGTGGTCAAACATGAGGAAATACATTTAGTCCAAATTACAATTATGTCCCCACGTGTGCTGTTCTTAATTTTCTTCCACCCAAGTGAATGGTCACACCAGCTCCAGGGGAAATATGTTGATTACAACATGAAGGTTCACACTGCAAGAAGCAAAATTCTCCTCTCAACTAACGTGCAGAAGCCCTGATCACCTTGTTTTGAACTAATAATGTTTTTCAGTTGAAAAATAAGGCCATTTCCACTTCTGGAGGTTGGTATGCCCCAAAATAGAGAAAGGAGAAAACAGCTGAACCTTTCTTTAAAAGATGCCCACAGAAAACAATAAAAATCAATAATCTATAAAATAATAACAAAAAGATCATGAAAAGCCAAGAAGATGATCCAAACATATCTGACCTAGGTTAAGGCAGTAAAAACTGGGAGAGGAACCAAGGACAAGACCATTAAGATTTCTGTTTGGTAAGGTGTCTCCTGTCTGGCCAGCAAGAGGCATTAACCACTGGCAAAGGTCTACTTTCTTCAGTATGAGAATTACCTGGACATTGCAGTATATCTCAACTGTGCACTCCCTAGAAACTGTACAAGGACAAGAATTCTCCAGAAATTTTAGAGATACCACTGTGGGTACAGTATAGTTGTGTATGCTGAACACAGAAAAAATAAAAGCTCTAAGGTTTAGGAAAGCTGTGCTGCTCTAAATAGTGTGTGATTTTAATCGTGATAAGCCTCAATCAGCCTGACACGATGAGTAGCAAGTCATCGACATCTGGAAAGCCAGATGTTCTATAGTCCTGATATATAAGCAATACACTCCTGCACACACCCCAAATCTTCTAATGATGCATGATTTTACAACAATGAAATAGAACATTCAACCCTCCATAAAGAAGCAGACACTGCTGGAATACTACTATTTCAACAATTATATAAACCAAAAGAAAATCCAAGCATTAAAATAGTCAATTAGCAATTGGCACAGTTAGGTAGCAAGATACTAATCTGACCATCAGATTAGTTTTACTGCTATTTAACACAGATACAGCACCAGAATTGAACAGACACAGGCCTTTTTTAAAGATAATAATACAGGTTGAATCTCCCTTATCCAAAATGCTTGGGACCAGAGGCATTTTGGATTTTGGAATACTTGCATATACATAATGAGATATCTTAGAGATGGGACCCAAGTCTAAACACAAAATTCATTCATGTTTCATATACACCTTACACACATAGCGTGAAGGTAATTTTATACACAATATTTTTAATAATTTTGTGCATGAAACAAAGTTTGCATACATTGAACCATCAGAAAATACAGGAATTCCAGATAAGAGAGACTCAACTTGTATACTGCAACACCACAATTTCTGACATCAAGCATACAAATAAAAAAAATCAGACTGAAGGAGCAGCACTTCTAGATAATTGGACCTGATTTGGTTAGGTATTTTTTCTACATTCAGTTAATAAAATAAGACTGTATTTTAGAGGGCCTCACAATGAATTCTACACATGCAGAAAAGCTTTCAACTTTTTTCTCACCTAACAGCAACTACAGACTTTGTCAGGCAAGCCAGTTTTAGGCATAGGAAGCCTCCAAAATAGCTGCAGTTCAGTTTCATTTAAACTAAGTTAGACTCCCTTGTAAGTATGCCTTACACAGTGTAGCATAAATTCTACAAATTGCCTTATAGAGATTCATAGCCAACATCTCTTCCATCTTTCAGATAAACACATTTACCACCTTGTATTAACACCTTGTTACATTTTACCTCCAGATTGGCTGGGTTGGGAAACACATCATCTTTCTTTTCATCCTTGTTCTTCTCAACTGGAACCCATTCTCCATATGCACTATCTGCTTCTTTCTTCCTGTGTTGAGATCCAGAAGAAACAGGAAACTCCTTTGTCAAAGTAACCTGATTTTTCGGAGGTGGTGGCTTTATGGTTGGAGTCTCAAGAAAGGGATAAAGAACAATTATGAGTAATCTTACATCATACATGTCGAGTGCATTCCCAGTATTAAACCGAAACCAATTTGCACTAAATTAAACAAACAGTTTATGAACTTTAACTTCCTAACATTCTAGAGAATTACTGGATTGTTTTTCCTTTGCCATTCCCCCCTTTTCCTGTAGTAGTGAATCCTGTAAGCATTTATCACCAAAGGAGATAACAGTTTCTAGCCAGAACTTTTCCAAACATGTGTCCTCCACATTATAAAAACAAAAACCATGAACATAGAAACTACTATCCCCTTTTCTCTTCTGAATCTTTACAGCACTACTTTATTGTAGAGGTTGGCCTTGATCATACTATAATGAAATTTTATTTGACTGCTATTTTGACGGTATATTCTGGCAAGTAATTACTTCTTGATTTCAAAGCAGTAAGTTTTCTGGATAAGGTACACTGGGGTGGATGTTTTATTTTATTTATTTTTGTAATTCATAAACAAGCTTTGTACAAACAGACTTCCACCTTTGTCGGAAAGCTGCTGTGGGAGAGAAGGAAGAGGTGGACTCCTTCCATTTCTGATGACAGAAGCAATTCTGTTGGTGGGAAGGGTTAACTGGCACATCCCGAAAAATGTAATTTGCATTATAGTAATCAAACTGGATGTTCATTATCATTTCAGTAGCAAAATGCATGCTTAAAAATATTGTTATGAACTGCCAAAATAGAGTACAGTCATCCCTCCACATTCGGGGGGCTAGGTTCTTGAGACCCCCGCAAATGTGGAAAAACCACGAATAACAAATGCTGCTCCCGCGACCCCCCCCCCCACCAGAGGGAGGGAGGCGGTGGGAGGGAGTCTGCCCAGCCTAGCCAGCCTCTCTGCAAGCCTTCCTGAGGGGATTCTGGGCCTTAGAATCCCCGGAGCCTGCTGAGGAAGGCTGGGGAAGGCAGCGTGTGGGCGGGGAGGAGGCTGCGCTGCCGCTCCCCTGCCTTCCTCAGCGAACCCGGGGCTTTGGAGCCCCAGCGCCCGCTGAGGAAGGCCGGGGAAGGCAGCGTGTGGGCGGGGAGGAGTCTGCGCTGCCTTTCCCCGGCCTTCCTCAGCAAACTCCAGGCCTTTGGAGCCCCGGAGCCCACTGAGGAAGGCAGGGAAAGGCAGCGTGTGCGCAGGGAAGAGGCTGCGCTGCCTCTCCCCAGCCTTCTTCAGCGAATTCCGGGGCTTTGGAGCCCCAGCGCCCGCTGAGGAAGGCCGGGAAAGGCAACGTGTGGGCGGGGAGGAGGCTGCACTGCCTCTCCCCGGCCTTCCTCAGTGAACTGCGGGACTTTGCAGCCCCGGAGCCCACTGCAGAAGTCTGGGGAAGGCAGTGGGTGAGTAGGGAGGAGGCTGCCCTGCCTCTCCCCGGCCTTCCTGAGCAAACTCCAGGGCTTTGGAGCCCCGGAACCCCCTTAGGAAGGCCGGAGAAGGCAGCGGGTGGGTGGGAGGGAAGCTGCCCAGCCTCTCCCCGGACTTCCTGAGGGGACTCCGGGTCATAGAGCCTCGGAGTCCCCTCAGGAAGGCCGGGGAAGGCGGAGGGAGGGAGGAAGAGAGGCTGCCCTGCCCCGCCCCGCCCCGTCTTCCTGAGCGGACTCCGGGGCTTTGAAGCCCCAGAGCTGCCTCTGGAAGGCCGGGGAAGGTGCAGGCATGAGGTTGCCCCGCCTCTCGCCAGCCTTCCCTAAGGGGCTCCGGGCTAAACCGCTAATAATCAAAACCGCGAGTGTGAAAGCCGCGAATGTAGAGGGGCAACTGTAAATATTAATGGATCTGCAGGGACAATGTAAAGCTCTCATACTCTCAATATTCCTTCTCAGCAGATAGTCTCCGCTTTTTAAATGTATTCCAGCTCTAAAAGCTATTTCCAAAGCACTGAGTGTCTGCCTAGGCAATTATTTACTGCCTTTTTCAAGAGTGGCTGAAATTAAGAATATTTCGCTGCAACAAATGATTCTGAAATAAATCAATATTATCCCATTTTCCACTTGACATATTTATGTATTTATTGTCACACAGAAGACCATATGAATAAATAAAATAACCTTACAATATATGATTTTTATGATACTTACAGTTAAGTTGAAAAAAATAGGCTTTGGCTCATTGAGTTTAAAGGGATGATTAATAAAAGGATGTTCCTCCTCCTCTTCATCAGATACATGAGGTTTATTCACAATCACATCATCTTCCTGGCTTTGTGCTATCTTCTTGCATTTCTAAAAAAGAAATAACCATCAACCAAAACTGAAACATGATATAAGAGAATAAGCAGATAAAACTAATGGCAGTGTTCAAGTACTGGGCATTGTGAGAAGCAAACAGATACCTGGCAATACTCCTAGACTCAAGATCTGATTTGGAGCACATCCTTTGGCTAAAGGACTGTATTCCCCACTACAATAGAATATGCTAAGACTGCCATGAAATCACCACGTTAAAGAAATGAAGTTAGATGGCAGCCAAGTAACATTGCTTGAGAGCTGCTTCTTGCATAAGTGAAGCATAACCTTATACCACATGAAGACTAAAGCAATTTTATTACAGTTGTCCCTTTATATTCGCTGGGGTTTGGTTATAGGACCCCCTGTGGATATCAAAATACGTGAATACTCAAGCCCCATTATATGCAATGGCATAGCAAAATGGTGTCCCTTATATAAGATGACAAAATCAAGGTTTGCTTTTTGGATTATTATTTTTAAAGAATATTTTCAAGCTGTGAATATTTAAATCCATGGATATGGAGGGACAACTGTACTCGCACCTCTGAAAATGTGTCAAAAGCCATTGTCTATTCCAACATCATAGTGCCCCATGATTACTCTCATATATTCAAAAATCCTGCAGCTTCTCAATTTTTTATACATCTGAAGGACAAACACTGTTGAAGCCATTTTTACTGATATGGCAGATGTTCCTTAACTTTCCTATGAATTATTTGGTTTTTTTCCCTTACCTCAGTGAGTTCCAATATTGTCTCTTTTGCTGACTTTTGGGTCACCTTCTCCTCCTTCTTTTCTGGAATTATAACAGGCATCAGGCTTGGAGGCAGGGGAACACCAGCCTTGGCACACATGGCGGCGGCATTTGCTTTGGCTATTTCAAGTAGTTGTGCCTTGTCTACAAAAATTTTCAGATGTTATTATGTGAAACTATGCAAATTCTCAGGGTGTATTCCTATGAACTCAGGTTTACTTTTATTTATTTTTTTAAAAAAACTGGAATGCTCATCATTTTATAAACTTATGTATCATTGCTATAAAGAACACTAGATGCATTTCTAAAAGTAGGGGTCTTTTCAACTCTTGATCCGTATTTCTGACTCTGAAACCAATCCAGACAATCTCAGAATATACAGTATATACAAAATTAGCCAAGAAAATATTCATGTATATCTTTTAATCCAGGGGTGGTGAAAGTGCAACATGTACACTAGGAGCACCCCCTGAAATCCACTTCTACATCCTTCAAACCCTGCCCCCATCAGTTCCCCAATGCCCTCAATTTTTTTGGCATGATTTTCAGGCAAAACACCCCAACATCATATCCAAGCCTCCCAATGTGTGCAAATACATACACAAAAAGCCTTCCCAATCCCGCCATACCCCCTCTCAGCATGCCCACTCCCTCTCAAATGCTTTTTCTCTCCATCTCACTTAAAAAATGGCAACATAATGTGACATGGCATCACTTCCAGTTGCCATTTTAGAGGGGAAACAGAGGAAAGAAGATATTTTAACATGCGTGGGGGGGTACCCCTTCAGGGAGCTGGTGGTGATAAATCATTGCATACTAAAATTAGGAATGTCCATGTCATCATATTTCCAGTTTCTATGTATTTGAAATGTAGTGCTAGAGAAGAGTTCTATGGTTACTGTAGACTGCTAAAAAGACAAATAAATGGGTCCTAGACCAAATCAAGCTTGAACTCTCCTTAGAAGCCAAGATGGCTAAACTGAAACTGTTGTACTTTGAACATAATCATGAGAAGACATGACTCACTAGAAAAAAATAATGTTTGGTAAGATAGAAGGTAGTATGAAAAGAGAAAGATTGCATTCCAGACAGACTCAAGGCTTCACTGTAGATAGCCTTGAGTCTACAAGAGCTGTTGATAGGGTGACTTGGAGGTCTCTTATTCATATGGCTGTCATAAGTTGAAGTCTACTTGACAGCAGTTAATAATGGCAACAACAGTTGGAACTGACTTTTGTTGAAAATTAAGTATGATCCTGTTGGACTGGGAATGTGGCTCTCCAACTGATTTAAAGTTGACTTCCAAGTCAAGTTAAATTTGCAACAATTCTTAACTCCCATGTGAGTGGATAAATAAAGCTTGCACTGAGTGAGTTCTGAAGCATTTTCTGATGCCACGGGAGTGCTAATGTATTGAAAAATATGGTTACTGCATGGATTAACTTCACACATTTTACATTCCCTGAAGCAACTGACAATTCTAATGCTCAGCCCTCTGAATAAGGCCAACCTACAGCCATAAATATGTAACTTTAGATTCTCTGCATCATGGTTTGTCAAAAAGCAGCATGGGACATTTTCCGTCTCATTGCATGACATAAAAAGTTACCCCAATGACAAAAAGCAATTGACTTCTCAGAACAATTTTTGTTCCAGCTGTTTTTGCTCTGGAAAAAAAAAAAGAACTGTACATGGTAAGTGGCTGAAACTTAGGGGCACTGTTTGCAACTTTTCTGGGGATGATATTGTAAGACTCATTCTATATGAATTCTGCAACAAGACATGACTATGAGGACGACGATGTCACATATGAGTGAACAGGACACTTAAAAAATTTGTGAAAGATCCATATGCCTCAAAATTTCACTGCATACTTTCTCTCCTTCTACAAAACCTTACATTTTCATCTACTGACCATGCATACATGTTACTTTGTAACATATCATCTTGTAATATACAGTCGTCCCTTCATATTCGCAGGGGTTAGGTTCCACAGACCCCCGCGAATGTGAAAATTCCACGAATGACTGCCCTCCCCTGCCAAAGCAACCACGGGGCCTCCAGAGGCCCTGTGGTTGCCTCCCCAGCCCTCCCCCCTCCCTCGCAACGCCTTCACGAGGCCTCTGGAGACCCTCCGGAGGCACCATGGTTGCCTCCCCAGACCTCCCCACTCCCACCCAAGGCCACCATGGGGCCTCTGGAGGGCCCATGGTCACCTCCCCAGGCCCCCTCCCTCCCAAGGCCTTCACGGGGCCTCCGGAGGCCCTGTGATCGCCTCCCCAGCCCTCCCCCCTCCCACCCAAGGCCTTCACGGGACCTCCGGAGGGCCTCCGGAGGCCCCGTGGTTACTTCCCCAAGCCTCCCCCTCCCTCCCAAGGCCCCTTTGCTGCCTCTCCCACCCCCCGCCCTGCCTGTTTCTCCCCCCCCCCAGAAGTGGCCACAGGGCTTCTAAAGCCCTGTCGCTGCTTTTGGGACTGCAGGGGGGAGGCCCTCCGAAAACCGCAAATATTCAAAACCGCGAATGCTAAATTCACGAATGTGGAGGGGCAACTGTAATTTCCATCTGCTTCCATCTGTATTAACAACAAAAATATGTACAACAGCATGTTCAGAAACTTGTTAAGAAATATGCCTTCATGAATACAACCTTAAAGGAATTTTCTCAACTAAAGGAATTTAAAATAAACCTTAGTAATACGAATACATTAATTAGTTTTATAATATAATTTGTCTATGCAAAAACATTACTGAAGATGAATTACCCAAGTCAGTTAGACGTTTAGGTGACCTGCTTGACGACCTGGATCTTCGGTGTTCTGGTGATTTACTGGGGCTCCGTCTTCTTCCTGTGGACCTGGAGCACCTTAAACGGACAGGTGTTCGACTTCGGGACCGTAATCTGAGAGATATTCTGTAACTGTCTCTTGAATCAGACCTCCTCCTCCTCCGATCAGGGGACCTTGATCTATTTCTCCGAGATCTCCTACGTCTTTCCCTTGATAAAGATCGTTGTCTTGACAAAGACCGTGACCTAGTCCTCCTCCAACGTCTTGAAAGTGATCGTGATCGACTTCGCGATCGTGTTCGTGATCGATGGTCAGATTTTGATCTTGAGGCTCTCCTCCGTGTTAATGATCGAGAACGATTCCGTCTAGATCGTGATACTGTTCTATGTCTTCGGGATCTAGTTTCTGGGGATTTAGAGCCTTTACTCCTTGATCTTCGTAAACCCTCTCTCTCACCCATTTTATCTACAGACTTGGACCTAGACTTAGATTTGCGTTGTTCAGGAGATTTTGCACGATGATTCACAGATGTATCCAAAGATTCAGTTCCCTCTGTTTTTTCAACAGATTTGGACTTTGATCTGTGTCTGGAGTGTTTCCCTCTTGATGCATCTGAAGAATCCTTGTCTTTTTTTCTTTCAATGGATTTGGATCTGGATTTTGATTTAGATATTTGCCGATCTGATGACTTAGATTTTCCATGTCTAGACCTCAGTGGGGGCTCTCCTTTTTCAACAGATTTTGTTCTAGATTTATGCTCAGCAGACTTGGATCGTCTTCTTTTTGATCTTGCTGAAGTTGCTATGTTATCAATAGATTTGGATCTAGATTTGCGAGTATCAGAAGACCTGGAACGTTTCCTTTTTACCTGAACCGAAGTTTCTCTTTTCTCAACAGATTTTGATCTAGATTTACGATCAGAAGACAAGGACCGCCTTCTTCTTCTCCTTACTGAACTTTCCCTTTTATCAACAGATTTGGACTTAGATCTGTGATTATCAGAGGATCTGGATCGCCTTCGCCTTGTCCTCACTGAAGTTTCCCTTTTGTCAACAGATCTAGACTTAGATCTGTAATTATCAGAGGATCTAGACCGTCTTCGTCTTCTTCTCACTGAACTCTCCCTTTTGTCAACTGATCTAGATCTAGATTTGTGATGATCAGAGGATCTAGATCGCCTGCGCCTTGCCCTCACAGTAGTTTCCCTTCTGTCAACAGATCTGGATCTAGACTTACGAGTATCAGGAGACCTGGACCGTTTTCGCCTTGTTCTCACTGCAAGTTCTCTTTTATCATCAGCTGATCTGGATCTCGATTTATGATGATCAGAGGATCTAGACTGTCTTCTACGTGTTCTTACTGAAGACTCCCTTCTGTCCAGAGATTTGGATCTAGATCGGCAACGATCAGAGGACTGAGATCGCCTTCGCCTCGTTCTCACTGAAGTTTCTCTTTTGTCAGCTGATCGTGATCTGGATTTTCGATGATCAGAAGATCTGGACCGTCTCCTCCTCGATCTTATCAATGTCTCTCTTCTTTCTACAGATCTTGATCGAGATTTCTGTTTTTCAGAGGACCTTGACAATCTTCTTCTTCTTCTAATTGACTCTCTTTTGTCAACAGATCTGGATCTAGACTTGCGATTATCAGAAGATCTAGAACGTCTTCGCCTTGATCTTACTGGAGTTTCTCTCCGGTCTACAGATTTGGATTTAGATTTAGATCGTGATCGTCTCCGTCTAGACCTCAAAGATTCTTTATCTTCTTTTTTGTCCATGGATTTTGATCTAGATTTATGGTGTGAAGTAGAGTGTTTTTTTCTGGAATGGGAATCATGCTTACTTCTGGAGCGTTCTCTTCTTGATGCTACCTGTCTAGTGGTAGAATGTGATCTAGATTTTTTTTTACGTTTTTTTGATTTGGAAGGAGATTTTGATCTACTCTTTTTTGTTTTTTTACTGCTCTTACTTTTATCTTTACTTTTGCTGCTTGTTTTCTCACTTTTCTTGTCTTTTAAAATACTTCCTTCACGTTCTTTCACTATGTCTGAAGCCTCTGTAACTGCTTCTGAATCTTTATCCTTCAGAGAGTCATGTACAATTGTTTCCAAATCCTTTTCCTTTGTAACATGCACAGATTTAATGGTTGTTCCTGAGTCTTTTGCCTCTACAATTACATGTTCTTCTGCTTTCAGGTCTTTCTCTGCCATGTTCATGGATTCTAAGACTGGTTCTGAATCTTTTAATCCCACAGTTATTTGCTGGACTACTTCCAAGGTCTCTTCAGGTACTGGGCATATAGGTTGTGTAATTGTTTTTAAACCTTGCTCCTCCACAGTGATCTGTGGAATTCCATCCAAGTCTTTTTCCTTCACCGTGATTGAAGGCTCTAAAGCTGATTCTGAATTTTTCAGTTCAGAAATCATTTCTGAATTCCTGGCTTCTGTAACATGGTCGTCAGTTGATTCCAAATCTTTCATCTCTGCTCTGCATGTACAACTCTCTGCTGAAACTTCTTTGTTATTTGCACTCACATATTCAGGAATTAGGGCAGAATCGTTCACATGCACAACATGGATAGAGTCTTCAGAGGTTTTTCCTTCTGGCAGAAGCAGAGAGACTGAATTTACTTCCAAATCCTCACTCTCCAAAGTTAATACAGATTTTGACATTCCCTCAAAACCCATTTGCTCTTGTTTGTCTGTTGATGTTTGAGTCACTTGAAGATCTTTTGCTTCCTCGAAAGATTCATCTACATAAACATCCTGTAAATCTGATGTGTGTATACTTTCCAGAGTGGTTTCTGAACATTTTTCTTTAAAATGTGGTTCTAATTGCAACTGTTTTTCTGAATCTTTTACTGCTTCTACAATCACAGATGATACAACCGTTCCCAAATCTGATGCTTCCACAACATCTAAAAACTTCTGGTTAGTTTCTGAAACATCTAGCACTTCAGATATATGCCTGCCTTCCAAATCTGTTGCCTCCACTGTACACACAGGCTGTAAATCTTTTATTTGCTGTGCATGTTTGGATTCTAAAACAGTTTCTATGTCTTTCGTCTTGCCTGGGCATACTTCCTCTGATACTAATTCTGAAAATTTCTCCATCATCTTTTCAGAAACTGGTGCAGCTTTTTGTAGAACATTTTCAGTTTCTGAAGTGGCTTCAAAATATTTTAATTGCAAATTATTTTCTGGTTTTAGGTGCATCTCAGAGTCACTTATTTCTAGTATTTCTGTCTCTGCAACTGTGCTTGCAGATTTAAAATCTGGTGTACCTATACATATTGGTGTTGGTTTTAGGTTTAGAATTCCTGCACAGTCTGTTTCTTCTGACACAGAGACTGATTCTGAAGACTTTAATTGTGGTGCAATTAGCTGTGCTGCAGTGGCCACTGGGAAACTGTTATCTTTTACTTCCAACACACTTCCATAGTTTACCACTTGTCTTGAATCTTTTGTTTCTACTTTTGACACAGATTCTACATTGCCATCTATATGCATGGGGTCTAGCATAGACTGAGGCTGTGAAGTTGTTTCAAGCTGCACAGTTGTTTCTGAAGTGCTCCTTTCTGCTGTATCTAGAATGCTAGAATTTGCTTCTGCAATTTTGACACCCACTATAAATTCAGTAGAAGCTGTGTCACGATCTTCTTTCTCTGACACCATTACAGAATCTGGAATTGATTCAGAATATTTTACTACCAATTTTGCATCTTGTTCTACATGTGTTCCAGAACCTTTTTCTTCTGCTTTGCCTGCAGCCATCAACAAGCTTTCTGAAATCTGTGCGTCTACAGTTGATTTGGATCCTTTAAATGTTTCTCTCCCATTTGCATCAATGTTCTGAGATAATTCTGTATTTATATAATTCATCTTTTTCTCCAAAGTAGTTTCCAGCTTCTGACTGGCTTCCAAATATTTTACATGACTCATGGAAGTAGGCTCAAAAGTTTCTTTCACTACATCCATAGATTCCTTCGATGATTTTGAATTTGCTACAGCCGCTACTGTTTCAGCTGCTTCAGCAAATTTTAATTCTTTATCTTCAACTTCATGGACAAAGGAAGGGACTGTTTTTATATCTACGGTATCCAGTGCAAACAAAGATAGTGGGTCTCCTGGTTTTTTTACTACTTCAACATCTTCATATTGTGGAACTACTTTCAACTTCTCATTTTCACTCAAATGTACAGTTTCTGTATGTGCTTCCAAATTTGTAAGGTTTGATGCTTTACTCCTAAGCACTGGCTCTGACTCTTGTAATGCCGATATACCTTGTGATTCAAGGAGTTCATTTTTCTTTGGTGTTTCTAAAACAGTTTCCATTTCTGACACTGTCACACCTTCTGGAAGATTCTCTCCCATTTCTACACCTACTTCTAGGGTAGGTCCTGAATCAATGTCCAAGTGTTTTACATCTGGAATTTTTGATTCTGATGGTGTTTTTGAATTTTTCACTTGAATCATGTAGAAGGATTTTGGGACATTTTCTGAATTGGGTTTTGCCAGGCACACAGATTCTGAACCTACTACTTCATTACTCTCCTCAGATTCTGGAACCTGAATCAGAGCTTTCTCTGATACATACAGAGATTCTGAGGATGCTATCAACCCTGTCCCTTCTGTCCTTTCTTCAAATTTCTGTTTCTCTTCTTGATTACTTAATCCATCTCTTAACTGGAATTCTGGAATTCTTTTTGTGTACTCAGCTTCCAAATCATACAGAGAACCTACATTCACCTCCTTCTCTTTTGTTTTTGTGTCCTGCTGAGATTGTAGGTTTTGTTCTCTCTGTGGTTCAGAAATTGATTCAAAACACTTTACAGTATTCACAGATTTGGAATAATCTTTTAGATCTGTTGGTACTGCATTTTTCAACTCTAAGGTTTCCTTAGGACTGTGCTTCTCAAGCCTAGTTGTAAATCCTACACTTTCTTTTAACTTTTGTACAACAGCTACAGCCTCTAATTCTGGAACTGCTTCTGAACTTATTATATCCATCTCTTTTGAAGATTTTGAAGTCAATAATAGGTTTTTACTCTCAGCACCCAACTCATCTTCTGTTGTTGTTTTGGAACCATTATTCACTTCTTTGTACATTGGTGAAATCTGCAGATTGTCTGCACCTGCATCATATTGATCCTCTTTCTTATTCTCAATAGTATCAGAGGACTTTTCCTCTAATGCAGCCCAATGAGAAGCAGACTTAAATTCCAATGCTGCTTCCACAATTTTCACATTTCTGTGTAGGCATTCTATTTTCTTCTGTAAATCACTCAACCCAACCATCATTTCAGATTCTACCATTTTTATGTCTTTGACTTTCTTAATATGCTGTGATTCCAAATTGTTTGCATCCACCATGTGGGATGACTGTGGTACGATTTCTGAACAGTTTGATTTTGTTGTAATCTTGGGTTCTGTATGAAGGTCGAGATTTTGTTCTGAATAGTTTGTAAATATCATATGCAATGACTCTGAAGTAGCATCCATATCTTTCTCCTCTATCCTTTCTTTAACCTCTAAGTTAGTTTGTAAATCTTTTCCTTGTGAAACTGCATCAGACGGTAAAATGTCATTTAAATAATTCATTTCTTTTACATACTGTGATTCTGAAGTGCTTTCTACATTTTTCAGAGTTACTGATGATTCTGAAACTTTTTTCATACCCTTCAGATTCATCACAGTCTCAGCTATTTTGCTTGTACTTATACATTTTGAAACTTCAAGATTTTGTGCTTTTGCTACCTCACTAATTCCTGGAGCTGTTTCCAAACCACTAATTGCCAAAGCAGCTTCAGATTGTGAAATGCTTTCAGGAATTTTCACCTCAGTCAATGGTTCCAAATCTTCAGCTATTTCTGAATCTTGCTCTTCCTCCATGACAGCTTCTAAAGATGTTTCCAAAGAGCTAGTCACCTTCATAGCTTCCTCAGACTCTGGAGGAGGACCAATACTCTTCAAACCCATCATTCTAAAAGGTTCTGGATCAGTATTCCAATTTTCCTTCACTTTTGCCAATTTTGCTTTCAAACAACTCATGTCAATCTCCTCAAATTCTGAAGCAGTGTCCAAAGTCTTTGTTGCCATTTTAACTTCTGAAAGAGATGTTGCTAAACCTCTTTTATTCATAACTTCCAATTCTTGTGTTCCTCTTACATCTTTGGTATCTTTTTCAACTTGCAACTGTCTTGGACATTTTTCTGAATCTTTCAGCTCCATCATGATAGCAGATACTTGAGTTTCTCTTAATTCCCTTACTACTTCCTCAGCATCAGAGGTTGTTGCCATGCTCTTTTGCTCACCAAATTCTACAATTCTTTTTGAGTCTGTTTGCTGAAGTTGCAGTTTATTTACTAGAGCTGATTCAAAATCTTTTTCAGAGACTACATGCAGAGTTTCTGAAGCAGCTTCTAAATCTTTCATCACTGTTCTAGACTGCATGGCTTTTTGCAAATCCTGCACTGTGACAAGTCTCTCAGAGTCATGAACTAAATCATCTTTCATATCTGTAAGTGGGGTATCTTTTGGACTTCTTTCAGAAGCTTTTACCTTTGCTGTATTCAAAAATTCTGAAGTTGCTTCAAAATCTTTCCCTACAACCATAGCCAAAAATCCCAAAGTTGTCACTGAATCTTTGGCTTCTCCACTTGCTTCCATGTGAGGCACAGCAGGTGTTTCAAATGAACTCATGGCTGATTGTTTCATGCCTTCTGGATTCAATGAGTTTGTGACAGAATCCAAACTTTTAACCTCTATTATGTCAGATTTCAGACTGGTTTCTGTAGCTTCCACCTGTACTGATACAGAATGTGGACTGTTTTCAGGAACATTTATTTTTTCTGTTGCTTCCAATGCTGAACTAACTTCACTTTGTTCTGTACCAAAAACTCCAACTTTGATCACACTTAGAGGGCCATCTTCAGCTTCAGCAGTTCTTAAAGACTCATCTTCCATGCACAAACTCATAGTGAGGCCAGCAGGTTTATAAGTCTCACTTTCTAGTTCTTTCTCACTTGCAAGCTTGAATTCAGAGAATCCCTGATTACTGACCAAAGTAGAATCTTCTTTAGATGCATCCAGTTTGCTGCTATCTGAACTAGTACTGTGTGAATTTGGCATGGCTGAGTTTTGATTTTCAAATGCAGTTTTTTCCTGAACTAATACAGAAGCATGTCTCAAGATAGATGCAGACTCTATATTCACATCATCGCCTGCACTTAATATGAGGCATGAGTTTTCTGGTGTTGAGTGCAAAACAGGCTGCAAATCCCCACATTCTTTTTGCTGGTCATTTAATTTGGATTCCTTGGACTGATTTTTATGTTTTTTATCCTTCTTCTCCTTCTTTCTCTTCTTCTTCTTCTTCTTATCTTTATGTTTCTTATCTTTCTTAGATTTCTTCTTTGGAATTTCATCTTGTACTTCTTCAGATAACCCTCTTTTAGCCGAGCGCAATTTATTTCTCACAGCATCCTCTCCATCATCTGAAAAAAAAATTAAAAAGGTAAAATATAAATACCTTCACAAAATGACATAAAAGTGCACAAATAGAGAAGACTAAGCTAGAAAAATATTTCATATAAAATTAGGGCTTGAAATTAAAAGGTGCTCATGCAAGGTACTACCCTCCCCCATGTTCACCAATTCCTCCATACCAATACCATCCTCTGCATCACATCACACCTTTCTGAGGATCCTGCAAACCCCGAAATGCTTTTGTAATGGGGTGCAGAAAGGAGACAGAAAAGAATACTTTAGAAGCAGAACTCATGTTGACAGGGGTTGTCTAAATGGCAACAATGCTCCTCACAGAATGTGAGAAGAATACGAGCTGTCTTAATAGCATCCCACATAGTATCGCAGTATTTAGAAGGAGGGGGGCTGAATAAACCATATACTCCACAGGAAAAGCCCTTGTGGCTTTTCCTGGATTTTTTTAAAAACAGCAGGGGGAACACACATCCCTACTAGTTGGGACAAGCAATGCAAATTGATTCACTTTCCCATATGAGCAGAAACTGAAAAGCTGACTGGCTGGACGAGCATGGGGGGAAGGGCTTGCTAACAAGGCAGGTGCCCAGAACCGCCATGGTTTATTTTTCTGCCTTAGCGAGTGAGCGCTAATGTGACAAAACAGGGGTTTGTGGTGTCGCTTTTCTGTTAAGGTGAAATATCGCTCTATCGCACCTTGGGAATCGTTTTTTTTAAAAAAAAATACTGTTCAAGCAGCAGCAAATTGGTAAATAAAAATGCAAGTAATTCACTCGCAGCCACCATCTTGATCCGCACGCATTCCTGTTTGCACAGCAAATGCAGACAGCTTCGCATGCCTGCAATCTACCGTTAAAAAACCCTGAAAAAACATTAAAACAAATCGTAGCTGCTGCAAGTTGTCTTTACTGCAGAGCAATCCACTTCTTTTTGCCTTGTATAGACAAGCCCACAGTTCAAGTCATGTTCATGCATCTTTGGTTTCAGCCAATAAATCTTAATAGAAACCTAGAAAAGGTAAAGATGAAGAGGCAGATGACCCAGAGTATGTTAAAACAAAATTTTCTATATTTTCCCATTTTTGCAAGACTCCAAAGATATTTTTTAAAAATTACTGTATTAATAATCCTAAACAGGTGGCTGGTACTGTCAAAATTGGCAGTATCAATCACCTCATTAGAACCTGTGGACCTATCTCAAGGAACTGATGTGTTAGGATACTGTCAGCTATCAAGAACCAAAAACTACATACTATTTGTGCTCCCCCAGGGAAAGAATATGCACATCGCACACATACTTTGAGTGCTCATCTGCTGTAATAGATGATAGTGGACAATAAGTGTACAAGATTCTTTGCAAAGTATAAAAGAACGGATCCCTGGCGCAATAAACTAAGTTATCATCTCAAAGGTTCAAATGTGGTGAGCCAATCCACATGTAGCAAACTAGGACTGGTTGCTATAACCCTGCATGGGCTCATGCATTGTGTTCTCCATTTTCTTCTTCCCTTGTGCATAAATGAAGAGGTACAGTACCGCAGGACCCCATATCCACTTATTAATTATCCACTGATTCAATTATCCACATGACACAAAAGAGCACAGCTACTATAGTCATCCTAGAAAATGTCCTCTCTAGCCATTTTCTAGGTCCTCCGAGGCAACTCTATGATATTTTAAACTGGAAGTCCCATTATTTTCAATTTTTCATTATTTCACCATGTTCAGTATTCATGGGCCCCCCAGAACCAATCCCCAACAGATAAGGGGGTCCTACTGTACTTGAAAACTTTCACATTTAAAATAAGAGTCACATCTCGTGGAACTGAAATTTCATTAAATACATAAAACATTTTGTTTCCAATAAATAGCCAACTACCTATTATATAATTAAAAACTAAGTCCATTCATATAGTTTCTGAATTGAATCATTTTACATTTTATTATTGCACTGAATTGTCACATTCTAATGTACTAAACAGATGCCACAAATTCATCTCTGAGATACTGTTAATAATACACCAATGTATTGTAACAAAAAAAGAAGACCAAAGCAGAATTGACTTGTAAAGCAGAATTAGAGACACTATTAAAACATACATTGGGTACAAAGTTTTTAAAAGACCTTGAAGAACCCAGGAATTTGTTAGACTTGAAAAAATTCTTAAGCTAAAAACAATCTAAGCTGTGTACCAAATAAAAATATTTTGAAATGGGAACTGAGTAGGTAACTGTTTGGCATCTAAATGAGTAAGCAGAAGTGACTCCATTCCTGCAGCTTATATAGAGAAAGAATAAAATTTATCTAACTGCAAAATACTATCATTTTTGTTCAGCTGTGTCCCGCAGTATTTAGTGAGGCTTACTCTATAGTAAGCCCATTTAAAATTTCAGCCTAAGTTAAATGGAGAAATAATTAAATGTGTATCTTTGATAACTTTTAATTTCAATGACACAGTTTTACTGAATCTAGTAAATCTACTAAGTTAGTTCAGGTAGCACTGACCATTTGCAATTTACAAACAAGGATGTGCATCAAACCACAATTTTACCCCAATTTGCTGAATCTATGCATAGTTTGAATAAGCAATTTTCCTAAGTTCAGATGTAAAGTTCAGGGATGATACAGTTTATTTAAAAGGAAAAGTATTCAGTCAACAACTTACAAATGCAACAACAACAACAAAAGCAAGGCAAGAACACAGGAGTCTAAAGTTCATACTCTTAGGACAACACTAATTTACAAAGCAGAAATAAAACTGACATTTTATAAAAAACATTTTTTTGTTTTGTTTTCAGGAGGCAATCAGATGCTCATTTAAAGAAATATCTCACTATCTAGATTATCACAGGTAAATTTCAATATAGGAATATCCACTATTACCTCCAGGGTATCTTTTTTCATCTCAAACCCCACCCCCACCCCCTAGTTTTCTTTCCAACTAGCCACATTCTACAGATATTCTACAGATACACAATCTACAGATACACAATCCATATTGACCTGTTTTCAGGGAAAATTACAGCTACTACAGTACAAAATGCTTTAGGGATCTAGGTTGTGAGACCTAGGAAAAGAGAATACACAGCTGATCACATTTTTCACAAGATACAATGGTATCTCCATTTTTGTTTGGGTGACTGCTGCTGATTGTCAGGGCCAATTCTCCCAGTATCAGTCTTGTTTTGTAGAACATTTTCAGACAGTCCTTACCACGCAAGCAGCCTCCGGAGCAGTAACGAGGCTGCTGCGTGGCAGGAGGTCCTTTTCGGATGCCGCCATCCCACTTCCGTGACCATTCGTGGCACGTACATGAAGCTTTGGAAGCGGCTGCGTCATTTCAATCATGGAAGTCTGAAAATGTCCTAAGTCAGGGATTCCTCCACATCCCTCACATGACTCAATGCAAAGCCCTCCCTTTTGCACCACCACAACTGCTGATATATAAAAAGAATTCTTATAGAACTGCAAAAACCTTTTCTTATTAATTTTATTTTAACTGATTCAATAAAAAATATTCTATATTCAGTTTTATACGTAAGAAGCATTAAGCCTGTTTTCCCCCAACTTTGCATAAATAAAACAATCCCTGTTTAATGGTAGATAAATTTATTTGAACAGTAAACTAAATCAATTTAAAGGTATTTCAGTAGCAAATGTAAGTATACTATGGCAAAATAAATTGTCATTGGCAAATGGATAAGCAAACAAAACCAAAAAGCTAGAGTAATCACTAAGTACTCTAAGATAAGACTACATGTTTAGACATAAAATGCATGAAAGTTCAACTTTCTCAGTAATAAGCACAGTATATCCTATTAAGATTATCAGAAAATGTATATATATTTTTCAATTTATGTGACTATTGTAATTTAACCTTAAAGCAGTTTGCTCATAAATTAAATCCCAATGTTCAGTTAAATGGCTATGGGATTGCAGTCTTACAACTGAAAGCATGTTTACTCAAAGGCAATTTTTACACATTACACTTGTTTTTCCAAGCACCAACCTCATCATTTCAATCACTTTTTGCCATAGCAGGGTAGAGCAAATGTTGTGAGCTATAACGTCACCTCACACAGTCAAACAAAATCTGATAGAATTTTGCTTCTACAAAATATAAATTTATAATTCAGGATGCACATTTAAAGAAAGTTATGCAAAAACCACTGAATATTGTTTATTTACCTGGTTTGTACTGTGACTCTGCACCCAACACTTCTGATAATACTTGTTCTATCTTCTGTACTAGTGGATCATTCTGAAGATTCCTGACAGATCCAATGGTATCATCTGAAGGACTGATGTGTTCAGGTGAGTTTATTTCACCATTATATTGACTTCCTACCTTTCCACTAATCAAGAAAAATGCAAAAATATGTAGGTTACATATTGTTAAAATAAACATCCATGAATATGATAAAGCTCTTCACTTTGAAAAGAAATAAATACATCCTGTATATTTGGTAATTTTAAAAGTTTCGTGCTTATTCATACAACCATCTCTTTCTTGAACAAAATATGGTCTAACATAAACTCTAGAATTAGAGTTGTTACCATTATATCTTAAGCACTTAAGAGAAACAGAGACCTCTGCACCGGCAGGATCTGGTGATCACAGAAAACTTCTAACTCAGATGCTAATCATTGAAACAATGAAAGATCACATTTTTATTTCTAGATTTCTATTATGTCAGAACAAATGTATATATGACCTTCAAAATATACAAAGAGGTCTATAATTCAGTCCTATTTTTGATTATGGGCAAAAACATACACATCAGTGGCTATACTGTATATTCACATTTCCTTGGGGATACTGCATATTTTGAGAACATTATATACAGTTGGTTTTTTTAAAAAATAATCCCAAATATAAATTGAAGATACAGGCTACAAACAAGTACAACTTGTAATAGTAACAACTTTATGTGTACATATCCTTGCAAGGATTTTTCCAGCAATGAAGAGCAGTGTTATGCCTCGATAGTTTGAGCAATCGGATTTTGCTCCTTTTTTCTTGTACAGGGTGATGATGACTGCATCTCGGAAATCTGATGGCAGTTCTCCTTTTTCCCAGCAATTCACAAGGAGTTCGTGGAATTTATCATGGAGTACATGACCTCCGTGTTTCCAAACTTCAGGTGGGATTCCATCAATCCCAGGTGCCTTGCTGTTTTTCATCTGCTGTATGGTCTTAAGGGTCTCTTCCAAAGAAGTTGACACAAGAACACAACCTTGCTTCACTCCATTAGTTATTAGAAAGGGCTCTGAAAGAGCATCGCCATACCTGACTTGACCACGCTGGCCCTCGTGTAGCAAGATAATCATTTTAAGGAATTTGGGGGGACATCCTAGTCTTTCCAGGATCTGCCACAGACCTTTTCTACTCACAGTGTCGAAGGCTTTGGTGAGGTCGACAAATGTTACATAGAGACCCTTCTGCTCTCTACATTTCTCTTGCAGTTGTCTAAGGGCAAATACCATATCTGTAGTACTCCTATTGGCTCTGAAGCCACATTGGCTTTCAGGAAGAAGTTCTTCTGCAATAGCAGGAACTACTGTAATCTGTTCAGGAGTATCCTGGAGACACTCTGCTGTGCTTTCTGCAACCGGACTTGTTTATCTTGGATTGGCCTTTTTAGTCATCAGCGCGCTTGCAGAAAGCACGGGATGAGTCCTTCTTGAATCTTCGTTTGCGAAGAGAAAGCCAGAGAGACAGAAAGAATGTGTATATAGTACAATGTGGATGAGAAATGTATGTGATTACTGAAAATACAAGTACATCGAGTCAGAATTTCACAGCACATTTAAGAAGGGAACACTGGAGTAGTTAACAAAACATTTTGTTATACAGTACAGTAGGACCCTCATGTCCATGGGGGATTGGTTCCAGGCCCCATCACGGATGGTGAAATCTGTAGATAATAGCAAACGCACCCGTCGCTATTCCTGCCACTGAGAACCAACTGCGGGGGCGAAAGGAGAAGGGAGAACTCCTCCTCCTCTCCCTTCGCTCCTCATTGCCATTGCTAACAATGAAAGCCCTCCCAGGGGAAGGTAGGGGGCAACAGCTTGACATTTTCACCCTTACTAGAATGGATACACACCCATTCTTCTTGTTCTCCCACATGTTCTTCCATCAAACCTAGGCCTAGAAGCAGATGAAAGGCCCTGCATCTATTTGAACTGCCATGGCCTCAGAGGGAGAGAACAAGCAGTATTGGCTAGACTTAATCCACTATCACACTGCCATCACTTTTTCCTTGTGTGTTGTGTGCGGGCAGGGAACTGTCAAATTAGCAATCTGTAAACTGCTCTTCAGTCTTTGTGGCTGAAGAGCAGGGTATAAATTTTCTAAATAAATAAATATAAATGGAATAAAATTTCTCTACATGAGATGTGTGAAAAAAGAATGCTAAACCTAGCTCAGTTGCATACAGTTAATTTCAAAAACCTGAAATATATTTTTAAAAAATATTTAAACGCTTCAGTTGTTTTTTCACTATACTGCATAAACAAAGGATGACTTTCTTGCAGTATTATCACTGTTTTATAATTGCTGGTATAGGTTAAGCAACAACTCTAAAATTCTGCTTGAATAAGTCAATATAATTATAGTCATTGAAGTGGGAACCAACACAACATGGTGGTTTGAGTGTTGTACTACAACTCTAACACCAGGGTTTGACTCTCCACTCAGCCATGAATCTCCACCTTAGGCCAATCACACACCCTCAGCCCCTAGAAAACCCTGTGATCGGTTTGCTTTAGGGTCGCCATAAGTAGGAAATAACTTGAAGGCACACAATAACTCTGCAGTTTACATCACTGTAGTGTAGATCTTAATCTAATATGTTTCAGATATCCAATGCATAGATTTAATACAACTCTCTCTCTCTCTCTCTCTGGCTTTTCTTCACAAACGAAAATTCAGGAAGGACTCATCCCGCGCTTTCTGCAAGCGCGCTGATGACTGAAAAGGCCAATACAAGATAAACAAGTCTGGTTGCAGAAAGCACAGCAGAAGGTCTCCTTGGGTGATGTTTCTGGGTTGTGATTCTTTCTGCGTTGTCATTTCTCTTAAAGACTTGTTCGGCGTGAGTTCTCAAATAAAGCTGCAACATTGTGGATAGTGCATCTCCATGCCTCCCGATGTGAAGCCAGGGCAAACCATTGTTGGTGATCAATTTGGCCAAGCCTGAGATGTTGTTTCAGGGAATCCTTGTATCGCTTTTTTGGAGCGCCCCTCTTACGTTGACCCGTGGCGAGTTCACCATAGAGTACTATTTTGGGGAGGCGATGGTCCTCCATCCTAGAAACGTGCCCTGCCCAGCACAGCTATGTTCTCAATATCATGGCCTCAATGCTGGTGATCCCTGCTTGCTCAAGGACAGCAACATTCGTCACATAGTCAGTCCAGTGTATATTTAGGATTGTACATATACAGTGCTGATGAAAACGTTCAAGGAGTCGTAAGTGTTGGTGATAGGTGATCCATGTTTCAGACCCGTAAAGGAGCATAGACAGTACAATGGCTCTATACACACAGATTTTTGTGCTTCGCCTTAGGTGTTTGTTAGTCCAGACTCTTTTGTAAAGTCTTCCAAATGTGCTATATGCCTTTGCTAATCTGTGATCAATCTCTTTGTCAATCTTGGCATCTGAGGAGATGCTGCTTCCCAGGTAGGTGAACGTAAGCACAGATTTGCATGCATAGACTTAATAGAACTATGAACATACCATATGAGTGTGTCTTTTGCTTATTACAGTCATTCCTTCATATTCGCTGGGATTTGGTTCCAGGACCCACCATGGATACCAAAATCCATGAATACTCAAGTCCCATTATATGCAATGACACAGCAAAATGATGTCCCTTATATAAGAATGGCAAAATCAAGGTTTGCTTTTTCGATTATTATTTTTTTATGAATATTTTCAAGCCATGAATACTTAAGTCCATAGATACCAAATCCGTGGATATGGAGGAACAACTGTATACTGTTTTCTGTATACTTGCATCCCATTGGACATGATTACTTGTTCTCAAATTTCTTAGGATATTACAGTGAGGAATTAAATATATGATAGTGATTAATCCTGTGTCATTAACTTACTGCTAAAGAATGTGAATATTATGCTTAGAAGTTTAAAACATGCTTTTAACATAAACTCTAGACTTGCCTAATGCAAAGTTTACTTCTTTACTGTTACAGGACTGAGCTCAAAATGTAGAATTTTAAGACATGTATTGCATTTTAAATAATTATGATTATATATCACCTTTTTTTACTAAAAGAAAACCTCTTTGTACTCAAAACATTTGTTCTGACAGTTAAGTCATAACTGCTGTGTATGATTCAGGTCTTTGTGGTATTTCATTTACTGCTTTAGTGAGAGACTAGCACTAGAATTTCATGCTTTATGCAATTATGACTGTCAGCTTTACACTCCATGCATCTGAGGAAGTAGACCAAGTCTACGAAAGCTTATGCTACATTTCTTTCTTTCAGTTAGTCTCAAAGGCGCTACAAGATCCCCTTGCTTATTCATATTCCAGACTAACATGGTTGTGTCTCTGAGCTTAGTTAATACACTTCAACTGTCATATTAACTCTCTTTTCAGACAAGACCAGGAATTTCAGTACATTAAATGTCTTCCACCATGGTCCTGCCGTGGCAACAATCACAGGGGCAAAGGGGGAAGGGGGGAACGAGATCACTCCTCCATCCCCTTCCCCCTCGCCATAACATGATCATGGGGGTGAAGGGGGAACAAGATTCCCTCCTCTGTCCCCTTTCACTACCACGGCAACAGAAGCCCTGACAGACGGAGCTATCTCACCCCCCTTCCACCTTCGCCCCCATGATTGCTGCTGTGGGAGGGCCATGGCAGGAACAAAGGGGGAAGAGGGGAAGGAGCAAACTCACCTACCCCCCTCCACTGGGATGGCATTTGCTATTATCCACAGAATTCAGCATCCACAGGAGGCCCCAGTGGATATGGGGGTGTGACTGTAAATGTAATAGGTTGTTGCATGATCAGTGTTGCTGCTTGACTTAGAGGAGATAATTGAAGTCACATCAGCAAACACTGCTTGTGTAAAAGAACTTGAACTTTCTCTTTTTAGCTGCTCCTGTCATCTGGGCCATTGAACTCCACAAGGTTTCACCTAAGATTGGGCCGAGAGGAAACCTATTTTTCCAGCAGTGTGCATTCTGCTATGTAGCCATATAGTCTGGATACAGCTCTAAGCATCTAAGCAGCACCACAGACTCCAAAATGTCTAGGCCAATGCTTATCAACCTTTGGTCTTCCAGGTGTTTTGGACTTCAACTCCCAGAATTCCTCAGCATTGGCCATATTGGCTGAGCATTCTGGGAGTTGAAGTCCAAAACATTTGAAGGGCCAAAGGTTGATAAGGAGCCCTGGTGGCGCAGTGGTTAAATGCCAGTACTGCAAGCCACCACATCGCAAGTTCGATTCCAGCCGGCTCCAAGGTTCACTCAGCCTTCCATCCTTTCGTAGGTCGGTAAATTGAGTACCCAGCTTGTGGGGGGCAATTAGCTAACACACATTGGAAACTGTTTAATGCAGTGTAGATGTGTAAATAGCTATTGCTTAAAACAATTTGTAAGCCGCTCTGATAGCCGTGTGGCTGAAGAGCGGGGTATATATAAATAAATAAATAAATAAAAATAAACAAAGGTTGAGAACCACTGGTCTAGGCCCTAGAATAAAATACTAAGAACATTTGTGCTTATGAAAAGTTAACACCCCATAACCTTTATTTTAAAACTGAAGTGTTTAGTTCCAATGTAAAATTACTGTATTAATTGATAATCAGCTCAATTTTTCTTGTACGGTCCTATCTACCAGAAGTCCCACTCAGTTCAATCCTGTCTTTTATGTCCACCACCTCATCCTGTAAATTCTTTCATTCTTATAAGCCTGTTTATAAGACACTGGTTTCTTAACTTTTATTCACTGGTAAGAGTAGCTGGAGGAACAACTAACCTTTCTCCCACAAATACCGAGTAAGGAGGTATTCTTTGGGGTCGTTTTTACTGAGATATTTGGAGTCTCAAGTCTGTCTGTAAGCCCTTAATCCTTGCTGAACACTCCTAAATCATTTCACTGCTTGGAAATCTCAAATCATTCCATATCTAGAGGGCCCCTTGCATTGTCCCAACACCGGGGGTCTGCCAACGGTCCCGGCAACCCCAATTGGCCATCTGCACCAATTCCACCTCAGTAACTTTTTTTCATCCCCTGTCCCTCCGATTATATTTTGGCCACCCAGATTCCCTCCCAATTCCATTACTACAGTGGTTCTTAGCCCGGGGTCCAGGGACCCTCAGGGGTCCATGAAGAAGGCTTGAAAGTTGCTTGGCCCATCTCCTCCCTCCAGTGGAGTGGCCACATGACAGGAACCAAGGCAAAGGCTGGCTGGCTTGGCCTACGCATTGCCATTCAATCTGCTCCAGCCACAAACTTGGAAGAAGCAGGGAAAAAAAAGTATTGCCTCCCCTCCAGTGCTGCTGAGGGAAGGCTTAATGGATGATGTAATTACGTTATTATTATTATTATTATCAGGTATTGTTGTTGTTGTTAGGGTTTTAAATCTTGAGTTAAGTCTTGGGAGTCCCTGGTAAAGAAAAGGTTAAGAGCCACTGTATTATTGCACAAACCTCGTCGCCCGCCACCCCCATCTCCCCTGAGCTCCGTCCCCACAACGCTGTCAAAACCCCCCCCCTTTTTTTTTCCCCTCCGCTCCCGGTCCCTTCCGGCCCCCTCCCTCCCTCCCTCCCTCTTAACCGTTACTCCGCGTTCCGCCGCCAGGAGGCCGCCCGCTTTCCCGCCGCGCAGCAGAGGCCCCGCTGCTCCCCCTTCCCCGGGCCCCTCACCCGCCGAACTGCGGCTGCTGCTGCTCCTGGATCTCCCGGAACTTGCTCACGACAAAAGACCGAAAAATTTGCTCGATGTTGGTCGCCATGACAGCCTCGCGCAGCAGCCACCGACCGACCGACCCCTTTCTTCTCCTCCTCCTCTTCCCCCCCCCCCGCTTCCTCCTTCGCTGGCTTATCCGAGACGCAGATCCGCCTGCGCGCTACCATGCAACACCGGAAGTAGATGCGGCCGCTTCCCCGCCTCACTTCCTTTCTGGTCTCTGGCCGCTGACTGCTAGTTTTCTCCAAGGGGGCGGAGACCCAGCCGGCTTGCGAATAGGCGCTCTGCCATCCATGTCAACCATAGATATTCGAGCTCGGCTACACCGCCTATCCTGCTCTTCTTCCATTTTAACGGCTCTGGCTGCCTCCTGTGGAATTCTGGGCTTTGTAGTTTTATGAGGCCTAAGAGCTCTCTGGCTGAGAATGCTCAGTTCCCCTCCCTAAACTACAAATCCCAGGTTTCCACAGGAGGCAGCCAGAGCAGTTAAAAGTGGAATAATAGCGCTATAATAGCAGTTAAAGTGGGATAATAGCGCTATAATAGCAGTTAAAGTGGAATAATAGCTCTCCATTGACGCCCCCCAATAGCGCTATAATTGTCTACTGTGATAATATAAGAGCCGTTGTGGAGGACAAGAAACCTCCCCCCCTCTTGACCGCACTGAGTTGCGGCTCTATAGTCTCGTGTGCAGAGTAACGTGTGAAAGGGTTACACATATTAAATATTCCACATTAGTAATCACACCAGTCCTCCGCGTGTCTTCCGTTTCAGACGTTCGTTTAATACACGGGATGGGAAAAAAAAACCCGGTTCAAGCCGTAGCGCCCGTAGTGGTTTTAAGCGAAAAGGGAGAGGGGGCTGCTCCGTCCCAGACTGGCCCCGCGGCCATATTGTTGTCGACGCCGCAGTTCGAGGCGACGCGGGCCTCTTCCTTCCCGCCCCGGACAGACACGGGTTGCCAGGGCGAGGGATGGGGAGGAATTCTCCCCTGACACGTTTCTAGGGGGTGTTGTGACTCAGATACAGTCGGGAGAGCCGGGACCTGTCGACTCTCATCTGGAAATTGTAGGCGAAACTTGAAAGGTTCCTGGATTTGTAGCAAACCCGGTATGGCTGACGAGCTCTTGCAGCCCCACAGCATGCAAGGATCACTTTTCCCCCATCGCAAGTAAAACCACCCTCACAGGATTGTAACCCTCTTGCGAAGGGAGCACATGACTGGACTAATGTTGGTCTTCGCCTTCAGTAGGTAGAGCCACCGTTCAGTTCAAAGCAGTGAGACAAACACATTGATCAAGCCACCGAGTTCCCAAAAGGATTGAAAAGACAGCAGCATAAGTGTTTTCTCCGTTGAAATAGCCCGTTTTAAATAAAACACAGAATAAACACACACACACACGCATATATATATATATATATATATATATAATTTTATTGTAGAAAAACCGAACAGCACACAGAAAACCAAACAGAACATATGTACATAACACCAATAATCATGGATAAGTAATTGAGCAAACTGGGTATCTAGAACTAAATCCAACATTAGATCAATTGAAATGAATGGGACAAGTTAATCTGAACTAGTTCACTTCCAATTGATATCAATTTATCTATTCTAGTTAAGACTGATATTTAGTTTAGCCCACACTTTATGTTTATCTATATAGTTCCAATGTGTCTGTATTCAGTTCTCAGATATTCCCCTTTCTTCTTACTGTAACCTTGCAGAAATAGGTGCATTTGAATTCAACTGAATGTGCAGATGTGTATAACATACATGGGAAAGCCTATAGCTCAGTGGTAGAGCGTGTATTCTGTGCACAAATGCCCAAGATTGCAGCCATGGCACCTTTGATTATTATTATTAATAATAATAATTTGTATACAACCTTTATTCCAGAACTAGGACTCAGAGCAGCTTAAACAAATACTGTACAGATAAAGTACATGCTGATAAAAACATAAATTTTTAAAATATATTTTATTTATTTGCAAATATTTATATACTACAGTACTTGTATCCAAAAATGTCAAAGTGGTATACATCAGTGAAATGTAAAATATACACAATACATAGATATACAGAACAACACACTAAACTAAACAAAAATAGATGTCAGTTGGACTATACTGTATAGGGAAGGCTCATTCAAACATGTTTTTAATATGCACTGAACGTTCAGAACAGTTGCAACATATTAATGTTCTGCTGGAAGAGCATTCCACATAGTACCTGTTACTACAGTTAATACCCCACTCCAAATAACTGCTGAGTGGGCATCAGGACCATGTGGCACTACCAAGAGAGTCCTCTTCAAGATGACCTGGAGAGAACAGGTCTATTCAGGAGATTATATCTCAGGTGAACACATTCCAAGTGGTTTAAGGCTTGACAAATTAACAAAAACAAAAACAAAACTTGAAATTGGTCCAGCAGCAATGAGCAGCCAGTGCAATTCTTTCAGCATTGTACTGCCAGTAGGATGCCACCTTCAGAAGCCCAGATGAAGCATTCTGCAAGAGCTGTGGTTTGCAGAGCAGCCTTAAGGGCAGCTGTACACAGAGTGCATTGCAATAGTCCAGACCTGCAGCTACCAACATCTGGATCACTGTGGCCAAGCTTTCTGTGTCCACTAATGAACATAACTGGTGTATCAGCCAAAGCTAGCAAGAGACATTCTGAGCCACTGAAGTCACCTGGGTCTCCAGCGACAAAGATGGATCCAGGAGTACACACAGGCTTCAAACCTAACCCTTCAGAAGAAGTACAACTCTGTCAAAAGAAGGTAGTCTACCTATCTCTTGAACATGATAACCACTTGCCCACAAGGGCTCTATCATGCCAGCATTCAGCCTCCATTTATTGGCACTCATCCAGTTCACCACAACATCCAAGCACTGGTCCAGGCCTTGCACTGCTATACCTAAAGCAGATGTAACAGAGAAGTAGAGTTAAATGTCATTAACATATTAATTACACTTTGTTCTAGATCTCCTAATGACTGCTCCCAAAGGCTTCCAGTACACAGCACTGGAGACAAGGCACACCATAGCACAGTTGCCAAGGCCAAGAAAGAATCACGTGATGTTACTCTTTGGATATGCCCAGTAGGAGGAGTGGGATCACTTATATCATCCTCAACTCCATCCCTTTATGCTGATCCAGGAGGATACCATAGCTGATGGTATCAAAAGCTACTGAAAGATCAATCAAAAGCAACAAGGTTGCATTCCTCCATCTCTCTCTCTCTCTCTCATCTCTCATTTCTCTCTTCTCTCTCTCTCTCTCTCAATAAAGGTCATCCATCAGGCTGACCGAGGCCAGAACATGGCTGAATGCACATTGAAATGTGTCCAGATAACCAGTATAATCCAAAAGCATCTCCAATTGTACTGCCACATCTTTCTCAAAGATCTTTCCAGAAAAAGAAGTATTTGCAACTATCCAGATGTTGTCAAGGACTATGAGGTACAATGGAGTTTATTTTAAATGTGGCTGCACCACTGCAGCAGGCACCGCTCCCACATGCAAAGTAGCATTCATCCCACCCTCTTCTGAATCCACTCTGCCATCAACGGAATTAAATCAGTCATGAGGGGCTAAGATCAAGGGACCATGTGGTTAAATGCATTACTGTAAGCACCCTTAGGCTGCATTAAATGAAACTGATGGGCTCAAAGAAGCACCTAATGCAGTGGTGGCAAACCTATGACACGCGTGTCAGCACTGACACACGTAGCCATTTCTGATGACACGCGGCCACTGAGGTGGCCACATCTGAGAAGGATGTTTCATCCTCGGCTCCTGCACGGCCAAGTGCGGTAGCTAAGGATGAAACATTTGCTACTCCTGAGGATGAAACATTTGCGACTAGAGTCTTGGAGTTTGAGTCTAGCTCTAAGGACATTTTCAGACACAAAAAAGTCATCCTGAGGGATCGGGAGAGGTATGCGGCTGTTCTGCAGCAGGGGGCCAGTTTCTGATGACGCCATCCCTCTCCTGTTACTCTCTGTGTTCCTTCCGTGTCTCATGAAAGGAAAAGGCGCCACTTTTTACTCACGAAGAACTTCCGTGAGTAAAAAGTGGCGCCTTTTCCTTCCATGTGACACGGAAGGAACACGGAGGGTAACGGGAGAGGGACGGCGTCTTCAGAAACTGGCCCCCTGCTGCAAAACAGGCGCATTCGTCTCCCAAGCCCTCAGGACGACTTTTTTGTGTTTGAAAATGTCCTAAGATTCTAGTCGCAAATGTTTCATCCTCTCCTATTAGACACTCTGTGCCGGAGGTCTGTAGGCAGGTTAGTTTAAAGAATTCCCCCTCCCGCTCATTTATCTTAGTTCATGGCACCCCACACAAGCTAAATAATATCAATACCAACAAAAGAGACTGACTGATGGATGAACAAAGAAGTCACTAAGCAGGTAACTTAAATAATTAGTTTTTGGTTTATTAAATACAATTATATATAAAAATTATACATTTATGTTATTTAAACGATAAATATCGCAAAATAATGTTTTTTCCTCAAAGTGACACAACACCAGGGTAAGCTCAGTTTTTTGGTGAAGTTTGACACACCAAGCTCAAAAGGTTGCCCATCACTGACCTAATGTCACAGTTAAGGTCAGTGGGAAGATAAGTGATTGTATCCTCCAAGTGCTTAGCAAAAAAAAAAAAAAAAATGTTAGAGCAGACCTCTGCAGGATCTAGGCCTCCATTCCCAAACACAGGTGCTCATAACCCTCTGACTACACTGAACAGCTCCGCTTGACACTTAAAGGATTCTGGAAACAGAAATAGCTTTCCTTGCTGCCCTCACTGCCATATAATAGTCATTGTTATGTGCACAGATAGGTTCACAGTGAGTCTTGTGCCATTTATGCTTTAGCTGTTGTCCATCTTGCTTCATTACTCAAGCTCCCTGGAACACCAATGAGGAGAAGTAGCACCAGAATGCCAAAGAAGGCACTCAGGAGCAATTATGTCTCTAGGCCTTCCCACCTCACCATTCCAGTGTCCAGAGACTAGAACCTAGATATGATCACCAGCAACATCCATTTAAGAATCTCCATTGTATCCAGAGTGCCTTTATATTTTTGATGTATTCTGAATACCTTTGCCCTTTTGAATCCTGAATGATAATATTAGAGTATTTATTGAAAATGTTAAACAACTGGATCTAGATAAACTTACTTCGCTAGTTAATGACGGGATGATAAATCACATGGAGGAAGAATGGCTACCAGTGAAAAGACATTGGAAGGAAAAACGGGAATGTCTCAATAAGGTAGAAGCCTGTACCAAAAGTCAAATAAGTGGGTAGACTAGAATGAAGCATCGATAGGTCTGCTAGGACCTCAATTGGAATGATTGGTAGAGAATAGGAGGAACAGTGAGTGGAATACAAAATAATAGAAATTCCACTGAAATATATTTAAGAGAAATCCCAACAAACTAAGTTAGGGAATATGCAACTGAAAATGCTAACCAATTTATGTTAATGGAACTAGCAACAAGAAGGAAGAGAGTGTTGTGTTGTCTATTTTTAATATATAAGAAAATGGTTACAAGTATGATATAGCATTAGCATGCTTTTGTTAACATGAAAAATTATTGTAACTTAAATAAAAATAATTATTAAAAAATGAATATGTTAAACAGCTGGTCTGTTTTACACAACCTGGTCCGTGGCATGTTGTGGTTATTTGGCATCAAGTTGCTTTTGACTTATGGCATCCTTAAGAATGGGAGGCCTGCAAGTCACCCTGTTGTCAACAGCATGTTCAGATCTTGCAAACTCAGGGCTGTGGCTTCCTTGATTGAATCTATCCACCTGTATTGTAGCCTTCCGCTTTTCCTACTGCCTTCTACCTTACCATTATTCTCTTCCCCCCACCCCCAATGAGTCATATCTTCCAATGATATATCTAAAGTAGGACAGTCTCAGATTAGTCATCTTGGCTTCTAGGGAGAATTCAGGTTTGATTTGTCTTTTTGGCAGGCCATGATATCCGCAAATCTTGACACTTGTGGATCTTGTCTAGTTCCTTCATAGCTGCCCTTCCAAGTCCTAGTCTTCTTCTGATTTCTTGGCTGTAGCCTCCATTCTTATTGATGCCTGAGCAAAGATATGGAAAATCTTGACCTATTTAAATGTCTTAATCATCTACTTTAAAGCTATGTAAATAATCTGTGGTTATTATATTTGTTTCCTTAATGTTTAGCTGTAACCCTACCTTTTACATTCTTCCTTGACTTTCTTCAATATTCATTCCAAGTATTTGGTATTTTCTGCTAGTAGTATGGTGCCATCTACATGTCTTAAATTTTTGATGTTCCTTTTTCAAATTTTCATACCTATTCCTTCTGATCAGCATAGCCTCTTAACTCACCTTGGAAAAGGATATTTATATCATCCCAAATAAGTAAGTAAAGTACCGTAAATTAGGAATAAAAAAGAGCAAGGGAGGCAGAGGGGGAGAAAGAAATGTGGCTATACCTTTAAGACTATTTTTGTAAGCATGAGCTTTCATGGATGTAAATCCACTTCTTCAGATGTAGTACCGAGTGGTATTAAGGCCTCAGGTGAAAAGCATATTTATACAGATGATTTATTTCTTTATCTAAAGTATTTCCTTATTGCCTCCCAACCCATAAGGGCCCTAGAGGCAATGAACAAATAAAAACCAATGAAAACAATACAAAGATAAAAACATTGTTAAAACACATGAGTGGGATAGAATGGAATAGGATCCAGAAACATGCAAATAATGTTTATCTACTGTACTTGCAAATCTGAATGAGCTTTACTCAGGGTCTCATTTCTGCCATAGTTCACCATCTCAACCCCAGCAGCCACTTTCAAAACCACCGTTCAGTCCTTGAACACATGCAACAGGGCAGGGATGGGGTTTCTTTGATCCTCCAGGTGTTTTGGAATCTATTATTATTATTATTTTATTTATATAGTGCCATCATTGTACAAAGCGCTTCCCTTTAGCATTAGCCAAGCTGACTAGAGCTTCTGGAAACTAAGTCCAAAACATTTGGTAGGCTCAGAAACCCCTTCCCACCCTGGATGTGGGGTTAATACAACAACAACAACAACAACAACAACAATAATAATGGTTTATTTATATTCTATCTCTCCCATCAGGATCGGGGTGGCAAACATCATATAAAACATTGAACAATACTCCAGCACAAATGTTATGTCCCTGTTTAGGAAGCTTCACCTGCTATATTAGGTAGTTAGTTAGCATTGTTGGGCCTGCTAGCAGTTGCACCAGAGACCTGACATGAGCAGAAGACATTATGGGAGGCTGGGGAGATTGGTATGTACTGGTGGAACTGTATGCATCGAATTTCTGAGACAATAAAGCATTTCAAGTGATGACTGTTGTTCAAATGATTGGATGTTGACAGAGTCTATCACAGATTGACAGATCTCCCATAGTCCCTGCCATGATCCTTGGTGCGAAAAGTCCCAAAGGACCAGAGAGCAGGTGTCTGACACTAGGGCCGGGGAACCGGTCCCCGATGATCAAGAGGTCGTGGGTGACAGCGGTGATGAGGCCTTCAAGGGGAAGGCTGAGAAGAAACGGGAGTGCTGTAAGGCAGGTGTGCAAACCCAACAAGAGGCACAAGAAGTGGTGAAGGCTGCATTAGAGATGAGCACCTCGCTGCCCTTCACACCGGCAAGGGAACCCGGAGCCGTACCGAGGGGTCGTTGTGCATGGTGTCCAGGACCCAATGAGTGATGCTGCAATGCCAGAGGATCCCAGACATGGGATATATCGGCGAGTGGACTGTATGGTGGTGGCGGATGAGCCTGCATCAACTTGGAGATTGATATGGAGTTCATGAAGTTGGATATGCAAGGGATCCAAGCCCACCTCACTGAGATTTTAAACCACTTGGGCCAGAAGGAGACAGATGCAGCAATGAAGACCGACGCGGACTCCCCAGTGGGTAAAGCGAGGGCAACGACCGGACCAGTGAGTGTGGGGTTTCAGGACCTGGAGGAGGAGGTTGAAGAGACCCTTGCTCAACCAAGACCCAGCCCCAGTTCCCGGTCAGCTGGTGGCACTTGTCCCGGTTGAACCAAGGAACGTAACCTGCATGCTAGCTAACCGGGGGTTGAACGCTACGTTCAATGGGGAGGCCAAGGAACTGCCCTATTTCTTAACCCAGGTGAGAGGTTTTATGCAGCAGTAGGAAGGAGCATTCCAGAGAGGAGAAGGTCAAGTATATGTCCAGCCAACTCAAGGGCAAGGCGGTGGATGGCTCGTGGGGCTGTACAATATGGCAGCCCCCGAGCTGGACAGCCTGAACAAGTGTATGATGGCCCTATGAGCTTGATTCAAGGATCCTTTCCAACAGGAGAGGGCACGAATGGAACTACAATGGATGCGCCATGCTATCCGAGCTCTGGCAGAGTATGCGATGGAGTTTCGCCAACTGGCAAGCCAGATCCCAGACTGGACAGAAGCCACCAAAGTCCAGTACTTTCGGTATGGGCTTAATGCCAACATTCTGAAGTTGGCCCTGGTCCAAGGCAACCCCGAGACTCTCCTCAGATGGGTTCGACTGGCCGGCGAGGTAGAGACGCTATGACAAAGTCTTAAGCTGGCTAAACAATGATAAGGGTGGGCCAGTAAGCTGGGTGGCAGTGCAGCCAAGAAGACAGCATGCCCCACAACCACCTTGACAGAGATGGAACAAGAACAATGGATGCGCCTGGGATTGAGTCTACAATGCAGCAAAGAAGGTTACCGGCTTGCGGAGTGTCCAGAAAAGAACCCTGGTGGCAGCGGGAAGAAAGAGGAGACTACAAAAAAGACCGAAGGCTGGCCTTCTCCGTGGAAGTCTCTGGGAAAACCCAAGCCTAAGGCAGCAGTGCAAACCATGGTTGTGGGCCACCCAGCCGGTGAGTCATCATGGGAGACTGACGAGACAGACATCTCATCCTCTTCCGACAGAGAGTCAGCGAGAAATGGGCAGAGCTGACCCTAGTGTGCGTGAGAGGATGGGCTAATCCTGAAGTCTGTGGTGAGTGGAATCAAAGCCCTTTTTAAATAAAAGCCAAGGGGAAAGGGTCCCCTGTAGAATAATGGCCATGGTAGACTGTGGTAGACAATTTCAGATTCACCCAGTCCTAGTTGCAGAACTGGGGCTGGAGACCCAGAAAATCCACACCCCAACAAAATTCACCCAAATGGACAGTGGGCCAATGAAGCCCCCCCCCACCAGACATCTAACTGAGTCTGTACAGCTAAATATGAGGGGTAACCGGGAGAGTATTAGATTTGTGATTGGCCCAGGTGCTATGCAAGCCATGGTAGTTGCACTGAACAGGTTGAAGTATCACAACCTGGTTATAGACTGGATTAAGGAAATTATAACGTTTTCCTACCCAGCTTATATCCAAGAACATTGTATGGGGAACAGGTTTGAACTGGATGAGAACAATCACCCCATAAACACTCCCATTGGAGCACCATCTGGCAAGGCTGGAAAAGTTTGTTCAGTGGCTTTGGTTATGGGGGAAGTGAGCAAAATGCCACTTGAGTATCAAAGGTGGTGGACAGTGTTTGAGGAGAAGGAATGTGACATGCTTCCCCCTCACCGGCCCTCAGACTGTGCTATAGAACTGGTCCTGGGTGCAAAACTTCCCAAGTTGAAATTGTACTCCATGACCCCAGCTGAAATGGATGCACTAAGTGAATACATTGACAAAAATATAGCCAGAGGATTCATTAGACCCACCACTTCTGCATTGGTGTCCCCGATGTTGTTTAGATGCAAAAAATATTCTTCCCTGAGGCTATGTATTGACTACCGTGGGTTAAACATGGTAAGCATATCCAATCAATACCCCCTCCCTTTGATGAAGGACATGTTAGCCCATTTGGCCAAGGGCAAGTTATTTACGAAACTGGGCTTGAGGGAGGCGTATTACAGAATCCAAATCAAGGAAGGGGATGAGTGGACAACTACCTTTAATTATCATTTGGGCTCCTTTGAATTTTTGGTCATGCCATATGGGTTGTCTGGGGCCCTGGGGATTTTCATGAACCTGATCAATGGCATGTTAAGGAATTCTTATACAGAGGAGTATTGGTGTATTTGGATGATGATGTTTTGATTTACTCGGAAGACTATACCTCCCATGTGAAATTGGTGCAGAAAGTATTAAGCAAGCTGGCCAAGAACCACATTTATGCTAAGTTGTCTAAATGTGAATTTCACAAATCCACATTAGATTACTTGGGGTACCGTATCTCCAGCAGCAGGGTGGTGATGGATCCAGAAAAAGTGAAAGGGGTATTGGCATGGTAGGCCCCCAAGACCCGCAAGCAATGACAAAGTTTTTGGGGGTTTGCAAATTTTTTTCAATCCTTTCTTCCTGAGTTTGCAGAAGTGGCACTGCCCTTAATGGACTTGCTAAAAATTAAGAAAAAAAACTAAGGAAAAGAAAGGTGAGGGACTCAGACCAGATAGAAACCACCCCAAAATATAGTATGGACTGAACAATGCTAGATAGCTTTCAATAGGCTTAAATGGTTGTTCACCTCTGAACCTGTGTTAAAGCATCCTGACCCATCGAAACCATTTGTGGTGCAAGTTGATGCCACAGAAGTGGCCATGGGAGCCGTATTGTTGCAAAAAGATGAGGCAGGAGAACTAAAATCCTGTGTGTACCTGTCTAAGAAGTTTAATGACATGGAACGAAATTGGCCGGTTTGGGAGAAGGAGGGGGGGGCATCAAAGTGGCTTTACAAACTTGGTGACGCTTGTTAGAGGGGTTCTCAGAACCCTTTGAGGTATGGACTGATCATAAAAATCTGGAAGTGGTATGGGCCCCTCGTAAGCTGGGACCCAAACAGATACAGTGGGCAGATTTTTTTCTATAAGTTCAACTTCATTTTGAAATTCCTGCCATGCAAGAAAAATTTCCTAGTGGACACCTTGTCAAGATTACTGCAACACAAGAGTAAGAGGAAGGAGGTGATAGACATTGTATTTGCCCCATCCCAGTTGGATCTTGCCGTCCTTACCCGGAGCCAAGCCAGAGCTAAGAAAAAGGAAACACCCCCCATTACAACAGCTGATAAGCTGGCCTCTGAGGTGGAATCAACTGCCCAGCCGCCCAGGGGAAGGGATCTGAAATTAGGCATGGGGTGGAGGGGACAGTTAGAGCAAGCGTCGGGACAAGATCCCTGGCTCAAAACTAATCAGGGTGAATTAACGATGAAAGAAGACCTGGCTTGGAAAGGGGATAAAATGTATGTGTCAAGTGAACTGAGAACCCAAACATTAAGGCAATGTCATGATGTGAAAAGTGCTGGTCATTTTGGGTATGTGAAGACCCTACATTTGGTATGCAGACAATTTTGGTGGTCAAAAATGAGAAAGGAGGTGGAGGATTATGTGAAAGGGTGTCATGTTTGTGCCACGGCAAAGAGAGGAGTGGGGAAGCCTAAAGGATTGTTGCAACCACTCCCCACCCCAACCAAACCATGGGAGGTTATAAGTGTCAACTTCACAGTAGAACTGCCTAAGAGTAAGAAAAAGGCTGTCATTTGGGTGGTTACTGATTTATTTTCTAAGCAGGCACACTTTATAGCATGCAAGAGCATTCCTACTGCACAGCTAGCCAAACTGTTCATGCACCATATCTATAGACTGCATGGTGTGCCTGCCAAGATTATCTCAGATCAGAGCACCCAATTCACTTCACATTTCTGAAAATCCTTTACTAAGCTGTGTAGAAATTGAACTGGGCATGAGTAGTGTCCATCATCCACAAAGTGATGGAAAAACTGAGAGAATAAACGGAATTGTTGAGCAGTATTTAAGATGTTAACATCAATTTCCAACAGTCAGATTGGGTAGTCCTATTGCCATTTGTGAAGGTAGCTTACAATAACGCAGTATACTGGAGCATGGGCCATTCTCTCTTTAAGGTGGTTTATGCACAGGACTTTAATCCATTGCCTCTAGGGGAAGTGGATGAGCTGGATCCTGTTGCTTTGATACAATGGAGTACTATAATCAAGGAAGCATGGCCCAAAGTGGTAGCTGCTCTGGACTTTGCTAAATCAGACTATAAAAAGCAAGCAGATAAAAAGAGGGACCCCAATCCTGCCTGTAAGGTAGGGGACAGGGTGTATCTCTCCACCAAATTTTTGAAAAGTCCTCAACCTTCTAAAAAACTGAGTCCCAAGTACATTGGTCCATTCCGGGTTTCCCGGGTAATTAATCCAGTAGCATATGAACTAGAACTCCCTAAATTGTATCATAATGTACACCCTGTCTTTCATTCTAGTCTACCGAAACCAGCTCCTCCTTCAAATACCTGGTGCCCTGTTCCAGAAGAGCTTCTCCCCCTGGTGGTGGATGAGAATGAACATTTTGAGATCTCAGAGATCCTGGACTCGAGGCACCACAAAGGACACTTGCAATATTTTGTGAGGTGGAGACATCTGCCTGTGAGACATGCAGAGTGGGTGGACAGGGAACATGTGTGGGTGCCGCATCTTGTGGCCAAATTCCACAAGCGGTTTCTGGATAAATCAGGCTGAAATGTCGTTTTTCCCTTTCTGTATTTTCCTTTGGGATTTTCGCTTTGCGCTTGGTTTGGGGGGCTATTTGGCTTTTGGGGGGTGGTATGTCATGTCCCTGGTGCTGTAGAGATACTTAGCTGCTGTATTAGATCTCTCTCTGGCTTTTCTTCGCAAATGAAGATTCAGGAAGGACTCATCCCGCGCTTTCTGCAAGCGCACTGATGACTAAAAAGGCCAATCCGAGATAAACAAGTCCGGTTGCAAAAAGCACAGCAGAAGATCTCCTTGGGTGATGTTTTTGGGTTGTGATTCTTTCTGTGTTGTCGTTTCTCTTCAAGACTTGTTCGGCGTGAGTTCTCAAATAAGGCTGCAGCATTGTGGATAGTGCGTCTACATGCCTCCCGATGTGAGGCCAGGGTGGACCACTGTTGGTGATCAATTTGGCCGAGCCTGAGATGTTGTTTCAGAGAGTCTTTGTATCGCTTTTTTGGAGCGCCCCTCTTACGCTGACCCGTAGCGAGTTCACCGTAGAGTAGTATTTTTGGGAGGCGATGGTCCTCCATCCTAGAAACGTGCCCTGCCCAGTGCAGCTGCGTTCTCAATATCATGGCCTCAATACTGGTGATGCCTGCTTGCTCAAGGTTTTTTTGTTTCTTTGCCTTGGTTTGACCGCATCAGAAGATTCCCGTTGGCCGCGGCTAGCCAACCAGGTAGTTGGGGATGAGCTTTCGTTAGGCCACCTTTTCTAGGCCCCTCTCCATATGGAGCAAGCAGTGCTCTCCTTAAAAAGGATCAGGATGCTGCCAAACAAGACTGTCATCTCCCAGGTCAGCCTCGAGCGACCAATGTCCTGAACCACCTGCATGCAGGGTTGGGGCTGTGGCTTCCAGTGCATCTTTACACCTGCAGTTTCGTCCCTTGCCTGTCGCTACAGGGCTTTTTAGGAACTGGATTTGTCCTTCAAGCCTGTGCAATGGATTTTTCTGGTGGAGCGCAGCGTGCACAGAACTGGCCTCACCCTTTAAACCAAAGGTTCGTCTGCTGGCCTTGCAAGCATGGATGTAGCAGCGAGGTCCTCGGGTCGTAGGTTTGATTAGAGTTTCCTTCTCTTAGATGGTTGACCTTACAGGGTTGGACGAGCACCATCTGCCCGGGTTTGGGATTAGAGTTTTCCTTCTCCTAGGACGGTTGCCACAAGGCTAGAGAGCCCATCCTGCCCTTTGACGCTCTTTGTCAGACCCTTCGGTTTTGACCTGTCTGGCATGGGAGACCCTACCAGTGGCTATTATGCCACCGCCAGCATAGCTCAAAACATCATTAGGGTACGCAAGCCTCTTTCCCATGACAAGGGGGCATCAATGGAGAGGTGTATTAGGTAGTTAGTTAGCATTGTTGTGCCTGCTAGCAGTTGCACCAGAGACCTGACGTGAACAGAAGATGTGATGGGAGGTTGGGGAGATTGGTATGTGCTGGTGCAACTCTGCACAGCGCTTCAAGGCCGTTTCTCTTGGGAAAGTTTAAGGAGTGAAGCAGGGGCTGATAGTACCGATAAGCCAGGTGGCAGGTGAGGGAAACCAAAACTTAGAAATGTATTAACGATGAGCTTTTGGCATCAAGACTTTAGATCTTTCAATGAACTGTTACTGTATGCATCATTCCTGAGACAATAAAGCATTTCAAGTGATGCCAGTTGTTTGAGTGATTGGATGTTGACAGAGTTCATCACAAAACGGCATCATTAAAACAACTATACAGTAATAAATTTTAAAATATAAAATACAGATATTAAAATAAACTTAAAATGGACAAAAGCATAACATGGAGTATAAAATGTAACAAGTGGAGAGTAACAAAAAGGCAGCTGAGCATCCAGCCTAATCTGGAAAGGCCTGCTGGAAGAGATCTATCTTAACTGCCTTCTTAAAAGGCATGACTGTTCCCTTTCCCAGGAACAGGGTGCATTCCCTTCTCTTCTAAATTGCAAGCAAATCTTTATGTATCACAGTTAGGAATGAAAAGATCCCAGGTCAGAGGGAAGGTGTTTCTTGACATACTCCTTCATTGGCTCCTGCGCTTTGGGCTAGGTTGAGAAAAAATGATGTGAATTTGCCACTTGACTGCACCTGTTGTTATACAATCCATCTTGTTTTAGTAGTCGAAAGACTTATAAAATCAGTCTCTAGGAAATGTATCCTTTACATCAGTAGTTCTTCACCTGTGGTCCGTGGACCCCCAAGGGTCCGCAATGTCCTCACAGGGGGTCTGCGAAGGCTTGAGGGCTGTTCGGCCCACCTCCTCCTCCCTGCAGTGGAGTGACCACATGACAGGAGCCAAGGCAAAGGCTGGCTGGTTTGGCCTGCACATTGCCATTCAACCCACTCCAGCCCCAAACTTGCTGGAAGAAGCAGGAGGAAAATCTTTCCTCCCACTCCAGTGCCTCTGAGGGATGATGTAATTGTGTTGTTGTTGTTGTTAGGTATTATTGTTATTATTCTTATTATTAGGGTTTTAAATCTTGACTTAAATCTTGGGGGGCCACGGCAACAAAAGACATTTAAAGGGGGGCCCTGGTAAAGAAAAGGTTAAGAGCCACTGCTTTACATCGTTTATACAGAGGCTGATGTTTCCTGTAATAACGAAGATCCACTTGTTGGATGGTATGGAAAAACAATTAGAAAAATTATCATGGCGAATAATACTATATATGGTAACTATAGCCAGAATTTTATATGGGAAGTACTGGAAGATCCTAGAGGTCCCAACAAAGGAGGAACGGTTAGTTAAATTACATGAGGTGTCAGCGTTGGATAAACTAACTCTTCTATTAAAGGATAAAACTGAAGACAAATTTAGAGACGAATGAAAGTGCTTACTACCTATCTGGGAAGAAAGATAGGGAAAAGAAGCTGTTATGAGTTTTTGAAGAAGAAGAATATATGATAAGGAATAGGCAAACATTAAATTCCAACCTAGTCATGTTTTTTTTTTAAGTATTATTATTATCATGATATTATTACTGAGTACTATAACGGTTAACAAGGTCATTATTATTTTAATTATTGGAATGGAGTAAACAGAGGGTAACAATTGAATTAAGGAAGATATAGAGTAAACAGAGGCCAGATAGAAGTTAGATGAAAACAAAGACCTGAACTCTGGAGGAAAGTGATAAGGGAACTAAGTGTATTTTAAATAAAGGAAGTTGTTTTCAGTTATAAAGAAAAGAAAAAACGCCTTGGAAGATGGGAAATGTAATGGTTAATGTATAGAGAAATGTCATTAATAGAAAAAAAAACAAGTATACTTATGTTTCTCATTTTTTATTTATATGTAAACAAAAACAACAATAAAATATTTTAAAAAAAGAAGAAGATCCACTTGTGAAATCCATGTGTGAACCCCAAATTTATATAGTTTACTTAAAAAAAAAAAACAACCTCTGGGTAATCTATCTGGTTTGACAGTAACTATCAATTTCCATCCATGTTAATTAAGACTAAATCCCACCCTCCTTACGAAATCCGTGCCTTTTCTTCTTCCTGAGAAGGGTTAAAAAAATTTCTCGAAAGTGCAGCATTCTGGGAATTGTAGTTTTAAGCTTGGGGGAGGGTATGCCCATTTTTGATTTTTGTGTTTAAGTTGCCCGCAGAAAAGTAAGTCATTGCTTTCTCTTTGGGGGAGAAAAGAGTATGGAAAGTAGTGGACGGTTGGGATAAGTTTCTTTCGATTATGTTGCAGCATGATCGCCCTGATTTCTTGAGAGAAAGAACTTTGTTTTTCAAGGGTTGGTGACCACGTGTTCAGCCTTGATCAGCTTCTGCCTTGCTGTTTTTTCTTTCTCAAGTTTTGAAGGGCTTTCTGGCGCTGTGTACAAAACCGGCGACTGGAATACCGAATATTAGTTGTGTTGCTCGTGAGTTAATGCCATTTAACCTGCTGGCTTCCAAGGTAAGCAAGACGCCAGCAGCAACAGAGAGCTGACTTTCAGATTTTTAAATTTGCATGGATGTCGTTTTCCATCGTTTTACGAAATCCGCGCACGTTGCAAAGTCTACGATATAAACTTTGTGTCAAGGTCGTTTATCAGCATTTTAGGGAGATACGTACCTTTCTGAAGAATGGCGGTATCGTGTTCCCGGACCCCACATTGCAAGTGTACTGTATACATCTGGGATAAGCAACTGGGGTTACATTTACTTCTAGTGGTTGGTTATTCAGTAGAATGCATTTTTTTAAAAAAAAGGAAAATATTTACATCCTTGACGCATTTACCTGCGTTTTCTTCAGGATGAAAACCATTTGGGTTGCTGCCAGTAGAAAGCAATAGGGAGTACAGTTGTCCCTCTGTATCCACGGATTTAGTATCCACGGATTTAAGTATTCAGGGCATGAAAAGATTTTTAAAAAATAATAATCCAAAAAGCAAAACTTGATTTTGCCGTCGTATATAAGGGAGCCCATTTTGTTATGCCATTGCATATAATGGGACTTGAGTATTCACCGATTTTGGTATCCACAGTGTGTGTGTGAAGGTCCTGGAACCAAACCCCGGCAAATATGAAGGGACAACTGTAATATTGTAGCTTACTTCCCATCAGGACAAGAAAAGTTACTTTTTAAGATTACACTGTTTTTGAGCCCACAACTCCCAGATCTCCCTGGGGGCGTTGGGGAGTTCCAGTCCAAAAAGTAATTTGTCCACGCCCTGATTCCAAACTCTTCTGTTGATACTCTGCTAAGATTTGGAGAGTCAGGGTTCCAGATTACCCTAGCCTTTACCTCTGATTTATACAGTATTTGGCCCTCGTGGAAAGCATCTGTGTTACCTTTCCATGTGTGCACCTATTGCATGCATTACTGCATTTGTGTGTAATGTTTGCATATCAGGATCACACTGGCTGAGAAGATCACTTGATAGGTTGTTAAAATTAACATGCTCATGAACCAACATTCGTGGCAAATACAGTTAAACAGAATCCAGCATGCCTGTAAACCTGGTAGGACATCCTTTTCCTGGCCCTCTCACATAAGTTAGGGTGATGAGGGGACAGCGGTGACTTTAAAATAAAGTTCCTCTTCCTGTCTTCTCCTATGTGCAAAGTATGAGGTGAATCCCCCCCCCCGTCTGATTTGCTTTCAGTAGATAGGAAAAGGAAATACAGTAGGATAGGGCAATTTGGGGCCTATTAGATGTTGTTGGACTAGAAATCCCATTATCTCTCCATTGGCAATACTTGCTAGGGCTGATGGAATTCGTAATCCACTAAAATCTGGAGAGGAACAAATTGGCAACCCCTGCTTTAACACCAGTCTTTCACCTCTCCTCTTGAGCTGTGGGGGAATGCATTCTAACAACCTTAATAATCCAGGACTACTTCAGATTGTTGGGCTACAAACTGAACAATGGTATGAAACAACGTTTGGTTGGCCTGATCATTAATATGCAAAGTTGTGATGCTGAAATACGTTTTCACTAGATGTTTCCAGAAGTATTGAGGTATAGAAATGTACTGTACTTTCATCTGAATGTAAATCCCCTACTTTCCTCCTCTGAACTTTCCTCTCACAACAACCTGTGAGGCTGAGAAACAGGCACAAGTTCTCACAGAGAATTTCATGGCTCAATTGGATTTGAAGTCCAACACTTCAACCTCTGTGCCACACTGGTTCTTTCTTCTGTGCAATGGAATGGTTGGTGTTCATTGATATGAGGTAGATTAAACACTACATTTGGTGGAAATGACAACATCATAACAGGAGGCTTTGGCACACACATAATTCAAATTTGTTTTTCTTTGTCCATAAAAAAATAGACCTATTCAATCACTGTCAAAATGTGTTGAATTAACACAAAAAGGAGTATTATAGTCCAGCCCCTGAACCATCCCCATTTTCTCCTCAAAAGGGAGTTTTATGGTTCAGTGCGATTTGAACCTGGGTTTCCCAAATCCCAACCCAACACTGAACAATATCATATTGGTGCTTCTTGTGTTTTCAAGTTAGCACTATCTGCTGCTACTTATTAAGTCCCTTTTTCTGCTGCCTTCTGCCCTTCTTACATTTTTTTCCATTTACTCACTTGCTGGTTTTGTTATTAGGTGCCTTCAAGTTGACTCTGACCTATGGTAACCCTCTCCTAGGGTTTCCTTTTCAAGATCTATTCAGAGGAGGTTCACCTTTGCCTTTCTCTGAGGGTGAGATAGTGTGACTTGCCCAAGGTCACCCAGTGGGTCTCCCTTGATGAGCAGGGATTCAGAACCTGGTCTCCCAAAGTCATAGTCCAGCACTCAAACCACTATTCTATGCTGGCTCTGACTTGCTATTCTATGCTGGCTCTGACTTGTTAGACTTGCTGTCATTTCTGCTATTTCTAGCTATTTCTTTCTGAAGAGGCAGGTGGGAGTAAGAAGTGTGCATCTTTCTTTGAGTGTGCTCTAATTTAGGGCTGGAGACAAGGCCAGACTCAGGGGGCTAAGGCCTTGGAGCAGTTCCAAAAAAACAGGCCCCCCTTTGTGGATATGAGTGAACTCTCCCATTGGAGGGCTGGCTTTGCATTGTGGCAGATCCGAGTTAGCAGTGCTGCTAGGCCAAGAAGAGTCCTCCTTTCCAAGCCTGAGGGTGGGGGTGACTCTAATGTCTTGTCTAGACGGTCAATATGAATGGAATGTGAACGTATGGTAATGTATTCATATGGACATGCACTTAAATCATGTCATTTGGAAGGGGGGCTGCCAAATCCACCGCAAATTCCATGTACTTAGCATCCAGGGCTTCGTCAGGATCTTTAAAAAAGCTCCATACCACGTGCGAATGTGTGAACGTTTGAACACTCGCATTAGCACAGATATGAAAGGCAATGTATCTGATTGGCTGGACAAGCATAGGGGCAGGTTAGCAAACAGGGAAAGTGCCTGCAGCCGCCATGTTAGATTTTTGGCTAAGTGAGTGTCCAGTAAGTCGATAACATGGTGATCTTATACTCTTTTTCTTCTTTTTTTTGTAACTACAAACTATCGCTTGTGTGCACCATGGGAAACTTAAAAAAAAAATTGGTGGTGGCAGATTTAAAATTGCGAGTAAACCATTCACGGCTGCCATCTTGGCTAGGGGGTCATGCGGAGTTTAGGTGGGATCTTTTCACTGTGAAGATAGGTCACATTGTTGCAAATGCCTGCTTTTTTGGATGTGTTCATATTTCTCCCCCCCTCCCTTGTATAGACAAGACCTAAGTATCTCCCTCACCTGTGTTCCAGTCTCAGAGACAGCCACACCACCACCACTACTCACACCACAGCTGGGAAATGGGGCCAGGGTTGGCGTGTAGGTGTTTTGCACCAGCAGTATGGGGGCCCTAGCTATTGAGGTCCCTGGAACATTTGCACCAACTACACCACTGATAAGCAGCCTCAACTGGGGAACATGGGATCCCTAGATGCTCTTATATTTCAAATCCCATTAGCCTGGAGCCAGGATGGCTATAGGAAGTGAGGAAAGGAATCAGAATACATGGAAGTGAGGTAGCAGGCACAAATCCCATTCACAATGGCCAAACAGCTCTGGTTCTAAGGTGCTTGTCTCATCTTCCCCACCCCTTTTAAAAAGTCTTCTTCGTGTCAGTTCCTGGTAGTATTCATGACATTTGGGCTTAGAATCATTATTCCATTTATCTAGTTGGGTAGCCCAGCCCACAGAACACTCTTATCCAGTTACCATAACAAAAGGCATTTTGAGATTGTTACAGCTGCTCCCGTTCTGTTAAAAGAGGGGGAAAGCCAATATCAGGCCTGTAGGCCTTTGTTATTTACTAAGATTCCATAGTGTGTTGGAACTCCAGGTGGCCATGTGCAAAACTGTAACTTTAGAGGTGGATGTATACATCCACACTACACAGTTATAGTGCTATAACTCCACTTTAACTGCTGCAACAACATCCTGTGGAATCCTGGGGGTCATTTACAAGGCAAAAATAATCCTCAAAGAATTCGCCAAGAAGCCTTATAGTTCCCACGTGTTCTGCATCTCCAGCGACTTTTTCAGAAGGAGGGGGTCTGAAAAACCCCTAAATGGTGCATTTAATGACACCGCTGATTTTCCGACTTTTTAAAAAAAGTGCTGCATATTTGCGCATTAATGCATTTGTGAACTATCTGACACTTTGAAGTTTGGAAGATCCACCATCCACAGAAGTGGGCAGTTCGGTAACGTGACGCCACAGAAACCTGCCCACACATCTGTCGTACCTTTCCAGTAAACATCTGCTTTGAAGCATCCTCTTAAAACATCTTTCGTTTTCCTAATGGAGGCAGTTCAGAGAACAAAGAAGGGTGGCAGGGGAATAGCTTGGAGCCATGGCGAGATTCTTGATTTACTGGATCTTCGGGGGGAAGAGAAAGTACAAGAGCAGTTACGTTTATGTCACCGGAGTATTGATGAGTTTGAAAAAATTGCCACAGGAATCTAGCATAGCTAACACCTCCATGGCTGCTACGATAAATAAATAAAAATAAATAAATGCTTATTTATTTTTATTTTATATTGTAAATAGGGAAAACCGACTGTCCACAAAGCAGGAGACTTTAAAAAAAAAAAAACGGCGGAGAGATTTTTAACTGCCGCTTAGCTTACTCGCTCCAGCCAGCTTGGGGAAGAGGGAGTCATACGGAGTTTAGGGGGGTAAAAAATCATGTGGGCGGTTCGTATGCATATGAACGACAGTCTATTCATATTTTTTACCCCCCAAACGGATTTTTTTATGATCGTTTGCCCCCCCCCCCCAAGTTGAGTTACCACTATTGAAAGAACAAAGACCATAAATGATGACGAGAAGCCCAATCAGAACTCAGTGAGGGGGGGAAAGAGCTGACCAATGGGAGAATGAGGCCGGAATTCCTGAAGGAAGTACGTTGGAAAGGAATGACGTACTTCGTTGGTTGACAGGTAAGATCATTAAAATATGCAGAATATCGATGTCGTGGGAACTAAAATAGTTCAAGGTGAAGAACCTCGCATCTTATTTAAATGCACATTATAATCACATCTGAACTACATCGCGGAACTAAGTAGGATCCGAAATAATATTGTGGGAACTTTGCGATGCTAAATTGAAACTGCGCTAATGCGATAAATACCGCAACAGAAATAGCCGTGGAACCGGCCCCCTGGTGTTTATAGTTTGGAGGAGTACTCAAACTCTAACTGAGAACTCTTTTCTAACTCTGCGTCTCTAAACTGAAAATCCCAGAATTCTGAAGGATAAACCTATGGCAGTTAAAGTGGAATCATAATGCTACCATTGTGTAGTGTGAAAGGTAGTTTAGAATGTATCCGCACTGCATTTCTTGTAGAGACCCATCCACCTCTGTCTAGTGCTAGAAGATAGCAAAGATATTTGGCTTCAGTCATAGCCATTTTCAAGTGTTAAGCCTGAATAAGATAAAGGAATGCTGTGTCTGCAGCATGGGACTGCACACATCAGTGCCCCAGTCCCTGTTCTCTTATGTCCCTGATTTCCTCAGAGACCTGAAAGAGGCTTCTCTTTGTTCAGTGGAATGCAGGTTGAAGCCCCTGGACAAATGGGCACCCTGATTAAAAAAAAAAGTTCCTGTTACATGGAAGCTCTTACGTTCAAGAGAAACCATGTAGAAGCCCTGTTCAAACCTCTCCACTCAGCATGCAGATGGCAGGAATATAGTGGGCAGGATTTGTTGGGTTCCAAGACCTTTACAAGTGTTCCTGTACTTCAGAGATCAGCAACTTGTGGTCTTTCCTATATTTTTGGACTGTAGCTCAAATAATCCTTCACCAGTGATTCTGCTGGCTAGGGTTATGGGAACTGTAGGCTCAAAACATCCAGAAGGGCAGAGTTGCTGTGCCCACTATACCACATTCAGTCATCAGGAGTACAGGTAGTTACTAGGTTACTAGGAATGCTGGTGATGATCTCTTCTCCTTCTGTTAGGATCGGTCCCAGACATGACTAACTTGTAGGGTTAGCTCTGTGGATTACTGTGACAATAAAGTTTTCTGTTTTTCAACTCTGAAACTGCTGGTCACTGTGTCTGAAGAAGCCAATATATGACACCTTCCTCCTCAAAGTATACTTACCAAGTAAATGTTTTTAGATTGTGCTGCTTCTAGTCTTGTATATTTATAATATTTCAGGGATTGGGCTAAAGACAAATGAACCCTTTGTTTCTATTTTATTTTTAGATGCAAATGTAGCTAATACTGCATGCTTTCTGTACTAAAAGTATACTTTTAGTTTGCAGTACAATTTAGAATGCTACCACCACCTTTGTAACAGAACCTAAGAAATAGGGACAGGAGAAATTATTCTAGATGCAGAGATCCTAGGGTTGCATAGGTGTTTTTTTCTATTGCTGGTCCAGTCATTCAGTATTATGTAGGAGAAAGTTGTCATCCAAAAAAGTAACTTTCCCAAGCTCTGTAGCCAACCTGTTTTAAAAATGTCTAACCCAGTGGCACGGGGAAGTGAAGTGGCTGTGGATATGCAGAGCCAGTTTGGAGGGTTCTTTAGATTCATAGTATTTTCAGAATTATGAGAGAGGCTGTACGTTTATTTTTAATTTGGTTCTTTTACTGAAGAAAATAACATGTGAATCACCAATTGTAGCCATCCTCTTTTTTGTGCTAAACTTTCCTATTAATTGGTTATGACTTTATCGTTGTTAGTAGGGTTCTGATAGGCTTAAAGCTGGAGGCTGCCCTCTCTTCTCTGTTTTTTTTTGCCTGCCTATCAGAAATTCCCTCTTTCCAGATTGCCAGTAGCTAGATCACAGTAAGTATGCAGGGTTTCACAGTATTAGCCTTTAATTCTACTTCTAGGAGAATGGCTTCCTTAATCTTAAAACTTTTCCATTTCTGATCCTTAAAACTATTCTATTCAGGTACTTTTGATATTATATAACAACTCTTAGTGCATTACCTGGAAGTAAATCCCATTGATTTCCTTGCTCAGCACAGCAGCAAATGGTGAGAAGCACTTTTAAAAGATAGCTGTTGGATTTGCTAACAGAAGGGTTTGGGATCAAGAAAGGAATGCATATTATTTTGCAGTGACTTTGTATATTGTACTTTCAGCATAATTTTAATTACACAAATTATTTTTCATCAGTTTGTATTTCTTTTATGCACTACCAATTTTTTTCTTGTATTTTTAATTTACAGTATACACAATTTTCCTACCCATTAAATGTCAAAGCCTTGTTTTGTTTTAACCGGTATTCTGATTATTTTACAGTACAAATACAGTTGGTATAGTTTCTCTGTATCTCATAGCTGTTGTCTAGATTTTAGGCGTTCTCAGGGAGCTTCTAACATAGTATAGTTGGAGGCTTTTGTTATTTAAGTAAATTTCACTCAGTTCAATGGGATTTAGTCTCCAATCAGGATTTACAATTTTACAGCCTAATCCTGTTTGTGTCCACTCAAAGTTATGTCTCATTGAGTTTATTACGAATTAACGCTAATTAAGTGTGTGTAACAGCCTTTCCCAACCTAGTGCTCCTCAGATGTGTTGGACTAAACTCTTATAATCCCTAACAAGTATGGTCCTTGAATGAAGAAAGAGCTTGGAAGTGTTACTTTTTTGGACTACACTTCCCAGAATCCACCAGCCATCATGAATGTTTCTGGGAGATGTCATCCTCTGAAGACATTTCCAAGTTCTGGGTTAAGGAAGATTGGTATATAGACTTTTACCCTTGTATGTGTGGAAGTGCCTTCAAGCCGCCTGTTGACTTATGGCAACCCCATGAATGTTATAGGGTGTTCTTAGGCAAGGAATCCTCAGAGGTGGTTTTGCCACTTCTTTCCTCTGAAATGTAGCCTACAGTACCTGGTATTTGTTGGCAGTCTCCTATCCAAGTACTAACCAGGGCTGACCCTGCTTAGCTTCCAAGATGAGCTGTTTAATCTTTGTGCAACAACTCCTTGTTTACCATTGTCAAATTCTATATCATTTAGGGATTTTTAAATCCCAGATTTAAAAAATGGAAAGATGGCCAGCAACTGGATTGCACTGCCTTGGAGTGTGGTGGAGTCTCCTTCTTTGGAGGTTTTTAAGCAGAAGCTGGATGGCCATCTGTTGGGGGTGCTTTGATTGCTTATTCCTGCATGGCAGGGGGTTGGATTGGATGGCCCTCATGATCTCTTCCAATTCTGTGGTTCTGTGATTCTAACTGAAGGGTATTAATACAAATAACCCTTTGGAAGTTCAGAGTTAAATATAAAAATCCCTTAACTGTGATTCTGGCTTCATTTCCTTTCGTAACAATAACAACAACAAATCAGTTGACTGATATAAGATGTTGAATGTTGGTGAAAGTTGCACAGTCTAATTTTATGTATGTCCACTTAGAAATACTGTACTGTATGTCCTACTGGGTTCAGCAAAACTTACTTCCATGTAGGCGGGGATAGGACTGCTGCCTAAAATGTTAGCATACAGAGGAGGTGAGAGTTTTGTGGCCCATGGGCCACAAATGACACTTTGGGGGATCTGTTGTGGGTTCTGGGGCACCATCAACCCCATCCAAAGTCCTTGGGACACCTCCAATATTTTTTTTCTGCCACAGAAAGTCACTATTTAGTGTGTGTGGGGACAACACCTTTTGAGGGCTAAACATGCTTTGTGAGATCATTACACGCTGTTTCAGTGGCTGCCTCAGAACAGCCAACTCCCTACCTCAAAGGTCTGAGAGGCAGCTGGAAAGAATCAGTGGTCATTTTCAGTTATCCCAGATGATGGCTTTGATGATGCACTGTGACCCTCCGGAGTCTCCCATATAGTTTACAAAAAATTGAGGGTGGTCTTTTAAAAATAGAACAGTACCACCATGGTGCAAGTTACAAGACTGGATGGGAAACATCCTCTGTTTACTATCAAAGGCTTTCCCCCATTTCTGAGAATTCCTTAAGAAGAAGAAGAAATGTTGTTGTTACCAATTTCTTTTACTTATGCATTGAAGCCAGTTGTTTCCCTTCAAATTGCTTCCTAGGACTAAACTCAAAAAATGCTACACAGGAGGGTCCTAATCAAACACTCTAAGACTATAATCCTGGTTTCTTTAAATAAATAATATTAAATTTTACTATAAAACCACCCACTGAGGAAGGCAGCCAACTGAAATGGCTTTTAGAATTGAGCTCCGGAGGTGGCTGTTTGGGACTATCCCAGTTTCCCGAGTCAAGCTTGTATATCAGAACTAATTCCAGTTCCTTGGGACTAAGCTTTCATATTGAGCCTCTATTTGGTTAACTTGAGAATATAACATCACCAAAAAGACTCATAGTTTACATAGGTTGTTTAGTACTGTATTATTGCCGCTTTTCTATTATAATATAAATGTATGCATGTTTTGGAATCCAGGTATTGTGACACTGTTTTTCTGGTCCGCATAATCAATTTGATTACATTGTATTCATTTTATTTTTGTAATATTGTACAATTGTTAATGTGGCAACTTCATGTTTCAATTGCAGTTTGTCAAACTATTGAAATCATTGTCACGTTTACAACTTAATATACTTGCTCAGCTGCATTGTTTCAGATGGTGTGAGGCAGCATGTATTAACTAAGGATTATTTATATCTTGTTGTACAGTATATATGTATATGATGCTAATTTGGATAATAACACATGTATACATAGAGCAGGATAATAAAAATTACACACACAGTTTAGTAAAATTTAATATTATTTATTTAAAGAAACCAGGATTATAGTCTTCATAGTCTTAGAGTGTTCAAATGGTTTCCAACTTTTGGCAGTCCTAAGGCAACTCTTGTCACAAGGATTTCTGAGGGCTGAGTGTATGTGACTTGTCCAAGGTCACCCAGTTGGTTTCCATGGCCAAGTGGGGATTCGGACCCTGATCTCGAGTTGTAGTCCAGCACTCAAACCATTACACCACACTGGCTCCTATTGGTCATATTTGGGATAGATCCACTGACATCAGTGGAACTTGAGTCACTATTCAGATATTTCCCAACCCTCTGGAGCAGATTTTTAGGGCAGTTGGGGGTTGTAAGAAGTGGAGAGATTACTGACTCTGGATGAAGTCGGATCCAGCATAAGGACCTGATTGGATCCTGGCCATTGTTTCCAGTGGGTATACTCTTCAGTATGACTACAGCTGGATCCAAGCCTTGTTGTTGTTATTGTTATTTACATCACTGATGGTAAACCTTCCTTTCCTTTTAATTGTGCACATTTACAAAGAGGTTTTTTTTTTTTAAAAAAAACTCTTCTGTAATAGAGGGGTTCTGTAGAATTTACACCATCCAACTACCACTGATGTAAGAACTGTTGTAGCTAAAGGACTGCAAACCATATTTTAATTGTTAGTTGGTCCCTCCATTATATGAAACTCAAGTTGCTACGTTAAACATGTCTGTAATGGATAAAACATTCAAGGCAGTTGGACCTAGCAAGGTAATTAGTACTAGGATGGGGTCCAAAAAGTTAGGGAGTCTCTAATGTGGAAGTGCGACACATACCTACTTCTCTGGAAAGATTGGTTTGAATTTTTAAAAGAGCCTTTTGGCTTGGCAGCTCTGATTCCATTCTGTGTGACAATTCCAACCTTTGGCCTTTCTAAATGGAATGTGTGTCTCCATACCTAAAAAGCCTGCCAAGTGGTTTTATCTGCATTTGACTTTAGAGGGAACTGTACACATTGACAAGAGTGGGGTTAATGACCAGCCTCTTTAAAAAAAATGATACGATGGGTGGGGGGAAGGATTAATGCCCTGTTTGCAAAGGTTGCAACAGAGGGTCTGCATGTCTATGTAAAATTCCCTCAGGGCTATACATAGGCTTCCATAAAGAAGGCATCCTATAAACCCTATTTTTCATTTAGGGAGGGAGATGTGTGTGTGTGTGTAAATGTTATGTTAAATTCATTTATAAAGTTCTGTTTGTTAATCACTCTAATAAACATATATTTTAAATGATTAACTGTATCTTTCTGGGATCCAGAACCAACTTGTTAAAAGGGCTGTTTGTTAGTTTTTATATACAAAACCAACTCACACCTCATATCATATCCAGCTATTTACTTCCAAGTTCTGTATACTGTACCATTATGTTTAACAGCCATCTAAAAAGTCTAATAAATATATTTGAACATTTGTGTATAATGCAGAGAGAAAGTGTGAGAGAATGCATATTAAAGAAATATGCCTATAAATCCATAAAACTATTTTTAGTGTTTTTGCAAATATTTTTCAATGTACAGTAGTGTTGTTTATATTAAAATAGGCTTGTATTATGGCTCTGTAAAAATTAATAGAGTACTTGTCACACAACTGTATTTTATAATTAGGCTTGATTATGAATTTGTAGTAGAGACTCTGCTTTAATCTCCTCTGTAAGATTTGGCCAGTCACTCTCTAAGCCTATCCTACTCACATGGTTTCTGATGGAGAGCAGGAGACCTATATACTGCATCATTCACATTTCTGAGGAAAAGTGTGCCATAAATGGCACTAACAAATTGCTAATTTACAATCTGTGATGCTTTTGAATAGTATTAAAATTTTGCCATGTGTTCTGTTACATTAGGGACCAGAGTCATTTCAGATGAAGAGTACCACTTAAATTATTTCAACCCACATGCTATTTACTCTGTGAGAAAACAAAGTAACTTTGACAAATATTTAAAAATATATTGTTCATTTTGCAGTTAAATGCTGTATATGTCTAAAAACAGCCTTTAAACCTTGTTTAACTTTTCCCCTTCTCCATTAAGATGCAATCCTGTACCCTCATTGGATTAGCTGCCAAATAAAAATGTTCAGGACCGAGGCACTGTGGTGGTCATGTAAATGACAAAGCACCTCTTATTTTGAACATACAGATGACAGATCGAGTGCTTGTGATTGGCAGTGGAGGCCGAGAACATGCTTTGGCTTGGAAATTGGCACAGTCTCCACACGTGAAGCAAGTACTGGTTGCTCCAGGAAATGCAGGAACAGCAAGTAATGGGAAGATCTCAAACTCAGGTAATTAATGAAAATGTGAAATAATCTGAGAGGTACAGAATGTAAGAAGAGCCATGCTGGATTAGACCAAAGGCCTATCCAGCCCAACAGTCTTTTCCAACTAGATATGTATGGGAAACCCAAAAACTCAGCATGAGCCCAATAGTTTCCTTCTTCCTGTGTTTCCTACCTAGCATCTGGTATCCAAAGGCACATAGCTTCTGATACTGGAAAGTAACGTGTAACCACTGCTAGCCTTTGACAGCCCCATCTTTCATAAATGTGTCCCATCCCCTTTAAAAGTTGACAATTGTCGCTACATCTTGATCACAAGCCATGGCTATAAAGCCATTTTGACTGTGTGAGTTTTCAAAGTAGCCATATTAGTCTGGCTACAGTTGCAACATAAAAACAAGAAGACAAGGGAGAGAGGAAAGAAAGAAATGTGACGGCACCTTTAAGACTGTTGTTTTTTGCACATGCACTTTTGTGAATATAAACCCATTTCTTTAGATTGCAGTACTGAGTGGTATTAAGTATAAAACATATTTATTTATTTATAGTATTTCTGTATTGCCTCCCAACCCATAAGGGCTCCTGAGGTGGTGAACAAATAAAAAAACAATTAAAACAATACAAAGATAAAATCATTTTTAAAACACATGAGTGGGAAAGAATGTAATAGGATCCAGAAGGATGTAAATCAGGACCCTTGCCCTAAATTTTCAAAAGGCTGCATAAGGTGATACAGGTTTTTCAGGCCTTTACAGTGATCAGTTAGTGTTGATATGTGAAAGCAATAACTCTGCTTACTAAAATTCAGTTTCCCAAGGTTCAAAACTCTCTCTGAGAAGATTCCTTTTGTTACATGTTCAGTAGTGAGGACTCTTGTATTAATCTATCTAGTGTGTCCTGAAGCCATTGTGTTTGCTCATACCTCTGCTAATAGATTGGCATTTGTGAATATAGTTCAATCCAGCAGTTTCACTTTCTGATCTTCCTTCGTAGTTTCCTTGTTCAAGGGTCACAACCTGTAAATCCTTTACTCTGTGTCCAGGGAGGTTGAAATGTTCTGCAACTGGTTTTGGGGTATTGCCATTTCTAATGTCAGATTTGTGTCCATTAATCCTCTTGAATAGGGAATGTCCTATTTGCCCCGTATAGAGTGTAGAGGGGCATTTTTGGCATAGGGTGGCATATATCCCATAGGAGGAAGACCAAGTAAATGTGCCTCTGATGTTGTGAGTGATGTTATTGGCTCTTGTAATATTGCTCCCAGAGTTGATGTGGGTCTGGATCCTGTATTATCATCCATGTTATGTATCCTATTGTAAGTGAGTCTTATGCCAGCAATGCCCCTCTACACTCTACAATGGACAAATAGGACAGTCTCTGTGCAACTGGATTAATGGACACAAATCTGACATTAGAAATGGCAGTACCAAGAACTGGTTGGAGAACAGTTGTAGAACTGTTCCATGGACACAGCCACTGAGCAGATGTGAAAAGAGAAGCAGGAAGCACGTCATCAGTTCTATTTCCTAGTTTGTTTTGGAAGGACCTATCTTCCATACATCTCCTACATGGAAAAGAGCAGCCCTTCATGCTCCGTGGGGCCCTTAAATGGCCTTGAAGGGTCTTTATTTCTTATACATATCAGCATTTATTAATGCAAGGGATGATAATGGAGAGAACTGGAAGGAGCAGTGATTGCTTAGCTCTAATGCAAGAACCTCTGGCTCTCCCCTCCTCACCTCACAGCAGCACCTGAGGAGGAACTAAGAAGCACCTGCTTCTAAAAATCAATCACCATCCCCCTGCCTGACCTGGGGGGTGGGGAATGGTCGTCACAAACCAGAGGTGGGGAATGTGTGGCCTCTCAGACTCCACAGGCTACAGTACAATCCAGCCCCAGCCAACATAGCCAATGGTGAAGGGCTGACAGTTTTAGCAATACCTTGAAGGTCATCCCACCACCATCTTTGTTTCAAAATATGGTCAGTCCAAATTCACCTTCATAAATGATACAGGTATTTCTGCTGAAGCTTAAAGGGGAGCAGTCCATTCAATGGCAGCTTTCTCTGAACTGTAAACCAGCAGCTTGATACTTAGTTGTGAAATTGCAGTTTGGTTAATTAATGTTTTGACCCTGCTGGACTTGTGTAGATAATCTGCACACATTACGATAAAACTAGTGAGACTGTCTTCCACTTGTTTGTTTTATTTGCGAGTATTTTTCACCAAGGGCTGAATCCAACACCCACCCATGCAACTGGCCTTTCACTTCTCCTCTTTACCTCCTGCAGTTTCCTCAACATCCTTCCAGTCTGGTCCAGATGATTTCCAAACCCTCCAGAACTTGTTTAGGGGGGACATAAGGGGCTTGATGGGGAGGGGGGATTTGGTCTGCCAGTTGCAATAGTTTAGCAGTGGTCTTAGCAGCAGTCTATGATTCTATGTTTTTTTTAAGTGCAGGCACCCATATTGACAGTCCCCATAGCCACCCTCCTAAGCCAATACATGCAGGCAGACACATCAACAAACCAGTCCTACCAGTTTTACTCTCTATCAACAGCAGGTCTTTTGTAAAGTGAATATGTCTCAATGGCTCATTCAGTACTACGCTACCCACCATGTTTTGAACATCTAAATGTTGCTTGCACAGAGAGTCTGTTGAAATATAACACCAAACCACAGTCTGAGATTACAAGACTGATACTTGGTGAATTCATACTTCCTCCTCCATGCAATGATTTGTGACTTCTGATTTTGCTCTGCAGGAAACCATAGTTTTGTTTGTTTTTTCTAAAAAGGAAAGCTATTTCTACTTTCTTGAAACCATAATTAAGTGAAATCAGTAAAACCATACCTAAACAAAACAATATACTATCCACTTTAGTGTGATTGTTTCTAGCACAGCCTTTTGTTATTATTTGAATAGTTATTTGAAAGAAAGGCAGTTTTGAAATATTTCAAGTGAGTGGATAGATGGATACATTTGAAATGTGTTCATATAAACGTACACATATGCATAGAAACAAGTTCAGGTCATACTGTATGGGGAATTTTTGGCCATTCAGGTATCTGCAGTACATTTCTTATAATTTTTTACCAACATCCATGCTTGGTGAAGCTGATGGGAGTCGTAGTCTAAAATATCTGGGATAGCCAAAGGCTTAAGCCAATAGAACCTTCTTGTAGTTGTTGTGAGTCTTCAAGTTGTTTCCAACTTATGACAACCCTAAGATGAACCTGTCATGGGGTTTTCTTGGCAAGATTTCTTCAGAGATAGTTTGCTATTGCCTTCTTCTGGGGCTGAGAGAGTGTGACTTGCTCAAGGTCACCCTGTGGTTTTCCATGGCCAAGTGGGGATTTGAACTCTAGTCTCCAGAGTCCTAGTTCAGTGGTTAAACCACTATCCCATGCTGACTCTCCAGTGGAACCTGTGTCCAAGAAATCTATTAAGACCAGGTCGTAATGCGTGCTAAATTACATGCTTTAAACCTATCAGGTGTTAAAAAGATAAGAGTTTTCCTGTATACACATTCTTATTATTTTAATCTACAGACAAACTTTCTCCTCTTTTCTGCATTGAAAAACCAGTAGGAGTGTCTTGAAATGTAAATAAAAATGTAATAAATTTGACTGTAGCACTGGTTCTGTCATGTGAAAAGACAAGACTACTGGGAGAGGAAGTGAAGTTTAATTTAATAAATACAGACACACCAATTTTTGTTCAATGCTCTAGAACTGAATAGATCATATGATTGCCACGTGAATGCCTTAGGATATGCCATTCTATTCACAAAAACGATAGCTAAGTAGAACATATTGATTCATATGATACAATAAAGCCTTTTCCTTGTCAAATGGGGGGGGGGAGGAAAGAAGTTTAGCGGTGACCAGAGTTATAAGTTAAAATTCCATATACTAAGTTAGAAATAAAACTTCTGGCCTAGAGGAGTAATGATCTGTTAGGGAAGGGGGTCTCCATGTGGAATCATGCTTCCAGGTCTTGATCTTTCTTCTGGATGGGAACAGCAAGTGGAAAGACAGATCAGCAACTGCATTTGCTATGCTTGCCATAGTGAGAGTTCTCCTGTCCATTGAGCAATGCAATGAGCTCCTGGTTACTCTTACCCTTAGGGCTGGGGAGTAGATTGTGAGTCATGCTAACAATTGTACTGGGCTCCCAGGACTCCCCCAGTGCCTCCATAATGTAGTGCAACTGCTCTCCCAATCTTCCCCAGCTCCAAGATTTGGAAGCAGGCTGGGGGTTATTTTGCTGCCACATCTCTTTGGGGCTAGGAGGTGTGAAGCAAAAGCAACCCCTAGTCCTCTTTCGCATCTTAGATCTGGAAAGGGTGGGCAGCAATCATCTCCCTAACTATATTAGGCTCTTGAAGCCTGCCAAGCACTTTCACAGTGCAGGGCAATTTGTGTATTCATGAATTCGTGTACTTTTAACAGGCAGAAATAGAAATTGGGTTACAAATGATATACTACATGGCATCCAATGATGTCCTTCAGCTGACAGAATGAGCAACACTGGCCAATGCTATAATATGAATCGGGCATCACAGGGTCATAGTATCCTAGAGTTGGAAGAGACTTCAGGGGCAACTAGTCCAACCCCCTGCCACACAGTAATACACAGCAAAAGTGTTTCTAAAACATCTATCCTTGGTTTAAAGACATTCAGAGATGGAGAGTCCACCACTTTCCAAGGCAAGTCTATTCTGCTATTGAACAGCCTTTACTGTCAAGGAGCTCTTCCTAATAATTTGATGAAAAAACATTTTTATTTTATTTTATTTTATTAGTAATTTAAATCATTGGTTCATGTTCTGGTCCCTGGAGCAGCAGAAAATAACCTTGTTCCATCTTCTACATGAGTGCCACTCAAAGTAGTGGTTAGAGACAATTGTGGTCCTGAGATGCTGTTCTGGTTTATGAGTGCTAGTGATACAGATGTTATATTAGAAGCATGAAGAAATGCTCTGTAGGCCACTTACACATAAATCCATACTGGGCTGCAACCTGTAAAGCTAAACCGTGTGTGTGTAGGTTGAGACACTTTCCAGGCTTTGTGGGAAGTGGAGGAATCTTAGGGTGAGAGTATCACCTTGAAAATTGCATGTCCATTTGTCTGCCTGTCTGTCTGTGTATCTGTTGCAGTGTGTCGTGAGCCCTTTGTAGCTTGGGAGCACCTATTATAGACTGGGGTTGCCAGAATTTCAGGACTTCTTTGGCCTTCAAGGCAACAAGGAAGAATCTCACTGCCTTGAAAAGTGTGTGTATGGATTTCTTCATTTGTTTCATTTGGTGGTTTTATTTGAATGGCATACTCTCTGCAACTGTGCTTGATGCTTAATGTGTTATGCCTCATGACATCACCAGAGCATCACCACGGGTTATCCCTAGATCGCTGGGTTTTCCCCTGAAATATCAGGGCCTGGGATAGTCCTGACCTGGCGATGCTCTTGCTGGGTGTCCACAAATCCACTTAGCAAGTGCAAGTGTTCCTGGGGCTGTAATAAACACTTTCTTCAATAACACACGGGCCTTCTCCCTGGAGTTACTCTCATCAGTGCAGAACTCTGAAGTAAACAACTATCAGGAATCTTTCCTCTATTCTTTATCTTCTCCATTCAAAGCATAAATGAGAAAAGATGTTGCTTCTCTTCCATATTTAGAGGTCTTGAGGGAGAAGCTTGTTGGTAGCCAGAAATAGCAGCTAACTAGTAAGCCAGGCCAACATCTGTGGAGCCTAGGTCTTTCTGTGACCTTTGTATTATAAATCAGGAAAGGGGAAGGATTTGTTGTGGATAGGGAAAGTAATAATGTTGGCTGTGCAGCCATTTCTTGTCACACTCCATAGTTTTCCATAAAAACATTAACCATGATTTATATTCTAAATTTCACTGTATGTGAAATAAAATAAGGGAAACTTTAAAAAAATCTTAATCTGTTGGGTTGGTTCTTCTAGGATGGGAGAAGGAATTGTGTAGCCCTCCAGATGTGCTTTGATTGTGATTTCCTGCAAGGCAGGGGGTTGGACTGGATGTCCCTTGTGGTCTCTTCTAACTCTTTGATTCTATGTTTTTGGACTACAAAAACTCCCAGCATTCCTCACTATCGTCTATACTGGCTGGTGTAGATAGGACTTGCAGTTCAGCAACATCTAGAGGACCATAATTTTCACTGCTATTTCAGAAACTGATGGCAGGGGCAGGGGGGGGACACATAATATGTAACAGATTCCAGATAGTCATCCAGTATTCCAAAAGTGAACTGAAAGATGGTTAAAATGAAAGTGTTCACAATACAAGTTTTCATGCTATCGAGAAATCCCACATGGCTCCTTTCAGTGACTTACCCAAGGCAAAGGAATGAAACCCTTATCAGAGACAGAGATTGGGAAAGTTAAGCTTTGTGCTACAACTCTCAGAATCCCCCAGCCAGCATGGCCCATGGCCCTTCTAGGAGTTGTAGTGCAAAAACCTTTCCCAACTTTTGCACAGGAATAACATCACAGATGAAAAGAAGACTTCTAAGTAAATATGCAGACCAGGTAAAATGTATTGTCACATGTTTGCCAAGGGATGAAAGGTTTCTGTCTGTCACACACCCCTTCAGCTGCGCAATACTTGGCATGAAGAAGGGGGTGGGAGGTGGGAATAGAACATTTACCTTGGCCAGCTGACTCACATGACCCAGTTCATGTTAGACTTTGGGTTTATTTAGCCTTGATAAACGGGAGAGAGTAATATTGCCTTTCTGGCTTTTTTTTTTAAAATCAAGTCCTTAGATTTCTCTCTCTTGTGAGCAGATGTTGCAGATGTTACCATTAAGTATAAGTGTGTAAAAGAGAAAGAGAGATGCTGCCAGCTAAAGTACCTCACACAGTCTTCTTACAAAAACAAGGCATTTTGTTCCTAAGAAAATTCTTGGCCACAAAGAGTATTATGCCAAAATTTATGTAGAACAAAGGTTTAATAGTAAGCTAGTGGAACCTAGTCAGTGACCAAGTGGAGGAGGAGGATACTGAGGAATTGTTATTAAGTCAGCATGGTTACAGTTGACATTTATATCCACTGTACCTCCAGTCAGCTTAATGCAGCATATATGCCTCTCTTCTTCATCCCCACTTTATCCTCACAACAACCTTGTGAGATAGTTCAGGCTGAGAGAGGGACTGGTCCAAGATCACTCAGTGAGCGTTGTGGCAGAGTGGATCTCCCAGATCCTAGTTACTAACCACTATATCATACTACTCCAGTAGAGCTTCAGTATGCAGTAACAGATTATAGAAATTCTCTGTGACTTGATAATTGCCAGGGAGGTGCAGTGACTGGGCTGATGGGCCCAGCTGTTGTGTCAGAGCCAACTAGACACAATGACTAATTGCATGGATGGCTCCTTGCAAGTGCATTGCAGGTACAAGGTCCCTGATTTTGCCTCCTGATGTGGAGATAGAGAAGCTTTAACCCTTTGCTGTCCCTGCACTCCTGATTAGAGTTAATCCCCATTCACACTCTTTGCTTGGGGCAGCTTGTTTTGAAAAAATGGGAGCTTCCCCCCCACAATGCAAATCTCACTTGCAGGTTGATTGGAAAAGCAGTGGGGGCAAAGGGTTTAAGATCCTTTCCCTCCCCCTTACACACCAGGATTCAGTCTGAATTAGAAGGAGGGATCCATATCTGTAACTTACTTTAAAAATATGCAAAGGGATCATGTAGCACATTTGAGACTAAGTGAAAGAAGTTGGTAGCATAAGTTGGTAGCTTTATGCTATCAGCTTCTTTTTATCAGTTAGTCTCAAAGGTGCTACAAGATCCCTTTGCATACTGATCCAGACTAATACAATTATGTCTTTAAATTTTACTTTTAAAAACCTATTCACTCTGTGAAAGGTGGTATGCTTAGTTTGGTCTTCATGGCAACCTACTTTAGTGGGATACTTTGGGAGTACCTTCCTTCCATGGGATCCGTTGAGAGTGCCTTTCTGAGCTGCATAGAAGATGAATAAGAAATTTAAGGAAGACATATATCCAATCTAATTGCAACTGGCCTGATTTTTATTTCCACTGATAGCTGTCTCAATCAGTGATCATGCTACTCTTTCCAAGTACTGTAAAGACCAGAAGGTTGGACTTGTGGTGGTTGGTCCAGAAGTTCCTCTTGCTGCCGGTATGTCCAAAATATTTTCATATATGTATTTTTATATATGTAACTGCTAGTCACCAGTTTAATTTATTAACTGCTTAATTTTATATAATCATGGTAAATATTCCAGAAAATACTTATTGTTTCTATATACCAATAGTTTTGTATCTCTCTCTGTGTGCATATGCAATGAACTGTGTGAATTACAGCACTGATTCTCGACCTCTGGTCTTCCTCCCAAGAGCTCCAACCAGCAATGGTCAGGGATTCTGAGCACTGAAGTCCCAACTATCCATAGGGCCAAAAGTTGAGAACCGCTGTTCTACAGAATGTATCTTTTATCACAAGACAGTAACAGATGTGGTATGACTAGTTTACAGGTCCTTTTTGGGGCCTTTCTGTTTTGCTAACAGTTCAGAGATCTGGGCTGGCCTTGATTTGGTCTGGACATGATCCTTACCTTACAGAGTTCTTTGTCTCTCCCCATCACTTCCATTCCACATATATTTGCCTTTGAAATGGCTGCTACAGATGATAGTTAAGAAACATGTTGTGAAGAGCTATGTTTGAAGGCATGCCTGAGAAACAGCCAATCCCAGCACAGGAAGCTGTGATGGGAGGGGCCTCTGTGAGCTGGGAGAATTGACAGTTGAGAGAGAGAGCAGTTGGATGAGTCAAGTGTGAGAGAAAGTTGGGAGTGAACTGTTATGAGAGAAAAGTGTGAATCAGTTGAGAGAGACTATAGAGAAAATATATGTCTGATATGTACGGTATTATGCCTGTCACTAAATGAAAGAGCCAGTATTAATATTCAGTATTACACAGTTTTGAGATTTGTTACCACATTGATATAATAAACCAAAGACGTTCTTTTGTTAACTGTTTCACTGACTCATCTTGAATTATTTCCATTATAATAAAGGGGAGGTCATGCTAACCAAAAGGACATGCACTATTATATAAATCTATCCACTGCAAGGGTCACCTGGAGATTCAGGCCCCAATCCAAAAAGGGATACCAGAGGGGGACCTAGGGTGCAGTGACAGGGAGTCAGAGCTGAGAACTGCGGGGCCAGTATGGTGAGGTCAATGTCACACATGTGGTTATTAATGGGGTGGATTCTAGTTCTTTAGCATCTCTTTGTTGCTGCCATCACCATAGATTTCCATCTTCTTTGTAAATCTCATCCCAGCAGGGTTAAGTCCCAAGAGAGCAGAATGAGGCATTACTATAGTGGGAGCAGAACAAAATATTGCAGTGTGGAGGGGTTCTGTGTGGAGTGCCAGCCAGCCATAGCCTTTTCCATGATAACTCCATTTGATTACCCTTCTCTCTTGGTTTTCTGGTGCTCCACCCTACTCTGCCACAGCATTCTGTGACCACAAAACATGCTCAGTCTTATCTTCCTGTTTTTGCATTCCACCCTTCCTTTTACTTCTGAAACCATGTTAGATTTTCTCAGACTGTCCATACCTTCTTCTTGCATGGATGGTGCCATTTTGATTACATAAGAGGCAGCACTCATAGCATTGAGGTTGCCATTAATGTATATTGTTTATACTTTGGGATTCTGGAAACTGTACTCCAAGATGGTAACATCTCCAGGTTCTGGGTATGCTAAAGCTGTTTGGAGAGCCCATGTAACTTTGAGATATATTTGTTGCTAGGAATTGTTGATGACTTGACAGCTGCTGGTGTGAGATGTTTTGGTCCTACAGCAAAGGCAGCCCAGCTAGAATCCAGTAAGAGTTTCTCCAAAGCATTTCTTGATCGTCATGACATCCCAACTGCAAGATGGAAAGCTTTCACTAACGCAGAAGAGGCTTGTGCCTTTATTACTAGGTACCTCTTACTAAAATACTATAAATGTGAGTGGGGGCGGGGCGGGAGGGTGGTTTATTTTGTTCCTTCTTCCCTAGGTTTGAAAATGTATCCAGAGTTTAAAATATATATGAAATCCTATTTACTTACTTTCTTCTTTTTTTCCCCCAGTTCAACTTTCCCTGCCCTAGTTGTAAAGGCAAGTGGTTTAGCTGCTGGAAAAGGTGTGATTGTGGCCACTAACAAAGCAGAGGCATGCAAAGCTGTGCATGAAATAATGCAAGTGAGTTGGGAATGCAGAAGTATTAAAAATAAAGTCAAAGTGAAGTCACATTCACACTGGGTTTAAATTTATTTTTTTTAATGAAGTGCCTATGGATTCAGCATATGACTGATGCAAATTACATCACAGTCTAGCAAAAATATCATTTTCAGAACATGGATACCCCTTTTCAAAATTGCATTCTTAGATTCTATTTGAAGCTGTATTCTTAGTTCTTTGATGGCTTGTTGTAGTTGCTCTTCTTATGTGCCTTCAAGTTGTTTCCAGTTTATGACAACCCTCTCATAGGATTTTCTGGGCGAGATTTATTCAGAGGGGGGTGCCATTGCTTCCTCTAATGCTAAGAATGACTTGGGCAGGGTTACCCAGTGAGTTTTTGTGGCTGAACAGGGATGCTACACTGCAGAAATACAACGCTTTATCCTCCATAGTTCTGTCCTGTGGAATCCCGGTATTTGTAGTTTTGTGAGGTATTTAACTTTTTCTGTCAGAGAACTCTGGTGCCTCACCAGACTACAAATATCAGGATTCCATAGGATAGAACTATGGTTGAGAAAGTGGTGTCAAACTGCAATGTATATTTCTGCAGTGTAGACAGGCCCTTGGTCCCAGTCCGGCATGCAAACTGCTATACCACACTGGCTCTCACTCTTTGTGGTAGGAACTAGGAAAACTGCTCATAATCCTAAAGAATGGTTTGGTTTTTAGGCTTTTCCTGGTTCTGTATTTCCCATTTCTGCTTGCAGCTGTCCCTACATTCAAGTAGATATAGTTATGATAGCAGGACAGGAATGTCGCATAATCTTGAAGTTGGGCTCTTATTATAATACAGCTTCTTACAATACAGTTCTTTCTCCTCATAAAAACACAATGTTGCTTATCATTTTATTTCTTCTAAAATTGCATTCTTTGCAGCAGTATAATTTAATTATTTATTAATGGGTGGGAATCTTTTTTGCTTATTATTTTTATATCTAGAATTATTTTCTGAGAGTCTAATATTGTGGCAAATGAGGCTGAAGGCTGCAGTCCAAGATTCATTCACTAGAAAGTAAATTATACTGGCTGGACTGGGACTTGGCTCTGAGTAAACATGCTTAGCATTGCAGTGTAATTCAGAATGTGTTTGTGCTTCTCTGTGAGTGAGTCCTGTTGAGCGCAGGTGGGGTTTCTTTTGAGTATATGTGCATAGGACTGTGTTGATAATGAAATGCAGAACTATGGTTTAAAGCATAGTTCCCTAACCTGGTGCTGTTTAGATGTCTGAGACTACCATAGCCATCATTCTCAGCCAGCATGCGAATGCTGGGTACCAAGGATAGTGGGAGTTGTAGTCCAGTGCATCCAGAGGATGGCAGATTGCAGAAGACTGTTGTAACAAGTGTCAGTTGTGTTCTTCAGAACTCAAGACAAATGGCTCTTTTCAGAGGGAGTGCCAATATGGAACTTGATATGAATGAAAAATTCTGAAAGAGCTTCTGAAGTACATATGTTCATGGCTGATTTGGCCAACATTAGTTGGCCAACCCAACTAATGAACCCATTTGAAGTATTTGTTCTGTTCCCCCCAATCAGAAGAGACAGATTCTATACATTGGATCAGTACTATAAATTACAAGCCTTCGGCTTGAATAAATATACTTTTGATATACTTTTGATGCAGGATAAAACGTTTGGAGCAGCTGGAGAAACTGTTGTGGTCGAAGAACTACTTGAAGGAGAAGAGGTTTCTGTAAGTATGTAGCATATTATGAATAAAATGTGTAGTTGGTCCATGAATGAACGGAAGAAGTTTCCACTCATGAAAGGGGAGTTGCTTAACTCTTGTTCTATTCATGGTGATACTTTCCATTCACAGAGCAACTATGCTGGATCTGTCCACATGTCTGTAACATGATGTATCGAACAGATCCAGTTGAAGTTGATCATTGTTATGACTCATTTATTTCAGTGGAAGAATTAAGCAAGTGCTGTGCTTATGAAACTTAAATGTGCTTTCAAATTGGCTTCCTGTTGGAGAATCCCAAATATTCCTCTCTTTTGCTGAACATCATTGGACAGTCAATAGAATGAGAACCCCATTTTATAATCTAAGCTAAATTGTCAGGATTTTCCCTAGATGCATGCGCATGCATACACACACTTCAAGTAGCACAAGGCCATGTTAACCCCATGAGGCTCACCTCTTTTCTACAACATAGGTCTAAATCAAATTTGCTAGTCTTACATGGTGTATACCCATTGGATCAATTACTGTACGTTAAGACAATATTTAAGTACATTTCTTTGATTCTGTGGAAAACAGAACTGGGGCTAGCAGTGGGATTTAGGCCACAGCATTTATACTCATTTGTGTAAAATAAATGTCTGGTTGTTGTTGTTTTTTAAAACTTATTTTATTCTTGTTATTTTTAGCAACAATTGCTGGAAAATTTTCTACTTTCTAGTACAAATGCCGTGAACAAAGCATTAGAAATGATGTTGGCATCTTGTGTCACTTCTGTAGCTTTTAAAGTAATTTGCATAAGAAATATCTGCTCTGTTTCCAAGTATTTGGTTAGAGAAATGCCAGTGGGAGTAAGGGAAGAAAATTGTTTGTATATCAGGCTTTTTCTTGTTATGAGCAGGATACTATTAACCATCAGCCTTATAAACCTGGAAGGTATAGTATTTTCCATTGTTACTAATGGAACTTTTCATTATTCATCTTGTTTATTACAGTGCTTATGCTTTACAGACGGTGTCACTGTTGCCCCCATGCCACCTGCCCAGGATCACAAACGGCTAATGGATGGAGATCAGGGACCAAACACTGGTGGCATGGGTGCATATTGCCCAGCACCTCAGGTAAAATGCCTTGTCATACAATGTTTCTTGGCTGAAGATTATTCCCAAGGAGCACCATTTGTGAGAAAATTGGTTTGGGGAGCAGGAAGAAAAGCTAGCAGCCTATAGTAACTGAATTATATATGTGAGCATACTGAATTTGTAGCCGCCTTGAGTCCTATTTAGGGGGAGAAAGTGTGTATCTGTCAGTCAATCAGTCCTGTAAACAATAAAGCTGATTTATTGATTATTTGAGTCGGATCATACCATTCTAAATATACTCAATATTGTCTGAATTTGAAAGTTAAGTTAGATCTGGTTAGTTTTTGGATGGAATATCACCAGGGATCACCAGATTGGGTTAGGAAAGAATCATGCCCGAAATCCTAAAAAGGTACTGCCAGTCACATTGACAGTATGGGACTAGATGGACCAAAGGCCTGACTCAATGTAAGGAACCTTCTGATGTTTCTATGATCCAGAGCTTGTTACTCTTTTGGATTACACTGGCCAGGCAGGCTGTGGGGTAATCCAAAACGGTAATGTTCCCAGCCTCTTCTGCAGCCCTGTTAACTGAAGACTTTTTAAAGCTGGAGATGCTTGGAACTGAACCTGTGATTACATGCATACAAACTATGTGTTGTGCTAATGAACCATGACTCTTCCCTGAGCAGTTTCTTCCCATAATGTTGCCCAGGAGTTCTTGGAAATGTTGCAAAATAGGAATGCATTTGGTTCACACATGCGTATTTGATTGCTTACAAGTTCTACTTTTTGTAACATTTTGTTAGCTATCCAAGGATCTGCTTCTGAAAATCAGAAATTCCATTCTTCAGAAAACAATTGATGGCATGAGGAATGAGGGCATTCCTTATAAAGGTAAGTGGACAATTGTATGCGTTTACAGCACACCTAACATTTCTAAGTGTCATGCAAAAATCTGAGAAGAAAATAGTCCTTTTTTACAAGTTCACAGTCTAATAGCTACAATACAAAAGTAGGATGCAGAAAAGCAATTTAGAAAGAAATTCCCATTGATGTTACATTAATGTTAGCACCACCAGCTCTTATCATTGCAGACAGCTGGCCCAGTCTGTTTTTGCAAACATCAGACATTTAGGTTTTCTGACCTTCTGTTCTCTCATGGTACAGAAGGTGTATGCCAAAACTTTTCACAGTCTCAGTTGTATGCAAAATCTCCTTTCTGTATGAGAAGAGGGGAAAACACACATTCCCTTCTGTCTTGGACTGAGGTGGGGGAGTTACAGTCTAACACATCTGAAAGGAATCATGATGGCTGGCCTAGGTGAAAGCAGGAAACTAGGTGTAACCAGAAACAGCCAGTTGTAAGCTGTTTTGTTTAGCTATCCTGAAGGAGATCAAGGATAATAGATTTAACTAGCCTAACGTTTTTTTCCTGTCTCCATTTACTATCATTTTGCATCATCATGTTTTTTTTAAAGCATTGTGCATATCGTCCCACTTCAAATATGTCTGTGTTATGGGTGTTGAACAGTAACTTAGTATATTCTTTGCAAACCCAATTATTTGCAAACACAATTAATTGTGGATCACATTATCCAGAAGTTCTACATATCCCTTTCATAGTTGTCTCTGCATGGTGGAAACAAGAGTCATAATGGGCTGTTAAGGCAACATTATTTTTCAATGGATTTAAAATACATGTTTTGTGTGTTCTTAACATATTGTATTTTCCAATCAGGTGTGCTGTATGCTGGGCTAATGCTCACCAAAGAGGGACCCAAAGTCTTAGAGTTCAACTGTAGATTTGGTGACCCTGAATGTCAGGTGAGAGATGTTAATGGTGCAATCTTGGGCCTGTTTACTCAGAAGTAAATCCCGCTGTATTCTGTGGGACTTTCTCAGAAATACTTTTTAAAAACATATACTGGCCAAGTAATCGCAGTGTTAAAAATTTTTACTGCTACATAAATAGGTTATGGGAACTGTATTCCAACACATTTGGGACCACCAACTTGAGAAGGCTGCCAAATAGTCTTCTGAACAGTCCCTATATTGGGAGAAAGGCGGGATGATGATGATGGTGATGATAGCTAAGCAAATTCAGTTGCTGTTGTGGCCTTGATTTTTCAGATCTCACTGAAATTAGCAGAATGTAGGGAAGTTGAATCTTGAGATTTTGTAGTCCAAAAGGTAATCTCTGGAAAAGAGTAATACTTCTTTACTGGAAAACACCATGATCTGATTCTGTGACCTCCAGCACTATACTACCCTGTACGTTTAATGCTATTATGAAAGTCCAGAGTGTTAACCTGCTTGTCTAAATTTGACTAGTTCTGCACATTTTAATGGAATATGCTTTCTCATAAATGTAGTTTATGATTCCGTGTGGCATACCAATACAGCTGCTTCAAGCTACAGAGATAGAATCTACTCAGGTTCTAATTAAACACTGTCAACAACAAATATAGAAAACAAAACAATAGTCCACAAATTGGAAATGGTCACTATACATTTCAGTCCCTAAGAAAGGGGACACCAGGGATTGGAGTAACCCCAGGACCATTGCATTAATCTCCCATGAAATCAAAGTGATGTTCAAAATTCTACACAAAGACTTTTACCACATATAGAGCAAAAAGTGCCAGATGTCCAAGCTGTGTTCAGGAAAGGAAGAGGCACTAGGGATCATATTGCAAACACAGGTTGGATAATGGAATGCACCAAAGAATTTCAGAAGAAAATCAGTCTGTGCTTTATAGATTGTGTAGAACATGAAAAACTGTGGAACATTTCTAAAAAAAAGGAGTGTGCTACAACATTTGATTTTCCTGATGCGTAATCTGTACTCATGATAAGAGGCTACTGTCAGGACAGAATACAGAGGAACGGAATGGTTTCCAATTGGCAAGGAGGTCAGGCAAGGCAGGTTTACAGTTGAACATCAAGAAAACAAAAATAATGACCACAGATGATTTACATAACTTTAAAGTAGACAATGAAGACACTGAAATAGTTCAAGATTTTCTATACCTTGGCTCAGTCATTAGTTAGAAACGAGACTGCAGTCAAGAAATCGAAGAAGACTAGGACTTGGAAGGGCAGCTATGAAAGAACTAAAAAAGATCCTGAAATAGCAAGATATTTAGTTGAATACTAAAGCTAGGATTGTCCATGCCATTGTATTTCCAATTTCTATGTATGGCTGGACAGTGAAGAAAGCTGATAGGAAGATAATAATATCATTTGAAATGCGGTGCTGGAGAAGAATTCTACTCATACATTGGACTGCTAAAAAGACACATAAATGGGTCTTACAGCAAATCAAGCCTGAACTCTCCCTAGAAGCCAAAACAACTAAACTGAGATTGCCATACTTTGGACATATCATGATAAGACATGACTCACTAGAAAAGACAATAATGCTTGGTATGGTAGAAGGCAGTAGGAAAAGAGGAAGACCACATTACAGGTGGATAGACTCAATCAAGGAAGCCATGGCCCTCACAGGGTTGGCATAAATCAGTGTCGACTTGACAGCAGTTAACAACAAATATGTGGTGTTACCCAAAGTCAACAATTGGGCCACATCTTTATTAGGACCCAACATAGTGCTACAAAAGTGTATAGGTTTTTGAGTTCTACAGAGCTCTTTGCAGGGCTTGTTGTTCTTGTGTATCTTCAAGTTGTTTTCAACTTATGGTGATCCTAAGGTGAACTTACGGAGTTTTCTTGGTAAGATTTTTCAGAGGGGGGTTGCCATTGCCCTTATCTGAGGCTGGGAAAGTGTGACTTGCCAATAATCATCCAGTTGGATTCCAAGGCTGAGCCATAGAACCATGTCTGGCTAAGGTGGTGCAAAAATCAGGGGATAGGGAAGGAACAGAAAAGTTTAGAACAGAGAAGGAATACCTGATTCCCATTTTTGAAAATATAGAATGTTATGTAACTCAGACTATGAAAGCTTACGTGCTTTTGTGTCCTTATGGTTGGTCCTAAGGAAACTAGTCCTCAGCTTTGAAGTTGGACTTTTTTCCCTAGATGATCACAGATATCTTTGATTTGGTTTGGGGTTTTTTTTATACACAGAAGGTTAGCATTAGTTAAATGCTTTTTTAAAAGTCTCTCGTGATCTCTGTGTTTAGTTGTTAATGTCCTAGTCTTATTATCTATTTTCATGAAATGACACCTGTCAGCATACATCTTCACTCTTGCCTATAGGTAATTCTACCATTACTGAAGAGTGACCTTTATGAAGTTGTGCAAGCAACCATTGATAAAAAGTTATCTTGCTGCATGCCTCTTTGGTTTGAAGACTGTGCTGCTGTGACAGTAGTCATGGCTAGTGAAGGCTACCCAGGAAGCTATCCTAAGGGTTTGGAAATAACAGGTAGGAAATGGATAAATGGAACCTAAATATGCACTGTGCACTGTCTTTCTACATTCATATGAATGACCAGAGGCTATTTGCTGCTCTTGGAGTTTGACTTGTTCAAATAACACTAGCATAATTCAAACCAATGGAGGGGAGGTTGTGTTTGCTTCCTGGAGAGATGGCTTCTACTTTGTATCATAAAAGAAGGGGGACTGGCATCTATGTTCTGCAAGATAAAATTAAATGGATTATTATGCTAGAGACAGAGCTATTTTAATTTTTTATTTTATTTTATTTTATTTATTAGTTATTTATACCCCACTCTTCAGCCACAAGCCTATCAAAGTGGCTTACAAACTGGTTTAAGCAATAGCAATTTACACATCTACACTGCATTAAGCAGTTTCCAGTGTGTGTTAGCTAATGTACAACATTTAATGTACAGCAATAGAAAATTCTATTTGCACAATGTGTAATTGTCAGCGGCTTTTGCATAATGTGTAAGGCTTGCTCAGAAATATGTTCCACTAAATTCATTGGGACTTACTCCCAGGTAAGTGCATATAGGATTTCACTCTTAGAAATATTTGTTTCCCCCTGTCATAGTGTCTACGCCACAGGCTGCCAAAAGAAGAAAAGCTGGATTTAAATATTATTCTTACTGAGAGAAAGTGATGAGTAAGATTACAGTGAAATCCATCATAGTTTTTGTGGTGGTTCTCTTAGGTCGCTTAGTCATAGTACAGTGACAAGGATGGAGAAGATCTGATTTCACAGATATTTCAGACAGAATAATTAATTAATAATAAGCTTTTGATGGTTTGATTTAGTGCCTTGTTTGTTTTGTTATAGTATATAATTTATTTCCTGGTTACACGGTAGATGCATGGCAAATCCTTTTAAGTAATTGTTTTTTGTTTTTTTACCTTTGCACTATTGCCTTTATAGGATTTTCTCAGGCTAAAGACCTAGGCTTGGTGGTGTTCCACGCAGGCACAGCCATGAAAGATGGCAAAGTTGTGACCAGTGGAGGCAGAGTTCTCACTGTGACAGCTATCAAGAAAGACCTCATATCTGCACTCAAAGAAGCCAACAGAGGAGTAGAACTTATTCAGTTCAAAGGGGCCATTTATAGAAAGGATATTGGTTATCGAGCAATAGGTTTCCTTAAACAAACCAGGTATCTGTCAGAAGGCAAAGTTGAAAATTGATATTGGAAGAAATGATGTTAATCTTAAAACCCAAAACCTCACTCATGCAAATCGTTACATAGTGACTGCTTATTTAGTATTGTTTTTTAATCTATATATTGATATCCTTATATAACAATTCTTAAATGATATGTTTGTGCAGCATCTTAACAACAGAGCTCAAAGGTTAAACACAGATTTTGCTGAAGACTTCTAAAACATTGATGAGGAAATGAGAATAGGTTTCACTTAATTTTCTCTTGGCACATGAGACATATTTATGTCAGAGTGTTGTATCAGTTTATCTGGCCTAATTTGCTTACAAGAAAATCTGGATACAGTCGTCCCTGCATATTTGCGGGTTTGATTATTGCAGATTTGATTAATATTTTCTCTTTAGGCATTTGTAGGTTCTTCTGTGCATTCTATGGTCAGCTTCTGGCAGAAGTTGTCTTCAGAGAGCCTTTCATTGACTCTGTGGGCATTTTTTAGTTCTCTCTCTCATTGGGTTGCTAGGAGTTGCAGGTCAACAACATCTGGAAAGTCACACAATTTTCACCCCTGCTCTGAAATATGAACCCATATATCTTTGATGTTACACCCATTAGGGGAAATGAAAATCGACCAATACAAGCACTTGCATCACACAGACTACTTCTGGGAATGGTAAATAGTAGGAAGACATTTATACCAGTATCACAGCATCTGTTGCTTACACAGCTGATTAGCAAAATTAATCCAAATGTTTCTGTTAGTGCAAGAACTGGAACCAGGTGAGAGCTTATAGTTTTTAGCAGATGCTTTTTGATCTAGATGAACTTCTTTTGACCAGTGCCACCACATATAAACCATTAAAGTAATGCTACCTTCTGATAACATAGTCATCTGCAATGTATAAATATATATTTGATTGAAAGCATATGACATTAGGCATTGGTATATGTAAGATTTGTCATATATACAAAACAATAAATAAATTGCTAAAACTGCTACTGTATCTAGTTTTATGTTTCCTAAACGTTTAGTATTTGATATTTATTTGGTAAATGATGAATTTTGTGTAATACATTTTATCTAGTAAATCAAAATTTATTTTCAAATGCATGTATTAAAAGTGTTTTCTACTTTTTAAAAACATATATGGACAAAATGCAATGTTTTTGAGAAATTGGCTTTTGGTTATGTAGTGGAATTTAGCCTTCCTTCCCCTCTGTGTGCCACAACCCCCTTCTCTCAAGGGACCCCCAGCTGTGTCAACCAGATTTTTATGGGGGATGCTGCAGGTGAGGCAGAGGGATCACCCCTTCCTGTCCCCCTGACAGATGCCATTCCATTTCTGAAGAAGGTCAGTAGGATACAACTCTATATAAGGTAGAGCCTTTCTGTTGAAGTTAGAAACCTAAATAGGTACTGTGAATTTGAGTTTATAGCTGGATATTCAGTTGCCTGGGGTGTGAATTGGTCTACTCAAACATTTATTGGTTAAGGTGAAGTATTTGTGCACTGTAGTGAAGCTGATACATAGTTGTAAACAGGTACTGCAAGTTAAAGCAACACTGAGAATACCTTGTGGTGACAGACAAATGGCAAGTAGCTTTAGAATGGTGACATCAGTGACTCTTCCTATCAAGTCCTTCCTATCCAGGGGATGCTCAAGTATTTGCTTCTAGGGTCAGCCAAGAGTTGCTAGAAAACCCCCTTCAAATCTTGGTTTTGGGCTGTTTCATTTGATAATGGCCTACTGAACAATTGTCCTCAAAATAAGATAGTCCTTAGATATAGGTATTTAAAATCTTTACACTGAGCACACTGTGTAACACACTGTAGCTTTAATACAGAGCTTAAGATTCATGTTCTTCATTTGGATGAGCTGGATACTTTGTTGTTAACTACCATCAAGTCAACTTCGACTTATGGCAACCCCATGAATGAGAGACCTGCAAGTCACCCTATCATCAACAGCCCTGCTCAGGTCTTGCAGACTCAGGGCTGAGGCTTCCTTGATTGAGTCTATCCCTCTGGGATGCAATCTTCCTCTTTTCCTACTGCCTTCTACCTTACCAAGTTTGATTGTGGTGCAGTGGTTAAATGCCAGTACTGCAAGTCACAGTGTTATGAGTTTGATCCCAGAGGGCTCCAAGGTTGACTCAGCCTTCCATCCTTCTGTAGGTTGGTAAAATGAGTACCCAGCTTGTTGGGGGCAATTAGCTAAAAAACATTGTAAACGGCTTAGGGAGTGCTTTGGCCCTAATAAGCGGTATATAAATATCAATGCCATTGCGATTGCTATTGTCTTTTCTAGTGAGCCATCTCACAGCAGTCTCAGTTTAGTCATCTTGGCTTCTAGGGAGATTTCAGGCTTGATTTGCTCTAGGACCCATTATTTTTCTTTTTAGCAGTCCATGGTATCCGTAGAACACTCCTCCAGCACATTTCAAATGAGTTGATTTTCTTCCTATCAGCTTTCTTCACTGTTTCCAGGTAAAGCACTATATGCCACAGGGTACATGGATCATAAATGCAGAGCACAGAGCTACTAACCTCTGAAATCAGGCCCATCAGAACACACCCTTAATTTGCTGAAAAGCAGGTCTCTTAATTATGCTTGTTAGAGGCACAGAAGCAGGGCCAGCAAAAAGAGATAATTCTTTGGTATAGGTAATACTAAGATTCCAATTAATTCTTTACAGCACTATATTGGTACTGAAAAAGTACTGCTGCAGCTAAATCATATATGTAAGTAAATTGATAACTGGTTCTTCTGCCTTTTTAGTGGTCTGACTTACAAAGACAGTGGTGTAGATATTGCAGCTGGTAATACACTGGTTCAGAAAATTAAGCCTCTAGCAGCAGCAACATCGAGACCAGGTAAGTTTGTGCATTTTAACTGAAATGCTTTTAGGATTAATTCATGATCATGTATCTGATGAAATGGTTGATTTGTTCATCTTTAAGGTGCCATAAGAGTTTAAGGTGCCACAAGTTGATTTTGCTGCAATAGACTACCATGTTGACACCCCATAAAATCTGGAGCATTGAAACTTCTATTTTGTAATAGCATACAACGGTTGTGTTAGTGTTTTGTATCGAGAATTCAAGATGATGAATTTACATTTCTCAGCTATTTCTTACTAGTTGGGTTGTGCTACAAATAATAACTACAGCATACAGTTGGACCACCGTATCCATGGAACCAATATCCATGGTTTCAGTTATCTGCGGGATCCAAAACAGGGACACATACCATAGAGTCATACGAAAAAATGCCTAGAGCGATTCCTCTCTACACAGCTTCTAGGTCCTCCAAGGTAGCTCTATGGTATTTTTTCTCCCAGAAGTCCATTACTTTTAATAGGGTTCACTGTTATCCATGTTTTCTGGTATCTGCCATAAGTCCAGGAACCAAACCCCTACGAATATAGAGGTCCAACTGTATATTGACTGAAAGTAATTACTTTTGAGCAATAAGTGGCCAAGAAGTATGTGTTTCTCCAAGGCCCCCTTGAGAACCATGCCACTGAAATTCAGCAACCCAGAAAATTCAGCAGCAATCTATTTAAACATGCATCATATTTGATTTAATCCAAGACTGAAATCCTAAACAGACGTGTTAGAGATTATCACAAAGCAGTGCTTCTCAAGCAATCTGATGTGGGAGACTCAGATTTTTTTTCCCTCCGCCATGCCAGGGACCAGTTCCACATTTCTGGCCATTGGTTACAACTACTGTATTTCTTTCCTGGAAACCCTCTGTGGACTGTCAGTTAGTAGCTCTCAGTCTAGCCCTGATCTATGGACCATCACTTCAATGGGCACTGGAAAGAGGGACGATAGCAAGTGAAGCAGCCACCTCAAGTGGCAAATACTGCAGCGTGGGAACTGGCAGCAAAATGTTGGTGGACAGAACTGTATATACCCTGTGGCATTCCATACACTCCATATCTTCAAGGGCAATGGGAGGTCCTGACCCCCTTACCTTGACCAAATTAAGATTCAGCTCACAGTCTGGTCACCTACAAACATCATGGGGCAAAAACTCCATCTTGTTCTCTGCCTCAGGCACCATAATGTCTTGGGCCAGCCACAGTAGAATTACACTGCAGTTGGCATCTGCACTACAGCATGGATTATTATTTATTTATATTTATTTATTTAGGTATTTAAACGCTGCTCTTCAGCCACAAAGACTCTCAGAGCAGCTTACAAATTGTTAAGCAATAGCACTTTACACATCTACACTGCTTTATATCACGCTAGGGATTAAATCATTTCCAACGTGTGTTAACTAATTGCCCCCACAAGCCGGGAACTCATTTTATCAACCTACGAAAGAATGGAAGGCAGAGTTAACCTTGGAGCCCTTGGGACTGAACTTGCAACATTGTGGCTGCAGTACTGGCATTTAACCACTGCACCACCAGGGCTCCTTCTGTTCATAGTGGGAAGAAATTTTGACCCATTTACATGCCTGGTATGTCCTATTTTGTGTGAGGTTACTTCAAGAACTGAAGAGGGAGAGAAACTGTTTGATAAATAAATCTGTAGCAGCTCCCATAGCCCTCCATTATGTTAACAAGCTTTTGGTGAACAAATCTTTCTTTCCTAATTGGTAGGTTGTAATGCCGAGCTTGGAGGGTTTGCTGGCCTCTTTGATTTGAAGGAAGCTGGATATAAAGATCCAATTTTGGTATCTGGAACTGATGGTGTTGGAACAAAGCTGAAGGTAATGAGAAGAGGAGCAGGTGGTGGTGGTGGTGACAGGTTTTAGCTTGATAACAGACATTTTACAAACTGAATGTTTAGTTTTATATCAGATTTGTAATGGGTCATGGGAAGGGACCACAGCTTAGTGGTAGAGGATACAGAAGGTCTCAGGCTCAGCATGCCTAACTAGAACAGGGCTGGCAACAGCAGCAGGTCCAGGCACCAATCTTTTGACCATTGAACCCTCCAGGAGCCATACATAAATGCTCCAAAAAATGCCAAAAGAGAAAAAGCAAACTTGGAAATGTCCAGAGGTCCACCTCTATTTTTTGAACAATTTGTAATTTTTTAAAAGTTAAATAGTGTAGAGGCCTTGTGGCCTATTTAAAAGATGAATTGCCACAAAAGGAAACTGGAAAAATGTAGGGTATCAGCTGCAAGTGGAAGGACATATTCCAGGCACCATGTCTACTCAATGGAAAACCACAGAAAAGTTAACAAAAGCATAAATTTTCAGTTACTGGAGGCCTTCCCCACAACTCAATTATAGCACTATGATTCTGCTTTTAACTATCATAGCTACTTCCATTGGAATCTTTAGATTTGCAGTTCAGTGAGAAGTATTTATAATTTAGCCAGAGAGCTTTAATGCCTCACCATACTACAAGTCCCAGGATTCCATAGGATCTTGCTATGCCAGTTACAGTGGAGTCACAGCACAGTAATTCTTCAGTGTGAAATGGCCCCAAGTTTACCTATATTGATAGGTAGTAACTAATTGCCAGTATATTTTTGTGGAAATGTCCACCATCACTGTCATGTTCTCAAGTCCCATCAAGACAAGCAAGAGCTCCATGGAAGAACCTCCTTCTCTCCTGCAATGAAAGTGACTTATCTACCTTTCACTGTAGTTAAAAAGGAAGCTTTGCAGACACTGTACATAAGTGAGGCAAACTCTAAAAATTACTTCTCTACTACTCCTTACAGATTGCCCAGCTCTGCAACAAGCATGACACGATTGGGCAGGATTTGGTTGCCATGTGCGTCAACGATATCCTAGCTCAAGGAGCAGAGCCCCTCTTCTTCCTTGACTATTTTGCCTGTGGAAAACTGGATGTTGGGATGGCTCAAGCAATCATAGCTGGAATAGCAGAAGCTTGTAAATTGGCAGGATGTGCTCTGCTTGGTAAGGATGATCATGCTTCTTCCCTTTCATGAGAAAGTTGTCCTGCTTCCAGCTAGTTGGAGGAAAACATCATTCATGTATTATTTTTCAGCTTGTCTGAATCTGAGAATCAGTTACAGACCAAATTCAGAATGGATTGTCATAGTGTATACTGTGTCCTGAGCAGGGGGGACTGGTGGCTTCTGTGTCAGTGGTGTGGTGAATCATTCCAGGTTTTAGTCCAAACTTCATCGAAAGAGTTGTCCAAGAAGCTGCACACTATACCTGCCTCCCAGCATGGGATCAGCACCTTGGATAGTTCCTTTAAGGGTTAGACTAAATTCATCAGAGTTGCTCCCTGCACAGTTTCTGAGTGAGAGGGAAGAATGGTAACATGGAAATTGTCAGAACAGCCTGGATGAATTTCCTGTCTATCCCCCCCTAGCTTGCTAGTGTTGTACATGCAAGAAATTTTTATATGTGCAAAGGCATTCAGGCACAAATGTTAAAAATCCAAATTGCTACAGTCCAGCAAGAAGCGCCTCATGTGATTCTCTTGTTCATTTGGTTTCATACTCTGGAAAACTTAGAGCTTGGAAAAACTACTTATTTTGACTACCAATTCCAGATGCCAATAGCTAGCATAGCCAGTAGGAATGGCAGTCCAAATCAGTAAATTTTTCCAAGCTGTGAGCAAGTGCTCCAAGCATGAGCTTTTTCTTTGTGATATGTTATTTCCCAATCAGAATTTTCCCTTAAAGGTATGGCTAGTATAGTCTGACTGCTTCTTTAGAAATTCCTTTCTTCACTGCTCAAACTGTCCCTTTCCTATTGCTGCTTCGTTGTTATATTCTCCATATGTGAACTGGCAGAAGTGGAACACTAAAACTGGAAAAACAGGACAATTTTTTATAGCATGACTCTCAACCAGTGCTATTGCTTAAAGAGCAAAAGCCCTTTATGACAAGTCCACTTTGATCTACTTAAATTTATATAAGTTCCCAGGAATTAGGAATTGTGTAAGGGCTGCCACTAGTCTAACCAGAACAATGTCTTTCTCTGTCCCCACCATCTTCCTGTAGGAGGAGAAACTGCAGAAATGCCTGGCATGTATCCGCCTGGAGAGTATGACCTGGGTGGCTTTGCAGTGGGTGCTGTGGAGCGAGGAAAGATGCTTCCCCAGCTGGACAGAATTGCTGATGGGGATGTGATCATTGGAGTTGCATCCTCTGGTGTTCACAGCAATGGATTTAGTCTCGTGAGAAAGATTGTTGAAAAATCATCTTTAGATTTTTCCTCTCCTTCAGTGGGCGGGTCTACCAAGCAGACATTAGGTAAAATCTGTATATAAGCTTTTCTTCCTCCTCTGAATTTTATTCTGAATAAAATACCCTCTGAATAAGGATTAATGTCTGATCACCATAATCATGTTGTATGGATTCCTGGAGTCCCAGACCTTAGAAAAGTTACTTTTCGGGACAATCATTCCCTGAGCCCCTCAGCTGATACAGCAGTGACCATGCTGGCTAGGGGATTCTGTCTCCCAAAACTAACTTTTTCAAGTCTCGAACATTCACATTTTAGACATGCATGTTTGCAGGTGGAAAACATGTACATAGATCTCTGTGCGTCCTAGAGTTGTAGTTACGCCAGGTTCCAACTTTTGTGGAAGTTTATATGTATAGTTTCCCCCCCTGCTGATGCCCAGTCATTGACTGTGGACATTGGAGTAAGGTAGGCTGAGAAAACCACAAAACATTACGAGCAGGGCCAGCCTCCCTTCATCTTAATTGTATGGAGCCCTGTTGTATGTGGAGGGCTTCAACAACAGCCATCTTAGGTGTTCTCACTCTCTTTGTGCCTGTGTATTTTTTTGCAGTACTGTAATGTGTTTTACTACTTATGTTCACAGGAGAACAATTGCTTACCCCGACTAAAATCTACAGCAAGATTCTCCTGCCAGTCCTTCGCTCAGGTCACGTGAAGGCCTATGCCCATATCACCGGTGGAGGGCTGCTGGAAAACATTCCACGTGTACTTCCAGCATCCTTTGGAGTGGTTTTAGGTGAGAATGTTTTGATACTGGGTAACACCTAGCCAACCCTATCAGATATAAATTTTCCTATTTTGCTTTCTTTAACACAGCTATTTTACTATTTACTTAAATCATGTAATCTTAAAACAGATATACAGTATTTATAGTCAGTTTAAAGATGGCTTTAAAAATGCAGTGTTGTGCTTTCTTCAGTACTGCCGTTTTCATATCCAGTAGTGTTTGTCTTCCAGCAGAACAGATGCTCCTGGTATTTTGCTTGCTGCAGCCTCTTGTGCCTCTCAAATCAACCCATTAGGGATGGCGGACCCTGGGAGCAGATTCAGGGTGCAAAGAAATAATAAGGGGTCCTGTTGCATTGGTGGAAACCTGCTCATGTGACACTGGATACCACCCACTATGTTTTTCCGAGTGCCCACGTTAATTATTGGATCTGGGCTTAGAGTTTCTGGGCTTAGATTTTTTCTTTGAAAGAAAGGGGATTCCAAATTATGAATACCTGAGACATGCAAGGACAGTACTTTTGTGGACATAATGTCTCTGATTACTTGACTATCTGATAGTTGTTACATTACAGTTCTGGCTGTTTTCAGATGCCTTGAGTTGGAAGATACCCAAGATATTTTCCTGGCTTCAAGAAGAGGGAAATCTTTCAGAAGAGGAAATGGCTCGAACATTTAATTGTGGGATTGGTGCCGTCCTGGTGGTGCAGAAGGAACTGGCTGGGGATGTTCTGAAGGATATCCAAAGACATGAAGAGGCATGGGTGATTGGGAAAGTTGTTCAGCGTAAAGGAGGTCATTACTTATCTTTGTGGACTTCGTTTATCTATGATATCATGGTGGTGTCATAACTATCTTGTGGGAGCACATCTGAATTCTCTAATTGACTAATACAGCCGATAGATATGTCCAGAAGGGCAGTAAATTTCCTCATTATCTCAACCTTGGGCATGTGATATAGTCATCAGAATTCTCCCTTAATTTAGAAGGATAAGAACATAATGACGGACCCTTCTACAGTAAAAGACCTATTTTGTCCAGCATTCTGCTCATGCAGTGGTCAACCAGTTGCCTTTGGGAACCTCAGAAGCAAGGCATAACCTCCTTCTCCTTACGTTCCCCAGCATCTGGTATATCTGGGTATACTACTTCTGATACTGGTATAATGGGCTCCTTTAGACGAGCCTGAAAAAAAAAAAACCACACACACACACAGATTGCTCCATAGTAATAGCAAGTTGCAGTAGCTGTGACCTGCCTTAATGGTTTTACAGCCCCCATAAACTTCACATGCCCCCTAGCCAAGATGGTGGCCATGAATGATTTACTCGCATTTTTAAATCTGCCACCACCAAACTTTAAAAAAACCCAAACTATTTCCATGGTGTGCACCAGCGATATTTCACCTGTACAAAAAATAGAGAGTAAGATAATACAAATCCCTGTTTTATTGCCTTACCGATCGCTCGCTAAGGCAAAAATCCAACATGGTGGTAGTGGACGCTTGCCCTGTTAGCAAGCCCTGACCCCCTGTGCTCATCCAGCCAATCAGGTTTGTGCTTCCTCTTGTATGGGAAAGTGATTCAAATTGAATCACTTGTCCCAATGAGTGGGAATGTGCATTCCCCACAGAGCTTTTTAAAAACTCAGGAAAAAGCCGTGAAGGCTTTCCTGGTATAATTTTTGGAGTTTTTTGTTGCCCTCCTTCCGAATATGGCACATTGATGCGGGTTCCCATTAAGACAGAGCATATTCCCAGTGAATTCCATTAGGATTATTTTGACCAATATAGACAATTCCAATATAGAGCCAAAGGCAGAACATTGTACTCCCCAAATAAGAATTCTGCCCCCCCAATTCTTTTTTAGTCTGCATATTTCTAGGCTTGCAGTAACGTAAAACTTCAGCTGAGCATTTAGAAATAGTGCATAGGCATACAAACAAAAGGGGCAGGAAAAGATACCAAAGGAATGCAAACACAGCAAAGATATGAATTCTAGATGTGAACAATTTCCAGTATCTCATTTCTTGCAATGGTAGACATTTAGGAACTAAAGGAAAATTGCACAAGGGGCAAGAATTCATATTTGAGTGGACAGTGCCCTCATTTTGCCCCTTCCTACAACTATAGCCATGTCCACCATGTAGTACCTGGTAAAAGCCTAATCTTTTATGAATTTGTCTAATCCCTTTTAAAATCTGTCCAAGTTGGTGGCTAGTTAAATTGTACAATTCCATTATGGTCTGTGTGAAGAAGTTCTTTTTATCTGCCTTAGATCTCAGCATTCAGTTGCAGTGGATAACCCCGTATTACAAGAGACAGAGAGAAACAACTCTTTCTCCATGCTGTGGATAATTTTATACACCTCTGTTATGTCTCCCCTTCCTTGTCTCTATTCTAAGCCAAAATGTACTAAACTTTATAACCTTTCCTCTTAAGGGATGAGGAGCCCCTTGCTCATTCTCGATGGTGCAATTTAAAGCACATGGTGATTCATTAAGGATAAACATTGGAACTATGAAATGAGTTTGGCATAGAAGAAGCTGCTTAGAAAGGTTGCAAAAACGGCTTCCTTGGAAGTGTTCAAGCAGTAGCTGGATGCTAGTCAGAATTCCTTAGATCAGCCTTCCTCACTGTGGCACCCTCCAGATGTTTTGGATGACAATTCTCCTTGGTCTCAGCCAGAACAGCCAATGGTCAGGGGTGATGAGTATTCTCAGGCTTGTTTGGTGGGAACAAGGGAGAGGGCCTTCTTGGTGGCTGCTCCCAAACTTTGGAACTCCCTCCCCAAAGAGGCCCGGATGGCCCCGTCCTTGCTCTCCTTCTGGCAGCAGGTTAAAACTTTTTTGTGCTGCCAGGTTTTTACAAACTGACAGGGGCTGAGCTTCTAAGGCTGTGTGGTGCTGTTTTTAAGACTTTTAATAGAGTTTTAAAATGTATTTTAGTATTTTGAATGTTGAAGGTTTTAACTTATAAATTGTTTAATTGTTTTTTAAATTTTATATTTAGATTGTTACTTTTACTTTTGTATTGTTTTAAATATGTTACTCACCTTGAGCCCCATTATTGGGAGAAAGGCAGGATATAAATTAAAATAATATAAACATCATCATCATCATGCAAAACATCTGGAAGTGACCAAGTTGGAAAAGGCTGCTCAAGATAGAAAAATGCCCTGATGTAAACCAGAGTCAAGCTAAATGACCCTTAGAGTCCCTTCCAATTCTGTGAAATAAAATTCCACTTCGTATATGCACTTTAGACACTTATATAAGGCACATGGAAATGCCAGCAGTTTATTTATTGTAAATATATTCTGAACTATTATTTCGATAGTATTTCTTACAATGAATATTTCTTCTCTGAACTGAAGAATCTGCCCATGTTGAAGTCAACAACTTGCTTCAAGCCTTGCATGCTAATAGGTTGCAGCCCTTCCACAGTCCACCAGGCAAAACCCAGCCAAGCAAAACAAGGGTGGCTGTCCTTATCTCTGGAACAGGTAAGACTCCTGCACTGTGCATTGCAAGAAAAGACACTCAGGCATCTTTGGGCACTGATCATGGCCTTCTCACAGACAGGCTTAAGGTAGATTGATCAAACTAGACAGGAAAGAAATTTTCTCATTCTGTATTTTTCATATTATTGTGATTATACTTATAAGCAGGAGTGGATAAAACCCTTCTTTACTACATCTATATATCTAAAACTCTTGGGTGTGCACAATGGCCTTAGGTATGTATGTATGTTGCCTCCTGGGTATGTACAATGGGTTTAGGTATGTTGCCTCTTTCAGTGTGCTGATTGGCCACTCCTGTCACTCCCTCAGCCAGTCACCACCCACATGCAAATTCCCTCTTTACCTCACAATCTACTCCAGCCACTCATGGCCATATCTGCATACTGGGAGCGACCAAACAATGTGCTACAGTGTTGGCTATCATTACTAGCTGCTGCGACGGGACCCAGGCATTCAACTGGCGGCAGTGGGAAGCCGCTGCCGCCACTGTAACAGAACCCAGGCAGTCAACTGGTGGTGGCAGCAGGATGCCACTGTTCCTGTTGCAACAGGACCCAGGCGATCAGGCGTGAGGTATACCGGGAGTTTTGGGGGGAGTTTTTTAACATCATATGGTATACCAGGTCCAGCCAGTTTACATTTATTTGTCTTACCTAGTTTCATAAATAGCCTACTGACCAGTCAACTCTCCCTAAAACAGAAGACAGAGTTTAACTTTTTTCAACTGGGAAAAAAAAACAGAGGCAGCATCTTTTCTAAGTACAATTTTATGAGTCAGTAGTTTGTGAGGGAGACAGGGGAGCTATGACCTTTTCATTGTTTTGTTTGGAAGACAAAGTAGCATAATACAACAGATTTTTTTTAAGGCAGCAGAGGAGTTTTGACAATCGTTTGTGCAATCTGCTTTGACATTTGTGGTACACAATCCAAATTGCAAAGCATTCGTGAAAAGATACTTGATTAGGATAATACAGCATGAAGGTGGAGGGGGAAGAATCCTCTGAAATCACTGCTGGGTTTTTGACATGTGCAGAAAATTAAAAACGAACCAATTCTGGTAAATGAAACTAAAGAAAAAAATGCTGAATAGTTTGGTTAAATATTTAGAATATGTTGCTAAAGTTTCTTTTGCCACCAAACCAGTTTTCATCTACCTTGTGAAATTATTTTCTTCTTTTTTAAAAATTAATAAGATTGGGCTACATGTAATTTATTATTTGAGAATTAATTTTATAATTTAAAAGAAAACATGTATTGTTCTGCAAGGATATACTTATGAAGATTGTTGTTGTTTGAGAGGAGGACAGATTGGATCCGTCAATAAACTTTTTGTAAAGATACTTGTTGAGTGAAGGCGTTACTTTGCAACTGCAACAAGCTTTTCAGGGCATTTAAGTACATCAATATATATGGATTTTATTATTTTTTTATTCTTCAGGTACAAATCTGGAAGCTCTCATAACCAGCTCAATGAAGCCAACTAGCCATGCACAAATAGTCCTGGTTGTTTCTAACAAAGCTGGTGTAGAAGGACTAAAAAAAGCAGAAAGAGCAGGCATTCCTACAAAAGTAAGTACATGTTAAGCAAATTACCACTTTAAGTTAAAGTTACTACTGCATGAAATAAATAAGCAATTCTACAGAGCTGAGTCATTATTCTCATGTATGTACTGTAACCAGAAAATGCACAATTCTAAATTTGTCTCTTATTTTGTGTATATATTTCCTACATGATGTCCCAATTGTATTCTTTAGCTGAGCTCAGATGAAACATCATACCAAAGCATGATTTAATTATGGATTGGCATGTTGTCTGAACTGGCAGGTGAGAGTTGAAAATCAGCCAGTAAACCAAAATAAGAAACTGGGTTAAAGCAAGGTTGTAAGCCTTGGTTTGGCCTGATATCTTAGTTAATTACAGCAACCATTGATTGCATCACCTCCGGGGTCATCTGCACCAAACAGACAGAATGCCAGAGTGGGATGAAAATACCAGATCACTGGTTCTAAGCCAATGTCCCTGCTGGCTGGGGATGATGGGAAATGTAGTCCACCACATCTGGATGGCACCAATTTAAGGAACTCTGAACTAAATGAATCGTGTAATTATACCAGCCTTCCACTCTGCTTTTGGTGTCTTAGGTGATTGACCACAAACAGTACAGTAGTCGTACGGAGTTTGACAGCGCTGTGGATAAAGTCCTTGAAGAATTCTCAGTTGAACTGATCTGTCTTGCAGGATTTATGCGGATCTTATCTGGCCCTTTTGTCAGAAAGTGGGATGGTAAGTGTAACTGAATATACTGGACACAAACTAGAAATGTTCTTGTAATTAAGTATTGAGTCCAGCACATGGAGCAATTCGGTTGTGGAGTTCCTGGGGAAAGCCAGGTGAGGGTTTGGTTGAACTCTATAAGATTATTCATATATGAGACATCACAGTGGCTTGGTGGGAATCCAAACAACACATTCCTTGTTTTGATTTGTTCAGTCCCAAGTCCACCATCAATCACATTTTTTATCATGTTACATTAAAAAACACACGATTAGAAATAAAATGAATCTATTTGTCTGGGACGTATTGCTTTAAGGGGAAGCATGTAAGGAGACAAGGTAATTCTCTCCCTCCTTTTCTGGCCCCTCCTTGCCATCACCGCCTGATTTACCATTACAATTTATAGTGGCTGAACAGAAATGATATACTCCAAGTCCCAGTGTTTTTATTGTCAAAGAAATGAAATTCATCTGTAACTTTGTTCACACTCTCTCTCGTCTATCTGGCTAGGTAATATTACCAACTGCCAGTGTTTCAGGGGGTGAGCTGGGTAAGAATATGGTGCTATGGTACCTTAGTGCAATTGACATGTATTCCAGCTCTGTGAGTGTCTTCCTCCCTGGCTAGTCTTTCTTTACATATATACTTATGATTTCTGGTGGCTTAATAGGAACAATCTGCTCTGGCTGTGAAATCTATATGTTCCAGATTCCCGTGTTTTGGGGGATGGGGTGGGATGGGATGTAAACAGGTAAGGAAGAAATTGGTAATATCCTGCTTTAGCACTAGGGCAGCACAGAATCTATTCAGCTCTGTCATGTTTGAAATCACAAGTGGGGCAAGTGTGGGCAACCACCGGACCCCACTTTTGTAGCTCCAAAGCCTCCTCAGTTCTCCTGAACCTCCCCCTCCCATCCAGTTTTGCATGTTATGGGTTAGGTTTGGATTTAATCATGAATAACTTAAATTTTATTGATTTCAATGACTCTATTTCAGTTGTGACTTAGTCTGGCTCCAGTGTCTGTTTTGATGTCTCCACTGTAGTTTTCAGCTTTGTAAAATGAGGGACAAGATAATAACTGTAAACAATTGCCATTTGTTTTTCTTCCTTCCTAGGAAAAATATTGAACATCCACCCTTCTTTGCTACCTTCATTTAAAGGAGCCAATGCCCACAGGCTGGTGCTGGAGGCTGGTGTCCGCATCACTGGGTGTACAGTGCACTTTGTTGCTGTATGTTCTCCTTTCCATTGCTCTGTTAATAATAAACTTGTTTGAAGTGATGGTTAGATTGTTTATCGGCCACCAATAAATGTAGAGAGAATAGCAAGTGTACCAAGATCATTCTAGGCTGGTCAGTGATTTCAACATATAGTGCAGCAGCCAGATAGCCACTGCTCCTCAAACCACTTCAGTGTCACTGGAAGGCAACATCTCACCACCCTGGAAGGCTTATGTCAGAGATATTGTTAGACTACAGCTTGTCCCAGCTGTAACCACAAAAGCCAATGGTGAAGGATGGTTTATGTCAGCAAAGGGTGAACTACAGGCCCCACATTTGTTTTTTACAGCCTCTGATCCCCTCACCCACTTCTCCCAAGGCAGCCCTTTTTTGAGCCATAAATAAGGCTCAAAGAGAGGCAATTCACTTTTCTAAAGAGTCGAAGGCCCCTGCACTTTTAAAAATACCTATTTTTCAAAATCAGAAGTGGAACTCCAGCCATTTCTGGGTTCTTTGTTTTGGTTTTTTTGGCAGTAAGTGAGGCCCAAGGAAAATCACAGGGGCAGAAAATTTGGCCCCTAGATCTGCCAAATTTGCCCACTTGTTTTATGTTACTTTATTGGCTGCTGCTGGCAGCAACCAGGCCAGACTTAACATAATGCTACAGGCAAACAAGAGTTGTTTGGAGAACTTTTTCTTCCTTGACAGTGTAAAAACATTACATTGCTCTGAAATGTATTGTCTGGTTTTCATAGAGAGGTAGACTTTACAATTTTCTCTGAGAATCTGCCAAGGAAATTGCATAGCTTTTAGACCAGGTGATTCTGTTTTATATTTTATATTTTGGAATTATATTATCTAATCTCAATATATCTTGTACTGTTGCAGATTAAGTTTTCTGAGTGGAGCCAAGGGCTGAAACCAAAAAATGCCATGCTGTGTTGCTCACAATCTTTACTGTGTCTCCACCTTGCCACAATTTTTTACTTTTTCCTTGCAGGAGGAAGTTGATGCTGGAGCCATCATTTTTCAGGAGCCAGTTCCAGTGAAGATTGGAGACACAGAGAAGACTTTGTCAGAAAGAGTGAAAGCAGCAGAGCATAGAGCCTTCCCTGCGGCTATGCAGCTGGTGGCCAGTGGAGCAGTGAAATTAGGAGGAGATGGAACTCTCAGCTGGAATGTGGAAAAACATAACTGAACTGCCAAGGTCAAGAAGACAGAAACAACTATGAACGTATATTTTTGAAAAGTAACTAGAAAAGAGTAACTGGTAACAAAGAGTATGTGTAATCAATTACTTCAAAGCTCTGTTTTTGCATCATAGCATAGGGCGGCAGGACTTCAATGTATCTTGATTACATCAAGATGAGAGAACTGAACTGGGAAGGGAACAAATTTGCTGTCTTTAATATTCAACCATTTAGTCTGGCTGCTAAAAATGGAACTTGAGGAGATGCAGGCAAGCCATTTGTGTGATCCATGAAACTTCACCCACAGCATCATGAGGGCTTGCTATGGTGCCTTAATGTCTGAAACTTCCATGGGAGACCATGCTGCCCAAATAACCTACCATCTTACTATTGCAGTACAGTACATATCATATGATTCTGATTCATAGATTCAGACCACATGGTGTTTTAATCAGGTCTAATAATCAGTGAACAGTGAACAGGCTGTACAGCTAGGAAAGGTATTACAATTTAAAAGCATTAGTGGTCACAGTGTAATTAAGCATTTTAATAGCACCTCACAGTGATCTTTTTCTTTCTAAATACCAAGGCAATTTAGAATCAAATCCATTAAATTTCTTTGCTTTGGCACTATGCAAAGTTTTCTTGAAGTAATCCCCTATTAAATACTTGAAAGAAACACACAGCAGTATTACTGAATACCAGAGCTATACTTCAATAATCACCAATATGAGATGTTATTCTCCCTCTTTTCTAAATATGTTATACTGTGAAACAGAGCGGAATAGCTCATTATATAATGCAAGCATCTAAAAACATTCTTTGGGATGGTTTATCATGTCTAGGAAGCACATTGGGAACAGACTGAAATTCACCTAACTCCTGTTTGAAAGCAGAAGAGGGAATTAGGTGTTTATATATAGTATTACATGTGCCTTTCAAAAAGCATTTCATAATTTTCTGCTAAAGGGAAAGAGTATGTTATTGCCACTGTACAATGTTTTTGTTACCCTCAGAAATAATTAGTGTTTAAATGCCAAGCATCCGCAGGAGTTGGACCCGAGCCATAGTACTGTTACATTCCTGTTACCTATTCTATACTGAAATGCCCTGTGGTCTCAAATTGCATTCTAATAAAAAATGATTAATACAAGGAATTATGTTTTTAAAGAAATAAATTCTTCAGTGATAGTTAAAGAAGGGCTGGCATGCTGTTGGTGACTTACACAGGCATAAGTCCAACTTATGTCAGCGTAAGTCTTTTTTTTTTTTTTTGGTCATTGCAGAGGTTAGACTTCTCTACCAATCTCACATAATGACCAAAATCCTTCCCAAAACCCACCTGGAGCCTCCCCAACAAGTCCATTTAGTGGCCAGTGAATGAGTGGGTGGTAGGAAAGCTTCCAATTTTGTTCCTATAGCTGGATGCACAGCACTGACATCATCCTCTGGGACTTCCAAAGGACCCTGGAAAGGTCATAGAGAAAGCCTGCATCCTGCAGGCGAAATGTCAGAAAGAAACTATTCCAGAACACGGCCTCACAGCCTGGAAAAAAACCAAGGAAAATCTATGGATGCCGGCTGTGAAAGTCTTCGACTTCACATTGAACGCCTCCACGGGGAGAAACTGTTCCAAGACACCCGGAGACTGGAGAAACTCCAGATCAGGAGAGCACATCTACTCTGTTCGTTAACTTTCTTGTTAAGATGCAGAGATACAGAAACCATATCACACTTTCTCACAGCAAAGAGGACATTAAAATCCCCACAGGCCAACCAGATCTACAACAGAATGGAAAAAGCACTGTTACGAGAGAGAATACACACCACCTGCAAAGACCTGGCCAACGCAGACAAGGAGCTATTATTACTCCACCTTAACATCAGTCAAAAAATGAACACCCAAGACTGGGACAAAATTGACAACCTCACCTACAGAAAAATGGGGAAAGATATGGTGATCCACACTGAAAGAAACAAAAATTTGACAAATGCCACGGACCCCAACAGAAACCCCAGCTGGACACATCACGGACTATTATCAACCTAACAGAACAGCAACTGTCAAAAAAAAGAAACATCCATCCTGTCCAAAGGAGGCAATTTTGCAGTTACCACCACCAGAATCCCAGTTGAAGACATCATCACCCATGTTGAATCTGCCCTCTACCATCTCCCGGAGGAAGAGGCAGAAGAGACAAGAGGAGAAACAGCTAGGATCCTGAGGAAGGCAAAACTACCACCCAGCAACATAACCATAAAAGAAAGAAAAGCCATCAAGGATCTCTCAATGCAGACCCAGAAATCATGATTCTCCCAGCAGACAAAGGTAACGTCACAGTAATCATGGAAACAGAAAAATACAGACAAAAAATAAGGGAGCTCTTGAACTCTGCAACATACAGAAAACTCAAGCAAGACCCAACCAACAAAATCACCAGAAAAACAAATGCCTTGATCAAGAACTCATCAATTCAGCCAATCATACACCAGAATCTATGCAGATCAGAGGCTCTCCCACCAAGACTATATGGACTTCCCAAGATTCACAAGAATTCCATTCCACTCCGACCCATAGTGAGCGCCATTGGATCCTCCACGTATGATTTGACCAAGTTTCTGGCCACACAATTACAAACCCACATAGGACAAACCCCTAACTACATCAAAGACTCAGCTAACTTCATAGAAAAAATCAACAGCATCGAACTGAAACCTGGAGACAGACTGATCAGTTTTGATGTTGTCTCCTTGTTCACCAAAGTCCCCATAATGGACACCATGGTACTCATACAACAAATATTTCCTGAGGGCATCACAGCCTTGTTCAAACACTGCCTCACCACAAGCTGCTTCCAGTGGGATAATGAATTCTACGAACAGATAGATGGGGTAGCCATGGGCAGCCCCCTGAGCCCAGTGATAGCAAACTTTTACATGGAACATTTTGAAAAGCAAGCCCTGGAAATAGCACCAAAAAAGCCCACAATATGGTTCTGATATGTGGATGACACTTTCACCATTTGGAACTACGGAGAAGAAGATTTGGTCTCATTCCTGAACTACCTGAATAGCATCCACCCAAATATCCAATTCACGATGGAAAAAGAGAAGGAAGGAACACTTCCATTCTTGGATGTCCTAGTCATCCGCAAACCAAACCAACGGTTAGGCCGCAAGCAGGGCCGGTTTAACCAGTCTGCCAAATCAGCATTGGCAGGGGGCCCCAAGGTCAAGGGGGGGTCCACTGCTAACCTCCTTATCTGACAAAGGAGACAGCCAGGAGACAGCTGGGAGGAGCCGCTGCTTTGCAGCCCCCTCCTACCCTCCTCCTCCAAAAACCTCCTGCTGGCTTTTTTAAAAAAACCAAAAAACCAGCATCTCCCAAACTTGACAGAGAAAGAGAAAGAAGCAGCAGCCCTCCATGGCAGAAGCTGGAGGGAGTTTGCTGCTGCAAAATGCAAGCCAGCCAGCCATGTTGGAGAGGGGTAAGTGTGCGTCTGTGTGAGAGAGGGGGAATTTGAGGGTTGTCTCTTTCCCTCAGAAAGGGCTTCTTTCTTTCTTTCTTTCTTTCTCCCTCCCTCCCTTCCTTCCTTCCTTCCTTTTCCTTCCTTCCTTCCACAAAGATCCCCTCCAGCTCATCTTTCCAGCTGTTCTTAACATGGCTTCCTGGGATCTCTCCCCTCCCTCCCTTCACCCCTTGGTCTTCAGCTTCCTCCCCTTGCTGCCAACTGAGTTCAGCCTGCAAAAGAAATTTGTGTGTGTTTGCCTATGTGCCTTCAAGTCATTTCTGACTAAGGCAAACCTACCATGGGGTTTTCTAGGCAACGTTTGTTCAAAGGGAGTGTGCCTTTGCCTTCCTTTGAGGCTGAGAGAGTGTGACTTGCCCAAGGTCACCCAGTGGGTATTCATGGCTGAGTAAGGATTCAAACCCTGATCTCCATAGTCATAGTGCAATGCTGAAACTTCTACAACACTCTAGCTCTTTTAACAGAAGAATATAAAGAATATAAATTAAAATTTGGAGTAATATTACTGGGAACAATGGTTTTATTGTTGTCACTAAAACACCAGTATCGCATTAGTGTTATGTGAGAGACATTGGCCTAGAGCAGTGGTTCTTAACCTTTCCTTTACCAGGGACACCCTTTAAATATCTTTTGTTGCCCCAAGACTTAACTCAAGATTTGAAACCCTAATAATAATAGCTACTAATAATAGCTAACAAGAACAATACAATTACACCATCCATTAAACTTTCCCTCAGAGGCACTCTTGCTTCTTCCTGCAAGTTTGTGGCTGGAGTGGATTGAATGGCAATGTGCAGGCCAAGCCAGCCAGTCTTTGCCTTGGTTCCTGTCACGTGGCTGCTCCACTACAGGGAGGAGGTGGGCCAAGCAGCCTTCAAGCCTTTGTGGACCCCCTGTGAGGACATTGTGGACCCCAAGTTAAGAACCATTGGGCTAGAGAATGCTGGAAAAGGAACAATGCAACTAGACCTTGAGAAGAGTGCTGGTAGGGGGATTCTGAGAGATGTAATCCAAAAGTAACTTTCCCAGGCTCTGAATGCAGCCTAGAATCATAGGGCTGGAAGGGACCCCAAAAGCCATCCCATCCAGTTGGCTTCTGCCTTGCAGGAACACACAATCCAAGCATTCCTGACAAATGGCCATCCAACCTATGTTTAAAAAAACCCCAAAGAAGGAGACTCCACCACACTCCAAGGCAGTGTATTCCACTTCCAAACAGCTCTTACTGTCAGGAGGTTCTTCCCAATATTCAGGTGGAAACTCTTTTCCTGTAGTTTGAACCCATTGCTCCGTGTCCTAGTCTCTGGAGCAGCAGAAAACAAGCCTGCTCCATCCTCAGTATGACATCCCTTCAAACGTGGCTGTCATGTCCCCTCTTAACCTTCTCTTCTCCAGGCTAAGCATACCCAGCTCCCTAAGCCATTCCTCATAGGGCGTAGTGGCTTCCAGATCTCCTACCATCCTTCTCAGTATCTTTCTTGAATTGTTGTGCCCAGAACTGGAAACAGTATTCCAGGTGAGGTCTGACCAAAGCAGAATGGAGTGATACTATTACTTCCCTTGATCTAGACACTACTTCTATTAATGCAGCCTAGAATCGCATTGGCATTTTTTGCTGCTGCATCACACTGCTAACTCATGTTCAGCTTGTAGTCCATTCTTTCTTTTCTTTGAGGAAATCTACACCATTACGTTAATTGCTAATAAACAAAAAATATTATGTTAGTGCCTATAATATAGTTTTTAAACTAAATTATTGGTGGCAAATTATGTAATACAGAAGGCCCCTCTTATCCACTGGGGATTGGTTCGGGGGGGGGGCGTGGATTCTGAAAACCATGAATAATAGTGAGCGCCATTGAAAATAACAGGATTTCCGGTTTAAAATACCATAGAGTTGCCTTGGAGGGCCTAGAAAATGGCTAGGGAGGACACATTTTCTAGGAAGACTCTATGGTAGGTGTTCTGTTTTGTGTCCCATGGATAATGAATCTGTGGATACGGGGGTTCTACTGTGATCTGAACATCCTGTATAGTGAATAGGTTAGGTTACATTGACCTGAGATAAACATATGGGGCCCCCAAAATAAAGCATTGCAGGGCCCCCCAAAATTCCTTAAACCGGCCCTGGCCGCAAGGTATACAGAAAACCCACATACACGGACAGATACCTACACAAGAACTCCAATAATCACCCAGGACAAAAAAGAACCACAATAAAAACATTGGTAGACCGTGCAAAAAGGATCTGCGAACCCCACTACCTGGAGGACGAACTGAGGCATCTAAACTGGGCCCTACAGGCTAATGGTTACTCCAGATCAGACATCACAAGAGCAGCCAGTCCCAGAAAAAACCACAGGAATGAAGAAGAAAAACAGCCACCCAAAGGGAAGGTATTTTTACCATACATCAAAGGAGTCACAGACAGAATAGGGAAACTGATGAGGAAATACAACCTCCAAACAATCTATAGACCAACCCAAAAAAAATAAAAAATCCAAGAAATGCTACGCTCAGTGAAGGACAAAGAGACCCTCTCACAGCTGCAGGAGTTTACCGCATACCATGCAGCTGTGGACAAGTTTACATAGGGACCACAAAATGCAGTGTGCAAACACGAATCAAGGAACATGAGAGACACTGCAGACTGGGCCAGCCAGAAAAATCAGCAGTAGCAGTACATGTTATAAACCAACCTGGACACAAAATGCTATTTAAAAACACAGAAATTCTGGACCAGGCCAACAACTATCATGTCAGAAGGCACAGAGAAGCTATTGAAATCCATAAACACCTGGACAACTTCAACAGGAAAGAAGAAACCTTAAAAGTAAGCAAAATCTGGCTCCCAGTTTTGAAGAACAATAGAATCAAAACTCAACACTTACAAAGGAATTCCACCCAGGGACAGGGGGAGTTACAGCAGATAATGGCCCATCAACCAACCATTAGCCAAACAGACACTAATGAGCCTTGCATTTCTATACACAGAAACTAACCATTCAATTACACAAATTTACATATCCTCCCCAACAGGGGTTCACAGCATATAAACTTCACATACACTCCTACCCAACCATTCTATGAAGATGCCAGCTGCAGATGCAGGCGAAACGTCAGAAAGAAACTATTCCAGAACACGGCCTCACAGCCCGGAAAAAAACCCACAGAAAATCTATGGATGCCAGCTGTGAAAGCCTTCGACTTCAGTATGATATTAGTTGTGGGACATATTAACTTAAATCCAATTATTAGTCACAACTAAAATAGACCCACTGAATTAATGAGAACTTGGCAAGTCAACGTTTATGTACGTTCCATCAATTCAATAGGTCTGGTTGGGAACAGCAATTGGATTGAGACCATGGTGCTCCTGAACTACACTTTGATCGCCCTGAGGACATTAATCTTATTGCACCCATTATAGCAAAGGAAACTGAATGGCTATGCCTGGCTTTTCTTCACAAAGATTCAGGAAGGACTCATCCCGTGCTTTCTGCAAGCACACTGATGACTAAAAAGGCCAATCCAAGATAAACAAGTCTGGTTGCAGAAAGCACAGCAGAAGGTCTCCTTGGGTGATGTTTCTGGGTTGTGATTCTTTCTGCGTTGTCGTTTCTGTTCAAGAATTGTTCGGCGTGAGTTCTCAAATAAGGCTGCAGCATTGTGGATAGTGCATCTCCATGCCTCCTGATGTGAGGCCAGGGCGGACCATTGTTGGTGATCAATTTGGCCGAGCCTGAGATGCCGTTTCAAGGAATCCTTGTGTCGCTTTTATGAAGCCCCCCTCCTACGCTGACCCATGGTGAGTTCACCATAGAATACTATTTTTGGGAGGCGATGGTCCTCCATCCTAGAAATATGCCCTGCCCAGCGACTGCACATGAAAATCACTGTTCTGTTGCTTGAAGAAAAGGAGACTGAGAGACCAAGAAGGTTAGCTTTTGTTATTGTCAGAAGTACTGTTAATGGCTGTACTTAACTGTCGCAGATTATTTTAAAAGTAGGAACAGTCCTGGCTTTCCTTTTGGTGGATCAATTTCTGACCCTCTCGGTTCCAGGAGATTTTACTGTCCATTGTTAACCGCACCATGCCACTAGCAACCAGCTGCAGAGCAATGGGAAATGTTCTGCTTTCTGCTTCTTTGATCTTTTCCATCAAAGTCTCCTCTGTGTCTTCTGCCTTCACAATGGCAGGCTCTTGTAAAATTACTGCTTCAAGGCTAGTATCCTCCTGAGGAAGACGAGGAAAGATTAAGAGGTTAAAAATCCACCAAGAAATCCCACACAATGGAAAAAGTCCTTCTTTTTCACACTACAGAATTATAGCACTTTGATACCACTTTTAATTGCCATGACTCTATGAACAGGCTTCCAGCCACCATAACCAGGAGTTAGGAGGTAGAGGAATCTGAAGATGGTTGCTTCATACCAAGAGCATTATGGGATCACCCGTATCCCACAGTCCTGGTCTCTAGAAAAGTATCTGCCAAGGCCTGACATGTTTTCTACTTAGAAATTTCATTATTCTAAACAACATCTAGATAATGTATGCTGTCTCTCACCAGAGTAATAATTACTTATTGTTATGCATAGCACCAAAAATGTGTTTTCTTTATACATGGGTGGGGGGGAATACTTACAAGCACAAAACGCACTGTACAGCCAGCAGTTTTGTCTGCAGATGAGCGTTCCAGCTTTTGGGCATTTCCTCCTTTGGTTAAATGTGAAAGTGATGGATAAGAGCCCAAAATTTTCCCTATAATTAATAAAATCCCTGTTCAGAACTATCAGGAGAACATAGGTATGCAAGAAACAAATTGTGGCCCAACATGCAGATTACAAAGACTATTGCTTTGGATATTCTGAATCCAACTTGTAAATTCATACAATCCTCATTGCCTCATAGATGTGGAATATTCAGCAGCCATAACTCCTGAGTGGCTGTGGAGGAAGAATTCACTGAGTCCAGATTCCAAAGAAGACTTGCCTGATACATCTTTTCAGGACTAACATGCGGAGCAGAATATACTCCTGCTTGGGAAAAGTTACTTATTGGGACTAAAATTCCCAGAATCCCTTAGCTGTGCTTCCTGTCCCTGCTCTGTTTCTGCTTCAGAAACCTCATACCAGTGAGGATTTTATCACACAAGGCTGTGACACACAGTGGATTAATCTTGCCTTTCCCTTAGCCTTACCACAAGATGTCATGGCTCTCCCAGTGTAGTGATGTAGAGTTGTTGGAGATTCCATTTCCCTTCATTAATGACTGCTTTCCTGCTATGTCTCATTCCACTTCATTATGAGAATGACTGAATAGTGGGTGTGGGTGTGGTCTGGTTGCCCCTCGCTTGGGGTTTCCCAAGGAAATCTCTGGTAGGAAAACATCACACTACTTCCAGTGCATGGGCAGGGAGGAAGTAGTCCTGATCTGTTTCCTATGCTCTATAGCAGCCTTTCTCAACGTTTTTTATCCTGGAGGAACCCTTGAAATAATTTTCAGGTCTCAGGGAACCCCTGCATAAATATTATTCTATATACCACTATTGCCTTCCCCCCACAATCACAATCTCTTGAGGAACCCCTACCAACCTCTTGGGGAACCCTAGGGTTCCAGGGAATCCTGGTTGAGAAACACTGGACTAGTGTGATAAGCATCTCAGTTCCATGAGGTGCTCTAAATAATGCCTACAATTTGTATTCTTCTGTTTCAATGGGTGATTGCCCCTACAGAATCTAACAACTACGGAAAGCTACCAATGTATGTAAAAAAGGGGGTCTGAAAATACCCTGGGAGTTACATGGTATGATGTCCTTTCCTTGCCCATAGCGACATAGTATGGCAGAAAATATGGCTGCCCTCATAAATCTGGGGTCACCTTTTTGCCATACAATATCCCTGCCAGTGACAGTACCTTTATCTCATTCTGTTAATCCCAGGAAGCATTTGCAGCCCCATTTTTACTATGTGCACAATACCCAGGTGCTTTACAGCTGCTCCAAGCAGCAGCGGCGGGAGGGGGGAGGAATATAATAAAGGGAGCCCTCACTCAGACCAACCTGAAAGTGTATTTTACAATTCTTTCTTTTCAGTCCATACATAACAATCTCCACAATGAATGTGCAAATGGCACAGCCTGAAGAACCGACCCCTGCTTCTAAGCATGTACTGTATTACAATGGTATTTCATCCTGGTTGCTTACCTTTCCATTTTCTAAGGAAGTTACTACTCAAAACTCTTGTAAATCTAGCAAGACAAATCAGCTCAACAGAGAATTCTTCAAGGACTCTGTCAATTGTGCCATCATATTCCGATCGGCTTCCATACAGCTTATGGTCAATTACCTACAAAAGTCAAGGTGAACAATGAAATAAGAAAAAAAGTGAGGAGAGAGTTCCAGACATCCCACAATCAAAACAGAAGAACAAAGGTATTCATTTAGTGAACAGTAAAATCAACACATTGGGTATGTGCAGCTCTTTCAGCGTTCCAAGATACACATTCAGAAGACATTCATGGGGATCTACAGCCTTGCTAAGGCATGGCCAGATTAAAGTGGCTGGAACCCTAAAGCTGTTCAGAAAGCAAGGGCCACTTTAAGAACTGAAGCCCTTTTCCACAGAAGTCTGACAGTTCTTCCATTAGAAGACCAGGGGCTTGTCTATACAAGGGAAAAAAACGGATTGCTCTATAGTAATAGCAAGTCACAACTGTGACCTGTCTTAATGATTTTACAGCCCCCATAAACTTCACATGCCTGTAGCCAAGATGGCGGCCAAGAGTAAATTACTTGCATTTTAAAATTTGCCACTGCCAATTTTTTAAAAAACTTTCTATGGAGTGCACAAGTGATATTTCACCTTTCCAAAAAAAGGGAGAGAAAAAATAACACAAATCCCCATTTTATTGCCTTAGCAATCACTCACTAAGGCAAAAGTCCAACATGGTGGCAGTAGGTGCTTGCCCTGTAACCAAGCCCCACCCCCTGCACTCATCCGGCCAATCAGGGTCCTCTTGTATGTGGAAGCAGTTCATGTCGAACCACTTGTTTTAACAAGCAGGAATGCACATACCACAAAGAGCTTTTTTTTTAAGTTGGGAAAAGCCATGAATACTTTTCTCGCATACTTTTTGTTCTTTTTGGCCCCCCTCCTTCACAATCATAGAATCATAGCATTGTAGAGTTGGAAGAGACCACAAGGGCCATCCAGTCCAATCCCCTGCCATGCAGGAATACACAATCAAAGCATCCCTGACAGATGGCCATCCAGCCTCTGTTTAAAGACCTCCAAGGAAGGAGACTCCACCACGCTCCAAGGGAGTGTGTTCCACTGCCGAACAACTCTTACTGATAGAAAGTTCCTCCTAATGTTGAGGTGGAATCTCTGTTCCTGGAGTTGATAAAAGCTTGCATCCATTGCTCCGTGTTCTAGTCTCTGGAGCAGCAGAAAACAAGCATACTCCATCCTCAATGTGATACTCCTTCAAATACTTAAACAGGGCTATCATATCACCCCTTATCCGTCTTTTTTCCAGGCTAAACATACCCAGCTCTCTAAGTCTCTCCTCATAAGGCATGGTTTCCAGACCTTTCACCATACGACGAGACAATGTGGGATCCCATTAAGAGGAGCTCATATTCCCAACAAATTCTGCGAGGAGTATTTTCACCATATAGACAACCCCCAGGTTCTTGCTGCAATGAATCAGTCCTGGTGGTGGTGCCAGGACAAGAGGAAATTGGAGTCAAAGCCAGCACCCTTCAGACCCAAATGAAGAAACAGTTCTGGAAATTCCTCCCACCTATGTCCCAGCTGGCATGACCAAGGTCAGAATTTTACAGCTAGGAAACCACAATGCCATACCCTCCAACTGTCCCGATTTGGCAGAGGCAGTCTCAATTAACTCTCTGTCATCCCACTTCTTCAGCTGCTTTTAAAATATCCTGGTTTCTCTCCCCTCCTTCCACTTTCCTCCTTTGTCCTCTGCTTACTTAAACTGCAGCAAATTGAGTTGATAAAAGCAAATGTAGGTTGTACAAAATTAATTCCGCAGGAGGGAGAGGAGGGGACAGAGTCATGCCCTTCACAGTAGGCTCAGGCACAGTAGACAAACTGCTGCAGCCTCTCCTCACTTGTGCGTTCTTCCTTATTAATAACATTTGCTATCTTCACCACATTCTGAAGTTGCTTGGCCTAAATGTGTCCCAGTTTTCATTGGTGAAATGTTGCAGGGTATGCAATACACCAGTGGCCCTCAACCTTTTTGGAACCAGGGACCAGTTTCATGGAAGATAATTTTTCCATGGACTGTGGGTGGAGGAACACATGTATGTTTCCCAAGAGGGAACCTCACCCACAGCCTGGTCCTCAACAGACCACAGACCGTCTCAGCCCGTGGACCACGGGTTGGGGATCCTGCAATACACCACCCACCTCTTCATTCACTCTGCAGCTGGGACATGGCCTAGGTGGGAAGCAAATGCTACCAAATCCTGGGAAAGAGAAGCAGAAAGAAACCTACAGCCCCCCCCCACTACTCCCCAGAAGTTTCTCTCTTTTGACAGCAGTGCAGTACAAGAAGCATATGGGGGTGCAGGCATACAAATGTGTACATGCAGCACTAGCTGCATCATAGGACCCCTAGTTTCTGAAAGCCTTGGAGCATTTGCTATAATTGCACCGTAGATAATCTAGCCCTGTCAACAAGGACTGTGTGGTGTTATGATATGTCTATGCAAAGCATGTAGACAGCCCTTGCACTTCCTTCCTGGTTTCTGCAATATATACACACACCTGCTGCCTATCACAATGTTGGGCACTTCACTTCTAATATGTGATTAATATACAACAGAATACAAACTGCGTTTTTGGGATTCCCAGGAATCAACTCTGCCCACACTGCAATCTCATTATCCATTTACATTTTGGAGTTCTGGCATTGGGCCACAGCAACAGAGGTTACAACAGTAACAACCAAGCCCCACTTCGCTCTCATACATGAAAACCCCAAGATGGGATGCCACATTGTTGGAGAGTGTGCATGGCCGATCATGCATGCCTTTCCCACATGATCAGTATCCCACCAGGATGCATGTTCTCTCTTTCTGTTTTCAGCACCAGTTCCAGGTTTTGCTCAGCATTTGGCAAGATGCCTTCAATGGATCCAATTAGTAGCACCACCCAAAGGGAGAGTACATGAGTGGAGGATGCTGTTCCTCCTCCTTTTCTCTCCTGTTCTGCTAGAGGAAGGTATAACCAGAAATATCCAGGAAAGGAAGCAGGAGGACCAAGTTGCTCTAGGCATTGGTAATGGACTTAGTTGTGGTCATAAGAGTGCCCAATGAAGCCAAACCCTGATGCCAGCATTATGAAAGACCCAGTCACCAAACTAACTTGGTTGCAATATCCATCCAAGGCCCTCAGTAATATGGGATCATACTGTGAAGACACGATTTCCCATGCTACTGATGCCACCACCTCTCTCTCTCTCTCTCTCTCTCTCTCTCTTCTGTGGGTATGAATATGAGAGAGAGAGAGAGAGAGAGACGTAACTATTTTGCCTGCATGTACAACACTGACTACAGATAGGGTACTACCAGAGAATTTACACTACAAAGTTACAGCAATTGGACACAACTTTGAATTGCTATGGCTCCATTATACAGAAATCTAGGGTTTGTCGTTTGGTGAGTAGTTAGAATTGTCTACTGGGTAATTAACTTGGATTAAATTCAACAGAGTGTGAAGAAGTGGTTGGGTAATTCAGGAAAACTTGGTTCCCCATTGTGGACATCCTGGTGAGCCTAAGCAGTTTATCGGGTTGTGTTTTGGAGTCTGCCCAGTACACAGTTACTCACACAGAAGTTACAAATTCAACTTATACAGTATCTGTTCAACTGTAACGATGTGATTATTAATTTAGGCTGTCAGGTTACTGCCTACTACATGACTGTTCAATTTGACTCAGAAAATCAATGTATATTGCACTAACACCTTTAAGCCCCTCCTTGCTGTATTTCCACTCTAGTGGCTTTGTCATCAGGTACTAAATTGCAAACAGGTGTGACTGTTTATTGGGCCACCAACATTGTTCTGTGTGACCAGTGTAAACATTGTTATAGCAAGACAAATATTCTAGGCAAAGATATTTCCCAGTGTATAAAAATTAGGACAGTACCTTTTTTTTTTTTAAGTAAGTGAAATTAACAGAACAAAATTCTTCTTACTCTGGTAGGAATGCCAGCCAGGGTTGCATTCTTCAATTCATCCACCCCAGACCTGTCAGCAATTACAAGGACTATTTGTGCAGTGCTTGCTGGTTCTTTTGCATATGTAAGAAGTGCTGCAAGGCTTGTACCTCAAATTAGGTAAGGAAACACAGTCAAACCAATCAGTCAGTCTCTATTACGCACAGAAAATGTATTGTACAGAAAAGAGCACTCCCCAAAATATGCACTCAAAATATCCTTGAGCATTAAGTCACTCATGTTCACTCTCCACATTTCAGCTGTATAATTCTTTGTTCTTACACATTAGGTTAGTGCCCTTTTAGACATTATTTTGCTATATGGTGAGGAGTAAAGGCCTTTGTTTAGACAGGCATTTACTTGATGCATTTGATGCTTTATTTGTAGTATCTTCCTGCATTTGTAATCCTGTTGATGTTTTGTAATTTTTACTTTATTTTATTATTGGTTTCAAATGCTGTTTGCTACTTTGAGTAGTGTGTAGAAGGCAGAGAGGCAGACTATAATAATTTCTATAAGCAAGCAAGCAAGCGAGCAAGCAAATGGTTTGCTGCTGTGGCAGCTTCCATGACAATGAGGCAGTGAATCCACAATAGGGTTCTGTCTGAACTTTAAAGGACCTACACAGAATGCTGAACACTGACATTTCGAATATACTCCTCTCAGTTTGTTGTATAAAGTCTTTGCATTCTCTGTGTGTGTGTGTGTGTGTTTTGTGCTTTCAAGTCATTTCCAGCTTATGGTGACCCTATCATGTGGAAGGCGGTGGTAAGATTTTTTCCAGAGGGGTTTGCCACTGTCTTCCTCTAAAGCTGAGAGAGGGTGACATGCCCAAGGTCACCTTGGGGATCTCCATGACTGAGCAGGGATGCAAACCCTGGTCTCCCAGAGTCCTAGCCCAATACTCAGCCCACTGTACCATGCTAGCTCTCTTGTATTACCTAATGTAGTTGATTATAAAGTGATTATAGCTTTCTGGGATGGAATCCTATATCAGCTATTTAGTTACTGTAGGTACAGTATACTTAACTAATGTTAATTAAACATTAAATATAATTACGGTAACTAACATCCACTGGTCCAACTCCCCCTGCTGGAAACATCATTTGCCCATGCTCCATATAGGGGAGAATGGACCTCCTTCTCCCCACACAGTGGATGCCTGGTAAAGTAGGTGGGGGAGGGGAATTACAATTGTGGCAATAGTGTCAAAATTGTGATTAAGTAGCAATCATGGATAAGAAACTGTCATGGATGAATAGATCTAAGTAACTGTTTCGTACTCACAATCACTACTTAGTCATGATTGTGATACTGCTGCCACAAACCTACTTTACTGGGCATCAGCTGCATGTGGAGAAGGAGGTCCATTCTGCCATTGATTGCATGCCACCTCTTAACCTTAAACATACCCAGCTCCCTAAGCCACTCCTCATAGGGCATGCCTTCCAGACCTCCCACCATTTTGGTCACCCTCCTCTGGACACATCCCAGCTTGTCCATATCCTTCTGGAATTGTGGTGCCCAGAACTGGGCACAGTATTCCAGGTGAAGTCTGACCAAAGCAGAATAGAGTGGCACTATTGTTTCCCTTGATCTAGACACTATACTTCTATTGATGTAGCCTAGAATCGCATTGGTGTTTTTAGCCACTGCATTACACTGCTGACTCTTGTTCAGCTTGTGGTTCACTAAGACTCCTAGATTCCTTTTGCATGTGCTGCCATCAAACCAGGTGTCACTCATATCTGTGCATTTCATTTTTACTGTCCAAGTGTAGTATCTAACTAAGTACCTGATCAGGATTCTGGCCTTGTTAGCAGTTATTTGTTTCCCCCCACTCCTAACCACTTGCTTCTAATTAATATCTTCCCTCACCTTCCCAACACACTCTTCTATCACAGAGTTGAGGACCATGGAGTCCTCCATATGTTGTTCAATTGCCTCTCCCATCTACCCTAAACAGGGCAACAAATCCATCCTCACAAGTTAAAAAATCTATTTTTATCATCTCAAAATCACTCAGTGTAGCTAAAACATATGTCCCAGCTATTACAGCTTTATGTTCTTTGATCTACTTTTACTGCTAATCTTCTCTGTTTACATTATCATTCTTCTTGTTCAGATAATTTGCTACTATTCTTGATTGCTGTGTCAATATAATACTGTATTTTCCATATATGTTAATTATAGCAAAACTAAGTAATTTTTAAAAAGAACTAATGGAGTCTGACAACATCCGGAAGGCTTCACCATCTACCTCACTCACCAGTTAAGCATGAGACTTAGGAATGTTTTTGAAAGAATACTTTCTCCCTTTTTGCAGTTGTGGTTGTTGTGTGCCTTCAAACTGTTTCTGACTTATAGTTACCCTAAGGCAAACCTATCAGGGAGGTTTCTTGGCAAGGTTTATTTAGAGGGGGGGTTGCCCTTGACTTCCTCTGAGGCTGAGAGAGTGTGACTTGCCCAAGATCACCCAGTGGGTTTCCAAGATCGAGTGGAGATTCAAACTCTGGTCTCCAGAGTCATGGTCCGATGCTCAAATGACTATACCACACTGGCTCTTGGAGTCAGTATGGATATTTAATTGATGAAGGCTCTTGTGTAGACAACCCACAAGACCAAAGCTTACTTGAACATCTTGGTAGCCTATGTTTGTCAGCACCAGAAAGTCCCTCCCCCAATTGTTGTTGCTGTTGGTGCACATTCTACATCGCCTACTTGGTTATGAATATATAACTGAGTCACACCGCATGACCCGAACCCCCAAAACTACTTTACCTGGCAGCAGCTGCACTGAAAGATGGAGGTCTGTTCTGCTGGTGACTGGGGCACAGGAGGGTAACGTTTCTATCCCTCTCCCAACAGCAAGCCAGGCTGTGAGAAGTAGCTCTGAGAGGGGTCCTGCTTCTCATTGTCCCAGCCTCACTCACTCACAGGTGGGAGAGGGAAACATCCTCCTCCTGGACTCTGATAGCCAGCTGAGCTGTTGGGGTGATCTCTCAAGGTGGCTGCTGCCTGATAAAGTAGGTTTGGGTGGGCCTTTACAATCATAGCAATAGTGCCACAATTGTCACTAGGTAGTGTTAGTGAATATGGAGCAGTTATGGACACATAACTGCAATACAGAACTCCCCCTGTTGTTGTTATTAATTTTATTTATACCCCACCTTTTCCCCAAGACTGGGACTCAAGGCAGCTTACCAATTATAGTTAAAACATACAAAAAATCCCATTAAAAGAGAATTAAAGTATTAACAATATTAAAACAATTTAAAACATGCACTTACAAATAATAAAAAGCAGTTTTATGCCTTGGTTTATTTCTTTTGTAAATGTTTGATACCAGTTCTGTTATCATGTTATAGAAACTTTTATTTTTAAATTTTAAAAAATAGTTTAAAATGTCCCATTTAAAACAATGCAATACAAGTTACCTAATTACCTTCTCTTCTTTGGAAATTCTGTTTGAAGTGTGGGGACACATCACAGCTATGCAAATCGATCATTGCTCAGTTTGCCAATAGGAATAATCTAATCTCAAAGTTAATTTGAACATAGATTTTCCATGGCTTTTTTCCAGGCTGTGAGGCCATGTTCTGGAAGAGTCTATTCTGGAAGAGTTTTCTGAAGATGCCAGCCACAGATACAGGTAAAACGTCAGAAATAAACTCTTCCAGAACACGACCTCACAGCCCGGAAACCCCCCCCCCCAACAGAAAACCTATGGATGCTGGCCTTGAAAGCCTTTGACTTCACATTGAATTTGAACAATATGATGTGATGCAAGACTTGGAAATTCCACTTAATGTTAAGTCTGATCAAGACCATCAATAGTAAAAAGATTATCTGCAAACATGCACAAGTTTTTCCCATCAATATCCAGTGGAAATTAATATCTTCAATCAGAGGCAATCCCACAAAATTGCAAAATTTTGTGGAATTTTGTAGACAAAATTGCAAAATCCAGGAGGACCCCATATCCACTAGGGACTGGTTCTGGGGTGTGTGTGGATACCGAAAACCATGGATAATGGCGAACCCCATTGAAAATAATGGGACGTCCGGTTTTAAATACCATAGAGTTGCCTTGGAAGACCTAGAAAATGACTAGAGAGGACACATTTTCTAGGAAGACTCTATGGTAGGTGTGCTGTTTTGTGTCCCATGGATAATTGAATCAGTGGATAATGAATCAGTGGATACAGGGGCCTACTGTACCTGGCTCACCACAAAGCACAATGAGTAACCTTCCCAGCAGAAATGGATTTTAATTAAAGTAAAATTATGTGCTCACCTGTTCCTGAAATAAGAACAGCTACTTTCACTTTACTTTTGCTGTGCATGTTCTGAAGCTGCCCATCTACAGCAGAAGCACACTTGAGATAGCGGTGTTTCCTTTGCAGCAGCACTTCAAGGAGGTTTTTGATTTCTACTTGAGGATACCCTGAAGAAAGGAAAAAATAACTGGGTATACATGCTTAATTTTTTAAAAAGAAGATTGTAATGTTGAGGAGAAAAGAATACATGTGTTGGCATGGAACTCCAAATACACTGAAAACTTCAAAGGTAGGGGAAACCTGATGAAGGTGGAGAGAAGATGGACAAACAGCTGGGAGGCTCAGGGAGCTTCAGAGATTAGGCCTGCAGGCCATAGGTTCTCTTCTCCTGGTCTACAGTATAGTAGATGTACTGTAGGATCCCCATATCTGCGGAATCAATATCTACAGTTTCAGTTATTCATGGGACACAAAACAGAACACATACCATAGAGTTTTCCTAGAAAAAGCCTAGAGAGGCATCCTCTCAAGACATTTTCTAGGTCCTCCAAGACAACTCTATGGGATTTAAAACTGGAAGTCCCATTATTTTCAATGTCATTTGCTGTTATCAGTAGCGATCTATGTTAAGTCCGGGAACCAAACCCTCCACAGATGCGGGGGTCCTTCTGTAGTCTCCCCCTCCCTTTACTGCCATCCCAACTTCCCCTTCTTCGCTATTTCTCACTGTCCATTAACACCCATTAGAGTGATGTCCGGCAACAAGTCAATTTGCAATATGTTTACTCAGAAGTAAACAAGCCACAGCAATATAAATAAAGGTTTGTTTGGGTTTTTTGCATGCACACACAGCTGTGCTTGTTTAGAGCACAGGTCAGAAGTTCCTGTCTGTGGCATAAAATAGAGCAGCTAAAAATATTCAGATTTGCAATCAGGCAGCTGATGAAAGTATAGCTTTGCTTATAGCTATAATATCTAGGGTAACTCTTATCCTTGTTCATTACATGTTTCCTAAACTAGCTACCATGCCATGAAAGAGTTACAAACAAATAATATCTAACAGATCAATTCAGCTGAAATACAAATTAAACTTCAAATTAGATGCAGGTTTAGTCAGAGTAGACTCACTGAAATAAATGAGACTTACCAGTTTATGACTACTTTAGGTCCAGTAGGAACTATTTTGTCTGGGACACAAAAAGGACTAAGAAGAACTAATATAGGTTTATGGCTCCCTCACCCTTTCCTTTCACTAGGAGAATGAATAACTGCATTCATTGCAATATTCTCCATCACAATCAAGCTAAGCATTGGAATTACACCTGACCTGGAGGGCCATAAATAGCTTTCTAAGAACTGAAGACATTCCAGGCTGATGATTATTATTCTGAAGAACACAGTGTTTAAAATCTGACTGGTTTTCACCCTTACTGCACATCTTAAGAGGTACAGCTGCAGAAAACTAATACAAATAATTTAAAGCCATATAGAATAGTTTTAACACTTCTGTAGGCTCAGTAAGAAAACTAATCAGAAAACTAATCAGTTCTTATATTGACTCAGGAAATTCAGGAACCTGAAATATGGTGGATAACTTTCCCAATCAGCCATGCATCCTCATATTTTTGGACATCCTTCAAAACCTGTCCAGCAACTTCCTTCTGAACCACCAACACAGCACCAATCCCACAGTTGAATGTTTTCATCATTTCCCCTTCTGAAAGATTTCCCTCTTCTTGGAGCCAAGAAAAGATTGATGGCATCTTCCAATGATGGGCATCTGAAAACAACTACATTTGTAAAAGACAGAACCATTGTTGTACATCCAGTGTAATTACATATTTTATTTTGTCACTCTTAAAGCCCTGTTTATCTTCACAGCTTCACTCCTCATCAGCAGTACTGGATACAATAGCAATAGCAATAGCATTGATATTTATATACTGCTTATCAGTGCTGAAGCACTCCGGAAGCAATTTACATTCTTTTTTTAGCTAATTGCCCCCAACAAGCTGGGTACTCATCAGTCCAGGGAAAGCCAGACACTATTAAATTAGACCACACATAGATTATCTGTGTGAAAAAACAGAGAGTTGAGTAAGACAGTGTAACACAGGGGCCTTGTCTACACTGGCTAAATAAAACAACCTCACCGTGTTGTATCAGTTTGCTGTCCAGATGATGTATGGTTCAAAACTGGGCATTCAAGAGTTTCAGGGCCTTAATCCACATCAAAAAAGTGGGGACTTACTCCAGATCCTAATGAAAAATCTGGATATTTGCTTGTGTGTGTGGACTGCCCTCCATTGCGACATTGGTGTGGGATTGGGGGGAGGAATTTTTGGTGGGTGGGTGGAAGAGGTAGGAAGGAGGCACCCTGAGCCAAGTGATCAGCTAACCTTTCCAGCTGTTTCAATGTCACCTTTTAGTGGTTCCCTCCTTTTTTTTTTTTTTTTTGGCATATGCAGGCGTTATTCAGAGAAGCACATACCAGCATATCCATATCATTAACTGCATTTACTCCCACTTAATAGGATGTCCAAAGCCCCTCCGAGCCATGGGAAAAGACATATGTACATGCACATGTGTGGGGAGAGGGAATAAAACTGGAGTGGCCACAGCTGTGCGGCTGCACATACTGTGATTTATCAGACCAGGGTGAGTTTGGAAGGGGAAACTGTAGGGACAGTGCCCCTGAACTCACTTCGGTGTGTGTGGTGATCATATAGACAAGCCCATGGTCACTGCGGACCAGGGAAACCCAAATGTAATCAAGGGTTTCCTTGGTGTACACAAGCCCTGTGATCTTCTCCAAAGGGATCTTTCCTATAAAACCCTGAAATCCAGGCAGAAAATGGAATAGTATGCTCTAGAACTGGGTTATTTAGAGTTGCAGGAGACCAATAGTAATGTTGGAATGTTTGGGAGATCCTGAGAACGGAAAGGCTTGATTTCTTCCAACACAAAAGGAGAATATCAGTGCATGACCCCCTCCCCATCCCAAGACTCTCACAGAGGAGAAGACCTTGAATACAGTTCTGGCTTCCAGACTCTGCTTCCAAGGAAATGGTTCTGCTGTTCTCTTCAGACTTGGATGAATCTTTTCCTAGAAGAAGCTGTAGGCCATGATGACTTTCCTTCTCCACCTGATCAAGCCATTAAGTCTGGCAGAGCTCATGCCAATATAACAAAAGAAAGCCACTTTCACTCTTAAAAAGTCTCCCTCAAGGAGGTAGAACTTTGTATACCCTATGATGACAATACTAACCATTGGTGACTTCAGAGCACTACTTGAGCAACATTCCAAGCTTTTGGCTTGACAGTAAATTTGGACTTTGGATTGACTTTCAATCTAAGCCTGACACAGAGTTTTCTTTCTTCTTTGATCTGACATTCCTGTTCAGAATGTTCCTGTAGGTTCCAGTCTGACATAGAAGATTTATCAGGCATTGTTTAATAAATTATCTCAGAGATAGCTGAGTTATAACAGGGTGATAGTTGTAGACACACTTTCCTGTGGAATTGCTACTCAGAGGGATAGAAGGAAAATGTTTCCTTTCCTGCTAGCCTTCCTTCTGGGGTAGTAAGGCCAGAAATTTCAGGGGGATTTTAGTTTCCAGGATGCTAAAGGTTATATATGTGTGTGTGTGTGTGTTGGAATGTCTTTTAGGTGGAAAAGAGGGATTTGAAATTAAGAACTAAATTTAAAGAGCGGCTTAGGGAGCTGGGTATGCTTAGTTTGGAGAAAAGAAGGTTAAGAGTTAACATGATAGCCATGTTTAAATATTTGAAGGGATGTCATACTGAGGATGAAGCAAGCTTGTTTTCTGCTGCTCCAGAGACTAGGACATGGAGCAATGGGTTCAAACTACAGGAAAAGAGATTCCACCTAAACATTAGGAAGAACTTTCTGACAGTAAGAGCTGTTCAGCAGTGGAATGCACTGCCTCAGAGTGTGGTAGAGTCTCCTTCTTTGGAGGTTTTTAAACAGAGGCTGGATGGCCATCTGTCAGGAATGATTTGATCGTGATTTCCTGCATGGCAGGGGGTTGGACTGGATGGCCCTTTTGGTCTCTTCCAACTCTATGATTCTATTATTTCTATGATTTCTAATCATAATTAAATTTAATAACACACACGCATATTTCCACACTGTAAATCCTTAACGCACTACACTAGTAGTTGCACTTTTTCCAGAGCTGTCAAATAGTGGTAAGGAAAAGAAGAAAAAAATCTGCCAGCTCTGAGCTGCCAGTTTCTCCAATGTCTTATTTTCACCACAGCTGTTGCACTCATAGCATCCTTCTGCCCACTGTGGTACAGTAAAATTAACATAGCACACCAACAGGATTCCAGCTTGTAATTTTACTTACCCAAAACTACACTAAATTTTTCTGGAAGGATGTGGGAAAAGCTCCCCATCAGTCCCTTTTCAGCAATGTGGATGCAGGCTTTCACATTTCCTGAACGGAACAGAGGCAGCAGGGCTTTGCTATAGATTTTGGATGGGGTTAGCAATTGCTCTCCTGTGAAGATATGATGCAATGGAGTTAAAACAGACTATGAAATCATGTGTAGTTTGAGGGGGTAGGAAGCAAGGTGGAAAAAAATCTTCCTTATCACAGGGTTGTTTTCTTTCTTTATCAGAAGCAATATGGGATGAGAACAAAATACATCTGGTCTGAAGACATACTGGAAAGAATTACAGTAGAAAATTAACACTGAGATCAATTACAGTGAAGAAACATACAATGGATTTAGAAACTAGGCAATTATGTACAACATTGCATTTTGAAGAGTCAGTAACAGCTGGGTTTTATTTCTTCCCCCCCAAAAAATAATTAGGGTAAGAAAACAACAAAGGTTGATTTACCTAAAGTATAGGGACTACACCCACCAGGAACTGAAGATAAACAGTGTGGCGATGATGTCAAAATAATTTTCCTCACTAGGCTAAATCCTTGGCTGTGAAGACCTGTAGAGGCTATTCCAATGAGAAGATCCCCACTGGCAATCTTCTCCCGTTGTGGAAGTTCCTTTCCTCGTTCCACAGCACCAACTGCAAAGCCAACAAGGTTGTATTCTCCAGCTGCCCATGTGCCAGGCATTTCACAAGTTTCTCTTGCTAGAGTGAAAAAGGGAGGAAACAGTAACAGTAAGTACTACCAAGTTCCATGAAACTTGTTTTTCATGTAAGAATGCCATACCTTCCCTCCCTCCATTACAAAAGCAGGTGTCATCTGTGTGTCTTACTATATATAATAGTCTCCTATTTGAGCTTGATTCTCAAAGTTTGGTTCTATGGGAACAACAACAACAAAAAAAGGAGACTCACAAAGTTCCACAGAAGCACAAAATAGCAATACTGAGAGAGGAGGGGAGGTGGAGGAAATATTTCCAAAGCCTGAGTACATGTGCACACAACAAACACAGGTGGAAAAAAACAGGATCCCACAGCTGGCCTCCACTCATGAATCTGGCATCAATCTGGCATGACTTTTTCAAGTCCCTCCATCAAACTTACTCTGATATCCTAAATTAAGAGTTTGGAAAAGTTACTTTTTTGGAGTATAAAGCCCAGAATTCATTATGGTCAATGGAGCTACGGTCCAAAAAAGTCAATTCTGGACTAAAATGGAGGTTGGGTGTAGGAGGCTGGTAAAGTTATGCCTCCCACTGCATGTCTACATGTTCCCTATATATATAGAATGCAGATACAACCTTGATAGTCCTAGCCCAAATTTGGAAAATTGCTGTCTAGATTTTTTTGGAGTTTTCTGGAAAAGCCCTTAAATCAGACTAAAACTCTGCAATTGAAGAGCTGTGCTGCTACCAAGAAAACATACAGCTACTTGGACACAAGGAATACATTTCAAAATGAATGAGAGTGAACAAGTGGTCTTACCAAGAAGACATCCTGCCTGTTCACAAGCTTCAGCTATGCCATCAGTGATCACCTGAGCTACTCCAGCATCCAGTTTTCCATAGGCAAAATAGGCACGAAAGAAGAGGGTCTCAGCTCCCTGGGCTAGTATATCATTAACACACATGGCAACCAAGTCCTGACCAATCATGTCATGTTTATTGTAGATTTGGGCAATCTGTAATAAAGAAGTGAATCAGTCCAGAGCTGTAATGCAAAGGCATTGCTCTTTTATAAAAAAATAAAGGCTGTACCAGTCATTTGTCTTGATGGAGCCAATGGCTCAGGGTAAAATTCAACTGCTATTGCTTTGCCATCAGAAGATTTCAACTTCCTTCTTCCAAGATGGGTGACTCCCCCTCCTCTCTACACTGCCAGTGCCTCTCTCCCCAATACCAAGGGGCTGGTATCATTCAGGACTGGGAAAAGATTGCTTGGGAATGATTGTATCAATAGCTTGGGTCATCTCATCATATCAAGCAGAAGGCAAAGCCACCTGCTAAAAATGTAGGAAACACCTTATGAGACCAAAGGAAGTCATTTGGCTCCTTCTGCCTCCATAGGTGGACCATCAGAATTGGTCTACAATCAGGGGCTAAGGGTGGCTAAAAGGTCAGATTTGATCAGATAATGATGATCTTTCTGCAACAGAACAAATGAGAAGTGACAACCAGATACACTGTGTGTCTTGCCATATGTTTTGAACTATGGCAGGCCCATGTTTGTCCTACTAGCTCTGAAGTCCCAAACTGCTCCAGACAAGGCTGGTCTTGGTGTGAATGTTAAAGTGCATCAAAACACAAAGCTCTGTTATCCTCATAACCAGTTCAGAAGAAAGACAGTAGGTGTTTGGCATATAACAGAATCCCAGTACAATTTTCATCCTTAAAGTCAGGCTGAATCCACACTACACAAATAATCCAGTCTGAAATGGGATTATTTGCCATGACTCCTTCCCATGGAACCCTGGGATTTATAATTTGGTGGGACAGCAGCGCTCGTTGGCAGAGACGGCTAAAGATCTTGTAAAACTACAAATCCCAGGATTCAATAGGAAGGAGCCATGGCAAATAATCCAGTTTCAATCTGGATTGTTTGTGTAGTGTGGATTCAGCCCTAGACACACAAGTTGCAATACAATGGGACTTGCCAGTTGGCTTGGAAACTCCACCATAGGCCTTCTCTTATGGCTGGAGGATTAAAGAAAAACCAAACTACCAGCCCTCAAACTGGAACCATTATTTCCCAGGTCTAATTAATTGGGCATTGAATAGGAGGAATTTAAAATTCATGCAGGCAAAAAACAAACAGGGAAGAAAAGCCAAAAGAAAGATGTATTGATTGCAAAGCTCAGTTATTTTTTTAAAATGTAATAAGTTATCATTATGGCAGCAAGTCCCTAAAGTAGTTAGTAAGGATTTCCTTGCTGTTGTTATTTGCCATCAAGTCAGTTTATGTCTGAGAGATCTCCAAGAGGTCCAGGTCATCAACTGCCCTGCTCAGGTCTTGCAAATTCATAGTAACCATTACAGTTATAATTTTAAAAATAACTTTCCAATTCACAAAAGTAGCAAGATAATTTTAGTTCTTTTGAAAAATCGGAATGCTAAAAGGAGCTGACCAGTGGTTCAAAGCACTTTCTCTATGCCTTAACACCCACAATAAGGCACAAGGCTACAGCCTGAAGCACAACACTAGCCAGCATTTGAATCATGTGATATTCCTAATTTGCCATTTAGTGAGTGAGACCAGATCTACAACAATAACCAAGGTGTCAGTTACACCAGAAAAAGTATTTTTAAAAAGTATATCTCCTTAAGTTACCATTGTAATGTAACCTTGCTATAATTTAATTACTGGGAAAATAATTAATTACTTATAGTGGATTACTTTTATCTAGTTATTTCTAAGCTGTGTTGCTATGTATGGTGGATGAGCTGTATTTAGCTTGGAAGGTCTTAAACTGTGTAGGCCTGACCTAAAAAGTTCTTTCTGAAAACATAAAGCGGTTTGAAATATTTATAAGTGTACATTATTAAGATAATTTCACCTGGATTAGTATGGGATAGGTTTGTAGTCTCTTATCATAAGACTGTGCACATATTGTATAACGCAAATTAAAAAACGGGCATGTCTGTTTACCTTCTGTTTCGTTCCAATGCCTTTAGTTTGGGATACTAGAATGGGATCAATATAACCAGATGCTCTCAAATCAAAGAAGACAGGTGTGCCTTGCTGGTGCTCATAGCTGCCTGCAAAGTACCATACATACAAGTCAAGGGAAAGCTGAAGATGGTTCTCCCTTGCAAATCCTCAGTTAGATCACTGATACAAGCATAGGCTGTTGGAAAGAGTTAGAGTACATGAAGGATGACAACAGTGTTCGCCTCTATATACTTGGATGAAATGTTACTCTTCTCACACATCTGATTCACACATTCTTAAGCGCTATTTGACATGACATAAAACATCCACCTTCTCTTTTATTACTTCATAATCTGAAACTATATTGCTAACTGTCTCTGTTGAAAATGTTTGTGTTTGAGGTTCTGGGAGACAGTTAATGAGATTGGCTGTGATGTGTGGTCTGTGTTGGTTGTTTTGCATCACTGCTTGGTGTTGTTCATCCTGCTAGTGGCGAACATGCAAATTTCTTAGATTTTGGACTGAGGACCAGTTCTTATCTTCATCCCGCCCTTGCCCTTAATGAATTCCAATGATCACTGTTAATATATTCTTTTGAAGAGCTAAAGACACAGCATACAACATCCATTAATTGAGTGCAGTGACCCCAAAATAATTTCTGTAATTGTAGTGGGTGGAAATTGTCCACCAAGAGGGATCAGTTAAAGATAATAAATTGGGTTGACTGAAAAATTAATCATCAAAGCACCCTAGCTGGGTCTCATATTGCATCTGTAGACTGTAATACAGGTCAGCCACTGTATCCACAGATTCGGTATCCATGGTTTCACTTATTCACATCCAAAAATATGTTATCTCTAGGCACTTCTAGGTGACAGAATCATAGAATTGTAGAGTTGGAAGAGACTGCAAGGGCCATCCAGTCCAACACCCCAGTGCAATTCTATGATCAACTTCCAGCATTTGTCTCATTGAAAATAACAGGGTTCCCTATTATCCACATTGTCAACTATCCACAGGGGTGTGTCTTGGAATGTATCCCCCATGGACATGGGGGTTGACCTTATATATATATAAGTATAAAAGATCTACAAAGGCACCTTGGTGGTATCAAATAGTGAATATGCTAAACTATAAGAAACATTAAGTAAAACATCAGATCTAGAACATATGTTATTTTTTCTGGGAAGGAATGATAGAAAGACATAGCTTCTACATATCCCACTACCTTCGCTATAGACACACAATGTCAGAAACATGTTAAGTGTCCCTTACAGCAGTAGTTCTCAACCTTTGGTTTTCCAAATGGTTTGGATCTCAGCTCCCAGAAACCCAGATGGAATGGCCAGTGATCAGGGCTTCTGGGAGAAGTCTAAAATATCACTAAAAGAAGCACCAAGATTGAAAACAATTGCCTTTGAGCAATTCTACATTGATTACCACAGAGGTTTAAATAAATTAGCTTTCAAAATACTTGAGCTTCTATGTACTATGTAGCATATATAGTACGGGTCTGAAACATGGGTCACCTATCGCCATCACTTACGAGTCCTTGAACGCTTTCACCAGTGCTGTATATGCATAATCCTAAATATACACTGGACTGACTATGTGACGAATGTTGCTGTCCTTGAGCAAGCAGGGATCACCAGCATTGAGGCCATGATATTGAGAAAAAGCTGCGTTGGGCAGGGCATGTTTCTGGGAGGGAGGACCATCACCTCCCAAAAATAGTACTCTACGGTGAACTCGCCATGGGTCAGCGTAAGAGGGGCACTCCAAAAATACAATACAAAGACTCTCTGAAACAATATCTCAGGCTCGGCCAAATTGATCACCAACAATGGTCTGTCCTGGCCTCACATCGGGAGGCATGGAGACGCACTATCCACAATGCTGCAGCCTTATTTGAGAACTCACGCTGAACAAGTCTTGAAGAGAAACGACAACGCAGAAAGAATCACAACCCAGAAACATCACCCAAGGAGACCTTCTGCTGTGCTTTCTGCAACCGGGCTTGTTTATCTCAGATTGGCCTTTTTAGTCATCAACGCGCTTGCAGAAAGCACGGGATGAGTCCTTCCTGAATCTTTGTTTGTGAAGAAAAGCCAGAGAGAGAGAGAGAGAGAGAGAGAGATGTATGTAGGGTATACTATACTATACGTACAGTAAATATAGTGTATACTACCTGAATTGTAACTTCTAAAAAGCAGTTATCAAACAATCAGTTGTATCTTCTTGTTTCTGTGTTAGAGTACGGCTAGACGTGGCACAAGGAGAAAACAACAGATGCTACCACTGTTGCTAACAGAAGGTAAATCTGAGCAGCAGGTTTCAAGTTCACCCAAGTTTGCAATATGATATCACCATCAGACAGCTGTTTGCATATTCTGTTCTGCTAATACAGTGTGTGAAGCTAGAACAAAAGATATGTATTGACCTTTATACAAAAGAAGTCTGCCCACATTGGCTTCCTGCTACATTAGCCTATGGTAAAACAGCATGAGGCAACCTAGCTGTATACAAAATACAGAAATCATTTCTACAATCTTCTGTGATGTATACAAAGATGATTTTAAATTGTGGACACAAAGTGGTGACACATATGTACAGCTTCTGCCCAGTTCATTACATTTAATTGATTCTTCATCTTCATCTTATTTGTAGTTAGTTGTTTGATTAATCTGTTAAATTTACACAGAGGAGAAACCCAATATTTTCAAAGCAAAGTGTGCATTTCACTAATAATAATAATAATAATAATAATAATAAGTATCACAAGCAAATACCCCTTTATGAGAGAAAAAGAATGTATTTATTTACAATATCTATAAATCAATAAGCAAGAAAATGATCTCTGGGTTATTTATATGAAATATTAAAGTCTCAGGTATACAAACAAGCCTTAAGTCATGCTTTGAGTGGACCATTGAAATCAGTTGGACTTACGTTAATCAGGACTAAAGTCCCATTTATTTCATTAAGTTTGCTCTAAACACAACTTAAACATGAACCTAAATCTGTGACCCAATTAAATAAGGAATCTTTTTAGCATGTTTGCTTAGGTACGTTTGCTCAGAAGCAGGGACCACGGAACTGAGCGGGATAAACTGCCAAGTAAACATATATAGGATTGCAGCCTATATGTGTTAAGTCTTGAATCCAACTGATTTTAAATCCCTATTGATCAGCATTTCTGCTGCTGTTCTGTGTGCAGGCAAACAGCATCACCACATGTGAAGAGCTGGGCAAGAAATTTCACCTCCCATGCCATTGCATGGGGTGGGGGAGGGCATGTTGCACTGAGGGAGATGCTGGCATCTTTGCTCCCAGGCCTGGCCAAGCGGCTACTTGATTTCAGGCCTGGGAGCAGGTCTTGCAATGGCTGTAATCAAGGACATCATATGCCTTCAGCGCATAATCTCTGATTATGCTGGCTTCTTGGTTGGCCATTTTTGGCCAAACCTTCAGCACAACCTCCACCACTCCTCCCTATGTGCCTCTGTGATCCAGCTTTGCCTCAGTGCACACTCATGCATATCCTCTGAGGACTCTGCTACCTTTGTGAGACACAATCTTGGGGTTCCTCTGCTTGGGAACTGCCTTAATCGTGCCTCCTTTTCTCTAACTGCCACCACCCTTTGAATTCCACACCCCCTTACAACACAGTCCAAAGGGAGAGTGTGGGGTCCCTTTCTCTACTTTCTGCCACTTGCAGAGATTTACCTCCCCCCTTCCCTCTGTCCCAAAGAGGAAAGAACCAACCAAGCAACAAGGCACGTGTATGCACCAGCTGAAGAAAGATGAGAAAAGATTATTTATTCCAAGCAGAGTTCATAACATGCAGATAGTTCTCATGGAAAGCTCCTCCTTCCCAGGTACATTCTTAGAAGTTACAGACATAGTAAAATGTTCAGTTAAGCATTCAGCCAAGTGGGAAAAATAAAACATAATTCCCTAACGCAGTCTAACTAATACATTTCCTGATCTACTCACTCACTGACATGAAGTTCAGTCTGTTGAGTTGAGGTTTGGCTGTGAGCCACATGTCTGTTTTCAGACCAGTCTCAAACAGCCTTCCTCCAGGGTCCCTTCTGTTCTCTTTGTTCATCTCTCTGCCTGAGATGAGGTCCCCCACATCTCAAGACTCCTTCCTTCTTCCTCCTCATGGCCCCCAAGGCAGTATTTACTGTATTACCTCACCTTCGAATCATCTTGAATCTTGTCCACTCTGGAATTCCTGATTGGTCAGTGTCCCTTGTGACCTATGACATCTTGTGATGGTGCTGACCCTTTCTCTAAACCCTAGTTAACCCTTTGTTACCTGATTGCTGAGCTGGCACATAATGGGAAATTGAGTCTCCCCATGATCACAGTCTCATAGAGGCTTGCTGTTTTCCTGGTTGTCCATTTTTAGCCAAACCTTCAATGCAACTCACCCAGACTCCCTATGTGCTTCATGTGTCCCATGTGAAACACCCAGGCTTAGTTGGGTCATTTTCTGGGTCTGCGAAGAAATTCTTCTGTGTTATTATAGCATGGTTTTCCTCCACCTTCTTTAAGGTTTCACATACTTTATGTGGGGGCTTCATGGGTTCTATCTACACTGGGTCAGTTTATATTCACTTGATCTATTTTGTAGCTCTTCAGGAGCTGCTTTGTCACAACTGGTGGGTATGGAGGGAAGGGGGAAGAATGCTGAACACAATACAAATTTGGGAAGAGGAAGCCCTGGGAGGTGGGGACAGCTGATCAAGCAGGGCTAAACTGCATATTTGGGCAGCTGCAGTTTTGGAACACTTTTATCGGACTGTGCTAATCACTCCTTGGGTTGGGTAATGTTAGCAAGTATTAGCTGTCATTTACCAGATTCTTACCTGCTTCCTGCCCTGCTTGGACAAGCACTGGTCTGGACTACTTGGTATATTGTGTTCTACATCCTTTCCTTCCACTGGTTGAGAAGTATGCTTGTTTATGCTAATTTACTGTGTAATAAAGTTGTGGCAGTCAACATTTATCCCATCCATATACTTACTGTCCAGCCTCTCTGTCTTGGTGCAGTAAGGAAGAACAAAGAAGAAAGCTTTTGCCAAAAACTGACATAAAATTATTTTGTTTGCACTGGAGAAATGTGAAATATTTCCATCAAGTCCTTTGGTAATTTATCAATTCAACCTATTCTTACCTGATTTGGAATCTGTTGCAGCTGGAAGCTTAGATGGGTGAACCAAGATACTGCAAGCTAGAGAATCTGCAATGTTGTCTTCATATAATGGCCTCCTAAAATGAAAGAATATATAGTGGTCATAGATGCAGCAGCAGGAACACTCAGAGCACAAGGGAAGAGGCGGAACATCACTCCTAGCCAAATCTCTTATGCCACTGAAGCTTTTAAGAACTGCATCAGAATAAAAAGAAAGTAGGACATAGCAGATTATTTGCTGCAGGCTGACCTTTAAAAAGTTGCTTTTTTTTAACTGGAACTCCCAGATTTTCGAGGGAGATTCTGAGAGTTGCCCTCAGAAAAGGTAATGTTTCCGGGATCTGCTGGATTTTTATGAAAAATCTAGTTGTTATTTCCTTGGCACTTTTTAGGTGCTTGCAATACTTTTACTATGTCATCATGTTATTCTTGAAAGGAATTATTTCATTTGGACTGGCTTGAGTGCCATGTTTGGTGGAAAGACAGGATAGAAATGTAAATAAATAAGGAGTTGTGTTTTAAAATGAATTGGTATTAAAGTGTTTATTCCAACTATGTGTTCTTGTGTTGTGTGGATGAGCACATTTGTATGGAAAAGAGGGGGGGGAACCCAAATATCACTTTTTCGCTAAGACAGTAGTTTTAGGAAAGTTCTGGACAAAATAATAAATGTTGGATTAGCACTCTGGTTGGCAGCCTGTTAGTGATATCCCATTCATAAGTCGTATTACACATACAGGGTGCATTACTCACCATAGCACAGATGTATTCTGCTGACAGCAGTATAGGTAAAGTTTCATATATAGCAAGGTTGCGTATTACAGCTGCATACTATGTATTGCAATTTCGCATTGCACATGTGTGTTGCATATTGTCATTGTGCATTGTGCGATGGACAATGGCACCCAGTCATTGGCATGTGTTGTACAATCTTGCTATTCTGCATGGGAGTTATGTAGTACTGGAGTTACAAATCTTTGCATGCAGATATTTATGCTACATTGAGGGGATATTGGCTTGCAGTCATTGTCTACTAGTGCTTTTAAAAAATACATACACAGACTGCCCAAGAAACCTCATAGCCAGAGAGCCAACATCTTTCCTGTATGTTACACCTTGGAAATAAATTACTTCTATTCCTTTGTAAGCTTCTTCAAGTGCTGACAGGAGGTCATGCTTGATAGCGGTTACTGTCAGGACTCTGCTTCCATTAGTCAACACTTTGTCATTCTTTATTATGGTTGCTCCATGGAAGATCTCCAGGCCCAATTCCTTGGCCTGAAGTAGCCCTACAAAAATTAAAAGGAAAAGGGGCTGTGTTATTCTTTTCAGAATATCTTCTTAGTTGCACGGAAGGATCCAACACTCAATTTTATTTAACTGGGTGGTGTGGTGTGGTGGAACCCTATTTCACATTTTATGCCAAGTTTCACTCTTGGAACCCTTGACAACAAGAGACCTATGAAGAGCATAATCACATCCACTCAGTAAGTCCACTAACTCAAGACTTTGAAAACCAGCTATGTAGAAACCAGATAAGATCTTCAAGTACCATGGGTTGCCAAAGAGACAAATGAATTGTGTCTGACAGAAAATCAAGCCTGAATTAACACTAGATGCCAAAAGGACTAAATGAGATTGTCATACATATCATGAGACAGCATGACTCATTGAAAAATAATGCTTGGTAAAGCTGAAGGCAATAGGAAAAGCAGAAGACCACTTGACAGGTAGACTGATCAGTTAAGCCACAGCCCTGAGTTTGCAGGACTGTTAATAACAGAGTCCCTTGGAGGCCTCTCGTTTATAGGGTTGTCATAAGTTGAAGCTGACTTGATGGCAATTAACAACTAACTCATAGGTAAGTGAATGAGGACAGGATTGCAGCCCTGCCCTAGTAAACAATTTAAAGTACAAGAACGGGGGTGGGCAAAGCATGGCTCTCCAGATGTTGTTGAGGTGCAAGTCCCTCACCATTGGCTTTGCTGCCTGTGGCTTATGGAAGTTCAACAACATCTGGAGGTTCACACATTGCCCTCATCCCTACATTTGAGGGTTAAGATCAAATTTGATTATTGATTCTCTCTTGCAACAGAAGTGGTGAGAATGAAAGACTTACCGGTGATCTCTGTGCTCTTATTAAAACATTCTGGATAGCCTTCACATGCCATGACAATTGACACAGCAGTTAAATTATCTGACCAAGCCAATGTGGCATCACAGAGCCTGCCATTGATAGCAGCTTGGATCACTTCATATAGATCATGATTAAGAAGTTGGAGAACTACCTAGAAAAGTGGACAAAGTAGGCAAGTGTCTGAGTGTCAAATGCAATAAGTACTGTATAGTATTTTTACATGTAAAATATTCTTTTTATTTATTTCCAGAAATCCATGAAGATCAGCATACAACGATTATCAGACAGAGAATAACACATACTGTACTTACAGAGAATATGTTTCCATAATGCCTTCATGTTGTAGGACTAATTAGCCAACTTGTAAAATAAATAAACAAATGGTGATGGTGCATCAACACATTGTTAGTAACATTAGGAGTAGTTAGTTCTGGTATAACAAATTATGTCTTTTAAGGTTCTTAACATCTTGATATTACAAAGGTCAGCTATGCCAACAGAACGACAAGGGAGAATGTCAGTCATCTTCATTCATACCACGGACAGAGAATGTTCAACCTGTGGATCTAATCCCTTCCATGGGGAGGAACCCCCTGCAGGCTTCCCAACTTCCTAGCTCTGCTACTTCTCTCACTGAGAGCTCGTCCAGACTAGCAAAAGGCTTGGGATTTGGTAGGAGTTGTTCCTGTAATCAGGATTTTAAAAAATATCCTTATGGTGTACCTTCTATCACAGTCTTTTTGTGTGTGAATTTCCAGGACTAGCTGCAACTTTTAAAACCCAAGGCAGGGTGGGGGTAGGTTTTTCTCTCTCCTGAGAGCTTCCCATACAGGCAGAAATAAATTCCCACATGTATATCCATCTTCTCAGTTTCTTCTGTACATCTGGGCAGTTTATGATGTATTGAACCAATTGTCACCTTTGCCACAGAAGTTTTTCTCTGACATTCCTTCCCTCATTACAGTTCCGTTTACCAAGCCAAACACTTCCTCTGTACCGCACTCCATTCTTTGCATGGTCTTTCCTTTCTTTTTCTTTTTTTCTTGACTTTTTACAAATAGGAGCAAATGTAGTATAGTGTTTTCCCTCTTGACACTCTTGCACTATAACTAAAAATTATTTTAAAAAATAAATATGCATAAACACCTGTCATTGTGGCCCCCCCATCGTAACCCTCCTCCTGCAAAAACATTATTAGTAATAGGACTTTTTCAGATGCCCCTTACAGCGCAAGAAGCCTCCGTAACAGCAACGAAGCTGCTGCGCTGCAGGGGTTCCATTTCGGATGACACCGTCCCTCTCTCAGCGTCATCCGTGACTGTTCCAGGTAGGATTGAGGGCAGTCGCGCTATTTTTTATTCACGGACAACTTCCATGAGTAAAAAATGGCACGGCCGCCCTCAATCCTACCCGGAACAGTCATGGATGACGCTGAGAGAGGGACAGCATCGTCCAAAATGGAACCCCTGCCACGCAGCAGCTTTGTTGCTGCTGCTATTACGGAGGCTTCTTGTGTGGTAAGGGGCGTCTGAAAAAGTCCATAATCTGAATATCATGTACTGTGAATAGGTTAGGTTAGGTTAGGATACATTGACCTGAGATAAACATATTGCCCCCCCAAAACAAAGCATTGCAGGAACCCCAAAATTCCTCAAACTGGTCCTAGGTCCACCTGGATGAGCCTTAAAACAGGGATAGGAATCCATACTGGCATCATCATTAATCATTGAACAGAAATGAGAGCAGATACAGGTTGCCCACCATTTAAGTGGGATCTGTACATGCAGTTTAACTTATCTGTGGCTGGGGGAAAGGTCTCCCTAGGCATCTGGAGAACCATACAGTCACACTGGATGTGGCTCCCTAGGCATCGGAAGGTCCTCCAGTTGACTTTAAGGTCAACTTCCACCGGTATCCTAGAGTTGCACCAGATGCCTAGAGAGATGTCTTCTAGGCATTTTCTAAGTCCTCCAGTGTGATTCTATGGTATTCTATGTCAGTTTTCTATTATATGCAATTTTGCGTTTTCTGCAGTAAGTCCGGGAACGAATCTCCCACAAATACGGGGGGGCGAGGAGACCTGTATTTGCAACACCTGCATCACAAATCAGAGAAGGCAGAGAATAGGTGTTCTGCATTTTCCCAAGTGATAGCAGCGGACATTCAAAGCCAAGGGCATCAGGGGGCATAACTCTGCCTAGTGGTGGCAGCAATTGTGGTGTGGTCCTGCCCACTGACACCATCTGGTCCACAAAAATCTGTCCCCCATAAAGGTTCCCTATCCCTGATTTATACAATGTTTTTAAAGTGTTCAAAGTATATTACACGCACTGCTTCATTAATCCTGATTCTAAGTCCCTGAAGTAGGCCAGCATTATAAACCCTGTATTGTAGGATGCAAGTAGAGCAACAGTAACTTCAGATGATGAACTGAATTCATGGCAGAAAAAAATTTCATGGTTCTTAGCTCTGAGCTGTCAAACCAACACCTGTTTGCTGCACAAGCTGCACTGGCCCATGAAAGGGAAATTTGTGTGTAACACAGTTGCTAGGCTGATTCGGTCTAGCCATGGTCTTATACTAACTTCTGTTTGGTAACTTCATCATGCCAGTGCATCCGCATGTGCAACAGCATTGTCGACACAGCAAAAATTAAATTGAACCTAACTGCTAATTTGTTGGCTCAGAGGCTCAGAGGCTAAAGCTGTACAACTTTGTCTTACCTGGCACTGAGGGTCACCAAAGTTACAGTCCATGCTTAAGACTTTCACACCATCTTTTGTAAGTATTAATTCTATTTGCAGCACACCTGGATGGGAGAATAATAAAAGTAAATTTACAGAAATGTTTTAAAGCAAGAAACAGTGAGATTAAGATAAGAGATGAAGTAAAGCATAAAAAAATCTAAATTGTTACTTGTTGAGGAACAAGTTTTTCACTAATAAAATAATTCTTCTAAAGAAGTTATTTATTAAATGAGACTGATAAGAACCTGTTGTGTGGATGCATAGATGACAAGAGCTGTGGTTTTAAACATGCTGAGTATCTAACACATAAAACAACCCAGGAAGACAGCACAGAATAGCGTCATATGTGAGAATCAGCCACAGTGTAGGCAATAATTTCTAAACACTATTATTTATGAGTGCAATCTCTTACCTACATATGACATGTCTTCTTGCTTCATGCAGTCAAAAATGTGTTGAAGAAGTGTGCTTTTAATTTTTTCTAGAAGAACTTCAGAAACCTAAGGAGCAATGGGAAATGGGGACACTCAGAATTCTCTACAATAAACTATGTGTCAGCTGTTCTTAACAATAGATATTGATACTATTCTTATTCTTATTAACACACAATCTTATAGTTGGAAGGGACCACAAGGGCAATCTAATCCAACCCCTGCCATGAAGAAATACACAAATACAGTACTCCTAAAAGATTGCCATCCCACCTGTGCTTAAAGACCTCCAAAGATGGAGAGTCCACTGCCCTCTAAGGCAGTCTATTCCACTGTTGAACAGCTCTTACTGTAAAAATGTTCTTCCTAATGTGTAAGTGGAATCTCTTTTCTTGTTCATCATCCACAGCACCGCCCTGATAGAGCTTATAATTCTATCAAAAAAGAGATAAGATTAGTTTGGCATGACTTGCTTTTGAGAAACCCATGATGACTCTTAGTAATTACAGCATTTGTTGCTGAGTGTGCACAGTCTGACTGTTGAACGATCAATTCTAGAACCTTTCCTGGTATCGATGTCTGACAGATAGGTCAGTATTTGCTCGAGTTCTCGTTCTCTCTCTTTCTTAACCTTTTTGAAGATAAGGGACATTTGCTGCCTTCAATCTGCTTCTTTCATTTCTTATACATCTCTCAGCTCATCTGAAAATTCTTTGCACACCCACCCTGGTTTCTTTAGACACCTCCCACTTTCCCTCCTCATTTGGAATTGTTTGCAACTCTGCCTTTAATATCTCAGCTTTAGAAAACTCCCATGCACCATGAATTCCCTTCCCTTTGAAAATTTCTGACCATGGGATCTCACTCAGGGGTTGTCTAGATGGTGAAAATACTCCTCATAGAATGCAAGGAGAATAGCTTAAGTGAACAAGATTTGAGGTATTAGGAAAACCCCAATTACTGCAAGGGAAATGCTTTCATGGCTTTTCCTGAATTTTTAAAAATAATGCATGGAAATGCACATTGCCATTTGTTTGGACAACCAATTCAGAATGCTGCACGTTCTTGGAGAGGGGAAAAGTGGAGAGCGGATTGGTTGGATGTGTGCGGAGGTGGGCTTGCCAGCAAGGAAGTGGCCGGAAGCACTATTTTGGAGTTTTGCATTATTGACCATGCACTTTTTTTTTACTGCACTGAGATGACCAAGCAGATTTTTAAAGTGGAAGGTCATACTTGCACACCTTTGACAGCGGCTGCAACATGTGGGGAATAATAACACGCTGTAATTTACTCAGCCACCATCTTGATTCACAGGCATATCTGCGTGTGCACTTCAAACACAGATAGCTTCATTTTGCCAAAGGACCATAGAGACAAATGAATGCTGCTGCAAATGTGTGTTAATGTGCAGGAATCAGCATTATATCTTCTTGTCTATACAAGCTCTCAGTATTTCCCTATGCTTACTGAAATCAGCTTTCTTGACGTTATTGTTGTTGTTGTTATTTCTATTTCCTGGATGCTATTTTAAAAGAAGACTTTAGGTGTTTCAGAGATAAACTATAAAAATGTTAAAATAATGCATAATATAAAGCAATATATAATATAAAATTAAAATATAAAATAAAAGAATATAAAGTTTAAAGTCTACATACAGTGATGTATTAGAAAACGTATTTTTGTTAACTTAGCATCTTTCCACAAAAATAGCTTCCAATTGAAAGTGATGAAATTTTATACCTTAGGACATAGTTCTTTTATTTACCAGAATGATGGTTGTGGATCACCTCATAGTATTTTTTTAAAAGAAAAATTGCAATAATCTTCAGCCAAAAGCATGTCACGTTTTTCTTAAGGCTGTTCATTGGGTAAGGCACCCACTCCTGCTACCAAAATAATCTAATTTTGACAAGCTTGCAGCACTACATGATTCTGCCTCCCCTGCCAGGCAAAAGTGTGCCTGGAATAGTGCCCCAGGCAGTTGCTGGGGAACATGAGCAGAAGAATGCAAAATTATACAGTTGTCCCTCCGTATCCATGGATTTGGCATCCACAGATTTAAGTATTCATGGCTTGAATATATTCTTTAAAAAATAATAATCCAAAAAACAAACCTTGATTTTGCCATATTATATAAGGGACACCATTTTGCTATGCTATTGCATATAATGGGACTTGAGTATTCACAGATTTTGGTATCCACAGGGGGTCGTGGAACCAAACCCCAGCGAATATGAAGGGACAACTGTATTCGTCTCTTGCTGGTAGGCTTCCCATAGACATCTGGTTGGCTGCTGAGGGAACAGAATGTTGGATTAAGTGTGGCCTTTCAGATGATCCGGCAACGATAATCTTCTCTGTTTACTGCCAAAGGTTTGCCATGGTGTCACCACGTTGCACCTCACTTTCAATGTCTCTGCAATTCCAAGGACCAGAAATTTGTGGCATTTGGGGGGGGGGTAATAGAAAAAGAGGAAGGCAACACTTCCCATTTGCAAAGCTCTGCATACAGTACTTCTTTTTGTGTTGACAGAGTCCAGTTTATGAGTCCAATCTGTGGGATCAGCAGCAATCTGTGAGTACCAATGACGTGGACAAGCTCCTTGGTAGTGTGAGGAAGACAACCTGCCCCCTTGACCCTTGCCCATCTTGTCTGGCCGTCCAAGGAGGGGATGCATTGCGGAAGTTCCTTGTGAGCATCATCAATGCATCCTTCGGGGAAGGATATATTCCATCATGTCTAAAGGAGGTGGCTGTTAAGCCTATTTTGAAAAAACCTTCCCTGGACCCCCTGGCTATGAATAATTATAGGCCAGTCTCTTTATTACCATTTTTGAGCAAGGTGATTGAGAGGGCGGTTGCTCTTCAACTCCAAGCTGTCTTGGATGAAACCGATTACCTAGACCCATTTCAAACTGGCTTTAGGACAGGCTTTGGGGTTGAGACTGCCATGGTTGCTTTGACCGACGATCTGCGTCTGAGCATTGACAGGGGTAGTGTGACCCTGTTGGTGCTCCTAGACCTCTCAGCGGCTTTTGACACGATAGATCACAGCATTCTTCTGGATCGCCTGAGGGAGTTAGGCATCGGAGGCACTGCTTTGCAGTGGTTCCGGTCCTTCCTCTCAGGCAGGACCCAGAGAGTGCTGCTCGGGGACAGTAGCTCCAGTAAAAGGGAGCTTACCTGTGGAGTACCACAGGGTGCTATTCTGTCCCTGATGTTATTTAACATCTATATGAAGCCGCTGGGTAAGATTATCCGGAGTTATGGAGCTGGGTGTTATCAGTACGCTGATGACACTCAGATCTATTTCTCCGTATCTCGTTCGTCGGCCTTGAATTCTGACGGCATCTCTTCTCTCAATGAATGTCTTCGGGCAGTAATGGGCTGGATGAGGAAAAACAGATTGAGACTGAATCCAGACAAGACGGAGATGCTCACGGTAGCGGCCCCAAAACCAAGAATCGGTTTGCAATCTCCAGTCCTGGATGGGGTCACACTCTCCTCCAGTGACTGTGTTCTAGGGGTGCTCCTTGACTCGTCACTCCTGATGACAAATCAGGTAAATGCGACAGTCAGGAGCGCTTGCTATCAGCTTCGGCTGATACGCCAGCTGCGCCCTTTTCTGGAAGTAAGGGATCTTGAGACCGTTGTGCATGTGCTGGTAACCTCACATCTTGACTTCTGTAATGCACTCTACATGGGGCTACCCTTGTGCTTAGTTCAGAAATTACAGCTGGTACAAAATATGGCAGCCAGGCTAGTTTCTGGGACATCTAGGAGGGACCACATTACTCCGGTTCTGAGGTCCCTCCACTGGCTGCCTATCAGCTTCCGGGCCCAGTACAAGGTGTTGGTTATCACCTTTAAAGCCCTAAATGGCTTGGGCCCAAGCTATCTCAGGGACCGCCTTCTCCCTTATAATCCTCCCCGCGCTCTCCGGTCCTCTGGGAGGAATTTGTTGCAGCCACAAAGACCTAGGCTGGCGACCACCTCCCAGAGGGCTTTCTCGGCTGTTGCCCCCAAATTGTGGAACGGCCTGCCGGATGAGATCTGCCTATTGACATCATTAGACAGCTTTAAAAAGGCTGTCAAGACGGTTCTCTTCAGGCAGACTTTTCCAGAATAGCTAACCCCGGCCTCAGGAACCCCCTCCGGATGTTGCTTCTGGACCTCCAAACTGATGCTGCTTGCTCGAAAGGGTTTTTAATAAATTGTATTATATATTGATTTTAATCTGTATTAATTTAACAATGTTTTAAGGGGGGAAGGGATTTTGAGTTGTTTTATACTGTGTACTATTTTATTGTTGTAAGCCGCCCCGATTGCTCGCAGAGGGGTGGGATATAAATAAATTTTATTATTATTTATTATTATTATTATTATGCAATACAGCATAGCTTTGCCTAAACATCTCTAATCTGTGAGAATTTTGGTAATTGCACTTTCTGTTAACCAAAAAAAAAAAAAGTGACATTGCAACTTGCGCAGATCCTATAAAATGTCACCAAAGAAGTTATGCAGAAAATAGACCATGGACTTCTCCAAATAAGCCATTAGTTCCAATAAATGTTGGGCTCTTCTGTTTCCAGATTTCACTCCTTGTAACACTTGTTCCTGCTCTCCTGCATGAATTTATGCCCTAAATATATATGGATTTTGTCCACTCCCCCCCCCACCCGCTTGTTTGAGGTATGGTTAACTGTGGTGTGGGTGGAGTTTCCTTTCCTCTCTGTCATCCTGTCTATGAACTCAACACTTCACCCCTATGCTCTGTCTCCAATATCCACATTCATGGTGTGTCATGTTTATTTTTTAAAAATAAATAATTTATAGCCATAGAAGTATAGTGTCTAGATCAAGGGAAGTAATAGTGCCACTCTATTCTGCCTTGGTCAGACCTCACTTAGAATACTGTGTCCAGTTCTGGGCACCACAATTCAAAAAGGATATTGACAAATTGGAGCGTGTCCAGAGAAGGGCAACTAAAATGGTGAAAGGTCTGGAAACAATGCCTTATGAGGAGAGACTTAGGGAGCTGGGTATGTTTAGCCTGGAAAAAAGACGGTTTAGAGGCGATATGATAGCCCTGTTTAAGTATTTGAAGGGATGTCACGCTGAGGTTGGAGCAAGCTTGTTTTCTGCTGCTCCAGAGACTGGAACACGGAGCAATGGGTGCAAGCTCCAGGAACAGAGATTCCACCTCAACATGAGGAGGAGCTTTTTGACAGTAAGAGCTGTTCGGCAGTGGAACACACTCCCTCGGAGCGTGGTGGGGTCTCCTTCCTTGGAGGTCTTTAAACAGAGGCTGGATGGCCATCTGTCGGGGATGCTTTGATTGTGATTTCCTGCGTGGCAGGGGGGTTGGACTGGATGGCCCTCGTGGTCTCTTCCAACTCTGCAATTCTATGATTCTACTAAAGTACTATACCAGTCTAATAATATAACTGTCAAAGAAAGGGGAGAAATGTCCCATCTTGTAACCAGAAATGTAATGAGGGAGGGAAGGTCAGAGGAAAACTTCCATCACAAAGGTCACATCCCCATTCAACATGTCATCAGCAGGACTGCCCAACAGGGGCCACCTTATCCATTAGGCATTTTAGGCACAGTGCTTAGGGCCTACAAAAACATTAGGGCCTATAAAAACAGGATTAACAATATTTGACAGGAATTCGTAAGGAAAACAAAATTTCAAAGTAATGATATTTTATATTTTCATCTTTAAAAAAAGAGTGCCCAGGGCCTACGAAAACCTTAATGCAGCCCTGTTGCCCAGAAAAGCAGGAGGAAGTGAAATGATGGATATAGATGTGGGGATTTATCCCTGTATGTATTAAAAACTGCTGGGACAGAAAGAAAAAAAATAACTCATCCCTGTTTTGGATTTTTAAAAATGTGTCTAGTCCCAGAAATTCACAAGAAATAGACCAGGACAGGAGGCATGTTGTTTGGTTGTTGTTGTTTTTTAAAAAATACCAACAAGTGCAGGAACAATTCCCACCAAATCCCGAAGCTTTTCGCCAGACTGGAGGAGCATTGTACGATTGGCAAGAAATTAGGCTTCTTAGTATTTGAGCGGCTACACATGAAGCACAAAGAGAGCAAAACCTTTTTTGGTACCTGAGGTACAGGTGCATAAGCTCCCATTCCAACTCTGCTTGGACTCTGGTCTCCATCTAGTAGTTGCTTCTGGACCTGGACTGGTGGCATGGAAGCAAAAGTGACTCCATCCACAAAGCAGAGCCACTGCAAGGAAAATGACAGGAACTGAGTGGCACATGTTAGGACCAAGGGCTCAGTTACATGGCAGTTTTTATTGCAATAGTTTGCGCTTTAGTGCATTTTCGCACCAGTGCTGCATAGTTTACACAATTTACTGCAAAATTGGTTGATCTGTTTAGTTTTCTGCTTTCTAGTTCACACAGACAGAGGTGGGGTGTGTGGCCTCTCATGCACATCTGGGGGAGATGCTGGGAAGATGAGAGGGAGGGAGAGAAAGAGAGCGAGAGAAAGTGCTGGCATGTTTCCCTCCTCTGATTACCAGAGGAATGCCTACTAGTTTTAATCCCTTAGCAGGGAGTGCTCCCTCCTCTTCCCAAAGTGAGAAGGGTAGGAGGAAGGAGGCAGCTTTTCAGCCACCGAGAAGCCATTCCCCCATCAAGACCCCCTTCCCCTCACCCACTCTCCCTCCCTCTCTCTCTCTCTCACATACACACAAACATGATCACAGGAGTGTGAGGGAACGAACAGCCGGAGAAGCAGATCACTACTCAATCTTGCTTGGCAGCAGCCAAGCAAACCAGGAGGCAGACAGTTGGGCAATTGGGATGAGGGTAGCACTGGCTGGATCTTTTCCGTGGCTGGAAACAACAGTGGCTGGATCTTTTCATTTCAGGCTCCTCCATCCCCTCCCTGGTCAGTCCAACTCCCTCCCTGATCAGTCCAACCAATCACGGCTCGGCTCGGCTCAGCTGTTGTTGTTTCAGGAAGATTGCTGGTAATTCACACAGACTTTTCCGAAATGATAGTTCACACAAGTCATGCTACTTTTCAAAAAAGTCGGGAAAAGTAGCGAAAGCCCTTATTATGCTACTTTTGGGTTTTTGAGCTCCCCCCTTCTGAATGAGGTGATATTGTAGCGCAATGTGTGTGAACTATTAGGAATCTTAGTGAATTCTTCACGGACTTATTTTGCCATGTTAACGGGGCCCCAAAGTTACACATAATTTTTTTACAGTTAGTACCATGCATAGGACTGCAAAGTTCAAGAAAGTAGTATGAGTTTAACTATAGGAAGATGACCAAAGTTCTAGCCAATGTTTGACTAACACAAAAGTAGAAGAGGTGGCAGTGTTTTGCTAGTGGTTGTTCAAGCACTAGCATAGACCAGTTAGTGTAAGCAACATCCAGTGAGCCCGGATAATGAGTTGTGAAACAGTGTGTAGGGCATCTTGTCAAATGGCTTCTTCAAGAACTTATAAAACAGCTAGCACAAAGAAAGTCAAAGTACCAGAGACTGACAGCCATGCAGGAGAGAAGACGTTTCCACAAGTAGTATTGCTTTGATATGTCGCCAGTGGACACAACCCATTAGCACTTGCTATGTGTTGCAGATCAAACTACCTTTATGGGCACAGCTTCAGGAGGAATTAGATGAAAAGATGGAAAACTCTTTCTGCTCCCCTCACTCCTCCTGATTATCAATCCCTTCTTTTCTCAAATCCTCAAAGACTTATTAGGCCTCTTTTCCTTTCTTTTAAATAGTATTCCCCAACTTAGGTCTTCCCAATGTGCGAACCTACAACTCCCATCACCCACAACCAGCAAGGCCAATGATCATGGATAACGGCAGCAGCAGTCTAAGTAGCTGGATGTTTAGGCTGGGGGGAGGGAGGGAGGGAGGGAAAAGAATCTTTACCGCAATTCCTACCAATTGCTTGACAATGAAGAAAAGGAAAGGCACCTAGACATACTTCTTTGTATTCTTCTGACCACCAACCAGCACATCTTAGCTAAAGAACATCTTCCTTTATGCAGCAGTCCATTTGTTCCACAGTCTGTATGGTAACCTTGAAACTTACACCATATTTTCTCCAAGGAGCTCAGGCCCCTTGTTTTGTCTACACAACAATCCTACTAGGTACAGTAGATTTGCAGGGATATCCCGTGAGCTTCATGACAGGCTGGTAGATCTAAGATGAAATCCTCATTCCAGCACATTGGCAGGGCACTGGACTAATAGAATAACCCTCGGGATATCTTCCCAGCTCAATAATTCTGTGATCATCCATGACAATACATTGGAAAGAATTGTATTCTACAGATGTGAGCCTCAATGGTGGGCCTCAAATTGTGGCAAGTGTTATCTGATCTGTGTTTTTGTTGTTTGTGTGTGTATGTGCCTTCAAGTCACCTGTCGACTTATGGCAACCCCATTAATTTCCCAGGGTTTTCTTAAGCTAGGAATACTCAGAGGTGGTTTTGTCAGTTCCACTCTGTGAAATATAACCTACACCTGGTATTACTTGGCAGTCCCCCATCCAAGTACTAACCAGGGCTGACCCTGTTTAGCTTCCAAGATTAGATGGGATCTGATGTCTTTAGGGTATGTAGCTGATATTAAATCAAATTAAGACATGTTAACAATATGAAAACAATTCAAGAAATCAGTATTTTTAAATGTAAAACATACAGAAAATTCTTCGCCTTTAAGAAACTCTTCAATGATAACTGTCTCTCGATAGTCTCCCAAAAGGTTGTTCTGCACGATAAACATGACATTCATTGGTCAGATCTTCATACTTTTCATTTTTCTTTTTTTTAATAAGAAAGCTATCATTAAATCATTCCCAGTTATAGTCACTGTGTTTTTAAAATTCACATGCAAATCTTCATGACAATCTGCCTCAAGTGCTAGCACCATCTGAGTGCTTCATGCATTTTTATTGGCTGTGACTTTCAATCTAAATCATGTTGAAGATTGTGTACATCAGAATATGTATAACTTATCTTGATCCTACAGAATAGTTTGATGGGAGATAATATACACATCCTGAATAAATACATGGTAAGCCCTCTTAGAAGGGTTGTATCATCTGATAATATCGGTCACAGATTACATACATATTAGAATTTTATTCATATTTTAAAAGCCCCCCAGGGCTTTCCAATATGGCTATATTTCCAATAGAAAGAAAAAAATGTGATCCAAATCTCTTGGATCTATGGACTTGACACCTTGATGTCATATCGCCTTAATTTAAAAGACAATACCCCCAGCACTATCCTTTGAATCCCTTGCCTAGACCTTGGGAATTCCATAACTGCTATTGGATGCTGTTTATCATTTCCATTTTTAAGAAACATTATAGAATCGTAGAATTGTAGAGTTGGAAGAGACCACGGGGGCCATCCAGTCCAACCCCCTGCCATGCAGGAATACACAATCAAATAATAATAATAATAATATAATAAAATTTTATTTATATCCCGCCCCTCTGCAAGCAATCGGGGCAGCTTACAATGATAAAATGGTAGACAGTATAAAACAACCCAAAATCCCTCCCTCCCCTTAAAACATTATTAAATTAATGCAAGTTAAAATCAATACAAGTTAAAATCAATATGTGGTACCATATGCTAAATATCCTTTTAAGCAGGCAGCATCTGTTAGGAGATCCAAAAGGAACCTCCAGAGGCTGGGGTTAGCTATTCCGGAACAGCCTGCCCGAAGAGAACCGTCTTGACAGCCTTTTTAAAGCTGTCTAATGATGTCAATAGGCGGATCTCGTCGGGCAGGCCGTTCCACAATTTGGGGGCGACAGCCGAGAAAGCCCTCTGGGAGGTAGTCGCCAGCCTAGGTCTTTGTGACTGCAACAAATTCCTCCCAGAGGACCGGAGAGCGCGGGGAGGATTATAAGGGAGAAGGCGGTCCCTGAGATATCCAGCCTCTGTCTATCCAGCCTCTGTTTAAAGACCTCTAAGGAAGGAGACCCCACCATGCTCCGAGGGAGTGTGTTTCACTGCCGAACAGCTCTTACTGTCAAAAAGTTCCTCCTAATGTTGAGGTGGAATCTCTGTTCCTGGAGCCTGCATCCATTGTTCCGTGTTCTAGTCTCTGGAGCAGCAGAAAACAAGCTTGCTCCATCCTCAATGTGATACCCCTTCAAATACTTAAACAGGGCTATCATATTGCCCCTTAACCGTCTTTTTTCCAGGCTAAACATACATATCAAGGAAGGTGGAAGCCAAACTTTCTCATGCTTTTTAGAAACACTTGTTTTGAATCATTTTATTAAATCTCTTTCAATTTTATAGCATTCCTCTGGGATCCAGGTTCTGCCTGAAAACAGTACTGTTCAGTTGCTTTTTCCAACTATATATGAGGGAAGGTTAGATAGAACACTTCTTCCTGAAATGTTAGCTTTCCACACGCAGAGACTATTTCATGTTGGAGAGTTTCAGATTGTATTTCTGAATGCAGATTACTGAACTGATAAACACTGTTGGGCAAACATGTAGCCTATATACATCAGCTTAGCTGAATGGCAGGTTGGTCTGCAGTTTTTGTGATTGCAATCTACCCTTTTCAGCTTTGATAGTATAATTTTAAGTAAAGACTAGCTATGAATTTCAACTCAGTCCAATGAACACATACAAAAAATAATGCATGCACTACAAAACTTAATGTATTTCATAACTCATTTTTGTTACTAATTCATTTTGAAATATAGTCGGCCCTCAATATCCATGGGTTCTGCATCCACAGATTCAACCAATCACGGCTTGAAAATATTTGGATGGGGAGGAATTCCAAAAAGCAAACCTTGCTGTTTGCCATTTTATTGTGCCGATGTATATAATGGGACTTGAACATCAATGGATTTTCGTATCCACAGGGGCTCCTGGAACCAAACCCCAGTGGATACTGAGAGCCCACTGTATAGCAACTCCTCCAGGTTTTGAAGACGAAAGCCATTATAAACTAGAGTAACTCTCATTATTGCTTAACACAGAGATACAATGTCACCTGCAGAATTTCTTGTGCTGCTTTGCAAGCTTCTTTTCTGTTTGACGCAAGAATAATTTCTTTACTAGGACCAAAGCCACTAGGTTTTACCACCAATGCAGGAAAATCTGCACTTAAAATTAAAATATAACAGGTTACAGAAAAATCACTGCAAAATTTCCTCTCTTTAAAGCAAAGTCTAGAATGATGCATTTGACAGAAGTATGTTTATCTAACCACTATCTGTCTCTAATCTCCCACCCCTAAACCATTCCAGTTCTGACCCCTTCCCCCTTACCTGCATTTGCTAGCTAAACGCGTTTCAAAATGGAAGGTTATAGGCAGGTGTGTTTGAAGAAAAGCTACACAGGGCTGCTTTTTAAATGTACAGAGCCAGTTTTCCACAGTGTTTTTTTATGTTCTCTACATATGATTTTGATTTCCTTCCGTTTCCCAAAGATACTTTCACACCAGTGCACACAGTCACTTTGGGACATGCATGAATGTTAAGGTTTTTATCTCATCTTATCTCTTATCTTCTGCTGGGTTTTCTGCAACCGGACTTGTTTATCTTGGACTGGCCTTTTTAGTCATCAGTGCGCTTGCAGAAAGCAGGGGATGAGTCCTTCCTGAATTTTCGTTTGGGAAGAAAAGCCAGAGAGAGATCTCTTATCTTCTAGGACATGACTGTGAATCATGTGGGCCTCTAGATATTGTTAGGTATCACTCATCATCCTTCCTCATTTGTTATCCTGGCTAGGGCTGATGGCAATCTGACATGTAAAACATTTTAAGAGAGCCAGCATGGCACAGTGGTTTGAGTGTTGGACTATGACTCTGGAGACCAGGGTTCAAATCCCAGCTCAACCATGAAAATCCACTGGGCAAGTCATACACTCTCAGCCTCAGAAATAACCCTGAGACCCAGCTACACAGGAGAATTAATTTGGGACATATCTTGTTATGGCCCTTTCACTCCAGTCCCCATTTGTTCCCACAATTTTGTTCAGAATTGGTTTATCTGAAAAAGTAGTGATTTTGCAGTTCACACAGGGGGGAAGGGAGGCAAACACACACACACACACACACACACACACACACACACACAGAGAGAGAGAGATGGAAAGAGGCAGGCAGCAAGGGAGAACACACATGCATAAACGGAGAGACATGGAGAGGCAGGGGGTATACACACACATACGCACACACGGAGAGGGATGAAGAGAGGCAGGCACAGGGGTGAAACATGCACACATGGAGAGGGATGGAGAGAGGCAGGCGGCAGAGGGTAAACACACATACACACACAGAGAGAGACGGAAAGAGGCCGGGGGATCCAGGCAAAACTCAGAGCAGGGCACAAGGGGACTGCCACGCAACCGCATGTTCTGGAGGGGCATGAGGCATGTTGGAAGTGACACAGCCCCTGTGCGACTCTGGAGGGTGGCGGGGAGAGCGACATGAGCCTCGGTGAGCTCCAGCTGTGGGAAGGGCACAGGGGAAGCAGCTATGACCACAGCACGATCCGGCAGGAGCGTAGGGGCGGCACAAGCCTCTGCTTGTCCAGGCGCCGCCAGAGGAGTGGGGAGCTTAGCTGAGTCCCAAATTGCAGGACCCTCCCAGGTTCAACAGGATAGCTGTCCCCTTGGGAGGGGAGGCTGGCTCCGTCTTCTGCATGACATCCCTTCAGATACTTTAGAGATGACTGTTGCAGCCTAGGCCAGCCTGAAAGCAAGCCAGCAAGCAGCCGGGTGATTGGGGATGGGGACAAGAGCAATGGGGTTGCCCAGCCTGGGCTAGAAGTGGCAGTGAGGAGGAGGAGGAGGGAGAGGAGCCCAGCTCCGGGCTTCGGAAGTGGTGGCAGACCTGACGCAGGGCCATTCAACAATGGTGGATCCTGAATTGCAAGGCATCCCTTGCAAGCCCTCCAACGTCCGACCAATAACAATTCAGCTCTGCTGTGTGCCCCTTTTCTGGGATGGTTGCTGATTGATCACACAACCAATAGTTCAGTTTTCCCCGGACTTTTCAAAAAAAGATCGGGGAAAATAGAGGGATGGAAAGTTATGGATTGGGGGGGGGTTGCTTCCCACCCTTCCGAATAGCATGAGTGTGGCCCACCAAACGTGAGGACCAATGGGATTCTTCCCAAATTCTTCCCGGATATTTTTTGCTGTGTAATCAGCCTCCATGATAGCTTCACGTTACCGTTGCCGTAAGATGGAAATTACTTGAAGGCATACAACAAAGATATTTTAAGAGGCATTTTTCAAGTTCTGTGCTTGAAAGCTTTACATTTTTCCTTTAAAAAAAGCAATAGAAAATAACATAAAATGCAACTAGTTAGATTTTCAAAACTGAATTCTTAGGATTTCTCATTAATAATCAATTATAGCAGGACTTCTATAAAAATGTTAACATTATCAAAAGTGGTTGTATATAAACCTGATTATTTGCCCATGAAAGAAAATGTAAAGATGTGTCTGAAAAGGAAGCAACCTTATTTGCATTCTGAGCATCTTAACTGGCTCCTTCTAGGGTTATTACATAATTAGAGACCCAATACAAACAACAATCTATTATCTCAAAATCTAAAGACTAGTCAGCTATTCACAAACTGACAGATAAAATAATACTTACTTGTTAATAAAGGTGCAAGCTTCTTGAGAACTGGAAAATGCCTTCCATCTTGCTGTGGGAATCTCATGTTGATCAAGAAAGACTTTACAAAAATGTCTGTTTGTTCCCAGTTGTGCCACCCTGGCTGTGGGGCCAAAACATCTAACTCCAGCTGTTACCAAGTCATCAACAATTCCTAGCAATGAAACACTGCAAAGTTCAAACTAACTTCTCACACAATGTTACATCTTAAGTATTGATTTTTCCACATCTCAATATAGAGATAATAAAGCTGGCAAAAGATCAATTAAAATTATCAGAACGCAGCCTATCAGTTTGAAGGAAGACTTAATGATCATACCACCCTCAACTCTCTTAAAACTATTTGTCATGTAATAATTAAATTAGAACATGGATACCTAATAACACAGCTTAGAATGAAGAAGACTACTTCTGATTACCAAATACCTGGGAGAAACAGGTAACTATCTCTAGCACCCTCTTCTTGTGAGTTTTTCAGGAGAAACAGGGTGCCCATCCTTAACATCACACTGGTTTTCACTCAGGTCTAGCAAGACAATTTCTATGGCATGTTCTTAGGTATTATGGACCAGCCTTCTGACCATGCTGACTGGGGATGATGGGAATTGTAGTCCAACAATTTTGGGGGGGGTGCTCCTTTGGTCAAGGCTGTTATGGGCATATGACTAACTCCTTGCAGAAATATCAGGAACAGCTCTCTCTAGAGTTCCTGAACAGCAGACAACAGGCTGGTGCTAGTTGTAAAAAACTAAGGCATAAAACAAATTGCTAACCCTAACTAGAATGGACGCAATCAATCAATTGGAACTTGGTAACGCAACACTTATGTAAGCTGAATTGACTGAATGGGTCTACTTTAGTTGGGACTAACAACTGAATTTATACTTCAATCAACTTCTACTTGTTTTATGCTCCATTCAGTGCAATGTTCTAAAACTGGGTTCCTCATCCAGTGTTGTATAAATTGTTAAGGAAAATGCAACATGGGACATACAGTGAAAGAAATAAAATATGTATGTGAAAGTCACAATGACTAAGCAAGAGCAATTATGAAGCTACACAGGTGAAACTGCTAATGTAATCTAGAAGGCCTGAGAGCCAAGGACAGAGGTACTGAATGCAGATTGGAAACACCTGAGAATCATTAAGTGTACAAGGTGAAATGTTGAAATACATGGGTTGGTCTTAAGCATGGGTGGAACTATGTGGACCAATCAGAATGGAAGTACACACCCACTGGGTGGAAACTAACTAGTGGGTGGTGATAAACAATGGCTATAAAATTGCAATGTTTGCCAGTGTAGTGTTGTGGTGGAGTAGAGGTGGTGTAGTGTATAGAGATTGTGATTTGTTGACCATATAGTATATTTATATAGAAGAATAAAGTAGGTTTTATATAAAACTACTGAGTTGCCTGAGTGGATCCTGGAGACGTTTTGGAGACACCTGGAGAAGAGTGAGAAGGCTTGGAGAGTTTGTCAGGATCTTCAGCCTATTCTCTGAAACTCTGCTGCTTTGAAGGAAAGCATTAACCACTGATCTAAGCTGGTCAGCTCTGCTGCATAACAAGGTGGTGAGTTTGAGCCAGAGGTGAAGAGCTACAACTCCCATCATCCCTGACATAAATAACATCTCTGCTACCTAAAAATGGGTTTTAATTTTAAAGCTAGAATCAAGTTTTTTTTCTTTCAAAGCTGATCTAACCTTACCAGCTGCAAGCATTGCTTCTGGTCCAGCAATCACAAGTCCAATGTTATGATCTTTGCAGAACTGGGCAAGAATAGTATGGTTGCTAATTAAAACAGCTGAAATGAATGATAAAGAGAAATGGTTAACACCTGGATCCTAAACATCTTACATATTATTCTTGTATCACTGCTAAAGAGAAAGAACCATACAGTCAGTCAATCAATCAATCAATCAGTAGGAAGGCTAATTTCAAAAATTTAAATAGATACCTAGTGTCAGATTGTACTAAGGCAGAGGAATTATAGAGACAGAAAGGACCACAAGGGCCATCTAGTCTAACCACATGCCATGCAGGAACAGACAACTACAGCGTTCCTGAGAGATAGTAATCCAGCCTCTCTTTAAAGACCTTCAAAAAAAGCATTAACCACCTTCTAGGGCAGTTTAACGTATGTCAACCATCTCTTAACTTCAAGCGGGGGGGTGGAGAGTGAGTGAGTGTTTGCCCTCTCCCTCCTCCCTAGGAACACCTGGCCTCTGAGTGCCTTGAAAGCCAGCTCCAGCCAGACCATCGGCAGCAGCAGCAGCAGCAGCAGTAGCAGTGTGGCTTCAAGCGGGGGGGTGGAGAGTGAGTGAGTGTTTGCCCTCTCCCTCCTCCCTAGGAACACCTGGCCTCTGAGTGCCTTGAAAGCCAGCTCCAGCCAGACCATCGGCAGCAGCAGCAGTAGCAGCAGCAGTGTGGCTTCAAGCGGGGGGGTGGAGAGTGAGTGAGTGTTTGCCCTCTCCCTCCTCCCTAGGAACACCTGGCCTCTGAGTGCCTTGAAAGCCAGCTCCAGCCAGACCATCGGCAGCAGCAGCAGCAGCAGCAACAGCGTGACTTCAAGCGGGGGGGGTGGAGAGTGAGTGAGTGTTTGCCCTCTCCCTCCTCCCTAGGAACACCTGGCCTCTGAGTGCCTTGAAAGCCAGCTCCAGCCAGACCATTGGCAGCAGCAGCAGTAGCAGCAGCAGTGTGGCTTCAAGCGGGGGGGTGGAGAGGGAGTGAGTGTTTGCCCTCTCCCTCCTCCCTAGGAACACCTGGCCTCTGAGTGCCTTGAAAGCCAGCTCCAGCCAGACCATCGGCAGCAGCAGCAGTAGCAGCAGCAGTGTGGCTTCAAGCGGGGGGGGGGGGTGGAGAGGGAGGGAGTGTTTGCCCTCTCCCTCCTCCCTAGGAACACCTGGCCTCTGAGTGCCTTGAAAGCCAGCTCCAGCCAGACCATCGGCAGCAGCAGCAGTAGCAGCAGCAGTGTGGCTTCAAGCGGGGGGTGGGGTGGAGAGGGAGTGAGTGTTTGCCCTCTCCCTCCTCCCTAGGAACACCTGGCCTCTGAGTGCCTTGAAAGCCAGCTCCAGCCAGACCATCGGCAGCAGCAGCAGTAGCAGCAGCAGTGTGGCTTCAAGCGGGGGGGGGTGGAGAGTGAGTGAGTGTTTGCCCTCTCCCTCCTCCCTAGGAACACCTGGCCTCTGAGTGCCTTGAAAGCCAGCTCCAGCCAGACCATCGGCAGCAGCAGCAGCAGCAGTGTGGTTTCAAGCAGGGGGGTGGAGAGGGAGTGAGTGTTTGCCCTCTCCCTCCTCCCTAGGAACACCTGGCCTCTGAGTGCCTTGAAAGCCAGCTCCAGCCAGACCATCGGCAGCAGCAGCAGTAGCAGCAGCAGTGTGGCTTCAAGCGGGGGGGTGGAGAGTGAGTGAGTGTTTGCCCTCTCCCTCCTCCCTAGGAACCAGGACCGGTTTAAGGAATTTTGGGGCCCCCTGCAATGCTTTACTTTGGGGCCCCCATATGTTTATCTCAGATCAATGTAACCTAACCTATTCACCGTACAGGATGTTCAGATTATAGTAGGACCCCCGTATCCCTGGATTCATTATCCATGGGACACAAAACAGCACACCTACCATAGTCTTCCTAGAAAATGTGTCTTCCCTAGCCCTTTTCTAGGCCTTCCAAGGCAACTCTATGGTATTTTAAACCAGAAATCCCATTATTTTCATATTAAGGAGGCCAACACGGGGCCCTCTCTTGACCTCGGGGCCCCCTCTTGACCTCGGGGGCCCCTGCCAATGCTGATTTGGCAGACAGGTTAAACCGGCCCTGCTAGGAACACCTGGCCTCTGAGTGCCTTGAAAGCCAGCTCTAGCCAGACCATCGGCAGCAGCAGCAGCAGCAGTGTGGCTTCAAGCGGGGGGGTGGAGAGGGAGTGAGTGTTTGCCCTCTCCCTCCTCCCTAGGAACACCTGGCCTCTGAGTGCCTTGAAAGCCAGCTCCAGCCAGACCATCGGCGGCAGCAGCAGTAGCAGCAGCAGTGTGGCTTCAAGCGGGGGGGGGGGTGGAGAGTGAGTGAGTGTTTGCCCTCTCCCTCCTCCCTAGGAACACCTGGCCTCTGAGTGCCTTGAAAGCCAGCTCCAGCCAGACCATCGGCGGCAGCAGCAGCAGCAGCAGCAGCAGCAGCGTGGCTTCAAGCTGGGGGTGGAGAGTGAGTGCTCCTCCGTCTTACCTGAGACCGGGAAGGAGGTGGGGGCAGCCATCGGAGTAGTGTTGGGGAATGGGAGATATGGCGGGAACAGAGCGAGCAAATGTTGCAAGAGAAGACGGGATCGCTGTTTGAAAGCTATCCCGTCTTCAGTTCCCTCTGCTGCCCAGAATGGCTTGGAGAGCAGACCAACCATTCCACAGAACCTCACTCTGCTCCTCTGCAATGCCAGGTCGGTGAGGAATAAGACTCATATCATCCAGGACCTTCTCTTGGATGAGGACGCCGACCTGGCTTGCTTCACGGAGACCTGGCTGGGAGAGGATAGTGCTGTCACATGGGCACAGGCCCTCCCAGCTGGGTACTCTGTTAGCGAGCAGGTGAGAGGAAGTGGGCGAGGGGGTGGAGTGGCTCTAGTCCATAAGAACCACCTGACCTTGACCAGGATACCTATCCGGAACACAGCCCACTTCGAGTGTATATACCTAAGCCTGAAGACCAGGGATAGCATGGGGATTCTGCTAGTCTATTGGCCACCCCGTTGTCTAGCAGACTCCCTAACCGAGCTGACACAGCTGGTCTCAGAGCTGCTGCTGGAGTCCCCCAGACTTCTGGTTTTGGGGGACTTCAACATCCCGCTCGAGATCAGCTTAACAGGTGCGGCTCGGGAGTTCATGGAGACCATGACAAACATGGGCCTATCCCAATTGGTCAACGGGCCCACACATTGTGCAGGTCATACACTCGATGCGGTCTTTAGTTCGGATCAGGTATATCCGTGGGCGGAGGTAATCAGTACCTCTGCCTTGTCATGGACGGATCATTTTCTGGTCAAGATGGAACTTAGAGCCTACATCTGCCCCACCGGGGGTGGTGGACCCATTAAAATGGTCCGCCCTCGAAGGCTAATGGAACCTATGGGTTTCCAGAAAGCCTTAGAGGGCTTAATGGTTGGAAATGCCGGTGATCCTGTCGATGCTCTGGTTAATACGTGGAACACCGACCTTACCAGAGCTATCGACACGATTGCTCCCAAGCGTCCTTGCCAACCCGCTTCTAACCGTAGGCCATGGTATACACCTGAGCTTAGGGAAATGAAGCGGTTTGGACAACGACTAGAGCGCAGATGGCGGAAGACTCGACTCTTATCTGACAGAACTTGCCATAGGAACTTTCTTTGGTCCTATCGGGAGGCAGTGCGTGCAGCGCAAAGATCCTTCTCTTCTGCACGTATTGCGTCTGCAGAGTCCCGTCCAGCAGAGCTGTTTAGGGTGGTGAGGGAGCTGGCGCAGGTGACCCCTGCGCCGAATCCCCTGCTTAACCCAACGACTACCTGCTGTGATGCATTTAATAACTTCTTTGCAGATAAAATCTCTCAGATAAGAGCCGACCTAGATGCCACTATTGTAACAGAAACAATGGACGAGGTGTCCAGCAACTCTGCCGATGTAATTATAATGGATCAGCTGCAATCTGTGAGTACCGATGATGTGGACAAGCTCCTTGGTAGTGTGAGGAAGACAACCTGCCCCCTCGACCCTTGCCCGTCTTGGCTGGCCGTCCAGGGAGGGGATGCATTGCGGAAGTTCCTGGTGAGCATCATCACTGCATCCTTCAGGGAAGGATATATTCCATCATGTTTAAAGGAGGCAGCTGTTAAGCCTATTCTGAAAAAACCTTCCCTGGACCCCCTGGCTATGAATAATTATAGGCCAGTCTCTTTATTACCATTTTTGAGCAAGGTGATCGAGAGGGCAGTTGCTCTTCAACTCCAAGCTGTCTTGGATGAAACCGATTACCTAGACCCATTTCAAACTGGCTTCAGGACAGGCTTTGGGGTTGAGACTGCCATGGTTGCTTTGACCGACGATCTGCGTCTGAGCATTGACAGGGGTAATGTGATCCTGTTGGTGCTCCTAGACCTCTCAGCGGCTTTTGATACGATAGATCACAGCATTCTTCTGGATCGCCTGGGGGAGTTAGGCATCGGAGGCACTGCTTTGCAATGGTCCGGTCCTTCCTCTCGGGCAGGACCCAGAGAGTGCTGCTCGGGGACAGTAGCTCCAGTAAAAGGGAGCTCACCTGTGGAGTACCACAGGGTGCTATTCTGTCCCCGATGTTATTTAACATCTATATGAAGCCGCTGGGTAAGATTATCCGGAGTTATGGAGCTGGGTGTTATCAGTACGCTGATGACACTCAGATCTATTTCTCCGTATCTCGTTCATCGGCCTTGAATTCTTACGGCATCTCTTCTCTCAATGAATGTCTTCGGGCAGTAATGGGCTGGATGAGGAAAAACAGATTGAGACTGAATCCTGACAAGACGGAGGTGCTCACGGTAGCGGCCCCGAAACCAAGAATCGAGTTGCAATCTCCAGTCCTGGATGGGGTCACACTCTCCTCCAGTGACTGTGTTCGCAGTCTAGGGGTGCTCCTTGACTCGTCGCTCCTGATGACAAATCAGGTAAATGCGACAGTCAGGAGCGCTTGTTTTCAGCTTCGGCTGATACGCCAGCTGCGCCCTTTTCTGGAAGTAAGGGATCTTAAGACCATTGTGCACGCGCTGGTAACCTCACGTCTGGATTTCTGTAATGCTCTCTACATGGGGCTACCCTTGTGCCTAGTTCGGAAATTACAGCTGGTACAAAATATGGCAGCCAGGCTAGTTTCTGGAACATCTAGTAGGGACCACATTACTCCAGTTCTGAGGTCCCTCCACTGGCTGGCTATCAGCTTCCGGGCCCAGTACAAGGTGTTGGTTATCACCTTTAAAGCCCTAAATGGCTTGGGCCCAAGCTATCTCAGGGACCGCCTTCTCCCTTATAATCCTCCCCGCGCTCTCCGGTCCTCTGGGAGGAATTTGTTGCAGTCACAAAGACCTAGGCTGGCGACTACCTCCCAGAGGGCTTTCTCGGCTGTCGCCCCCAAATTGTGGAACGGCCTACCCGACGAGATCCGCCTATTGACATCATTAGACAGCTTTAAAAAGGCTGTCAAGACGGTTCTCTTCGGGCAGGCTTTTCCGGCTTTTCCGGAATAGCTAACACCGGCCTCAGGAACCCCCTCTGGAGGTTGCTTTTGGATCTCCTAACAGATGCTGCCTGCTTAAAAGGATATTTAACATATTGTACTACATATTGATTTTAACTTGTATTGATTTTAACTTGCATTAATTTAATAATGTTTTAAGGGGAGGGAGGGATTTTGGGTTGTTTTATACTGTCTACCATTTTATCATTGTAAGCCGGCCCGATTGCTTGCAGAGGGGCGGGATATAAATAAATTTTATTATTATTATTATTATTATTATTAACAGTCAGGAAAATTTTCCTAATTTTCCCTGGTTCATGTCCTACTCTCTGGAGCAACAGAAAACAAGCATGCTCAATTTTCTACATAATATCCATTCAGATATTTAAAGATGGCCATTGTATCACCTTTTAGCACTTTATCACATGAGTATTGTAAAGCGAAATTGCAGCAGGATAACATTATCTTTGGTTGGTACTTATCACATGACATCATGCCTATCCCGTTGTTGCATTCTATTTAGTTATTGGTTCACATCTTTTCATTGCCAGGCAAAAACCTGTCAATGGCTGCAATATTGCTGCTGTTGGGCTATTGGTTTCTGGTGTGACCATCTGTTCTGCTGCAGTTGCACTATTACAGCAGCCATGCAGTGTGAGTGGATGTGGTTTGCTTCTCCCCCTATGGTTTTACTTCTGAGGAAACCTGCAAGTTACTTATAGGACTGCTGTCAGGCTTTTTTCCCTCCACTTAGAGCAGAAACTTGTAAAACTGTAGTCTTTCCTGAGGTGGCAAATGTAAACCTACTCAAGAGTAAACCTATCATTGAGTGGTATTCATGCATAAGACCATACAAACTGTCTAAAGTGTGGCTTGCTTTTCAGTAAATATGCACAGGACTGTGCCGCCATGCGCATAACGTTGTCAATGAGCTCTTACTTCTCCTTCCACTCTTAACCAGTTTGTGCCAAGCCCAGGGAATGTCTGCATGAGCTTTTTGCAGGCCTCCCTTTAAACAGTTGTCCCAACACCCACTGGGTCCTGGAGGGGAAGGAGAAGACCCCGAGGCAATCAACTTCTTCCACCAAAGAACTTTCCCCACAAACCCACGTGCTTCCCCCTCCCAGAGACACCCCTCCCATTGCAAGCACAGAGAAACAAGGAATACTGTCCCTCTCCAACTGGCTTCGAACCCCTTAATGGTAGGGTCCAGTAGGCGCTACCACGCCAGCACAGTGTTGTGTGTACTTACTCAAAGGCGCTTTTTGAGAACAGGGACAGTAACCCCAGTGGACACCCCTCACTCCATATCTGTATCTAACAATTGGCAGATATTAATAATTAGGTCAAACATGGTCTTCCGTGCAGTGTGGCCATTAACATAATCTGGGGAAATAGAAACCCAAAGACCAACATGCTAAATCAGGTATGTACTCCTGGAGGGGCCAAACCCAAATTCTAAAAAAGTGCTAATCTGCAAAGCAACAGAAGAGCAGCAGCTGCCAAAGCCTCAGACTAATCCTATTTCCTACCCAAAACCTGCAAACAACTCTTGTTAAGTTTTCCTCTCCCACACAAAGGAAGTTGCTTGCCACCTTTTCTCTCGCAAAGTATTCTTGCATCAAAATGGGATTAACATGCCCAGAGTACCTTTGTCTAACTCCGAGCAACACCAGCAAAGCATTGTTTTCTACTCAAGATTTCATATCCTAAAAGGCAAATATTCACTATATAAACCCCTTGAAAATTGTCTTCACTGTCTGTCAGTCCCCTTCCTATAACCATGCTGCCAGTTTGCTGACTGACTCTCAGAGTGCTGCTCTGAGACCCCTCCGTTCTGCTGGTTTCCCCTGCAACTGCACCTATTCAGGAAAAGGTGTCGTAGCGTGCATTGGAATCTCCCATTGCTACCCCCCATCTAATAATTCCCACTTTATTCATTAGTCTTGCTTGGTTGCTTAGTGTATGAATGTGTATGTATATGTTATTATTATTGCTTTCCAAATAAGGATTGTTATTGTACTATCTAGCTTTTGTCTCCTCCCTATTACCGGTACACAGAAGTTACAAGATCCTGCTATTGTTGCCCCCCTCTTTGCATAGCCACAATGAGTGTGTTAAATCCCCAATTTAATATTGATAGTTTGAGGGTTTCCCAGACCCCAAACAGATCAACATTTACCTTCTTCCACTGTGCTAGGACTTCTCCCATTCTCTAGGAATTCTCAAAGGTTATTGACAGAAGCTCTGAGATTATGAGCCTTATCACATGAGGCCAATAAAGCGCACTAGCAGCAGGATAATAGCGCCTTCAGTTGAGGCCTCCTACATGACCTCGTTGCTCTTCCATTACATGGGAGATCATTTTAAACATGATTCTTTTTACCAACAGAAAAAATCCAATAATAACCTCCTTTATCACTTCTGTTGCACTGTTTTCCTATGCAAAAGTTGCACTGTTTTCCTATGCAAAAGTTGCACTGTTTTCCTATGCAAACGTTCAATTGTGCTTCTCTACTGATTTTGGCTGGTCAGTGGGCATGCTTTGAGTGAGGAAATGGTATATGTCTGCAAGTTCCTTTACTACCCTTGGATGCAGTTTATCTAGCCCTGGATTTATTTAGAGTTGCTGTGTATTATTTCCACTACAGTTGTCCCTTCATATTCGCTGGGGTTTGGCTCCAGGACACCTCATGGATACCAAAATCTGTGAATACTCAGGTCCCATTATATGCAATGGCATAGCAAAATGGTGTCCCTTATATAAGATGGCAAAATCAAGGTTTGCTTTTTGGATTATTATTTTTTAAAGAATATTTTCAAGCTGTGAATACTTAAATCTGTGGATACAAAATCTGTGGATACGGAGGGACAACTGTACTTCTTTACCTGTTCTAGGTTGCAGCCCCTTTAGTGCATCATTTGTTCTATTTGTATCAGGTTAAGATTTGTAGCTGTCAGCTAAGAGCAGAAAATACATTTGCCTCTGGTTCTTCTTTCTCTCTCCCTCAGTTTGACTTTCCTCTTATTTTGTTAAAATATTTGTATGCAGCCTTTTGAGGCCAAGTCTACTCAGGGTAGTTTACAGAGTGAACATTTGAAATTGTTAAATATACAAATGCCATTAATTTTTCACTGCCCTTCTTTCTACTACATTTCTTCCTCTTCTGATACTTAGCCAGCAGTTGTTTCCGTTTGTTGTCTATTTTCTCTCTTTCCTTCTCTTCCTTTCTTCCCCTCTACCTTTTCATGTCACTGAAGGCTTTCTCCCTAGACAGGTCTTACTCTCATAGCTCCTAGGCAAGGGGAGCTGCTGTTGTCCATCCAACTAGAAGGCTGCAGTGTAACAGTGGCACAGGCTGCTCCAGTCCTATCTGCAAGTGGGATGAGACCCACTGGTGGATTCCAGCCCAAAGTCTGAGAAACAGTCTGTAACGTAATCATCTTTTTACCTGAATTAGAGATTTTCCCATCGCTTGCTGTCCCTGCATTTCCTGGAGCAACCAGTACCTGCTTCACATTTGGAGACTGTGCCAATTTCCAAGCCAGAGCATGTTCTCGGCCTCCACTGCCAATCACAAGCACTCGATCTGCCATCTGGGGGTAAAGAATAAGAAATGATGTGTCATTTACAGGACTACCACACAGTGATGTAGACTCAAGTCAATTGACCCAGACTCAAGTCGTGTCAATGACTCGACTTGGACTCGACTCAACTCGACTATAAATGATGCACTGACTCAACACGACTTGTGACTTGCGTATTTTTAGCAGCTGACTTGCTGGCCTTGGTCCAGTAACATAACACATTCATCCAGAACGTTACGGAACAGAAAACAGAATAGGTTTTCCTGCTTTGAACAATGCTTCAGTGATCTCACTGCTTTTTGCTTACTGGTCATGTGACAGAAACAGTAACAGCAAATTATTAGGCAATGGGCTTGAGGTTGAAGGATCCTTCTAAAGCCTTTCAAAAGCTTTAGAAGGCTCCTCCAATGTGCAGCAGGGACAGGTTGTTAAGCAGACCTCAACCCCCACCTCAAGCCCATTGCCTAACACGTTTGCTGATAATTTATTTTTTCTGAAACTAACTTTGTGCACACCCTCTTGGTTTTCTAGTTACTGAAACTCTAGCCCCACCCCTTTTTTCTGTTAAAGTTGGCTCCCAGACTTGAGACTGGACTTGAAGTTTGAAGGTACAGACTTGAGACTTGGAGTAAAAGACTTGAATACACCACTGCCACCACAGTTCCTCAGTCCTGAACATTTTTATTTGGCAGTGAATCCAAATCATTGGATGGAAAGTTATTCACTGGATGGAAACTTATTGTATGGAAATTATTTCATTATTTAAAACATATTAATTAACAGATAATGTATCTAGCACTCATAACTCTCCCGTCCCCCATTTATTTACACAATAAGCCTGTGAGGTAAGTTAAAAACTGAAAATGCACAACTGGCTCAGGATGAACAATGCTTTTCCTGAGAGGCAAAACCCTTTATTATTTTCTTAATTTTATAATTTTGTTTGTGGTTTTAGATTGTGTGCCATAGGCAGGTTTTTCCTGAGAGGCAAAACCCTTTATTATTTTCTTAATTTTATAATTTTGTTTGTGGTTTTAGATTGTGTGCCATAGGCAGGTTTTTGTGTTTATTGTAGATTGTTGTTTTTCTTTTTTGTAAAGCGCTATGTAAAGCTTATGGCACTATATAAATAAATGTAATAATAATAATAATAATAATAGTACTGTATTCAGTCAGGCTTTGGGCAACTGTCTGGTTACTGAGGAAGGAGGTTTTAAACATGTGGATGCTCAGTCCCCCCCCCCATTGATGGGTTTTGCAGTGTGTTTTAATTGTTTTGAATTCTGCTTTTAATCTACTTGTGTTTTAATATATTCATTGGTTTGTTTGACCTACTTATCAGGTCCAAAGCTCCTTATACAGTACAGATGGCCAAACATTAATTACTGGTAAAGCCTCCATCCTGAATCGATGGGCTGAACATTTTCAAAGTCTCTTTTAGTGCCAACCAAGTAGTCCAAGGCTCAGCTATCCAACATATGATACAAAAACTGATGAAAAATGAATTGGACATAGCTCCCACTTTGGAAGAGACCCTTAAGGCCATACAGTAGATGAAAAACGACAAGACAGCTGGGATTGATGGAATCCCACCTGAAGTTTGGAAACACGGAGGTCATGCACTCCACGATAAATTCCACGAACTCCTTGTGAATTGCTGGGAAAAAGGGGAACTGCCATCAGATCTCTGAGATGCAGTCATCATCACCCTGTACAAGAAAGGCATAACACTGCTCTCGATAACACTATCGAGGCATAACACTGCTCTCTATTGCTGGAAAAATCCTTGCAAGGGTACTCCTGAACAGATTAGTTCCTGCTGTTGCAGAAGAACTTCTCCCTGAAAGCCAATGTGGCTTCAGAGCCAATAGGAGTACTACAGATATGGTATTTGCCCTTAGACAACTGCAAGAAAAATGTAGGGAGCAGAACAAGGGTCTCTATGTAACATTTGTCGACCTCACCAAAGCCATCAACACTGTGAGTAGAAAAGGTCTGTGGCAGATCCTGGAAAGACTAGGATGTCCCCCAAATTCCTTAAAATGATTATCATGCTACACGAGGGCCAGCTTGGTCAAGTCAGATATGGTGATGCTCTTTCAGAGCCCTTTCTAATAACTAATGGAGTGAAGCAAGGTTGTGTTCTTGCGCCAACTTTATTTACAATCTTCTTCAGCATGATGCTCCAAAGGGCTATGGCAGAGCTTGAAGAAGAGGACGGCATCTATATACGTTACCGTACTGATGGTAGCTTGTTTAACTTAAGCCGTCTGAGGGCTCACACTAAGACTCTAAACTATCTAGTCCGTGAGCTGCTCTTCGCTGCTGCTGCTGCCCTTGTTGCCCACACAGAAGCAGCTCTGCAACACCTAACATCCTGCTTTGCAACAGCTGCAGAGCTGTTTGGGCTGGAAGTCAATCTGAAGAAAACAGAAGTTCTTTACCACCCTGCACCACAGGATGAACACCACCATCCCCACATTGCTGTCAGCAAATCTGTGCTCATTTCCGTTCTGCAGTTCACCGACCTGGGAAGCATCATCTCCTCAGATGCCAAGATTGATAAAGAGATCGATCACAGATTAGCAAAGGCATATAGCGCATTTGGAAGACTTTACAAAAGAGTCTGGAGTAATAAACACCTGAGGCGAAGCACAAAAATCGGCGTGTATAGAGCCATTGTACTGTCTATTCTCCTTTATGGATCTGAAACATGGGTCACCTATCACCACCACCTACGACTCCTCGAACGCTTTCATCAGCACCATATATGCACAATCCTAAATATACACTGGACTGACTATGTGACGAATGTTGCTGTCCTTGAGCAAGCAGGGATCACCAGCATTGAGGCCATGATATTGAGAACGCAGCTGTGCTGGGCAGGGCACATTTCTAGGATGGAGGATCATCGCCTCCCAAAAATAGTACTCTACGGTGAACTCGCCATGGGTCAGCGCAAGAGCAGCGCTCCAAAAAAACGATACAAGGACTCCCTGAAACAACACCTCAGGCTCGGCCAAATTGATCACCAACAATGGTCCGCCCTGGCCTCACATCGGGAGGCATGGAGACGCACTATCCACAATGCTGCAGCCTTATTTGAGAACTCACGCCAAACAAGTCTTGAAGAGAAATGACAACGCAGAAAGAATCACAACCCGGAAACATCACCCAAGGAAACCTTCTGCTGTGCTTTCTGCAACTGGACTTGTTTATCTCGGATTGGCCTTTTTAGTCATCAGTGTGCTTACAGAAAGCACGGGATGAGTCCTTCCTGAATCTTCATTTGTGAAGAAAAGCCAGAGAGAGAGAGAGAGAGGTTTGTCCTTTAGTTGCAATTTTTTCTTGCACCATGTTGTGTTCCCTTGAGCTTCATTTTGGAGAGAAAGGTGAAATAAATAAATAAACAATGAACTTCAAGCTGTAAAGAGATTTCAAAGCAGAAGGGATTCCAAAGTGGGCAAACAAATTTGCCCCTTCAGATCTAACTGGACTCTCAGCAACTAGTAAATTATAGCAGCTTTCTGAAGTTACCCACTTTCAACATTTCAGAATATTGATTGGAAGAATGATATTTCATGCTTCTGGAAACTCTGCCTTTGGCACATACCTGAACTGATCTGCACACAACCAACATGCACACATTGGTCAGTACTGTACCTTGTGGAATAGTCATCAGACGAAATAACCTTTTTCTGGGCATTCTTTTTCAGGCAATAATCACTTGCTATCACAAAATGAAAAATGTATTTTATTGAAAACTTCATAACAAATGAAGCTATGTTGTATAGGAAGAACAGTGCAATCAGCTCTCCCAATAATATATTGTAGACACACAATTTTGACTTTACTTCATAACACTTTCATCCAGTGACCTTTTTGAGATGAATTGGGAACAACCTATCATAAATGCCAATAGATGGGACGGGGGGGGGGCACTCAATGAATGTGACCTTTAAGAAATACACTATTGACATTATACAGTCCTTGGCTTTGCCCGTCAAATACATTAATTTAAGTACTGTGAAATGTATCAGCGTTTCTAAGGTGGGGTCACAACTCTTTTTACATAAACATTATTCAGCAAATTCAAAACAAAGATAATCTATAGAACTCAGAGGTGGGAAGATGACTTTCTAGGGAAGATATAACTAAGCAAAATGCCCCTAGCTTATACAGTATGAAATGTGATCATAGCATCGGAAATAACAACTTGATGGGAAGTACTGTATTTTGAAATGAATACTGTGATAAATCATTTCAAAATCAGTTTTATTCAGAAATTATATACTGTACTGACAACTACAAAATTCGTCGGAGGGCCAAAGGCTGAGGGTGACTGTATTAGCAGACACATATTCTCAGGTATGCATTCCCCACCCCCAGTTCTCCCACACAGAAATAATTTAAGCTGTTATATGAAGAGAACTGTTACCCTTTGTCACAGCTGACACCATCTTGGGCTGGTGGACTGTGCACATGTGTGCGTGCGTACATGCTTAGGGCCCCAATTCCAACATCCTTGAGCAGCATTTTACATAAGAATTATTTATCAAAGTTAAATGAACCGCAGCAAAACAATGTTGTTTTGTTTGAACCTGAAACTGCAAGCCCCACATTTCACAGATGAAAACTGGGACAGGAGAAACCAAGCAACATCAGAGTATGGTCAAGATGGGAAAAGTTATTTATGGGGGAAAACACACAAGCTAGGAGAGGCTGCAGCAGTTTGATTTTGCCTGAGCCTACTGAGAAGGGCATGACTCTGCTCACTCCTCTCCTCTGCTGAGTTAATTTTGTGCAACCTATTTTTGCTTTTAGGAACTCAGTTTGCAGCAACTGAAGTAAGTCAGGGACAAAGGGGGCAAGTGGGAAGAAGAAAGGGAAACTGGGCCATTTTAAAAGCAGCTGAAAAAGTGGAATGACAGAGGATTAATTGGAATTGCCCCTGGCATATAGGAATAATTGGAGAGGGCATGGAACTGCAGTGGGAGGCAAGCTGGAAGTTGAGGCCTTTAACTAGGTACTGGGAGCTGGGTTTGTGCTTGGAACAGTTCACATATATTAATTTACTCAGTTTTTATTTTGCCTCTTCTCCATGGAGCTCAAGGTGGCCTATATTGCTTGTATCTTCCAATTGCATTCTCCCAACAATTCTTATGAAGCAGGTCAATCAGAGAGATAACTGAGACTAGCCCAAGGTCATCCAACAAACTTTGTGGTTGTGCGGAGATTTGACCTTGGATCTCTCATGTTCTCCTTTGGCTGTCAAAGGATCCCCTTCCCCCTTGACAAGCACACAGTTCCTTATATCACACATTAAAGTGAATTCATATCTCCATCCAGAGAAATATTCAAGGATTGGATAAGTACCAATGTTGGAGCCTGTGCAACTTTCCTCCATATCTGAGAAATCTGAATGGGCACAGAAACAAGTGTGTCAGAGCTTGACAAGAGTTTTACAGCATCCATTTTGTGGGAATGAAGATACATATGTACTAATATTACTATACAGATCATAACAAATTACTTGTAGATGTAAGTAAACTGTTTCACTGAGTTACTCCATTAGCATTTTTACAAAGAAACCAAGATTACTACCTGTACTGCTTTGCAAAATGGAGTCCCAATCCTGTGCTGTCCAAGAACCAGTACTGCCTGTAAACTTCTTAGTACTTTCCAGTGCTCAGATACACAAGTCCTGCCTAGAAACTGTTGAGCAACAAACTCCTAGCTGTTGCTGCCCACTTCTCTTTGGTTTTCTATCCATCCAGATTCAACATCTTGGCAAGTTTTTCTATACAGTATTTTCAGGTAATGGACACAGCTCCTGGGGCTTGCCCAAGATATTTTTTGCCAGAAGCAGAGTAGCAATTACCCAAATCAAGATGTGCAGCACCAAAAGTCAGCCAATTTATTTTGGCATATAAGGGAGAAAGTTCCACATGCACACCTTCCCATCGCTGGCAGTAAAAACAAAAACACACGAAAGCATGCACAAAATATTGTTAATTGTTATGAAGTATGTAACAAGCGTAACCCTTTCATAACATCCAAAAGCCTCTTCCCTAATGTCCAGATCTGACAAAACTAACTGAGAAACTGAAATAGTGCTACTCTGCCTTAGGGCCCATTTAAACAGTGAAAATAGCCCTCATGGAATGCACTGCGAATACTACCTGTCTAAACAGGTTTGTGCACCAATCCACACTATTCGGAATGAGGGGGGCTGAAAATGGCAAAAACAACAGGGTAAAAGCCTTCACAGATTTCCCCGTACTTTTTCAAAAACCGTGAGGGGTGTGTGCATTCCTGCTCATTTGGACTATCGAACAACAAAAAATCTGAAAGGAAGCACAAAGCTGATTAACCAGGTGAGAGCGGGAGTGGGGCTTGCTAGCATGGTAAACACCCACTGCTGCCATGTTGGATTTTCGCCTTAGCACTCACTAAGGTGATAAAACAAGATGAATATTTTCTGTTTTGCTGTCCTATAAATTGGAAAATTACTCTATCACACCAGCATACCTTGAGATTACTTTTTTTTAAAAATGGCAGTGGTAAAGAACGAACACAAAGCGAGACTTATGGGGGCTTCCAAGGCCAGAAAAATTGTTTAGACATGATGCTGCTGCAGCAAGATACCAATACCATGAGTTACGTTGGATTTTCCCCCTCGTGTAGATGGGCCCCTAGCCTATAGCCCCTCTACCCAGTCTTTTGCCCCCTCCCCTTTCTGTAAATGGGTCTCTCAATAAAGAGCATAGCCAGGTAGTTGCAAGCATAAAAAACGTACATTTTTACATGTCCCAGGCTGTCTTTCTCCTGGTTTTTCTCTCCCTGTTATGACTCAGCTTTATGTTATAAACTTGATACTTGCAGGAATCACCTGGAAGATTATCAGGTCCTCCCAGGCTATTGATCAGTCCGAGTTTCCTTCTGTTGGAGCTGCCCAGCCCCCTTGGTGTGACAAACTTTTATTTCTCTTTAGTTGTGAGCACAGTCAAAATAGGACTTAGCCATATTACATCTGCAGGAACTCTCCCCATAGGCTGCTTTAGTGAATTATTCTTATGATCCTGATCCATCTTAGCCAAATTTATGTTCATTTTATTTTTTAAAAGCAAGCAATTAATTTTAAAATTCACCACACTCAGTTCTTTAAGTAATATGTTGGGCTCAATCCAAAGTAGAGTAGAGCTATTGACATGAATGTCCTGCGCATTTCATTTCTACACAGAATAATGTTGGATTTACCCTACTGAGTTGAAAATGGGCATTGATTTAGCTCTTTCCCCAGACTGAAGAGTGTCCTCACTCATGCACTGGGTTGCATGGTAAATACATTGTATTTGCTGTTTTTAAAAAAACACTGTAAAAAAGTGGCCCATTCTTCTCCATATATCTATATCTATCTACACACACACGTAAGCTTGTATACTCAGGTGTGCTGGCTAGAGTTAGAACACATTAATGGTGTTGGTGCAGCATCTGAAATACAGTTGTCCCTCCATATCCACAGATTTGGTATTAATGGTTTGAAAATATTATTTAAAAATAATAATCTAAAAAGCAAACCTTGATTTTGCCATCTTACATAAGGGACACCATTTTGCTATGCCATTGCTTATAATGGGACTTGAGTATTCAAATGATAATAGTAATTATGCTAGTCTTCACTCTTCATAATTCTTACAGACCAGTCATGACAGAATTTTGCTACAGCATCCCAGGAAAGGGATATAATCAGTTTTAGTAGAAATCAATCTTAAGAGTAAAACAAAATATTATTGTGGTTCTGCTCACATGTAAAAAAAGCATTATTCATTTTCATTATTTTCCTTCATCTAAATATATCATGCTTGATTCAGAGTTCGTTCTCTCACACCATAATAAATGTAAATTTTAGAGACAAAAGCGCAATAAATTTCCCCAGATGCCAGTCTCTTCTAAAAATAAAAAAATATTTTATCTTAGGACTTCATTACAAACCTCATTTATATTAAGAAATGTAAATATAACTTACCAAATGTTTAAGTTGTTTTGAAATTTACAAAAATCAGTTTCAGTGTTCTCTCTTCTAAATTGTAAACAGCAGTACTAAAAACAAATTCCTTAACAGATGTCAGATTAAGTTATATGAATATCTGGCTGAGAAACAAAATGTTTGGCTGAAAGAAAGCATTCGTCTAGATTGCTGACATAATGCACTGCCTGACATTCCGTCTTCTTGTGACCAATCACATAAGAGGAAGACAACAGAACATTTGCATTCATTGAATTGTATGATTCAGCTCAAATGATCTTATATAAAACTAGAGAAATATACACATTTGACAAGAGAAAGAAATAAGGAACAAACATATATCTGTAAAAAGTAAAGATTCTAAGTAAACAAATTTGGATAGGATCCCAAACTATCAGAGATGAACATAATAATTTTACAGTTGAATATATATTGCAAGATTTATTTTCCAAAGATAGCAAGTACTAGTTAGTCAGCCAAACACACAGATACAGTTGGAATAAGTTTCAGTTTTTCTGTCTAAAACATCTGATGAACAGGGCAACAAGCTGATGCCCCAAGAAACCAGGTTTTATTTTAGTGCTGGAAATGTTTCAAAAACTTGCAAACATTGTTACAAGAAGGGCCTCCTCTGTCATCCTGAAATTCTTGATCAAATAATTAGGGTTGCATTACAGCACAGTCCAACTGGTTTTTGTTAAGTGGTGATTCTAGAACAGGGGTGGGAATTGTGGAGTCCTCTAAAAATGCTGTTGGACTAGAACCTCATCAGTCCTAGTTAGCAAAACCCCTGATAAGGAATGCTGGGAGTTTCATTTCATCACCTGGACAGCTATACAATTCCCACTCTTACTCTAGAACAGGATCCTAGTGAACAAATCACTAATCTAAGCATTAACAGCCTTTTTGCCCTATTGTGGATGATGGTTGGGGACTCCGCTCATCTCCCCCAAGACAACAAGGCAAGGGAACTGCAACGCCACTGCTAATTCAAATTCAGACAGCTCAGGAAGGGAGAAGTTGAGCAGGGGGTGGGAGATACACCAACAGAATCCCTAATCTGTTCCTGCCACTCACCTTCAAAAACACACACTTGAATGCAACAGACTGTGGCATGGCGCACCTAGGGGTTGTCTAGAAAACGCCTCATAAAATGCAAGGAGAATACCTTTTGTCCCAATGGGATCCTTTGATAATTCGACATATAGGGAAAGAGGAGGACCAAAAACTCCAAGTACCCTTTGCGACTTTCCCCATATTTAAAAAAAAACCTCCAAAGAAATGCACATTCTTGCTTGTTCTGACAACTGATCCAATTTGTTACACAGTCTAGAGAGGGCAAAACTCTACATCTGATTGGTTGAAAATGCACAGGCATGGGCTTGCTGTCAAGCGCTAGGAATCGTGCACTTTTTATAGTAATAATAATAATAATAATAATAATAATATTTATTTATACCCCGCCCCTCTGTTAAAACAATCGGGGCGGCTTACAAAAATTAAAATACAATACAGATAAAAATCCCTAAACACCCCCCACCCCCACCCACGTTTTTTACACATTTATTTTTTAAAACTGTCAAAAGGGAACTGCAACAACTGGAAACACCAAGGAGAGTGGCCGCCATGAGGAAGAGAGACCAAGCTGCCCGCCCTTCACCCATCCTGACAGCAGCAGTGGCCTCCAATTCCAGCTGCAACTGAAGGGAAGGAGGAGCCACCTGGCCAGCTGCTGATTGCGGAAAAGAAAGAGAAGGGTAGCTCTTTGCTGTTCGGGCTTCATCTCACATTTCCTGAATGGGTTGCTCCTTCTCTCATGCCTGTCCCACACCCTCCAAAGCCCACTAACATCGAGCTCGGCAGACAAGCATGACAGAAGGAGCAGCCCAGCTGGGGAAGGCAAGCTGAAGCTGGAGCAGTGAAGAGCTGCCCCCCTTTTCCTTCTCCACAACCGCGGCTGGCCAGGTGGCTCCTCCCATGTCTTTGCAACCCAAATCGGAGACCGCCACCAAGATGGGTGAAGGGTGGGTGGCTCTTCTCCTCTTCCTCGTGGTGAGCACGCCCTCGTTGTCTCCAGGTGTTGCTGGGTTCCCTTCGCACTCCTTGCCTCCAACCACACAAAACAATAATACAGCCACAATCTTGATTCACAGCCATGTGAACATCACAGCGGAGAGCTCGCATACTATTGTTTTTGCCAAAACACCATGGAGACAAAAGAATGCTGCTGCGAATTGCCTATAATGCACAGGTATGTGCATTATCTCTCCTCGTATAGACAAGCCACTCGTGAGAGAGATGGAATCCCAACAGACCATTGCAACTCCACCCCCCACCCCTCAGGCCTCACCTGCTGCTGTACAGAGAACCCAGGCGGACAAAGCTGGGAAAAGGTAAACTCCCCCCCCCCACTTTATCCAGCCAGGTCTTGTTATGCAAGCCAGGTCAGCATTCTCATTCAGGATCAGATCCTGGATGGAGAGTGTTTTTTCCATTTACTGACCTGGCATTGAGACAAACAGCATCACTTTCAGCCCAGGGGGGGCTGTTGCCAAGGCTATTCTCACTATTTGAAGATGAGGGCAGTTTAGGGGCAACAAACTCCCTCTAGCTTTCCCTTCTCCCAAAGTTATGGTATTGTCTCCCCACTCAGTAGCTCCCTCTGGTTATTGTGGTAATGTCTACTCCCTGGATCAGTTCTTCTCCCATACTCCCCCTATACCTCATCTTTGTTTTTTACCACTGGCCAGGACCGGTTTAAGGAATTTTGGGCCCCCCTGCAATGCTTTATTTGGGGGGGGGGCATATGTTTATCTCAGGTCAATGTAACCTAACTCAACCTAAGCTATTCACAGTACAGGATGTTCAGATTATTACTAATAATGTTTTTGCAGGAGGAGGATTACTACTATGGGGGCCCCCACAATGATGGGGCCTCCTGCGGATGCTGATGCCACCGGTGCCTTAAACCGGCCCTGCCACTGGCAGGCCAAGGTATTTTAAAGGCCATGACTAAAATTCTTAAACACACTCCTCTACTCTCCCACCAGGGGGGCTGGCCTTTTTACTCGCTCTACCCCCCAAAACAGCTCCTCTTTGGAGTCACCCCCTTTGGTGGACCCGTCACCTCAGGTAGCCAGCTTTTATGCCCTTGCAAGAAGGGGACAGGTGGAGCTGACTAGCTGGTACAGTACCTGGGGGCCTGGTCCTGCTGGGAGCAGATGTCAGGCTGCAGTCCACAGGGAAAGAAAGGTGAGAAGGGCAGACCACCAGCAGCAGTAGACAGGCAGACAGGCAAAAAGCCTCTCTTCTCTCTGAGGTGTGGTGGTGGTGTCAATGCTGGTTCCCCCGTTACTCTGCTGATTCCTTCTAATTCTTCCTAAGGACTTATTCTTCCAAGCACTAATTCTTCCAAGGACTTGTTGCAGTGTCCTGGGCCTTTCACACTACACAGTTATAGCACTATGGATTCTGCTTCAACTGTCATGCCATCCTATAAACCAGTGGTTCTTAACCTGTAGTCTGGGGACACCCAGGGGGGCACAATGTCCTCACAGGGTGGTCCGTGAAGGGTTGAAGCCTGCTTGGCCCACCTCCTCCCTGCAGTGGAGCAGCCGTGTAACAGGAGCCAAGGCAAAAGGCTGGTTGGCTTGACCTGCACATTGTTCTTCAATCTGCTCCAGCCACAAATTTGCAGGAAGAAGCAGGAGAAAAGTCTTCCCTCCCCCTCCAGTGCCTCAGAGGGAAGATTTAATGGATGGTGCAATTGTATTGTTGTTGTTGTTGTTGTTGTTTTAAATCTTCAGTTAAGTCTTGGGGGTCCGCAGCAACAAAAGATATTTAAAGGGGGTCCCTGGTAAAGAAAAGGTTCAGAGCCACTGCTATAAACTCTTGGGGTTTGCCGTTTAGGGAGGGATATTTTGAATTCTCAGCCAGAAAGCTCTAGTGCTTCACCAGCTACTAATGCCAGCAGGCCATAGGATGTTGCCATGGCAGTTAAAGTAGCATCATAGTGCTATACTTGTGTAGTGTGAAAGGACCCTGGTAATTCGCAAGGCTTTCACACACAAGTCTATAGATGCCTCTAACACATCAACCTGACTCGCATCTGTTCTGTAATCCGCATGAGTGAAGAATTGTGTTGAGAAACTAAGGGCCTAAATCTTATTGGTCAGTCTCACATCACAACGGTTTCCATTGCAGCCACTGTGCAAAAACTACGTCTCCCACAACCCCAAGCGGCACAAGAGGCGGCCTGTGTAGTTCGCCCTGGGGCTGTGCAGGCGGGGTTGTGTTGACAGCTTCCTCGGGAGCCTGTTTAAAGAAAGGTCGGTGGCTGAAGGATAAAAAGGCTAAATATGCGAAAGACAGCAGGCAAGAGCGAGCGAAGGGTTGAAAAGAAAAGTGAGGCGGGCCGAGCTGGAGGGGCAAAGTCTAGGGGGAGTTTTGCTTGTGGGACGGTGGAGAGAAAATGGTAGGAAAAGGTCGGGATCTGTTCAGATTCTCAAGTATTAAATCCCCCGGGGAGGTATTATATTATACAGTACTTTTCTTCAATGGAATATGCCACTGAGGATACAAGATCCAAGCTGCTATTTTTTTTACGTTGCCTCTGTGGCTTTTCAAAAATCACTTTAGAGCTGATGGAAGATATATATATATATATATATATATACACACACACACACACATATATATATATATATAATTTACTAGCATAGCTTGTGTTGCCCTTCTTCACAACCTTTAAAAACACCTCTTCTGACAGAAGAATTTGGGGATGTACTGTAATCATATACTGATTTTCCTGCATTGAACTCCATGGGAATCCTTTCTAAATCGACTAGTGGGGACTATACTAGTATCAAGCTTAGGGGACTTGGTAAGAGCTGGAACAGAGTACACTGTAAGGGACTGATCTGACAAAAAGAGAAATTATATTTTTTTAAAAAAATCCATTTCATTATGTAATCTGTACTATATAGAATATCTAAAAGGATAATAAAGCTTGTTTTAATGTAAAGTGCCATGTACATAGATGATGCTGTTTAAATAAACTATAATCATCATCATAATCATCATCATAATATAACCAAGGAAAATTCACTCTGTTTGCAGATACTGACATTGTTTCTAACAATCCTGGAGTAATAGCACGTGAAATAAATGCTGTTTCTCTTATAATTGTACATGCTGCTTTGAGTCCCAAGTTGGGGGGAAAGTGGGATAGAAATAAAGATCTCTCTGGCTTTTCTTCGCAAACGAAGATTCAGGAAGGACTCATCCCGCGCTTTCTGCAAGCGCACTGATGACTAAAAAGGCCAATCCGAGATAAACAAGTCCGGTTGCAAAAAGCACAGCAGAAGGTCTCCTTGGGTGATGTTTTTGGGTTGTGATTCTTTCTGCGTTGTCGTTTCTCTTCAAGACTTGTTCGGCGTGAGTTCTCAAATAAGGCTGCAGCATTGTGGATAGTGCGTCTCCATGCCTCCCGATGTGAGGCCAGGGCGGACCACTGTTGGTGATCAATTTGGCCAAGCCTGAGATGTTGTTTCAGGGAGTCTTTGTATCGCTTTTTTGGAGCGCCCCTCTTATGCTGACCCGTGGCGAGTTCACCGTAGAGTAGTATTTTTGGGAGGCGATGGTCCTCCATCCTAGAAACGTGCCCTGCCCAGCGCAGCTGTGTTCTCAGTATCATGGCCTCAATGCTGGTGATCCCTGCTTGCTCAAGGACAGCAACATTCATCACATAGTCAGTCCAGTGTATATTTAGGATTGTGCGTAGACAGCGCTGATGAAAGCGCTCGAGGAGTCGTAGGTGGTGGCGATAGGTGACCCATGTTTCAGATCCATAAAGGAGGATTGACAGTACGATGGCTCTATACACACTGATTTTTGTGCTTTGCCTAAGGTGTTTATTGCTCCAGACTCTTTTGTGAAGTCTTCCAAATGCACTATATGCCTTTGCTAATCTGTGATCGAAATAAAGATAATAATAATAATAATAATAATAATAATAGATCTCAATTTACCTCAAATGCAATGCATTCAACAGACTTACAAGCCACAACTCTGTGTATGGGCTTTTTGTTCAATCTACTTCCAATTCAGTACTAGAGCAAAGCAGGACTAAATAAATACATAGCCACTTCAATTTTTTTGCCTTGCATATGTGGACAAGAAATATTCTTCCAAAAGGAATATACCAGGTTTTAATGTGTGTGTACATGCCTTCTAGTTGCCTGTTGACTTACATTAGCCCCATGAATTTCATAGGGTTTTCTTTAGCAAGGAATACTCAGTGGTGGTTTGCTGTTGCCATCTTCTGAAATACAACCTATTAATATTCCTTGGTGGTCCCCCATCCATGTAGTAACCAGGCCTGACCCTGCTTAGCTTTACAAGATCAGACAGGATCTAGTGCCTTCACACAGCATTCTAACACTGACATTTTAGCAACCATTTGCCCCCCAGAGTTGCAGAGAACAACTTTCTCTTGAATCTTATCTTATGAAATCCAAGACTCAATTTCATGAGGAAATAGGCCAAATGAAGCAAAAATAAAAAAATGCACATAATTGAGAATATGCTGAATGCCATTCTCTCACTGTTTAGTAACTACAACCATTCTTTTGCATCTGATTTTCTGGTGAAACTTAATGGCAAGAACGCTCCAGCATCTCCAGACTAAAGGAATTATGCACAGCAAATCAGAACACAGCTAGAACAAATTATATTTTCTCCTATTTCTGTTTCTTTCTCCTTGTTTAACTTAAATACAAAATTACAAAATCTGGTAGTTATTCTGACTTAATTTTTTGATTCATATCTATTGCCCTCCCAAAATAGAATCATAGAATCATAGAGTTGGAAGAGACCACAAAGGCCATCCAGTCTAACCCCCTACCATGCAGGAACTCACAATCAAATCATTCCTGACAGATAGACATCCAGCCTCTGTTTAAAAACCTCCCAAGAACAAGACACCACCACACCGAGGCAGTGTATTCCACTTCCGAACAGCTCTTACTGTCAGAAAGTTCTTCCTAATGTTTAGGTGGAATCTCTTTTCCTGTAGTTTGAACCCACTGCTCCGTGTCCTAGTCTCTGGCGGGAAAAAGTTACCAGTTTTACATTTGAAGAATTTTCTACTAGTCATTTAATTAATAGTTATTTGTTGATAACCATTTATATTTTTGATGAGACTGTTCATTTCCCCCATAGTCTAAAAGAAGCTGACAGAAGGCTTCAGCACTGTCAAGACATGCAGAATGACCATGTTTCATATAGAAGAATGGAAGGTAAAATGCTCTCATCCTTCTCACTTTATTGTTAAGAATATTCCATCATTTGTTTTCTAAATCAATTATTGACCAAGAGTGCAAGATTCCTGATATGGTTTCATACTTTTAATGCATTCATCACATATTCAATCAGTCATTTGACTTTTACTCAATTACATTGAGCATGATATATATTTGGTGGTAGCGTGAGGGCAAGCTGTGCCCTTAATAATTAGGAAACAATTTACAAACTCAGTGTTAAGAGAAAACCTCTAAATCTGAAAATATGAAACACAGGGTAGATATGGGACTGGCAAAAAAAACTTTGTAGGGTATCCTTGCCTCCTAGCAAGAAATTCTTTCTGGTATTTATGTCTGACTGCACATTTTGCCTCCATTTCTTTTAGCACTTACTACTTGAGTTATTAGACGGTGTGATTCTTCTAATACTGTACTAACAAACCTGGCTGAACATAGCTTTTTAAAAAATGCTCAAATTTCATTGGATAGTGTGGAAACAGAATCTGGCAAGCATGTTTATAAAGCTGGGGTGGGTAAAGTATAGCTCCCATGCTGTTTAGGGTTCTTCAGTGTGTCCCCCTCCCCTCAGATTTGAAAATTGGGGAGGGTGTGGCCTGTCAAGATCTGAGACAGGTCAATAGTGGACAAATGTACTCCCTTCCCATTGATAAAGTGTACTGCATAAGTGCTTAGCCTCTGGATTATTTGTTAACTTCAACAGAATATTTGTTAATGTTGATTGTCTAAACTAACTCACAGAAAATAAACCATAATGACATAGATCTTTAAATAGTTGTATCTAATTCACTTAAATTCCATTTTTGAACTTGTTCAGATTTGTAACTGTAGCTACACTGAATAGCTATGAAGTGGCTTTGTGTGATGCTGATGAGAAAAATACAGTGTCGTATCTGGATATGTTCAGTGCTGGTCCCAAAGAAACACAATCCAGCTGCACATTGCTTTGATTATGGCTGTCGACCACTGTCAGATCACAGGCGTAAGAACATCAAAGACTCTTACAGGCTTCTTAAACTTCAGGAAGGTTGTTCACTGGATGATGTTAGAAATTTATACCGAGACCTTGCCAAGCAATATCACCCAGATAGTGGATCAGCTACAGCAGATTCTGCAACTTTTGTGCAAATTCAGGAAGCATATAAAACTGTGCTTAATGATATTGCTGAGAAAATGAAATCAAGAGAAAAGACAGAGGAGGATGAGGAAGACAGATTCAAATCTAAAGCACCACAACACAGACACTATTTAAGTTTTGAAGGTATGGGTTATGGTACTCCAAGTCAAAGACAAAAACAATATATGCAGTTTAGAGTTGATCGGGCTTCTGAACAGGTCATGGAATACCGAAAGCAGATCATGGAGAGTCAACTTGCTATGAGTGAAGCTATGTTAGCTAAAGATGTACGGCAAAGTAAGAAAGCAAAGATCACCCAAGCAATTGAACGATTGGTTGAAGACCTTATTCAGGAGTCCATGGCAAAAGGAGATTTTGATAACCTTAGTGGTAAAGGAAAGCCATTGAGAAAATTCTCAGATTGTCCACATATTGACCCTATGACTCACAACCTGAACCGGATCCTGATAGACAATGGATACCAACCAGAATGGATTCTCATGCAGAAAGAAATACGGGAAACTATTGAAAAACTAAGAAAGGATATGGTTATTTCTAGGAAGAAACTAGGAGACCCAATGACGCCACAGAAAGAGAAAAAATGGAAGGAAGTTTGTGAACAGTTTATAGATGATGTCAAGGCATTAAACAAACGAATTAATGATTTCAACTTAGTTGTTCCCATTCTCAGCAGACAGATGGTGCATTTTAATGCAGAGAAAGAAATTGCACGTGTGCAAGAGCTCCACAAAATCCAGGTGGAAAAAAAGACTGGAAATGACACAAAGAAAACAGAAAACAAAAGTGGCGGACCACCTGATGTTAAAACCAGTTTTTTAAAATGGATCACTCTTATTTTGAAGTAGAATTCAGTAAATAATGCTTTGATTTCTCTATGAAATACAAATCCTTACAAAAGACCTTAAGTTTTCCCCCCTTCTATTTTACTGTTGAAACAATCTCTAGATCAAACATACAGTAAGTGAGCTTTGTTGTGGAAGGACAGGATTAAATAAAACACACTTCTATCAGCAAGCCTTGGTTTTGTTGCCATTCCTTTATTTGTCAAGTGTAGTGAATTAATATCTAGATTAGAAATTTAGTCCCATTACACTTACACATTTGGACATTTAAAAAAATTAGCTGAAACAGTCAAATGTTTGTTCCTAGAGGAAAAACATTTTTAAATGGTAGGAATTTCTTAGGGACACTAAAAAGATGAATAAAGGAGATTGTCCTAAATTCAGTTGCTAGTCCCATCTAAAGCAGATATACTGAATCAATTGCTGAATGTTATGTCAGTATTTTGCTTATGTAGATACCATTGATTCAATAGGTCTGCTTTAGTTGAGACTAGCAATTTGATTTAGGCCAACAATTACTACTCCATTAGAATTTGCTACCTGTTGTAACTGCCGCATATTATTCCATTGTTCCTGCAGGCTGAGACCAAGTAAAAACCTTGCTCCAAAAACTATGCTTCTAGACTTTGAAGTTTTTCCACTGATTGAAATCATAGAATCATAGAATTGTAGAGTTGGAAGAGACCACGAGGGCCATCCAGTCCAACCCCCTGCCACGCAGGAAATCTTGATCAAAGCATCCCCAACAGATGGCAATCCAGCCTCTGTTTAAAGACCTCCAAGGAAGTAGACCCCACCATGCTCCGAGGGAGTGTGTTCCACTGCCAAACAGCTCTTACTGTCAAAAAGTTTCTCCTAATGTTGAGGTGGAATCTCTGTTCCTGGAGTTTGCATCCACTGCTCTGTGCTCCTGTCTCTGGAGCAGCAGAAAACAAGCCTGCTCATCCTCAGCGTGACATTCCTTCAAATACTTAAACAGAGCTATCATATTGCCTCTTAACTATCTTTTTTCCAGGCTAGATATACCCAGCTCCCTAAGTCTCTCCTCATAAGGCATGGTTTCCAGACCTTTCACCATTTTAGTTGCCCTTCTCTGGACATGTTCCAATTTGTAAATATCCTTTTTGAATTGTGGTGCCCAGAACTGGACACAGTATTCTAGGTGAGGTCTGACCAAGGCAGAATAGAGTGGCACTATTACTGCCCTTGATCTTTGTATCTTTTCTCTCTATCATGCAAATTGGGGCCCCAGACTCTCAGAAGAGCTTAGGTGATTAAGTTTCAAACAAACAACTCAAGAGACTACTGTGCCCATGAGGCATGCCATTCTAATTCTGAATTGGGAAAACCTTTTTTCTTTGATCAAATTGCTTGGGGTAGAGATAGATGACCTAAAGGTATCCCGATCCAAAAAACTCATGGTTACAAATAGCTGTTTTGAATCTGTTCAATTTGTGTAGATTTATTTGCTTGAAGTGAAGGATGAAGGAGGAAGTCAGAGCATTCATTTTGACATCCCATTAATTCTAATTGTTGTAGTGCTAGCCCTGTTCTCATAGACAGGTTAGTCTTACTGACAGAGGATTTTTCATTCCTGCAAAGTGATGGTAAATACACAACTTCCAAATGAATTAATTTAGGCTGCAATGCTAGGAAAAAATGCTAGGAAAAAAACAGCCCCATTGAGTAAGTAGAACTTGTTTCTAAACAAACATTGATGGGAGTTGTAAATATGTATGAGAAACTGGTAATTCAAATGATGTGTGAGGGAACATGTGACATTATGTCTGATGCTAGAAGAATCCTCAAATTGTTATCCAAGAATCGTAACACTCAAAGGAAGTGTAGAAGTGACTCTTTCTCTGGCTTTTCTTTGCAAACGAAGATTCAGGAAGGACTCATCCTGTGCTTTCTGCAAGTGACTATTAATGAAACAAACAAACAAAAAATCACTGATGTTCAGAAATGTAGGTTGGCAAAATTACTGCTCTGGCAATGGAAAAACTTACTAGAGCCATATTCTTTAGCTAGTTAAGCAACTGTACTGTAATCCATCCAGTTGTTACAGCAGTGAGTGAAGAAACCTGTAACTGCTGTTTTTACACCAGTGTATAGTTTGCATAGTGTGGCTATTACAATACAGTACTGAACAATAAAATCCTGATTCTTGGGAGTGTATGGGCACAAAATGAGATCTGTATGCATGTCATGGGCTGCAGTGAGGGTGCAGGTGCCACTGAAACTAATAGGACTAATTTCTGCGGGGATCTGTGTAGAACTGCACATTAAACAACCAACAGACCTACAGTCTAAGTAAGGAAGAAGATGAGGGCAGCCATGCTTAAGAGGTAGCACAGAAGAAAACAGAGATGGGAAAGCAAGGTACACATTCTCTAGGCGCAGCTAAGATAACAAACCTGTTCAGCAGATGAGTAACAATTGCATAGAGGTATGTGGCAAAGCAGATGTGTAATGAGTCTTCTGAAGTTACTAATGCCATCATTGTTAATATTGTCATCTGAATTTTGTGGAAAAGAAGCAATATCAACATGAAATGGGACTCCATATTGTATCTATTTTTATGCTACTTATTTCATTAGCATATTTAAAAATGTCCTTTAAAGTAGTTAGTCACATGGCTTGTTTAAATCCCTAAATTTGTATTTCCCCATTTTCTCTAGAAAGTTATGGAGCAACTAGAGATACAGAAGAGCATGGGATGGGTCTGGGTAATAAAACACAAAACACACAAAATATTGCTGTAAAAATATAAACTGGAAAGGGGAGAATGACAGAAGAATAAGGAAAACAAAATCAAACTAATATTGGGAAGAACGGCAAGAAATGCATCGGGAAAAAGAAATCATGTTAATAAAGTGTACATGCTCCTATCACAGAGATTCGGCAGTAAAAACCATGACAAGCATTCAAGCAAATAATGTTCTTTATTACTTAATGCTTTAAGGGAATCTAACTGGTATGCTAGAATCAGCCATGTAGTCCATTTTAACTTTGAGCGACAAAAACTGTGTGGTTGCTACTTAATTGGATACAGGCAGAAATCCAAAGTGTCACGAAGTTGGCCCCGAAGCTGCAATCCTATACACTAGTGGTTCTTAACCTGTGGTCCAGGGACCCCCAGGGGGCTGTGATGTCCTCACAGGGGGTCGTGAAGGTTTGAAGGCTACTTGGCCCACCTCCTACCTGCAGCAGAGTGGTCACATGACAGGAGCCAAGGCAAGGGTTGGCTGGCTGGGCCTGCATATTGCCATTCAATACACAAACTTGCGGGAAGAAGCAGAAAAGTCTTCTCTCCCCTTCCAGTGCCTCTGAGGGAAGTTTTCATGGATGGTGTAATTATATTATCAGGTATTATTTTCAGGTGGTGGTATTGTTATTATTATTATTATTTTTAAATCTTGAGTCAACTCTTGGGGACCTGCAGCAACAAAAGATACTTTAAGGGGGTGCCTGGTAAAGAAAAGGTTAAGAGTCACTGCTATACACATTTCCTTGGCAAAATTCCTATTAAACACAGCAGGACTCGCACCCAAGTCCAAGGGTCGGCTAGTCTGCCTACTAAGACCTTGAAAGAATCATAGAATGTAGAGTTGGAAGAGACCACAAGGGCGATCTAGTCCACCCCTGCCCGACATGCCCCGTGCAGCCAGCCTGTCTTCCTCTTTCCTCACACCCCAACCCAGTCGCGGGAGGGAGCCCTCAGGAGAGGCAACCCGGCGCCCCCCTCCTCGAGCCGCACGAGCCCTTCGGTTGCTGGAGGTGGGCGGAGCCACGGATTCGACCTCTTCGCGAGACGTCTCGCCCGGTAAAACAAACCTGCGCCGGGCCGCTGTCCAATCAGAGTGTTTTCCCACCGAGTCTCTGGTTCGTTGATGTGAGTGTGACGCGTTGAGTCGGGCGCCGATTGGTGGAGGCGTCTGTCGCTTCCTCCCACGCCTTTCGCTGGCAGAGCCGGCCAGGTTGGAGCTGTGGATGAAGCGGAGGAGACGCTTCCAGGTAAGCGCGGGAGGGGGGCTGGTGTGTTTGTGAGGAGCGCGTGCGGGGGGGGGGGGCGAGCGCGCGGGGGAAGAGGATTCCCAACGGCCGCCCTTGGCGCTTTCTCTCCTCGTTCCCTCACCTGACGGGGCTGGAAGGGAGCTGGAGGTGGTTCTGACGGAGGGAGGCTAGCCTCTATCTATCTATCTATCTATTTATTTATTTATTTATACCCCGCTCGTCAGCCATCAGAGCGGCTTACAAATTGTTTTAAGCCGTAGCCATTTACACATCTACACTGCATTAAGCAGTTTCCAATGTGTGTTAGCCTCAGCGGTGGAGCCCACCGAGACCCGGCCTTGTGGGAGAACGTGATTGTGGGAGGCTGTGAGGCGAAAGGCCAGTGCCAGGAGCGCCCCGCTTCTCTGCCAAGAAATGGCTTTGCCTCTACGGGGGAAAAAAAAAAGCTCGGGCGAAGATTGATCCGTTTTAAAGGTGCCCCAAACATCCGCCCCCCTTTCCTTGCCTCATTTTGGAAACCCCTTCCTTCAGTTTCGTGGGGGGGGGGGTCGCAGGAGTCCTTCCCCTACCCGACCCTTGACTCCTCTCTCTCTCTCTCTCTACTGTGTCCAAAGAATTTTTATTTTAAAAGAGGGGGCTGAAGAGTTCCCTCTCAGTCCATTATATCCTAGACAAACAAGCGTCTAAGTCAGCCTTTTTACTCTGGTAGAGCTCGTGAAACAACTTTCAGGGCTCAAGGAGCCCCTGCCTAAAAAACATATTTACAAAATAAATATTCCCCCCCTTCCCAAATTTCAATATCTGGCGGAACCCCCTGGCAACCCCTGGTTGAGAAACCCTCTTTCTGCTCTGTGGGCGAAGTGAGTTTTAAGCTATTCTTTTAGTTTCGCTCTCCATGCCAAGGGGGTTTCCAGCCTCTCTGGATGCATTCCTGTCCTCTACCCGCTGATTCCTTCAGATTCCTTTTTTCGGATGCGTAGGTGTGGAGGGGGGAGATTAACAATGATTTTATATATATATATATATATATATATATATATATGTCTTACCCATCTCTCCCTATGGATCGAGGCAGGGAACAACACATTAACACATAGACATACGTTAAGACCTTTCATGGGAATAGTTGGGGAGGCAATAATCACCCACAGGTGCCTATACACACCCTTCCACCTGATTATGTGCACAGGAGTTGCCTGCACCCCTTCTATATTATCTTTCAATCTCCAGGAACCGGTTCCACTTGTGGGACCACGCTCAGGGAATGACACTAGCTTTGTATGGGTTGCTTGTGAAGGTCGGTAAAAAGTCAGTTAATGAGGCCTCAGTGGTATAAAATTTATTCTGTGTTTATTACAGCATTGCATTTGCATAAAGGCTACATGCTTATTTATTGAAATCTTAGTTTCAGAGTTTTCACAATATAGTTACATACCTACTAGTGGCTTGAGGATTCTATGGTTGATCACAGAAGATTTGTATTAAAAATTTGTCTGGTTGGTATTTGGGGTAAAGTTAGTACAGGTGGCAAAGAGTTTGTTTTGCTGGCAGCTGGAGTGACCAAGATAGAGTTCCAGAGGACTGCTGTTGGGGAATCTCCATCAGCTTCTTTGTGGGAGTTGAGAGGTTTGCATTTTAAAACATGTAAACTTGGGTCAATTAAGCATAGGTTGTCTAATCCGGATATTATCTCTCTCTCCCTCCCTCTCTCTCTCTCTCTCTCTCTCTCTCCCCGGCTTTTCTTCACAAACGAAGATTCAGGAAGGACTCATCCCGCGCTTTCTGCAAGCGCACTGATGACTAAAAAGGACAATCCGAGATAAACAAGTCCGGTTGCAAAAAGCACAGCAGAAGGTCTCCTTGGGTGATGTTTTTGGGTTGTGATTCTTTCTGCGTTGTCGTTTCTCTTCAAGACTTGTTCGGCGTGAGTTCTCAAATAAGGCTGCAGCATTGTGGATAGTGCGTCTCCATGCCTCCCGATGTGAGGCCAGGGCAGACTACTGTTGGTGATCAATTTGGCTGAGCCTGAGATGTTGTTTCAGGGAATCTTTGTATCGCTATATATATATATAAGGAAATATTGAAGTAGAAGTTAAGGAATGCACAGTGTAATTAATACTTTTTAAGGGGGGAGGGGAGTATATTGTTTTACTTCTATGGTTTTTTAATGTTTCGACCCGCCCTAATTGGATTACCAAAGGGCGGTATGTACATAAATGTTATTATTATTATTACTGTTATTATTACTTCATGCATACATATCGGTACTGCATTGCTTTTTACCCCCTTACCGAACACGTGAATTTCTTATGAAAAATGTTGTATTAGCTTATGAATATTTAAAGATTATAAGGAAGTTTATCACAAAGGGAAAGTTAAACATTTTGTGGGTTGAAAAGATTTCTTTATTTGATTTATATCCCTCTTTTCTCCCTATGCAGGATCCAAGATTAATGTTTAGGGAACTGATTTCAGAGAGAAAGTTAAGAAATAAGTTTAATGTCCCTCGCGCTTTCTAGCTAAAATCAGTGAAGGATGCAGCTTAGTCCTGTATATATTCATTCAGAAACAAATCCCTTAGCTTCAGTGGGATTATGCTCAGGTAAATTTGCCAAGGATTGCAGCCCTACAGTAGCTGTGGTAGCATCTGATCTTCAAGGGATGGAAAAGTTATGTTTTGAAGTATGATCATGCTGACTGGGGAGTTCTAGAAATTGTGATCTGTTTCTCTTAGTTTAATGTTTTATAATTGTAGAGCAGGAAGTGCCTGGGTAGATATTCTAATATGACCATGTGTTCCACAATAGGATATTCTGTACCTAAAGCATCCTCAACCTTTCCTTGTAAAATCTGACATGCATATACTTTGATCATTTTGCATGAATCCAAGATATGAGTGGAGTGAACATTTCCCAATGAATTATCCAAGTCTCCGTAACACTCTTAGTATTAAAAAAAACCCCACACATCTAAAATAGCAAACCCCCCTACTCAAATGTATGGTCTATTTTTATAAAATAACAACAACAACAACAACAATAATAAATTGTTATTTTTAACCCGCTCCTCTGCTTGGCAACCGGGGCAGTATACAGCAAGATTAAAACAAGAGCAAGTTAAAATAATCCTTCCCAATCCTAACCCTCCTACCCCTTAAAACTACATTAAACTAGTGGAGAATTAAAACAAACATACAATACAATGCAGTATACAAATTAAAACAAAAAATGGCAATAGCGACGGGGGGGGGGGGGCGGGTAGGCAATCAACTCCACTTGAGCCGAGAATAGTTATTTTTGTGAACATTTATTTTAGAGTCACTGCCTCATGTCTGATTATCCCTTCTATAACTGTATTTTTCAAATTAATGGAGGAACTGAATTTTTTAAAAAAACTTTTATTGTTCTTTATTTAAACAGTCATAAAGATAAAACACCAAATAACATATTTCAAATATCAGTTTTCAAGATACAGGAAGCAGAGCACAATCTCAGAATCATCATCATATGTAGTAAACTACCTTGAGTCTTGGAGGAACTGGTCTCCTGATATGTAAGCAAATGTACACATAGGGTTTCCTGGTCTCCATCTCTGTCCTTTCTCAATTTCTGTGCCTTTTTTTCCACTGATGGGTAAAGGGCTAAACTCATAATTCATCACTTCTTAGCCCTATGCTTTGTCTAAATCCTCTACACCAGTGGTTCCCAAAATTTGGTCTGTCAGGTATTTTGGACTTCAACTTCCAGAAGCCCTAGCCAGCTTGGCCAGCAGTCAGGAATTCTGGGAGCTGAATTCCAAAACATCTGGAAGACCAAAGTTTGGGAACCAATGCTCTAAACCATGGGACAGTAGACTTCAAGGAAATACATGTTGACTGTAATTAGTATATTATGTACAGTGTTCCCTTTGGATCCGTGAGGGTTTGGTTTCAAGCACCTCCCCCTCCATGGATGGCAAAATACATGGATGGTTGCACCCCATATTATTAAATGGTGGTGAGATTTACACTGATGCCATTTAGGTATGGGACGCAATGATCCACAGGTGGTTGGAACTGTGGATTGGGAGGGCCCACTGTATATGTTGTTCCTGGACAAAACATCATCTTGGTGAAATCCAGTGCACAGGTATTATTGTCTTGCTCTCTGGACTAGTTCAGAAGAGAAATACTACACAGAGGGTGGGGTAGCATCCTGAATAGGTATGTACAACTGTGAATAATTGTATGTCTATGTATGGATTCCTGCCTGATTAATGCAATGCTACTATTTAGAAAGTGCTGTATGTGTGGTGGTGGGGAAACACACTTAACTTTTTTTTTGGGGGGGGTCCTCTTTTGTTTAGGGCTTGGAAGCTTATGAGAATCTAATGTAAATACACAAGTAAAGAAGCCAAAGTGAACTTGGGAAATGGCAGGCTTCCTAGACAATTTCCGATGGCCTGAATGTGAGTGTATTGATTGGAGTGAAAGAAGAAATACTGTTGCTTCAGTGGTTGCTGGGATCCTGGTAAGTCTTGAAACAAACTGTATATGCCATACTTCATCTTTGTGTCTAATGTTAACTTCTAATATCTAGCAGTTATCTCATTTTTCAAAGAGCTTATTGCATCTTTTTTATTAATTGTATCTTTTCTGGTGACTAGGAGAGGTCATTCTTGGGTTGGCAGAATTGGCCTTAAGTATTGTATCTGTAATCTTTCATAGAGAGATGGTGCTTTGCATTCCATCTTATAAACATGCTGTAAGAGCCAGCTTTCAGAGTTGTGTGTGCTAGGTGAAAATCTAATGTCATAAATTCTTATTATTTGCCAGGCCCTTCCCACTGACTGATGGTAAAATTTCTCATATTTAAAGGCCTTCTTATATTGAAGCTTTGGGGAACACTTGATCTATTACAGTGCAATACCGTGCATGTTTTCTCAAAAGTTAAGTTCTGTTGCATTTAATGGGGACCAGGTAGGTATGCGTAGGATTGAAGCCGTAGGACATTGTGCCTTGTACATTTACCTGCTACTAAATCCCAGTTGAATTCTTTGGAGGAAAACATGCTTACTGTTACACTAGTGGTTACTTGCTTTATTTGCATTCAGTGCACATGTTTGTAATTGAGAAGACCACAGTACTTGTAGATTGGCCAAAGAAAGAATGTATCAGAAAATGCTCCAAGAGTGTTATGAGCTACCAAATGGGGTACTGTTAGGCTTCTTCTCTAGAGAGCTGGAAGCAGTACAGCAGAGTAATGAAAGCATAGGTTTGTTAGGTCAGCATATTTACAATGATGGTTGTTTTGTCATTATTCCAAGCACACTAAGTGATGCAGTAGTGTTGGCTGCATTCCTAATACTTCTTTTTCCTCAAATGATATGTGCCATCTTTATGGATTTAGATAGCAGAATATATTGATCAACTTAAGAGTATTTTCTTAGGAATTATGAAAGGCTGTTCGGATACATTTAGTTCTTTGATTATAATAAATCATTACCAAGAATATGAAGCAAAAATGGAAAAGACATATTTTGCTCTCTCTGTCCCTGAATAAGCATATACGTAAAAACATTAATACATGCTGGTTTTGCAGTTATGATATGTGTGATACTTTACTATTTGAGGCATGGTGCTTTACTGTTTTAATATTATCTTTATTGTGTACTACTTTCTGTATTTAAAAGTAAACAAAAAAAACCAAGCTATATGAGTATATGGCCATGAAGCCAGCCATACAGTCATGTATCTTGAAGTCAATGTTGTTGTTGTTGTTGTGTGCCTTCAAGTCATTTCCAACTTATGGTGACCCGAGGGCGGACCTCACTCTAGGACCCCTCTAAATTAGAGGAGTGGGAGGTTATCTTTTCCAAGTGACTTTTACTAGTTAAATGGAGTCTGCTTGGCTACATTATTGTGGCCACCATTTTGATCCCATTTATGATAGGTGAATCAGGCAATGTAGTTTACATGGAGCATCTCCTGGAAGTGCTAATTTGTAGGTAGGCATATTTCTAGTTTTAAATGGGGGGAAACAGAAGCTCAAGTGGCAGAGCAAGGAACCCATGAGGTATTGCCAAAATTCCTGGGGTGGGGGTTGCACGCAGCTCATGAGCTACATGTTGCTTATCCCTACTTTAGGAGGTATCTAAAAGCTATGTGAAAGAGAGAGTTCCTTAGCTACAGAATATTTGGTTCAAAAGCCTGGCTTCTTTTATGGGACTGGATGGCTGGGACCCATATGATTTCAAAGTTTGGGTGGAGGATTGAAAAGCAAACTTTATATGTGACCTTTTTGTAGATTCTGACTTGGTTTAATCATCACATGTAATGCAGTTTTTTACAGGTTGGTGGATAATGATTGATGCAGCAGTAGTTTATCCTAAGCCAGAAGAAATGAACCATGCATTCCATACTTGTGGAGTGTTTTCCACACTGGCTTTCTTCATGTAAGTATGGGTAAAGAGAATTCCATACTTCACATAGCAGTTGAATCTAAACTGTCTCAAATGATAAAGATAAGCTATAAAGGAACCCTTCTCCTCACATCTTTGTTTTCTCTTTTATATTTATTATCATAATTGCTAGTTTTTTTTAAAGATCTTGATGACTGGTGTCTTCTCTGGTTTGGGGCACAGGGAAATATGTGGCTGGTTTTTAAAAACAAAGCTTTCCTGGATACCTATCTCCATCATCTTCAGAGACCTATTCCTGACTTACACCTCCAGTTGGTTTTGCACTTAGTGTGTCTTCATATCAGCTATTTAGGAATGATCCTTTCTTCTGCCTTTTGGTTTTAGATTTCAGCAATATAACAGACAATATTAGAAATTAAACATAGATGTTAACGTATACAAAAATAACTATATATGTATATGTAGTGTTTGTTTGGCAGAGATTCCAGTGAATCCAGTAATCCTGTTGTCAGATACCAGTTACTGTGCTGTAGCATTTTGTTCAGGTTTAACAATTGCACATTTTATTACAGGATAAATTCAAAGGGAAGAATGCTAACACTCAAATTATTTACAAACTGGAGAGGAGCTGTTTTGTGGATCTAGAACAGTGAAAGTTTTGACTTTTTTAGGGTGTAGGTTTAGATTTAAGTTGACTTTTTTTAGTTATTTTAAAATGCTTCTTTATTTATTTATTTATTTTTAGGATAAATGCTGTATCAAATGCTCAGGTGAGAGGAGACAGCTATGGTGATGGATGTCTAGGAAGAACAGGTGAGAATACTTATAGAATCATAGAATCATAGAATTGCAGAGTTGGAAGAGACCACGAGGGCCATCCAGTCCAACCCCCCTGCCACGCAGGAAATCTTGATCAAAGCATCCCCGACAGATGGCCATCCAGCCTCTGTTTAAAGACCTCCAAGGAAGGAGGCCCCACCACGCTCCGAGGGAGTGTGTTCCACTGCCGAACAGCTCTTACTGTCAAAAAGTTCCTCCTCATGTTGAGGTGGAATCTCCGTTCCTGGAGCTTGCACCCATTGCTCCGTGTTCCAGTCTCTGGAGCAGTAGAAAACAAGCCTGCTCCATCCTCAGCGTGACATCCCTTCAAATACTTAAACAGGGCTATCATATCGCCTCTAAACCGTCTTTTTTCCAGGCTAAACATACCCAGCTCCCTAAGTTTCTCCTCATAAGGCATCGTTTCCAGACCTTTCACCATTTTAGTTGCCCTTCTCTGGACACGCTCCAATTTGTCAATATCCTTTCTGAATTGTGGTGCCCAGAACTGGACACAGTATTCTAAGTGAGGTCTGACCAAGGCAGAATAGAGTGGCACTATTACTTCCCTTGATCTAGACACTATACTTCTATTGATACAGCCCAAAATCGCATTGGCCTTTTTAGCTGCCGCATCACACTGTTGGCTCATGTTCAACTTGTGGTCTACTAGGACTCCTAGATCCCTTTCGCACGTAGTCTCATTCAGCCTGTTTATCCAGATAGATTTACACTTGAATACTGTTCATAGAGTTTGCTCTACAAGCAGAAGATGACACATGTCCTATTTAAATATAGTACTGCAAAGTAAGATGTGTAGGTGAAGTTCATAGAGGTTGATAGTGTCAGCATTTTTCATAGTCAAAGAAGTTCAGAAAAATATTGTTAGTAATAATTTCTAGTACTAGATAGAAAATTAGATTTAGAGTTAACAAAAGACAGAGTAAAAATGCCTCTGGAAACTTCTGTAAATTATTGCACTTTTATGTAGCCCTCTTCTGTAAAAGGAGTCTATCCATGGGGTAATTTCCATTTTCTTCTCTGTGGTCTTTGTGACTCACACAAATGGGTTATCTGCATTTGTGCAGTGTGTGATTCGGAACCTTCTAGATTAATATAGTACATGTAGTCCTGTACACCCTACTAGCATGCTTCCTGCCTAAACCCTTAGTTTCTTTTTGTCTGCTGCAGCAGCAGTGTCATTAGGAGCCTTTCTGAGAGTTTGACTAACTTCTGACTGATTTTTTGTGTGACTTGGATAAAATTTATAGATTTTTGTCTTCCTTCTCTGCATTTTGGCTTGGATTCTTGGTTGGATCACATATTTAAGAAATGGCTTGGACTGGACTTAGCTTCATTCTCTGGATCTTCTATCAGTTCAGCTTTTGCTGACTGCTTGAGCCCTCAGGCGTATATGGCTTCTTTAAATGTTTGAAGTGCCTCCTTTGTCTTGGTGAGGGGCACAATGTTGGAGCTTGCTCTCTCTGCCAGGGCTTTATCCCAGAAGCTTGCCTAAACCATGTTTCCCACTTAAAAGCTCTCCTTTGGGAGTACATGAAAGCACTCTATCGGGTTGCAGAAAATAGACCACTCCACATGGCTTCGGTCTCAGATGTAGGCTCTCATCCTCAATCTTCTTTGTGTGCCCCATCGGTATTGACCATGTATGGTTCATTGTTATGGGTTGCACTGAAACATTCTCTAATGGAAACATCCTTGATCTCTACCAGAGGGCAGTCTTTGGAAAGGCCAGGCTTGGAAGCAGCCACTTGGACCTGAGTGCCTTCTCCTCTGAGGAGGCCTCTGAAACTGGTAGTCAAGGTTGCTACAAGCCATCAACAACCTGTGCACAAGAGCTCCATTGGTACCATTGGCAGCCATGGAACACTCTGGCCTCCTGTCTCTGTCAGCAGCTCATCCACCTTGAGCCACTTCATTACAAGATTCTTCTGGTTCCAACGGTACTTCTGATTGGTCTTCAGAGTGATTGGTTAGACCCATTACTGAGTCCCCCTCCACTCTGGTGGAAGAATGTGACCCAGCCTCACCTACTGATGATGTTGGTCTTTTGCAGACCAGATACTGCATTGAATTTACAAGTGCAGCAGTTGGAGCCTGTGATCGAAGATTCAGTATATCAACAGATAGAGAGTTAGATGCCATGTCCGACCTCCACTCCTCTACTCCCCTGTCATGAAAGCCTTCTGGGCATTCAAGCAGATGTTATATGGCAAGACAATTCAGGTAGTCTCCAACAACACCATGGTGATCTACTACCTCAACAAGCAGAGTGGTACGAAATTGGACACTTTACTCCATCTCACAGTCCTTCTGTGGAACTGGTGAATTCCTAGAGGGATTCTTGTCTCTGTGATCCTCCTCTGTGAGAATATCCTGGTAGATGCCCTGAGCCGGACGTCTTTATCCTGCCACAAATGGAAGCTGCACTCAAGTACCCTTCGCAAGGTATTCTGGAAGCGGAATGTACCTGACGTAGACCTGTCTGCATCATCTTAGAACAGGCAGTGGAAGATTTCTACTCCAGAACCTGCACAGGGATGGACTCACTTGGCAACACATTCCTGTTCCATTAGGGAAGGCCTGTCATGGATGCTTTTCTGTCATTTCATCATGAGGGTGATTACCAAGAACCAGGTGCATTCTGGTAACTCTGCAGTGGCCCAGACAACCATGGTTTGCCTCTGATTCAGCTTTCCAAATGGGAATTGCGGAAGTTGCCATTCCACCCAGATCTCCTCACCTTCCACGAGGGTGAGGTGAGACATCACAACCTGCAGACTTTCAGGCTCACCTCCTGGAGATTCTTCCTATGACATCTCTGTCAGAGTCTGTCATGCATGTGATTGAGGCAGCAAGAGGCCATCCACCCAATGTTCCTACTCTTACAAGTGTACCAAATTCCTCAACCTTCTCCAGTCTGCAAGTGTCTGTACAGCTGAAGTGAGAACTGCTTATGTTCTGGATTTTCTGGCATCATTGCCAGACAGGTGAATGCCCCCTTTGTCCACCAAATGATATTTGCCAGCAGTTTCTTGGCACTTCCAGAGTCTTGGTAAACATTCATGCTTTTTGGACCCTTTGATCCAGAGGTTCCTGAAGGGATATAAAAATATACACCCACCAGTGACTGGACCTCCTGCCCAATGGCACTTGGAGCTAGTCTTCTTTCAGTTTTCGATGAAACCATTTGAGCCCATGGTCTCTTGTAATCTGAGCCTCTTTCTCTCTCTCTCTCTCTCTGCCTTCTCTTTGCAAACAAAGATTCAGGAAGGACACATCTCGCGTTTCCTGCAAGCGCGCTGATGACTAAAAAGGCCAATCCGAGATAGACAAGTCCAGTTGCAGAAAGCACAGCAGAAGGTTTCCTTGGGTGATGTTTCCGGGTTGGGATTCTTTCTGCGTTGTCGTTTCTCTTCAAGACTTGTTCGGCGTGAGTTCTCAAATAAGGCTGCAGCATTGTGGATAATGCGTCTCCATGCCTCCCGATGTGAGGCCAGGGCAGACCATTGTTGGTGATCAATTTGGCCGAGCCTGAGATGTTGTTTCAGGGAGTCCTTGTACTGCTTTTTTGGAGCGCCCGTCTTATGCTGACCCGTGGTGAGTTCACCGTAGAATACTATTTTTGGGAGGCGATGGTCCTCCATCCTAGAAACCGCCCTGCCCAGCGCAGCTGTGTTCTCAATATCATGGCCTCAATGCTGGTGATCCCTGCTTGCTCAAGGACAGCAACATTCTTCACATAGTCAGTCCAGTGTATATTTAGGATTGTGCATAAACAGTGCTGATGGAAGCATTCGAGGAGTCGTAGGTGGTGGCGATAGGTGACCCATGTTTCAGACCGATAAAGGAGAATAGACAGTACAATGGCTCTATATACACTGATTTTTGTGTTTCGCCTCAAGTGTTTATTACTCCAGACTCTTTTGTAAAGTCTTCCAAATGCGCTATATGCCTTTGCTAGTCTGTGATCGATCTCTTTATCAATCTTGGCATCTGAGGAGATGATGCTTCCCAGGTCGGTGAACTGCTGAACAGACTTAAGCACAGAGTTGCCGACGGCAATGTGGGGATGGTGGTGTTCGTTCTGTGGTGCAGGGTGGTAAAGAACTTCTGTTTTCTTCAGGTTGACTTCCAGCCCAAACAGCTCTGCAGCTGTTGCGAAGCAGGATGTTAGACGCTGCAGAGCTGCTTCTGTGTGGGCAACAAGAGCATCATCATCAACGAAGAGCAGCTCACGAACTAGATAGTTTAGAGTCTTAGTGCGAGCCCTCAGATGGCTTAAGTTAAACAAGCTACCATCAATACAGTAATGTATATAGATGCCGTCATCTTCTTCGAGCTCTGCCGTAGCCCTTTGGAGCATCATGCTGAAGAAGATTGTAAATAAAGTTGGCACAAGAACACAACATTGCTTCACTCCATTAGTTATTAGAAAGGGCTTTGAAAGAGCATCGCCATGTTTGACTTGACCGTGCTGGCCCTCGTGTAGCAAGATAATCATTTTAAGGAATTTGAGGGGACATCCTAGTCTTTCCAGGATCTGCCACAGACCTTTCCTACTCACGGTGTCGAAGGCTTTGGTGAGGTCAACAAATGTTACAAATGTTACAACACATCTGAGGCTACTTACCTGGAAAACTGCCTTCTCAGCCAGGAGAGCTCTGTGCATAATGAGCAGATCAGCTTTACCTCCACTTCCACAAGGACAAGGTGATCCTTCTACTGGATAAAGGTAGGCCTTTCATTTGAACCGATACATTGTCCTTCCTGTATTCATGCTGAGTCCAACATCTGATCCAGAGTGTTCTCTCCACTGTCTAGATGTGTGTTGAGCACTGGCATTTTATGTAGATTGTATGTCTTCCTTTAAGAGGTCACAGAGACTTTTCCTTTGTTATTCATCCAACAAGAAAGGCCTTCCTGTTTTTACTCAGAATCTCTCCAAAAGAGTTGTGATGACTATCCATCTGGTCTATGAACTTGCTGGCAAGCAACCTCTTGCCCAAGTAAGGAGTCATTCGACTCGAGCAATAACAGTGTTTGGTGGCCTTCTTGAGAGGAGTCCCTCAGTACATCTGTAGAGCTGCCACTTGGTCCCAGCGTTTGACACTCATCTTGCACTATAGACTGGACACAAGGTCCCAAGACAGAGGCTGCGTTTAGGAGGGCTGTGCTCTTCTCCTGTGTTACATGACATGATATTACCTCATCCTATGGTTAGTAGTTTGCTAGTCCTCCATTTGTGTGAGTCACAGAGAACACAAGAGAAGAACAGGTTGCTTACCTGTAACTGTAGTTATTTGACTGATCATCTGTGAACTTGCCCATCCTCCTCTTGCCCATCCTCCTCTTGTCATGTCTTGCCTCTCCTTAGATTCTTGGCTGCTGCTTTGATGTCCAGGGAACTGAGGGTTCGGTTTAGACAGGAAACATGCTAGTAAGGCACATGGGGAGTGGGCGGGGCTATGGCCAAAACGCTTAGTATACTGCTCTAGAAGGTTCTGAATCATGCAGTCCGCAAATGTAGATAATGCATTTGTGTGAGTTCACAGATGACCACTCAAAGAGCCACAGTTACAGGTAAGCAGCCTTTTCTTCTCTTTTAAGGAAACATGTGAAGTAGGTTGCTCTGAGAGGTAATAAGGCTCCCAAAGTGAATGAAGGAGACTTCATAGCAAAGGATAGGCACCCAGGTCTCCCTCATTCAACTCTAACCCCTTTTCTGTTAATTGCATTTTAGTGGTATTGTCAGTGTTATCAGGTGATTGTTCAGACCAAATGCCTCACAAGCTTGACTAAACAAAACACGATTTTCACCAGATAATCTCATTTATCTTGTGTTATGTTATGCCATGCCATAATTTTTTTTGGAGTTTGTCATTAATCACTGATTTTTAAGAAGAACGAATGTCCTTTCTAGATTTGCTATGTGTGTCACTAAAACTTCTACAGATGCAGGTAGGTCCTTTGCAATGCTGAGAAGATGAATGCAAGTCTTTTCCTGAGTGAAATAAGCAGTAGTGCTCCTTTCTAGTAGCATCTTCTCATAATTTACAAAAAATGTTACCTCAGTGCTTAGCTTCATATTGTCTTACAGGTGCTCGTGTCTGGCTCTTCATTGGCTTCATGTTGATGTTTGGCTCACTTATAGCTTCCATGTGGATCCTTTTTGGAGCATATGTTACACAAAGTAAGAGTCATTCTTGTTATGTTTTAACCAAGGGGGAAAGGGGAAAGAATACACCCTTAACTATCCTTTTAAAAAAAAAGCACATTTTTTTTCTGTTGAGATTAAACATGTGCTTAATTTCCTTCTTTTTATTTTTAATTGGATTTTTTAAGTACAGTGGCACCCCGCCATCTGTGGGGGATTGGTTCCAGGCCCCACTACAGATGGCAGAAATCATGGATAATAGTGAATGCTGCTGGCGCCAAATCCCGCCTCCCGTCCACCCATCGTGATAGAGCCCCCCCCCCCCGTGAGGTGATCTCTTTCCTCCTCCCCCCGCCTGCCAGCTCCACCATACTTTGCAACACCCTTCCCCCGCGAGATTGCCTCCTTCCCCCACCTGACTGGCTGACCGGCCACTCACCCACCCGCCTGGTTGGTCGCCCACTCGGCTGTTCACTCACTGCGCCAGAATCCCCCCCTGCAAGGTAACCTACTCCCTCCGTCGCACTTCAACCCCCTCTGCCCACACTGTCGTTGCCATCCACGGATAATTGCATCAGTGGATGGTGTATCAGCAGATGGCAGGGTGCTACTGTATGATAACAATAAATAAATAAGAAAAAGTTAAGAGAAGAAAAAAGGGTGCGAAGCAGAATGCCTAGGATATGAACAAAAGCTAGGCATATACATTAATATGAGGTGACCATGTTTCCAAAAATAGATTTTCTGGAAACTGTTTCCTTGAAAACAGTTGTACTTAAAATTGCTTCACATCCGCTGTGTCCTGCTGATATCATTTCGAATTATTTAACAAGTATTATGGAAAATGTTGCTGGTTAGTGATTAACAGCATCTCTTGGTTGCTTTTCTTTTAGAAAATGCTTAAAGCCATATACAGTACAAAATTAAAATACAAATGCACGATACAATGTATAAAAATAGTTTCAGTATAAAAACCAAAAAGAAGCAAATGGTGATGTGGCTTAAATAACACCATCAGCTGCCAGTTTTAGAATATTTTAAAAGTACTGATTTTTTTAAAAATGGAACCCCAAAAATACCCTCAAAAGTCAGGGGTCGTTTTATACGCCAGGTATATGGTTTGCCTCACCCGCCACCTGATCTCCTGCCTCTTTGCTCCCTTCGTAAAGGGAGCGAAGATGCAGGAGATCGGGCAGGAGGGGCGAGGCAAAGTGTGTACAGTACATTCGCCCCTCTCCTCCGCCTTCCCAGCCAAACCTCTGTGCTTTTACAAGGGGTCCTCATGATATCACGATATCACAACATTGTGAGGAGCCCTTGTAAAAGCGCAGAGGTTTGGCTGGGAACGATCTCCCCGCCCCTTGCCAGCCAAACCTCCGAGGTGGCTAGGAAGCTTCCTAGCCAGCTTCCGTCCTTCCTGAGTCCGAGATGGGGCTGGCAGCCCCATCTTGGACTGGGGAAGGACAGGAGCTGGCTAGGAAGCTTCCCCCCTCCCCAGCCAGCCACCCTGCAACTTGGAGGTTTCTTGGCTGGCTGGCTGGGGGGAGCGTTCCCAGCCAAATCTCTGCACTTTTACAAGGGCTCCTCACGAGGATATCAGCTTTACCTGCTTTGCATCTGGTTTATTTACAACCCTCATGCACAAAGGCTCTAAGAAAGTCTGGTCTGTTATTCTGCTCTACAGTTCTTGCTTGTCAATCTTGTCACCCCTGCTATTCCTTGGATGGGGTAAAAGACTTGAGCACAGTGAAATGTGGCATTACCTAGATCCACTGCAGTTCACAACTGCAAAACAACTGTGGTATAAGGTACATAACCCAGAAGATTTGAATTACAGTTGTCCCTTCACATTCACGGGGGTTACGTTCCACGGACCCCCGCGAATGTGAAAAATCCGCGAATAACGACTGCCCTCCCCCACCATAGCGACCATGGGGCCTCTGGAGGCCCCATAGTCGCTTTCCCCAGCCTCCCCACTCCCTTCCTAGGCCTTCCCGGGGCCTCCGGAGACCCTCCTGAAGCCCCGTGGATCCCTCCCCGGCCCTCCCTCCCAAGGCCTTCGCGGGGTCCCGCGGAGGCCTCTCCTGGCCCTCCCCCCTCCCCCCCCGGGCCTTCGTGGGGCCTAGCAAGGCCCCGTGGAGGCCTCTCCCGGCCCTCCCCCTTCCCTCCCCGGGCCTTCGCGGGCCTAGCAAGGCCCCGTGGAGGCCTCTCCCGGCCCTCCCCCCTCCCTCCCCAGGCGTTCGTGGGGCCTCCGGAGCGTCTCTGGAGGCCCCATGGAGGCCTCCACGGCCCTCCCCAGCCCTTCCCCAGGCCTTCATGGGGCCTCCGGAGCGTCTCCGGAGGCCCCATGATCACCTCCCCAGCCCTTCCCACCCCCTCCCCGGGCCTTCATGGGGCCTCCGGAGCGTCTCCGGGGGCCCCGTGAAGGCCTCCCCGGCCCTCCCCCCTCCTTCCCAAGGCCTTTGCGGGGCCTCCGGAGGGTCTCCGAAGGCCCCGCAGAGGCCTCCCCAGCCCTCCCCCCTCCCTTCCAAGGCCTTTGCGGGGCCTCCGGAGGGTCTCCGAAGGCCCCGTGGAGGTCTCCCCGGCCCTCCCCGCTCCCTCCCAGGGCTTTCACGGGGCCTCCGGAGGCCCCGTGTTGCGGTTTTGGGGGGGCCCTCCCAAAACCGCGAATAATCAAAACCACGAATGTCAAGTTCGCGAATGCGGAGGGGCGACTGTATTGTGAAATAACATGTCTACTACTTTATCACCAGAAGATCAGCTTTTGCTTTGTGCAGTTGTGGGGGGGGGTATGGGTGGGTAAACATAATGCATGCAATTGAATAAATATTAACTAGCTATAGATGAAAGCACAACATTTTAATACCCAATATACCAGTCTGGAGAGACTTCTTAGAGGTCTTCACTGTCCCTTTTTATTTAAAGCACCCTAAAGATATAACTGCTAATGTTGAAGTCCTGATTATTAATGAATGGGTTAAACTGAATGCACTGGTCCCAGTACAGATTCTTGGCCACCTCTCTTTTTGGCTGGGAATGCTCTCCCCACCCCCAGCCAGCCAGCCAAACCTCCAGCTCCCGTCCTTTCCGAGCCAGCTCCCATCCTTCCCGAGTCCAAGATGAGGCTTTGGGGCGGGCGGGTGGGGGTGGGGGTAGTAGTCTTATACAGCAAGTATATCCCAAACTCTATATTTTACTTTTAAAAGGGTGGGTCATCTTATACGCCCAGTCATCTTATACACCATATTAACAGAAATCTTCCCATGGCTGACTTATCTGTTGAAACGCTGCTCCAAATTTCTACTTTTTATCTATTTTGATTTTGTTAGGGAATGAAGCAGACTCCTTCAGTGCAGTCAACTCATATATAAAATAGCACCCTCCATCCAAAATGCTTGCCAACTAACTTCATCATCTGCCTTTTCCCATTTGACTACCGTATATTATGGTGTATAAGATACATGCTTTGCCTCACCGGCCACCCAATCTCCTGCCTCTTCGCTCCCTTCGCAAATGGAGCGAAGATGCAGATGATTGAGTAGGGGGGGGGTTGAGGCAAAGCGTGTACTGGTACATTCGCCCCTCTTCTCTGCGTTCTCCCCCTTTGGGGAACAATCAAAAACAGAGGAGAGGTGCGAATGTAGAGCTGCTCCGTCTCCCCGCCTGCCTGCTCCTGCGCTGGGTCAAAGAGAGCGCCCGCTGGCCGATTCCTCAGGTGAAGCAGCGGTGCCCCCAACCCAGCCAGATCCTTCCCCGCACGGCTTCCTCCCTTCTCCTTCAGCTGTGCGGGGTGGGGGGGTCTTCTCCGTGGCTGCTAGCCCCGGAGAAGATCACCCCCCACCCTGCACAGCTTTCCCCACTGCCTCTGGAGCCGTGCGGGGTGGGAGATGCTTCTCCGTGACTGCCAGCCACGGAGAAGCCCTCCCCTCCCCACACAGCTTCCCCCCTTCTCCTTCAGCTGTGCGGGGTGGGGGTGGGGGCTTCTCCGTGACTGCCAGCCATGGAGAAGCCCTCCCCTCCCCCCACAGCTTCCCCCCTTCTCCTTCAGCTGTGCGGGGTGGGAGGGGGGCTTCTCTGTGGCTGGCAGCCACAGAGATCACCCCCCACCCCGTGCAGCTTCCCCCACTGCCAGAGCAGCTGGATGGTTGCCCTAGGGGAAATTGGGGGGGCTCTTCCTGTGTGGACCTTTCATGGTGGGTGTGGGGTAGAGCAGGGGCTCTTCACCTTTTCTTTACCAGGGGCCGCCTTTGAATATCTTTTGTTGCTGGGGGTCCCTCAAGACTTAACTCAAGATTTAAAGCCATAATAATAACAAGAACAACAACAACAACAATAATATACCATTACACCATCCATTCAACCTTCCCTCAGAGGCACTGGAGGAAGAGAGAAGACTTTTCTCCTGCAAGTTTGTAGATTGAATGGCAATGCACAGGCCAAGTCAACCAGCCAACCTTTGCCTTGGCTCCTGTCACTGCAGGGAGGAGGTGGGCCAAGCAGCCTTCAAGTCTTCACAGATCCCCACGGATCACAGGTTAAGAACCACTGGTGTGGAAGATGGAATATCAACCAGTGTTGCTTGTTCCCTGACTGTGTGGCAAGTGACACTTGCTGATATCTCCTCTTTTACACAGACATGAAAGGCATAGGAACTGTCTCCAGTTTTCAGTCTGACAGCCCTAACACTGCCTTTCTCTTTTCCCTCAGCCAAATTCCTGACTCATCTTCCCTTGGGTTTTAACATGACCAATCTCAGTTTTATTTTACTCGCCTTAAAAGGTCTCTGACCACAGGATGTCCCTTATCCCAGAAGCTGCCATTCTGCACCAAAGTGTTTGATGAACTGGACTCCCACCTTCGTGTGACTCTTAAAGCACCACAGACAAGGCACTTAGTTCTGTAACATAGTGCACATGGTAGTGCCATTTTCAGTATCTGGTTTACTTCCATGAACTTGAAGTGACTATGCAGAAATGTATAATGTTGCAGTCAGTATTTATTATTGTTGTTGTTTATTTATATAGCATCATCTATGTACATGGCTCTTGCATTAAAACAAGCAAAAAAACCAAGCAAACAAAACCCTGGGTCCTGACAAAGGTGTACAGTCTAAAATAAATGTATACATAAGCACACACAGAGGGAACGAATAAAAAACATAAGACTATAAAATATAATTGCAAAACAAATTATCCAGGTAACTACAAAAAAGCCCCAACCCAACAACAATAATATAGTATGAAACAGCAAGAAAATATAAACATAAAACAAACTGACCAATACAGGTGATCAAATATAAAACAACAATATATATGTGTATATATGGTAATATAAATCAAACTGACCAAAACATGTAAACAAAATATACAAGATTACAAACAGTATCAAACTAAAATTCCAAAAGCTTTGGAAAAAAGAAAAGCTTTCAACTGAGATTTAAAAACAGAAGGGGCAGTCCATAAATGTGCATAAAAGGAGGCTGGAGGGGGGAGTTTGGGATATACTTGCCATATAAGAGAAGGGGGGGGGTCGTCTTATACGGCGAATATATCCTAAACTCTATATTTTAACTTAAAAATTGGGGGGGTCTTATACGCCCAGTCGTCTTATACGCCGGAATATACGGTAACTCCCTCCATGGATATTTGAAAAATCAGCCCTTTGGGTTCACTTTGTTTGGCTTCCTTCTACCAGGATGGCTTCTGCCACATTCTGTTCTTCCTGTAAAGAAAAGGGCATATGTTTCCTCATCAGTTAACCACAAATTGTTTTGTTGTTTGAAGCACTGAATAAAAGGAACTACTGTATTTGGTGGGATGGTCAAACAAGAAGGGTGGAAACCAGAAAAAGAACATAGTTTAAACTTCAACTGTTTGGTATTGTTGTTTTTAGAAAATACAGTGTTGGCTTTTTATAAAAAAAATTTATCTAAGCACAATCCAAAGACCTCCTTCTTGGGTCTGTCCCCCCCTCCCCACCTTGGCAGCAGCTCAATCTCAGCAGAGTGCATGTGCGTTTTTGAAACAGTCCAGTTTTTGGAGACATGTTCAGTGTGAAGGCCCAGAGTCAGATGGGACTCTGCTATATAATTCTTTTAACCAATCAAAGCCTTAGTGTTTTTTTGTAGGAAGTGAGTGACTCTGTCCAATATCTTTTATTAAAAGAACTATATTAGAGCTATGTCAGAAAATGACAAAAAACCCTCTATATTAATGCACAGAGCTCTCCTGGCCGTGGAGGCAATTTTCCAGGTAAGTAGCCTCAGATCACAAGAAGCCATGGGCTCAAATGGTTTCCTCAAAAGCTGAGAGAGGACTAGCTCCAAGTGCCATTGGGCAGGAGGTCCAGTCACTGTTCAGAAGACTGCTTAACATTTTTGTACTTTTATTTTATAGATACTAATGTCTACCCAGGATTAGCAGTGTTTTTTCAAAATGCTTTGATATTTTTTAGGTAAGTCATCCCTAAAAGTTGAATGATTGTGTTAAATATACAGATATTTGAAATGTTCATGATTCATACAGAAGAATTAGGTGTGTTAGGGATTGTTATGGAATTCATGGTACAAAACATCAATAGTTCAATAATAAAACAAATGAAGTATCAGTAAGCAAGTGACTATGAGGAATATACTAAGCTATACCACATGTAGTGTTGCAGATCAGCATCTTACCTAACCACCAGCGTTTTGATGATTAAATGATAAAACTGATTACAGCCTTTCAAAAATCTAAATTCATAGTGTGCCACAATGTGCCACTATAGAATTGCATCCTGTAGATTCTTCCAGGCATCTATCAGAAAAAAATTCTTGGATGGCTCAAATAATTTGTGCTGCATCAAAGGACATATGTAGTAGTATGTTACATTTGAAATACATTATCTACACATTTATATCTCTTTCCATGTCCAGAGAGCAGTATTTCCTGCTGTGTCCTGTGATCAGTTCGCCCTTATCTCTTATTAACAGTTTTTATATGATAATATTTCAAAACCTGTTACAGTGGGTTGTTATATGTCTTCTTACTTGAAAAGGAGTGAGCATATCTGACTGGCCTTCTGTTTTGAAACTGTGGTTCTCAAAGTTAGTAAATTCTCAGTGGGGAGAAGGATGTTAATCCAGAAATCATTGCATGTAGGAGTGGGCTGCATGTAAAGATTTATTTGGCAAAACATGTCGTTGGTACTCATACACTGGCATGGTTATAGACTTTCTCAGTACAAACATTAAATCATTTGAATTTAACATAAGTGTTGACTTAGCAACTTCACATTAATATAATGGGTCTACTCTAGTTGGAACCAACCATTGGATTTAGATTCTTGTTTTAAACATGCATCATACAGTCCATTGCCTTCAGTATCAAATTCCAGCATGCATTGGGCTTTTACTCTAAGAAGCCAGTGGAGATGTAATGAAATGAAACATACCGTATATGCTAGTGTTATATCTTTTTACATGAAGATAGAACTAATGTCTAGCTTATAAATGGCAACTTCTGTTTTTATAGCACCCTTATCTACAAATTTGGAAGAACAGAAGAATTGTGGGCTTAAGAGTACCGTTTCTCTTCATCCTGCTTAGCAAGTGCTGCATTGTAAATATAAATTATGTTTTGATTGTTTTCTATTTTGCCAGATTCACTGCATTACATGTTTTGGATGTTTTACTTTTTTTTTTTTGGAAAGTGAACTGCTATATTTAGCTACCTTTTTAATAGAACAGATCTGTGCATATGTACATATTTTTGCTCTATGAATCTATATGTTAAATGACAATCGTGGGGGAAATATTGTGTGCTGATTTCCTCCTATTTCTCAATTAATATCAGTAACAATGAACGTTAAAATTATATTGCAGTTGGCAGGTTTTTCTGATCTGTTATATGGAAAAAGTTTTAAGATGCTCATAGCTGTGTCAGGATCACATGCTGTTCTTAAGCACAAAGCAGATTAGTAGCTTCTTTTACTGCATTATAGCTGATGGGTAAAAACTGATTAGAAAGTGAGGCTAAAGAACTTTATCCTGAATAACATTTGCAAGGTTCCTCAAAACAGCCATTTTTGTAATGCATGGCAGGAAAAAAAAAAATCATTTTTCAATGTTCTTAAAAGCTAGGATATTCTGGCGGCGTATTGTAAAAACTTCACCTAGCATAAATTTCCTGAATATTTTTTTTAGAAATGTCTTCTACTGCTGCAAAATGTGTACTGAACAAAGGCATGATAGAGATATGAAAATTCTGAAATGCACTAAGATCTCAAACACTTTGTTTGCTAGCATAGCACATCCTAACGGGATGGTCCAAAAATTATTTAAGACTGAAGTACTGGTATGTTTGGCAAGGTTTAGTAGAAAAGTAGGTGTTAAACTTGAGAGGTTTCATTATGAAAACCATCTCCCGAGTGTCTAATAACATACAGCCTTTTGGGGCCATTATATATATAGACAGGCTAACTGTGATTATTTTAAGGTAAAATTGCCTTTACCCTGGATATTTGCGTGCTTATGCAATATTTAGGGCAAGGGAGGTTCCATGTTTCACTTATTGCAGGAACTCCTGCTTTGTTGCTTTCTGTATTTTTTAAGGAAAAGGTTTGTCTTTAGATGTAATTTGCTAGATTCCAAAAAAAAGGGGGCGGGGGAAGTTGGAAGAAACTGATAATATTTTTTTAAGTGCTCACATTCAACTTGTAGCAAGACTATCATATTTTCAAAGAATTTATATATTTTTTTCATAGAAACAATGAGCCTGTATGTTAGTACAGTTTGCATTAACCAGGACTGGTTGTATTTTGTGCCCGCAAATCCAAATTGTTTACTGATAATTATGTTAGGCTGGATCATATACATATTTTAATTGCTTTTGTTTTTTCTTCTGTATTAAGTACTCTTGCAAGAAATGGTTGTAGGGGAATGATGAAGAATCAGGTGAACTAGAGGTGCCCTGCATTCTGACTGTTAGAGGTCCTGGCCACAGGCTTATTTGATGCTGTCTGATATGGCTTTTTTTTTTTTTTTTTTTGGACTTCTCCCCACACCTGGAAAGTAACTAGGCCTGGTAGTATTGATTGTCTGAAAACATTTTTAGAGACTTAAGAGGACAGACTATGAAGCAAATACTTAAGCTGAGCGTTGTCCTATCATGTCAGACTTAATTTGTACCTGGTTTCTGCACAGACTGTCACTTTGATCTGTTATAAAACATTAGACAACCTTGGTTGTTCATTGTAATTACATCAACATCCAATAAAAATTGGTAAAATACTTTGTTTTATAAAGTTTAAACTGACCACTGCTGTAAGATCTTCCTATAAATTTGCCTGTGGTGTTGACCTTCTGAAAAGGTTGCACTGGTACTTGATTTACATACTGAAGATGATGGAAAAGGGCATGAATAAATTATCCTCTACTCCCTGTAGTTTATTTAATACATGTAAGTGTATGAAAACTTTGAAACCAGTCATGTTGACCTACTTTGCAGGACTACTACATGCTAATTTCCTCACAGTTCTCAAGCTGTTCAAGTAATCAGATAAGGTTTTTCAATGTTTAACTTTTTCAATTCTTGCAGTGTAATAAAATAATAGCTTGTAGAGAAATTGGGAGGTGCTTTAAAAATAGGGTAGAATTCAGTTGATGAATTGAAGCTGAAGCTGGCATAACCTCCAATTTCACAAACATAAGTACTTTATCAGTGGTATGCAAAGAGGTGTCAAATACCTCCTTGTGTGTTGTGTTTTCCCTGATTGCACAATGACAGCTAGATGGTACCAGGGCCCACCTATGTGGCCAGTCATGGGCCAGAACAGTGAAGCAGTGTGTGGGCACTGTTCAGCTGCTGTTATGCAGGTGAGGGGGAAAAGCATCAGCTTTCTTTGCTTGGACCTTTCTGGCTGTCCAAGAAGGCTGAAGATTTGTCTTTTCCTGGCTGTACACAGCAGCTAGATGGTATCTATGCATAGCTCTGCCATCTACCACTGAATATGAGAGTATGCCTTCTAGCTGCCATGTGCAGCCATAGGACAAGGACGAGCTGTCACCCTCCTGGACCTTCAGTGGAACTACACTGGTGGACCTTTTACACACCACCAGCCTCCATAGATGACAGTACTAGTTAGGCCTGGCCTCACAGTTTGTTGCACTATTCTGAACACTTGTACCAAAAATACAAGACCACCACGTGTAGAAGGGTGCTCCTGTGTAGTAATTATCTCCCAACATAGACTCCACCCAGCCCTTTCCCTTTCTCCCTATTTATATTCAGAATGTTTAAACATGTGTGTTCTTTTTTTTTTTTTTAAGTCTTCCATACCTTTGTTGCTTTTCTTTTATACTTCTATTAACTTTGCTGGGGAAATGAACTCATTTCCAAAACTGCAGACAAGAAAAAACAAGTGAAAAGGTAAAGCTCCAAAAACAAATATGAGAGTGTTCCTTCTACTACGGATGCCTGTTGAGAGTGTGAAGCCTAGTCAATAGCCTGGTCCTTCTGGGCCCTCTATTTACAAGTTGTTTACTGGACTATAGGCCTTCTGGATGGTGTGCCAGTTACTGACTGTGCTGGTGGATTCTTGGAGGTGTAGTCCAAAAAAGGAGTATTTCCAAGTTCTGTTTTATACATGCAGGTCCTAGCTGCCATTAAGGTTTCTCAGTACTGAAATATGAAGGCCATGCCAGAGCCTTCCTCTTCAGAGGTAAGTATGCTTCATGTAGAGCTGGGATAAGCAGCTAGTGAGAGGCCAGTGATCTTTTTTGCCTCTCCCTGGTGAGCGCTCCCCCCCCCCCCAAACAACAGGTTTTATTCCTCTGAAAAGCCTGGGGGAGACAGAAGCATGAATGTGGGCTGCCCTTTGCAAATCATTGATGGAGAACAAAGCTGAGCTGAAAACCCTTCTGATTCTGTAGATGCCTGTCTTTGTTCTATAATCGTTTTCTGGCACTGGGAACACCAGTAGAAGCTAAGTAAGTAGCCTTCCTCCAAAGAGATACCGGTAATTCACTGGGAGCACAGCTGGAGGGTAGCAACAATCTTGTGTTCTTTCCTAGACTTCTCCACTTTTCTGACAAAACAGAACTCATCGGGGGGGGGGTGAGGGTATTTGATGCACTATTGATTTGGCCACCAGGTGGCTTTGCATCCCCAAAGAAGAAAGTTTTATTTTATTTTTTTCAAATATAGGCAGGCATACCTCAGTTAACAAAGCCAAGTCTTTTCATGCTTGCCAAGCGCTCCTTTACTTCCTTATCCTCTGTTTAGCTACAAGGTTTTTAGCACCATCAGTATGGGGAGGATGGTGAAGGAGGGCTGGAGAAGCATAGACTTTTGGTGTCAGGTTGCAGCTGTGTGTCTGCAGTAAACAATTCAGTGAAACTTGAGGTGGGAAAAGAATAGCATTGTAATGTAGCTGATCCTACTGTAACCCTGTATAGCTGTCCACAATAGGCAAAGTAAACAGCAGCTTCCTTCCAGAATCCTATACCAACCCTCTGTGAACAGCAAGACAGAAAAAATGGGAAAGCAGATAAGTCTGCCTCACCACTTATGCCCCAGTTTGTGTGGGGTTTTTTTTAAAAGCATAGATCTGGCCACCACAATGGAAATAAAGAAATGGAGGCTGGTAAAAGAAAATGCTATCCCTGTATGCACTTTGGAAGAAGCAAGTGGTCTCTAGCAGGTTCAGAATATTTTTGTTTACTTATGGAAGACTTACCTGGCCTGATTATTTCAATTGCCTGTTATTAGTTTTGAATAAAAATTTTGCTGAAACATGTTGCACTTCTCTATTTTTGTGCTGCAAGAACCTATTCTTTCCATGTTCTTTCTGCCCACATCTGCTTTGTTAACTGAGATATACCTGTACTTGACGTTATATTCTAGCTGCTGTAGTCTCTTCCAAGCTTCTAGTAGTCAGGGTCAACACTCTAGTGAGGCTGGCACCACATTTTCCCCATAATTTTTAAAAAGTTAAGCACCATAGGGAGCTAACTTCCTCTAAGGAGGCTGTATCTTTAAGAATCAGCTTATTGAAGATGCAAAGCAGAGCGAACAAGAGGAACTGTCCTCAGATTCCTATCCATCTCCCCTACAAGAGTTCTCTTTTCATTGCTTATGAGTAACTATCCTCTTGATACATCAGACAAAGAAGTTGGGTAGTGATCTGACCACAGCTTAAAGAGGTTTTAAGACCCAACTGCAACAGCAAAAAACCTAATTCCAGACTGTTACATGCCGTTGGCCAAGATCCTGCATTGGGAGAGGTAGCTAATACAATAAAGCTCCATTGTTATAGCTACATCTCCTGATGCTACCTCCAAAAACCTACCTTTGAAGCCAAGCAGGACCCCAACAGAAGGATTTCTAAAGCATGGGAGAGGGGACCGAGCAATGATGCATCCAGCCCTCTTCCGGAAGTGATGCATGATGCAACGAGCAGCTGGGACAGGACCCTACCACTGCTTGTCAAAGTCCAACCCCCTGCCATGCAGGGGTACACAACTAAAGCACCTCTGAGAGAAAATCATCAGACCTGGAAGGGATTGCAAGGGCCATACATAGCTGACATCATACTTGATTTCAAAACTACTAGAGAGGTCTAGTGGCTTTGAAATACGACTAGCTTCTCTAACTTGGCCTCAGTCCCCTTTCTAGACACCAGTCTTTCTGGAGATTAGTGTTGAAGTGAAGGACAAGAATGAGGCCACACTCCTTCCAAGAGACTACCTAGACATAGATTCCTCCATGTAAATTAGCAGGGATGCCTTACACACAAGGGAATTCAATAATAGCACCATATTCCCTACCCGTGTAAAGTATACTGTCCATCAGTAACCGATGGATGTAAATCCAGTTGCTATTGCCAACTAGAAGAGTTATGTAAGCTCCATTGATTCAGTGGGCCTGCTCTAGTTGGCAATAGCATTTAGGTTTAGGCAAGTGTCTGATATGAAATGACTTCTAAATATCTGTAATTTGATTACACAGCAACTGCTTGCACTATTTGCAATATGCTTCTTTCTCAAAAAGAACACAAGTTTTCACATTTTGGCAGAAAAAAGTATTAAACGTTTGTGACAGATCTCTACTCCAGGCTGGTTTTGCAGTCCCAACCCTTGGGATCCTGTTACCCACCTTGCCCTTTCCCCCCTTAATCACTTCCTAGATTGGATACTCTGACCTCAAGGTGACCCCCTATTTTGGACCAGTGGCTGTGTTGTTTTGGTGGGTTCGCTGTGGCAAATGGGACCAGGCCCTCCACCAAATTTAAGAACAGACAGGGACAGTTTAAAAAGTACAAACCGGTGGAGATTTATTAAGACTCAAATAATCAACCCTTGAACTCATTCATAGCTCCCCCAGGCCAGAGTCAATTGTCCCCTCTGACTGTCCCGTCTCTATTGCTGCTTGTACAGTATTCCTAAATCTCTGAAATCAAACCCTCAGCTTTGTCCTATCTGTCTTCTGATAGAGACCAGCCTCGTTTTGTAAACGTTTCCCCGCAGACTTCCCTTCAGCCAGGCTTGCCCAAGTCCTCCATTTACAACCTTCTACAGAATATTCTAAATATAGCTGTTCTTACAGCCAGTGTTCTTTTCTCTCAAGTTAAAGAATAAAAGTGAAAGAAGAGTTGCATCACTGATAATATTAGGTGCACTCAGATTATAGTAAATCAAAATTGTTTAGAATTCTGGCATATCAATAATCAGATGCTGTGCTGGTCTGTGCTGCCCAATTACTCCTGCTGCAATTTGTTCATTGTGGTGTCTGAACCCAGTCTGGTTTGCTCATTGTAATGTCTGAACCCAGTGCTCCGCCTCCTTCCTTCTTAGGCAAGCCAAAATCATGAGTTTGTGCTTTATAAGTCTGGCTTATTTTGGAAGATTAAGCCACAACAGTGGGTTTATACATGACAAACCACATTTGTGATTGGTTTAACTGATCCCAAAGGCAGGAGGAACTGTTTGATCAGCATTTGCTAGCACACTGTAAATGCAAACCACCCTGCAGATTTATTTTCAAACAATCATCTTGAGTTGTCAATAGAAACTCAAAAGTGAGAGCAGCAAGTATAGTTGTCCCTTCATATTCGCTGGGGGTTGGTTCCAGGACCCCCCATGGATACCAAAATCCATGAATACTCAAGTTCCATTATATGCAGTGGCATAGCAAAATGGTGTCCCTTATATAAAATGGCAAAATCAAGGTTTGCTTTTTGGGTTATTATTTTTTTAAGAATATTTTCAAGCTGTGAATACTTAATCCGTAGATACCAAATCTGTGGATACAGAGGGACAACTGTACTGCCATTCTTCAATGTGGGGGCCTCGATTGAAAGGCCCTACTCTGCATCCTCTCAGACTATACTACTCTAAACAAAAAAATTAAAAATGGAAAGGCTCTCTTTAAGTAATATCTGAAGAACAGAAACATGGGGATAGCACTCCAGTACTTCAGAAAGTAAAAATGAGCCTGGCAGTGCCACTGTATGAAAATTAGAGTGACAATACCATTGTACTCTGTGCTGTATAAAAAATCCACTCCACCCTTTCCCACACACTGCATCTAAGATGAGGCTACATGAGATTACTGGTGTGTATTTTTCCTTGTACCTTCCTGGTTATACTTAACAATACTGCAGTCTCTAACTGAACTGCATGCCAAAACTGGTTTCAGTTTTCTGGTATCAGCCTACTGTAATGACTCATGAAACCATAATGCAGATAGAAAATATCCTGGTTTTATGGTGAAACATTAGGTTATGAAACAGCAGGCTCTTGGGAAACCAAGTCTTCGATGATTTGAGAAGTACTTAAATAAATCTCTGTCAATCCATTGCATTTGTGTCCTCCAAACACAAATTTAGTGTTGCTTTCCATTTCACAATTCAACATATGGAGTGTTCTTTGTGTGTTCTTTGCAGCTGGCTGTTTTTAAAGACAACGAAGGCCTTTGAAACCACTTCTCTGTAGTGAAATTCCACGAGTGGACATTAACAGTCACTGATCAATGTGAGATGAAGATGCTATACATATTGTTATCTTTGTTCTTTCAATCTGGACGCATCTACTTGATTTTCACTAGCAAAGCTGTCTCTCATAGTTTGGCTTTGACCAGTACTAGAGATAACTGACACAGTGTCCCAGTGTTCTTCTGCACAGTTCTGAAATGTGTACTCCATAACCATGTGAGGATTTTCTAAATCCTGGGAAAAAGAAGCAGCAGCATTTAATTGTAAATTAAATGAAATATGCAGAACAAATTCTACACTATACAGTTGGCCCTCCATATACGCTGGGGTTAGGGGTGCAGGATCCCCACAAAAGTGGGGAAATGCCCCCCAAGCCATATTTAACATACACAAAAAGTATGATCTGCAGATTCAACCCAATGTGGATGCCTTCAAGGCAGTGGGATTCCTTTGCAAAGGAGAAGCAGGCGGCTGGCAGGACTTGCTGCCACCTCTGCTGCTGCCCTACACAATTTTTAGTAGGGACTTACACAAGCCTTGCCGTGCATTTGAAGCCTAGGTTTAGAGTTCAAACCCTAAGCATATACTAGTTACTTCTGCTGCTGCCCTACACAATTTTTAGTAGGGACTTACACAAGCCTTGCGGTGCTTTTGCAGTCTCAGTCTTGTGAGGCTTGCAGTCCCTATTAAAAATGGCATAGGAAAGCAGGGAATTCAGCAGCAAATAATCTGCAATGATCAAGTACAGCACCTGAATTTTTTCTCCTCTCACTAGTATAAAGGGCAACTGTAAAGGAAGTAAAAAAGCTTAAAGGTAAGGCCATCCCTTGGGCAGCAGATAAAACTACAACACTCCTGGTAATCTGAGCCATTAAGAATCAAGCTGATAGTTTGGATTCCACTTCTTAGACATGTCAGATTGTACTAGTATATTGGGCAATTATGTATATTCTTTACCAGTGCTCCATGCTTTCTTAATTAACTTCACCTAGGTCATCTTTACTATAATTTATCAGGTAAGCACTGTGTTTTCATCAGCAATGACCTGCTGAATAGAAAGGATATGAGAAATATTGGCCGGAATCATGCTGGGTAGTACAAATGTGTAACCTAGAGTTATGTTCCATGACTGCTTCGTATTCATGATCCCTGCATAGGGACTGTGAAAGTCCCCTAAACCCCACTTGCCAGTAAGCAGCTGCAGCAATAGATAGGGGTCTGTTCCCCTGTTGAACAGGAAGTAGCTGGCTGATGGTCCTACCCACCCTGTGCATGAGCAATCTCCAGCACAATGGAGAATTGCAATGGGTCTGGCTTCTGCCTGTCACACTGAAGATTGCTCACGAGAGGAGTGAGACCATCAGCTGCTTCCTGATTGATGGGAACAGACTCCCATCAATCTCAGTGGCTGCTTCTTTGTAAGTGGAGATCAAGGGGATCTGGACAGGATTCGCTGTGTTGGACTGTACCTACAGTGTTTACACATACGTAAATTCCCAACAGGATTTCGGCCACTGTCCTGAATCAGTCCCTAGAAATGCATTTGTGATTTCAATTTATTCTGGCTGCTTTCTCAGTTCACTTGGCATGTGAAGAAATAAAGTGCAGTTTTGTTCTAGCTGAAAGAAATCAAGAAAGAGAAGTTGAATGATAAATGGAATGACTCAGTAGCTGAATGATAATTACGCTTTATATGAGTTAAAGATGAGCTGGAAATAGAATATAATCAAACTAGAGTTTGAGTACAGATGTATATTCACAAAGTAGCAAGGTATAAATACACAAATATGTAATGATTTCATAATGAAAGCAAAACAAAAAACAACACACACACACAGTTCTTTTGATGTACTTTTAAGTACCAGGAAAAGATCTGATTAAATAACTTGAACTGTGAAGAAAAACAATAAGTATCAGACTTTGCTGTCATAAGCTTATGCGAAACAGCATTCCTCAGCTAACTCAGAATAAAATAAATACGGATCATATGTCCACCTCCTCCCTTCTGGAGTGCAGGTTCCCCAGTAGGGTCCGAGTGCAGTGAGCAGCTATATCACCACAGATATTAACCACAGTGCAAGCCAGGGTTAATCAAAGAGCTGAAGCCTTGGTCCAGTGTTAGTGCTTCACAGCTACTAGCCAACTTTTCCTCTCCTTGTACCAGTACAGGGCGATTGTCTCAAGAACCAAAAGGCACATGGAGTCAGGTAGGGAAGTAGTATGGTTCTGTTTTATCCAGATAGAACAGATGCAGTGAGTTTAAAGTTAAGTGAGAAAAGACGTTCATGTCCCAATGCATGAGGCCCCCAACTGTTCCTGGAGTTTGTGATGGAGAGTATGACTAGGGAAGTTGTACAACACCACATAACATAGGTCTAGCAATCAAAGCCTAGGTTCAGAGTTCAAACCCTAAGTATATACTAGTTACAGTTTAATCTAATTGCACTTCATTTTAGATAAACAGAAATTATCACTATACATACCTCTTCATAGTGAGAGGGTATTCTTAGAGGAGGCTTCCAAAAAGATTTAATTGTACTTTTATACTTCCGAAGAACCCACAAAGACAAAAATATTGCAAAAATGAAAAAAAGTATAACTACAAAATACAGTATGACATCAATAATTCTTCTTGTTTCTGAAAAAGAAAAAAGGTGTTGCCAACTACAGTATTATTAACCCGATATTATTGACACGATTAGCTCAGATTTGCTAAACTACCTCAAGAATGTATAAATGAACTGCAAATAATGCAGTGAAATGCTCACAGTAATTGCAAAAAGACAGTACTGAATATTGGCAGGTTCTGTGGGGGAAAATAAAATGTCATTTTAGCTGGGAGACACTTCCTATATGACATATGGACAGGGGTGCTACTGGGATCAGATTTGATGCAGGACTTTCTGAGGGGATATCTGTGTGCTTTAGGTAGAAAGCAGGATTGAAAAGCAAATAATGTTATGTCTTAAGACAGCCCAGAGGCAAGATGGCTGGAGGAAGCAGGCAAAAGGTAGGCAGTTTGCTTTGTGGTTAAATTGCACATTTTGGTCTGAACTAAGTTAAATTTTTGCCTACAACAATCTAGGAATTTTCATCTCACAAACAGGAAGAGGAACACAATTCTTAAAGCAATAAATGCTGGATAATGGGAACAACAGAACATTGTACAAAAGTTATTACTGCTTCTTTCAGTGAGTACAGGGCTGAGCGAAGTGGTCCCCTGGATATTGTTGGGCTGCAACTCCCAACATTCCTTACCATCAGTTAAGCTGGTGAGGGCTGATGGGAGCGACAGCCAACAACATCCAGATGGCCACACTTTAGTTACCTCTGTGGTAGAATATTTAACTGAAATCAGCAGAACTTGCATTCATATAATGATTCAGGACTACATCATTCAAGACTGAACACCTCAGACCCAGAGACTAAGAGGCCAAGGAACAGGGTTTAAAGTAGAGGTCATCTGAGACAGCAAACCTGCAGCTCTAAATACAGTCTAAATATATTTTACAGTGGAAGGCCATCAATAGTTTGCTAATTACAGCTACAATGTTATGTTTATGTAGTAACGTGCCTCGCAGCTTCAGACCTGTAGTTTGAGGTTGTGTAAGAAACATCTGAAGTGGCCCTTAAAAACTTAAGAGTTTAAGCTTTCACCAGCCTGAATGCAAGACATTTCTTTGGAGCATATCTTCAACATTTGCTTTCCAGTCCTATTCTAGCTCTTGCCACTGTATACACTTTTCTACACTGATCTATTACTAAACATTTGGTACACAGAATTTCATATTCTGTAAAAGCCAAATTAAAATTCATGAAAATATGCTCAACATTTTATTGCCAATGTAGGATTCCATTTGAAAAACACATAATGTTACATATCTAAAGCGCGCTTGCAGAAAGCGTGGGATGAGTCCTTCCTGAATCTTCGTTTGCAAAGAAAAGCCAGAGAGAGAAAGTTATACAGTCGGCCCTTTGTATCCATGGGTTCTGCATCCACAGATTCAACCACCATGGCTTGAAAATATTTTTTAAAAATCCAAAAAGCAAACCTTTTGTTGACCATTGTCTATAAGGGACACCATTTTACTATACCTGGGAAGCATCATCTCCTCAGATGCCAAGATTGACAAAGAGATCGATCACAGATTAGCAAAGGCATATAGTGCATCGTAAGAGGGGCGCTCCAAAAAAGCGATACAAAGACTCCCTGAAACAACATCTCAGGCTTGGCCAAATTGATCACCAACAGTGGTCCGCCCTGGCCTCACATCGGGAGGCATGGAGACGCACTATCCACAATGCTGCAGCCTTATTTGAGAACTCACGACGAACAAGTCTTGAAGAGAAACGACAACGCAGAAAGAATCACAACCCAAAAACATCACCCAAGGAGACCTGCTGTGCTTTTTGCAACTGGACTTGTTTATCTCAGATTGGCCTTTTTAGTCATCAGCGCGCTTGCAGAAAGCGCGGGATGAGTCCTTCCTGAATCTTCGTTTGCGAAGAAAAGCCAGAGAGTATATAATGAGACTTGAGCATCCATGGATTTTTGGCATCCATGAGGAGTCCTGGAACCAAACCCCAGCAGATACCAAGGGCCCACTTTAGTACAGTTCCTCTTTAGTACAAACTGAACAACTCAGTGTAGCTATTTAGCCATTGAAAACTTATCCCTAACATGGTTTCTGATACTCAAGAGGCATCATTTTAGCATTAGAAATCATAGCAGTGTAATCTACCTCCTTAAGTGCACATCAGTTTCATGATTTAGCAATTAAAATAGCATTCTTTATGACGGAAATACACACCAGTGATTGTTGTTTTTTTGCAGTGAGAGTCACTTTTTTGTCCTTTATTTTCTTGATACACTGCTTCTACTTGAAAGCAATATACTTGCCCTTCCTTTAGATTCTTGAATATCTTTTCTTTATTAGAAGTCTCTATTGGTTTTTTTAAGTCCTGTACAGGGCAGAGGAAGGGAAAATTCAAGTGTTTGTATATGGCAATAATTATAACCAAACTGACTTAACATCTATTTCATACAAACTTTATAGTTTAGTTCTAATTACACCAAGGAGTTATGTTACAGTTCTCTTATCTAGAATATTTTTGCTCTAATCCCACAGAATTCAGTAAGGCTGTCCACAGGATTTCATGTGACTGCCACACCCTTACACCTCAAAATATTATAGAAGAGCTATTATGTGCAGAATGTTACAGCAAAAAGGAATATGATTTGTTGTGCTCCTGATACTTCCTCTCCCAATAATTTACAGTGCATCTAGTATCCTTAACAAGATTTATTCAGAGGAGGTTGGCCATTGCCTTCATCTAAGGTCAAGAGAACATGACTTGCCCAAGGTCATACCCAGTGGATTTCCATGGCCAAGCAGGGATTTGAATTCCTGTCTCCAGAGTCCTAGTCCAACACTCAAACCACTACCCCATGCTGGCTCTCAGCAAAGTGCAGTGCCCACAGATATTTTGGCAGCCTCCAGTCTTCTTCAAACTCTCCTAATTGCCCTTTTCTGGCCATAAAAAAGGATCAACTGCCTTTCTAGGAGCCTCCAAAAGCAACAGGTCACTTTTTGCATAGGTTGCAACCCCCACCCATTTAACACTGGGGGGAAAATACACATTTTTCAAATTGGTAAGTCAGCTCCTGTCCACTTCTAGTTTGTTTCATTTTCATTGTTTTGGCCTTGACCACCACCACTCTGATACTCCATGGCTACAAAACTAGCCCCTACTCACCAGAGTTGTCCAGCCCTGGTTGATATGATGATGCAAACACTACACAGGTTAAATAAACATACCCAAACAGGTATAGAAGTAAACAGATATAAAGCAAACAAAGATGCACACTAGAGGTTTTCCAAGTCAACAACAATTTATAAACACTACTGGTTGAGATTCTGTATCAAACAAATGTAGTATATAAATTCTGCAGATGGAACTACGCCACATATCCTCCTCTCCTTGTAAATCTACTTTTTTCAGGCTAGTGGCCCATGCCATGGCTGCCTTGCATCCCATCTTGGAAAGGCAGGATATCAATCAATCAATCAATCAATCAAACAAACAAACAAACAAATAAATGTAATGGCTTGTGGAGAGCAGGGAACATCTGAGAAGCATCTGACTATATCCTTATAGGCATACACATGACTGTAAGGCATGCTCTGGGAGCATCTGGCTATATTCCTATACCCAAATGTGTAATAAAGGCATCCTCTGGGACTTCCCAGAGGTTCTTCAGAAATCCTAAAGGATGATACCATCATTGTGTATCTGGTTATAGGGATATAGCGAGATGTTCCTTGGATGTTCCCTGCTTTCCACTGGCCGCTATATGGCTGTGTTGGGGGCAAGCAGTATGAGGAAGGTGGATTTACAGGATTTTTAAATCATTGCATGAGGGAAGTAGAAGATTCTGACCTCTGCAACAAGAAAAAAGTGAGTTATACAGATGTAACTTGGACTTAGTAAGCTACGTTACAATGTTACAAACAAGATGCCAGCATACTATTGTTAGAAATTCCTACAGATACACCCCACTAATTTTTTTAGCTACTGAAATCTACCTGCTACATTTAAATCTGGGATGGGGGAAAGTGTGCCCCACAGGCCACATGAACCCCCCCAACTTAAGTTTTGTGCCCCCCTCCATGTACACTACAACTCTCCAAGTGGGAACTAAGCTTAAAAACAAGATGACAACTAGAATGTGACTTCTGGCCAGTTACATTTTGCTGAAAATTTGTTGGTATGACCTACAACATTGGGAGGGGGTTTGCAGAAGTAAAAACAAGCACTTGTGAATGCCTTCAATTAGGATTCATTTCAAGGACACTTTTGCAGGTCTCCGTCTTTAGTTAACAACTTTCTGCCTGTATTTATAATTATCTGTGAATTTTATGGGTCTCTGCCAGAAATTGTATTTTTCTGTCTGAATACATGTATGCAATAATATATAATTTCATATATATCTCTGGTTCATGTTCATTGTTGTTTAGCCCTCATGTTTATCTTTAGACATACAGTGGTGTGGATTTTGATGTTTTTCCATTTGCAGAAGTGAAAATAAGCCAGCACACTTGCCCACCTGTTTTCAAGTATTCCTATACGTGTGAATAGAAATTATTTCATGACCAGTTTGTCCAGCAAAGGCAATTACTTACTTCTGGGCTCACTGATCCTTCCCCGATGTATATTAGATATTTAAAACCAAAGGAATCTCCTTCATGCTCAACAGGGGGCAAAAATCTTACAATAAGTGAGTTTGCCTCTGCGGTCACATTTATTGCTCGTGGAGGTCCCAAAATTGCTGAAAGAGATTAAGACAAAGGCAAAAAGTGGTAAAACGCAATTTTCTACTAGTTTCAACCAAATGCAACCACTCAGAGGTTTCACATCCACTCCAGGCTGTATTGGTTCATTTAACGGAAGCACCAGATTTGCAGTCACACAGGAATGCAAACTTGCAGCATTTCCTGTGACTGCTGCTTAAATAAGGGGGAATAAATCCTTGTGGCAGTGGAAGACCTTGGTGCTCTCTGACTAGCTGCAAGAAAACTCTGAAAGGAACTTTATACATCAGAGAAAGGGGAGTTTACAAACATAAGAGAAACAGATCTACATACACAACTATTCTCTTTTATGTAGAATAGTGGGGTGAGCAAAGTACAGGCTGGGGGCTTCATGTGGCCCTTCGGACCCCAAAGTGTGGCCCCTGAAGCTCTCACCACTAGACTGTCTGTATAAAGAAAAAAAAGATGAGTTTTCACCTGAAAACCAGCCAAGTGCAGTGGTTTACCTAACCACCCCACTAAAAAACCTGAAAAGACAACCACTACCCCCAAAGCCAAAATGTGACAGTGCAGCCCAACCTCTCCACAGTTTCTCATCTCAGTGTTGAATCTGGATAGTGCAGAGGGTAGGATAGGAAATTTTCAAATTTCTCAGAAAGTCAAACCTGTACTGGGCTATTTTATATTGGCAAATTAGAAAGTTTTCATTTGCTGTTCCTCCACACAAGTATCTATGTAATCTTATCTCATTCTATGTGTGGTTGTGAAAGCAGGACAGTGAGGAAAATTGACAGGAACATAAGCTCATTTGAAGTGCAGTGCTGAAAGAGAGTTTTGTTGATCCCATGGCACACCGAAAAAACAAATAAATGGGTCCTAGAGCAAACCAAGCCTTCTTAGAAGCCAAAGTGACTAAACTGAAGTTTTCATGCGTACTTTGGACACAGCACGAAACGAAAAGATGATAACGCTGGGAAAAGTGGAAGGTGGTAGAAAAAGAGGAAGATCACATTATAGATGGATTGACTCAATCAAGGAAGCCGCAGCCCTGAGTTTACAAGACTAGAGCAGGGTTTGCACAATTGAGTATCTTGGAGGTCTTTTATTCAAAGAGTCACCATAAGCTGAAGCCAACTTGACAGCAAATAACAACATCATCCTCTGAATAGCAATGCATCTTATGTATCAAATGCCACTATAACACCAGAACACCTCTATAAACATAACATCTTTCACTGCATATGAGCAGCTATATTAGTCTATGGCTTCAAACATAAAAATCTTGTCATCTCAAAAATTAACAAATTTATTATGGCTTCAGTGACCGTGAATTTCATTAGGAGGGACATCAAAGTGAAATGCCATAATAAATTCCTCAGTGTTTATAGTGCTCCAAAACTGTTAATAGTACTGGGAATTCTGCTGACTGGCATTTCATTTCTTATCTACAAATAATCATATTTTCCCAAAGATAATACTAAAATAAGATAAAAGTGGAATAAAAGATACATACTGTCTTTTTTTGCTTGAAAGGGAGCTGTTTGACTCCAGGTAGATTTTAATCTCCCTTGTTCAGCCCTAACACGTAAAATATTGCGATAAAAATCCTTGCCATGATCAAAGTCACATTCAGGCTTTGTAATATTTGTGCAGTTCACTTTCTCCCAAACTTCAGCTGACTGTCTGCAATGCAATACAAAGGCCAGACAATTAATGAAATTTCTTATTGTTGAATTTTTCAATGAGAATATTTAACAAACAATGCAAGTAATTCTTTTGGTATATAAGAACTATTGACTTACAAGCGATGTTCCACACGGTAGGATACTGTTCCATTGATCCCCTTAACTGGAGACCATCTCAATACATTCTTAAAATTATATGAGTGAATTGTCAAATTCTGTGGTGCAGGTAAGAACTGAGAAGACTCTAAAAAACAAAAAAGAAAGCACTTCATAGGAGTAAAAACATTTAAACACAAATGTCACTAAAGTACAGAGCAAAGCAGAATAATAAAATGGCAGTGGTGAGTTGACTGCACGATGGCTGTGCAGCTAAGCTGTGGCTAGGGCTTTAATTTTATTTATATCTGACTTTTCTCCCTTATAGGACCCAAATCAGCTCACACCATACCTTAAAACAATAAAGTTAAAAACAATCTAGGGCTTATCATGTCTAGGCTTAATACTGGTGTGCAAAAGAGTATTTGCTTGCAGATGGGCTGGTTTTTTTGTTTTTGTTTGTCTCTGGTTGTTAAAACACCTCAGAAAAGGATGTTAAAAAGGAGGAAGGAAGAAGGGCAAAAGGGGTGGGGAAGAAATGTGATACCACCTTTAAGACTAACTGGTTTTTATTTTTGTGTGTATTTTCGTGGATATAAACCCACTTCTTCGGACACAGTGCCAAGTGGTATTAAGGCCTCTCAATTGCAGGAGTGGGACAGCATGTAATAGGATCCAGAAAGATGCAAATCATTACCCTTGCCCTAAATTTTCAAAGGGCTGTGTAAGGTGATACAGGTCTTTCAGTTCTTTACAGTGGTCAGTTAGCGTTGATGTGTGAAAGCAATAAATCTGCTTACCAAAAGTCAGTTTTCCAAGGTTCAAAACTCTCTCTGAGAAGATTCCTTTTGTTATATATGCAGTAGTACTTATTGTATTAATATATGTAGTGTGCCATGAAGCCACTGCCTTTGTTCATACCACTGCTAATGGACTGGAATTTGTGAATATAACTCGATTCAGCAATTGCAGAACTATTTCAACCTTCCGGGACACTCAGTAAGAGATTTACAGATTGTGGTCCTTGAACAAGGAAATAACAAAGGAAGACTAGAAAGAGAAACTGCTGAAATACAGTACAGTAACACTCTGTATCCACTGATTCGCCAACCGCTGATTCAATTATCCACAGTTGGCGACAGTGGAGGGGATGGATAGGGAAGGGAGGGGAGGAGGCTTCCAGATGGCTTCTGTGCAGCAATGGCAATGGGAGGGTGAAGGGAGGGGAGGAGAGGTCTCGCTTTCCTTCACCTGGTGGGATGGCTTCCATGCCAGCAATAGTGACGGGGGGGGTTCGCTATTATCCACAGAATTCATTATCTGTGGGGCTCCCTGGAATCAATCCCCCATGGATATAGGGGTCCTACTGTATATTATATTTTCTCCCCCTTCTTTCCTCCTGTTTATGTTGCAAGGGACTAACATGACTACATCTTTGAAAAAGGATGTCGTATCCTAGAATTCCCATCTGCATTGCTTTTTTAATGCATAAAACATAATAAAGCACTAAGTCTAAAGTGCCAGCCCACACCCACCACACAGCATGTTGGGTGTCAGACCAAGGCTGGCACCCTGTTAATGACATATGCAAGCATTACTTCAGTGTATGCATATGCATGTTTTTGGGGGGGGGGTTGGTCATTGTGGAGTTGTGGAGATTGGTATTTTCTTCCACTGCAATGAGCAAAGCCTCCCCCAGGATTCATCAGGCCATTGCAACAGTCCCTCTCCACAGCCATTCAGCAGCTGGTGGTTGGATTAGTGCAGAAGCATCTGGCTATGTCCCTACAGCCAGACACAAAATTATTACAGTACATCATCCACTGGGACCTCCAGAGAACTCCTGCTCATCATTCCATGTCTGGCTATGGGGACACAGCCAGACACTTATCCAATTCTTCCCTCCCTAGCTACTGAATAGCTGAGGAGGGGACTTTTATAGTGAAATGGTGAGCCCTGGGGATGGTGACAAGGGAGCCATAGCATAATTCCACCTGCTGAAACTTTACACTACACTTGAGTGATGTAGGATCTCAGCCCAGGAGACTAAGGTTCAAATCCCTGTTCAACCATGACAACCCACTGGGTAAACCTATCCAAGTCACATTCTTGGAGTCTAAAAGGAAGGCGATGGCAAAGCTCATTTGAATAAATCTTGCCAAGAAAACCCTAGGATAAGGTTACCAAAAGTCAAAGTTGACTTCAATGCAGTTAATAATAACCTTTTGCAACTACAATATTTAAGGGCTAGGCATAACAGTTCCAGAACTAACATGGAACTGGAAATGTGACCAGGAGCACACCCTGAACAAAACATAACAGCAAACAAAACTGAAAACATTGGACAAACAAGCTCACTGGCTCCAATGTTTGTTTTCAACTACCAGTTTTGAAGAAAGAGTCCTGTGGCCGTGTTAGAATATTTTATATAGTGGCATGAGCCTTTGCAAATGTTGTATAGGGTGCTTCACCAGATTGTTCTCAAAAGAAAATGGCGGAATAGTAAATCAATTCAAGGAACCTGGGATGTTGTTGTGTGCCTTTAAGTCATTTCTGACTTATGGCAACCGTAAGGCAAACCAATCACGGAGTATTCTTAGCAAGATTGTTCAGAGGGGTTTTGCTTTGCTTTCCTCTGAGGCTGAGAGAGTGCGACTTGTCCAAGATCATCCCGTGGGGGTTCCATGGCTGAGCAAGGATTCAAACCCTGGTCTCCAGAGCCCCAGTCTAATGCTCAAACTACTACACTACAATCTCTCTCAGCCTGGGATACTACTCCAGATTTAAAGCTGGCTGAATCCTTGCTAAAGACCATTTGTTCCACTGTGGTATAAAATGAACCAGATAATGCTTTGCAATGTGTTTTCTATGTGTCAGTCAAACTTCTTGAAGCAATCTGTTTTATTTGCATTACTATTTGCAAAAAAAGCAGCTCGTGGAGCAGAAAGACATTTCTTTCCTCAGGTCAGCAAAGTCCCTCCAAATTCCTTTTAAAAAGTGGGGGGGGGCGCTTGTACTAGACAAAGTAGTGTTTTTAAAAATCAGTTTACACATGAGGAAAAACACATTCTTACTCCTAATCTTCACACTTCCAGGTTCCCAATCATCCAAGGATCTTGATACTCAGCCTTGTGTCACATCTACTTTTAAACAACCCACTGATCCCATTTCTTTAGCCCCTTGGCTTCTTTGACTCTAGGGCGGCTCTTGTCCCTTGAAGGACTACACAGAACAGTTCGACGGGTGGGCTGTTTTTTTTTAATGCACTAAACACCACACCACACTTGGCAAACTGACTTTTGAAAAGCCAACAGCTACATTCTAAAAGTCAAAGAAGTAACCCTGCTCAGAAAGAGACAGAAAAATCTGTTCAGGCCTGAATACTCACCATCTACCTCCTATTCAGAATCAAGACAAAAAAGGCCAAGTCCACACTACACAAGTAACCCAGTTGGAAGCTGGGTTCTTTGCCATGGCTCCTTCCTATGGAATCCAGGGATTTATAGTTTTCCAAGGCCTTTAGCCTTGTCTGCCAAAGAGTGCTGGTGCCTCATAGAATCACAGAATTGGAAGAGCTCACAAGGGCCATCCAGTCCAACCCCCTGCCATGCAGGAATACCAATCAAAGCACTCCTGACAGATGGCCACCCAGCCTCTAAAAACCACTAAAGATGGAGGCTCCACCACACTACACTATGGAATCTTGGGATTTGTAGCTTTACAATGCCTTTAGCCTTCGCTGACAGAGTGCTGGTGCCTCACCAACCTACAAATCCCAGGATTCCATTGGAAGGAGCCATGGCAAAGAATCCAGTTTCACACTGGATTATTTGTGTAGTGTGGATTTGGCCCATGAGTCCTGGGAAGGGAAGGGCAGGGCGCCTTCAGAAGCCACCCATTCCGCCTCATTGCCTTTTCTTCCCCGCGGAGGCTCCGACCCGCCTCCCACCCCCGAGCCCGCTTTTCTGCTCGCCTCGCGTCGCCCGCCCGCGCTTGGGACAGCAGTACCTCCGACGGCCACCGAAGGGAGCGGCCTCCATAGGAAGAAGAGGAGGAGCAGCAGCAGCAGCGAGAGGCTGAGGCGCAGCATTCCCGTCGGGCGGCCTCGTTTTACACGCCTCAGGACCGGGCGGGCGGCCTCCCTCTGGCCTCGGCCGCCATTCTCTCTCCCTCCCTCCAGCTCCGCCAGGCCGCCTACAACCCGTTTCCTCCTTCTCCTCCTCTTCCTCGGCAAAGGCCGCCCTTTTCCCGGCTTTGGCGCGGCTGGGCAGGGCGTGGGCGAAAGAAAGGGCCGGCCTCCGAGCCTGGCGGGTGCGAGCAGGGCGTGATTTTAGCTTGGAAACCCCCTTCCCTTGGCTTTTCTTTCCGCGGGGCTTTTCTTCCAGGAATTTTTTGGGTGGGTGGGTGGGTGGGATTAGGATTTTTTAATTGGAATAAGACCATTGTACTGAAAAATACACCCGACCGCAAAAGGCCGTAACAATAACGCAAAAATAATACAGTAATTGTTTTCCTCTTTTCTTACTAATACAAAAACAATACTATCTATCCTAACACTAATATATTTTTCCTCTTAATCTAAACACACTATAATCACATATTTACACATTACAATGATACCTAATCGGAAAAGAAAAAAAATCAATAAAAGGAGCGCGGGATTCACTTGCACAAGCCAGTCTCCTCTGCAGGCCCTGTTTAAGGAATTTTGGGGCCTCCTGCAATGCTTTATTTTGTGGGTCCCATATGTTTATCTCAGGTCAATGTAACCTAACTCAAGCTATTTACAGTACAGGATATTCAGATTATTACTATAGTTGTCCCTTCATATTCGCTGGGGTTTGGTTCCAGACCCCCCCCCGTGGATACCAAAATCCGTGAAACTCAAGTCCCATGATATACAATGGCATAGCAAAATGGGGTCCCTTATAGAAGAAGGCAAAATCAAGGTTTGCTTTTTGGATTATTATTATTTTTTAAGAATATTTTCAAGCCGTGAATACTTAAATCCGTAGATACCAAGTCCGTAGATATGGGGGAATGAATGTTATAATGTTTTTGCGGGAGGAGTGCTACTACGGGCCCCCCACAATGATGGGGCCTCCTGCGGATGCTGACGTTGCTGGTGCCTTAAACCGACCCTGCTCCTCAGCAGCGTATTTTGCGAAGGACGGAAGGGGCAGCACTTTTATTAAACCCCAGTCAGAGTATGCCTTCAGGGGGACACCCTAGAGCTCATCTGGAGCCCCCATGTCACCCCCTGCAGGGAGAGGTTTGAGCCCCCCAACGGTGAGCGGTTCACCCGCCTCTGCCCTGGTTGTTTTTAGATGTTGCAAAATGCCTTGGGTTCCACCATAGGGAGAAAGATGGAATAAAATGATGATGATGATGATGATGGAGCCCTGGTGGCGCAGTGGTTAAATGCCAGTATTGCAAGCCACAACGTTATGAGTTCTGTCCCAGAGGGCTCCAAGGTTCACTCAGCCTTCCATCCTTTCGTAGGTTGGTAAAATGAGTACCTGGCTTATAGGGGCAATTAGCTAACACGCATTGGAAACTGCTTAATGCAGTGTAGATGTGTAAATTGCTATTGCTTAAAACAATTTGTAAGCCGCTCTGATAGCCTTGTGGCTGAAGAGCGGGGTATAGATAACTAATAATAATAATAATAATATAGGCTTTCTTTTGTTTTAGTCAGGCTGCGAGGTTGTGTTCTGGAAAAGTTTATTTCTCACGTTTCACCTACATCTATGTGGAATAATAGCACTATAACAGAGTAGTGTGATAATTGGAACAGAAAACGATTCAAAAGAGTGTTGTTTTAGCCACACTACCTTGCTTTTGGGAAAATACATGCATGAGTTAACACTACTGGCAGGTGAAAGGTGCTCTAGAAGCTATTAATAGCTCCCTATATCAGGTTAGAATCATAGAATTGTAGAGTTGGAAGAGACCACGAGGGCCATCCAGTCCAACTCCCTGCCACGCAGGAATGCACAATCAAAGCATCCCTGACAGATGGCCATCCAGCCTCTGTTTAAAGACCTCCAAGGAAGGAGACCCCACCACGTTCCGAGGGAGTGTGTTCCACTGCCGAACAGCTCTTAATGTCAAAAAGTTCCTTCTAATGTTGCTGTGGAATCTCTGTTCCTGGAGTTTGCATCCATTGTTCTGTGTTCTCATCTCTGGAACAGGAGAAAACAAGCTTGCTCCATCCTCAATGTGACACCCCTTAAAATACTTAAACAGGGCTATCATATCGCCTCTTAACCATCTTTTTTCCAGGCTAAACATACCCAGCTCCCTAAGTCTTTCCTCATAAGGAATGGTTTCCAGACCTTTCACCATTTTAGCCGCCCTTCTCTGGACATGCTCCAATTTGTCAATATCGTTTTTGAGTTGTGGTGCCCAGAACTGCACACAGTATTCTAGGTGAGGCCTGACCAAGGCAGAATAGAGTGGCACTATGACTTCCCTTGATCTAGACACTATACTTCTATTGATGCAGCCCAAAATCGCATTGGCCTTTTTAGCTGCCACACCACACTGCTAACTCATGTTCAAATTGTGGTCTACTAGGACTCCTAGATCCCTTTTGCACGTTGTCTCGTTCAGCAAGGTCTTCCCCATCCTATAGCTATGCATTTTGTTTTTTCGCCCTAAGTACAGTACCTTACATTTCTCCGTATTAAATTTCATTTTGATAGCTTTGGCCCAGCTCTCCAATCTATCCAGGTCATTTTGAATTTTGATCCTGCCCTCTACGGTATTAGCTACTCCTCCTAATTTGGTGTCATCTGAAATTTGATAAGTATGTCCCTAATTCCCTCATCCAAGTCATTGATAAAGATGTTGAATAGCACTGGGCCCAGGACAGAACCCTGTGGCACCCCACTGGTCACCTCTTTCCAAGACGAAAAGGAGCCACTGCTGAGCACCTTTTGGGTTCGTCCGGTTAACCAGTTGCAAATCCATTGAACAGTTAACTTGTCTAGCCCACATTTTACAAGCTTGTTTGCAAGAATGACATGGAGAACCTTGTCAAAGGCCTTACTGAAATCAAGGTATGCGATATCCACAGCGTTCCCTTCATCTACCAAGCTGGTAATTTTATCAGAAAAAGAGATCAGATTAGTCTGGCATGACTTGTTTCTCTGAAACCCATGTAGACTTTTTGTGATTATGGCATTGCCTTCTAAATGTTCACAGACTCTCTGTTTAATGATCTGCTCTAGAATCTTCCCTGGTATTGATGTTAGATTAACTGGATGATAATTGTTGGGATCCTCTTTTTTCCCCCTTTTTGAAGATTGGGACAAAGTTTGCCCTCCTCCAGTCTGTTGGGATTTCTCCTGTTCTTCACAAGTTCTCAAAGATTATTGCCAATGGCTCTGAGATTACATTTGCCAGCCCTTTTAATACCCTTGGATGTAGTTCATCTGGTCCTGGAGATTTAAATTCATTTAGATTAAGAAGGTATTCCTCTACTACCTCTTTGCTTATTCTGTGCTGTCCTCTGTTCCCTTATCCTCAGGTTGATCACCCTGTTGCTTTTCTGAAAACACTGAGGCAACAAAGGCATTGAGTAATTCTGCCTTTTCTCTGTCCCCTGTTAGCATTTTGCCATCTTCTCCACGTAGTGGCCCTACCATTTCCTTCTTCTTCCTTTTGCTGTGGACGTACCAAAAAAACCCCTTTTTATTGTTCTTAACCTCTCTAGCAAGCCTGAGCTATGCTTTAGCTTTTCTGACTTTATTCCTACACGTGTTCACTATGTGTTTGAATTCTTCTTTGGTGATTCCCCCTTTTCCCATTTCCTATCCATGTTCCATTTAAAACTTAGCTCTGTTGAAAGTTCTTTAGTCATCCATCCTGGTTTCGTGAGACACCTCTCATTTTTCTTCCTCATTGGTACTGTTCATTGGCGTTGTTCTGCTATCTGCAGAGTCTCGCAAGGTTCTGATGTTCCAGCATGTGAGTGTCAGTTTATTTACACCTTTGGAGGCCGGTGTGTGCCTTTCTTTCTTTCCCTTGGTTTGACCGCATCAGAAGATGTCTGTTGGCCGTGGCTAGCCAACCAGGTAGATGGGGATGAGCTTTCGTTAGGCCACCTTTTCTACGCCCCTCTCCATATGGAGCAAGCAGTGCTCTCATTAAAAAAGGCTGCTTTTTTTCAGGATGCTGCCGAACAAGACTGTCATCTCCCGGGTCAGCCTCAAGTGACCAAAGTCCTGAACCGCCTGCATGCAGGGTTGGGTCTGCGGCTTCCAGTGCATCTTTACACCTGCCGTTTCATCCCTCACCTATCGCTACAGGGCTTTTTTGGAACTGGATTTGTCCTTCGAGCCTGTGTAATGGATTTTCCTGGTGGAGCGCAGCGTGCACAGAACTGGCCTCACCCTTTAAACCAAAGGTTCATCTGCTGTGGCCTTGCAAGCATGGATGTAGCAGCGAGGTCCTCGGGTCATAGGTTTGATTAGAGTTTCCTTCTCTTAGATGGTTGACCTTACAGGGTTGGACGAGCACCATCTGCCCGGGTTTGGGATTAGAGTTTTCCTTCTCCTAGGATAGTTGCCATAAGGCTAGAGAGCCCATCCTGCCCATTGACGCTCTTTGTCAGACCTTTCAGTTTTGACCTGTCTGGCATGGGAGACCCTACTGGTGGCTATTATGCCACCACCAGCATAGCTCAAAACATCATTAGGGTACGCAAGCCTCTCTCCCACGACAAGGGGGCATCAATGGAGAGGTTGTTCTGCCCTAATAGCCCATGAACTATCACGACTTAATATTGACATCGCTGCTCTTAGTGAAGTTCCTCTCCATGAGGAAGGCAGCCTTAAAGAACACGGTGCCGGCTACACACTTTACTGGTCAGGCAAACCCAAAACCAAAACATCTTTCAGGAGTAGGCTACGATTAAAAACTCCATTGCCTCCTAACTGGAAACCTTGCCAACAGGACACTCTGATTGCATTATTTCCTTACGCCTCCCACATGTTGTTCTCTTTAGTATATATGCCCACACTATGCAAGCCGACCCTGTAGAGAAAGACAAATTCTACACAGACCTGTGCCAACTCATACAAAAAGTCCCTGTAGAAGATAAAATTATTATCCTTGGTGACTTCAGTGCCAGAGTTGGAAAGAACTCTGAAGCCTGGAAAGGTGTCTTAGGCAAGCATGGTGTTGGAAATTGCAAGGATAATGGACACCTCCTGCTATAGTTCTGTGCAGAACAACAGCTGACTATTACAAACACTATCTTTCAGCAGAAAGATAGCTTGAAGACAACCTGGATGCATCCCAGATCCAAACATTGGCACCTAATTGACTATGTTCTAGTCTGCCAGAGAAACATTTGCGATGTCCGCCATACCCGAGTGATGCCCAGTGCAGAATGCCAAACAGATCATTGCCTCGTAAGATGTAAACTAAATCTTCATCTTAAGTTCAAACCTAAGAGCGGTGGCATCTTAAAGAAGAGACTGCAAGTCAACAATCTTCAACAAGCTACCATGAGAGACAACTTCCAGGCAAATCTGCAAACAAAACTTGAAGACCATCCTACAGCTCCTTCTCCCACAGTGCTTTGGCAACATATCAAAAACAGTATCCTCCAGTCTGTGGAAGAATCCCTTGGATTCTCCCACAAGAAAAATCAAGACTGGTTTGATGGAAACAACCAAGAGATCCAGGAGCTGTTGGCAAAGAAGAGAACTGTTCACCAGGCATACCTCGCCCAGCCAACTTGCCATGTAAGAAAAGCAGCTTTCCGCCTCACATGTAGTAAACTTCAACAAAAACTCCGAGACATGCAGAACAAGTGGTGGATCAATATAGCAGAAAAGACACAACGCTGTGCAGATCTGGGTGATCATAGAGGATTTTATGAAGCTCTTAAAGCAGTGTTTGGACCTACTTATCAGGTCCAAAGCTCCTTATACAGTACAGATGGTCAAACATTAATTACTGATAAAGCCTCCATCCTGAATCGATGGGCTGAACACTTTCAAAGTCTCTTTAGTGCCAACCGAGTAGTCCAAGACTCAGCTATCCAACATATGATACAAAAACCGATGAAAAATGAATTGGACATAGCTCCCACTTTGGAAGAGACCCTTAAGGCCATACAGCAGATGAAAAATGGCAAGGCAGCTGGGATTGATGGAATCCCACCTGAAGTTTGGAAACACGGAGGTCATGCACTCCATGATAAATTCCACAAACTCCTTGTGAATTCCTGGGGAAAAGGGGAACAGCCATCAGATCTCCGAGATGCAGTCATCATCACCCTGTACAAGAAAAAAGGAGCAAAATCCAATTGCTCAAACTATCGAGGCATAACACTGCTCTCTGTTGCTGGAAAAATCCTTGCAAGGATGCTCCTGAACAGATTAGTTCCTGCTGTTGCAGAAGAACTTCTCCCTGAAAGCCAATGTGGCTTCAGAGCCAATAGGAGTACTACAGATATGGTATTTGCCCTTAGACAACTACAAGAAAAATGTAGGGAGCAGAACAAGGGTCTCTATGTAACATTTGTCGACCTCACCAAAGCCTTCGACACTGTGAGTAGAAAAGGTCTGTGGCAGATCCTGGAAAGACTAGGGTGTCCCCCCACATTCCTTAAAATGATTATCTTGCTACACAAGGGCCAGCGCGGTCAAGTCAGATATAGCGCTGCTCTTTCAGAGCCCTTTCTAATAACTAATGGAGTGAAGCAGGGTTCTGTTCTTGCTCCAACTTTATTTACAATCTTCTTCAGCATGATGCTCCAAAGGGCTACGGCAGAGCTTGAAGAAGGCGACGCCATCTATATACGTTACCGTACTGATGGTAGCTTGTTTCACTTAAGTCGCCTGAGGGCTCACACTAAGACTCTAAACTATCTAGTCCATGAGCTGCTCTTCGCTGATGATGTTGCCCTTGTTGCCCACACAGAAGCAGCTCTGCAGCGCCTAACATCCTGATTCACAACAGCTGCAGAGCTGTTTGGGCTGGAAGTCAACCTGAAAAAAGACAGAAGTTCTTTACCAGCCTGTACCACAGGACGAACACCACCATCCCCACATTGCCGTCAGCAAATCTGTTCTCAGGTCCATTCAGCAGTTCACCTACCTGGGAAGCATCATCTCTTCAGATGCCAAGATTGACAAAGAGATTGATCACAGATTAGCAAAGGCATATAGCGCATTTGGAAGACTTCACAAAAGCATCTGGAGTAATAAACACCTGAAGCGAAGCACAAAAATCAGTGTGTATAGAGCCATTGTACTGTCTATTCTCCTTTATGGATCTGAAACATGGGTCACCTATCGCCACCACCTACGACTCCTCAAACGCTTTCATCAGCGCTGTATACGCACAATCCTAAATATACACTGGACTGACTATGTGACGAATGTTGCTGTCCCTGAGCAAGCAGGGATCACCAGCATTGAGGCCATGATATTGAGAACGCAGCTGCGCTGGGCAGGGCACATTTCTAGGATGGAGGACCATCACCTCCCTAAAATAGTACTCGACGGTGTACTCGCCATGGGTCAGCGTAAGAGGGGCGCTCCAAAAAAACGATACAAGGGCTCCCTGAAACAACATCTCAGGCTCGGCCAAATTGATCACCAACAATGGTCTGCCCTGGCCTCACATCGGGAGGCATGGAGACGCAGTATCCACAGTGCTGCAGCCTTATTTGAGAACTCACGCTGAACAAGTCTGGAAGAGAAACAACAACGCAGAAAGAATCCCAACCCGGAAACATCACCCAAAGGAGACCTTCTGCTGTGCTTTCTGCAACCAGACTTGTTTATCTCGGATTGGCCTTTTTAGTCATCGGAGCGCTTGCAGAAAGCACGGGATGAGTCCTTCCTGAATCTTCATTTGTGAAGAAAAGCCAGAGAGAGAGACGGTACTGTTTGAAATTGTGCCTTCAGTATCTCCCTTTTGAGAAAGTCCCATTCGTCTTGAAGTCCCTTCTCTTTTAGTATTTCTGACCATGGGATCACCCCCAGTATTTCCCTGAGTTTATGGAAATCAGCTCTCCTAAAGTCTAGAATTTGTGTCTGACTATGCCTGGCTCTCCTTTCCATTGTATAACAAACTCCAGGAGAACATGATCACTCTCACTTAAGGATCCCACCACTTGCACCCCATTAACCAGGTCATCCCTGTTGGTTAGGATCAGATCTAAAATAGCTGACCCCCTTGTTGCCTCTTCCACCTTTTGGACAATGATATTGTCTTCAATGCAAGTAAGGAATTTGCTACACCTTGAAGTTTTGGTTGAATTAGATTTCCCGCAAATATCAGGATAGGTGAAGTCACCCATCACTACTATATCTTTCCTTTCTGCATGTGTGGTCATCTGTTCTAGAAAGGCATTATCCAGTTCCTCTGTCTGACTTGGGGGTCTGTAGTAGAGTCCCACAGTAACATCCCTGTTGTTTCCCTCCCCTTTAATTTTTATCCAGACCCTCTCCACCTGACTTCAAGTATTGATGTCATGGATCTCTTCACTAGTGTAAATATCTCTGATATATAATGCTATTCCCCCTCCTTTCCTGTTTGGACTGTTTCTCTTATAAAGGTTATACCCCTCTATTCCTACATTCCAATCATGAGACTCATCCCACCAGGTTTCAGTAATGCCTATTATATCATATTTGTTTTGTAGTGCTAGGAGTTCAAGTTCATCTTGCTTATTTACCAGGCTCTAAGCATTACTATAGAGACATCACATCTAAGACCATGTGTTCCCTTTACTTGCTGCCTGTGCAAGTTTTTTTGCCTCCCACTGTTGGGTCCTTGCACTGTTTGCTTTGCTCCCTCAATGACCGTTTGATTATTTTCTCCAGCCCTTTTGCCTTCCAGAATACTGTCTCCCTCCCCCATATGACTCAGTTTAAAGCCATCCTGATCAAATTCTTGAGACTGTTGGCAAAAACGTTTCTGCCAACTCTTGTGAGATGCACCCCATCCCTTGCCAGAAGTCCCCCCTCATGGAACTGCAGCCCATGATCGAAGAATCCAAATCGTTCTCGGCGACACCATCGATGGAGCCAGTTGTTTACGTCAGCTATTTTCCTCTCTCTTCCTGGACTATGCCCTTCAACTGGCAGAAGAGACGAGATGACAACCTGTGTATCCATTTCTTTCAGCTTCCTCCCCAGAGCCTCATAATCTCTTCTGATCTTCGGAAAGCTGTGCCTTGCAGTATCATTGGTTCCCACGTGGATCAAAAGGAAGGGGTAATGATCTGTAGGCTTGACAAGTCTTGTCAGCCTCTCGGTCACATCACGGATCTTTGCCCCAGGGAGACAACACACCTTAGAAAGGTTGCTTTCTAATATATGCACTAAAAATATTGAGCAACTCCACCTAGTGACTCACAAACAGGGTGAAATCCTTCAGTGGTGATGCCTTGACAAAGAATGGTGTTTGTTGAAAACATACAAAGAAAATGGAAGGTGGTAGTTGTCATTATTCCTCTCTGGCACTGCACCACAGGATGGATGGACGGACAACTAGGTGGGGGTGGTGTATTGAAACTCAAGACCACTTCCACATAGTCACAGTTCACCATGTGCAGCACAACTGAGGTGGTAAACTGGACTTGCAGCACTTGAAACTGAAAATTTTGAATGTTCTTTTGCAGTTAAAAACTACCTGTGAAGAAAGCTATCTGCAACAGTAAAATGGGACAGAGGTTTAAGCCTTTGGTATGTTAATGTCCTCATTTTCAGCAAACTGTTTTGCATGCATGTCTTCATGGGGATGGAGGACACTCAAAAGGTTTGTCTTTGATCCTTTACCTTTCGCCTGAAGTGCTAAAGACTTGTATGACCTTATCCCAATGTGTGTGTTTGTCCAGCCTTGCATTTATTCAGCCTAGTATTATTTGTTAACATGTATTTACAGCTTAACATGCAGTGCTGCTTTCTTTGTTCCTTGGGGCTGAACACATTTGCTTTTACTTCATTATATTTTAAAAAAATAAAATAACGAACAGAGGGGCTGTGGGATGGCAACATGCCTTTGCGGGCTTCCATTTCTCCCCTCTTTGATCCCCTTTCCTCTGGGATGGGATCATCTAGCTCATAGATAGTCCCTGCCCAACACATAAGCTTCTCCTAAAGGCCTCATGCCCCCAGTTTATTTCTATCACTAATCTGAGATAAGAGCTGAGCTTTTTAAGTTCGATGCTGAGGAAGGATTGACTTTCTTCAAGACAGTGCTGGGAAAACCTTCTGTTATCCCCGATCATTGATTAGAAATAAAAGGGATCTAAACGTTCAGTGAGAGCCAGCTATGGGAGATCTCATCACCACAAAGTGGTGATGCTTAGAGATACACAACCAACCCTTGCCCTAGCCCACAACACACCATAGAAGCAAGCAAAATTGTATACACAGAACCTCAGGCAATACTAGCACCAAAACAAATGCCACCAAATAGACAAAGAAAACAAAACATTTATCCTCTTTCAGTATTATCAACCCTCCAGGATGGTTGCAATTACCTTTTTTTTTCTGGTGGCTAGATAGGGTTCAAAATGAAGCACCAAGCCAGAGACAGTCTTTATGGGCTTTAATGGAAACTGGACCCTGTCGACTGCATACTGGCACTAGATCACTGAGGTCAGTTACACAGCAGAATAGAGTGTGCAAAATTCCGGCTTACTGTTGTTTCGCACCAGTGCTGCATAGTTTACATATTTAGTGCAAAATTGGTGATCTGGTGAGTTTTTGGCTTTGTAGTTCACACAGAAAATGTGGGGGGCATGGCATCCTGAGCACAGGGCAGTTGTCTGACTGTCATTAAAGGCCATCTCTCCCTGATCGCTGGCTGTTGGGGGGAAAGGGCTCCGTTATGGTTCACCTGAGCTCTGGCCAGAGAACAGCAGAGAGAGGAGGAAGAAGGCGGAGGAGAAGAAGGCGAAGCTCAAGGGGGAGAGAGTGAGGGGAGGGAGACCCACTGCCAGAGCTGGCCGGCCAACCATTCGTCCCTCCCTCCTTCCCTCCCTCCAGGAGCAGCTTCGAACCATTGGTGACCCCCAGAAAGGAGGCATGACTGGCTGCTGCTGCTTCTTCTTTCTCCCATGATCCTAAGCTTTTTGGTGGAGAGAGTGGGAGGGAAGGAACAGCAGGGATCTTTTAGTTTGAGGCTCCTCTCATCTCTTGCAAGTCCGCCCCCTCTGTAGTTGGTCCAACCAATCACGGCTCAGCTCTGCTGTGGCTGTTTCGGGAAGATTGCTGATAGTTCCCACAGCCTTTTGTGCATTGGTAGTTCACACAACTGATTGTGCTCATTTTCGCAAACTTTATCAAAAAAGTTGGGGGAAATAGTGAAAGCTGATACCGCACAGCTCATAGGTTTTTTTTTTGCCTCCCTCCTTCTGAATACAGCGACTTTGATCTGAAAGACATGGGAACTATTAGGATTCTTTGTGAAGTCTTTGCGGATTTATTTTGCCATGTAACTGACCCCCGAGGCTCCTTGCTTAAGTAAATTTGAATAAGCCACTGCTTTTTGCCGTCAAGCCAAACAGGAACAATGGAGAGGTGCTGTAGAAGAGGCAGAGGGTTCCCTTACTTTCCTTCTGTTGCCAACTGCTAGCAACAGGAAAATGAAGACTCCACTTTGCTAGAGTTGGCAGAAGGGAGATTAGTGCCTCTGAGTAACTCAAGAAAACAATGTGAAAGAGCAATGTGCTAAGTTATAGCTTACACAATAGTTCTATATACAGGTGTATCTGAGGAAGGATACAGCAAGACAGAAATTCACAGATGACAAAAAGCCCTGGGATTTGAATTTTCTGTTGGACAGGCTGTACTGTATAAACTTTTCCTTTGGTGGAGCCTCTTACCAAATATTTACCAGTTTTTTAAAAAAAAACTAATCAAGAAATTGTGAGTACAGGAGATGGGTAAGGAAAGAAACATTCGAAGAATGCATTGAATGATACAAGTAATTTTTAACACTACAGTTATCCCTTCACATTCGCTGGGGTTTGGTTCCAGGACCCCCCGTGAATACTCAAATCCGTGAATACTCAAGTCCCATTATATGCAATGGCATAGCAAAATTGTGTCCCTTATATAAGATGGTAAAATCAAGGTTTGCTATTAGGATTATTATTTTTTTTAAGAATATTTTCAAGCCGTGAATACTCAAATCCGTGAATGTCAAATCCGTGAATGTGGAGGGACAACTGTATTCTGTTTTTGAATAAGCAGTTACTTTGTTGGACAAGAGATAAGAAAGTTAGCAGAACAGGGTTAATGTGTTTTAGTTAATCATTAATAAGCAAAAAATATATATAGGGTATATTTACATGGGAGATTTTAACTATATTACATTTGTTAGATAGTAATTTAAATTCAAATTGCACTAAAAGCCTTACCAGAATGAAATGCAATTTTCTGTTCCCTTGTCCCTGTTTTGAGTTTAGGAAGGAAGGAAACAGTTGATTATTTGAAAATCCTGTTTCTAATCCACCCCTTAGCGGCCCCGAAACCAAGAATTGGGTTGCAATCTCCAGTCCTGGATGGGGTCACACTCTCCTCCAGTGACTGTGTTCGCAGTCTAGGGGTGCTCCTTGACTTGTCGCTCCTGATGACAAATCAGGAAATGCGACAGTCAGGAGCGCTTGTTATCAGCTTCGGCTGATACGCCAGCTGCACCCTTTTCTGGAAGTAAGGGATCTTGAGACTGTTGTGCACGCGCTGGTAACCTCACGTCTTGATTTCTGTAATGCACTCTACATGGGGCTACCCTTGTGCTTAGTTCGGAAATTACAGCTGGTACAAAATATGGCAGCCAGGTTAATTTCTGGAACATCTAGGAGGGACCACATTACTCCAGTTCTGAGGTCCCTCCACTGGCTGCCTATCAGCTTCCGGGCCCAGTACAAGGTGTTGGTTATCACCTTTAAAGCCCTAAATGGCTTGGGCCCAAGCTATCTCAGGGACCGCCTTCTCCCTTATAATCCTCCCCGTGCTCTGGGAGGAATTTGTTGCAGCCACAAAGACCTAGGCTGGCGACCACCTCCCAGAGGGCTTTCTCGGCTGTCGCCCCCAAATTGTGGAACGGCCTGCCGGATGAGATCCGCCTATTGACATCATTAGACAGCTTTAAAAAGGCTGTCAAGACTGTTCTCTTCAGGTAGGATTTTCTGGAATAGCTAACCCCGGCCTCAGGAACCCCCTCTGGAGGTTGCTTCTGGAGTTCCAAACTGATGCTGCTTGCTTGGAAGGGTTTTTAATAAATTGTATTATACTGATTTTAATTTGTATTAATTTAATAATGTTTTAAGGGGGGAAGGGATTTTGAGTTGTTTTATACTGTGTACTGTTTTATTATTGTAAGCCGCCCCGATTGCTCGCAGAGGGGCGGGATATAAATTATTATTATTATTATTATTATTACCCCTTGCTTTCCCCTTTATCCCTCTCTTATAATTGCATCTGTTTAAACATGCCCTTTCTTAAACTTACGTATTCCTGTGTGGATCTTTGCAAAAGTTTTAGGGTAAAGAGCTTCAGAATTCACTTTATGCAGTTTCTAATGTAGAACACAGGAAAATCACCTGGATGCAAGGATTGGCCCATTCCAAGCTGCTTTTATTTGCTTGGTTCAAAATCTTTTAAATTTGGAATTCACTGAACTATCATATTTAATCATGAACTCAAATAAGTGGTTTGGATCTTGTGACCTAAACATTGTAATTTCCCAGCCCTAAGGGACTCACAAAAAGTAAGAAATAGTTTTGCAAAAATCCCACAGGACCAGGCTTGGATAAGCAGCTGGGAAATGTAAAACTTTGCTAGCTTTTAAGTGCTGTCTCTCCTTCAATTAACACTAAAATGCCACCTGGTACCATTTAAACAATAAATTTAATTAACTTGCCTTTTAATTTTAGCAATTTCCAATTTAACTAATTTTACCTAGTTAGTCTCTACCTCTTCTTCTCTCAGAATGACCCACCCAGTATGGATATGCCACTTATAATTAGAATTAAATGTATAAAATTTTGGTTTTGTATAAAGTAAATCCCTTGGAGTCCAGTGGGTCCAATTCCTTTGAGTCAATTTCAGATAAGTGAATTTAGACATTATTTCTAAAGAACAATGATGGTACTGGTAGCTGTTGGCATATCTTTTATTGTTTGTTGTTGTGTACCTTCAAGTCATTGTAACTTATAGCAACTCTAAGGCAAACCTGTCATGGGGTCTTCTTGGCAGACTCTGTTCAGAAAGGGTTTGCCTTACCTTCCTCTGAGGCTAAGAGAGTGTGATGTACCCAAGGTCACCCAGTGGGTTTCCATAGCCAAGCGTGGTTTTGAACCCTGATCTCCAGAGTCTTAATCCAACACTCAAACCACTACACTTTGCTGGTGCAGGTATGCCTTTAGCACTTTTGTAATCCTACAAGCCTGCCAGAAAGTACATAATTCTTACAACAGTCCTATAAACAAGTGTTATTACCTCCATATTGTAAATGGAAAAGGGTTCGGAGTCACACACAGAAAGTGGTGGTTTGACTGAGAACACCTCATTAATTCATAATTGCGATGAAAGTTGAAGTAGGGATTTCTCAGTTCAGAAGTCATTCTCTTGTTCACCACACTGTCAACAAAATCTGTGGCTATGGGCAGACTTCAGAACTGTGAAGTTCACTGTATGAGTCAATGGCATTTACGACAGAGGACGTGAAAGTGAGACTAATAAAAATGCAAAGTTAATACACTGAATGTGTGCATTTTATTCTATATAATCATAGAATCTATATTATTCATAGAATCATAGAGTTGGAAGGGGGTTTCTGCCATCACAACCACCTTAGAGTAACAGTTCATGCTTCTGATGAAATGGACGAAGGTTTATGCCATAATTAGCTGTTAACATGTTGTAGACATTTTTTTTTGTGCAACAGACTAACACAGCTTCTCCTTGCAAAGTGAATAAATGAGGAAATGCTGAGATAGCAAACTGAAAAATATGCACATGTGCTAATCTGTTTTCAATATGAACATCAAGAAAGTGTTGGGTGTTTTAAACTCTATCATAATAATGCAAGTTCACCCATGCAGCTGATTTGTATTCCAGTCTGGTTATGGGTGATTTCTTCATCACATTCATGTGCAAGTGGCTGTCTGAATTCACTTAAACTTCTACCAGTTTTCTGCCCTGTCTCTTGTCTAGAATCTCATGGAACTATTTGCTGTAAACCTCTTTATAGTTTTTCTGGCATGTAGTTAAACCTCCACAATAAGCTTTGCAGGGTTATGAAGAGCTAATTTTAAAATCAATTCAACCTATTCTCAAAGATACCTTCATGAGGATCTTAAAGTGATTACTGGTTTTAGAAATCCCTTTGTACACATGGGAATCTATCCAGAACCCTTCTCACTGGAAGCATTTGTATGCTGAAATTTTTTAGCTTATGCAGTATTGGAAAGATTAGTTTATGTTCATGGTGATGCAGATATGATAGTGTTTTGTGCAACTATTATAACCTCATCCTGTGTGCGTTCTCAGGCTCTTATACCATCCAGAAACAACTATTCTTTCCATGGAAAAAAATTCAGACATGTCATTTCACCTGCTTTAGAGCAGTGGTTCTTAACTTGTGGTCTGGGGACCCCCAGGGGCCCACAATGTCCTCACAGGGGATCCGCGAAGGCTTGAAGGCTGCTTGGACCACCTCCTCCCTGCAGTGGAGTGGCCACGTGACAGGAACCAAGGCAAAGGATGGCTGGCTTGGCCTGCGCGTTGCCATTCAGTGTGCTCCACCCACAAACTTGCAGGAGGAAGCAGGAAAAAATTCTTTGCTGCCTCTCCAGTGCTTCTGAGGGAATGTTCAATGGATAGTTGTACTGTAATTGTATTATTATTATTATTATTATTATTAGGCATTGTTGTTGTTGTTGTTGTTGTTTTAAATTTTGAGTTACATCTTGGGGACCATGGCAACAAAATATATTTAAAGGGTTTCCTTTTCCTTGACTCAGCTTCATCCTTTTTCACTCGCTACTCCATACTCTTGGAATTGCCTCCCTAAACATTTTGCAGACTGTTCCTTCCCTTATTGTTTTTAAATCTCAGTTAAAGCTTTTCCAAAGCTTTCAGAATTTTAGCTTAATTTTTTAATAATCTTGTATATTTTGATTATATGTATTTGTCAGCTTGCTTTATATAATACTGTATTTCTTGTATTTTATCTGGATAATTTATTTTATAATTGTATCATATAGTTTTATATTTTTATTATTCCTTACTTCCCTTTGTGTGTGTGTGTGTGTGTGTACACATATATTTTAGATTTTACACCTTTGGCAGGATCCATTGTTTTTGGTTGTTTTACTTGCAAAGTGCCATATACATTGATTGCACTATATAAATAAATGATAACAATAACAACAACAGCAACAACATTTCTACTTATAAACATAGTCTCTAAATTACAATAGCAAGGTACCACATATATAGACTTTACTCTTGCAGTGAATCATATCCCCCTTTTGGGCCTTATATAACAAGTTGTAGAGACAAGGCTCCCTGAAACGCAGATTAGATTTGGATCAGTTTGCATTAGCATTATTTATTTATGAAAATTGAGTGTGTAACCAAATAAAATTGACAGGGAGAATTGTAACAAGAGGTAAACAAAAAGGCACATACATCATCTAATGTTCTTTTTGCACTCTGTCTCAGTGGTTCAGGATAGTTAAGAGTACATCCTTGCTCATTTTAGCATTTTGTTCTCATAAGCTGAGACAATTAGTCAAGAGTATTCCCCGAGGTTAAGGTTTCAGTGAGAGATTTGAGTGAGTCCCACTCCACATCTATATTCAATATAGCACTCATAAATGAATTAATAAATAAAGACAGAACTAGAATATTTAGAACTGCAAGCAAAGAACTAGCATTGATTTTTGTTTGGTATTTGCTAGTCATAAGAGTACCTAGGAACAGGTGAAAGCAGAAGCCAAACATTGTGTGAGTTTCACTACTATGCCAAATATGTTTCAAAGTTGATACACTTCCTGTTGAACTCCTGAAAATATATACAACCATAACGTGAGTGAAGATGTTGCATTCTGACTGTAAAGCACAAACAGAACTTCTAAACCGGAGCAGATTAAAACCAAGGGTGGAATAGCCACATATGTCAGGAATAAATACTTCCACACTTTACTTGATGAAATTCTGAGTACCTTTCAGTTAGGCTAATCCATTTTAAAGGTCTAGGCATCACTGTTTCTTTCATTACTGTATTTTTACTTGGAAGCAAATCCTATGGGTGAAAATACTTTCACTATGCAATATTATTGTACAAATGTCCAGTCTTAATTTCTCTGAATGGAAAATTCTCTCACACATACCTGATTGCATCTTTATAATATTACAGGAAATATATAAAAAGTACCTCTCTCCAGAGCATATCCCATAATATGTGCAGATGAGACATGTGTCTGGGAATATAATGTGTAAAAGCCTATGAAATTCATGGGTCATCAGTCAACAGATGACTTAAAGGCACATACTGTACACACGAGACTGCAGTTTTCTCTCTCTCTCTCTCTCTCTCTCTCTCTCTCTCACACACACACACACACATATTTTTTACACCAAACACAGTCTACTCAACATCATTAAAATCATATATGCATAGGACATGTCTCATGAGCTCAGATTCCAGCAAAACCTTTATGGTGTGAAGCAACAGATTAATGTAATGGGATATACCACTGTGATGTCTCAATATCACAAATGATTCTAAAACAGGGCCAGATTATGAAAGGAAGGAAAGGGGTAATCAAACTGCACATGTTATTTGAAGAAACAAAAGCAATGGATTGCTGTCAACATGAATGCAACCACATATCTCCTCTCCCTCCATTAGCATTATGTCAGGCACACAAATGAATTGACTCAATGTAGCTAAACTTGTGTTATCCTGTAAGAGCAGAACATTTTGGTGGGTAAGTACATATTAATATCCTTCCATGAAAGAAAACAAATTAGAAGGTAAAAATGAGAAAGAAAGGTCAATGATTGTCATTTGATTCCTTGGTTAGCAACAGTAAAGATTATCCAAGACTATCCTATATTTATTTATTTATACTCTGCTCTTCAACCACAAAAGCTCCCAGAGTGGCTTACAAATTCTTAGAATCTTAGAATCATAGAGTAGGAAGAGACCTCAAGGGCCATCCAGTCCAACCCCATGCCATGCAGGAATACACGATCAAATCATTCCCAACAGATGGCCATCCAGCCTCTGTTTAAAACCTCCAAAGAAGGAGACTCCACCACACTATGAGGCAGTGTATTCCACTTCCAAATTGTTTACGCAATAGCAATTTACACATCTACACCACATTAAGCTGTTTACAATGTGTTAGCTAATTGCCCCCACAAGCCTGGTACTCATTCTACTGACTTACAAAAGGATGGAAGGCTGAATGAACCTCGGAGCAATTTGGGATTGAACATGCAACATACAAGCTTGGTGGCTTGTACTGGCATTTAACCACTGTGCCACCAGGGCTCCCTATTATTAAATCATGTACTCTACACTTCATAGAAACGTAGAGTTGGAAGAGACCACTAGGGCCATCCAGTCCAACCAAATACAATCAAAGCACTCCCGACAAATGGCCACCCATTTAACTTGGGCTGTCTTGTTTCCTTAACCCCACCTTAGCTGGAATGCAGATCTTGAGACCATTTCTAAGTTGAAATTCACCCTTGGTCAAAAAGGGTTCCCATTCCTGAGCTATAAGGAATGTTTAACTCAGGACTGTAATACATGCAGCTATATACTAATTTTGGCAGAACTATTCTGTAAAGAAATTGTAAACTTGCATAAGATTATATTAAGGCACCAATGCGTGTGTGCTGTAAATCACCAAAATCAACCAACACTCACAATGTTGGCATATGTTGGATCAGAGAAGTTCCTTTGTCCTTGTGAAAAGCTGCAGAGCCACACTTTCAGTACTTTTTGGAAGATGCTGCAACTCATGGTGCACAGAAGACCAGTAGTATTTACAACTAATACTATAACAATCAACTTGGTGTCCACACCAGCATAAGTTTACTGTACTTGAGATGTCCTCTATGTTTTAGCAAACATTTAAGCACCAACTTCCTGTTAAAATGATGGTGTAAATATTTTCCCATTATGTTTCGGACAGAAAAATCGAGTAAGATTTGTTCTTCACATTCTAGCAGTTCTTCCAATAGCAGTAAACAAAATTCAAAATATTGGATGCCACCTGGTAGCTTATTTTTGGATACAAAGTTTCTGATATCCATCTCATCTTGTGCCTTTGGCCCACTACTTTACAGACTCATACTGCTTTCCATTCTGTGGCTTCCTGGGAATAGTTATTTCCAGAATGATTGGAATAGTTTCCTGAGTCTCGGCTGATCTCCTCCAGCTCTTTATGGTCTTTCACATCAATCAGATCAACATCATTTGGAGCACTACTGTCAACTATGACAACACAGTCTTCTGTGGGAACTTCTGAAGTCAGCAAATAGGACCTGCTCACATCTTTTCCTCCAATGCTCTGCAGGTGGGGAGGAAGAAAGCAAGTAATGAGAAAAAATAATAATAAGCTTTTCAATTGTTTAATGAGAAATTTTACAGTACTGTGCAAAACTTTTTGAGACTGATTTCTATATAAAGAGAACTACAGAAAGCTATTGTTTACAGCTAGAATCATGGCCTCAATGCTGGTGATCCCTGCTTGTTCAAGGACAGCAACATTCGTCACATAGTCAGTCCAGTGTATATTTAGGATTGTGCCTATATAGCGCTGATGAAAGCGTTCGAGGAGTCATAAGTGGTGGCGATAGGTGACCCATGTTTCAGACCCATAAAGGAAAATAGACAGTACAATGGATCTATACACATTGATTTTTGTGCTTTGCCTCAGGTGTTTATTACTCCAGACTCTTTTGTAAAGTTCCAAATGTGCTATATGCCTTTAGAAAAGCCAGAGAGACAGCTAGAATTAACTTTATTTCATTGCCCTTTATCAGACACTGAAGATACCACTGGTATATAAAATGCTGAAAAGAAGGCAAAATCTTTTCTCCGTAGTATTAGCCAGATAAATTTGGATCACTGGAATATAATTGGAAGGAGCGGAAGCCAAAACAGACATTATGCAATATGCAAAAGCTCCCAACAAAACTGGTAGTTGCACATTTAGCTCTTCTACCATGTCTAGGAACTATTCTTCCATAGTGTCATGTTCTCAAGCCACACAATTCTGCATTTCATTGTCTTTTGCCAACCAATGATATGGACTGAGTAGAGATAAGGACCATCAGTAAGGTGGTGGGAAGTGAAATGGGAATACTGTGACATCAAGCTAAAAGTTAAGTCAGCTATATGTTGTGAGGGGAGCCAAGCTGCTGTTTTTTGCAGTACGGAGAGTAGGGAGTATTTGTGAGTAGGCTATTAGAAGCTAAGATGAATTAGCATTTCAATACAGAAAAAAAAGTGAGTTCAGCATGTGTGCATATTGGCCTCAATGTGGCAAAGAAAACCCCTGGTTCCAACTTCTAGCTCATTACAAGAATGGACAACTGATTTCATTATCACATAAGATCTGATTCTCTGGGAAATTGGCTCATGATACCAGAAACAAAAATGTAATATATTGTTTCTAGTGCAACAGTACAATAGAAGACAGTCTACAATTTTGCTTTATAGATTAAAAATAAATATGTTTGTGTTATAATTTTGGGGGAGAATATTATTTTAAGACCAGAGGACCTTCACAGAGAACATTCCTTCTGTGATAAACAGAACGAGGCTTTCCTCTGAAATACAGCCTACAGCATCTGGTATTCCTTGGCAGTCCTCTTTCCAAGTATTGCATACCCTAAATATATGGTAATGTATCAATCAAAGCTTTTCACAGTTACATTGCATTTGTGATATGCAATCCTTAGAAGGAGGACTGCCATGGAATACCATGTGCTGTAGGCTATATTTCAGAACAAGTCAATGACAAACCACCTCTGAGTATTTCTTGCTTAGAAAATCCTATGAAATTAATAGGATTGCCACAAGATGACAGAGGACATGAAAGTATACATGTACACATGCAATACTTCATTTTGAGGATGTGTATAGAAGGGTATGTAATGTCTGTTGAAGGTACCCTCCAAGAGGAAGTGAAAAGTTAGGAGGAAATATGAGAACCTTGAAATGTAAACTCTTCCTTTCATGGTATGGTCAGTGTATTGTAGAGGGAAAACATATTTTAAGACATTATATGATGTTAAAATAAAAATGCCAATCCAATATCAAGTACAGGTTGAGTATCCCTTATCCAAAATGCTTGGGACCAGAAGTGTTCTGTATTTTTTATTTTATTTTGAAATACTTGCATAGACATAATGAGATATCTTGGAGATGGGACTTAAGTCTAAACACAAAATTCATTTATGTTTCTTATACACCTTACATACATAACCTGAAGGTAATTATATACACAATATTTTTAATAATTTTGTGCATGAAACAAAGTTTGTGTACATTGAACCATCAGAAAGCAAAGTGTCACTAACTCAGTCATCCATGTGGACAATTTTGGAGTATTTCAAAATTCTGGATAAAGGATACTCAACCTGTATTAGAGAAATTTAGGGGATGTGCCAAAGTAATATGTATGGCAGAATCACCTAATATATTCAGTAAAACAATCATATTCCTCCAAACCAGAGATCTTTGCACATGACATAGATATTCCCAAGCAATTCCCAAGCATGTAAAAACTCATCTGTTTGGAGCACTGCAACTACAGTACTTCAATTTCCTCTCTTTGACTGACACACATGCAAACACACAGCACTGCACACATGGCATACATGCTAATTCTTCCTGTGGAAAAAGCAAGCATATGCTCATTGTGAGCTCTGCATACACACAGAAGCACCTGAAATGCTGTTTCTAGAATACTTGTCACATAATTATTTCACTGCTGCAGAATGATAAAGGAACAAAATCAAGCTTAAATACCTCTATGGTTAAAGGAGGATTGTATTTTGGAAAGAATGCATATTTGACCTTCTTCCAAATGTAATGCATAATATAGATAAAACCTGTTACTGTCACAGCAACACACACAGTAACTACAATTGGTACATACACAGCAGAAGACTCTCCTACAAAGAAAAAAAGGGAAATTAAGTATTAAAATATGGTAAATTAACAGGCAGAACAATTAGAAGTGGGGCTGGGATGGGCCGGCTAACTGAATGTTAAAAGGCTGATCTACATGCCTCATCCTTTAGCTCTGCTGCCTCACACCAGACAGTGCAGCAGGTACAGTGTGTATGTATGTGTGTGTGTGTGGACACATAATACGTATATGCATTTCTTTCCCTTATTTCCTTGGTGAACCAGACTTTGTGGGTTGTTTGTTTTTGTTTTTTTAATGTAGTTTCCCAATGGATCTAGTAGGCCAAAGCCAGCTCCAACCTGTTCCTGCCATGCCCCATTTCTGGACTTCAGGCTTGTTACTTCCTGTGGAAGCTTTCTTCCCACACAGCTCCTACGATGGAGCAGCCCTGCTCTACACCAGCAGAGGCTATCAGAGATCCTAATCAATACTGGTATGCATGTGTGTGTGTGAAGGGTGGTGTGTGGGGAAGGACAGCACTTGAAGTGCTAAAAAATTAATTCGAAATAGCTATTATTTTTTTTTTTTACTGTCAATAACATGATGCCCTGGCACTTGAAAAATTAAATTCAGAGAAAATTGCTATTTTGGAACAGGTGAGATGCAGATTGTCCTCAGCCTTATCCATACAAAGTTCTGAAACTAAGTTTGATCTCAGTAACAAGACCAGAAGAAGTGCACACTTGTTGGACCTTGATCAAAATCAATCCAAAGTAGTATGTTTAGTTTATAGTAACTTCTACTCAGTTACTTCAGCCACAGCATATATTGTACACATGAAGACTCCAGTCTTCCTATGTTTACAGAGGGGTTTTCAGTTAATTGCATGCACAATGTGATAATCTGTATCTGAAGGGCCAGGCATACCAATAAGTAATGGGGAATTTCCACCCTACAGGCAGCTGTTGTGGTGCCCCATTTGAACTGCAAGTTTCATTCTGCACATGGAAATAAAGGAGTATCTAAAGGTACTTTAAATGTTCTGTGCAGAACCCCTTTGAAGGTAAGAAAGCTGCTACAAAGAACTAAGCTGTGTATTGCTGGTGGCATCAACATGAGTAGATAAAGCTGTTGCTTCTGGGCTTACTCTTGATTAGTCAAATCTAGGATTTGGTTTTTGTTTGCTTAGTAGGAAAATGTCCAAATTAGCAAGGATAACTGTTGGAAGTGACAAAGCATCAATGCTTGTTTACGACTCTGTGTGTGTGTTTCTGACCTGTATTTACTTCCTGTTTACAGGCAGAGGTCATTTCCCCTCCTTCTTTCCCCCAACTAGTTTTAGTGTTTTACAACCCTTTGTCTGAGAAGCTAGAAGCTAGCAACATGGGGCAGATCAGCCTCAAGATCTCTTACACACATGAGAGTCAGCTTTAGGAACTTTTGCATCTAAGTTAGGTAACTCTCGTCTATCAATCTACTTTTCTTATCCAAGATGTATTCTCTGCCATAATAAACTTAAGTTCTGCTTTATAACTTTACTGAACATCCAGAATGTTTTATGTCCTGTCTTGTACCAGAAGCTCATGAAGCACTGGGGGTCTGCTGCAATTTGCTTAATCTAAATACCAAAACCAGTCCAACAATAACATGTGTCTCCATGCACTGTCCTTGGCTCTGCTAATGCCATATCCACTCTTACAATGCAGCCCTTTAATACCATCCCCAAACTGGAATTCAGCTCTCAAGATGCATGATTCCCCACTTCCTGGTGATTATTAATGAACAGAGGAAACACATTCCATACTAGATGCTACTCTTCTCATACCTTTGGCTGTTGCAATGCATTTTACGTTACTGAACTTGCTACTCTTATTATATAGTCGAGAAAATGCTTGCACTTTAACGCAGTATAGTGTGGATGGGTTCAAGCCTGAGATCACATACGGTGGTGATGTTTTATCCCCAAGTTCTTTCTTCTGGAAAACAAATTGGGGGGGGGGTGTAAATCAGACCAAAGATTAGTAAAGTGATTTCCTTTCCAACTTGGGGTGCAAACCACATTGACTATGCTGCAGCCTCAACAAACTGCAAGCATATTGTTCTGGGTTCAAGAGAATTCATATTCAATATGTGGTAACAACTGATTGAAACCTATGAGACACTGTTCCCTATACTAGGGTTTCTCAAGATGTGTGATGCTGGGAATTAGCAGTTATTTTCCCCCAATGTGCCAGTAACTGGCACCATATTTATGCCCAACGGCCACAATTACTTTTTTCTTTCCTGGAAATTCATTGGGGACCAACAGCCAGTGGCTCAGGGACCACCACTTCGAGTAGCACTGCCCTAGACCCACAGGTGAGAAACCATGATTTTCCTCTACCAAGGGCCATACCGCTCCTTCTGCAAAACTGAAAATGACTTAGGTCACTTCTAGTTTTCGAAAACAGAAGCCCTTCTATTTTTTGAAGCATTGCCCCCACCCAACAAGGTGTATGTGTGTAAATACGTGGGCCAACTTTTTAAAGAGTAGATTTATATCTGCTACAATAACAGTGAGCAAAGTGCAACCTGTGGACCATATGTGGTTCTCAAGGGCATATTTGCAGCCCCTGTGCCTTGATCCCCAAATTTTATTTGGCCTAAAATTGGCTGCTTGTACTTTCAGAAACCTGCAGGGAGCAGCTGGTGATTTCAGGCCCACCTAAGCCTGAAAACACTTCTGGTTTTGAGAAAAGATTTCTCCAGGTGGGCCTGAAATTAGCCCCAAGTAACCATTATGCCTCCTGGAGCCTGCTAGAAATACAAGCGGCCAACTTTAGACCAAAGTTTGGGGCGGCTGGAATCCAAGGCAGGTGTGACATGACAGCTAGAAGTTGTCTATGTCTGCTCTAGAAGCTTCTGGAAGCATCATTCTCCAATTCAATGCAAACACACACACACATTTTGGGTAGCTGTGGAGGGCTACAAAAATAACTTTGGAGCACATGGTTCTCACTCTGCCCATAAATAAACAGTAGAGTTTGCATCTACTCCAATCATTTTCAGCAGCACTGGCCATTGTTCCATTGCTGCTGTATTGCATTCCAGATATTCTGGGACCTACAAGGGCTCAGCTATTTATCCTGGCTCAATGAAAGCATTATTCCATGCACACTCAGTGTAGCTCCAGATGGGGGAAGCACTTATCTTCTAAAGCCACATTTGACATGGAATTAATTAGCAACAGAAAATATATTCAGCACTTTCTATATTGAAGGTACTGAGTTGCAAACATAAAGTTATTCTAAATGACTTAAGAAAGTCTTTAAAAAAAGCATTAGTAGGAGCAGTGTCTGTATTTATAAGGCACAGTGCATTCCACATGTTGCTAGTACGCAGGTATACTTTCACCCAATCTTACTGGACATTAGAATAAATGGAGACATGAGTAGCATGCATAATCATTACACAAAATGGAAAAAACATCTGGGTGTTATGAGCAGGGGGACTTATAACAATGGTAATCTAAATCTTTGGAGAAAAATGCTTAAAATATTTTAGAAATAAAAATAAATATTTTAGGGGGTAAGCGATCTTACAGTATCGAACTACTCAGTTCAGAATGCTAAAACACCCAAACTCAACAGATGTATTTTATAGCACCAAGTAGCCTTTTATTGTTTATGTAAATGACAACTCCAAAAATCTTTCCACCACCTAAAGTCCATGAGCAGACCATTGAGTTAGTCCATGTATATTTTTGTACCATTCTGCAGCACCTAGAGATCTTTTTTAAAAAAATGCTTCTGTATATTCTTCTATCACTCTGATTGATTTTATTCATTTTTTCCTCTCTTGATGAAATTTGTCTGATTTATTTCAATAATACTTTTTACAAAAATGTGGCATGTTAGCTATTTACTAATTCACATCCCAGTGGCTCAGTTGAAATGTAAAAATTAAACAGCAGGACAAAAAGGCTACAGATGGCTCATGGTAAAGGAAGATGTAGGCATTACAATTCAGTATTTTCATACATGATTTAACAGCCTAACGGAATAACAACAGTAGCAGCAGAAGCAGCAACAACAACAGTCTTACCTTGGTATATGAAGAATTTGGCCAGTACCAAATTTGGTAAGTCAAATCATATAGTTCACTCATGGAATTATTTTCAGCTTCTCCAGGAGAAGCAACAGAAATTTGAAGTGATTCCTCAGTGGCATTAACTCTGATGCTTGGAGGACCTATTTGATCTTTAAAATAGAGTTATATAGTTTATTAAACACTTGAATTCAACAAATAGGTTCAGATTTAATGTTGCAGTAAGAGTGTTTTCAGACGGAGGATCCTAGCACTACTAGTCAAAAAACATTCTATCTTTCCTTCCTTAATAAAGATGGAGTGAACAGTAGCAACACTGCACAGAGACCACAAAGAAGGACTTGTACTTAGATGTTACTGATGGAACAGTATCTTCTACTGCACCTGAGGCAGCAGGCTAGTTTAGAGGGTCAAGACAGACCATGTGGCAAACATAACTCTGTCGAGTTGCTGAGAGGCTCAGAAGGAATGGCTAGGGGCTTGCACTGCTACCATCCACATCTGCTGCTTAAGGAAGTTGCCTTGCTCTACTTAATGGTAGGGCCAGCTCAATATAGGAGCAAACTCAGGGCTTGTCTACATGCTGGGCAAAAACTCCGAATAGAGTTCTGCCCGCATGCCTCCGCATTCCCTGCGGAATCCCTGTGCATTATTATTCTCCACAGGGACATGGGGTACCTTGTCTTCACTGTCCCTGTGGAGTGTCATCTGCTGCCGCTGCCACCACTTCCACCATGACCATAATTTAAAGCTCCAGAGGCAGTTCCTGGCTGAAGGGAGCGGTTTTCTCCCTTCCCCTGGCTTGGTAGCATTGCCTCCATCTGCTCTTCCATCACAGGAAGAGGGGCTTGAAGAGAGCGATGAAAGTGCTGTAAGGAAGCGATTGGGGAGTGGGCAGAGGCAGCACTGCTGAGTCAGATGAAGGGAGAAAACCTCTCCCTTCGGCCAGGAACTGCCTCTGGAGCTTTAAAGTTGGTTATGGTGACAGTGGCAGGAGCCACAGTGGCAGACAAAAATATGGAGAAACCCTGAATCCCACATACTCCACAAGTAGATAAGATATCCTGAAATGCTACAAATCTGGGCCATGTGACATGCGGCTAGATCGCCCCAGATTTAGGGTCATTCGCATGGGGATTCAGGGTTTTTGATCGTGTAGGCAAACCCTAAAACTCCAAACATCAGGAAAAATTTCTACTTCAGGAGAGGCAGAAGTCCCATCCCATCCAGTAAACAAGAGGCTATGGGCTTGCCTATACGAGGGGGGATGGAATGTGGATTGATGCACGCTAATGGCAATTTGCAGCAGCTGTTTCATCGCCTCGGCACACAATCACTATGGCAAAAATCCAACAAGGAGGTTCCGGGCGCTTGCCTTGTTAGCAAGCTCTGCCCTCTGGGCACATCTGACCAATCAGCTTTCCACTTCCAATTTTATCAGGAATGCGAATCAAAGCGAATCGGTTGTCCAAACGAGTGGGAATGCGCATTCCCTGTGGAGCTTTTTAAAAAATACGGGAAAAGTCGCAAAGGCTTCTTCGGCTGAATTTTTGGCGATTTTGGCCCCCTCCTTCCAAATATGGCGGATTAATGTAGGATGCCATTTAGACAAATCGTGGGGTGGTCCAGATGATGAAATAAATCCTCATGGAATCCGCGAGGAATCTCATGTGTCCAAATGGGATCCTGCAGTGTTCCATCCTTTTTAGAGGGATGGGGAGCAAAGGTCAGGGAAAGTCCACGGCAAAAGCCTTCAGGGCTTTTCCCAAGTTTTTTTGACTAATGTGGAGGAAATGTGCACTCCCACATGTTAGGACAACCAAATTGCATCAGAGCACATTGCTGAAGAGGATAGCTGATTGGTTGGACGTGCGCAGCGGGTAGAGCTTGCTAAGACAGCAGATTGTGGAACTGCCATGTTGAATTGATGACATAGTGATATGCACTGAGGTGATGAAACAGGTTTTCTTTCCTTCTTTTCTTCATTATTTAAGCAGAAGATTGTTCTTCCATACCTTGGATTTAGTTTTTTTTTTTAAATACTGTTTGGTGGGGGCAATTTGGGGAGGATAGAAACATAAGTAATTTAGTTGGGCCCGCCATATTGATTCGCTAGCATGCCTCTGTGTGAACAGTAAACATAGATAGCAGCACACACCAGTGACCTTTCAAAAAAAATCATTGAGACCAATGAAAACTGCTGCGAATTTGCATACGTGCGAACCAATCCATGTTTTATTCGTTCGTCTAGATCAGCCCTGTATTCTCCTCTAATTCTATGAGGAGTATTTTTGCCATTTAGACAACTCCTAAATTTTTAAACTGTTGCAAGCTATAACTTGTGATGCTCAGCTATATGATGTACAGGTTGCCACATATAAACTGTAAAAAAAAAGTACAAAGTAAATGCACAAGAAAAATTATACATTCTTTTTTAGGTGATACCTACTATCTTTTTGAGGTTCAAATGGTTGCATTTTAGACCAAGGTGATTTCTTATGGCTATGCACAGCTTGTACTTGGAAATAATAAATTCCAGTGAAGCCAAAGGAAGATGGGATATCACAGTGTGCAATTTGGACGTTTTCACATCCAGGTACATTGACCCAATCCTCTGAGATATCAAGAGAGGCCCGTAATTTGTATCCACTACAAGAACAGAAGAATGATTAAGTACAAGACATTTATTTTGCAAAATTAGATCTCAGCTTTGTTCACGTTTACTTGGATATTAGCCCCGTTGACTAATATAGTCAATGGAAGTTACTTTCAAATAAGCATGCGTAGGATTACAGCCTTAATCACATTTGCAAAGTAGATTTAGGAATGCAATAGGGAAATCTGACAAAAGTTCCAAAGGAGCTAGAGATTCAATGCTGGTTTTGATTTTTGCAGAAATACCTCTTACTACAGCTACTTATTATTGGCTGGAATTCACTAAGACTGTTATGAATGTGAATTACACATTCATGATTGGCTTGATTTCACAATCCCTACATATTTGCTCATTTATGGGGTACACTGGGATTGTGAAAGTCTCCCGGTCTCTACTTACTGGGCAGCAGCCACTGTGATCGATGGGGCCCTGTTCCCTTGTTGATTGGGAAACAGCTGACTGACATTCTCACCCCTCCCATGAGTGATTTCCACTGCGGCTGTCGCAGTTCCCCCTTGCAATAGAGATTGCTCACATGAGAAGGTGGGTGGGAATGTCAGACGGCTGCTTCCCAACTGACAGGGGAAGAGACTTGCATTGATTGCTGCAGCTGCTGCCCAATAAGTGGGGATGGGGGGAAGGTTGGGCCAGGAGTTACTACATAGCTATTGCACTCCGGTAGTTATGCATTTGTAACTGCCTTACTGACTTCCAGTCATTGTTATTAGTTTAATAAAAGTGACAATAAGAAAACAACAACAACAACACCATTTATGCAATCCTGCGGCAAATACAGCATAAGGTGAAGTTGATCATAGGGATCAATCATGTTACATTCCATTCTGAATGATTCCATCAGTCAGGACCCACTATAAGAGGACAAAATTGGCTGTGTTCTTTAATAAATCAAGGAACTTAACATCATATCAAAAGAATGAAGCTAATTAAAGAAGGACATACTGTCATATTTAGAAAAAGAATGTTTTCCTTTTTGTGTAAGGAGATTTTCTACTAATGAATGTCAATATGGGGTTCTGGCAAACATATTGTATTAAGGCTGTACTAACCAAGGTTTTTAAGTTCCCCTTCCCTGAGTCATGAAACTCACACAGTAGGCCAGGTTTGGCCTAATCATTCACTCTCACTAATTACCTCAGATGGTTACTGTATGGATAAAATGAGAAGGGTAGGACGAAACATATATGTGCTGCCAAAACTACTTAGAGGAAGACAGAATATTTTTTTAAAAATAAAAATTTAATAAATAAATAAATGAATGAAATGAAATGGAGAAATAATTACAGATCTGAGTAATTATTTAAATCAAATACCAGGCCAACACAAAAGTTTAGTTATGTTATCAAAAACATCTTAATCACAATAAAATTCCTCTGTCACCAATCCTTGATTCAAACATGAAAAAAAAAAGTTTAAAGTATCTAATGATAACAAATGGGGCTGTGAACAAAATAATTCTTGTGATTTTAAAAAGCCTTGTTTATTATCTAACAAAAGTTTATTTGGGGCAGTGTGTGTGTGCGCGCATGTGCGCATGTGCATAATATATTTCCCCCCAGAAAAAAAATTAGCCCTTTTCTGCCAGAGCTGTCAAATGTCCTCAGAATGCTTCCTTCCTGGTGGAAATGATGCAAATGGCATGGGTTTTTCACCAGGAATTCTGTGCCCAGTATGGAAATAAGATCTATTAAGATCAACTTATATATCTTTGGACTAAAACTCCTAGAATCCTCCAGCCAGCATGTCCACTGAAATTCTGGGGTTTTTTTTATAGTCTAAAACAGTGATTTTCCCACCCACCCCGCCAGCTTTGCTTCAAATTATCTTGGTTACTTGTCTCCTTCCTCCGTACTAGTCTCTGTACTTCCTCTGTTCTGGATGTGCTCACATGGATTTCAGGGAGGTTCGTGTTTGCTTCCAATTATGTTTCAATGAAGCCTCTCAACAGCCTGAAGTTACCTATCAGATTCTTCCTTCCTGAATCTTTGGTTGTGAAGAAAAGCCAGAGAGAGAGAGAGAGAACCTATCAGATTTGCTTTCTAGAAAACCTAGTTTTCAAAGATTTGGCAGGTGCAGTAATTGCAGACACTTGATGGTACAATGTGAAAATGCATATTGCAAGGATTCTTACTGGAGGTACTGTACGAGGAAGCTCACATTTCCCTCATACAGATTATCCCAGTATAAGACACACTTCATATTCAAGGCATGTACTCGAAGGTTTTCAGGAACAGGCAGACCAGTCCAAGCTGTAAGAAAAAGAAAGAAAGAAAAATCCACCATCCTTTCATTTTTAAGGAATAATGGCAATCCTAAAGAGCTGCAAACAACCTGCAGTCATATCAACAATTCAGGATCAGAGGAGACTCTGAAAGCAATTCTTCAATGGCTACCCAATGACTACTCCCTGGGGTTAGGGGTATGGTGGAAATGGCTTCAAATGCCATTTCAGAATGCAAGATTCTGAAATTTAGAAACAAGACAACAGGAGAAAGAGAAGGTGAAGGGATATTCTTGTCAGTGCCTAAGGAACTGTCTGATCAATTCTAGCCATGGACATTTTTGAGGATACCGTCATTTGTTTTTGAGCGATTTCCTTTTTCCACCAAGTCAAAAGAGAATAAAAATGTTAAAATGATAGGATATCAAATACATACCTTTAGGGGTTTGTTTACAGTATACTGAACTATATAAACCAATGTTATTGTTCAGATGTGCGTTCACTTTTAGACAATAAGTAGTCTCTGGTTCAAGGTCATGAACAAATTGTCCTGGAAAAACAGGCATGTTTTTTTCCTGCAGAAAAACAATTGCATAAAATTTATTATAACTTGTGGTTGCTATACACAGTCTTACTAAGCTGATGCAGAAACTGTAAAAACAGGGCAAACTTTTATTGATCTAACAAAAGTAAAATTGGTATCATTTCAGGACAGATATTATCTTTTCAACTTGTTCATGATGGAGTGTGCATTATAATTTAACTATCACTTATCCTTTAATTGCCATTTAACATGTTCAGTCAAACAGTTTACACCTGAAGTTGTGAGTAGAATTTATCCCTGTGTTATCTATGCTGCCATGTTTTTACAAACCTATTTGATCAATCCGAATATTCAGGACTGCAGAATTAAACCAGATTAGTCCTAGAAATACCACCAGAGAACGTAACCTCATTGCTGCTTGTGATTTCCTTAGCACATATCATTATGCACAGTCATGATGTACAGGAGCTATGTCTACAGCAGTGGTTCCCAAACTTTGGTTTTCCAGATGTTTTGGACTTTATCTCCCAGAATTTCTGACTGTTGGCCAACTGGCTAGGGCTTCTAGTCACCAAAACACCTGGAGGACCAAGGTTTGGGAATCACTGGTCTACAGGCATGTTACACCAATGAAAGTAAATTTTAAATAGGTCATGGATAGAAATGCAGCACCTCAGGATGGGATGAGTTTTTCCAGATAGTCAGTGTGTAGCTGAAATTCTCTGACTCCCACATTTGTCTTGATTGGCTTGCTTCAGGACGTAAAATGTTAATTTTCTCGTTGCCATTTATGGACTCAAGCCATACTCCTGGGGGACCAATCTTGGCTGTGGACCAAAATAACAGAACTTAAGACACTTAAGATGAATATTATTGATGTTGATAGCGTCTAATGAGACAGCTTGTACATTAATAAAAATAGATAAAGAATCATTTTTACTTCGCTATCTATAACAAATTGAAGTTATTGAAAACATCTGTAAAAACAAAGCACCCATCAGACTGAACAGCCATACTCTTGCCTGAAAATATTACCTATACCTTTATATATGGGGTGGGAATCCTGCCCTTTTGGTAGCCTGGAGGCTTTTCCTTGCTTGTTTTTATTTTACATTTTCTTGCAAGGGAAAAAAATGGCTGTTTCTGCTCCTGGCAGCCTCTAGGAATAGTAATTCTACCTTAAAACAATGATGGAGAAACTGAGGATTGCAGGTCACATGTGTCCCCAACACCTTTTTGCAGCCCCCATGACAACCCCAAAGCCCCTAGCCTAGACCATACAATAAAAAAAAAAAGGGGGGGGGGCTAAAATGTAAAAAAATCATCCAAACCACAGCAAATCCACAATCAAATGCAGCTGTTAGGCTATATTTGCCCCTCTTAATCCTCAAACCCAGCTCCAAAAGTAAAATTAAGGCTGAAAATCAGCCAAAAATAAAAGTAAAACAATATTGGAGGGGGCTGGAATTAGACTGCAGTGATTTATGTTAATTCCCATTCCCATTCACTTCCAGCTGCTGTTTGCCCTCGTCAGAGCATGGAAAGTTAGTTTTAGGAAGAACAAATATACCAACATGCTGAACTCAACATGCTGGGTCTCAGATCATCTTCATATTACTGCTGAATTATGGAAAGCTTCAGCATTATATTCATTCTTGTTCCACTAACATTTCAAGATCTGGATAGGCAAAAATACGGGTTTCTATTCTTCTCACCTAAATTGGAGAACACAACAACACCAACTTGCATCATGAGAGCATTTTGGAAAACAGAGCAGGAGAGAAGTAACTCTGCCTCCCCCCCACCATGAGCATTTCATTAAAAACAAAACACTAAGACTTCAAAGCACACATGTAGTGTAGTGGTATGCACAGGAGGATCTTGAAGGGCACAGAAAGAGGGTGAAATACGCATGGGGAAATGAGTCTAAAAGAAAGCAAGTATTTCAAATAGACTCTGCTTAGCAATCTAGTGGCCTAAGGGTAGGCAGGGAAATGGTTGCAGCCACTGCTGCTGCTGTTGAGGAAAAATAATACATCTCTTTTCTCATTCTGCCATACTAAAAAGCCTGGTGCCAGTTAGGCGGTAGTTTTTGTCACGGGCATCTTGGGACTTCCTGATCCCGTATTCATCCCTCCTTGTACACAGCATCACGTCCCAAGATATGTACCTTCTCCCACTATATACTACCCCGGGGTTTTTTTTTTACATGAGTTTACGGTCCCGGGATATTATATATTTTTTTAGCTGTCAATCAAGGATGCAATTACTCGTTTTTTCACAACCTCAGTGACGTACTTCCTTTAGAGTTTTGCGCCACGAGCGATGCTATTGGCTGGCTCAAATGTTTGTTAAAGCTTATGTGTTGGGAATGATGGGATGATTGAGTGTTGCATTGGGGATGAGGCAATAAGAGGATGAGTGGAGGAATGAGCGATCTAAGCCCATTGAAAGTGAGGAAGGAAGGGGTGCTTATCGGCTACAGCCTTTGCTCTCCTTCCGAATTGAAAGAACACCATTTAAATCCCATTGAAAGTGAGGAAGGAAGGGGTGCTTAGTGGCTACAGCCTTTGCTCTCCTTCCCAATTGAAAGAACACCATTTAAATCCCATTGAAAGTGAGGAAGGAAGGGGTGCTTAGTGGCTACAGCCTTTGCTCTCCTTCCGAATTGAAAGAACACCATTTAAATCCCATTGAAAGTGAGGAAGGAAGGGGTGCTTAGTGGCTACAGCCTTTGCTCTCCTTCCAAACTGAAAGAACAGCATTTAAAGCCCACTGAAAGTGAGGAAGGAAGGGGTGCTTTATCGGCTACAGCCTTTGCTTTCCTTCTGAACTGAAAGAACACCATTTAAATCCCATTGAAAGTGAGGAAGGAAGGGATGCTTAGTGGCTATAGCCTTTGCTGTCCTTCCAAATTGAAAGAACAGCATTTAAAGCCCATTGAAAGTGAGGAAGGAAGGGATGCTTAGTGGCTACAGCCTTTGCTCTCCTTCTGAATTGAAAGAACACCATTTAAATCCCATTGAAAGTGAGGAAGGAAGGGGTGCTTAGTGGCTACAGCCTTTGCTCTCCTTCCAAATTGAAAGAACAGCATTTAAAGCCCACTGAAAGTGAGGAAGGAAGGGGTGATTATCGGCTACAGCCTTTGCTCTCCTTCCAAACTGAAAGAACACCATTTAAATCCCATTGAAAGAGAAGAAGGAAGGGGTGCTTAGTGGCTACAGCCTTTGCTGTCCTTCCAAATTGAAAGAACATCATTTAAAGCCCACTGAAAGTGAGGAAGGAAGGGATGCTTAGTGGCTACAGCCTTTTTCTCTCCTTCCCAATTGAAAGAACACCATTTAAATCCCATTGAAAGAGAGGAAGGAAGGGGTGCTTATTGGCTACAGCCTTCGCTCTCCTTCCGAACTGAAAGAACACCATTTAAATCCCACTGAAAGTGAGGAAGGAAGGGGTGCTTATTGGCTACAGCCTTTGCTGTCCTTCCGAATTGAAAGAACACCATTTAAAGCCCACTGAAAGTGAGGATGCAGGAGGGTGTGTGTGTGTGTGTGTGTGTGTGTGTGTGTATGTTCGATCATCTGCTCAGACAGTGGCATTTTTTACTGTACCTTTAAACAAATGGAGTGGATGCGGGGGGGGGGTTAATGGGGATCGTCTGTGATCTCTTTACAATTTACTCTCTCTTTAAAATTTAAACCAAGCATGGGGGGGGGAGTGTTAAACGGCACCCCAGAGAAAAAGAGTGGGACAAGTTCCAAAGCAATTTGCTGCCATTCCTACACGACAAGAACCGACACATTTCTTTAGGAACTATGCAGTTCTTTAAAATGGAGGTACCTTACTGCACAAGAGTTGCACAGACTCTTAACAAGCACATTTTCTCATATCATAATGCACAACCACCACCACCACGATCATCATCATTATTATTATTGAAAATCATTTGGTAACCTCAGAGAGGTTTAGGTCATGGGAAGCCAGACAACTAACCAAGAAAAAAAAGTATTTTTCTCTTTCAACATGTATCTTATTGCATAATATATAACACAGGTTTCAAAACATCCCAAGGAAGAGGGCCACAAAACAAACAAACAAACAAAAAAACATATCCTGCAAACACAATTAACAGAAGATGCATATGTAACAAGTATGTGATACCATCAAATACAAAATACATGTAAGCACTACAGAATTCTGAATGAAAATGTATAAACTACAGTTGTCCCTTCATATTTGCTGGGGTTTGATTCCAGGACCCACCATGGATACCAAAATCCATGAATATTCAAGTCCCATTATATGCAATGGCACAGCAAAATGGTGTCCCTTATATAAGATGGCAAAATCAAGGTTTGCTTTTTGGATTTTTTTTTTAAAGAGTATTTTAAAGTCGTGAATATGTAAATCCATGGATACGGAGGGACAACTGTATACAGTAATGCTATACATAGATCTACTGTATTTATGAAGACCCAATAGAGCACAGTTCTGGTCTGCAAAAAACAATATTGTAAATAACATTTTATAAGGTTTGGGCCTTTTAGCTTGATACAGGTAAAAAAGACATAGATTTATACCTTCTTCAAAAGGACAAAATGTTAAATTTGCCCAAGGAGAGTGATCTTTTGTGGTATCCGCTCTTACATTCACAATATAGTGTTCAAGATAATCTGGTATTGTTGATGAGAGATCACATTCTGTGACTGTTATATTTTGACACTCCGAAATTACTGACCACTTTTCAGGGCTTATTTCTTCATCCTCTGGTTTTCTGGGGGAGAGGGAGAAAGCAAATGCATGAGCTAACAGTGTAGACTAGTAAGCACTGCTGATCTTTGAATAAAATTCAGTTCAGTTTTGATCTCTACCACCTGGTAGCCAAGTATGTTTTGTTCTTGTTACTACACTGTTTACCTGCTGCAAAGCACCAGGTATTAATAGCTGCAAAGCACCAGGGTGGAAATTTTAGGGAATTTTTTATTGGAGTAAGACCATTCTACTAAAAAATACACCCGACCGCAAAAGGCCATAACAATAATACAAAAATAATACTAATTATTTTCCTCTTTTCTTACTAATACAAAAGTAAATCTATCCTAACACTAATGTATTTTTCCCTTTAATCTAAACACACTATGATCACATTATATTTGCACATTATAATTATACCTACTTAGAAATGAAAAAAAAAACAACAACAATAAAATTAATTAAACCAGGGTGGGGGCTTGGAGGAGGGGGCAGAAAACCATCTAAAAGGAAAAGGTGGCTGGTTGAACACAGGCACTCAGACCTTCTCTTGCCAACCACACTTTCTTTGCAGGACCCTCTCCCAGATGTTCTTCCTGTTTATTGCATCAAGAGGAAAGTGACTAGTACTAGTTGACTTTCATAGAGGAAAGAAGCTGGTGTGGGAAAGCTTAAGCATTGCCACCTGCCATTTCCCCCTGCAAATCACAAGTTGGCTGTCGACTGACTGGCTCAGCAAAAATATTTTAAAAAGAGAAAGAAGATTCTCTTTTACTCCAGAACCACAATGGTCTGGAACAGGAATGAGTAAAGGATAGCCACTCACACAGCCCCCAATTTTTTAAATTTTAAAAGCCTCTTGGTTTTCCATCTTTGGAAATCTAGATATTTTAGACTTCAGCTTCTAAAACCTCTGACCACCAGCCAAGCTGGCTGGGACTTCTGGAAGCTGAGGATCAGAATATAAGGACCACTTCTCTAGGGGGCTGTGGGGGCAATTTCACTGGATTTTTGAGCCCCCAGGGAGGTCACTGTTTGGGGGGGCAGGTGGGAGTCAAACCCAAAAGTGACTTCTAGGGAAAAAGTCTCCTCTACAGGTTTAAAATAGGTTTGGCATGTTGAAATTGCCCTCTACACCTCCTAGAAGGTATAAGAAGTCATTTCATTTTTTAAAAAATGAATGGGGTGGTCAGGAGGGAACAAGGGTCAGAGGAAATGGGGGCAAGATGAACAAGTCTTGGTTTCAGAGCCTTGACAGTTGATCTTTCCCAAAGTGTTCTGTAAGCAGCAGGCTCTTACAGAAAATTACTGTCTTCTAAGGTTTCCTCTATCATTAATAAAATTAAGAATGATTCTAGCCCTTTATATGCTTATGTAGAGAGTGGCTGTGGTAGGCAGCAAAATTAGGAAAGGAAACCCTGCCTCATAACCTAAGACTATTCAGTATATCACCCACACGGAAAAACAAAGTCCACAACTATATGTCTCGACATATAGTCTGTATGAAGAGGGGAACTCTATAGACGTTCTGGCAAACATGCAAAAACCAAGGGAATAGCCTGTCACCACAATCCCATTCTACTCTGCATCCATTTTACATGCAACAGATGTATGAAAAGCGCTTCCAATTCTTTCAGAATTAGAGCAGTTATTAGGAAAATTCTAGCACCTGTGATTTCTTTTTGAGCAGATTCTTAATATACCTGAAAACTTTAGTATCACCCCAGCAATTTATGTCACATGTTTCATGCATGGGTTTAATTTTGACTGGAATATAATCCCATGAATAAAGTAATCTTGTCAATATTTTCTGGGAGAACATATCAATACCCAGACTAGGACTGGATTTACATATCGAACCAAAAATTATAGCAGCAACATTTCACAGCTATCTGTTGCAAGTCATTGTTAACTGGGAACTTACCCTTGATACCGAGCTGAAAAGGTTACATTGAGATCGCATGGATTATCCCACTCCCATTTCAGCTTGATGTTCGTGTCAACAATATCGACAGTAACATTGTGCGGTTGCTTCAGACATATTGTTTCTAGAAACAGATTAGAAAAAACAGAGGCTATTATGTTGAAATCTGGTTTCAAAGTCCCAAGGCCAAAAGATGTCTGGCAGTTTCATCTACTATTTATCACACAAGGAACACTACACTATTAAGTAAAAAGTTGGCCAAGTATGTATCAAATGTAACATGAACAGTAACTACCCAGACATGGTCCAAAGTAGGGTGGGGGAGATACAAACAAAGGTTATTTTTATATCAGCAAGTGGAGAGACAGAGCATGTTTTAGGCTCAAAAGGTCTGCAGATGAGAAGCAACATTGTCAGTTTTGTGTATATTTTTGGAACTTCCCTACTTTGAATTCTGTCAGGCAGTCAACTTGGTTATGTCAGCAGGTGTTCAGGGACAATAGTGGTTGATGTTTTTTGTGACAAAATGTGTTTACATATATTTTTTAAAATTATTGTTTGGTGACTTGGGGATATTTTACAACAGAAAGATGGGCTGAAATTGTTTAATAAATATAGTTCTTTATCTCCCCACTACCCTGTATGGACGATTTTCTTTAACATGCTAGCAGTTGTAGGTATTAGCTTTGGAACTTTTTGTGACTGTATTACTGTCTGAACAATCCTTGAATCCCAAAGGCCATAAAATCTCCCAATTTTCATTTGCAAACTTTACCAGTTGTGTAGAGACTACCATAATAAGGTTTTTTAGCACTGGAACTCACTGTCATTTCCCTCATCAACAGCATTTACTGAATCTCTCACTGTGGTAAAATAAAAAGCAGCAGAGGATTATGAAAGACTATCCATAAAGCATGGCAGATAAAAGAAACAGAAGACAGAGGAAGACGTGAGTTGAAAGAGATGCCCAAATGATGTTACTCCTTTGACCATGGTGCCTTCTCACCTTGCCATGCCCCTCCCAAGCAATTAAGCTTGAAAAACTATTCCCATTGAGATCACTGGAAGACTCCCCACCCACCACCCCCATGTCACAGCTAGGAATGGAAAGGCGCAACCTCCCCCAATCTTCTCACACATAAACCTCCCACTGAAGCGAATTGCATTCCCCCCCCCCACTGAAGTGCAGTACAGTAACAAATCTCTATGCATGAGAATGAATATGTCTGTTATTTTCTATAATAATAAAAGAGGATGGTTGTTTGACATTTGGGCCTTCTTGCCCCACAATTTATCTATCTATCCCTCTTTGTGTGTGCTTGCACGCATGTACACACATGAGGGGGGAGAGAGAGAGAGAGAGACTGTGTATATATGCAAGTATTCACATGCTTCATGGGAGGTGAAACAAACAAGGCCACTGCCAACTGGAAACACTTGTGTTTGAAGGAGAAGACCAATTTTGGGGTGAGTGGAATTAAACATAGCAAAATGGCAAGAAAAATCCTACACAGACAAACCAGACTATAAGAAAAATTTAGATGCAAATTGCTTTGCTTTGAATAAATAAATACATAAGTTGTAAAAGATAATTAAGCAGTTAGAACACCATAGATAAAACACAGGATACAACTAAAATGCAAAGTGTAGGCAGAGAAAGATGCCAGGGCTCTAACATATATATTTGCATACAATGTGTAGGTTTGATGAGTGGGCAACAGGAAGCAGACATAAAATACAGAATAACACAAAAGTTGTAGAAAATAAGTGAAATATGCAGAGTTCTGCAACTGTTCAGTGTTCTGAGTGGAATTTTGCTATCTGATATGCTTGTCAAGTCAAAGTTGGATTCGACACTAAACTGATTTGCTTTGAATTTTTTTCTGGTTGAAAAAAAAATACTTTTCTTCCCCACGCAGTTATCATCTTCATAACATTATTCCCTTCACTCTATTCAAGACTTGGGGGAAGCAGTCACTATTTAGTTTTCCCCATGCAAACTTAATAACAGTTTCCAGTGGGCCCTTGCCAAAAAATAACTTGCTTAAAGACAGCAGCATTGAGCAATTTTGAAGACAATTGTTTTACATGTGTAGCCCTACTAGAAACAGTACAGGGAATTGTGCATCATGTAGAAAAACAATACTGCACTGAGCAACTCATGTGAGATGGTATTTACAGAAACAGCAAAATGCTCATTACTACTGATGTGGACCGGACTTTTTGCAGTAATCAGCATCAGAGTGATCTCTGATTCATCTGCTCAGCAAAGAGTCCCACTGAATTTAAATAGTGGAACTTGCTCACAAGTAATTCTGCATATGATTGCAGCATTCATGGGACTGACAACAGAATAAGTTCTGCCAACACCATTTTCTGAAAAACATGATCAGAATGGAGGCCTCCTAAGGGACTGCCATATTTTATAACAAGATATGGGGTTAACATTGCTTCTCAGCCTTTTGGCTAAAATCAAGTGTAGTAAGATTTGGGATCACTCGTACCCGGAACGCAACCCGTCCTCTTAACAAACTTATTGGGTGCCAATGGGCTTGGGTTGCTGAAGAGGGTCCGCAGCTCACCGCCACTAAAGCTAACCCGCCAGAGATACAAGTGTTCTCCCACAAAACAAGGCACCAGCTAGAACATTCATTAAAAGAAATTTTAAGGGAGAAGTACGCCACTGCTCTCTTGAGCAAACCTGATCAGGGCAAGGTTTTCGAGATGACCTTGCAATGGGACTCAAGCAACCACTTCATACTGCGTGGAGACTATACCTGCTTCGCCAATTGGCGATTCATCCATCGAGTTCGTCTGAATGTGGTACCTCTCAATGGTGCTGTGAAATCTGACAACCATGACAAACGTTGCTGTCGTTGTGGTCACCCGAACAAGACACTACCACATGTGCTCTGTAAGTGTCCCCCACACTCTACAGCTTGGAAACATAGACATGACGCAGTGATGAATCAACTGGCTAAAGCCATCCCAGCCACAATGGGCACCATTACATTAAATTGAACTGTGCCTGAGACTGGTAGCCAGCTGAGACCGGACATCGTCATCACGGACAGAGACCAGAAGAAGATCATCATTGTAGATATCACAATCCCCTTTGAGAATAAGAAAACAGCCATGAGGGAGGCCAGAGAACGTAAACATCAAAAACATGCCCCTCTGGCTGATGTTTTGAGACAAAGGGGGTACGAGGTCTCTGTCCATGCGTTGCTTGTTGGGGCCCTGGGTGGCTGGGACCCTGCAAATGAGCCAGTGCTGAGAGTTTGTGGGGTGGGAAGGCCCTATGACAAACTTATGCACAGACTAATGGTATCAGATACCATTAGATGGTCCCGAGACATTTACATCGAGCACATCTCGGGTCACCGTCAATACGAGGAAGCAGTTTCTGCTCTTGCGGAGAGGGGATGAAGGGGGAAATGATTCTATGTAACTTTACTATATTAGAAAGTACCTATACTGTATGGTATGCATTATCTGCTGGAGATATATATATATATTAGTGATCACATTGTGATTTAAATGTAAAATATTATTGGTCTCCTTTTAGTATGTGCTGTTTCTTTAAAGTTATTTTAATATTTTTAACTTATCCTAGGAATGAGATTTGCTTTGTATGTATTGATTGTATTGTTTATTATTCTATTGGTTTTTTCCCTCTGCAATTGCATTCTTTGGATTTACTATGTATGTTATATTATGTATTATGTTAAATTGTATGTTAAATATTCTTTAATAAACTGATTAAAAAAAAGATTTGGGATTAACAGAAACAAACATTTCAGGATCAGATCTATGTATGTCAGAAACCACAGTTTCTGCCTTCCTTTTTGAATGCCTAATGAAAACAAGCTGTAACTTCCTAAAGTTGCATGTGATGCCTCTGGTGAACAATAGTTTGATTCATATCCAGGATGATCCAATTCAGACATTTGATTTTATCAGCAGAATAAACAACCTAACAATTAACCTTGCCAGGTTCCTGAAATTCAGCTCTGAGGTGCATCACTTACATGCACACCAGTCACATGGAAGTACATTTACATGGCATGCTGAGAAGTGTATCCAGAAGATGAGTCTCTTTAGCCAGTTCCCAAAGGGGAAGCAGCACATGCTCAATAAGCCAGCAAGAAAGCCAGCTCTGCCATTAGGAAAAGTGATGTACCTGTTTCAGACAGCAAATTCTGGGTGTCATCAGAAGGCAGAAAATCATTGTTTGTCTTCTGGAATGGGGAAAGGTGTTCATAAGGTTTTCTGCTTCAGAAGCCAAAATAACTCCACTTCTATAAAGTTCTATGCACTTTGTTGGGGCCCTGGGTGTGTGTGTGGAGGGGGGCTGTGGAATTTCCTGCTTAATCTCAGACAGCAAAATGCTTTAGGTGGGCCACACGGACAAAGCAGGCACTCAAAAAGCTTAGAGGAATATCACACAAGCCTTTAAAGCAGAATGCATTAGGAACAGCATCGGAATTGAAACTAAAATCACCAGACGACATTGGCTGAATTCAGTGGCTGTTCCATGTGGAATCTGTGCCAGAAGCGTTTATTTCTCTTCACAGGCACTGTGTGTGAATAAAAGCCCTTGCAATTCAAAACCACCTCATTTTGTTGTGCAGTAGCACCACTGCAAAGCTCTGACTGGATGATGTAAAAGCACGTCAGTGGAGGGGGCATGCCTGCTCTGCCCAAAGCTCCCAGACATTTTGTTCCTCCAGCTTCCCTGCCACTCAACTTCCGGTGGTCAGTGGTCGCTCCCTGAAAACTCACAGGCTAACTTTTAAACCTCAAATTTGCAAATTCAGCAGTAGCTAAATTTACCAGTGTAGTTATTTAGCAATACTTGCATTTAATGCATTTAATATAATGTTTTCTTCCCATTTAAAATACACGTAAAATACATGTATGCTTTGAAAAAACTATTCCCTTCACATCAGGGCTCTGCTATCAACCTATGCAAATTTGGAGGCTCTGGGCATTTAAAGAAACAGAGACCTATTTTGCTAGAACATCATGAGTTCAAACCTGCCTTTGGGAAAATTTTAATTCTTCCATTTATCATTTTAAGAAGTTTAGAATGTTGTGCCCCCCTTCTTTTCTTACTTGGCAATGCAATTAAAATCCCTTTTTGCTGACAAAGGGGTGAATTCTGGTGATTAAAGGGGAAAAAGTAAAGCAGTTGAATGCAATGTATGAACTTAGAAAAATGCCACCTTGAAACAGGAAGTAGACTTTCAAAACGTCTGGGCCAGAATCCTGTATCAGCTTCTTAGTTTAGTGCCTTAAATAACAAAAATAAGGAAGGGGGAGGAAAGTTTTAAATGCTAAAAGACAAATTCACCCCAAGTGAGATTTGAACTGACAACCTCCTGGTCATAAGGCAAAAACATTTCCAGAATTCCCTGAAAAGATGGATTTAAAAGGATCTCATGTGCATGCAAAGTAGAGGAAATGACATTTTAAAGATGATGGGGGAGAGGAAGGAGGAAATCGTGGGGAAGCGTGGTTATCAAATGGTGTGTGGTAACTGTCCTCTGCTTTTGAAACGTGTTGTTCCATTGCAGAAACGAAATGTCAGACTATATGCAGTAGGTATGGTTTCTATTCCGAAATGCTTTCACTTCGTTATGTCCTGGTACTGCCACTCAAATATGCCTTGTGTAGTATTCTTCTTAGAAAAACAAGAAAGAAACCACCTTATGATTCTGCACAGCGTAAAGGCATCAGTGGTGCTGAAAAGAACAGCATCTGTATTCTTTCATTTGTTTCACACAGTTACTTTGACCAAACAATGGGAGACACTCAGTGACAGCTAAGAGAGGTATTTCCCCTCATTACATAGCAATAAGCATAAACACTGATAAAAGAACACAATAGTTTTCTTTGGATTGTTTCTAACTATGAAACTTGTCCTACAGGGTGGTAGTCTTAACACAAAAAAAAAAAAAAAGTACATTTCTACCGATTAGCACACCATGATCTAAGGATTTGCAGAAAACCTCATCTCAGTCCAAAGCACATTCAGGTTGTTACACTGCATTACCAGCTTCCATGATATTTATCAGAGCTTCATAAATAAAAATGGCAGGTTCCCAATGACCTTATTTTAATAAATATGTAAATCTTTATGCATTAATTTTCCTGTCCAGAAGGACCCACAATATAATCAAAGAAAAAAAAAACACACACCAATACAATAAAATTAAGAGAAGAGCAAACCAGAGCGTGGATGTTTTTAAACCATCATAACCACTGGTCTGCTTAAAGTTAGGCAAAGATTGGGCCAATCTGATTTTCTAAACTGAGAATGATTACAAATGGGGCACGTTTTTCATTCAAGGGGATACATAACAGGGATTTCCTCTTTCTGCCTTGATATTTGAACTATATTTGAAGCCTTTGGTGTGTGCAATTACATAAAACCCTATACCCTCTAGATTCGTATATGCAAAATATGGCTACAAAGCTATGTTACATGCTGTTGGTGTTTTGTTGTTTATTTCTGGACTAGGATCTTCTTCATCAGTTGATTAAATTAATAAATAAATACCTTCAAGGCCTTTCTGGTTATTCTGTTAACTAGTCATGGCTGTTGGGGCTAATATTCCATTTTGGCTATTGGCCAATTGACAATTTTCATAGAATCACAGAATCAGAGTTGGAAAGGGCCTATGGGCCATTAGGTCCTCTCTCTCTCTCTCTCTCTGGCTTTTCTTTGCAAACGAAGATTCAGGAAGGACTCATCCTGCACTTTCTGCAAGTGCACTGGTGACTAAAAAGACCAATCAAAGATAAAGAAGTCCGGTTGCAGAAAGCACAGCAGAAGGTCTCCTTGGGTGATGTTTCTGGGTTGTGATTCTTTCTGCATTGTCGTTTCTCTTCAAGACTTGTTCGGCGTGAGTTCTCAAATAAGGCTGCAGCATTGTGGATACGGCGTCTCCATGCCTCCTCATGTGAGGCCAGGGCGGACCATTGTTGGTGATCAATTTGGCTGAGCCTGAGATGCTGTTTCAGGGAATCCTTGTATCGCTTTTTTGGAGCAACCCTCTTACGCTGACCCGTGGCAAGTTCACCGTAGAGTACTATTTTGGGGAGGCAATGGTCCTCCATCCTAGAAATGTGCCCTGCCCAGCGCAGCTGTGTTCTCAATATCATGGCCTCAATGCTGGTGATCCCTGCTTGCTCAAGGACAGCAACATTCGTCACATAGTCAGTCCAGTGTATATTTAGGATTGTCCGTATACAGCGCTGATGAAAGCGTTCGAGGAGGCCAATTGACAATTTTCATAGAATCACAGAATCTTAGAGTTGGAAAGGGCCTATGGGCCATTAGGTCCAACCCTGTGCTAAATGCAGGTAGCTGCCAGGCTCTTTTTGAAGACATTCAGAGAAAGAAACCCCACCACTTTCTAGGCAATTGGTTCCACTGCTGAACTGCTCTCACTGTCAAGAAGTTCCTTTTAATGTTCAATCAAAATCTTCTAACTTCAAACCTTCACACCTAGTTCTACCCTCTAGGTAGAAGCAGCAGAGAACAAGCCTACATTCTCCTCTTTGGGGCAGCCCTTCAGGTATTTAAAGAGTATGATGGTCACTCCTCTATTTCTCTTCACCAGGCTAAATATGTCCAGCTCCTTCAACCTCTCCTCATCTGTTTCATTCTCCATACCTCTTATCATTCTTGTTGTCCTTCTCTGAACTCATTCCAACTTGTCTATATCCTTCTTAAAATGAGGTGCCATGAACTGAATACAGTACTCCAGATGAGGCTTGACCAGTGCAGAATATAGGGAGACTATTACTTCCCTCGACTTGGTTTACATACTGCTCTTGAAGGGCAGAGTGTAAAAGGCCCCTGACCACTCAAGACACTTCTACTGGATGACACTGTGCAGATGCAACGGTGGCAAAGAAGAATTTCTTAGCTGCCACTACCGCCATGGAGTAGGCTTTCCAATGGGCTCTAGCCTATGTTCAATCAGACTTTATCCAAGTCTTTTGCCATCTAGTCTTCGTCTCACTCGTTTCATTGCTGCCAGCTCCCTAGTGAACAAGGGTGCTTCCTTGTCTCCATTCTATGGGAGAGATGTTTAGTAGCTGACCATTTCCCAATTTCAGAGATAGGCCTAAGCTTCAAGAGGACCACTGAGACAACAACAGAAATTATCCAAGAGCCATCAGGAATCCATCCAGATCCATAAACCTCCAGGTGGACCATCTTAATTGGTCTCCCGCCTTCACTGAGGCACTGAGTTCTAATGAGTTCTAGTGAGTCTAAACCCCACCAGATAGCGATCTGTCTATGACAGCAGAACTACAGAAAGTTACTCCACAACCAATCACCACCATCCCACCCCGAACAAAAAACTAGGTCCAGAGTATGTCCTGTAGCAGACAGTACTGGGGACAGACCCAACATTGTCATGGAGGACCTGAAGTCCTGAGCTGCTCCTGACAGAGAGGTCTCTGCATGGATGTTTAAGTCCCCCAGCACAACAAGCTGAGGGGACTCCAACACCAACTCATCCAGATCAGGGATGGAGACTGTTGAACAGCGAGGTGGGTGGTATACCAACAGAACCCCTATTTTTTCCTGGCTACCCCCCCCCCTTTAAATACACACTTTCAAGCCCAGCAGACTGTAGGATGGGGCACCTGGTAAGGGAGACAGACTCCTGACAGACCACTGCAACTCTGCCTCCTGCCCCCCAGGTCTTGCCTGCTGCTCCACAAAGAACCATTTTATTTTATTTATATGCCATCTTCCTCCCAGAATGCGACCCAAGGCAGCTCACAACACATAAAAAACAATTTAAAATATGACACTTAAAAATTAAAAACAATTAAAATATTACAATTTAAAATTAAATATAAATATAAAACAACATATAAAAGTTAAAAGAATAAAAGAATAAAAACACAACCCAGTAACAGCCTCTGTGCCTGCAGGTACACATTCAAAGCTTGTTGGAATAAAAACATCTTTGTCTATTGGTGAAAGGAAAGCAGGGAAGGGGCCAGCCTAGCATCCCATGGAAGGGTGTTCCAGAGGGTGGGAGCAGCCACTGAAAAGGCTCTCTCTCGCATCCTCACCAAGCTAGTCCAGCCTAGGAGGACAAAGCTGGGAAACATTACCAACCACTCCCAGCTTCATCCAGCCAGGTCTCTGTGATACAAGCCAAGTTGGCATGCACATCCAGGATCATGTCCTGGATAAAGGATGTTTTTTTCCATTTACTGACCTGGCATTAAGCAGCAGCAGCATTTTTAGCTCAGGGGCTGTTGCTAAGGCTTATCCACGCTATTTGAAGTGGGGGACAGTTTAGGGGGAACCCCAACACTCTGTGTGTCTCCTCTCTCCCCTGATGACAGCCCTATCTCCCCACTCTGTATCTCCCTCTACCTTTTAATGTGCAACGATTGGTCTGTTGACTGCTTCCCATTTAATTGATGGCCAATGTGGTTGGATCCTGCATGCTTTTATTGTTGCAAAAAGCCTTATAGTACAGGATTGGAAAGATAAACATGCACCATCTATTGTTAAATGGTCAGAAGAACTTCTTTACCTACTCATAAACATTGTTTTTAGAGATGCCAACTTCAATTAGAGATGTTTTTGGAAATATATTTACAGGCATACCAATATACATGCCTAGTCCATGTTAATATCCCATGTATTCCTATTTATTACTTTTTCATTTTCCCTCCTCTTTTCTTTACTGTCTTTCTTTGTAGTTAGACTTTTAAAAATCTAATTTAAAATATTAAAAAAACCACAATCCAACCTTCTTAAGAAAAAAAACATAACAGGGGTGCTGCAATGGAGAACAGGAGAAAGCAAATAAGCTAGATCATATGTGGATAAGGTGAGGATTGAAATGAAGAGAGAGACAAGGAACACATTACATATGTATTTGTAGAGATTTCTATAGAGAAAAAGCAGCAAGGAAAAATGGGCGGAGTTCTCTTTAAAACATAGACTGCTGTTGTTGTGTGCCTTCAAATTGTTTCCAACCCTAAGGTGAGCCTATCATGGGGTTTTCTTGGCAAGATTTGTTCGGGGAGGGGTTGCCCTTGCCCTCCTCTGAGGCTGAAAGAGTGTGACTTGCCCAAAGTCACTCACTAGGTTTCCATGGCAGAGTGGGGATTCAAACCCTGGTCTCCAGTGTCATAGTCCAACACCCAAACTATTACACTACACTGGTGTTCAGATACAGAGCTGTAAATGCCACAGCAAGGCAGGAGATAATTTCTTCAGGTATGTCATGGGGCTAAACATGTAGGATAGTCATTAGAGTGCCAGACTGGAACTGAGGCCCAGGATTTAAGACTATGAAAACTCAATGGGGTATTTTTGGAGTCAGCCAGTGTCCTGTAAGCCTCAGGTACCTCAAAAGGTTGTTGAGAAGATAAAATGGTGGTAAGAGGAGCCACACAGTCACATGGAGCTAACTGGATGAAATTGTTGTTGTTGTGTGACTTCGAGTCATTTATGGAGACCCTAAGGCAAACCTATCACAGGGTTTTCTTGGCAAGATTTGTTCAAAGGGGGGGTTGCTGAGAGAGTGTGACTTGCTCAAAGTCACCCACTGGGTTTTCATGTACAAGTGGGGATTCAAACCCTCTAGAGTCATAGCCCAATACTCTAAGGACTACACGATGCTGGATGAAATGCAGGATATGAATGCAAATAATAATGAATAAAAAATAAAATAATTATGGGGTGAGTTATTCGATGCTTTTTTTCCTCTTCTTCACACCAGTACCAAGCCTTCACATCTTGTGTTTTTGATGGAAAGAAAAAAATTACTATAGCAAAGAAAAAAGATCAGTTATAGATCTTTTTAGATACAGAGTATAGATTTTCCTTGGTTTTTTCCCGGGCTGTGAGGCCATGTTCTGGAAGAGTTTATTTCTGACATTTCGCCTGCATCTGTGGCTGGCATCTTCAGAAAATGGTTGGGCAGGAGTGTGGGTAGGGGTTATATACTATGAACCCCTGTTGGAGAGGATATGTACATTTGTGTATTTGAAAGGCTAGTTTCTGGGTGGAGATATGCAAGGCTCGTTAGTGTCTGTTTGGCTAATGGTTGGTTGATGGGCCATTATCTGCTGGAACTCCCCCTGTCCCTGGGTGGAATTCCTTTGTAAGTGTTGGGTTTTGATTTTAGTGTTTTTCAAGACTGGCAGGCAGATCTTGTTTACTTTTAGGGTTTCTTCTTTCCTGTTGAAGTTGTCCAGGTGTTTGTGGGATTTCAGTAGCTTCTCTGTGCATTCTGACATGATAGTTGTTGGCCTGGTCTAGAATTTCGGTGTTTTTAAATAACATTTTGTGTCCAGGTTGGTTTATAACATGTTCTGCTACTGCTGATTTTTCTGGCTGGCCCAGTCTGCAGTGTCTCTCGTGTTGTTTGATTCGTGTTGGTACACTGTGTTTAGGTGGTCCCTATGTAAACTTGTCCACAGCTACCCCCACACACACTCCTACCCAACCATTCTCTGAAGATGCTAGCCACAGATGCAAGCAAAATGTCAGAAATAAACTCTTCCAGAACACAGCCTCACAGCCCAGAAAAAAGCCAAGGAAAATCTATGGATGCTGGCCATGAAAGCCTTCCGCTTCATAAGTTAAGAGTATATTTAGAACTATCCTATGGCTTCTCAGCCTATCTGAAGCACCCATTTTTCTCCATTAAAGCATGTGCAAATAAGTATCTCTAGAAACAGATCTCCTAACTTATAGTCATTCCCCCTTCCCCCACTACAACCCTGACACACCCTGAGACATTTTGCTGCATGAGGCAAAGCAGTAAATGGTCATTGCTTGTTGTTATGTGCCTCCAAGTTGACTCTGACTTATGGCACCCTATCCCTAGGACTGTCTTGGCAAAAGTTACTGCCATTTTCTGTGATTTGTCCAAGGTTTCTCAGTGGGTTTCCATGTCAGAGTTGGGGTTCAAGCCCTGGTCCAACACTAAAAACTCCAAATCCCTTCAAACCAATATGCACAGAGCACTACACCAATGAATTAATTTTGGCACATGAAGCAAATACTTTTACTGACATGTCATTAATAAGGACATATGTACACACACGTATATAGAAAAATAAAACTGAAATATCTATTTGCTTCCCTTTCACACCACCCAAACATTGTCATCTGAGGCAACTGAACTATTACAGGCTGCCTCACCTCAGGACAGCTCAATTCCTGGAAGTCCCGGCTTATCAACCCATAGCACTTGTGCTGAAATACGAAGCTCCAAGAAATGATGGTCTCTTTTCGGGAAGCCCTTATTCATCGTGGGCTAAGCATACAGTCAGCTTTGTTTGTGATCAAAAAGCAGAAACACAATGTGATGACTTTGCAACCTTCCCTCCCGCCTTCACTTCATTCCAGTGCTGCACCTAAACCCAGTCCTTCCCAAGCAGCTTATGTGGGGCACTGGTAATTATTATTCCCCCCAATGTGCCAACCACCTGTACCAGATTTGCATCCATTGGCTATACAACTCTATAATCCAGGTTGAAACTGGATTATTTGCATGTCTCCTTCCTATGGAATCCTGGGATTTGTAGTTTGGTGAGGCACCAGCACTCTTTGGCAGAGAAGACTCAAGACTTTGTAAAACTACAAAACCCAGAATTCCATAGAAAGGAGTCATGCAAATAATCCAGTTTCAAACTGGGTTATTTGTGCAGTACAGAAACTCACCTTGAAACCGGCAGCTGGTGGCTTGTGGACCACCACTGTCAGTAGCATTGACTAAAAACCAATGGGGACACCCAGAGAGAGCCGGGCAAGGATGTAGCTACGGGAAGAGGGGGGCAGGCAGGCAAAAGGTGGGAATTTCACCCTAAATAACTGCACCCTAAATAAGAATTCTTCCTCCCCCCCGTGGAATTTTCCTCCAGCTCTCAAATTTCTAACATTGCAGTACAGTTGTCCCTTCATATTTCCCTGGGGTTTGGTTCCAGGGCCCCCTCCCCCCGTGGATACCAAAATCCGTGAATACTCAAATCCCACTATATGCAATGCAATAGCAAAATGGTGTCTCTTATATAAAATGGCAAAATCAAGGTTTGCCTTGTGGATTATTATTTTTTAAAGAATATTTTCAAGCCGTGAATACTTAAATCCGCGGACACCGAATCCGTGGATACGGAGGGAGAGAAACACATTTTAGGCATCCAAAACAAAAGGGCGGGCAGGGACCGTTAGGAAGGGCATGCCATTGCAGCAAAGGAAGGGGTAAGCTATGTTCACTTGCCCACTGTCTGCAACGCGAGAAATTTGGGGGATGAAGGCACATTCACGGGGGGGGGGCGGTGGTGGAGATGCAGAATTCTTCTTTGGGAGGGCAATGCCTCTTTTGCACCACCCCCAGCTACTCCCCTGCTCGCCCCTTTCCCAGCCCCAAGGGGAAAACGGCCCCCAAGCCGAGGTGGGGAGGAGGAAAGCGCGACCCCTCGGCACTCACCCGCAGAGGGCGAGCCGACCCCCAGCGCTGCGAGGAGCAGGAGCAGAGAGCGCGCCGCCTTCATGGCCTTCTTCGCCCGGGGGAAGGGGCCACGCCGCCGCCGGATGCTGCTCCCCGCTCCGGCCCCTCCGAGCCGGCATCCCTGGGACGGCCACGAAGTCGCCAAGCCGGAGAGCGCCGCTATCGCCCCAAGCCTCTTCCCTGCCCGCCTTCCTGGGAGGCCGCCCGGAGCGAGAAGAGGACCACCCCTTTCTCCTCATAGAGGCACAAGCGAGTAGAGTCCGGTTGAGCCAGGGACGACGGCTCTGGAGGTCCCCCGCTTGGCCATGGAAACTCACCACACTGTTATCGCGCTATTATCCCACTTTAACTGCTCTGGCTGCCTTCTGGGGTTTGTAATTTAGGGAGGCCTCAGAGCTCTTTGGCTAAGAATGCTCACTGCCCTTCCCTAAACTGCACATCCCAGGATAACACAGGAGGCAGCTAGAGCAGTTAAAGTGGAATGATAGCGCGATAACAGTGTAGCGTGATAGTCCCTCAACCTCAGAGGATAGCAGGGTCAAACCCACTCTGAACAAATCTTGCCAAGAAAACCCTAGAGGCTCTATAAGTCTGTAACGACCTGAAGGCACACAACAACAACAACAACATATGGAAAAGTTTAGCTATGTTGGTCAGTGTGTCAAGCTCATATCATGGATCAGCATAAACAACACAAACACATACACACACACGTCTGATGAAGCCAGTCCAATAACGCTAGAAATTTCGGTTTTCTTTTCAGTCTCAAAGATAGATTCCTTCATATATATATATATATATATATAATCCCTATATATATTAGGATTATAGTCATAGGCAGATCTCCTAGCCCCCTGCCCCCACTTTAATCTGAGATCTCCAATTTTTAAGAAAAAACGTTTAAAAATATTTCTTAATAGCAACACCTATTGGGCTGAAACTTGTCTGTCAATTGATGGTTTTGAGGGGCCAAAAAGAGGAGGCAAGTTGACTGAGAATTACTTTTATTGCGACCTGAAGTGCGCTGTGCATGTGATGGAGATTGGTAACAGATACGTAAAAGAAATTGCCAGGCTTCGACGAGGGGAAACGCCGACATATTAGAGGATCCTAACTACAGGACATTAAAAAAACTACTACACACGTTGCAGAGCTGTACAGCAATATGAGGCTAATAGGGCACAGTGCTACATTATAGATTGCAAGCTACTGTACAGAGACATCTACAGCCTCAAAGATCTTCCCCCGACAGAAGCGTAAAACACTGGGCTGCATTTCTCCCTTGTCTCCTGTCTTATATGAGCAATGGTGGCTGCTGGTCTGGAAGGCGTGAAGGCGGGTTGGCTACAGAAGTGCCGCAATTCCAGGATGAATTTGTCAATCTACAATTGTAAGTCTATGAGTAAAAGCTGCGGGGGGGGGAGAGTTAGAGGAGGAGGAATGCGCTTCCTCTCGTCTTTTTAAAGAGCCTCCATTTTATACTTTGAGTGATGAGCGGCAGGTTTGCTGCTGGTAGGAGGCAAGTGATTGAAAAGTGTACTCGGGGAGTTGTAGCTGTAGGTGGGCAAAATGAGGGCACCCCCCCCCCCAAATAAAAATTCGGTCCCCTCGAGACAACATTTTCCTTCATTGCCCAAATTTCTAGTATTGCAATAACTTAAGTGGAGCATTTAGAGAGATTAGTTTTTTAGGCACCCAAACAAATGGGGCAGGAAAACTTCCCAAAGGAATGCGAATACAAGTTCTAGACGTGAGCAATTTTCAGTATGTTACTCTGCAATGCTAGAAATTTGGGAACCGAAGAAAATTCTAACTGGGGTTAGAATTTTTATGTGGGGGGGATTATGCCCTCATTTTGCACCCCCGTTGCTACACATTTGGGAACCCTTTTCGTAGATTCATGGAGTTGGAGGAGACCACAAAGGCCATTTAGTCCAACCCCTTGCCATGCAGGAAAATAATAACCAGTAGAGCAGTGACTGGAAGTAGTAATTTAGGTAATGAACAGCAAACTTGTCGTGTACTTTCAAGTCATTTCCAATTTACAGGGACCCTAAGGTTCTACCATGGGGTTTTCTTGGCAAAATTAGTTCAGAGAGGATTTGTCTTCATCTGAGGCTGAGAGAGTGTTTCCATGGCTAAGCAGGAATTCAAACCCTGGTTTCCAGAGTTATAGTCCAACACCTGAACCACTACACCATGCTGGCTTTCCACACTGCAGAATTATAGCACTGTTACTCCATTTTAATTCCCACCGTTTGGTCCCGTTTAATCCTGGGATTAACACTTTAGAAAGAGGCATTTAGAATTCTCAGCCAGAGAGCTACTCTAGTGCTTCACTAAACTACAGACACAAGGATTCTGGACCATGTTGCCATGGCAGTAAAAGTATTATCAAAATGCTGTAATTGTGTAGTGTGAATGGGTCTATGATGCCAAAAACAGAACTAGGCTAGAATGACCATGCATGTATGTATCTGCTGTGAATTATGACTCCAGCATGGTCAAGTGGATTATGACTCCAGCACGAGGGCAAGCACGGTCAAGTCAGATATGGTGATGCTCTTTCAGAGCCCTTTCTAATAACTAATGGAGTGAAGCAAGGTTGTATTCTTGCTCCAACTTTATTTACAATCTTCTTCAGCATGATGCTCCAAAGGGGTACGGCAGAGCTTGAAGAAGACAATGGCATCTATATACGTTACTGTATCGATGGGAGCTTGTTTAACTTAAGCTGTTTGAGGGCTTGCACTAAGACACTAAACTATCTAGTTCGTGAGCTGCTCTTTGCTGATGCTGCTGCCCTTGCTGCCTACAAAGAAGCAGCTCTGCAGCGCCTAACATCCTGTTTCACAACAGTTGCAGAGCTGTTTGGACTGGAAGTCAACCTTAAGAAAACAGAAGTTCTTTACCAGCCTGCATCACAGGAGGAACACCATCATCCCCACATTGCCGTCGGCAAATCTGTGCTCAGGTCCGTTCAGCAGTTCACCTACCTGGGAAGCATCATCTCCTCAGATGCCAAGATTGACAGAGATCGATCACAGATTACCAAAGGCATATAGCACATTTGGAAGACTTTACAAAAGAGTCTGGAGTAATAAACACCTGAGGTGAAGCACAAAAATCAGTGTGTATAGAGCCATTGTACTGTCTATTCTCCTTTATGGATCTGAAACATGGGTCACCTATCGCCACCACTTACGACTCCTCAAACGCTTTCATCAGCACTGTTTACGTACAATCCTAAATATACACTGGACTGACTGTGACAAATGTTGCTGTCCTTGAGCAAGCAGGGATCACTAGCATTGAGGCCATGATATTGCGAACACAGCTGCGCTGGGCAGGGTGGTTTCTAGGATGGAGGATCATTGCCTCCCAAAAATAGCACTCTACGGTGAACTCGCCATGGGTCAGCCTAAGAGGGACGCTCCAAGAAAGCGATACAAGGACTCCCTGAAACAACATCTCAGGCTTAGCCAAATTAATCACCAACAATGGTCCATCCTGGCCTCACATAGGGAGGCATGGAGACACACTACCCACAATGCTGCAGCCTCATTTGAGAACTCACGTCAAACAAGTCTTGAAGAGAAACGACAACCCAGAAAGAATCACAATCCAGAAACATCACCCAAGGAGACCTTCTGCTGTGCTTTCTGCAACCGGACTTGTTTATCTCGGATTGGCCTTTTTAGTCATCAGCGTGCTTGCAGAAAGCGCGGGATGAGTCCTTCCTGAATCTTCGTTTGCAAAGAAAAGCCAGAGAGAGAGAGAGAGAGAGATGACTCCAGAGACCAGGTTTAAAATGATCTGGGTGACTTGGGCAAGTCACACCCTCTCAGCAGTAGAGGAGGGCAATTGGAAATCTCTGAATAAATCTTGCCAAGAATATATCATGAGGTACGGTCGTTGTAAGTTGGAATTGACTTGGAGGCATATAATAATAATTTTAAAAAATCAAAGCCCTATACTTTTAGAGCTGGCACACTTTTACTAAGCCCTAAACTTCCTGAAGTTATCTGAAATAGAACAGGATGGCCCAGAAATCAATGTCCAAGCCAACCAAATTCACCAGTTACAAATGATCAGAAGAAATTGATGCAATAAATTACCAAGCTTCCAAAGAATCACATTTAGGTGTCAATCCTGGGCAGTAATTGACACTTCAGAAAAATGGCCTGGAACACCAGCTACCAAGCTGGCCAAACTAACCCTAGTTACCAGTTATAACATGACTAATTGAAATGCTATGTAAGGCTAGATGGAAAGATATCTTCTCATCATACACTAAGGCTTTCCAGAATGCATTTGAAATACAGGTACACCCCAAACACAGGTATTTAGAGGCCTGGTGCCATCGAGCCTTAGAGGTATTAGTCATGATAATTAGTAGCTACTGATAGCCTTATACTCTATGAACATGTGCAACTAATTCCTTTTTTAAGAATTTAACTTTAGAAGTACTGTTATCTAAAATAAGGCTAGGGTATAGCTACAGGAAGGGAGGCAATATGACAGCATTGCCCTCCAAAAAGAATTCTGCCCTTTCCATTAAATTTTCCTTTGGTCCACAAATTTCTAGCACTGGAGAGAGAGAGAGAGAGAGACACTGAAAATAGTTCACAACTAGAACTCTTATGTATTACTTTGCCTTTCCATTTTGTTTGGATGCCTAAACTTTATTTCTACAGTTTTAAATTACTGAAATGCTAGAAATTTGGAACTGAAGGAAAATTTCATGGAAGGGAGTAGAATTCTTATTTGAAGCCTTCGTTTTGCCCTCTCATAGCTGCACCCCAGTGAAACAATGACCATAGCAATTTCCATAATAACTATGCACTGCATGACAGTGGCTCACTAAGGATATGAGGAGAGGCCAAACCACACCAGGTGACACCATCATAATCATTCCAGACTTATAATTTAAAGCTGCATGATGATGTCTTTTTGTCTGTGTTTGTAGGAATCCCATAGACATTTGGTTGAAGGTGGATGCTGGGCTGAATTGGTATTGTAGATTTTCAGAATCTACTACGTTTTTAAAATTTTCCGGTGAGGGATTTTAAGGTGACCTTTCCAGACTTAAAAGACCTCACAGGGTTGTTTATAAGCAATAAAAAACATATGCTTATGATCATACAAATATAGAAGTCTCATTCTTAAAATATATACACAAACGCTGTTAAAATAAAGAGCACTAGAAATCACAGGGCAGCAATTAATAAAATGCAGACGGAAATTTTTAAAAAGCTTCACCTTAATACCAGTGAAACTTAGCAAGAAAGCAAATTGTGCTAGTGCTAGGCTACTGCTGGGAATGTCCTGCTATTGGTTCCCACCTTAGAAAGGTAGATCTGGCAGTAGGGCCAAACACTTTTTCAATACAACGGCAGGCCACATCCCAATCCACTTAGAGCTTTATTATCTAAAATGAGAATTTTTAACGGGGTCCAGAAATAAAGAGGCAGCCTGTGTAACTGGTGCAGAGTAAGTGTAAGATATGAACGTCTGTTCAAAAGTGTCCTATTTAACGGAACTGATTCCTAGGATATAAAGCACAGGATCGCAGCCTTTATTTCATTTTATTTTTGCTTTTATGTCAGTAGATTTTCACCATTGGTGAAGTTTGTACAAAGGTTCCTAGTTCAATTTCATACTCAGCCTTGAAGCTCAGTGAGTGACTGTGAACCATTCACTTTCTCTCAACCTAACATCATGTCACACAGACTTGTTTGTAAGGAGAAAGTGGGGGCAGTGAAAACTGTATATTGTAAGTGAAGACTATGTATACTACCATTGGACTAAGGAGAAAATTATAATAACTTTTGTTCATTATTACAAATGTGTGAATTTACTTCCAGATTTTTGGATGGGTAATGAGGTCAGTCTGTTGCAGCAAAAGCAACACAGAGCTTTGTGACACCCAAAAAACAAAAAACTAGGCCATTTTATTTGGTATAAGCTTTTGTGGACTGTAATTTAAGTCTAGATGTTCATGCAGGGCTAAAAGATGTACAAATGCTTTTTTGGTATAGGGTGTCAAGGATCAGTAAATACACTTGATAAGTTGCTCGACACTATGGCCACATGAATTAGTCTGTTGGTGTCTATAGAATTTTTTCTTGTGTCATTTGCAACCTCAAGGGCGGTTTGTTTCCACCCATGAAGTACATAAGCAGGAGATTTTATATGAAGAATAAGCATTATTTTGTGAAGCATTCATTGTCAAGCCTATAGTTCCTTCCACCCTGCCCCATGATTTTCTTTCCTTTCCAAATAGTTGCTGTTGCTGCAAAATATGCAATCTGTCTGTATTACACATTGTTTCCCATATACCAAACTACATGGGGGTGGGGTGAAGATCCTTACAGTAAATGTAACAGCTTTCTTTGTTGCAACACCTAAAAATATAAATGAGAAGTTTAATGAACATTGGCTGATGTAAGACTGCAGCAGTTTGTCACTGGCTCCATCCTGTGGAATCCTGGGATATGTAGCTTGTGGTGGCATCAGAGCTCTCAGACAGAGAAGGCTAAATATTGCACAAACTATAAATCTCAGAGTTACATGGCATTGACCATGGCAGTTAAAGTGGTGTCAAACTGGATTATTGCTGCAGTGTGGCAGCAGCCATTGTTTTAGAAACTGATCTGTAGTCTAGCTAATTCCATAAGAAGACAATTGTATGATTCAATTGAATGGATAAGAGCACGTTCTAGGAGATGATCTCAAAGGCAGAGTTAAAGGCAGAGTTAAAGCTAGTTATGATTTAGTTTGGCAAAGGAAGATAACCCATACTTTGTCACTTGGAAGAATCTTCATGCTTACGTTCCTAAAAGTTCTGAAACCTGAGCCATCATTACTACCAAACTGAACTGCCATCCAATAAACGCCAAGTTCCCCCAAATTTCTAGGTCTTCGGAGAAACTGTGGGTCATATTAACACAAAGTGTTTCATTGTTGTTGCTATTACCAATGCCTCACAGTTGCTATATTCAATATTTTCAATGGTTGAAAGCTATAATAACATTTCTGTTTAGTATGAGAGAAGCAATAGTAGAGACGAACAAAGTGAAAAGTTTCCATTTTTCATTTCTGTTGCCAGGAAGGTAAGAGATTTGACTAAATCTGATACTCTTTCATATCTCAGCTCAGGGTTCCAAGACTTTCCCATACAGATGCCAGCAATAAATGCTTACATCGGTATCAGCAACAATACCAGCACGATCTTATTTGGAAGAAAAGCATGTGTGTATATGTTGGGGTGGGGGTGGGGGTTTCCCCTTATCTTTGGCAATGTTTTCATTATACAATGTGGTTTTGGTTTCCATCATGTATCATTTACCTTGTGTAATCTGCTGTTTTCTGCAGTCCAGTACCTAATGGCCACACAGAGTTTGGGTCTATCATATTAAGCATGTATTTTGGGATGAAACTCTGAAGACTATAGCCAAGCAAAGGGGGAGGGACTTACCAATATTGGTTGGTGGGTTTATAATGGAAACTATTATGGGTAATAGACTGTCAAGTTTATTTTGCCCTTTCAGTTTTATTGTTTACAGTATGTTAAGCTGAAGTGGGAAAGTGTGTGCCTTTTAGAACAAGATAAATACACAATACACAATAAACACAAATACACAATAAATACACAATAACCATATTTATGCATCAGTACCAAAATGTTTTCAGTGTCACTAGTGAACGTCGAAAATATTTTCAAGGAGTCTTAAATTGGTACTGATGCTCAAATAAACTATTAAAAGTTTAGGTTCCTGAGCAGACTTCTTTGGAAGCTTCAATGAGAGGCTCCCTCTCCCAATGCAAATTGCTGCACAGAAGGAAGGCTGTTTTTATTGATATGGTGCCCTGGGAGCTCAGGCTTTAAACTTTTTATCACTCTGCCAAGCAGTACCAATTACAGTACTACTTTTGCACTCCCAACTCCATGGCTGGAATTTAATTTTAAAAACAAATACAGTTGCCTCTCCACATTCGCAAATCTAATATTCATGGTTTTGAATATTCGCGGGTTTTCGGAGGGCCTCCTCCCACCCTCCCAAAAGCAGCGACAGGGCTTTAGAAGCCCTGTGGCCGCTTCTGGGGTGGAGAGAAGCAGGCCGGGGTTGGGAGAGGCGGCGAGGGGGCCTTCCTAGACCCCCTTGCCACCTTAGGAGGCTGGGCGGGGGTTGGGAGAGGCAGTGAGGGGGCCTTGGGAGGGAGGGGGAGGCCTGGGGAAGTGACCACAGGGCCTCCAGAGGGCCTCCGGAGGCCCTGTGATGGCCTGGGGAGGGAGGGGGGAGGCGGGGGAAGGGACTATGGGGCCTTCTGGGCCTCCGGAGACCCCATGGTGGCCTGGGGAGGGAGGGGGGAGGCCGGTTGAGGCGACTACGGGGCCTCCTGAGGCCCCGTGGTTGCTTGGGAGGGGGAGGGCAGTCGTTATTCGCGGAATTTTCACATTCGCGGGGGTCTGTGGAACCTAACCCCTGTGAATGTGAAGGGACGACTGTAATATCATTGCTGATGATGTCATTAACATCAGATATAGTTAGGCCATCTATCTACCTACCTATCTATCTGTATTTTTATCCCATATCATTAGATCTTTTAAAAATTATTCTTTATTGAAAGAATAGAGTATTTCAAATGCACATTTTGTCCATAATTATAGCTCCATTCCATTTCTAATTTTTTACCAATACATAAATATAATAGTATTTGCAAATATAAAATAAATGAAAATTTACTTTCAAACTGATTATCCAAAATAGACCAAGAATAACACTGGAAAAACTTAAGAAATATCATCAGATCTCAATGTGGCAAACAGAAAAAGGCAAATTCTATTGAGATACTCCTAACATAAAACTACAGTATGTTGTATCTGTCTGCCATGTAGCTATCAAAGATGAGAAGCCTGTCTAAAGAAAAGAGTTGGCAAACTTAATTTAGCATCATAAACATGGCAAACACATGCAGACAGAAATCCAAACTTTTAAACGGTATGCAATCAAAGGTCCTTTGTCTGGATCAATGGAACTGTAAATTTCATTTTCTCCCACATTCAGATAGTTTTAACCTCAAGTTCTTTTCATCTTATTTAGGAAGAGATCATTAATAAAACAACAACAAATTTTCACCCTAAGCATGAGTCTAGCTGGTAGATCTGACATGGAGCAGAGTTGTAAAGTAGGTATTATGGAGCTATAGGTATTTTCACTGAGCAATAAAGTAGGAAAGAAAAAGAAGTTACAGTGTACTTTCAGATGACCATACATGGGTCAGGAGTTAGTCCAGAGACTGCAAACTCCAGTTCCTTCTCCTTGGCTAGATGAGTTGAAGCAAATGATTGCAAGTTCAGTTCTGCAGCACTTTTTGTAATCTTGAGAGCTAGCTAATTCCTTCTCCAAAGCAAAAACAACCAGGCTTTTTATGTTTTGACAGGTCCTAGCAAATTTGTTATTGTTAACTGCCATCAAGTCAATTTCAATTTATGGCAACCCTATGAATGAGAGGCCTCCAAGTCACCCTATTAGCAACAGTTCTGCTCAGGTCTTGCAGACTCAGGGCCATGGCTTCCTTGATTGAGTCAATCCATCTGGAATGCAGTCTTCCTATTTTCCTACTGCCTTCTACCTTACCAAGCATTATTATCTTTTCTAGTAAGTCATGTCTTCTTATGGTATGTCCAAAATACAATAGTTAGTTTAGTCATCTTGACTTCTAGGGAGAGTTCAGGCTTGTGAAGTCGAAGGCTTTCAGGGCTGGCATCCATAGATTTTCTGTGGGTTTTTTTCCGGGCTGTGAGGCCGTGTTCTGGAATAGTTTCTTTCTGACGTTTCGCCTGCATCTGCGGCTGGCATCTTCATAGAATGGTTGGGTAGGAGTGTATGTGAAGTTTATATGCTGTGAACCCCTGTTGGGGAGGATATGTAAATTTGTGTAATTGAATGGTTAGTTTCTGTGTATAGAAATGCAAGGCTCATTAGTGTCTGTTTGGCTAATGGTTGGTTGATGGGCCATTATCTGCTGTAACTCCCCCTGTCCCTGGGTGGAATTCCTTTGTAAGTGTTGAGTTTTGATTCTATTGTTCTTCAAAACTGGGAGCCAGATTTTGTTTACTTTTAAGGTTTCTTCTTTCCTGTTGAAGTTGTCCAGGTGGTTATGGATTTCAATAGCTTCTCTGTGCATTCTGACATGATAGTTATTGGCCTGATCCAGAATTTCTGTGTTTTTGAATAGCATTTTGTGTCCAGGTTGGTTTATAACATGTTTTGCTACTGCTGATTTTTCTGGCTGGCCCAGTCTGCAGTATCTCTCATGTTGCTTGATTTGTGTTTGCACACTGCGTTTAGTGGTCCCTATGTAAACTTGTCCACAGCGACCCCCCACACTCCTACCCAACCATTCTCTGAAGATGCTAGCCACAGATAGAGGCAAAATGTCAGAAAGAAACTCTTCCAGAACACGGCCTCACAGCCTGGAAAAAAGCCAAGGAAAATCTATGGATTTTACAATTTTTCCAGTCTTTAAATTGCTGGAATTTTTCTGTTGATCTAAATTTTGCATGTAGCAAGAATGGCTGTATCGGGGAGGGCATTGGTGCTAAAATGTGAGACCATTTGTGCCAAACAGTTAGTGAGTTGCACAAGAAGGGGTTTGTTGTAGGGTTAATAGCTGAGTGGGTCAGCTTGTTGTACACTAATTCATATTCTTTTGAAGAGGTGTCTCCCAATGCCGCAGTCACCCAGCTACTATCATTTATTTTGCCTAAAACCTGGGAGAATTGTGCTAATTGAGAGGCCTGATGATATGTTGTTAATTCTGGGATTTCCAATCCACCAATTTTGGAACTACAAAACTGAGTAGCTTTGATAAATCTGGGTCATTTACCATTAAAGATAAATTTTTGAAGTGTGGTTTGCCAGAATTTAAATTTTTTGGGGCTTGGTGTCAGTGGGATTGAGTGGAAGAGAAAGAAAAATCAGGGTGCTACAAACATTTTAACAACAGCAATTCGACCTAATATCGATACGTTTAAAGATCTCCATATTTTAAATTTTTGCTTCATCCATTTGAAAAGAGGATTTTAGTTCTGGGCTATTACTAGATTTTGATCTTTGGTTAAAAGGATTCCTAAATAAGGAAATCCTGAAGTTTCTTGGTTATGTGGAGTAGTATTCAAACACATGATCTTGGATTTTTGGTAATTTATTTTCAATCCAGAGTATTTCCCAAATGAGTCGATCAGGTCATTTAAAATCAGGAAGGATGTTTCCAAATTACTTGAGAAAAGCAGAATATTATCTGCATACATTGTGATTTTATGGTGTATGCCCTTGATTCAAATTCCTTCTATTTTTTTTTTCAACCTAATGAAATTAGCTAGTGGCTCTATTGCTATAGCAAACATTATGGGGGAAAGAGGACAGTCTTGTTGTGATCCCCTGGATATACCAAAATCTTTGGATTCTATTCCATTTAACAAAATAGTGGCTTTGGAGTGTTTATGTAGGTTTTTTATGGCTGTCATAAAATTCTGGCCGAAATTCATTTCCTGTAAGATTCCAAACAAATAATCCCACTCCAATCTGTCAAACGCCTTCAATGCATCCAAAGATAATAGTGCTGAGGAGTGTTTGACAGTGTGGAGTGGTGCATCACATCTAGGGCTCTACAGATGGCATCAGCCATCCTTCTGCCTGGGATAAAACCCATTTGAACTGATTGGATATAATTTGGAATGAATTTAATGCAAGTTGCTAGAATAGATGCGAATAACTTCACATCTTGATTCAAAAAAGGCAATTGGGCGGAATGATTTTGGAGCTGGATTATCTTCATCTGTGTTTTGTATTGGGATAATTCTGCCATGTCTGGTGGGGAGCCTCTTTTTAGGATTTCATTGTACAGATTCATCAAATGAGTGGTTAAGTCTGGCTTGAGTAGTTTACAGAATTCCCCCGAGAACCCATCAGTCCCAAAGTCTTTCCTATTTTTAATTTGTGAATTGCCTCTTCTATTTCTTTCAATTGTATTGGCCTTTCAAAGATGATTTGTGATTTTTGATCTTCACTAATTTTTTGCAAGTTGAGTGAGCTAATGAATTTAGCAATCTCAGTTAGGGAGGGGCTTCTGACATGTATAATATTGAGTAGTACTCCCAAAATTCTTGGGTGATCTTTTGAGGTGATGTTATTCTTGTCCCTGCCAGGGTTGCTAGGAATGGTATTTCTTTTTTAGTTGCTTTATGTTAAACTGCTCGGGCTAGCATTCTTGAGCGTTTGTTGCTGAATTCATAGTAATTTGTCTTAATATATAACAGGGAAGTTTGTACTTTATGTATGTCTAGTGATTTCAACTCTGCTCTTTTCTGGAGCAATTGTTTGTATATTACAGGGTCATTTGTAGCTTTATGCGTTGCTTCTAAGCATCTGATGTCATCTAACAATTTTTTAGTTGTCTTATCTTTTTAGTTGTTTTTTACAAGCACTTTCTTGGATATAGAGTTCCCAGAGGACAGCCTTCAGCATGTCCCACAGGAGGGCCTCTGAGGTCTCCTCCGCTCTGTTTTCAGTATAGAATAATTTATTGCCTGTTGTATTTTTTGTTTGAATTTATCATCCTGCATTAGGGCAGGGCTGAATCTCCAGATTTTGCTTTTGGGAGTATAAGGTCTTAATCGCCAAGTCAAAGAGATCATCAAGTGATTGGATTGTGTTATTTATTCTATAGATGTTGCCTGGATGCCATGAAGTAATGATTTGGAGGTTAAAAAATAATCAGTCCTAAAGTAGGATTGGTGTGCGTTGGAGAAAAAAGTATAATCTCTGTCCTGTGGATGCAGAAGCCTCCAGGGGTCAATAAGTCTGCTGGAGTCAATTACAGCCTTCAAGTCAGACTTTTTGGTTAAAGCTCCTTTTGGTCTGTGTGATTTATCCATATAGGCATCCATCACGTCATTTGCATGTCCCCCTATTATTACGTCACCCTTCGCTATGTCTTTCAAGAGCTGTAGAAAGGCAGACATGAACTCCTTTTTGCTTTCATTAGGCGAATAAAATGTGGCTAGGGTAAGTGGTCTCATCCATAAGGTTCCTTGTAATATTAAGTACAGTATCTGCCTTTTGGGTCTGAGATCACTTTTTCTGTATGGAAAGGACAATCTCTGCTGAACAATATTGCTACTTCCCTGGAGTTTTTTTTAAATTCCTGGCTGCAAATTGCAGTGGAGAGATTGATTGGGGTAATATTTGATTCTTGCCCTTCCTGTGTGTTTCTTGTAGGAATGCAACATTAAATCTGGATTTTCTCAGATAATTGCCTATCCTCCGTCTTTTGACTGCTGTGCCTAATACTTTTACATTAAAGAATACAAATTTTAGACTATCCATGGTGTAGGTTGGTGGATCAATTATGATCTTTATCACCATTAATTAAGAGTACAAACAGTGCAAAATCCTGTAAGGTATACCAATTGTTTATCCCTGTCATGCAAGAGGTGGATTGAGTGTTCAAAATTGGATTACATCAAAGGTATCATTGTCCCAAAACATTAAAAAAAAGTTTTAAACCTGGAGGAAGAGATCCTAGGCAATAGCGTTCGTTGAATGTAGCATTTCTTGGATTTTCTTGGTTGGTCGTGGTTGGTAGACCATGCAAAAAGGATCTGCGAACCCCACTATCTGGAGGACAAACTGAGGCACCTAAATTGGACCCTACAGGCTAATGGTTACTCCAGATCAGACATCACAAGAGCAGCCAGACCCAGAAAAAAGCCACAGGAATGAAGAAGAAAAACAGCCACCCAAAGGGAAGGTATTTTTACCATACATCAACGGAATCACAGACAGAATAGGAAAACTGATGAGGAAACACAACCTCCAAACAATCTACAGACCAACCAAGAAAATCCAAGAAATACTATACTCAGTGAAGGACAAAAGAGACCCTCTCACAGCTGCAGGAGTTTACCGCATACCATGCAGCTGTCGACAAGTTTACATAGGGACCACTAAACGCAGTGTGCAAACACGAATCAAGGAACACGAGAGACACTGCAGACTGGGCCAGCCAGAAAAATCAGCAGTAGCAGAACATGTTATAAACCAACCTGGACACAAAATGCTATTTGAAAACACAGAAATTCTGGACCAGGCCAACAACTATCATGTCGAACGCACAGAGAAGCTATTGAAATCCACAAACACCTGGACAACTTCAACAGGAAAGAAGAAGCCTTAAAAGAAAACAAAATCTGGCTCCCAGTTTTGAAGAACAATAAAATAAAAACCCAACACTTACAAAGGAATTCCACCTAGGGACAGGGGAAGTTCCAGCAGATAATGGCCCATCAACCAACCATTAGCTAAAAAGACACTAACGAGCCTTGCATTTCTATACCCAGAAACTAACCATTCAATTACACAAATTTACATATACTCCCCAACAGGGATTCACAGCATATAAACTCCACATACACTCCTACCCAACCATTCTCTGAAGATGCCAGCCACAGATGCAGGCAAAACGTCAGAAAGAAACTATTCCAGAACATGGCCTCACAGCCCGGAAAAACCCCAAGGAAAATCTATCACACCTTGCCCTTACAATTGTTGTTTGTGTTTCCCCCTGCTCCTGTAATTTCTAAAATCTCATCTAAAAGGACTTTATATTTCAAATATTGCTTTAGACATCTTAGGAGCTATATTGCACTCTGGCTCTAAATCCTAAAACCCAGATAGCTGTTTTTTAAAGTACCATATTAGTGATATAATGTTATGTTATGTGCTAACATCCTGACTTTTCTGGATATGTGCTGATGCAAGATGTGTTCAGACCAAGCAGTAAAGCATGTGCAGTGCTTGCTATAACTTGTTTTGATTGACAAAGTTAACAGGAAGCCAGTATGATTATTGGTTGTATCCAGTTGACATTTCTTTACTTGATAGAAGATTCTTCCATCCTATTGTCAGGAGAACCTGGGAAATGATTTTTGGATGTACTCTGATCCCTCTGCAGTGCCCTGTGTCACCACTCATAGTATTCCAAAAAGTCTTCCAGTGTCAGCCTTCTAGAGGAGTTTGAGGTAGGTGAGGAACAGGGAGGAGGAGAAGGAAATGTTGACACCCCTCTTCCTCTCCTTTCTGTTGCTTGGAAAGCCCCACTAGATCAAAGTACCTCATGGCACCAGTTAGACGAGAAACCAATAGCATTAGCGATCAATACCTTTATTTTTTTATTTTGGTTTCAAGTATAAAAATAATTTGTGAATTCAAACTTCTCCCAAAAAAGAGAAGACATGCGACAGCAACTAAACACTTATTTCTTTTTGAACTTAAAAATGAAAACAAGAGCAATATTTTAAATGTAGAATGAATAGCACTATCCTGATAACTCAGAAATTAATTCTCATGTATATGTGCATAGGATTACAAGATTAAGGAGGTATCTGCTATAGTACTACAAAATCTATGGAAATTCAGTTGGATGAAGGTGGAAGTGCAACTAGAAAGATCACAGCACACAGCAGCAACTTGGTGAAGGAATAAGGCAGCCATTGAAAGAACAATTTGTTGTGGAAATAGTTTTATAAAATTCCCAGCACATATTCAATGACTTTATTCTTTGTTAGGGGAAAATGAATAATCACTTGGTCACTGCAAATGGGAACTAAAATAAAATGGGGAGAAAAAACAAACCCGTGAGCCAAAACTATAAATAGCAAAATTTTGTATGAATAGCTATTGTATTGGTGCAGTCAGGTTAAGTCTTGAGGCAAAGTGGATTAAATGCAATTTTGCATTGCCTTGGGAAGACCAATATTTGAAACATGTTGAACACCGTGGGAAATTTCAAATTTCTTTTTAATAAGCTGTTTTCTTGCATCAGTTAGCTTTGGCCATCTACCAGTATATGAATGCTGCAATTAATCTAAATGCAGGTCTATGTGACTTCAGTCTTTATTCCATTAGAAAGAATGGAGTAATTTCCATAGGATTTCAATGGATTTAGATTTTATCCCTTCTGTCCTCCCCTCCCTGCTTTGGAGCCAATAAAGTTTAATAAAATCCATCCATCAGTGTCAAAATCAGTTAAGAGAAAGCCAAACTTTAATGTAAACATGAAAATTGACTTGAGATATAACTTAAAATATTTTACAAATACCCTTCATTCAAAACCATTTTTCATGACAAATGTTCATGTTTTTTCCCTAGCTCCTTTTCTAGCTCCTTTATGTACTACAAAAAGTCAAGATAAGACAGGATTGGTGCTTTTAGGGTTTTTAGGCCCTCTAGGTCTTCTGTATTCCTGAGTAATAATAGCACCAGTCATTTGGAGGCATGTTGAGAGGTGAACACATAGCTGGATTCAGTGGGCTAAACCCACTTACTAGTCCCAACTATATATAGTAAACCAACTGAATCAATGGGACTTAAATGTTGACTTATCATTTAGCAATTGACTCAGCAGGTTCACTCTAGCGGGGACTAGCAACTAGATTTAGCCCAGGCTTAATTTCTGCCAGGGCTCGGAGAGAAATTCCCAGATTGGAGAAAAACGTACACAGCAAAGCACAATGTGTGTTGTTGTTACTTATTATATAGCTAAAGATCAAAATATAGAAGTTTACTTTAGTGTACATGGCTGTAGCTGGATTGTGGTATGAAGACTTCTGTGTTGATTGTTCCATACATCAGGCAGTCTGCTTATACAGACCGATAATCTTATATAACTCAAGACACAAGGCCCTACATATGCTTATGTTTTTAAATATGCTTTTCACTGAAATAATATCACTTAAAGGCAAATATGAGTCAGGAAACAAAGTACAAAAGTACAAAAGAAAAAATAATTTTATCTCACAAATTTAAATTATTCTGCATAATACAATACATATCCACTCTAATAAATAATATTTGAAATTTTACATTGTCATTTAAATGAGAAACTTGCTTAATACTTTGTCTACCCTTCATTCTAAAATTAAGGCTTCTGTCTCTGTGTATATGTAAATAAATCTTCATATATATATATATATATATATATATATATATGTTTCTTAACAGATATCTTATAACAGAATAAATATTTTTTAAAAATTAAAAACTTTGCATAAACTTAAGAAATTTGAAATTTGCAATGTGCAAAGTATAACTTCCTGCATTGTAAATGCCACTAAGGGCCCCAAAGTGCAGTATATTCTTCCTTACAATTTTAAGTATGTACCAAGGATATACAGTCTGAACCTCCTTTATGCTGAGAGGGTTCCTCTGGGGATTTTTCAAGCTGCTGTTCTGCATTACCCAATTGCTTCTCAGATTCATTGGCAACATTTTTTGACTCCTCAGAGAGAACAATTATCTTGTCATAGGCATGCTCTTCTTGTGATTGGGACACAAGAAACTGTGAACCATAAGCAGGCTTGCTTAAAAACTGTGGGGAGAGAAAAAGACATATTTGTGTCTAACTATTTCTTTAAAAAAAAAGATATTTTTTTAAAAAAAGCCAGAGATACAAATGTTCTGTTGACTGTGTCCAAGAACTGAAAGTGAGAAACATGGCCCATCAGAATTCCTAAGAATTTCAAACTTGATTTTAAAAACGTGTTTCTTTCTCTAGCCTTTATGCTATAGACCAGTGGCTCTTAACCTTTTCTTTACTAAGTACCCCCTTTAAATATCTTTTATTGCCATGGTCCCCCAAGACTTAACTCAAGATTTAAAACCCTAACAACAAAAACAACAACACCTGATAATAATAACAATACAACTACACCATCCATTAAACCTTCCCTCAGAGGCACTGGAAGGGGAGGGAAAACTTTTCTTCTGCTTCTTACTGCAAGTTTGTGGCTGGAGAGATTGAATGGCAGTGCTCAGGCCACACCAACCAGCCAGCCTTTGCCTTGGTTCCTGTCATGTGGCCACTCCAATGCAGGGAGGAGGTGGGCCCAGCAGCCTTTGCAGACCCCCTGTGAGGACATTGTGGACCCTGGGGGTCCCTGGACCACAGGTTAAGAACCACTGCTACAGACATTGCATTAGAATATGTAGTATTTCCCAGAGGTCAGCACCATGGCAAGAATGTTCACCACAGTAAGTCTCCCCAAACAACTGCTAGGTGTTACCCCTCTACCCGTGTAAAGGAACCTCCAGCATTCAATGGAGCCCTTTCAGGCCTACTTGCCCATTAGCCTTCTGTGTGCTCTCCAACTGTCCAGATTTGGCAGGGAGAATCTCAACTGATCCTCTGTCATCCCAATTTTTCAGCTACCGGTATTTTTAAAATGTCCCAATTTGTCTCTCCTCCTTCCACTTCCCCACTTGTCCTCAGCTTACTTCAATTACTGCAAACTGAGTTCAAAGCTGAAAAGTAGTTTGTACTCAACTCAGCAGGAGAAGAGGGGGCAAAATCTTGCCCTTCCCAGTAGGCTCAGGCAAAAGCAAACTGCTGCAATATCTCCTAGCCTGCCTTTTCTTCCTTATTAGTAACTTCTCCCTTCTTGACCACACTGTTGCTTGGCCACACATGTCCTGATTTTCATCTGTGAAATGATGTAGCGTAAGCTTCTGCAGAGTATCTATAGGCCAAAAGCATTGCAATATAGTTGGCTATATACAATAATGTGAAACAAGATGTCTATTTGTGCTTAACCTAGAATAATGTAATGAAAAGATAACAACATATCTAATTGTACCACCTCTTGATGACTATGGCTGCATCTGCACTGCAGAAATAATCCTGTTTGACACCACTGTAATGGCCATAGCTCAATGCTATGGAATTCTGGGAGTTGTAGTTTTGTGAGATATTTAGCCTTGTCTGTCAGAGACCTTTGGTGCCAAACAAACTACAAATCCCAGGATTTCATATCATTGAGCCATGGCAGTTAAAGCAGTGCCAAACTGGATTATTTCTGCAGTGTAACTGCAGCCCTGATTACACAAAAGGAGGCATAATGATCACCTTACAATAGCTTTGTACTGAGCAATTTTTTAAAGGTGAGAACTGAGCTTGAATTGAACAAGACCCACAAAGTGGTTGTTCACATTTTTGGATGATGAAAAAAAAGGCTGCTTATAAGGAGACAGTCAGGAATACAGTAGTATTAACTGCTATTTTTAAAATATAATTTAATCTGTGTAGCAAACAGCACTTATATACAAGCACATTTTACGATTTAGTGAACAATACTGTACTACTGTTTCGTAAAGGTTAGGGTGGCACAAAGTACAAAAGAACAAACCTCTTTGAAATGATGTGGCAAAGTGTATGAAGGAAAAAAGACATATTTGATCTGTTTATAAATGTGAAAAATTATTAAGGAGAAGAAAGGAAATACCACCACTAACAGTAGGATAACAGTCAGTAGGGTTGGATTTAAACCTGTAAGAGAAAAGAGAAAAATGTAAAACTGTTTATTCAATACAGTATAGAAAACATGATGAATGTATCTTTTAAACCAAGGGTGGGAATTTTGTGGCCCACTAATGGTTGAATGGCTGCTCACACCAGCATCATCCAGTATAGCCAATAGTAAGGAAGGCTGGGAGCTGAAGTCCAACAACCTCTGGAGAGCTCATAATGCCTACCCCAAATGCCTGGTAAACAAAGGCATGCAGTTGTCCAATCTGCCACTTATTGAAATATCTACATAAGAAGTTTTATAATAACAAATTCAAGTGTGACATTTACATTTGATGTTAGCTGCACAGAAAAAAATGAAAATAAAATGTAGCCCATTGCTACCTTGTCTCCTCTACAGCACAGTTCTAGATAATGCATTAATCCCATGCACAGCCAGGTTTAATCAGTCTTTTCCAGACTTATTGGAGGCCATTGGCTCTATATTAGACTTTTCTTATCAGATACAGTCAGCCCTCCATATCCATGGGTTTGGTATCCATGGATTCTACCACCCATAACTTCAAAATATTCTTTTTGCCATTTATAAAAGGGACACCATTTTACTATGCCATTGTTTGTAACATCGCTTTTTTGGAGCAGAGGGGTGCTCCAAAAAAGCGATACAAGGACTCCTTGAAACAATACCTCAGGCATGGCCAAATTGATCACCAACAATGGTCCGCACTGGCCTCACATCGGGAGGCATGGAGACACACTATCCATAATGCAGCAGCCTTATTTGAGAACTCACGCCGAACAAGTCTTGAAGAGAAACGACAACGCAGAAAGAATCACAACCCGGAAACATCACCCAAGGAGACCTTCTGCTGTGCTTTCTGCAACCGGACTTCTTTATCTTGGATTGGCCTTTTTAGTCATCAGCGCGCTTGCAGAAAGCGCAGGATGAGTCCTTCCTGAATCCTCGTTTGCGAAGAAAAGCCAGAGAGAGAGAGAGTTTGTAATGCAACTTGAGCAGCCAAGCATTTTGCTATCCACGGGGGTCCTAGAACCAAACAGGTTCAGCCATCCATCCTTTCGTAGATCAGTAAAATGAGTACCTAGCTTGCGGGGGCAATTGGCTAATACACACTGGAAACTGGAAGAGTGCCTAGCATGCTATAAAAGCAGTATAGATGTGTAGGCGCTATTGATTAACAATTTGTAAGCAGCTCTACAAATTGTTGAGCTTTTGTGGCTGAAGAGTAGGGTATAAATACCTAAATAAATAAATAAATCCCAGCGGATACCAAGGACAACTTTTCATTGTACAGTTGGCCCTCTGTATCCACAGTTTGCACCCACAGTTTCAATCATCCATGGCTTGAAAATATTAAAATAATAATAATAATAATCCAAAAAGCAAACCTTGATTTTTGCCATTTTATAGAAGGGATACCATTTTACTATGCCATGGTATATAATGGGACTTGAGCATCCACGGATTTGGGTATCCAGGGGTGGAACTAAACCCCAACAGATACCAAGGGCCCACTGTACCGTAATCTGAAAACAAGTTAGGCCTAACCGATACTGGAAGGACACAGGGCCATGAAGAAAGCCTTATCTATGGACACTTTTCATGTATGCCTGACTCATTTATGTGAACTTACAATGTGTGTTGGACTATTCATATGTTCATGTTAGCACATCAGTTATTTCTAGCATGGAAAAGTGTGTTGATGGCATGCTTTTATAATGCTGGCATGTGATTAGGCCAGTTCATGTGGTAAGTGCATTCAGACATGACTGGGTGCACATGGAACACTTACACAGGTTCTCCCTGTGCTTCACATCCTGTATAAACCAGGGCTGTGACTTTTGCTTTGATCTGAAGATGTAGTTTTTAATTTTGTTAAAAAGTTTATACCCTCCTTTTCCTTTCCAAAAAGGATGAAAGTGGCTTATAAAATATAAAAACAATCAAAATATCCATCATTAAAAGAATTATCTGATAAAAGCAACATCACAAGGAGCCTAAAAGCAATAAATTAAATTAAAAAGGGTAAAAAACTGGTTCAAAGATAAATCTCATAAGGTGGTTCTGGGTGCACTGTATTCAACTCCTTAACTTTAAGTCTATCAGGATCCACAGGGTTTAATTTTGTACCCTGTCCTTTTCAGCATGTACATGAAACCATGGGAGCTCAAAATAATCAGGGGACATGCATAATCAGGGAATGGATTTTTATCAGTTATGTTAATAACATTCAATTCTATAGTCAGTATTTTCCTTTCTGCTCCTGTACAAGGAGAAAGGCGGGATAATAAATAAATAAATAAATAATCTTCTGTCAAGTTATGGGAGAGGGGCTTCTCTGCTGGTAGCTTAGTTATGGAATGTCCTCTCCTTGGAGGTCTGATTGATCTTGAGACTGGCTTCACACTGGCATCAAGTTACACATGACTTTTAGTCAAAGCTCTTAAGGTCCAAAGATTTTGCTCAGATCTATAAGGTATATAGTTTTAACTGGCTTTAATTTGTTTAGTGATGAAATTGCTTTATATGCTTTCAGAATGTTTAAATTATTGCTTACTTTTTATATTTTCAAATTCTTGTAAATTGTTCTATATTAATTTTATCTGTATGGGATCTTATGATCAAGGGATATCATAGAATTATAGAATCATAGAGTTGGAAGAGACCATAAGGGCCATCCAATCCAACCCCCTGCCATGCAGGAATACACAATCAAATCATTCCTGACAGATGGCCACCCAGCCTCTGTTTAAAAACCTCCAAAGAAGGAGACTCCACCACACCTGAGGTAGTGCATTCCACTGCCAAACAGCTCTTACTGTCAGAAGTTCTTCCTAATGTTTAGGTGAAATCTCTTTTCCTGTAGTTTGAACCCATTGCTTTGTGTCCTAGTCTCTGGAGCAGCAGAAAAACAAGCTTGCCCCACCCTCAGTATGACACCCCTTCAAATATTTCAACATGGCTATCATGTCACCTCTTAACCTTCTCTTTCCAGGCTAAACATGCCCAGCTCCCTAAGCCGCTCCTCATAGGGCATGTCCAGTAAAAACAAACAAACAAACAAACAAACAAACAAACAAACCTCATGCTCACTTGACAGTAAATGCTAACAACAGAAATCAGTAGGATTTACTTGTGAATAAATCTGCACAAGATTAGCCTGCAAATTTTATAATGGTTTTTATAGAACTGATTTCATAAGCACAGATACTTTCTTGAATCAGATCAGCAAGGACAGAAAAAGAGTACAGAACCCTTAATACTGTCCTTTCTAAAGAAGCACTTAATCCTTAAACATTACCAAGGTCAGTTGTGTTGGTTGTATTGGTACAAATGGGTTCACTCCATTGCCCGCCTTTATTCAAATCCTCAACAAATGCTTGAGCCTTGAGGCAATATGTTGTCATAGGATCCAAGTCAGGTATTATTTGGAAAGTGTAAGTTGAGTTCATGTCTAGAACCTAGTAGGAAACCATACAAAGTCAAACAGTTAACTGTCAAATTAGAAACTCCACAGTGCAATGCTATTCTTGATTTATTCTGGTTGGACAAGGACAGGATTGTGAATAAACCCACTTGTGCTGATGGAGAACCAAATAGGTCAGCACTATTATTCCATGCTGGTTTACTACCATGACAACAATAGTGAAACAAAGGGCTTGTCTACACGAAGGAAAAAGACTGCTCCACAGTAATAGCAAGTTGCAGCAGCTGTGACCTGTCTTAATGGTTTTACAGCCCCCATAAACTTTGCATGCCTGTAGCTGATACAGTGGCTGCAAGTGGATTACCTGCATTTTTAAATATGCTGCTGCCGAACTTAAAAGAACAACTATTTCTAGGGTGCGCACAAGCGATATTCCACCTTTCCAAAAAAGAGAGAAAAAAGCACAAAGTTCCATTTTATTGCCTTAGCAGTCACTCGCTAAGGCGAAAATTCAACATGGCAGCAGTGGGCGCTTGCCCTGTAATAAAGCCCGTCCCTTGCGTGCGTTCAGCCAATCAGGTTTGCACTTTATCCTGCATGGGGAAGTGATTCATATCGAATTGCTTGTCTTAATGAGCAAAAATACGCATATCACTGGAGCTTTTTTAAAAAGTCGGGAAAAGCCGAGAAGGCTTTTCTTGCGTAGTTTTTCCTCTTTTTGACCCCCTCCTTCACAATACGATGAGACAATGCGGGATCCCACTAAGACAGCTCATTTTCTGAGTGAATTCAGTGAGGGGTATTTTCATCGTGTGGCCAACCCCAAAGGTTCCTGGCATAACTGTGCCACTGACATGATAGTGCCAAGGCAAGGAACAAAAATGAATAGAACAGGACATACAGCTTCTCCAACAATCAACACTCCAGTTTTAACTTAATTCATATTCACAACTGCTCTGTGAGGCTAGGAATTTTTCTTCTATCTGAAGGAGGGAACCTTTCTTCTTCCTCTTTTTCTACTGCCTTCCACCTTGCCAAGCACAATTGTCTTTTCTAGTGAGCCACATCTTCTCATGATAAGTATAAGAGTCTCAGTTTAGTCATCTTGGGCTTGATTTGTTCTAGGAACCATTTATTACCTTTTTAGCAATCCAGAGTATCCACAAAACTCTTTTCCAGCACCACATTTCAAATGAGTTGATGTTCTTTCTATCAACTTTCTTCCAGCTTTCACAACCATACATAGAAATTGGAAATACGATGGCATGGACAATCTTAACTTTAGTATTCAATGATATATCTTGACACTTCAGGATCTTGTCTAGTTCCTTCATAACAGCCCTTCCAAGTCCTAGGGGCTTATCGCATGAGGGAAGGAAGCAGCAGTGCACCCCAACAATAGCACCACCTGCCTTGCCTTATCGCACAATGTCAGCGTGTTTCAGCTTTCCCCCGTTCCGGTCCTACAGGAGACAGTGGTAAATGTGAGTCGTTTTGCTAACTGGAAAAATCTGTTCACAAAAGGACCTTCATTTACTACTGTTCCCCATGGGACCAGAATGGCAGAACAACTGAAACATGCCAATGTTGTGCAATAAGGCAAGGTGGGAGGCACTGGTCTTGTGCTTTGCTTCTGCTTCCTTTCCTTCATGTGATAAGACTCCTAGGGGCCGTTTACATGACAAAAATGTTGTGAGATGAACTCGTGATGAACCCTGGTTGTTCACACGTTCATTGTGATGATCTCAAGCTTTTCAGAAGGGGGGCCACCATCTATCCTCCAAGGAGTGTGACTTTCCATCCCTCAGTTTGTCCCGTGTTTTTAAAAAAGTCTCGGGAGGTTGCGGAAAATCGGATATGTGAACAGGTTGGGACAAAATATCTTGGGAGTAGGTGATGGCTGGAAATTGAGGTGGGCAGGGGTGGGCACAGAATTCAGAGAAGGAGGGGGTCAGTCACCCTCCCCTCCCCTGCATGGAGGCTTGTGTTTTTTAAATGGAGTTTCGCACTGCCAACCTCTCGGCTCCAAGATATAGCCTGTCCCTTTTCCTTCCCCTCCCCTCCCCTGCACGGAGGCTTGTGTTTTTTAAAGGCTTGTAATAATAACAATAATAATAATAATAATAATAATTTATTTCTATCCCACCCCTCTGCAACGCAATCGGGGTGGCTTACATCATAAAAATCCCATAATTACATTAATACCCTAACCCACCCACCCCTTAAAAAAATATTAAATTAAACAGATTAAAAACATACAATAATTAAAAAGAGAAAAAAATAAAATAATCCAGTGGCCACTTAAGGGAAAAGGCAGCCGAATCTTCGGGCAGGGATAGCTATTCGGGAAAGGCCTGTCAGAAAAGATCTGTCTTGACAGCTTTTTTGAAGCTGCCTAAGGTGGTAATAAGACGGATCTCATCTGGCAGGCCATTCCATAATCTGGGAGTGGCAGCAGAGAAGGCCCTCTGGGAGGTCACCGACAGCTTTGTTTTCATAGGCTGTAACAGATTCCTCCCAGAGGACTGAAGTGCGTGGGGAGGGTCGTATGGAAGGAGGCGGTCCCGGAGATAAGTTGGACCCAAGCCATGTAAGGCTTTAAAGGTCATAACCAACACCTTGTACTGTGCCCGGAAACTAATAGGCAGCCAGTGGAGAAATCAACCTGGCTGCCATGTTCTGAACTAGTTGAAGTTTCCGAGTCAAGCACAAGGGTAGCCCCATGTAGAGCGCATTACAGAAGTTGAGACGAGAGGTTACCAGCGCATGTACCACAGTTTCGAGGTCCCTGATTTCCAGGAAAGGGCACAGCGGGCGTATCAGCCAAAGTTGATAACAGGCACTCCTGACCGTCACATTTACCTGATTAGACGTTGTGTGTGTCTGTGCCGTCAATCACCCTTTAAAATGATTTTTACATTTATTTGGCATTAACTTCTGTGGCAAGCCCATCAGGTTGTTTTTTTTTTACAGGAATTCTCCCGAGGGGGTTGCCTTCGCCTTCCTTCTCTGACCAATGCAGAAGCTTGAGCAAACATTTGTGGCAGCCAATAGCATCGCTCATGGCGGGAAACTCCACAGGAAATATGTCACCAAGTTTGTGAAAAAACAAGTAATTGCATCCTTGACAGACAGCTAATATATATATATATATATATATATATATATATGTATGTGTATGTGTATATATATATCCTAGAACCTTTTCCCGTGTAAACAAAACAAAACAAAAAAAACATGGGATACTATGTCTTGGGATCTTGCTTTTATCACGGTAAAGGTTGTCATGTAAACAACAATCCTGGAATATTGTTCTTGTTAAGGAAAATGCAACATGGGACATACAGTGAAAGAAATAAAATATGTATGTGAAAGTCACAATGACTAAGCAAGAGCAATTATGAAGCTACACAGGTGAAACTGCTAATGTAATCTAGAAGTCCTGAGAGCCAAGGACAGAGGTACTGAATGCAGATTGGAAACACCTGAGAATCATTAAGTGTACAAGGTGAAATGTTGAAATACATGGGTTGGTCTTAAGCATGGGTGGAACTACATGGACCAATCAGAATGGAAGTACACACCCACTGGGTGGAAACTAACTAGTGGGTGGTGATAAACAATGGCTATAAAATTGCAATGTTTGCCAATGTATTGTGTGGAGTAGAGTTGGAGTAGTTTGGAGATACTGTGGAGTAGTGTGTAGAGATTGTGATTTGTTTACCATATAGTATATTTATATAGAAGAATAAAGTAGGTTTTATATAAAACTACTGAGTTGCCTGGGTGATTCCTGGAGACGTTTTGGAGACACCTGGAGAAGAGTGAGAAGGCTTGGAGAGTTTGTCAGGATCTTCAGCCTATTCTCTGAAACTCTGCTGCTTTGGAGGAAAGCATTAACCACTGATCTAAGCTGGTCAGCTCTGCTGCTTAACAAGGTGGTGAGTTTGAGCCAGAGGTGAAGAGCTACAACTCCCATCATCCCTGACAAGGGTTATGGGCCCAGTTACTAGAGCACCCAGCATCCACAGAAGCTGAAAGTTCCAGAGAGTGGAAAAAAGCTTTGTGGACGATAGATCAGAGCAAGTTGTTTGTGCTGCACTGATAAGCCTCGTGAGTAAATCATTTTGTGTTTTGCTTAAGCCCAGACGGGTTGGCTGTGCATACTCAGAAGGACTGTGTCAAATTGAGTCACTGCACAAATCAAGATGGAATTTCTAAAGTTTAGTAAACTAAATAGAAGCAACTACTCTACCTGGAAGATTTATGCCCAATCTCTACTAGTAAAGGAAGGTCTGTGGTCAACAGTTGAAACAGGGCTGGCAGCTGATGCTGATGAAGCCACTCAAGAGAGAGATAGTAAAGCAAAAGCCTGTCTTTATCTCATGCTTGAAGAAGACTTAATTAATGACGTCAGAGATAAAACGTCCGCCAAGGATGTGTGGGATACCTTGCAGAGATTACACACTCCTTCAACTGCTTTTGCAAAAATGCTATGGTCTAAAAGAATATACAGGCAAAAGATGGCTAAAGGGCAGTGTGTGATAGAACATTTAAAAATAATGCAAGATTTGTTTGTGCAAGCTGAACTGAGGGGAGTGCAAATTAGCAAAGAGCAGCAATGCTACATTTTAATAGAATCGCTAGACTCTTCGTGGGACAACATAACGAACAGCCTGCAAAACCTGCCAGAAGCTGAGCTTAATAGGGACTTAATTGTGGCCAGAATACTGGAAGAGAACCAGAGAAGAATGTCTGAGCAGGGTGACTCAGCAAGCTTAAAGACTGTGCCAAAACAACAAACAACTCCTGACTGGCGAACGCAGGAGGAAGCAGCCTCTACAAGGGAGCAACGGAGGTGCTTTTATTGTAAGAAGATTGGTCATCTGCAGAGACATTGTAAACATTTTGCAGCTGAGAGACGCAAGCAAGCAGAGAGCAGATGGCAGCCGCGGCAGTATCAAAAACAGTCCAGACCTCCATTTTTGAGGGACAGTGGTAATAAAAAGGGGGTTGCAACCATGATTAAGGAAAAACAAAATGCAAATTCTAAATGGCTAGTTGATTCAGGAGCCACATCTTCGATGTGCAATGATATTAATTTAATAAGTAATAGAAAATCAGCTAATGTAAATGCTGTAGTTTTGGCTGACGGGAAAGAGCTAAGTACTGTAAATCAAATGGGTACTGTGTACATTCCAGGGCTAAAAGAGAATTTTAATGATGTCTTGCATGTAAAGGAGTTAGAAAATAATTTGTTATCAGTAAGCAGATTAACAGAAAGAGACTACACAGTCATCTTTGAAAAGAACATGTGTAAGATAAAACTGAATGGGGAATTGCGTGGCATAGGTTTGAAAAAGGACAAACTTTATTATTTGGAGGACAATATTGATAGCTACAGGGTTGAAGAAGCTAATAACATAGAAAATATTCCAATCCACAAAGACTGCATACACGAGCTTCACAGAAAATTCGGCCATGCAAGCTTCAAATGTTTAAAGAATTTAATCAGGATGTGTCCAGATTTAAAAGTTACTGAATGCAAAAACCACTTAGATTGTACGGTATGTCATCAGGTAAAGGTCAGAGCTTTTCCAGTAGCTAAGAAAACAAAAAGAATTGCTCAAAGACCATTTCAGTATGTACATGCAGATGTCGCCCAAGCTAATTGCTTGTCCTTAGGGGGAAGCAAGTATTTCCTAGTAATTGTTGATAGGTATACAAGGTTTGCATTTGTGAGAATAATGAAAAACAAATCTGATGCTGGGCAAAGTTTAAAAGCATGGGTAAGAATGGTGGAAAGACAATTTGATAGCAGAGTAGGCACCATTATTACTGATAGAGGAGGAGAATTTTTAAATAATCAATTGTTTAACTGGTTTCAAAAGGTGGGAATAAGGCATGAAACTACAAACCCTGCTTGTCCTAGTGAGGATGGATTAGCAGAGAAGAAAATACAAGATATAAAAAGAATTACTGCTTGTATGATGGCAGATGCAGGGGTGAAAGATAGTTTTTGGGCAGAAGCAACTTTGACTGCAATACGTATCAGTAACAGATTGTATCATTCAGAAATTGAAGACATTCCCTACAGGGTATTGTATGGGAGAATGCCAAATTACAAGTACTTAAGGGTTTTTGGACAATTTGCTCATGTTTACACACCTGCTTGTTTCAGGAGGAAAGGAGAACCCAAAAGCAAAAGGCTTAGGTTTTTGGGGTATTCTGGAAATAGCTACAAGTTTCATTTGGGTGGAAAACAAGTGCAGTATTCTAGGTCTGCAAATTTCGAGAGACATGCTGGTTGGGACAAACTGCATGCCAATAAAGAAGTGTTTTTGAGATTAGGGAGTTCAAATGAGCCAGAAGCACAAACTGAACCAACCTCAGGAAACGGAGGGGTTTCAGTTAAGCAGGAAGCATCACCTAGCAGCAGTGGTAGTTCTTCTGATGATGAGATAGCATCTAGGCCTACTACTACTCGAATGACTGAAGACAAGAGATTTAGTCATAGAACTACAACTCCCAGTAGAGAAAGTGAGGATGAAAGAGACAGAACAGCAGATTTTATTCCCAGGCGTAGTCATAGAGTTAGAAAGCCTCCAGATAGGTTTGTTGTGACAAAGGCAAGAGCTTGTTTAGCACTAGAAGAGCCTGAAAGTTTTGAAGAATTGGAAAGTTATTCTAGTGAAGAACAGGAAAGATGGTTTGATGCAATGGATAATGAGTTTGGGTGCCTGGTAAATAAAGATGTTTTTGAAATTGTTGACAGACCCAAAGACAAGAAAGTAATTGGTTGTAAATGGGTATACAAAAGGAAAGAAATGCCAGATGGAAGTATCAAATATAAAGCTAGGTTAGTGGCTAAGGGTTTTGCACAACAGCAGTATGAGAACTATGATAAGACATATTCTCCAACTGCAAAGCCAGAAAGTCTGAGAATGGTTCTAGCTGTAGCAGTAAAAAGGAATTTAGTTGTAGAACATTTTGATTTTGAGACAGCTTACTTGAATGCGGTTTTGGATGAAGAAATTTTTATGGAACAGCCACAAGGTTTCGAAGAAAATGGTAGTCAGAGAGTATATAAATTAAAGAAAGCGTTGTATGGTTTAAAACAAAGTGCCAGAGCGTGGAATCTGTGCATCAATGATGAGCTAGTTAAGCTAGGTTACAAGAGGAGCATTGCAGATGCTTGTGTTTATACAAAAGGAGACATAGTATTAGTGATTTATGTAGATGATTTGTGCGTAGCAGCAAAGTCAAAACAGGAAATTGAGTCAGTAAAAAGAGAATTGTCTGAGAAGTTTGTTTTGAAGGACTTAGGTGTATTGAAGTCTTATTTAGGTATTTGCGTTGAATGGACAGAAGAAGGACATTGTTTATTAAGTCAGAGAAATAAAATTGAAAGACTGATTGAAAAGTGTGGATTACAGAATGCAAAAATAGTAAGAGCTCCAATGACAACTGGTTTTGTGTCTGAGGAAACAACTAGAGCGTTTGAGGACAAGACTTTTTTCAGAAGTATAATAGGATCTTTACAATTCATATCTTGCCACACCAGACCAGACATTTCTTATGCTGTAAATGTATTGTCTAGAAGGGTTAATGATCCAAAAATTGAAGACTGGACAGCGGTAAAACATTTATTGAGATATTTGAAAGGAACCTTAGATAGGAAATTGATTATAAGAAGCAGTAGTTCAGATCTAGATTGTTATGTAGACAGTTCATTTGCATCAGAATTAGGAGACAAGAAGTCAGTTACAGGAATGATAATTAAATATAGTGAAAGTCCAATAGTTTGGAGAAGTAGAAAACAAACTAATGTAGCGTTAAGCACAACAGAAGCAGAATTCGCTGCTTTGAATGAGATAGTAAATGAGGTACAGTGGATTAAGCAATTGTTAAATGATTTAAATGAAAGTTACAAGATACCAGTGGAAATTCTGGAAGATTCACAGTCATGCATAGCGATGGCTGAAACTGAAAGTTTGAAGAACAGAACAAAATATGTTGGTGTAAGATATCAAAATGTGCGAGACATGGTTCAGAAGGGTGAAATAGAATTGAGATATATAGAAACACAACACAACATAGCAGATTTGTTCACAAAAGCATTGACAGCAGAAAAACATGAAAGGCTGACACAAATGGTTGGAATGACATTGTAAGACACATACAATATTTTATTTCGGAGGGGATTGTTAAGGAAAATGCAACATGGGACATACAGTGAAAGGAATAAAATATGTATGTGAAAGTCACAATGACTAAGCAAGAGCAATTATGAAGCTACACAGGTGAAACTGCTAATGTAATCTAGAAGTCCTGAGAGCCAAGGACAGAGGTACTGAATGCAGATTGGAAACACCTGAGAATCATTAAGTGTACAAGGTGAAATGTTGAAATACATGGGTTGGTCTTAAGCATGGGTGGAACTACATGGACCAATCAGAATGGAAGTACACACCCACTGGGTGGAAACTAACTAGTGGGTGGTGATAAACAATGGCTATAAAATTGCAATGTTTGCCAATGTATTGTGTGGAGTAGAGTTGGAGTAGTTTGGAGATACTGTGGAGTAGTGTGTAGAGATTGTGATTTGTTTACCATATAGTATATTTATATGGAAGAATAAAGTAGGTTTTATATAAAACTACTGAGTTGCCTGGGTGATTCCTGGAGACGTTTTGGAGACACCTGGAGAAGAGTGAGAAGGCTTGGAGAGTTTGTCAGGATCTTCAGCCTATTCTCTGAAACTCTGCTGCTTTGGAGGAAAGCATTAACCACTGATCTAAGCTGGTCAGCTCTGCTGCTTAACAAGGTGGTGAGTTTGAGCCAGAGGTGAAGAGCTACAACTCCCATCATCCCTGACAGTTCTTCCAGGGACAAATCGTGTAAACAATAAGAGACGAACTCGGGATGAGGATATCTCGCTTCTCCCCAGGATAAAAACTGTCGTGTAACTGAGCCCCCTAGTCATCTTCTGATTTCTTGATTGCAGCCGCCATTCTGATTAATGACTGAGTCAAGGTATGGAAAATCTTGAACTATTTCAATATCTTCATTGTCTGCTTTAAAGTTATGTAAATCATCTGTGGCCATCATTTTTGTTTTCTAAATGTTCAGCTGTAAACCTGTCTTTGTACTTTCTTCCTTGACTTTCTTCAGTAATTACTGCAAGTTTCTGTGTCATCTGCCTGTCTTAAATTGTTGATGTTCCTTCCTCCAATTTTCATACTTCTTTCCTTCGAGTTTAATCCTGCTTTATGAATGATATGTTCAGCACACAAATTGAACCAGTAGGGTGATAAAATGCAGCCTTGCCTGGCCTGTTTGCCAATTGGAAACCACTCAATTTTTCCATATTCTGTCCTTAGTACAGATTACACATCAGGACAATAAAATGTTGTAGCTCACCCATTTTTCATGATCTGAACAATCAAAGGCTTTGCTATAATCTATGAAGCACAGGCTGATTTTCTTCTGAAATTATTTGTTGCGCTCCATTATCCAACATATGTTTGTAAATCTGTCTACTATCAGTTAATGGCCTTTGCCCATACTTGCTAGGTCTTGCTCCTGTCTCTTTACCTAAACTGCAAACCTCTGCCTGGCAGCTGGATGGAACCAGCGGCCTCTGTCATATTTCCTAGGAAATTCATTTTGTTTTGGTCCACAGCCTGAGGCCATGCTGGTTAGATTCTCTGTTGGGAACTTGCTAGAATATATAGGAATCTGTTTGTTGGAGCTATCTTGTAATGAACTGTTTAGTCTTCCAGACACAGAATTCAGAATACTCCTGTACATCTTAATTGAAAAAAGGGTAGTTAAATACCAGAAGAAGAGAAGAAGTTACAAATCCCCAAATACCAGCAAGCATTACCTGTTCATCACTATGATTCTTCCAGATTCTGATCCTGTAAATCACAGAAGGATACACACTCTTTAAGGAGTGTTTCCCACCACTGCGTGTAAAGAAAGGTTCTGTGAGCTGTACGTCCAAGACTCCAGTTTTTGTGGCTTCAACTTCTACAGTGGGTGGCCCAATGGTTGCTAAAAGAGAAGGAGAAAAACAACAGGCTTGTTGTTTTTTAAAAAAATTCTGCTCTTGGATTTATTTAAATATATGGCATGATATTTAATTTGCCTTTCCCCCTCACATAAGAGAACAATAGACTGCAAATACTTTGAATGTCAGCTAAAAATTAATGTGTATTTCAAGTTGCACTCTGATTTGTCAACTATTATTTGTTAATTAATGGCAACCCTGGAAGCAGTGCAGAATACACTCCCTTGGGTACCGTACTTTTCCATCTATCTGTCATCTTGAGCTGAACCACTGTAGTGCTGTAGGTATCAATTTTTCTCTGAAGGGGTTTCTGGTGAGAAGGTGCATCTGGTACAGAATATCAACAGATTTATGATATGTGTTATATACTAGAATTGGTCTGAATTTCTTCCAATAGCATCTCACCTATTTCTAGGTTATTACCTAGGGGAAACATTGTGGGAGCTGATTTTCATTCAGAAATGAAGAAATAAAATATAGCATGTGCACAAGCCCACTTAGTTGCTGGCTCCAATAACATTTCAGATGCTTTAAAAATCATTTCAATTTTTTGGTTACAATAAATAGCTAAATTATTGCCATGGGACTGAACAAAGATGTAGTCTGCATCTATTCAGAGCAGATCAATGGGAATCAATAGAGCTTCAGTTAGTCATGACAAAAACAAGCCTCACTAATTTCAAGTGAGATTTGATGTTTGCTCCAAATGTGTCTAAGCTGGAACGTGTCCAGAGGAGGGCAACCAAAATGGTGGTAAGTCTGGAGGCCATGCCCCTTGAGGAGTGGCTTAGGGAGCTGGGTATGTTTAGCCTGGGGAAGAAAAGGTGAAGAGGTGATATGATAGCCATGTTTAAATATTTGAAGGGATGTCATACTGAAGATGGAGCAAGCTTCTTTTCTGCTGCTTCAGATACCAGAACATAGAGCAATGGACTCGAGCTACAGGAAAAGAGATTCCACCTAAAATTAGGAAGAACTTCCTGACAACAGTAAGAGCTGTTTGGCAGTGGAATGTGCTGCTGTCTGGGAGTGTGGTGGAGTCTCCTTCCTTGGAGGTTTTTAAACAGAGGCTGGATGGCTATCTGTCAGGAGTGCTTTGATTGTGTATTTTCCTACAGGGCAGGGGGTTGGACTAGAAGGCCCTTGTGGTCTCTTCCAATTCTGATTCTATGATTCTAAAGCTGTTTCTAGACAGAAGGTTCCTAGCATTATCATTCAAAAGGCTTTCTGCAGCTACTCCATCTTTTTCTTCTCAATGGGTTCTTTTTTGGGGCGGGAGGTAAGACAATTTTGGAAGAAAGTGTGCAGAAACTAAAGAGATCTTCTGGACCTCTTGAACAATTGTGTTTTTGATGAAGAGTAATTGTAAAATAACTGTAAATTTGTAAATTGTAAAAAAAACAAAATTGTAAAAAAACCAAAAAAAAACCCCACAACTCAAAACCAGAACCCCATCTTTAAGCACTCTAAGGGCCCCTTCACATGGCATAATTATAGCACTATGATTCCTCTGTAGCTGTCATCATCCTGTCCTATGGAATTCTGAGATTTGTAATTTGAGTGGGGGGGTATTTGGAATTCTCTGCTGGAGAGCTCTAGTTCCTCACCAAACCCCAGGATTCCATAGGATGGAGCCATGGCAGATAAAGTGGAATAATAGTGCTTTGTTATTATTATATTATATTATTATATTATATAATATTTAAGGGTCTTAAGACTGACTCCAACCTATGTCTTATGAACTAGTGGAATGCAACAACATTCTAATATATATTCTAAAAGTGCAATTGGCAACACTAGCATTAGAGAAAGAATTTGAAAGTGACTCTCCAACCCAGTGGCCCTATCCCTAGTGACATTTAAACTCAGCAGGGCAAGGCTTTTCTTAAACCTTAAGAGTATGGGTGTGGGAGAGGGCCTTTACAAAGGAGTGTGTAGAGGAAATCTGTGGACAGCACTGTACAACTGTAAGTGCACAACACCCACAGTCATAAAATTATAGATCTGTTGGGAACACTAAAACTTGGAACCATGAGTTCTGAAAAATCTGTTGCTAAAAACAGCACTTGGATAAAGCAATCCAAGCAAGGAAGACAAATGCAAACAAAAGCTAAAACTATTTCAAAGGGCACAACAGAGAGAAAGGCCTTCTGAAGCTGTATAGGAAAAGAAACGGAATCCTGGGAGTGTGCCAAGTCAGATCAAAGGGCATTAAGGGAAAACTTTCCTGTTCCATGAAGAATACTGTCAGCTTTCTAATAAGCAATGATATCAGCTCTTCAAAACCATTTGTGTAGCTGAGAAAAAACCTTTTGTTCCTTTGAACCCAAGTATATAATTTTTCTTCCATAGTTCACTGCAATAATTACTGTAATGAGTAATTACTTACTGTAATAAAGACAACCCCTGGATATGTTGAATTTATAAAATCCATTATTTTATATCTGATTTTAAGTTCGCCTTTCAGTACAGAATATGTAATGTTCATTATTTGCTACTGAATGTTAGACAATATTTAATATTATTGACACTGCTGACCAAAAGAACAGAGAAACTGCTCCACAAAGCAGTTCTTCCATGTGAAGACAGGGATGCACCAAGTCATTTTGCTGCCTGAGGCAAAGGACAATACAGCTCACTTCATTCCACTTTTCTAGTTCTTGAACATGGCCCCCAAGTGACCAGCAATCACCACATTGGATAGTCAATCCTGGATCTGGCACATGTTAATTCCCTGGTGAAACTGGTTAAACAGTGGTGGTGGTGGGAGCTGGCTGGGACAGCGGTGGACAAAAAGGCACAAAAATATCTCTCCTCCCTCATTTCCACCTGCTGTCATGTTCCCAAAAGGGTTAGAAGGTTCCAGTGTCAAAACTCTCCAAAATAAGATTTAAGATTGCCCTGTCCTCATATGGACCTGTGAACTGGAAGAATGACTTACTTTCTATGTGTGGTATAAAGCTGATGTCCACCCAATTTGACTGTTTATTCTCAAATTCAGTTCTGACTCTTATAATGGAACGGCCATATATAGGAATATTTGACACATTGCACTCTGTGAAGACAATTCTTCGGCACATGTCAGTGAATGTACGATTAAATTCTCTGTAAAAGAAAAAAAATACAATTAACATGTTATCTGAGAGAATAAAGAGCTCTCTCTCTCTCTCTCATTTCAGGCACTCAATCACAGTGTTAATTCATTTTTCATTCTTATTAAATTGGTTTTAAAAACCTAACGGTACAATTGTATACATGTCAACAGAGAAGTCCCACTGATTTCAGTGGAGATTGCTTCCAGGCAAGTGGGTAAGGACTGAAGTTCTATGGCTGAATTCAATTACTAACCCAGACTAGAGAACTCAATGGGTCTACTCTAGTTGGGAAAAACCACTTAGATCGAGATCTCTTAATAATTTAACTCCCCAGCTTTTTTTTTAAACTTCATGATACTTGAAAAAACTCTTTCTTTTGATATACAGTATTATGAAAACCATAAGGCTAGAGAGCCCATCCTGTCCTTTGATGCTCTTTGTCAGACCCTTTGGTTTTGACCTGTCTGGCATGGGAGGCCCTACCGGTGGCTATTATGCCATCACCAGCATAGCTCAAACATCATTAGGGTACGCAATAAACGTTTCTAGGATGGAGGACCATCGCCTCCCAAAAATAGTCCTCTACGGTGAACTCACCACGGGTCAGCCTAAGAGGGACGCTCCAAAAAAGCGATACAAGGACTCCCTGAAACAACATCTCAGGCTCGGCCAAACTGATCACCAACAATGCTCCGCCCTGGCCTCACATCGGGAGGCATGGAGACGCACTATTCACAATGCTGCAACCTTATTTGAGAACTCACGTCGAATAAGTCTTGAAGAGAAAGGACAACGCAGAAAGAATCACAACCCGGAAACATCACCCAAGGAGACCTTCTGCTGTGCTTTCTGCAACCGGACTTTTTTTTATCTCAGATTGGCCTTTTTAGTCATCAGCGCGCTTGCAGAAAGCGCGGGATGAGTCCTTCCTGAATCTTCGTTTGCGAAGAAAAGCCAGAGATTATGAAAACCAAGTTAGTTCTGTGATAGTGCACTTTGATCTTGTTTCAAATCTTCATTCAAATGAACCACTGTGCGAATTATGGTTGGCATCCCAAATGCCCCTAAAATCCTCCTTAAAATTTTTATTTTTTATTTTTAAAATATTTATTTATTTATTTATATCCCGCTCTTCAGCCTCAAGGCTATCAGAGCGGCTTACAAATTGTTTTAAGCAATAGCTATTTACACATCTACACTGCGTTAAGCAGTTTCCAATGTGTGTTAGCTAATTGCCCCCACAAGCTGGGTACTCAGTTTACCGACCTACAAAAGGATGGAAGGCTGAGTGGACCTTGGAGCCCGCTGGAATTGAACTTGCAATGTGGTGACTTGCAGTACTGGCATTTAACCAAGCCAGACAGTTACATCAACCAAAGGAATTCTATGGTGCAGGCAAGCGGGGTGCTGAGGGATGAAACATCCAGTCTCCTGTCAGCGAGCCGGAGCATGATGAGGAGTTGCAACAGGACCTCACAAGGACCTCAGCTTCTGTTTGTTAAACTGTGGCTTGCTAGTGGGAGAGGGCTGGATACCTCATTCTTCAACACCTCACTCTCCATTGTTGCAGAACTCTTTCACTCAGTACAGCTGCCTGGCTTTTAAAGTGAGTTTTAAGGGGTCAGAATAGAAGACAGAGTGTAAGTACATGTCCCATGCAGGATATCAGCCTGTATCTTTCTATATCTATATCTTTTTATATCTGTAAAATCAGAATCCTAAAGACTGACAACACAGTTTTAATTTTTTTTACATTCTTTAGCTTTCCTTTTGCATGTCTATAGCAAAAATTGAGCTGTATTCAATTTTTTTCCATTAAGAAAAAACTTTACCCAGAACTTTAACTTTAGCTGCTGCAAAATGCCACAGTTTTAAAGGTATGGGAAGAAACACTGGCTTCATAAACTATATCTGTATATATATTTGACTCTGGAGACCAGGGATGAATCCCCACTCAGCCATGGAAACTCACTGGGTGACCTTGGGCAAGTCACACTCTCACAGCCTCAGAGGAAGCCAAAGGCAAATCCCCTCTGAACAAGTCTTTCCAAAAACACTGTGATAGGTTCACCTTAGGATTGTCAAAAGTCGGAAATGACTTGATGGAAAACAACAACAGCAATAATAAACCATTTGAGATAGTGGTCCTGATCTAAATTTTACGTATCATGTGGGATGCTTCATAGGATCACCACCCTTTAAGATCTTCTGTTTTCATTTCAGGGCATAATTCAAAGTGATGGTTATGACCTATAAAGGACTATATGGTTCAACTATCCAGACTATCTGAAAGACTGTTTCTCCCAATATGAGCTTGCCTGAATGTTAAGATCCTCAGTGGAGGCCAACCACACCCATAGGTATGATTGGTGAGGATATTGAAGGAAGCCTTTTCAGTGGCTACTCCCATTTCCTTGGAATTCCCTCCCACGGAAGGTTAGATTGGCCTCTTCTCTGCTCTGTTTCCACTGGAAAGCAAATACCTTTTTGTTTACCCAGGCCTTTGGCTGTTAACTGGTTTTGGCAGAAGGCCTTTTAATTTGGGTGTGCTTTATTTTTATTATTGTTGGAATGTTTTTTACTGCCTCTTAAATGGTTTAAAATAATGTTTATTGTTTAATCAATTGTTTTTAAACTTTTGCATTAACCACTGTTTTAATTGTATTTTATTTTACATGTATCATGAGCTGCCTTGGGTTCCATACTGGGAGAAAGGTGGGATATAAAAACAACTCATTCATCCATCCAGTCTTTTCTCTGCAACTAGTACAATCAGCTGGAGATAGAGTAGGACATCCTTTGAGATGACACCAGTGCTCTTCCTGTCTAGAGAGAGGATCCTGAATCCTATCCTGAATATGCTATGCTTTAAAATAACTTTAAAAACTTTCATTAAAAATGAATTTAGAATTTCAATTTTACTGAACTAAGCCTTTTGAGTTTTTAATATTACTTAAAATATTTTATTTTACAATTGATTCCATGCTTTATTATTAGTGACTTGTAAGCTAGCTATTTTGAATTTTAAGAAAGGCAGATGTATGTCTTCAGAATCAAAAAAATTAAGGCAGTAGGGGTACTTCTGAATGGACAGCCCATAGAGCCACCAGTCTAAAGACAGTGGGCAGTATTCAGTCTTTCTCCCTTTAACAGATTTTCTGTTTCTGTGGGGAAAGAGAAAAAGCTGTAAGGAAAAAACAGGACGATTTCAAAAGGAAGACAGCAGTAGCTGGACTCCCCATAAAATTTCATGAATGATGCAGGGCTATTTCACAAGAAAAACCTGATCTGGAAGCATCCTAAATCATATGCAGCATGAACACTGGAAAGGGAATTGCCCTGGTGACAAAATTATATGATAAAGCAGAGTAAACAATGAGTGGGATGAGTCACATATTAACAAATGCATTGGAATGTACTATTGTCAGCAATTCATTCCAGCATGGCCTCTTGGCCAGTCTACTACCTTTTCCTCTGGTTGAAATGATACATGATTGCATGCCCTTAGCTTCTAGACCAATGGTTTACTCGGATGACCTAGCAAAGGACCATTGTCCTTGCTTGAGAGGTCTGTCCTTTCTACTTGACTGACTTTGGCTGCTTCTGCACTACAGAGATAACCCAGTTTGACACCACTTTACCTGCCATGGCTCAATGCTATGGTATTCTGGGAGTTTCTGTTTTGTAAGATATTTAACCTTCTCTGTCATAGAGCTCTGGTTCCACAACAAACTACAAACCCCAGGATTCCATAGCATGGAGCCAGGGCAGTTAAAGCAGTGTCAAACTGGATTATTTCTGCAGTGCAGATGCAGCCTTTCCCAAGGAGACCTTCTGCTGTGCTTTCTGCAACCGGACTTGTTTATCTCGGATTGGCCTTTTTAGTCATCAGCGCGCTTGCAGAAAGTGCAGGATGAGTCCTTCCTGAATCTTCGTTTGCGAAGAAAAGCCAGAGAGAGATTATGAATAAAATATATTTACAAATAAAATCATGAAATTTTCCAAGTGCATTATTACAATGTTTTTGTTTGTTTGAGTTACTCCAATGTACCTTTTACATACAATGTATATATTTCAAGTTTTGTAACACCTACATTGATAATTGATATTTCATCATTCATTTTTCTGAGTTTAAAGTTTATGTTCTCTGTCATACTGCACTGATCTTATTATTGTATATTATCTTATAACTTCCTTTCTGATTGCTCCGTGATATAATTTTTACTGTTACTGTACAGCGTACAGTATCTGTATTTCTGAAATCGGTATCTGTATTTCTGAAATCGAAAAAAAAAATGCAAATGCAGCCTTTGATGCTTTCACATTGCAGTCCTCCTAATGAATACCAACATGAATGGCAGCAGGGCCCATACCAATTCAAAATCCCACTTACACTACAGTTTCAAATAATCGTGAAGAAAAGCATCAAGTACCTCCCATTTCTCCCAGAAGAAGACCTCCTTTTGCCACTTAACATCAATGTGCGTTTTCCTGCTCAGTTGCTATAAGGCAGGGGTGCCAATCATGTGACTTTCAGATGTTGTTGGACTGCAGCTCTCAGCAGCCTTAGGGACATGGCCAACAGTGAGGAATGCTAGGAGCTGCAATACAACAACATCTGAAGTTCCATACTTTGCCCAGCTTGCTATAAGGCAATTTGGCATTTTTTAAAAAGGGTAACAAATATATTGTATGGAAGTGGGAAAAGGGGGTGAGGTAAAGCTATGCTACTTTACAGCCCAGAGGTTATACTACGCTCACAACAGGGACATTAAAGTCACCTTCAACAGGTAGGAGGTCTGTTCTGTTTGTTCTTTACTGTATATGCCATGGTGCAGTGAACCCCTTTTTGTTGTTATGTATGATTTTAAAATTAAAATTTGTGTTAAACCATGACATTCTCCTTAGATTTGGTTTATATATGGTTATATACCTACAATGAATGTCCATAACAAGTACACCCATAATGTTAGTCAAGCTTCCTATTCCAACTTTCTTTCTACACATTGTTCACAAGTGGATGAATGAGAAAATCAGCCCAATGGGAAATGTTACTTGTGCTTGCATTTGTTAAATGGATCAACCAATTATTTATTTGTATCTCACCTTTCTCCCAAGGTTGGGGTGCAATGCAAACTTACAACATATCAAAACATCTCAACAAAACACAGGAAGGTTTTAAATCATTTTGAACAATCATTTTGAACAATCATAAAAATGTTAAATCGTCAGCAACTCCATTTATATCCAGTTTATCACTGCAGGCCTGAGTGACTAAAAGGGCCTTTACCTGCAGGCAGAAGGACAACAAGGAATGGGCAAGTCTAATCTCCACAGTCTAGGAGCAACAACCAAGAAGGCCCTCTCCCTCCTCCCCACCAAATGTACCTCTGAAGGTGTGGGCCTCTCCATGAAAAAGAAAGCATAACCATGCAAAAAAAAAAAAAAAAAAAAGAGCTGTCCTGTGACTACCCTTTTAAAATATATTATTAAAATTATTAGCCTTTCCTTGAACACTTACGTTCTGTGTTGAACTGTGTAAGTCACATTTTCTTTGTGAAAATTAGGTGGATCCCACTGGAGAACACTATCAAACATAATGGAATTAAGTCTTACATTTTGAGGCTCTGGTACCATTCCATGTACTGTAATACATAAACAAAACATATTATTCGATTTAGGTGAGCTTGAAATTCTTTCATCTATTGAAGAAAAACATACACATATTTAAATGTGTTTAATATGTACATATAGTTAATTCTATCCACAGTCCCTCATAGTCTACATAATATATGCAACATGTGTATTATGCTATGTGTATTTCCACTGTTTCCTAAAACACAACTTAAGCACTCATTTGGGGAATTAAAAAACAAGAGGGCTAAGCAAAAAGATCTAGAGAGATCTAGAGAGGAGCAGAAGATCTAGAGAGGAGGAGAACTTCCAGTGTTCTTCAGCACTGGCTACACTGGGTAAGGTGGCTAGGAGTTATAGTCCAAGAACATCTGATGAGCAATCCTTTGCCTGCCCTTGGTTTAGAGCTGTAGCTCTCAGCCTTTTCTTTACCAGGAACCCCCTTTAAATATCTTTTGTTGCCGTGGATCCCAAAGACTTAACTCAAGATTTAAAACCATAATAATGACAATACCTGATGATGATCATCATCATCATCATACAATTACACCATCCACTAAACCTTCCCTCAGAGGCACTGGATGGGGTGGAAAGACTTTTCTTCCTACATGTTTGTGGCTGGAGTGGATTGAACGGCAATGCACAGGACAAGCCAGCCTTTGCCTTGGCTCCTGTCATGTGGCTGCTCCACTGTAGGGAGAAGGTGGGCAGAGTAGCCTTCAAGCCTTCATGGACCCCCTATGAGGACATAACAGACCCCTGGGGGTCTCCAGACCACAGGTTAAGAACCACTGTTCTAGAGATTCCAGATAAACCCTCTCCAGGGATGTTTTGGAAGGGGGAAGTTTTGGAAGGGGGGGGTTGGAAGAGGGCAGGGCAGCAAAGGAGGGAGATGAATCCATTCTGCCATCAGTTTTCTCTTACTGACAGGTTGTCAGAATCAGCCCCTGACCTTGCCTGTTCCTGCCATTTTCAGTGTTCTCTTGTAACCATGCTGTTAATTGTGTTTTCATTTCTTCATGCTTGTTAGCAAGCATTCTGGGGCATCTGTGGAGGGGAGTACAACATTTGCTAAAAGAATGGGGAGATAAGCCTGCAGCTGCAGAATCGGTTTGGGGAAAATGGGATGGATGGTGTATGGGAAGAGGAGGTCAGGGGAAGATGGTTAACCAATAGTATTGACGCCTGCCAGATTTCATAGATTTCAATATGCTTTCAGTATACTGTCTGCCTTCTTAGTTTCAGATCTGAGCAACAACCTTGTATGATATGCTTTCTGGATTTCTGTGCCAATAACGTTTTCTGTTTAACTCTGAAACTGCTGTCACTGTGTTTGGGGATGTAAGTACATGGCACAGATAGACAGGAGACCAAGAACAAGGCTTTGGCAGTAAGTAAACTAATCTGAACTGGGTTCTTTTAAACAACTTACCTATATTGAATTGTTAGTACCGACTGGAGTAAATCCATTGAGTAAATGATATTTACGTAAATGGAAACTGCCAAGTTCCACCTGATTCTATGTGTTTACTCTAGTTGGGACCAACTATTGGATTTATACTATTGTTTGTTTTTTGTGGATATACTTTTCCCATTGAGAGAAAAGAGACACCATTAAAACTTTCTGCTCCCAAAACATCTTGGACTAGCCTGCTGATAAACATGAAATGGCCTGCCCAATCTAGAGCTCTGTAGGTGCTCAAGGAGGTATATGAAGTTTTCCAGCAAGCACAGCATTGACCCTTTTATTGAGGATTCAGTGCACACAATGGGACATTCAGCCCTGGACAAGATCAATGAACTGGAATGAATCAGTTTTGGAAGATTTTGATTCAACATGAGGAATGCTTTTCTCACTATAAGAACAGACTTGTAATGGAAAAATTGCCAGTTAAGGAGACAGTGTTTTCCTCTTCCTTGGAGCTTATCCAGAAAAAGACAGACAGGCTCTGTTTGTGATGCTTTAGTGCCTTTCCTTGGACCCAAGGGATGCAATAGATAGCTAAACAGCCTTTCCAATCTTCAGGCTGGACTGGGTTTTTTCCCTCACATTCTGGGAACTGTAATCCAAAAAATAAATTTTCCAAGATCTAAGTTGGGTCCAGACCTTTTCACATTTAGAGCAGATCCTGTTAAATCAACAGATCTTAAGTTAGTCTTCTATAGCAGTCAGAGTAACTTTCAAGGATAGATTGCATTTAATGCATTAAAATCCTGATCAAACCCTATGCTCTTCTGTTCTTTTTAAGCAGCTTTCAGTTATTGTTCCGGTCAGTACTTTACTTCAGATTTACAAAGATGATAACAAGTGTAAATTCATTTGAAAAAAGAATGGGATACAATAAGCCATGTCTTTGTGAAAATATTCCAGTTAAATCTAAAAATGAATCTGACCAGCTGTGAACTTTCAATGAGAAAACTTTTACTCAATCTTGCAAAATGCCACAAATGTTAAAAATACTGTGAATCACCAAAATATTTGACTAATCTTACTAGTCTGTGAGTTGTCCTTTCCTGTTCTGTTTTTGTATTTGTTTTAATATCTTAGCTACTGCAAAACTGAAACTAGAAAGTGTTCCATTATTTCTACAGTGTAGCCAAATGCTCTTCAGCAGATCTTTTAATTTGTTTTTAATTAAAGGAAAGCAAGCTTATTTAGTACAGTACTTGAATTTTCCAAGCCAATATATATTGTCTTTCAGAGCTCTTAGTGTAGTATACAGGTTGCTCCGCATTTACGCAGGGGTAAGTTCCTGGACTTATTGCTGATAGGTGAAACTGCGTATATTAGCAAACTGCCATAGAATCTCGCTGGAGGACCTAGAAAATGCCTAGAGAGGATGCCACTCTAGGCATCTGGCAAGAAACTATGGTCACCTTCTGGCAGAAGTTGACCATAGAACCACACTGGGGCCTCCCGATGCCTAGAGAGACCACCTCCAGCATGACTGTATGGTCCTCCAGATGCCTAGAGAGATCTCCCCTCCCCCAGCTGCAGGCAAGTGAAACCATGGGTACCAATCCCATGTAAACATGGGGCGGCCTGTAATAAGAAGAATACACAAGCTAGTGATATTAATGGATGATTTTAATGTAATGTTTGTTTTAATCCTGTGTGCTATGTGTTTAAATGATTTTATGTTTTAGTTATATAATGTATTTTAATACATGTTGTACCCCATCTCAAACCTTGGGGAGAGGTGGGTAAGAAATAATTTGTTGTTGTTGTTGATGATGATGATGATTTGGTTATTGGGAAAAAAAATCTTGAAATGCCAGCTATATACACTGACCATAGTATAGCTATTAGATAACCTAAAACCCATTTATCTAGTACATATGAATGTGCTTTGGATCATGTCCAATTAGACTATCTTCCAAGTATAAGACTGCTGTAAGGTGCTGAGAATTAATAATATGAATGCATGTACAGCTAATTATAGGAATCATATATAACTCCCTTGCTCCAACAGCCGAACTGGCTGTTTATTTCCAGGCACAATTCAAAGTGCTGGTTATGACCTGCAATATGTAAAGCCCTTCACAGCTTAGGTCCAGTTTATCTGAAAGACTGTATCTTCCCACAGAGCCTGCCTGGGCCATAAGATGCTGAGAAGAGGCCCTTCTTTCAGTCCCACAACCTTCACAGGTATGGCTGGTGGGGACATGAGTCAGGAACCAAATCCACACTACATAAATAATTCAGTTTGAAACTGGATTATTTGCCATGGCTCCTTCCTATTGAACCCTGAGATTTTTTAATTTTATAAAGCCTTCAGCTTTCTCTGCCAAACCACAAATCCCAAGATTCCATAGGAAGGAACCATTGTAAATAATCCAGTTTCAAACTGGATTATTTGTGTAGTGTGTATTTGGCCTGGGTCTTGTGTAGTGTGGATTTGGCCCATGGCTACCCCAAGACCCTGGAACTCCCTTTCTGGGGAGGCTAGAATGGCCCCGTCCATCAGAACGCTAAGACTTTTTGATTCCAACAGGCTGTTCAAACTAAAGATTTTTAAGGAAAGGGCTTTTAAAGTGGGTGCTGTATTGTTTTAATTCTACTGCTTTTTACCTTCTTTAAGTATATGTTTTAAATTGTTTTTACTATTGGTAATAATTTAATTCAATTTTAATGTTGACCTGTTGTATCTTTTAATTGTATTTTAATCATTTTAATTTATAAGTTGCTTTGAATCCTACTTAGCATGACAACAGGAAATGACACAATAACCTACTACTGCTGGGGAAATTCATTTTCCCTCCAGCTAACCTAAAGATTGTAGATAAGCTCAGTGGGAACAGGGTCCTAAGGGGGCGGTGTGGGGGAAGCAGATCATGACATCATCCTTGCTATGCCAATTCTGTGAGCTAAGGTTTCATTACACCACCAACTTTTGGGATTCAAGGAGCTTGTGGATTTCAGAAGGAGCTGCAAAAGTATGGTTTGAGAGCCACATGCAGCCTGTGGGCAGCATTTTCCACACCCCTGATCTAATACAACCCGTGGAACGCACTGGTGGTCTGGGTATACAGTTAGTACTCCATATTCACAGATTCTGCATCCACGGATTCATCCAACCACTGCTCAAAAATATATATATATTTTAATCCAAAAAGCAAACCTTGCTGTTTGCTATTTTATATAAGGAACACCATTTTACTGCAACATTGTATATAATGGGGCTTGTGCCCCCATGGATTTTTGTCCCCACAGTTGGTCCTGGATCAAAACCCCAGTGGATATTGAGGGCCTAGTGTATCTGATTTTCTGGACTTCAGCTCTCAAAATTCCCCAGGCAGAACAACTGTTGATGAAAGTTAGGCCACATGCACATTGAACAAATGATCCAGTTTGAAAATTTAAAAAAAAAAATTATTTAGTTATTTATACGTCGCTCTTCAGCCACGAGGCTATCAGAGCGCCTTACAAATTGTTTTAAGCAACAGCAATTTACACATCTATACTGCAAGAAGCAGCTTCCAATGTGTGTTAGCTAATTGCCCCCACAAGCCAGGTACTCATTTTACCGACCTATGAAAGGATGGAAGGCTGAGATTAATTGGCTGAGAAAAATGAGATGAAAGGATGGAAACTGGATTATTTGCCATAGTGCCTACCTATGGAATCCTGGGATTTATAGTTCTACAAGGTCTTTAGCCTTCTCTGTCAAAGAGTGCTGGTGTCTCACCAAACTACATATTCAGGATTCCATAGGAAGGAGTCATGGTAAATAACCCAATTTGAAATGGGATTATTTCTGTAGTGCGGATTTGGCATTAGAGAACAAAATGTTATAGGAAGGTTACAGTTTAATATTAAGAAATGCCAACAGAACAGTTATGCAATGATGATGAAGATACTGAAATAGTGTAAGGTTTTTTTATACCTTGGCTTAGTCGTCAATCAAAACAGAGACTGCAGTCAAGATACCAGAAGAAGGCGAATGAATCAATCTATTTATTTCAATCAAAGACCAGCAGAAGAAGGCTAAGACTTGGAATGGCAGCTATGAAAAATACTAGGTGAATGCTCAAGGGTAAAGACAAATAATTAAATACTGAAGTTAAATAATCCATGCTATGGTATTTTTAATTTCTATGTATAGGTGTGAAACTGGTCTGTGAAGAAAGTTGATGGTGGGATGGACCCTCATTTGAAATGTTGTGCTGAGAGTTCTATGGATACCATGGAATGCCAGAAAGAAAAATAAGGGGGCTTGAGAACTAATCAAACTCCAGCTCTCATTAAAAGTTTTATGACCAAACTGAGGTTATTGTACATTTCATGAGACAACATGACACAATGGAATAAATAATAATGCTCAGTAAAGGAGCTACCACAGAGGGATCGGATCCCGCTCAGCCATGAAAACATGTTACACTCAGCCTCAGAAAACCCCATGATAGGTTAGCCTTAGGGTTGCCATGAGTTGGAAATGACTTGAAGGCACACAACAACAATGACAACGACAACAACGTGGAAGACACTTTGTGGAAGACACTTTACAAATAGAGGAAGACCCCAATACAGAAGGATTGACTTGAACAAGGGCACCAGGTCAGGTCTGTTTTTTATCATCATCATCATCATCTTTATTTATAGCCCACTTTTTTCCCAAGGTTGGGATCCAAACAGCTCCAATTTTAAAAACACACAATTAAAATCTACAAAAAGTGCACATTAAAACAGAATTAAACCAATAACATTATTAAAACACATCCAAATTTTTAAAAGAATGAAATATATTTAAAATTATTAAAAACTGATTCAGCCCACACAGCAGAAGTTGCTACTACTCCTTCCTAACATCCACACTATGGATTCTCCCAGCTTTGTAATGTTACTTTGATGAACTTTTTCATATTCTCTTGATACCCAAAATATTTTTTTGCTTTGCCATTTGGGTTCTTTGTTCTTTATTTTTGTTGTTTCTGAAGAGTTTATTGTGATCACAGTGTTATTATTGTGATTTGTACTGAATCAATAAGTTCAATAAAAACATGAAAAAAAGGATTAAAAACTTTAGAAAAAGTTAAAAAGCTGTTTAAAAACGGCCCAACAAACTGCACAACCACCCAGCCTGTTCTTTAAAAAGCCTGCCTGAATAAAAAAGTTTTGGAAAGACAACAGGGAGGGGGCCAATCTGGGGAGAGAGTTCCCCACCATCTGTAATAACAGGGTCACCTGAAGGTCTCTCATTCATAGGGTCGCCTTACGTGAGTAGATTACTCGCATTTTAAAATCTGCCGCCGCCGTACTTAAAAACCCCCAAAACCCTATTTCTGTGGTATGCACAAGCGATATTCCACCTTTCCAAAAAGAGAGAAAGATAGCACAAATTCCTGTTTTATTGCTTTAGTGATAACTCACTAAGGCAAAAATCCAACATGGCGTTAGTGGGCACTTGCCCTGAAACCCAGGCCTGCCCCATGTGCTCATCCAGCCAATCAGGTTTGCACTTTGTCTTGTATGGGGAAGCGATTCATGAATTGTTTGTCTTAATCAGTGAAAATGCACATATCAGTATCACTGGAGCTTTTTAAAAAAAATCCGGAGAAAAATGCAAATGCTTTTCTCAAGGGTAGTTTCCCCTCTTTTTGCCCCCCCCCCCCGCTTCACGATACCACCAGACAATACGGCAGGGCCGGTTTAAGGCACCAGCGGCATCAGCATCCGCAGGGGGCCCCATCATTGTGGGGGGCCCGTAGTAACCCTCCTCCTGCAAAAAGTAATACAGTAATCTGAATATCCTGTACTGTGAACAGTTTAGGAGATTTTCACGCTACACTGTTATAGTGTTACTATTCCACTTTAAGTGCTCTGTCTGCCTCCTGTGGAATTCTGGGGTTTGTAGTTTAGTGAGGCCTAAGAGCTCTCTGGCTGAGAGTTGTAAATGCCCCTCCCTAAACTGCAAATCCCAGGATTCCACAGGAGGCAGCCAGAGCAAATAAAGTGGAATAGTAACACTATAACTGTGTAGTGTGAAAATGTCTGCGTTAGATTACATTGACCTGAGATAAATATATGCCCCCCCCCCCAAAAAATAAAGCATTAGAGGGCCGCCCAAAATTCCTTAAACCAGTCCTGCAAAGCGGGATTCCATTAAGACTGCTCGTTTTCTGAGCGAATTCTGTGAAGAGTACAGTATTTTCACCCTATAGACCATCCCTCCTCCCCTCCTCTGGACGCCCAGCCCAGGAAGGCGCTCCCTGGAGCCCCGTGACAGAGACAGCGGGAGGTGGGCGACCTTGCCACCGCGGCTGTTCCCCAAAGGACGCTGGCCAGAGCCCCCCGACCCTCCGGCCTGCCCTCCGCAGAGCCGCCCCACCCCACCTTACCTGGCCAGAAGAGGCAGCAGCAGAGGAGGAGGAGGAGGAGGAAGGACCGCCAGTTGCGCGGGGCCATCGCCCGCCTCTCCCACGCGCCCCGCTGGCTGTCCCTCCCGCGCCCTCCGCCCCTCAGCGCTTCCCTGGGGGCCGCCTCCAGAGAGAGAGAGGTGTGTGTGTGGGTCTCCCTAGGCCACGTTCCCCCGTGGGAGGACTCCTCGTGGGCCTTCCCCGTCTTTGCTGCGGCTGCTATTGCTGCGCTTGGTTCTCCTCATAGCGTAAGCCTGGCCGCCCACAGCCCGACGCGGCCACTTCCTCCTCCTTTCTGGCGGTAGCCAGGTGAATGAACCTTGTTCCCTCCGAGGGAGAGGAGTGTCTGTCACCCCGACGCCTTGGCACCCCGCCCGGGCACTCCCGCTTTCGAAGCCGGCAGATGGAAAAACAAAAGGCCGAACCTGCTCCCCGCCCTGCTTAGCTCACCTAGGGCCCCTCGAAAGGGTGAAAATAGCCCTCGTGGAATGCGCTGGGAATCCTGCCTGCAGGACCGGTTTAAGGAATTTTGGGGGCCCCTGCAATGCTTTATTTTTTGTGGGGGGGGGCTATGTTTATCTCAGGTCAATGTAACCTAACTCAACCTAAGCTATTCACCCTGCAGGATATTCAGATTATTACTAATAATGTTGTTGCAGGAGGAGGGTTACTACTATGGGGCTCCCCTGCGGATGCTGACTCGCTGGTGCCGTAAACCGGCCCTGCCTACCTGTCTAAGTGGGATCCAGCACCAATCCGCACTATTTGGAAGGAGGGGGGGGGGCAAAACGGCAAAAACAATGGGGTAAAAAAGCCTTTGCAGATTTTCCTTTGCTTTTTCAAAAACTTCAAGGCTGGTGCGCATTCCTGCTCATTTGAACTATTCAACAACAGGAAATTCGAAGGGAAGCACAAAGCTGATTGGCTGGGCAAGAGTGGGGGTGGGGCTTGTTAGGAGAGCAAGCGCCCACTGCTGCCATGTTGGATTTTCGCCTTAGTCATCACTCACTAAGGCAATAAAACAGGATGAATATTTTCGGTTTTGCTATCCTATAAAATTGGAAAATTGCTTTATCCGACTAGCACACCTTGGGATGACTTTAAAAAAAACCAAACACGGCGACTGTGACGAACTAATGGGAGTAAGTCACCAGGAATGCAAGGCTTATGGGGGCTTCCGAGGCCAGAAAAAAAAGTTTAGACGTGTCGCTCCTGCTGCGAGATGCCAATACTACAAGGCACTTTGGATTTTTTCCCCTCGTGTAGATGGGCCCCTAGATTTTTAGCCCAGAAACACATGGAGCAAAGCGCTGCCTTGGCCTTGCGGTGGCAGTGTATTATTCAAGGTGACCACTGCTGGTTTTGTTTCCAACCCAGCAGCGAGAGCGGCTGCTCAGTTGCACCAGCTGTAGCCCTAGACCCTTTTGTTGCCCACATGCTGGAATTTATTTTATTTTATTTCTATGCCGGCTCTCTCCCAGAATGGTACCAAAGGCAGCTCACAACACAGAAAAACAATTAAAATTACAATTAAAAGTTATAAACAATTAAATGTATGGCAATTTAAAACTATATAAGAAAGCATATAAAGATAAAAACAATTAAAAAACCACATCGCAATAAAAAGCCTCTATGTGCACAGCTATTAATTAAAAGCTTGCTGGAATAAAAACGTATTTGTGTGCCAGCCAAAGGAAATCACAGAGGGGGTCAGCCTAACCTCCTGTGGAAGGGAGTTCCAGAGGGTGGGAGCAGCCACCAAGAAGGCTCGCTCTCATGTCTTCACCAAGTGAGCATGGGATGATGGCAGGTCTGAGAAAAACTCTGAATTCAGTATTCACTTTGGAACAAGAAGATATGGCTGAAGGGAAATGTGAATTATGGGGGAAGAGGATGCATTGTTTAAAAACCAAGACTGGCTTCCAGAGGAAAGGGGGAATTAGCTCATTCTAGAAATATAAACACACAGCTATGTGGTTTAGTGTTGCACAAATTAGGATATGTTCAGGTTCTCCCATTGCAATCACCACCTGTCCTGCCAGTTAAACAAAAGTGTGTGTGTGTGAGTGTGTATGTATGTATGAGGGAACACCCCTGTCAAACTAACAAGAAGTCAAAAATAACTAAACTGAGGCTATCATAGCTAGGACATATTATGAGAAAACGTGACTCACTAGAAAAGACAACAATACTGGGGAAAGTCAAAGGCAGAAGGAAAAGGAGAAAACCACCTTACAGTTGGATTGACTCAGGTCTTGTCTATATGAGGGGGAGAAATAGGAACATGTCCGAAAAGGCAGGCATTTGCAACAATGCGATCTGCCTACATGGCCAAAACTCCCCCCTACAATCCTCATGACCCCCTAGCCAGCTGGCTGCCGGGAATGATTTACTCACAATGTTAAATCTGCCACTGCCAATTAAAAAAAATTTTTTTTCCTGTGGTATGCACAAGCATTATTTTGTATTTACAAAAATAAAATAACATAAATGAAACATAAAAATCGCCATTTGATCGGCTTACCGGACCCTCGCTTAGCTGAAAATCCAACATGGCGGCCACAGTTGCTTTCCCTCTTTGGTAGCCTCGCCTCCTTGTTCAGCCAATCAAATTATGCTGCCTGTTCATATCTGTGCAAACGGGAGTGTACAAACAGTCGTACATTTGCAAGTCATACGGATCTTTTCCTAAAAACTGTATAAAGCCCCAGATGTGGCGGAGATGGACTTTGCGGTGGATTTGGCTGCCCCCCCTTCCAAACGACACATATTTGTGCAAATGGCTGTTTGAATGGATCGCCATACGTTCGCATTGCGTATGTATTATTTTGATAGTATAGACAGGACCTCAATCAAGGAAGCCACAGCCCTGCACCACCAGAACATGAAAAATTACTTTTTTGGACTATTGGCTGGGGATTCTGAGAATTGTAGTACGGTGTAATTTTGCTGTACATCGCCCTGGTTGCTGAGCAGAGGGGCAGGGTAAACATAACAATTTATTATTATATTATTATTATAAAAAGTTACTTTTCCAACTTCTGTCAACAGCTATTAATCATGATAGCTACATGGAGCTTTTCCATTCAGAGGCAATATTCCCTGAATACCAACTGTTGGACTTTTATGAATTTCCTGGAAACATCAAGCCCCCATGCTGGCTGGGAATTCTAGGTGTTGTCATCCAAAAAAAGTAACACTTCCAAGCCCTGTGACATTAAAAACAGAGTTTGCAAGACCTGAGCAGTGTTGTTGAATTGTCTCATTCATAATGTTGCCATTAGTCAAAACTGATTTGATGGGAACTGACAATAAACATTCTTGTCAAAAATAGAAATAGGAGTTAGGACAGCTTTCCCTGATGCTGTGCCCTCTTTATGTTTTATAAAACAACCCCCATCATTCCTCAACACTGGCAATACTGATAGTAGGGATTTGTATCAGTTGTAGTTAAATACTGTACATCTGGTGAACACTGCCTTGGAGAAGGATGGAATTTAAAGTCTATTTTAAAACAACAGCTCATGTGATTATTATGTGATGATGGGAGGAGAGGCAGGAACTAGGTGGTTTACATTTTAGCCAACACCCAGTCATAAAGCAATTCAATCAATCACTTTATTTATATCCAGCCTTTTCCCCAAGACCTTAGGCTTTGAGACTGAATCTGGCTCTCCTGAGATCTGATTCTGGCCCTCTTGGCTCCCCTAGATGGCCATGACAACAATATTTAATGATTTCTTGGCTTTTGTATGCTTCTCCCTACCTAATTTTAAAAGGATGAAATGGCTCCTTTAAGTCTTAATTACTGACACTAAAAATGTTAAACTGAAATATGGTGGTGATACTTTGATTCTCACTCTTTTGCCCCATGCGCTACTGTGGCAATTAAAGTGGAACGATAGCACTATAATTGTGTAGAGTGAATGGGCCCCAAGTCTGGCCCAAGACATGTAAGGCAGAGACATCATGTCCCCCATCCCCCACTAGCACTGCACATAAGGAAGCTGCCATGACTAGTGGTTGAAATCTTATTTCAACACCAATGAAATGTGTTTTTGTGTACAGAAAAATGGTTCAGGTTTTGCCTTGGCAGTGTACCTTAATATTACATGTTGCTGCTTCACCCAGGTGCAGTGATAGATGGAGATCTGACCACTTCTTCTCATGACAGATGGTTAAAAACAAAACCGGAAAAGAAACTAACTGATATTTCACAACAGAAACTTAAGACAACTTGAGAAGTCCCCTTGCTGTAGGCTGGGGCAAAGGAGAGGAAACCTCAGAAGTTGCAAACATCCACAAGGGATAGAACATGAAGTTTAGTTGAAAAATCCCCTGCTGGAAAATTAAAATTGCCAGTCACCTAGTTTCAGGGCTTTCTAAATGCTTAAGGTTGGAAAATATTTTAGCAAAGACCTTAGGGATGCTAGTGCTTCCAAAATGTGGGGTTTTATGTACCCTACACACCCTCTGAAGACATCCCCATTACTTTCCCCATTTGGGCTAAAGCTTTTTATTTGCTTAACCCAAAGGTTACCAGTAGAAGTCCCTTCTGTCTTACAAGCCATGAAGCTAAGTGAAGCCTTAATCTTCAGAAGCTGAATAATAAAGAGTGAAGATATCATAAGCAGGTATAGTGGTACCAGAGCTTGCAGGGTTGGAGTGTTGGGACTTTTTGATTTGCAGGAACAATGGCATAATTTGTCAGACCTCTCAGAATTACCTGTTTACATAAGAGCTGTTCATAGTGGAGGTGAAAATTATTAGAATTGATTTGTTAATGTGGAACAATACCTCTGCTTGCATTTTTAAAAAATTGTCTATGGGGATTGTCATGAGAAGTGCTTGTACTTCAAAATTTATCACTGCCAAAAACCCTGTCCTCACCCCATATTCATGGCACAGTTGATACACAACATTTTTGACAATGCACATATTCACCAGGTTTCCTGCAGGAAACTCTGAATCTGTAAGATTTGTGAGAGGAAAACTCAGGGCCCATCTACATGAGGGGAAAAAATCCCCAAATACCTTGTAGTAATAGCACCTTGCAGCAGCAGTGACATGTCTAAATGGTTTTTCTGGCCTTGGAAGCCCCCATAAGCCTTGCATTCCTGATGGCGGCCGCAAGTGATTTACTTGCCTTAGTTCTTCACTGCTGCTGTTTTCTTTTTTAAAGTCGTCCCAAGGTGTGCTGGTGCAATAGAGCGATTCTCCAATTTTATAAGAAAGCAAAACAGAAAATATTGATCCTTTTTTATCACCTTAGCAAGTGATCACTAAAGTGAAAATCCAACATGGCAGCAGCAGGCGCTTGCCCTCCTAGCAAGCCCTGCCCCTGCTCTCGCCAAGCAAAGCAGCTTTGTTTGAGTTTTTCATTGTTCTGTTGTCCAAATGAGCAAAAATGCGCACCAGCCTCACAGTTTGTGAAAAAGTACGGGGAAATCTGCAATGGCTTTTACCCTGTTGTTTTTTCCATTTTGGGTCCCCCTCCTTCTGAATAGTGTGGATTGGTACTGGATCCTGTTTAGACTGGTAGGATCTCCAGCAAATTCCATGAGGGGTATTTTCACCATTTAGACGGGCCCTCATATTTTTGGCCATGTGCGGCCTGAGGATTTGCTTCGGAGCCCAGCTCGGGCAGGACATCCCGTTTATGGGACTCCATTCTGGCACTTTTAATTTACCGTACATTTTTTTAAATTGTGCATACATCTGGATAAGCTTTCTGGATACATCTGGATAAGATTTCTCTGCTTATCTAGAAATAATGTACTCTGGGACTACATATATTCACTTAATTTGCATGCATGAGCAAACAGAAAAAAAATCCCACCCCTGGAGAAGCCCTGGCTGTGTAGCCAGAAACAATACAATGTATAGGTGACATGATGACCATAGGATCACCCTTTTATTCTGTTGTGGATTATAGTGTGGCGGGATACTCCTATCCCGCCACACTGTATTGGAGGAGTCTGGTATGTGTGGTGTTTACAGGACTGCAGTGGATCAAAGAAATCCATCACAGCTACGAAGTAGGTGTGGGGTTTCCCACCAGTGTAGACAAGCCCTTTGTAAGAACAGGCATACCTGTCAAGGAACGTGCAATGACAAAGAGGAAGTATTATCTGGGATGGGCTGTAGGTAGTCAACTATGTGTTGGAGTTGTTTTAACCAGGAGTTTCATGTGACAAGTGGTCTTTTGTGACTTACTGACCAACTTTCTTTTTAATACAGGAAGCAAACCTAAATGATGTTGAAATACATTGTTTTTGGAGGCAGCATGTGGAGACAGTGTGGAATTACTTTTTGGTAGAAATACTGGCATACCTCAGTTAATAAAGCCTCTGACAGTGAAGCTCCATTTTTACAAAGGTTTTTTTTTTCACCTGTTCAACCTTGTGTTCTGTCTAGCTGGAAGTTTTTTTTTTTTTTAGCAGCATGAGCACTGGGAAGATGATGAAGGTGGGTTGAAGAAACACAGAGTTTCAGTATTGGGTAGCATGCCTGCAGTAAACAGTGCAATGAAGCTTGAGCTGGGAAAAAATGGGATTCTTTTCTAGTCAATCCTGCTGTAGCCATTTGTGCTTGCCTATAGCAGACAAAGTAAACAGTAGCTGCCTCCAGAATCCATCACTGAGCATAGATGAGCAGCAAAACACAGAGAAAAGGGAAGCACAGATAATCCTCCCTCCCCAGCTCTCCCAGGTATGTTAAAAAACATCTATCTATGGGTTTCCCACCAAAATGGAAATCATAAGAAGTGTCTCATTCCTGGATGCATTTTGGAACAAACTTCCAAATGCCTCTAGAAGGTTCAAAGTGTTTTTGATTACTTTTTCAAGGCTTTCGTGACGTGGTTGTTCCATATCACATGCTTATTGTTATAAATGAATAAAGGAGTTTGTAAGTATTGTAGTAGCTTATTTCTTGTTTTGTGAATCCCTTTGGGGACCTCAGTCAAAAAACACATTAGAAATCTGAGACTAGGCAAATAAGATCATAAAATACTTCAGGCTTTTCATGATTAAATATAAGTGGTGGCATTAAATGTAAGAAATGCCATGTGATGAAATACTTGAGTATAATGATCCCAACTTTAGCTGTTTCTCCCATTGTTAAAACCACAGTGCATTCCCTCCCTTATTAATACAGTATTCATTTTCATATTAGTATTCATCTGGTCTCACCAAGCAGCCCATGGAAAACATAGAGATGGTTTAATTCTTTTAATTAAAGGTATGTCTAGGGAAAGAGATAGAGAGTCAGTGTAGTGTATAGTGGTTTCTGCATTGGCCTATGACTCTGGAGACCAGGGTTTAAATCCTCGCTCAGCCATGGAAACCCACTGGGTTACTTCAGGCAAGTCAGTTTCTCAGCCAAAGAGGAAGGCAAAGACAACGCCCCTCAGAAAACCTCATGATAGGTTTGCCTTAGGGTTGCCAATAAGCTGGAAATGACTGGAAAGCACACAACAACTAGGGAGAGAGCCAGCTTGGTGTAGTGGTTTGAGTGATGTGAGGGTGGGAGTGGTTTCACTCAGGCAAATCTTTCTATCCAGGCCAATTAATCCAAGATGCCTTATCTTTGTATTGTCACAGTTCAAGCAGAAAATGTTAACAGTATTGCAGTACTGTTAAAAGAGGAAGTTTTAATTACTAGATAAATTTAACAAACAACATTTTAGAAATTCCTCCCAGGGATTTCCCAGGACCTTATCACAGAATTCAGTTTTTCCAGTAGGTTCACTCTTGTGTTCCCCATTAAGGGTTATTTGCCACAAATGGAGGGGGGGGGGGAGACCAGAAACAGGGAGCAAACCTTGCTGTTTGTAAAAGTATTTATTTTTTGTGTTTGTTTGTTACTCCATAGCTCAAGTTCACTGGCAGTATACATAAAAAGTGGTTAAAACAAAGATCAACAATAAAAAAATAATAATTACAGTATAAAACACATAATAGAGGCTACGTTGTACAATTAAGCAAAGTCAGGTCTTCACACTTTAAAGTCAGACTGTCAAAACCTATCAAAACAGCCCTGAAAAGTTCCTATATGACTGGGGCGGGGGTGGAATCCAAAGTAGGCATCAGGCAAGCCTTTCTGCGAAAGGTACCCTATATTTAAAGAGCCTCTTTCTTGTAGCCACAGAGGAAGGCCCTCTTTCTTGTAGCCACTCATTTGATCCGGGTAGTACTCAGAAGGTCCTTTGACAGTGGTATCAAGGGTGGGGATTGGGAATATGTAGGAAGATAACAGCTTGGGCCCAGGTTAAGAGCAGCAGTTTGAATATGGCCCTAAAATGGACTTAAAGCAAGTTGAAGTGGACTACTGGTATAATGTCATCAAAGCATCCATTCCTAGGTAAAATATCTTACAGTACAGTACTATTTTGGACTGGATGAAATTTGCAGACCTAAACATAAGCATGGATAGCTGTAGCAAGGCTCTCTCTGGCCAATAAAGGAGAGAGCTGGTTAATCAGCCAAAGTTCATAAAAGGCATTCTGGCTGACCTGGACCTCCAACAACAATTGTGGATTGATGAATACCCCCAAGCTGCAAGCCTTCTATAGAAGAGAGTGAATACCACCCCACTAGCTAGAGAAAACATCCACAGACAGTAAGTCAAAGAGATCTAGTCACTAGATTTGAGTAGCAGTATATTATTGTCAAGGAGCCAGCAGGGTGTTTTGAGTGGTAGATGACTGTGGAGACCAGGGTTTGAATCCTCACTTAGCCATGAAAACCCACTGGGTGACCTTAGGCAAGTCACACACTCTCAGCCTCAGAAAACCCAGTGATAGGTTTGCCATAGGGTCACATAAGTTGAAATCAACTTGAAGGCATACAACAACAAATATTGTTGTCATTCTGTCATTACTGCAGTAAAACAGTATGTTTCAAATGCCATTTTAGTTATCTACCTGACGAAAAGAAGTACAAAAAAATACCACAAAATCAGTAATACTGTATATACTTTAAAGTATACAAATTGCTATACAATTTGTAAAAGACACAAAGAAAATACAAATAAGGCTGAGGTAACTGTAACAGGTTCTACTATATAAATGCTCAAAAATACCTGGACATAATTTGCCCCTTCTTAAGCTATCAGAAAAATGTGGACAAGCACGTGGAGGATTTCTTGGGGTGCCTAGAAGGACTGAGAGCCAGTGTGGTGTAGTGGTTGAGTGCTGGGATTAGGGCTCTGGAGACCAGGATTTGAATCCCTACTTGGCCATGGAAACCCAATGTGTGGCCTTGGGCAAGTCACACTCTCTTAGCCTCAGAGGATGGCAAAAGCAAATCCTCTCTGACCAAATTCTGCCAAGAAAACCCCATGATAGGTTCACCTTAGGGTCACCATCAATTTGAAAGAACTTGAAGGCACACAACAACTGGGAAAGACTATTCCAAGTACCAGTTTGGAACCCTTGCTGAGCAGCAGATCCACCTCTAAGGAAGTGGTTCATTGCTTTCAAAATGTTTGTTCAGAAATCACATCTAAGGTTGCAGGGAAACAAGTTCCTCTTTGATATAAAAGTCATTTTCCCACAGTAAAATGTAAGAAAACAACTGTGCCCAGAACAAGAAGTTTAAGGTAGTATTTTAATAAGGTAAGCGAGAAACAGCTCTTTGCAACTCAATGTGGGTGCAACAGTAAATACTGTACTACATGTTTGTTAAGGTTGAATATGCAATCCAGAGCCACATGGTTAGAAGTGCCAGCAAAATTCTATATTCCTCTGCAGAATATGTCAAATCTTTATAAAGATATCAGAGGTATCATGAATGGAAACCAGAGAAGTCTACAGATGTAGGTGCAACTAAAGAAACATTGTGGGCCTTGGCCAAACTTATTTAGGAGTCATAACACCTCTGCAAATAATGTGTTACTGTTGCTTGAAGAATTAAAGTTGGCACAGAAGGTCTGATAATGCTGCATTAAGAAAGTATAGTTAGGAAAAGTTATTGGGGGAAGAGCTACAACTTCCAGAATGCTCCAGGCAGCATGGCCTGTGGACACGATAGTGGGGGATTCTGGGAATTGTAGTCTAAGAAATAACGTTTCCAAGTTCTGAAAAAAAAATGAGGGCTCTATCAAATGGCATTCTTAAGAGCTAACTCTGCATCAAACACATGCATATAAACTGTCCTGTGCTTTTTTAAAAAAAATGAAATTGCATGGGTCTGCCTGTAACCATCAGAAGCAATTTGGTGTGGCCAAGAAAGGTAGAATGGTTAGACACATTTCTGCTCTAATCTAAATGTCCTCTTTTATATGTGACTTTTCATTGTTGGTTGTTTTTTTTTAACCATGTCTGGGCTTAACACTATTATATCAAGTTTGCATGTTCATATGTGGGTTTTAAGAGATGAACTACATATTATATACAAACAGAATTAAGTACAAGATGCTTTGAATTCCAACATGGTACAGCAGGTGTCCTGTGTCTTTATTTTCTTTCTGTGGTAAATAAGATGGCTTTCAACAATATAAAGAATTAAATTCTCCATTCTTGTTTTAATTACAAGAACATTGGGATGTGTCTTAAAACAAGTGGTGTAAAAAAAAAAAAAGGCCTGCAATTTTGTAAATGGCAACACACATTCCAGTCAACTGCTACAAATCAGATTCTCTAGAATGAGAATGTGACCAGAGATTATGCCAAGTTGAAAAGAAAATAGCTAAAGCCCATCTAGTTTATCTTTTGTCTCCTCTCCTACCACATCACAGAAGACTAAAGAAGGGGCTTGGGGAACTGGTGGCCCTTGAGATACTGTTGAACTCCAAAGCCCATCAGCCAGAATCAGCTTAGCCAATGGTAAGACCTGATGCAAGTTGTAGTTCATCTACAACTGGTAGAGTGGTTTGTGGTTTAAAGAATCACCAAGAGCCAGGTAGGCTGCCACTGACATAAGACAATGAAGCGGGAGATTGCTTCATCTTGACTGAATTATAAATATGAAAGAGGAGCAGCAGCCTAGGAGTACTGAATTGCACTTGTAGCCCTCATGTATTGTAACAGTGATGGCATTGAACTTTCCAGTCTTCCAAATAAACTGAGGTACAGGCAAAAGCATAGCACCCTTCACGTTTCAAAGGTCTCTGACAGCCAAAAACACAATGAAGCCACTCTGAAGCAATTCAGACCTTGAAAAAGTTATTTTTGGCTATACACCCTAGCAAGCATGGACAATGTAGTCATAAGTTTTCCATGCTTCAGTCTGTCTAACAACAGCTGATAGTTAAGTAGAACTGGCAATCAACTATACCCAAAGGTGACTGAGAGATCCAGCCTCAAAGTAGGTTTTAATATTAAAAATATACTTTAGCAACAGGACAGGATATGAAAATATTGGGACTTCCCTTTTTCATTTAATTCTATTCAAACTAAACAGAAAAATGGGATTATTTTTGTACTTGAAGTTGATTAGTCTGTGGCTCACAGAAACACTGAATTACCAGCTATATGTTGATTCTGTGGCCATTCTGGATGGTGCTACATTTATGTGCATACATGAATAATATTGTTTGCATTACAGAACATATACTACTCAGCTCTTTAATAAATTGGAAATAAACTGGCACATTAATCAGAGTATTACGAAGTGGTACTATGTATCTTCATTGTTTTCTTCTTCTGATATAATCACCAACATGGTCTGTTTCTGAATCGGATGACTCACTTTCTCCAGACCCACTAGAATTTTGCCATGTACACGAGAGGTTATGTACATTGGGTCCCTGAACATTTGGGAAGTCAGTGAAATGGGTTGATTCAGAGTCATCAGCAATGCATGATTCTTTCAAGTCTGCTGAATCCTCTTGGTCAGGATCTAGTGTTGCAGAAACATCCAAAGTGTCGATAGATATTCCTAGCTTTACACTATTTAAGTTCACATTTAAACAGCTGCTGTGCTCCACCTCATTTGTGGAATCCACTTTAGAAGAATGATAAAAAATCTGGCTTGTTGCACTTTCCCCTTTATTAATCTCATTCTGAAGGCTTTCTGCTTTAGCAATTCCAGGCTCAACTGTATCATCTGCAGAAGACAAGGAGTCTATAGACAGCTGCTCTGTAATATCTACAGTGGAACAGGTTTTTATAATCTTACGAATAGTATATACACCATCATTTCCAACATCACTTCCACTGTCGTCATCGTCCTCCTCATCAGAGCTCAATACTTTTTTTTTACTTTCTTCTGTGACCTTGACAGTATGCACTTCTTCAGGAACTGAATCGAAGACTGAATAAGTTGATTTTGGGATGATTTCCTGGAAATGGGGGAGGAACAAAGTAACTTCAAAATTTACAAATGGAAACAAAATATGATAGATACTTCCAAAACAGCACTGGTCTGTTATAAAGATGGCAAAGAATAGCTTACATCTGATGTCAACAGTTTGCTTGGTTCTAACCCTGGAACTATAAAAACATGCAACTCTCAAGCTTTTGGTGACCCTACATTTGCAATTTTGGCATCTTCAAAATAGGAGACTTCATTGAGAAATCCTTTATTGAGAAAACCCTGAGAATTTAGAATACAGTGGGCCCTCTTGATCTGCGGGATCCAGATCAGCAAATTCAACCAACCATGGATTGTCACACCCCATATTACTCTTGTTCCAAGAATACATACCAAGACATTTGGCCAATCTATCTTTAAGCAGATAAGACCAATGTTATAGAGGACTAACAGAACCAGTATCACTAAAAATGGCACAAGCACGCCAACCGAGGTTGCAGTTATAATATGATCTGCAAAATAAAAATATATTATTTAAATAAGAAGACATTTGGGAATTATTGCAAAGTATCATGGCTTTGTCAGACATAGAGAGCACTACAATATGAAAATGCAAAAAGGAAAAAAAGAAAAGAAAAACAGAGCTCTTGTTACAGATCAGTGGCACAGACCAGTGTTTGGCTTTTCCAACAAACTAAAAGGCAAAAGAAGCTCCCACTACCTTCCCTTTGCTCCCATCATAATTCATAGTACCTGATTTATTCTTGGACCCGGAGATAATACATTTTGGGGACGATGGAGTGCATTGTTTGTTATTTAAAGTTGTATACACATCTACGGTAAGGCAATAATTCCTGTTTGGAAGCAAATTTCCCATAACAGCATAGAAACTCTCTTGTCTGGTTGCATTGTTATTTTGCTGTAAGAGACAAATAGTTATGTTAACCAATTGCTAAATGTACTGTAAACAGCACAGAATACTAATCTGAGAGCCTGTGAAACGTAATGGTGTGAACAGGAAAGTCTTACCTGGCCAAGAAGCCAATGCACAGATTCAGTCAACCGCAGACTGAAATAATAATTTAAAAATCCAAAATTTTTTTTTAAAATAAAAAATACAGTATTAAAAATATTTTTTTTAAAAAAGCAGTGGAGGATGTCTCATCTCTCCCCAACCCCATCTGGTGGTCTTGTGAGAGGAGGGCACTGGAAGCTGTTGTGTGGCGCCCCCCTTCTGAGGCAAAGAAGCTGCTGAAGCAGGGCAGGGGAGAGAGTGAGGGAGGAAGAAAGGGAACTGGTTGTCAGGGTGGTGTGGGGAGGTGAGGTTGGGGCTTGCAAGCATGCAGAGCAGCTTCCTTTGGGGTGTGCACAGGGAGAGAGCAAGAGGGAGGGACTGATTACCGGGGGAGGGGAGGGGAGGGGAGGGGAGGGGAGGGGAGGGGAGGGAGGCTGGGGCTCTCGCGTGCAGCAGTTGCCTTCGAGGTGCACACGGGGTGGGGTAGAAAGGATCAGGTGGCAGTTGGGCTTTATATAAAGTCCCTTTATATAAGGGATATGAGCATCCATGTTTTTTGGTATCCATGGGGGGGTCCTGAAACCAATCCCACACAGATACAGAGGGCTGACTGTATGAGGAAATCTCAATCAACAATGGCAACACTACCATTGATGGGCTAAACATTTGGAATTTGTCCATTAAAAGAAATGTTTCAGAACTTGAGTCATGCATTACAGCATAAACAGAACTCTGGACCAGGGAGCAGTACCAACCTAAAGTAGAATATACTCATACTAGAGCCAAAGAGTTAGCAATTTTCTTAATGATCAAGTAAATTTCTTTTGATATTTTCTAAAAGTTTCTTTTTAGTACTATAACTACTGACCTTGACTGGGAAACCTGCTGTTGATGCCTTGATTGTATATCGAATGTCATGGTACACTTTCAGTAATAAGGGTGATGAAAGTTTCACTGTCACATTTACACAGTTTGGACAAGCTGAAATATTAAACTGAGGCTGGCCCAGGCATGCTGTTGACCAAGCAAATTTAATAAAAAGATATTAATGACATCTGCTAACATAAACATTTCTGGCCTATATTTCTGTAAGACAAATTATTGAGTTAACCATGCAAAACACAGGTAATTTGGGCATAAGATTCAAATGAAACCCATCTAATTGATCTACTTCCTAATATGTATGCTTAAGATTGAAGTGTAAACATTTACTTCTTTTACCTTTGATGCTCATCTTGCTTAATATTAATTAAATTAACTACATTTACTCCACTAAATTCTGATTCTGAAAGCCAGCTCTGAGTCTAACACTACTCTATTTTTTTAAAAAACTTTGGTAGATCCAGACTGCCACTCCCTCAAGCAGAAGCCAAAAGACAGGAGATAAAGATAAACCTTGCCACCTCCAATAAAAATGTTCAAATAAATTGAACAAGAGGTGCATGCCTCTCCCAAAGATAGGGGTGTGCAGTGATAAAAATGCAGTTTTTACTTTCAAAACACATTTTTTTTCATTTAAACAGGGTGTACAATCCCCATGCACCTTATTTACAAGTAGAACTGCACTTCTAGGAAACCTCTGGAAGCATATGTCTGCCTGCAAACAAGGTGCATAGCGAGATTAGGCATTGTTTAAATGAACAATGGGGCTTTTAAAGTTAAAGCACTACAGTAGGACCCCAGTATCCACTGATTCAGTTATTCATGGGACACAAAACAGCACACCTACCATACAGTCTTTCTAGAAAATGTGTCCTCTCTAGCTATTTTCTAGGTCCCCCAAGGCAGCTCTATGGTATTTTAAACTGAAAGTCCCATTATTTTCAATGGCGTTTGCTATTATCCATGGTTTTCAGTATTCACGCCCCCTCCCAGAACCAATCCCAGCGAATACGGGGGTCCTACTGTACATCCACCAACACTGCACTGCCAAATTTCAGCAGCAAAATCAGCAGTGGCAGGTTGGGGCAACCCCATGTGGTTCCAGGGGAGGGGAAATGGCTCCTGCATGCATGGATGTTGTCCATCTCTGAATGAAATACTTCAAGCACTGATTAAACTACTCTTAAATGATACCAAGATATGGCAGCTTGAAATTACTATCCAGCTTTGCTTAACAGCAGGACAACAGGATAGCTTTCCTCATCCCGATCCACTCCAGAAGCTTTGGACGTCAGCTCTCAGCATGGGAGAACACCAGATGGGAATGCCAGGTAGGACATTTACACAGAAAGCTTGTGAGAGGAATACAAAAGCACAACTAGTTGAGCCCTTCAAACACAAATAGAAAAAAAACCACCACTCACTGTCCAAGTATGGATTGAACCGTTGTGGATGTGATCGACATAGTCCATTTTCTGTGACCTTCTCCACTAAAATTATGTATGTCTTGCAAGGGTTTGTAAATTCTTTTGTTAGGTTGCAGAATGATCTTGTGATATTGGAACATTCCATGACAGTTCTGGGGAATAATTTCAGAGAACTTTAAATGGAAATGAGAAAGCATAAGGAAATATTTTCCAACTGGACTGAAAGTGGCAACTAAAAAGAACGTATAGTGACTACAGTCTGGAATCCTATTGGTTAGTTCCAGTTAGGGTAGACCCATTTAATAAGTAGCTGAATCATGCATTAAGAACAGGTTGCTTACCTGTAGCTGTGGTTCTTCAAGTGGTCATATGTGAACTCACACATTAGGGTCATTTCTGTGCCCATATAGCAGAGTTTCGGAACCTACCAAAGTTTCTAGAGTGTTTTATGATAGTCCTGATCCCTCCCAGTGCTCATGTCTGGTGCTGTTCACACTCTTTTCCCTCAGTTCCTTGACTGCCACAGCCCTGAGGCAGTAGAAACAAAAGGGATACACAGTGAGGAGGTTTGTATAAGTTCACCGATGACCTCTTGAAGTACCACAGTTACAGGTAAGCAACCTGTTCTTCTTTGTTGTGGTCTCTGTGACTATCACAACAGGGCAATTAACTAGCTACTCACAGGCGGCTGGGAAGCGTGTCAACAAATACGGGAAGTTAGAACTGCCCAGCCAAATAATGCTTCTGTTGCAGGCAGACATCCAGCCTATAATGGTGAATGAAAGTAGTAGGCTGGGATTATGTTGCCACACTCAAGATGTCTTGTAATGGCACTCCTGCCAAGAATTCAGTTGAAGCTGATACTGCTCAGATGGAGTGATTATGAATTACAGGCGGTGTATATTTCCTGGCAAGTTCATAGGCCAGTCTAATAGTAGATGCAATCCATTTAGAAAACCTTTGCAAGATCGCAGTACTTTTTAAAGGACCATCATAACAGGGAAAGAGTTTGGGTTCTTTCCTAAATTACTGTGTTAATTTAGAAGGCCAAGGCCCTTCTAACAGCCAGAGAATGAAATTTCACCTCTACGTCAGACTGTGGAGATGGACAGAGGACTGACAGGCTGGGACAGGTGGAAATATCATGTTACCTTAGGGAAAAAAGAACCATCAGGTTGTAAAACCACTTTGTCCTTGTGGAATCTCATGTATGGACTGTTATACTAGAGAGCACAAGTGATAGTCATGAAGAAGGCAGTTTTCCATGTTAGAAGTTGTAGTTCTGAGGTCACAAGGGGTTCAAATAGCTGTGTAGTGAACAGAGAGAGAACAAGAGATAACTCCCATGCAGGGGCCAGTAGGGACACAGGAGGGTGCAGGTATTTGAAGCCTTTCAGAAATGTTTTGACATGTGGAACCACAAACCAAGATGAATGGTCTACAGGAGGGGCATATGCAGAAATTGCAGCAAGGCAGACCTTAAGGGACGAAAGAGAGAGACCCTCTTCTTCCAAGTGTGTCAAGAAGGAAAACACTTATAGCAAGGCATGTGTTTGTGTTGTATTGGGTGCTGACTCTAAAAAGTTACAAAAATGAATCCATTTTGAGTGATAAGAATGGCTGGTGGAAGGCTTGAAGGCAGCCTTCAATATCTGCTGAACCTTGTCCGGTAACTCCTGGTGGTTTGCATTCTTCACACAGTTAGTCTCAACATGTGTACATCTGGATGGCAAATCTGTCCCTCTGACTGTGTTAGAAGGTCTGGGGCAGCCATTAACTGAAATAACTGGGTGCCAGTTACATGGCAGTTTTTGTCGCGGGGTTACCGGGACTTCCTGATCCCGTATTCGTCCCGTGCTGTTTAAACGATTTTTGTCCCTCTTATGGAAATCGCGGAAGATCCTGTGATTCATATTTACACGGCATCAGGTCCCGTATTTTTTTCATTTATCCCGCACTCTTATATCCCATGCTTTCGCTGTTTACACATGTTTAGCATACCAGGATTTTTATTTTTTTTTGGCTGTCAATCAAGGATGCGATTACTCATGTTTTCACAACCTTGGTGACGTTCTTCCTTTAGAGTTCCGTGACACGAGCGATGCTATTGGCTGGCTGGGGGGGGGGAGAGATCAGGGGGCATAGGCTTGTGTTTGTCCTGTCTCTTTAAAATGTTAACCCTTTAAGCAGGGGCAGCTGTGGAGTGATGGTTTCAAGCCAGTGACACACAAGGCATTTTGAAAGACCCAGACGCTGGCATTTTTTAATTTTTTTACTGTGCCTTGAGGGAGGAGGATGAATGAATGTGTGATCTTTCACTCAGATGCTGGCACAAACCTTCATGCAGCTGGAAGGAGGCAGGAATGATCAGGGTTAAACCCTGTGCTTTCCTTTTGAAATCAAGCCAAGTGCGGGGTGGTGGTGGAAGAGGCTTGCGATTGCCCTTGTCTCTTTAAAATGTTAACCCTTAAAACAGAGGCAGCTGTGGAGTGAAGATTTCTATCCAGTGCAGGCGGATAGGCATTTTAACAGACCCAGACGCTGGCATTTTATACTGTGCCTTGTGGGGGGGGGATGAATGAAAGTGTGTTCATTTGCTTAGACGCTGGCATTTTTTTACTGTGCCTTTGGTGGGGGGTGATGAATATTTGATTATCCGTTCAGACCCAGGGAGGGGATCAAGGCAGAGGATGCTTGGGCGACCCTCTGCCCACCACAATCTCTTTGTAACATGCAGTTGAGGAAGAGGTTAAAGCTGAAGGGTTTGCAGTGTAGAAATCCATTTAAAAAGGTGATTTAGTACACACACACACACCCAAACCTTTGTGCAGCTGGAAGGGATGCCTTTGCTTTCGGCTGGTGAGGCTGGATCTGTTGAATGGGTGATTGACCCCTCCTTTTCTGGTCGCTGCTTCCTGAGCCCGCCCCCAGTCACCATTTCCGGTCATCACCTAGTACCGAGATAACTTGTCCTGGGCTGTTTACATTTCCGATTTTCCGAATCCTCGAGTGACTTTTAAAAAACCAACACAAATCACGGGACTGGAAGTCCCGCAGGTTGAGGGATAAAAGGTGGCCCCCCTTCCGAAAATCATGTGCCCGACCCGATGTATGTGTAAACAACCAGGGTTCGACACGAATTCTTCCCAGGACATTTTCATCGTGTAAACGGCACCCTGGTGTTTTGATAGAAAAAAGAGTGGGGTGAACCACTGTTGATGTGGCCACTAGGGGCTGATTAAGATGTAGTTCACTCTGTCCGTTTCTATCTTCATGACTACCTGGGAGATCAGAGGGAATGGTGTAAAGGTGTATATCAGCGGTCCTGCCCAGTTGTAAAGGAAACTGCCTCCCTACTTCTTGGTCCAGGAACAGATGCAAGCTCTTTGTGCATTGATCAGCAAAGTGAACAGATCGACAGCAGGGTGCCTCCCCCCATTGAACAGAAACTGTGCTACTGACTCGAGTTGCCACTCATGGGAGAGTGAAGTCAGCTTGCTTAATGTATTGGCAAGTAGGATCAGCTTCCCCAGAGGGTGAACTGCTACTGGTCAGAAGCCCCCAGGATGCACCAGTACAAAGGGACAGTGTTACCTGGAGCAACGTGTGAGACCCTGTTCCCCCTTGCCAGTTTATGTACTATACAGCCGTGGAGTTGTCCAATGCAACATGGATAGCTCTGTTGTGCAGGATCAGTTTGAAAACCCACAAGGTTTTGTGCACTGGCAGAAGCCCTAGAGTACTAACATGATCCTCTGATTCCAGAGCTGTCCAGTGATCCTTTGATTTTGAGAGCATTGACATGCCCTCATAGAGGCATCTGTAGTGAGAGTAATGGTTGGTTGGAGGATAATGAAAGCCATTCCTTTCTCCAGCTGAGAGGACATAGTCCACCAGTGTAGAGATTTCCAAACCCACTGCAGCACTTGAAGGCGGACAATGGGAGTGTCACCCCCCCACACCCATTGAATTTTTGTAGGAACCACCACAGCTGGGTTCTCAGAAGCATCAGTCCCAGCAAAATCTGGATGTCTTGTGCTTGCACCCATGGTTGATGGATTGCGCGATGCACTAACATGGTCATCTGTCATGACTTGTCAGGAGGTAAGTATGTGTGACTAACTACCATATTGCAAACTGCCTTATGAACACCAGGGATTGTGTGGGTTCTAAAATAGACTAGTTGATAACGAATCCCAACTCTGTTAGTAGAGATAACATAAAGTGAATGTTGCAAAACAGTCTAGTGTGTGTCCTTGTGACTAGCACCCAGTTGTCCATGTATGGAAAAACAATCACTAGAGTACGCAGACATGTAGCCACCATTGCAAGACACTTTGTGAAGATGCATAGTGCCAATGCCGAGCCAAATGGGAGGATGCAGTACTGAAAAATTAGATTGCCTAAAGCAAAGTGAAGAAACTTCCTGTGTTGTAGATGGTCCTGATATGGAAATAGGCATCTTTTAGGTCTATTTTGGCCAGCCAATCCACTAATTGCAGTAATGAAAGAATAGTGGAGAGGGTAGCCATACAGAAATGTCTGACAGTAACAAACATGTTGAGGTTACAATGATCTAGGATTGGATGAATTCCCCCATCTGGCTTTTGGATGATAAAATATCTGGAATAGAAGCCTTGGTGCTTCTGGGAAGTGTGACCTCTTTTGATATCTCCTTTGCGTAAAAGTGTGTCTATCTCCTGCAGAAGTTGGTGGGACAGCACCGTAATTTGGAGCAACCCAGTGAGGGGTTTGCCAAGAAACTCTATTGCATATCCAATAAACACTATAGTAAGGACCCAGGAATCTGTGGTAATGCCATCCCATCTTTGGTAGAAAAATCGCCAGTAGAGAACCAAAAATAGGATGATTTGATAGAGGAATGCAAATGGCATCAAACGATCCGTGAGTTGTCTGACTTGCGGGAGTGGTAAGAAGAGTGGTAAGTCTGGATGATTAAGATGTAGTTCTGCCTGATGAAGACCTATGAGGGTGTGAGTAAGAGGACTGTGATGCTGACAAGTTACACTGAGATGACTGGGAGGTTTGTTGATACCAAGATTGTTTGTAATGTGACAAGTTAGATTTCAAGGAAATAGAAACCCCCATATTTTTAGCCGAGGCCTTGAGCTTCTGCGTCTGGTCAGGCATCATCAGTCTTATTATGGAACAAGCCTTGCTCATCAAACAGGAGACCTTCAATTAACATCTTAACCTCAGAAGACAGATATCAGGATCTCAGCCAGGCATGCCTTCATAGAGCAACTGTTGCAGTCAGAACCTTCACTCCACAGCCAGAAAGATGTTTGGATATAGTTTATTTGACTGTATTTCAAAGGAAGGGCCTCTTGTTGAAGCACTAGGATGGCCTTTTTGTCTTCTTCAGGCAGCTTGTTGAAAAACAGGGCAGACTTCTAGCATAGGAGTTGGTTATATGCAGCCATGTATACGTGAGCATTGGTAATCCTGAGGGAAAGAGTAGCGGAGGAGTAAATTTCGGGGCTGATGGGATCTAACTTGCAGCCCTACTTATCCATAGGAGAGGAATGTGGCCTGGACCTGTGTTTATGTTGAGCAGCTTCCACTATAACAAAGTTGGGTTATGGATGCTTAAACAAAAAAACACAGCTGTCATCCTGTACCCTTTAAAAAATCTCAATCCTCCATGCTGTAGGCACAAAGGAGAACGGGCTCCTCCATGATTGTCGTGAGACATGGAGTACTGATGGCAGCATCAGTAGAGCAAGTGTAGGAGGTTTTGTCTCAATCCTTTTAAACATGGGATCCAAGACTGGAAGTTCCACTGGCTTTATGTGTAAATTGAGAGACTTCATTCTGCAAACCTATTCTGTCTTCACAGGGGGATAAAGGATTGAGATCCATCACAGCAGCATTAGGTGAAGTATGTGCTGCATCCATGGAAGCTGATGATGAGTCTGACTGATAATCATCCTCTGAGGAAGCTGGAGAGGGAATAGATTCTGAATCATTCATGTTCAGAACTGATGGTCTGCAGCGGAATGTCCTGGTTTCCCTGGGAGCTGAATCAGGAGCAGCTGGTCTAGTTGTCTGAACCAATGGTTTCTTTGGGGCTGAAAGTGCAGTTGGGATTGATGTTGAAGCAGTGGTCACGGGGCTACAAGCCAGGCACAGCTGTGGTGGTGTTAGAGCCTGAGTTGTAGACTTTGAATGGTTGAGCTTGATGCCAACAGGCAGGTAGTAGTGACCCAACTGCAAACAGAGGATGAATACCAATCTACTGACAACAGATAAGCCCATGGGGATGGTGGGTAGGGATACTGAGGTGGAGATGGTCCCCACTGTGGTGGATTCCAGCAAGGTGGTAGAGGAGGTTGTCAGCTATACCTGTAGAAATCCACGCATGGATCTATTGCATGCCACTTTGTCAACACCAATGAAACTATAAAAACCAGTGAAGTAACCTGCTCCCAGTTTTGACAGTGATGAAGTGACCAATCACAACACAAGGCATGTGGGCTAGTATCTGTGGTTGGTTCCACCCAGTTAGGGTCAGAGCAAAGTTGTTGTATTAAAGATGCTGCAGTGGTGTCTACCTTTTCCCTTGCATCCGTTGGTTCACCAGACTGGAAAGAAGTAATGTGTGATGAGGAGTCCTGCACTTCCAGAATAGTTCCCTACTAATTGGACATCCGCACTGGATCCAGAAGAGAACTGAACTTCTGGTGATAGCTCAGGCTCTTGCAAGTCCTCCACTTGTAACAGCTCCTGGATGTGAGATAGAAGAGGGAACCCCACAATCGGTTCCTCTTCCATTCCAGGAGAAATCCCACTAGGAACCAAGATACTTGGATCTGATTCGGACACCTCCAATTCACTCTCTAAGACAGAAGGCAAGACTTGTATATCTTTCCTTTTTGCCTTATTCCAACCTGAAGAAGAAGATTGGGAGTGCGGTCATTTCGAAGAACAAATAGAATATTTGGAAACTGAAGTAACTTCAGAGGGAACTGGAGGCTCCAAACCTGTAGCAGGCAAGGAAAGCCCTGGAGTCAGAGGCACCATAATTTACAACATTGGAGCCAGCTGAGAATGAGCAGAACATGGAGAATCCATCCCGGCTGCACCCAATCCAGCAGACAACATGCAAAAACCTCTTCCAGTATGTGGGCTCTCAATCAGGCTGTGCAGTTCCTCAAGGCCTATTTGGTAAAGGCCTGACAGTGTCTGCACTTTTCCCCACAACGTGGGACTCCCCCAAACAGAATCAACAGCGGGAATGACTGTCTGTTTCAGGAACTTTCAATATGCGCTAGACACAATTCTTGAATGGGGCCATAAATTGACGCACTGACCAAAGGGGTTAGTGACAATATCCTGAGGGAGAAAGCTGAAGAAGATAATGACGATGAAGAATGAATAGGTGGGGTGATGACGAAGACCAAGAAGAAGTAATAAAAATGTAAAATGATGACCAAGAAGAATGTTGACAACAAAAGGATTTTTAAAATAAGATGCTTAGAGCAAAAGCAATGAAGAGGTTCCTCACCTAGCTGCTGATGCTGTGACAGTTAGAAGGAACTGAGGTAGAAGGGTGCTAACAGTACCAGACACACGCACTAAGAAGGGCCAGGGCTATTGCAAAAATGCTCTAGGAGTTTTGGTAGCTTCTGAAACTCTGCTACACAGGTACAGGAATAACTCCATTGTGTGAATCACAGACCATGAAGAAAAATGATGGACTTGCTCTAGTTGGGACTAACAACAGAATTTGGGACAGAGTGTCCAATACCCTGTCACTCAGAACTTGGGGGGGGGGGAATTAAAGTAATTTGTTACTGCTAAGATCTTGTCTGATCTTGGAAGCTAAACAGGCTCAGGTCTGGTTAATATTTGGATGGGGGTCCACCAAAGAATACCAGGAGCTATAGATTGTATTTCAGAAGAAGGCAATGGCAAACCACCTCTGAGAATTCCTTGCCTAAGAAAACCCTATGACAGGGCCAGCATAAGTTGGATTCAACTTGAAGGCACATAATAATCACAACCAAAAGTAGAATAAAATTTTCAACAGTGATACTAAAACTCATAATTTTTATCATTACCCATCAAATTAATTTTATCAATTTAATTATGTTTGCAACATTCTTCAACGATGAATGTTCTCTAACAAGGTAACACATTTATTTATTTATTTATTTATTTATTTATTTATTTATTTATATACCGCCCTTCTACAAAACACAATCTGGGTGGCTTACAACATTAAAATATACACACGAAAACCCTCCATCCCACCCCTGTCTTAAAATACAATTAAATAATTCAAAAAATTTAAAACATACTTAAAAATATTAAAAATAAACAATAGACAGTGGCTGTAGTGAGATCGGGATAAATTAGATATTTTTCTTTCTGATGGCCGGGTATCTATTGTTACCAATGTCTACTGCTACTGCTTTACTCTGTGATGGCTGGAGGAAGGGAGGGGAGAAATGCTCCTTTTTGGCTCTTCTATGACAGGTTGTGTCTCCTTTATTTGGAATTCCAAAATACTACAAAATCCAAAATTGTCCACATGGGTGGCTGAGATAGTGACACCTTTACTTTCTGATGGTTAGAGGTACACAAACTTTGATGCACAAAATCATTAATAATATTGTGTATAAAATTACCTTCAGGCTGTGCTTATAAAGGTGTATATGAAACATATATGAATTTCGTGTTTAGATTTGGGTCGCATCTCCAAGGTATCTTATTATGTATATGCAAGTATTCCAAAATAAAATAAATAAATACAGAATACAGAACACTTCTAGTCCAAAGCCTTTTAGATAAGGGATACACAACCTGTATCTATTTTGCCAGTGGGAAGAATGGAACAAACGGGAATGGCAGTAATGCTTGGGGGAAGCAGGATGGTGGTAGAGAAGGGGTGGGAGCTGAGCAACTGAGCAGTCAGCTCCCTGTCAGCTGATCCCATGTGCCCAGGCCATGTAAACCCCTAGCCTTACATCTGGCTTCTATGTGCAAGCAACTAATTTCTTGTGTAAATATAGTGTATAGCTCCTCCTCCTTTCTGATCATTGTCTTTGATCTGAACCTCTGACTATCTTTGATCACAAACCTATATATGTTTTTTTTCGACTGCACACTTCCTTGTGGCACAGATGGACAGACAGATGGTTCCCCTGGCTGCAGAACTTGATGATCTGGCTTCTGAGACCTTAAAAGAGGAAGAAGAGAGTATCTGTGGCAGAGGTCCAAGATCCTAGGAGAAAACAACAACTGATAATCCCTTGTTTTCCTGTATTTGTTGATGATTCTTCCCAGACTTTGAACACTTGTGTCACCACCACTTCACTAATGTATCAGGCCCAATGCCCTGGGACTCTGCTTCACAGTTTGATAATGTATGCAATGTACAGAGAGATATTCTGGGAAAATGTTCCATAGCTGGGGAATTCTCTTTCCTCAAATGTTAACTTGAGCACAGCCAAAGTTCCTGGCTAATGCTTTCCCCACTGGATTGCTGCTGGAGTGATTTCTCTCCAATCAGTGCATAGAAAAAGAGTCATATTTATGTATTGGGGACTTCATTTTCAAATCTAAGTAAACATCAGTGCCATTTAATCTTCTCAAATCTGGTGCCATCCAGATGCACTGGAATGCAACTCATTCCTGAGGGTTCAATCAATGTTCAGGCTATTCGATTTAAGGGGGACTGTCATCTAACACATATGGAGGGCCCTGGGTTGGGGAATGTGAGTGTAGCTCAGACTGAAAGTAAAAAATGGGAGGGAATCCTCCTCCTCCATCACAGAATAGAATTTACTCAAATATATTATTGACAATTTCCAAGACACCATCCCTGATTTAATCCTAAACCATGAAAGCTAGTCCCTGGAAGGAAACATAATGAAATGCAATAATGTTTAGCAGCAAGCTTATGAATACTACTAACATCTGAATTTAAGAATGTTTACCCCTCATTGATGTGAAAATGCTGCTACTATTATTGGATAACACAGAAAAACAGGTGGACCAAAACTGTCCCTTTGATGCTCTGATTTGGAAACACATCAAGGACCAACTTATATCAAGGACCAATTTCTAACAGATAACTTACTTACCTAAACTTGCTGGAAGATGGATCATGTACCTTGTCTTTTTTTGATGAATTTGACTCTATTTCAATTGGGCAAACTGAATTTTCGCTGTGGAGAGAGGGAAAGGTATATCAAAGGATTAATTTCCTTGATGTATTTTCTGTGAGGAACTTTTCTAAAAAGCTTTAAAAAGTAGGCAACATTAATAATGTAAAGTAGGCAATATTAATAATGACCTGCCTGCCAATATTGAATCCCCCCCCCCTTCAGAACAGTTCTGGGGTCTCTGGCAGAAACTTGAGTAAATATACTTAAACAATGTACTTGATCATATCATGTGAATATATATTATTTTATTTATTTAGTTAGTTTATTTATACCCCGCTTTTCAGCCACAAGGCTATCAGAGCGGCTTACAAATTGTTTTAAGCAATAGCTATTTACACATCTACACTGCATTAAGAAGCTTCCAATGTGTGTTAGCTAATTCTGACAGCTTGTTTAGCTATTGAATCCAGCAGGCCATTCCACAGTCTGGAGGCGGCCAACGAAAAGGTCCTCTGGGTGAAAGTTGCTAGTCTAGTCCTGGCTGACTGGAGTAAATGTCCCCCAGAGGACCTGAGTGTATGGGGCGGATTGTACGGGAGGAGGCAATCTTGGAGGTAAACTGGTACCAAACCATGTAGGGCTTTAAAGGTAATTACCAACACTTTGTACTTTGCCCAGAAAGTACATGCCCTACCAGTGAATGGACTCAGCAAAAACACAAAACACACACACACACACACATAAATGCAAGCTTCTGATCAGCTGTTGCTATTTTGTTCTTCTTGTTGCTACTGCTATTCAATTTAAGAATACTACACAGACGGGAAATGAGTTGTCTTCAAACACATTCAGGGCTGACACACAAACACCTGTCAGTGGAGGGATGGGAGAAGAATCCTCATTTTCTTTATTTATCCTTTCTATGAAATAAATGTGCATGAAGCTTTCAGACTATTTTCATCTAATGTTTTGAAGTAGCTTTATATAGATATAAAACAGAAACCTTGTTGTAGAATACATCACGCTGAAGCATGTTGGCATTCCTGTGCTATTTCCAGCTTCCCATGTTAAAACATACTCAAACTCTCTTTTATTCATTTTCAGTTCAAATGGAGATTCATGTGTTTCTTGTGAAAAAAAAGAAAAGAAAAAATATTCATGTTAGCCAGAAGTGCAATTCTGAGAATTATGGAAGATTACATATCTGTGCCCATCATGGCACTACCTTTCCATGGTGGTGGGACTGTGTGCTCCTGTGAGGCAAGAGACTATGCTCATAGCAGCAGTGCTGCTGGTAGGGTCTCCCATGTCAGACATGCTTTTGCTAAGGAGCCAGACTAAATATGCCAAATGGCTACTGGGTAGCAGCAACAGTGGAGAGTGATAATGGTAGAGGATCTCTCAGAGACAACAGCAGTGGCATCATAGCTAATGTGTTAGTATTGCATAGAAGGAGGCATGGTAAACCTACTTTTGAACATCTTTTACCATGGAAACCCTATGATAAGAGAATCCAAAATGAAACAAGATGAAACTCCCGTGTCAGATGGCACTTAATGAGCTACTGAGGAAAAGCAGAGGACAGGAATAAGTAGCACTGTGGCTAATGACACAATTAGACATAAGCCGAAAGTATGTTCAGCTGTTGACATGCTCAGAGGTAAAAGGAAGGCCCAAAGCTGTACAAGACACATGATAGGAACATGGAATGTGAGAAGTTTGAATCAGGGGAAGCTAGACTTTGTAAAACAACAAATGGAACATATAAACATTACAATATTTGGGCTAAAGTGGACAGTGAGCTAAAGTGGAAAGGAATGGGAACTGCTAATATAAAAAAATTAGAGTAAAGCTAAAGAAGAACACTAAACTAACCATCGGCCCAAAATAGAACCTCAAGAACATCCCCACAGAATTTAAATATAAAGTAAACTATTAAGTCTAATTGACTGGAGCCAGCAGAACTCTGGACTGAAGCCAGGCACACTGTCAGGGTAGAATGCAAAAAGACACCATCTGCAGCTAAAAAGAAAGAGAAGCTTCAATGGATGACAGATGAAACTCTTCAAGCAATTAAGGACAGACGAGAAGCAAAAGTAAAAAGTGACAGAAATAGGGCCAGAACCCTGAATCCAACTGTTCAGCGACTTGTGTACAGGGACAAGGAGAACTACTATAATGTTCAATGCAGAGAAACAGAAGATGACAACAAAAAAGGCAGAACAAGAGACCTCTTTCACAAGAACTGAGAAATCAATGAGAAATTTAAACCAAGAGTGGGGATGCTCTATGACCAGCACAGAAACACATTACACGATCATGGAAAAATAAAAAGACAATAGAAACAATACATGGAATAACTATATATTAGCTATATACCTGGTGTAGCATACATCTTTTCCCCTGCTGCCCCCCGCCCGCCCGCTGCTTCCCTCCCCACCATGCATACACACACATGCCACTCCCACCCCACCACCCACCGCCTCCCCCCTGCAGCACCTCCCCTCCCGCAGCCCTCCCACCCCGTCGCCCTCCCTGCCCCCCCTGCACACCTGCACGCGCGCGCGCGCACACACACACACACAGACACACCACTCCCTCCCCACATGTCACTTCTTTACCTTGTCTTCTCCAGCCTAAACATACCCAGCTCACTAAGCTGCTCCTCACAGGGCATGGTCTTCAGACCTTCCATCGTGTTGCTTGCCCTCCTCTGGACATGTTACAGCTTGTCAATATCCTTCCTGAATTGTGGTGCCCAGAAGTAGACACAGTATTCCAGATGGTGCTGTTACTTCCCTCAACTAGACACTAGATTCCTATTGATACAGCTTAGAATCGCATTGGCTTTTTTAGCTGCCACATCATACTGTTGACTCATGTTCAGCTTGTGTCTACTAAGACTCTTAGATCCCTTTCACGTGTACTGTTGCCAAACCAGGTGTCACCCATCCTATATCTGTGCTTTCCATTTTTCTGCCTATAATTTCTCCACATGGAAATTCATTTTGTTAATTTTGGCCCAGCTCTCCAATCTGCTAAGGTCATTTTGAAAGCTGATCCTGTCCTCTGGGGTATTAGCTACCCCTCCTAATTTGGTGTGATCTGCAAATTTGATAAGCACGGGCCCAGTGCTATTTAACATTTTTATCAATGACTTGGATGAGGGTATAGGGGGAATTCTTATCAAGTTTGCAGATGATACCAAATTAGGTCTGGAAGCCATACACCATGAGAAACGGTTTACGGAGCTGGGTATGTTTAGCCTGGAGAAGAGAAGGTTAAGAGGTGACATGATGGCCATGTTTAAATATTTGAAGGGATGTCATACTGATGATGGTGCAAGCTTGAGCAATGGACTCAAACTACAGGAAAAGAGATTCCACCTCCTAAACATTAGAAAGAACTTCCTGACAGTAAGAGCTGTTCAGGGGTGGAATGCACTGCCTTGGAGTTTGGTGGAGTCTCCTTCTTTGGAGGTTTTTAAACAGGCTGGATGGCCACCTGTTGGGAATGCTTTGATTGTGTATTCCTGCATGGCAGACGGTTGGATTGGATGGCCCTTGAGGTATCTTCCAACTCTATGATTCTATTCCATCATCCAAGTCATTTATAAAGATGTTGAATAACCCTAGGCCCAGGAAAGAACCCTGTGGGACCCCACTAGTCACTTCTCTCCAGGATGAAGAGTATCCATTGGTGAGTACTCTTCGGGTTCATTTGGTCAACCCATTACAAATCCACTTAACAGGAGCATTGTCTAGCCCTCATTTTACTAGCTTGTTTGCAAGAATATCATGAGGGACCTTGTCAAAGGCCTTACTGAAATCAAGATGGGCTACATCCACAGCATTCCCCTCATCTACCAAGCTTGTAACTCCATCAAAAAAAAAAAAAAAAAGATAAGAATAATCGGGCACGACTTGTTTTTGAGAAACCTATGTTGACTTTTAGTGATCACGGCATTCCTTTCTAAGTGCTTACAGACCATTTAATGAACTGTTCTAGAATCTTTTCTGGTATTGATGTCAGTCTGATTGGGTGGTAATTGTTTGGGTCCTCTTTTATTCCCTTTTTAAAGATGGGGATATTTGCCTTCCTCCAATCTGCTGACACCCTCTTGTTCTCCAGGAATTTTCAAAGATTATTGCCAGTAGTTCTGACATTACTTCTGCCATCTGGCCCTGGAGACTTGAATTCATTTAGAGTAGCTAGGTATTCCTGTACTATCTCTTACCTAATCTTTGCTGCTTTTTCCCTGCTGTATCATCTGCTCCAAATCCCCCAGACTGAATACTGGTTTCCTTTTGGGAGAAGACTGAGGCAAAGAAGGTGTTGAGTAGTTCTACTTTTTCTCTGTCCTATTAGCATTTTGTCATTTTCTCCAGAGCATGGCCCTATAAGTTCCTTGTTCTTCCTTTTGCTATGGACATAATTTTAAAAGCCCTTTTTTATTGTTTTTAACCTCTCTAGCAAGCCTGAACCTCTTCTGCATTTTAGCTTTTCTGACTTTCTCCCTACACGTGCTGACTATTTGGTTGAATTCCTCTTTGTTGATTTCCCAAAGAGATCCCCTCTTTGATGATCTCCATGATAATGGAGCACACCAAAGAATTAAAAAAAAATCAGCCTGAGCTTTATAGCTTATAGCAAAGCTTTTGATTGTGTTGAATGGATCATGAAAAACTATGGGTTGCTCCTAAAGAAATGGGCGTGCTATATTATTTAATTGTCCTGATGCATACCTGTACTCAAGATAATAGGTACCAATGGGTGCTCTGCAGTGGCTCCTCTGTGATGTGACCAGTGGGGTACCACAGGTTCTGTCCTCGGCCCAGTGCTATTCAACATCTTTATCAATGACTTGGATGAGGGAATTAGGGGCATACTTATCAAATTTGCAGATGAGACCAAATTAGGAGTAGTAGTTAATACCCTAGAGGGCAGGATCAAAATTCAAAATGACCTGGATAGATTGGAGAGCTGGGCCAAAGCTAACAAAATGAAATTCAATACGGAGAAATGTAAAGTACTGCACTTAGGGCGGAAAAATGAAATGCATAGATATAGGATGGGGGAGACCTGGCTGAATGAGACTACGTGCGAAAGGGATCTAGGAGTCCTAGTAGACCACAAGTTGAACATGAGTCAACAGTGTGATGCAGCAGCTAAAAAGCCAATGTGATTTTGGGCTGCATCAATAGAAGTATAATGTCTAGATCAAGGGAAGTAATAGTGCCACTCTATTCTGCCTTGGTCAGTTCTCACCTAGAATACTGTGTCCAGTTCTGGTCACCACAATTCAAAAAGGATACTGACAAATTGGAGTGTGTCCAGAGAAGGGTGACTAAAATGGTGAAAGGTCTGGAAACCATGCCTTATGAGGAAAGACTTAGGGAGCTGGGTATGTTTAGCCTGGAAAATGACTGTTAAGGGGTGATATGATAGCCCTGTTTAAGTATTTGAAGGGGTGTTACATTGAGGATGGAGCAAGCTTGTTTTCTGCTGCTCCAGAGAGTAGAACATGGAACAATGGATGCAAACTCCAGGAACAGAGATTCCACCTCAACATTAGGAGGAACTTTTTGACATTAAGAGCTGTTCGGCAGTGGAACACACTCCCTTGGAGCGTGGTGGGGTCTCCTTCTTTGGAGGTCTTTAAACAGAGGCTGGATGGCCATCTGTCAGGGATGCTTTGATTGTGCATTCCTGCATGGCAGGGGGTTGGACTGGATGGCCCTCGTGGTCTCTTCCAACTCTACAATTCTATGATTCTATGAAATGATGAAGGCACTGAAACAGTTCAAGATTTTCAAAACCTTGGCTCAGTCATTAATCAGAATGGAGACTGCAGTGAAGAAATCAGAAGACGACTAGGACATGGAAGGGCAGCTATAAAGGAATTAGACAAGATCCTGAACTGTAAAGATATATCACTGAATACTAAAGTTAGGATAGATTGTGAAAACTGGACAGTGAAGAAAGCTGATAGGAAGAAAATCAACTCATTAGAAATGTGGTGCTGGAGGAGAGTTCTATAGATACCGTGGACTGCTAAAAATATATAAATGGGTCCTAGAGCAAATCAAGGCTAAAATCTCTCTAGAAGCCAAGATGACCAAGCTGAGACTGTTATACTTTGGACTTATCATGAGAAGGCATGACTCACCAGAAAAGACAATCATGCTTTGTAAGGTAGAAGCCAGTAGGAAAAGACGAAGACCAAATTATAGATGGATAGACTCAAGGAAGCCGTGGCTTCTAAAGGGAGGGCATTCCACAATTATAACTGAAAACAGGATGTTCGGCATCCTCTTATAGTATCTCTCCGTCTGGTAGGATATTTACATTTTTGAATTGACTCATTCTCATTTATTCAATTACCGGTATATATTCACTCATTTCCTTCCCCCAACTTTTACAATTAAAAAAAAAAACTTATGAGAGGATTAGGAAATGAATTAGAGATCTCACCAGCTGTCAGCCAATCAGAACGACCAGATCCTGCAGCAAATAGGAAAATTTGGTTTGCTGTAACCTTCAGTGAGAGTCTGTACATCTGAGCAAAACATGATGGTTGCATTCCCATATTATGCTAAACCATGGTTTAGTACAACATGCACAAACTGAAACAAGCCACATGAGCCTTGGGTTTGTATGATTCTGCCTTCTCTTCCTGAGCAACCAAGATAGCAGAGTTTAAAGTGAATTTGCTTGCATACAAACTCAGAATTGATGCTTTGCACTAACATAATTAAACAAACTATGTTAAACAAACCAATTTTGTAACCCATGGCTTGAAGCTGACTTGTTTTGAAAGTCATCATAGGCTTGCATGCAACAACTCTGAAGAACGCTTAAGGAAAATGTTGTCCAAATCCTTCTGAAAGTCACAAGTGGGGGGGGGGGGCGTGAGAGGACTGTTGAAAGTTTGTTGGAGCTTACTTATTATGACACATTAATAGAGCTAATGAGTGTGCTCAAAACAAGACACTAAAATTTTGTGTGCCTGTATGCATCCTTAAGTGATTAATCTGAATTATAAGGCACAATGACCTAGAGCTTTTTTTTTGCAAACACTCAATGGACGTTAGTGGTCAACACATTCAGAAACCTTTCATTCATTTCAATGGGGCTTCTACACCAGCTATTCTGATGGCATGAGCTTGCAAAAGTTACTTTTGAGGACTGTAAATCCCAGAATCCCCAAGCCAACATGGCCAATTGCTAATGAGTAGTGTGTTGAGCATGTGACCAGGATTCAATTTAGAAATGAATATCTTGAAAGTAGTTTACAATCACTTACCAATTAAGCTGAATGAAGTAGAAGTTATCACACTGATGTACACTGTAAATTAAAACAATGCATTAGAAAAGTATGTATAAAAACCTGATCTACAAAACATTATTAATAGCCTATAAACTGAGTGGAACAGACTTCCTATAGAACAGAACAAGAACAAGCCATCTAGGGAGGAATCATTGCTTGGCTTGGGAGTAAGCACAAGCTATCCACTCAGTATAGGCTCACTGAGAGGTGACTGGCACAGCCTGGGGACAAACTAAACCCCGGAGTAACCAAACAGCAGATAAACTATACAGCAGAATAGGTCTTGAAAAATAAAGGCTTCAGCTAGCAGGCTTATCACTGCTCTGACCCACTTTCACCCATAATAAGAAGACTTAGAAACAGCAAGGCTATTCTAAAAGTGTCTGGGGGCTTTATCTTCAGTTCTAGTACAAAACAAACAGGGAACATATATACAACAAACCTCAAGAACAACTCCAACAACAATTCTCCAAACATCCAACACTCATCAACACCAGCCCACAACAGCAATTCACACAGAGTGTATCTTTATAGGAGCTGTGCACACAACCATTTTAGCTGTGCTATCAGAGTGTTCTGTTGCTCCAACATTTTCTCTTTGCACTTAAAGGGATATTATCCTGACACAAGCATGGCCCACTGCTACACCTTGTGGATTCAACTCTTCTAAGACACTTCTGAACTTAAGGTGGAAGAAGTTCTTCTTAGAATTCTGTATCAAGGTCTCCTGAAAACAAGTCTCCCCATCCCCAGGAACCTGTCTAATTTTAGTTTGCTGATAACTTAATTGAATTATTTGTCTGAGACTGGTTGATTTTTAAAACCCCTTTGTACAGGAATGATTGGCTGTATTTTTTAGCAAGCAGATTAAGAGATCAACAGCAATAGTAGCAAGACAATTTGATTTATAGAGCTTGGTATAAACATCTTGGAAGGCTCCACTGATTTTCCCAGACTGTACCAGCAACCTTCCCATACCTGATAATCACAATAGTAATTCTGTTCTGCTTGTGTGTTTGTACTCTGACTAAAGGCCTCTGATTAACCAACTCACAACGCTGGCACTGTAGACAGATCAGGGATAGTTGGACAGAGTCTAGAATTTAGCTTAGCCCTTCTACAAAGCAATTGTACAACAGAAAGCGTTGCTTCCCAGTGTCTTATGTTCCATTGAGAGGGAATTACTTGTGCCTGGTTAATGCTACTCTCTTGTGCTCTCTGCTTCTCATATCCAATGTTCCTTAAATAAAGGAACCTCTTAGGACTTGTCTACACTGGGGATAAAAATCCAATTGAAATTCAAACTACTCTGGCCCAGAGCTCTGCTGGATGAAATCTGGACTACTCTGGCCCAGATTTAAGTGCAACACCTTGGCCAAAGCCTGAATCCGATTCATCTGGATTTTTACCCTCAGTGCAACCACTCACTCTGACCTCAAAACAAGTGACTGCACCAGGGCTCTGCCTTTCCAGCATGTGGCCATTTGTTCTGAGGGCCGAATGAGCTCTGACCTCAGAACAAGTGGTTGCACGCAGGGTTCTGCCTTCCTGGTGTCCTGAGGTCAGAATGAGTGGCTGCACAAGGGGCTCTGTCTTCCTGGCATGCAGCCACTTGTTCTGAGGGCAGAATGAGCAGGTGCACCTGGTGCACTCGCTCACTCTGACCTCAGAACAAGGTGGTCATGTGTTAATGTTACTTCTGCATCTGAAACTGTAAAAAACAAAACAAAACAAACAAACAAACAAAAAAACCCCCAAAAACCCAAAACGTGTACAGTATTCAGATCATCATCTTTATCCCTCTCCTGACTGGTTAAAATTAAGGCACAATGTAACTTGGGCCTTCCTAGTATCCTGAGGTCAGAACAAGCAGCTACATGCCAGGAAGGCAGAGCCAGCGGGGCAGGCACTGAGGAGGAGGAAAATGGTGCCTGTCAGGCGTGATTGTCCTGCCTCCTTAACTCCCCCTCCTTGAATCCAATGTGGATCCTTTGTTTACACTACAGTTTTCTCCAGAGTGTCCAGCAAAGTACAGAGAAAATTGCAAGTTTTCTAAACCCTGGATTTAGATGGTATGCCCTGAATCTGGTGCAGATAGGGCCGTACAGTGTGTGGCATTATTGGGCCGGATTCAGAGGGGAATTGGTATTGTAGGCAAGGCCTTAGTGCTGCTACTCTCATGTCCTAAAGAAGGAGTGGGAGCACCTTAGATTCCAAATCTTGATTAAATTACTGGAATCATTAGTTTTCCTTGAAGGGAGCCTCTTTCTACTCTCCATCCCTCCCCAAAACAACTAGGATAAGTTCAAACTTCCAAACCAGGGATGTGGAGTGTATGGTCTTTCAGATGCTGCTAGACTGCAGGTCCCCTCACTATTGGTTTTTATGTCTAAGGTCAATGGGAGATGCAGCCCAAAAGCACTGAAGCTGAGTTGTGTGAAAGCAATAGAAAAGAGAGATATAAGCTTAAAAAATAAACACGGGAGGGGGAGCTAGCACACATTGGAAACTGCTTAATGCAGTGTAGATGTGTAAATTGCTATTGCTTAAAAACAAATTGTAAGCCGCTCTGATAGCCTTGTGGCTGAAGAGCAGGGTATAAATAACTTAAAATAAAATAAATAATAAAAGGGTGTCACATGTTTCCCACCCCATTTTAAATACAGCACCAACTTGTCCTGTACAAGGAGAAGTCTAATGTTCCTTAAACTAGAACACATGCTATAGAAGAGAACATGACAGCTATAACCCAGCTGCCAGATGGTTGCATAAACTCCTTCCCCAAAATCTGGTTAGTTTTGTCCATCTTGCTGTTTCATGTTTTGGCCTGGTGGAACTACAGCTCGTGCCTTTAAAGAACCACCTCTTTTCTCTCTTTAGTTGTTAAAATAGTTGCTGGAAGATGTTAAAGCATGAGAAAATTACTTTTTGGATGATAACTTCTGGAATCCTCCAGCTAGAATGTAGCTATGTTGGCTGGGGGATTCTGGAAATTATAGTCCAAAAAGTAACTTTCCCAACTTTGGGAGGGCCCATGAAACAGGAAAAAAGACCATGCTTGTAGTGAGGCTACTTAACATCTTTGATCTGACAAAATATAAATGTATTTGCCCTTATTACATAAATCAACCTTTTGTTTCTTGGGATACTGTCTTCATAGTTAAATAAGGTTGCCTGCCTATTGTCTGTATGATACTATGGAGAACATAAGGTTCAAAGGGCATTTTCCTACCAGTTCTCTGTATCTAAATATTTTTTTAAAGAACAGATTGATCCTATCAGCAGTCTTTTTAAAAAAAGGAAGTAGAAATTATCACAAAACACAGGTATAATACATGTTATTCTGATTTGACCACATCCTTCTTCCTCTTCCTCATTCTTTTGCAATAAAGAAAAGACTATCATGAAATTGTGGTAAATACCTTTTGCTAAGAGAATTGCATAACCATGAACTGGAAGCTGGACTGTAAGTTTATTGCAGATGCATCTCTCTTTTGTAAAGTATAAATACAGATATGACATGTTTGGATTAGTGTCATATTGCTGCCGTTTAGTATTTGCTATTATTCTATTGGTGAAACAAACAGCCTAGTGCTTACTACTACCATCAGTCTGATTAACCTGTATCAGCATTCTCAATTCCAACACCTATCAAATGTAACAGACTACAATTCTCATCATCCCCATTCAGGGAAAGCTGTTGCTGGAAGTTTTTCCAAATTATAAGACAATGGGTTGGAATCCATGTTTAAAGGAGACTTACAGATTGAGATCGCAGTTAATCATGGCTAAGGGTTGCATAAACTACACAGGCTAAATACCCTGTCTTCCCCCTGTCTCAGAGCCTTGCAGTCCATATGACTCAGGACACTTGCCTGGTTCTGCCCCCAGGCATTTCTCACCACCAATGGGGCAGATAAGGGGCTGAGATGAGGGGAAGGCAGGGTAGGGCCTGATAAAGCGTTATAGGAAATACCCAGTCAGAAAAACTGGAGCGGGCCCTGCATGTCCGCAGGAGGCCATCCACTGCCACCACAATCTCCCAGGCTCTCCCAGAAGCCAGGAAGGGGTTCCTCAGCCTGTGATCAAGGGTGGTCACATGCAGGGGGCCTTTAGTCACATGTCACAGGGCCCCTTCCTGCCTTCCGAGTCAGCAAAGAAAATGGCGATGGAAGTAGCTGCAGGGATGGGCTGGCTCCCCATCCCCTGCTTGGACTCTGGCCTGTTCTGTGCAGGCAATGGGGGAAGAATGGGCCAACATATCCTGACTCATGTAGATGAGCACTATATACATTTTCTAAGAAGTGGAAACTAATGCATGGCAGGAGGTTGGACTGGATGGCCCTTGTGGTCTCTTCCAACTCTACAATTCTATGATTCTATAATACATTGTAACTCAGCAACCTCTCTTTTTTAATCTTCCTGTGAAGTTTCTGTGATGTACTGTGGTCAGTGACAGAGCATTCTGGGAGAATGCAGAGTTTTCTCAATGGGTTTGGATTACTAAGGGAGGGGCCATAGTTAAGTGATGCATTGCAGAAGACAACAGGTGATTCAGTTTAAGCAGAGCTTGGAAAAGTTACATTTTTGGACTACTGGCCATTCTGGCTGGGATATTTTGGGAGCTGGAGTCCAAAAGTAATTTTTTGAAGTTATTTCAAAGGCAGCTTCTCATCTTCCTCACAGAATAAATTCAAATGTTCAGCTGGGTGAAACCCCCCTTTTCTTTTCCATGCTCATAATGGGATCATTAATGCCAAGAACCATCTTAAGACTACAGTCCTCAGCACATTGAACCAGGCAATAAGAACTGCTGAACTTAGTAAGGTTTCTTCCTGGAAAACATTAGGATCAGAAATAATCAGGCATCACATCCTTTAGCTCTCTCAGTGAAATCAATGGGATTTAAAAGTACTTATCTCTGGCTGCATGTTTCCATTATTTTTTAGCAGTAGGGTGCTATTTCCCTTATGTCAAGACATACAGATGTCCCCATGATAATTTATTTGTAAAAGCTATCTTATGAACAAAGTTGTCCAGACAGGAAGAAACAAGAGGCCAAAACAGTTAAGATCAAAGAGGAACAGATGTAAAGCTTAAGAGGCAAAGAGATCTTTGCCTTTTCAAAACAGGCCTTCATAGGCTAAATAAAAATCACTACAAACTTTTGCTCTGCACACATAATCTGGGCATTTTTGGATCCTTACAATGGGAAATAACAGACAACTCTACTTTTAAGACTAGTCTACAGTGGAGTGAAGAACCTTTGTCCATCCAGATGTTTTGGCTTACAACACCCAACCACCCCAACCAACATGGCCAATGGTAAGGGAATGAGGAAATTGTAGTTCAAAACATCATGTGGGGGGGGGGGAGACGACAGAGATTCACCAACTCTATTCCAAGGGATCTGTTATCACCTGCTTCTGATATAATGTGTTAGCAAATCACAAGTACACAATCCTCAAACTGAATATGAAAACTGAAAAGAAATGCATGAGATGAATGACCACGTGTTGAGTTGAGTCCAATGATACATTTTCTCCTTTTTAGTTCATGCAAAGGTAACTCCGATTGTTCTTCAGTTTAGAACAATCTGCTAAACTCTCAAACATATAGTGGGCCCTTGGTATCCACTGGGGATGGTTCCAGGGCCCCTCATGGATACCAAAATCTGTGGATGCTCAAGTCCCATTATATACAATGGCACAGTAAAATGGTGTCCCTTATATCAAATGGCAAAATCAAGGTTTGCTTTTTGGATTTTTTTTCTTTTTGATTATTTTCAAGCTGTGGATGGTGGAATACATGGATGCAGAATCCATGGATACGGAGGGTTGACTGTACTTGTTTTGTTCTTATGGTTAATATTAATCAGATGAAATTAACAGCCACATCCTGCTATGTGTGTGTGTGTGTGTACGTCCCTTTCCTGGACAGGGGTATTTTGTCTCCCTTGCCCTCTGTTTTAACCCCCCTCCCTGCAGCTGGTGCTTCTTACTGGTGGGAAGGGGAGGCAGCAGAGAAGCAATTCAGACCATGAAGATCCAGCTGCTCTGGGCTTCTGGGGAAGAAAAAGGAGGGTGCATTCGCTCTATGGGTGCACTGTCATCCCACCCCCATCCCCTACTTGAGTCCAGCTTTTATTTCATGGACTAAATTGTCTCTCCCCCACCCTCCCCACTAATAGGCAGGCAACACCAGCTCCCTCCTGGGGTTTCACAGCTGCCTGGAAGGGGGAAGGACATAGGTAGAGCTCCCTTCTGAAGCAGATCTCAGCCACTGTATCATCTCTCTTTCCCACTTTTCAGTCACAAGTAACAGCCAAATCTCTACACAAGTCAAAAACCACTGATCAAGTTTCTGATTGGAAATGGTGCAATCCTGTGTTTCTCTAAAAACAAGATTAAATATGTCCTGAGGGATCCTTAAGGACAGGTAAGACAGGCCAGAATTGCAACCGTTTCATAGAATCATAGAATTGTAGAGTTGGAAGAGACCACGAGGGCCATCCAGTCCAACCCCCTGCCATGCAGGAATCACGATCAAAACATCCCCAACAGATGGCCATCCAGCCTCTGTTTAAAGACCTCCAAGGAAGGAGACCCCACCACGCTCCGAGGGAGTGTGTTCCACTACCGAACAGTTCTCACTGTCAGAAAGTTCCTCCTAATGTTGAGGTTTAAATGAATGAACTCCCTTGACCCTCTTTTTGTTTAATAACATTCTTCTTCAAGTGATCAGTTTGTTGTTAGAAATGAGGCAGAAACTAATTGGCAAAAGTATATGGTAAAGGATTCATCTAGAAGCTGAGAAAATATACTGTAGTATTAAAGAATGGGGCCCTTAAACATTACATTCTGTCTAGATTTAACTCACCAAGTATGTAGAAATCCTGTGGTCCCATGAAAAGTGCCATCATAGTTTAAAATCACATCCTACTGGTCACATGTTAATGTTACTTCTGCATCTGAAACTGTAAAAACAAAAAACAAAACTTGTTTTCAGATCTCTATCACCTTCTTTTTCATCTTCATTCCCCTCCTGAATGGTTAAAATTAAGGCACAATGTAACTTCAGTGGCATGGCTTTTAAGGAGATATCAATGGATGTACGTATCTAACTCTGTCCTTCCAGAGTTTTAGAAAAGTTAATTCTTTTAGACTACATCTCCTAGAATTTCCCAATCTGGTCAGTTGTTATCTGCGAGTTATCAAAATGCTCTGGTCCATCTGACATGGAAGGCTGTCTGATCCACTGGAGGGTTCTATAAATAGAGGAGCCCCTTCTGTTCCCCTCAGACCTATGAGTACCTTCTGGAACTGTGTGGTGTGGGAGGTGGCAAGTGGGGCTGCGTGAGAAAAAAAGAATTTATGAAATCGTCTCCTTCAATACCATACATCAAATGTACTGCATTTCTACTGTATCAAGAAACCAGCCATCAGTTGGTTTCTTGTTACTCGGATTGCTGGGGTTCTATGGCACCCACTTGTGACACTAAAATTATGGTATTAAGTTGGTGAATTTTGATTAGCTCAAAGGTATGGCTGCAAGAGGCCAGGTAACTTACTGGACCTTTGCACCTGTGTATACCAGTTCTCACTGACGAGACTCCAAGCCAAAATGAAATAAAAATGGTTTTTATTGGAAAATAATCACAGAAGCATTCACACACGCACACACGCTTACAAGACAACCACAAAAGGCTAACAAAGAGTCAAGGCAGAAATATTGGGATAGAGGAATAGATTTGGGAAGAAAGGGCTATATTTACCTGTCCAAAGAGTAGAGATTCGTGCAGGAAAGAAACTCAGATTTCAATCTGAGGGTGCAACAGCAGTCCAGAAGAGTGATGGTAAGAGAAGAACTGTGCACACGGTAGCACAGGAAAATGGCAGAGTAACAGTGTATGAAGAACTGTGCACACATGGCTATTATTTAAGGGTAACATTTATACCCAATATCGTACCTTTACAGGTCATTTTGAATGTAAAACAATGCTTAGATGGGTTTCCCATAGTTAGTTCCTGTCTATACGAGGGGGAAATAATACAAATACAGTATGTACAAAAAGGCAGGCATTCGCAACAATGCAAACTGCCTGCATGGCCCAAAGAGCCAAAGGTGGTGGGGGGTGAAGAGGGTGTCTGTCCCTTCCTTTCTCCTGCCAACAACCCCTCCTCCTCCTTGCTCACTCGCTCCCGGCCCGGCTCCATTACACTGAGCTCCTCCCCAGCACCAGAAGGAAGCTGCCGGGCGTCCCTTCTTGTGCCCTGCCACCTGCTTCATGGCGAGGGAAGCAGCGGCTGAATCTCTGCGGTAGTGGCAGAGGAGGAGGTGGTGGAGATGCCCAGTATGAAGGTGCTGCTCCTGATCTGCTTCTTGGTGCTGCTGCCGTGGGTGTTGCTGGTGGTCTTCTTGCTGGACATGGAGGGCAGGGGCGGCAGCAGCAGCCGAACCCCCAACCCCACCTCCCTCCGGCAGCCTCCGCAGCGGCTGAGGTGAAGAAGCCAAGAGACTTTGGGGAGGAGTAGGGAGCCGCTCACAAATGGCTCCCTGCTCTGCTCTGCCTGCCCTTGCCTTGCCTGGCTGGCTTGGCTTCCTAAGTCCACTACTGCTGCGATGATACCTCTGACTACCAATGAGGACGCCCACAGCTGGCTGGCAGAGACTTACCGAACCCTCACTTAAATGAAAATTCAACATGGCGGCCGCAGCTGATCCCCCTCTTTCATAGCCCTGCCCTGTGCTTGTTCGGCCATAAAATTACACTGCCTATTTGTATGTGTGTGACTGTAGCAATGCTTTTCTTGTGTTTTTCTTTGCATGCAGAAGGCCCCAAGTTCAATCTCTGGCATCTCCAGTTAAAGGGATCAGGTAGAAGGTATGAGAAAGACATAGGAGAATTGGTGTCAGTCAGAACAGCACTGGACCAGTACCTGCAGTTATGTTCTCTCTAGGCATTTTCTAGGTTCTCCATCTATGGCATGCTTCTGCCAGAAATTGACCATAAAGTCATCCTGGAGAACCTAGAAAATGCCTAGAATGGGGTTCTCTCTAGGAATCCCTAGGTCCTCCAGTGCAACTCTATGGTAGGTTTGGCCCAGAAGTCATTCATTTCAATAGGGTTTGCTATTATCCACAGTTTCGCATTTCCATGGTAAGTCCAGGAATGTATCCCTCATAGATATAGGGGTCTTACTGTATTGCTGCTACCACTGAAGTCTTATTGGAGGTAATGGAGACAAGGCCTCCAGAAGAAATCTCTGGTTTGACTCATGAACACTGTGACTACCTGTTTCCTGTTGAAACTGGAAGATATGGCAGAGGTTTTCTTGTTCTTGACCTCTTGGTTCTGAAAGGCGGGGAAAAACAAATTGTTGCCATGGTGGTAGCCAGGCCTTGCCTAAATTGTAAGACAATTGTCTAGTATAGTCTAGTACAGTCGGATCTCCATATCCACAGATTCTGCATCGAAGGATTCAATCAGCCACAGTTTGAAAATATTACCAACCCCCCCCCCAAAAAAAACACCCAAAAGGCAAACCTTGATTTTGCCAGTTTATATCAGGGACATCATTCTACTACACCATTCTATATAATGGGATTTGACTATCTATGGATTTTGGTATACATGTGGAGTGGTTCCTGGAACAAAATCCCAGAGGATACCAAGGGCCCATTGTACAAAGAGGCACGGTTGGATAACTCCAACAACTCTGTGCCTGAAGTGTAGTAGCCTGATAAAATCCTAGAATCACACTGATCATCACAAGACAAACAGGGAAACTGGGGACTTCTTCCAATGTAGAAAAACCTATTAGCAAAATTTTACCTCGGTCCCCCATGTGAGCGGAATGTGAGAATGCTGGAAGGACGCTAATGTCATGCAAGAAGGCAGCAGGAAAACAGAACATTCCTGCTGCTTTGCTGCTTTTCCTCAGAGTGCAGGAAGGCTCTTAAAAGCCTGTTGGAATAAAACAGTTTCCACATGCTTATCGAGGGAGTTCCAAACCTGGGAGCAGCTACTGAGAATACCCTCTCCTGGTTCCACAAGACATTTCTTTTCACATTATCATTTCAGCATAAATGGGTCCTAGAACAAATCAGGCCTGAACTCTCCCAGAAGCCAAGATGACAAACTGAAGCTGTTGTACTTTGACCATATCATGAGAGGATACAACTCACTAGAAAAGACAATACTGTAATGTTTGGTAAGGCAGAAGGCAGTAGGAAAAGAAGACCACATTCCAGATGGGTACACAGAATCAAGAAAGCCATGACCATGAATATGCAAGACCTGAGCGATGATAGGGTGACTTGGAGGTCTCTTATTTATAGGGTCACCACAAGTTGAAGTCATCTTGATGGCAGTTAACAAAAACATGCTTTCTGTGAACTTTATTTTTTTCTGATTGTTTGTATACTGTGTGTATTCATTATGTTTCCATGGTTGAGCAGGGATTTGAACCCTGGTCTCCAGAGTTGTGCTCCAGTGCTCAAACCACTACACCACACTGGCTTTCATTCTATAGACTTAATCTCTTGTAATTAAATAAATTATTGTAATTTAAATAAATCTGTCAAATATATTGCAGCTGTGAATAGTCTCAGGTCATTTTGGGGGCAAAAGAACGAACACCGCACACTTGATTCTTCCTGTGTAGCCAACAAAGACCTGCACTAAAACATAAACCACACAGTGCTAGCAGTTTCCTTTACCTTTAAACCAGAATTGGAAAAGTTACTTTTTTGATCTACAACTCTCAGAATTCTGGGAGTGTCTGGAACTTGTAATGAAAAAAAGCCTAACTTTTTTTAATGTCTGTTTCGTTATGCTAATTCCATTCAAGCTAAACACACAAGAAAAGCCAAGCTTGCTGGAAACAAACCTGCCTCCCAAAAGATGGCAGCCATCAGATATCAGAAACACAATAATCACCACTGCCACCACAGTATATTCTGCACTTCAGTTGATTCCAGTGAAGGAGGATCCACCACACCACCCATCCTGTCATGTGACTTGCCTTCCGCTCTATTGGAATAATTTCACGACTGACAGCTACTATTATACATTTTGACAACCCAATTGTACAAAGATTTCATTTTTAGATTTTTTTTCTTTTAGTAATCTGACTGTTTTGGAGCACCATCTGTTCTGGATACAATTTAACAATCTCTACCTGACCTACAGCAATCAGAGGCCAATTGTCTTTATACATCAAAGGTTGCTGACACAGGCAGAAATAATCCAGTTTGACACTGCTTTAACTATTATGGCTCCATCCTATGGAAACCTGGGATTTGTAGTTTGTTGTCGCACCAGAGCTCTCTGACAGAGAAGACTAAATATCTCACAAAACTACAAATCCCTGAATTCCATAGCATTGAGCCATGGCAGTTAAACCAATGTCAAACTGTATTATTTCTGCAGTGTAGCAGCAGCCAAAGACATGGTTGGGGAACACTGGGCTCTTCAGATGTTAATCCCAGAAGATTTACTCAGCATGGCCAATAGTAAGGGTTTATGGTAACTGTAGTCCAAAACATTTGGAGGGTTAAAAGTTACCCATCAGGCATGCACCTATATAATTAACCACAATATCTTATTTATATCTCGTGTCTTATTTAGACTGTAAGCCTGAGGGCAGTGAACTGTCAAATTAGTGGTTTGTAAACCACCCAGGAAATTTTCTGGCTTGGTGGTGGTGGTGGATATTAATTGTTGTTATTGGTGTGTGCTTTTATGTCATTTCTGATTTATGGAGACCCTAAGGCAAACCTATTGCAGGGTTTTCCTGGCAAGATTTGTTCAGAGGAGGCTTGCCCTTGCCTTCCTCTGAGGCTGAACATGTGTGACCTGCTCAGTGGGTTACCATGGCTGAGTGTTGATTTGAACCCTCATGGAATGCGAGGAAAATCCTACCTGTCCTAATGGCATTCCGTATGATTTCGCCCTGTTGTGAGGAAAAGGGGGGGGGGCAAAAAAGGCCAAAAAACCCACCAGAAAAGACTTCATCTTTTTAAAAAAACGAGGTGGGATGCATTCCTGCTCATTAGGACAGGTGAGTCAATCTGATTTGCTTGCCCAAACGAAAGGAAGTGCAAATCTGATTGGCCAAACAAGTGCGGGGGTGGGGCTTGTTAGCAAGGCAAGTGCTCAGAGCCACCCCTCCCCCTCCCAGTGACTGGGGATAGAGAAGGGAGGAGTGTGGCTGTCATTCCTACCCCCACCCCCGCCACTGCCACGGGTGCAGAAGGGAGGAGGGCTTTCTTTCCCAAATAGGTATCCCAGCCCGAGATTCGGCTGCCTTTTCCCTTAAGCGGCCACTGGATTATTTCATTTTTTCCCTCTTTTTAATTATTGTACGTTTTTAATCTGTTTAATTTAATATTGTTTTAAGGGGTGGGTGGTTTAGGGTATTAATGTAATTATGGGATTTTTATGATGTAAGCCGCCCCGATTGTGTTGCAGAGGGGCGGGATAGAAATAAATTTTATTATTATTATTATTATTATTATTATTATTATTATTATTATTATTTCTCCTCCTCTTCTTCCTTCCCCAGTTCCCTCTGCCCCGTCCCACTGCACGCCCACCTGTGGGCCCGAGGAAAGGGGAAGAGGGTGAAAGAGCCCTCTTCCCCCTTCCTCGATTTCTCCACCACCTGCCTGCTCGCTCCTGCGGGGCAAGGAAGGGGGAAGAGAGCTCTCTTGCCCTCTTCTCCTTTCCTCAGCTGTCATCTAGGATGCGAAGCTTATGGAGGCTGTCAGGGACAAAACCACCTTTAAGACAAAACCACCTTTAAGACAAATTGCAACTGCTGCGACTTGCTTTTTCTGTGGGGCACTATGTTTTTTGGGGCTCACAGCATAGTCTAGTGCTCAAACCACTATACCATACTGGCTCTCTCTGGTGTGGAGGTATAAACACTGTAAATAAAAACAAACAAACAAACAAACAGGAAATTTACCTTTAAAAACTACTGCAGTAGATTCAACAAAGGATTAAATGTCTGGAAAGCCCCAACATTTTTTTTAGTGCTTTAGGAGACATAGTGAAACCTCTCTGCTATTTATTTAAAGAAGCATTCAAAGAGAGCTCTTTCACTCTCAGTAGGAGATACACAAGGGGAAGTGGGTGGCACTGAAACAAGAAAGCCTTACTTCTGAGTAAACATATTAAGGATTGGGCTGTGTGCCTTCTGCTTCCTTGAAAGGCCAATGTGTGTGTCTTCAAACATGTACAAACTAAACATGTACACACACTCACAAACACACTAGCAGCAATACACGGCATAATCACCACTATACTAGGCTCAGCTGAAAAGTCATAGTGAGCTGGTAAAAATCAGTATAGTGATATCAAGGATATATAAATTATTATTAAAATATAATACGGAAGATGAACAAATTAAGAATTGTATGGTTGATTGGGCTAAAAATATTGGACATAATATACAATTAGAAAATTGGGAATTAATATGGAAAAAAGATATAAAATTTACATGTTGTTATGACCTTCAAGAAAATTTTTACAAAATGATGTATAAATGGTATATGACCCCGAACAAATTAGCAAAAATATATCAAAATGTAAATGATAAGTGTTGGAAATGTAAGAAACAGGTTGGAACCTTCTACCATGTTTGGTGGAAGTGTAAGAAAGTATGTCAATATTGGTTAAAAATTAGGAAAATAATACAAAAAATTTTGAAATTAAAATTAGAACTCAAACCAGAGCTATTCTTATTAAATATGAAAGATATAGAAAACAAAAAAGAGAGAAAACATAAAATTTTGATAACATACTTGATAACAGCAGCAAGATTGGTATATGCAAAATTTGGAAAAGTAATAAAATTCCAAAAAATTCAGAGTGGATAATAAAAGTATTTGAGATGGCAGAATTGGATAAACTTACAAATTTAGTAACAGACACCCCCCCTGATCTTGAAGAATGGTAGATCCGGGGGAGGTGTTTTAATGATGGGCATGGAGATGAGCGCAGGGGTTGGCCAGGGCGTGGATACGCCCTGGTCAGGAGGAGTCAGGGGCGGGGCTGAGGCAGGGCCTATTTTACCCCTTGCCGCCCCTGGCTCCCTCCTCTTTTTCACCGGATCGAAGAAGGAGGAACGTCGGTCTTTCCTACTTGCTTCAGTCGCGAGGGAGAGCTAAGTTGGCTGGGCTGTGTTTGGGGGTTTTTTGTATGAGTGCCAGCAGCCCAGCTGTGTGGTGGTTTTATTTGAGTGCATTTGTGATTGAGTGCTGATTGCTGATTGTGGAATTTTTCTTTTTAAATGGTGCTGGGGAGTCTGTCCTTTGTTCTCTTCGCCACGTGGTCGCTTCCCTTCCCTTCCCTTCCCCCCAGCTTCCCCGTCTTTTTCTCACTGCCTTATTCCCTTGAGCTTTTATCAATTGCTTTGACGCTGGATTAGCTGTTTTAACTTTCGTTTGATTTCGTTTTGACTTGGGAGCCTGTCCTTTGTTCTTTGTTCTTTTTGCCACGTGGTCTCTCTCCCTCTCCCCCCCCCATCTTTCTTGATTACTCAATCTTTGGTTAATTAATTAATATCTTTTGGATTAATTACTCGAATTAATTATTTGATTGTTTTACTTGTACTTGGATTAATTACTATTTGATTGTTTTACTCGCTAATTGGATTAATTACTTGGAATTTTACTTGCTACTTGGGTTAATTACTAATTGATTGTTTTACTTGTTACTTGGATTAATTACTATTTGATTGTTTTGCTTGCTACTTGGAGTAATTACTTGGAATTACTTCTCCTCGCCCCCCCTCCTCGCTTCCCCCTTCCCTCCCCTTCCTCGGGCCCAGCGCACCCAGCGCGGCTGCTGCGGCCTCCCCGCTGCCGCTCCCGCTGCTTTTTGGGGCGCCTGGGCGGTTGGGTTTCTGGGGCGCCTGGGCGGCCTCCCTGCTGCCGCTCCCGCTGCTTTTTGGGGCGCCTGGGCGGTTGGGTTTCTGGGGCGCCTGGGCGGCCTCCCTGCTGCCGCTCCCGCTGCTTCCTCGCCCTCCCTGCCGGCGGTTGGGTTTCTGGGGCGCCAGGGCGGCTTCTTATCTCGCCCCCCCTCGGGCACAGCGCACCCAGCGCGGCTGCTGCGGCCTCCCCGCTGCCGCTCCCGCTGCTTCTTAGCCCTCCCTGCCGGCGGTTGGGTTTCTGGGGCGCCAGGGCGGCTTCTTATCTCGCCCCCCCCCTCGGGCACAGCGCACCCAGCGCGGCTGCTGCGGCCTCCCCGCTGCCGCTCCCGCTGCTTCTTAGCCCTCCCTGCCGGCGGTTGGGTTTCTGGGGCGCCAGGGCGGCTTCTTCCCCTCGCCCCCCCCCCCTCGGGTACAGAGCGCACCCAGTGCGGCTGCTGCGGCCTCCCCGCTGCCGCTTCTGCTGATTCCTCTTTGCCCTCCCTGCCGGCGGTCGGGTCCTGGGGCGCCTGGGCTGCTTTTTCCCTCCCGCTGCTTCCGCCCCTCGCCCTCCTTCACCCTTGGACGCCACGCCGCAAAGCGCGCCCGCGTCCTGGCTTCTGCGGCTGCCCTGCCTCCTTCCTGATCAGGCCTCCTTGTCCTCGCCCCCCCCCCACACACCCTTGGTTGCCGCTGCTGCTTATTTCTCTGTTTTGTTTTTTGAGGGTGGGTCGCTGCTGCTTATTTCTCTGTTTTGTTTTGAGGGTGGGTCGCTGCTGCTGCCTATTTCTCTATTTTGTTTTTCGAGGGTGGCTCCACCCACGTGGTCGCCCCAGCCCAATTTTCCATTTTGTTTTAGGGCTCCACCCAGCCTAATTTTCTGTTTCGTTTTAGGGTGGCTCCACGCCACGTGGTCGCCCCCCCCCGCCCCAGCCTAATTTCTGTTTTGTTTTGGGGATCCCCCCACCACGCCACGTGGTCGCCCCCCCCGCCCCAGCCTAATTTCTGTTTTGTTTTGGGGATCCCCCCCCAGCTTATTCCTCTGATTTAATTAGATTTCATCCTTGTGCTTTTGCCTGTTGGTTGGCAACAGATTGCTCTCCCCCTTTTCAGTTAATTCATTTGGTTTATTATTGATTTTATTAATTAGCTTTTCATCAATTAGTTTAATTGCTTTGCCTTCCAAGTTATTTGTTTAGGAATTCAATCGTTTTATTAATTAGTTTAATTGCTTTGCCTTCCTAGTTATTTCTTTAGGAATTCAATCGTTTTATTAATTAGCTTTCATTTAATTAGGTTCAGTTAATTCATTGGTTCCTAGGAATTCAATCGTTTTATTAATTAGCTTTCATTTAATTAGGTTCAGTTAATTCATTGGTTCCTTCCATTAATTTCATTAAGTTACTGGTTGTCACTACTTCATTCAGTAGCTTTGCTTCAGTGATTCAATTCATTGTTTGGGGTGGCCCTGAGTCTTGGGGTGGATTCTTAACTGCTTTTAGTTCCACTGCTCACTGCTTTCTGGTTACTTGCTTTAGTGGACTGTCCCATGGCACCCAGGAGGAGCAAGAAAGGTGGTAAGGGTAAGGAGCCAGCTGAGCCCTCCCGCCCAGCTGAGCCCACCCGCCCCGGGGACCCGGTGGGGAACGTGTTACAACAAATTCTGGACCGCTTGCAGGCCTTGGAGGAAGTGCGCCTCCCTAGGCCTCCAAAGCGTCCAGCTAGGGACAATGCTGGGGGTTTATCTGGTGACGTTGCTAACCAACTTCTCGCCCGTATTCAGGCATTGGAGGAACAAGGGGAAGTGGCCAACCACGAGACGCCTGAGGAGGAGGATTCTCCTGGCGAAGGACCCAGTGGAACGCAACAGCCGGCCACCCTGGCGCAGAGTGAGTCTCCGAATTACACTCACACTATGCCTGCATGGCCATGGGCCCAGCCTGATCACAACACAGATACTGGGGCGTCTGCATTTCCGAATGCCCCAAGCACTCCGACCAATGGAATGTTTGGTTGGTACCCAGGTTTTCAGGGTGGTGGGCCTGTTCTGCCTATGGGTTCCCCCTATGGGGTGAACCCCCTGGGGTCGCCTCCGGCTGGAGGCCAAGCCCCAATGGGGCTTCCTCATATTCCCATAGGTCTGGAGCAGGCCCCCGCCCTAGGGGAACATTTGGCCCAGTCTACCAAAGATAAGATTCTGAAGGGGGAATTTGTTGACATTTTCTCACTTCTGTTCCGCGAACTGGACAAGAAGGAGAGAGAGGAATTGGATGATAGGGAGAAGGAGAAGATTAAAAGGAGACGGGTTGATAGGACATGGTCCAACTGGTTGGCAGGCTTCCTGATTTATGCAGGTGTGGTTTCCCACAGCCAGCCCCATAGGTCCTACTCCCTCATAAGATACCTGGACATTATATACAGGGCCTATGTGGATTTTGCTGGCCCGGCTTGGCTGCAATATGACAAGTCGTTTAGGCAAATGGCAGCTTCCTATCCCACATTGAGATGGGACGTAATCAACTCGCACCTGTGGTTGCAGATTATGTCCCCAAGCCGCCCCGTACTGGGGGAAAGAGCTCAGAGCGGGCATCTGTTGCAAAACTCTCGACCCGGCAGCATTCCACGCCAATCTTCTCATTCATCGCAGCCAGCGACGCCTAATCGCCGGTTGCTATGCTGGGAGTTTGGGTACAGGGGGGCCTGTTCTCGCCGCCCCTGCTCCTTTCGCCACGAGTGCTCCATATGTGGTGGAGGACACTCATTTCGCAATTGCCCCAAAGGGAAGGGACAATTTGGCAAGGAGCAGCAAGGAGGGAGGAGGGGCCCGAACAACCCTGGCCCAAACAGCCCTGCCTTACAGGGAAAAGGGTCCCAGCCCAATTAGGCTGGATGTCCTTGCTGCCTGGCTGTGTGATTACCCGGACCAGTCGGCAGCTCGATACTTATGGGACGGTTTTCATGAGGGTTTTCGCATCCCTTATCAAGGGGTGTGCAGGCCTTACATGGCACCCAACCTTAAATCAGTTCGTGGCATGGAACATGTGGTTAGGCAAAAAATTCAGAAGGAAGTGGCGGAGGGCCGGGTCTTGGGCCCATTTGTTGACCAGCCCTCCCCTTGCTTACGTGTCTCGCCTCTGGGCATAGTTCCTAAGAAGACACCGGGCGAGTTTCGACTAATACATCATCTCTCTTACCCGAGGGGACAGTCAATTAATGATTTCATCCCACAGGAATTGTGTACTGTTCATTACACGTCGTTTGACGCGGCCATTAGAGTGGTTAGACAGCACGGCCTCGGTGCTGAGCTGGCTAAGTGTGATATCAAATCGGCATTTCGCCTCTTGCCAGTGCACCCCGATGATTTCGAGCTGCTGGGCTTCTCCTTTGAGGGCCTATATTACATGGACCGGGCTATGCCTATGGGCTGCTCGGTCTCTTGCGCAGCCTTTGAGAAGTTCAGTACCTTTCTGGAATGGACTGTCATGCGTCAGACGGGTCATCGAGGGGTAGTGCACTACTTGGATGATTTTCTTTTTGTTGGTCGGTTCGGCTCTGGGGTCTGCCGCTCCCTCATGGAGCAATTCCAAGCCCTTATGGCCGACTTTGGGGTTCCCCTTGCTCAGGAAAAGACAGAGGGCCCGAGTACTCGATTGGCCTTTTTGGGTATCGAAATTGACACGATGGATCAATTCTGTAGGCTCCCCTCGGGTAAGATTGATGATCTTGTGAACAGGGTTTCCAATTTTCTGCAGCGTAACAAAGCCACTCTAAAGGAATTTCAGGAACTGATTGGCCACTTGAATTTCGCATGCAAAGTGATCACCCCGGGTAGAGCCTTTTTACGGCGCCTATGTGACGCCACAGCAGGGATTTCTTTACCACATCACAGGGTTAGGATTACCCGAGAAATAAAACTGGATTTGGACGTATGGTATGGTTTTCTGCAGCAGTACAATGGGGTTTCCTTTTGGAGGGAGGATTTACGTTTGGGGGATGCCCTTAAGGTGTCTTCCGATGCTGCCGGATCCATGGGCTTTGGAGTTTACTTTGCCGGCAGATGGTGCGCCGAACGCTGGCCACGCTCTTGGATTGGTACGGGAGTCCTTGCTGACCTTACCTTCTTGGAGCTTTTCCCTATCCTAGTCGCTGTTAAGCTGTGGCCACATGATTTTGCTAATTCCACAGTCCGCTTTTGGTGCGATAACATGACCACTGTTCAGGTAGTCAATTCTCTCACTTCCAGGTCCAAGAGGGTCATGACAGTAGTTAGAGCATTTACACTCCAGTGCTTGAAATATAACATTCTGTTCACGGCATCCCATGTGGCGGGAGTGGACAATGGCATCGCCGATGCTCTCTCCCGTATGCAGATGGATCGCTTCAGGCAATTAGCTCCAGGCGCTGCCGCGATGCCGGACCCAATGCCAGAGGATTTGTGGGAGCTTGGACTAGTGAAATAGTTAAGGCTATCAGCCTCTCCATCACCCCCAGCACCAGAAGGGTATATAAGCGATCCATTCAGGAATTCTTTGAGTTTCGGACCTCTGAGCGTGTACCTAACTCCTGGCCGGTACCAGTCCCTCACCTTCTTCAGTTCTGTGTCTCCCTTAAGGAGAAGGGCCTTGCCCCCCAATCGATTCGATCCAGGCTAGCAGCTTTAGCCTTTTGGAGCAAGGCTCAGGGTTTGCAGGACAACACTTCGGACTTTAGGATTAGGAAGGCTCTGGAGGGATGGGCCAGACAGCGCGGCAAAGCCACGGACGATAGACAACCCCTTTCCCCTGCTATTCTTAAGGGCCTTTTTCAGCTATGGCCCAGTCTCTGTGCATCACCATTCGAGGTGGCCTTGCTCCACGCGGCGGCCTTGACGGCCTTTTTCGGCGCCTTACGCATCAGTGAGCTTGTAGTGGCGTCCAAAAAGGATACGGCTGGCCTTGCCCTCAAGGTTGGTGACATCACCATGAGTGCCAAGTCTGTTACCATTAAGATTAGGCGGTCAAAGACCGACCAGTTGGGAAAAGGCTCGAACATTATTTTACATGAGTGCCACGACAAGTCTCTCTGCCCGGTGGTTGCTCTTAGGGAGTATTTGAAATTGAGGCCTTTTAAGCCAGGCCCCCTCTTTTGCCACGCTGACGGTTCTCCTCTCACGAGGTACCAATTTTGGGCTGTCACGAACAAAGCCCTAACACGCCTGGGTTTGGGGGGCGTACGTTTCTGCTCTCACTCCTTTAAAATTGGGGCAGCCTCCACGGCCGCTGCGATGGGGATGCGGCCAGAGGCCATCAAGAGGTTGGGGCGCTGGAAATCGGCTGCTTACAAGGGCTATGTCCGTCCGATTTGCAATTGACCCTGTCTGTGGTCTTCTCCTATGATTGTCTGTGCTTTCTCTTCCAGATTTGAGGTACCGGGTACTGATTTGTGGCCACAGCTTTGTGTATTGGGCAGCACGTCATGCCAGGAGGAGCCATTTGGGTCCGCAGCTGGGTCTCGGAGACACCGCCTCTTTCGAATGGCTTGGCAAACAGGGTTTGAGGTGGAATGGTCTAATCTCTTTGCTGTTTCAGGAGCGGCGTGGCCCTCCCCCGCATGTCCTGGTGATCCATCTCGGAGGCAACGATCTAGGCCTCTTGAAGGGCCGAGCTTTGGCGCTACAGGCCCTTGCTGACATGCGACGGATTAAGGCGGCGTGGCCGCAGGTCACTTTGATTTGGTCTGACATCATTCCACGACTCTCTTACCCAGGCGAAGGCCCACCTAGGTTGTTGGATATTGCCCGCAGAAAAGTGAACAAAGCTGTGCATAAAGCCATGGATGCCGGCCTTGGCCATTTCATCCAGTACCCGGGCATTTCATATAAACGCCCGGAGCTGTACAGGGTTGACGGGGTCCACTTATCAGACCCGGGGATCCAGCTATTTCTTGAGGGTATGCAGGAAGGGGTGAGGGCCGTGTTGGCCTCCCGTGTGGGGGATAGGGGCTAAGCCGACACTTGCCCCTATCAGTGGCTGGGAGTGGGGAGATAATGATATGGCGTTCACCTATGGCAACCTCTAATTGAGTGGAAGGATAGCCCTCACCGAACCGCACCGGAACCCGAATGGGTGGGGTGCGGCAAGGTAGGCTATCCTTAGGGCCGGCTTCGGGTTGCAATCCTTCGCAGAAGCCACTCGGCTTGAGGATTTCATCCTGGGGCAGGGCCCTCCAGCAGATGGCGCCCAAAGGGAACCCCGGATGTTACCGGGATCCCCATTGGGGCTCAGGTGAGTCGCCCAGGGACTCTAGGAGTTAGGTCAGTTGTGACCAACTGCCTAGACGCCCCCGCTGGGGATCTCCCCCCTTTTCATATATTGGCATACCCTAAGAAAGCTACATAAATAGGAAAATTATCAATAAAGTGGCCCGTATTCAACCCAATCTTCTGTGTCTGGTCTCGTTATTTCATGCGTCAATCATTAAAAGGAAATTCAATAGAACATTTTTTAAAAATATGGAAACCCTTTACAAACTATGTGAAGCAATATAATGGAGACTGGGTAACTTTTGGATTTGAACTATAATAAGAGAACCTATAGAGAATAGATGGAGATAATATGTTGAAGAGATAGAAATTAGAGAGAAGAACTGAAATGTGTTTAACACTGTATAGCTAGAGATAACTTGGAAGTCTTTTTTAATGTGTTAATTCTTAATTGTTTCTTTTGTTGTTGTTACCTTGTTATATATCTTTTCTTTTATCTTTTTTCTGTTTGTTAATTCTTTTCTATGTTGTGTCAATTGTATTTATTCTTTTTTCTTTTTGTTATCCTTTTTCTTTTTTATTCAACTAAAATTTAATAAAGATATTAAAAAAAAAATCAGTATAGTGGTTAGGCTCCTGGATGTTGGGCAGAGATTGCATTTGCAAGAAAAAAAGAAAGAGAAAGACACAATATAGTACACTCCCAAACAGCCTAAGACCCAGGCCTGTTGCCAGAAATTTTGAGTTAGGGCAGCCTGTGTATAATGTGGGAGGTCACTACTATATAGTTAAATGGAAAGTGAGTGATACATGAGATCAGTAGGCAGCCCATTTCTGCTCTGATCTTCACTTTTACCTCACTTTGCACAAGATTTGCCTGTTTATTCCACCAGCTATTGTAGGATTAAGCCCTGGCCTTAAAAAACATGCCCCGTAATTGAGTCCTGACTCCAACAGCAACTTGTATGTGTGTATGTGAAACACTGCAGAACTGCTGCCTGTCTCCCCATGGCATATGCAAAAAGCCATCATGCACTAATAGAACCCACTCTTCTTAGCCCTTTGATTTATTTATTTGATTTACTGTATAGCCAGCTTTTCTCTCAAAACTGGGATCAATTTGATTTAATAAAAGCAAATAAAAACACAGTAACTTATATTATTAAAACAAAGTTAATCACATTATAATTGTTAGGTGGATTTGTAATTGGTTGACTGACTGAACCCAAAGGGTAGTCAACCAATGGCTCCTCTTCATCCTGGAGAGACGCGACCAGTGGGGTGCCACAGGGTTCTGTGCTGGGCCCAGTGCTATTCAACATCTTTATCAATGACTTGGATGAGGGAATAGAGGGCTTGCTTATCAAGTTGGTAGATGACATCAAATTAGGAGGGGTAGCTAATACCCCAGAGGACAGGATCAGAAATCAAAATGACCTGAATAGATAAGAAAGCAGGGCCTAAACTAACAAAATGAGTTTCAACAGGGAAAAATGTAGGATACTACACTTGGGCAGTAAAAATGAAAACCAAAGATATAGGATGGGATGTGAAAGGAATCTAGAAGTCTTAGTGGACCACAAACTGAACATGAGTCAGCAGTGTCATGCGGCAGCTAAGAAAGCCAATGTGATTCTAGGCTGCATTAATAGGATTATAGTGTCTAGATCAAGGGAAGTAATAGTGCCACTCTATTCTGATTTGATCAGACCTCACCTGGAATACTATGTCCAGTTCTGGGCACCACAATTCCAGAAAGATATGGACAAGCTGGAACATGTCCAGAGAAGGGTGACCAAAATGGTGGGAGGTCTGGAAGCCATGCCTTATGAGGAGCAGCTTAGGAATCTGGGTATGTTTAGCCTGGGGAAGAGAAGGTTAAGAGGGGACATGATAGCTATGTTTAAATATTTGAAGGGATGTCATATTGATGGGGCAAGCTTGTTTTCTGCAGCTCCAGAAACAAAGACACGGACCAATGGACTCAGACTACAGGAAAAGAGATTCCATCTAAACATTAGGAAGAACTTCCTCTCAGTAAGAGCTGTTCTGCACTAGAATGCATTGCCTGGTAGTGTGGTGGGGTCTCCTTCTTTGGAGGTTTTTAAACAGAGGCTGGATGGTGCTTTGATTGTGTATTCCTGCATGACAGGGGGTTGGACTGGATGGTGCTTGTGGTCTCTTCCAACTCTATGATTCTATGAGTCTATAATATTATTACATAATTGGATTTGTAAAACACAGTTTTAAAAAGCACACCAACAGAAATAGCAAGTAATTAAGAAGCACAGCACCCAGCCATTAAAAACTGTGTCCTTGGCTGCCCAGTTGCTGAAAACTGGAATGATTAGAAAGCAAGAGCCTTTGCTTGTCAGATGAATGATAAGCCCCCTGCCCCTGCCAGCCTACCCTCCTGTGGAAGGACGTTTCACCTTCAGAGAGCAGCCACAGAAAAAATCCTATCATGGGTCTCCACCAATGTGCCTCTCAGAGTGTCTGAAGAACCGTCTACCTCCCCTGTGGATCGCAAATCCTAGGGCCCCATCTATATGAGGGGAAAAAATCCAGAGTACCTCACAGTATTGGCATTTTGCAGCAGCAGTGACTTGCCTTAACAGTGGTTTTGGTCCCAGAAGCCCCCAGAAGCTTTGCATGCCAGATGGCGGCTGCAAGTGATTTATTCACATTAGTACTTTGCTGCTGACCTTTTTTTTAAAAGTTGTCTAAGGCCCCCTGGAGTGATACAGCGATTTTTTGAGTTAAAGGGACAGCAAAAAAACAAAAAACCCATCCTGTTTTATCGCCTTAGTGATTGCTTGCTAAGGCAAAAATCCAACAGGGTGGCAGCAGGTGCTTGCCCTATTAGTAAGCTCCACCCCCCGCGTTCACCCAGCCAATTAGCTTTAAGCTTCCTCTCATATGGGAAAGCAATTAAAAGCAAATCACTTGTCCGACAAGCAGGAATGCGCATCCCCTTTGTGAAGGCTTTCCCAGCACTGTTTTTGCCATTTTGGGGACCCCTCCTTCTGAATACAGTAGGACCCCCATATCCACTGATTCATTATCCACTGATTCAGTTATCCACAGTTTCAGTTTCAGCACAGCTAGCAGAGTCCTCCTAGAAAATGTGTCCCCTCTAGCCATTTCTAGGTCCTCCAAGGCAACTCTATGGTATTTTAAACAAGAAGTCTCATTATTTTCAATGGTGTTCGCTATTATCTATACCGAGTTTTTGGTATCCATGGATCCCCTGGAACCAATCCATTGTGGATACCAGGATCCTACTTTACTTGGATTGATGCGGGATCCCATTAAGATAGATCGCATTCCCAACGAATTCCATGAGGTTTCCCCCTGTACTGTTTGGACAACCCTGAAAGTATGATCATTATTACAAGTTGATTCACTTCTGTTGTGCCCTTCCTTCAAAATCAAAGCAGCTGACGTAAATTAAAACAAACACATAAGAACCTGGGCAAAGACATAAAGATTGCAAAAGGCAGTAGGACCCCCATGTCCACTGATTCATTATCCACGGATTCAATTATCCACGTCACACAAAACAGCAGACCTATCATAGAGTCTTCCTAGAAAATGTGTGCTCTCTAGCCATTTTCTAGGTCCTCCAAGGCAACTCTGTGGTATTTTAAACCAGAAGTTCCATTATATTCTATGGTGTTCGCTATTATCCACGGTTTTCAGTATCTACGCCCCCCCGAACCAATCTCCAGCGGATACGGGGGCCCTCCTGTAGTTAATATATTTTATTCAAAGATATATTCAGAATTCTCATCCACAAAGCTTTAAGTACAGTAAATACATATTTGATTTTAACACTATTATATATATAAAAAATTAAACTTAAAGATTCTTTACATATTTATCCATTTACCAAATATATATTCTCGACCCAAAGCTGTTTTCTATTTCTCTATATCCAATATTTACATTTTCAGGATCTTTACTTCCCACTTTTACCTTTCCCAAACCGGAGTATATTATTAATTAAATACATAATCCTTGTTTCCTGTTTCTTGAATATTTCCCATTCTTCTAATTATTTGCTACTTATCCTTGTTGAGTTAGACTTCCAATTAACTCTATATACATATACACCTACATATATATATATATACATATAGATGTTTATTACAATTTATAATTAGATTGATATATTATATGTGTAAACACATATACACACACATATACATGTATATATACTTCTCTTTTAAAAGTCTATATTTTTCCAGAATGTTTTCATAGGTTTCCAATCACGGGTCCTCCTGTAGTTAAAACAGGCTTGTATAGGAGAACTTGGTGTTTCAGGAAACCTGGACCCGAACGCATACAGTACACAGCACAGCACTATGAACTGTGCCGGGGCAGGAGATGCTTTCAGAACCAGAGTCCGTGGAGAGCTTGGCCGAAGCCGGGCCTCTCTCCCTCAAGGGAGGCGCTGTTTGGTTCTGCGGGAAGTCCCGCACCCGGCCTGGGGTCTCCCGCAAAGCCTCCCCCGTCTAGCCAGCCAGCCAGCCAGCCCGCCCCCTCCAGGCACCAACCTCTCGCTCGCTCGCTCGCCCCTCTCTCTGCCGTCCCTGCCCGTCATACGGGTGTGTGTTGGGGGGAGCCGAGCCGAGCCCACCGGCCCCCTCCCGTCAAGGCGGCTCCGACATGGCTCCGCGCAGCAGCAGCAGCACCACCAGCAGCCCCCCTCCCAGCCTCCGCGTCTTTTCCAAACCGAAAGCAAAGCGGGGTCCAGGCGAGGGAAGGAGGGCAGGGCGGGACTTTTCGCATCCGCTGCCGGGGCCAAGCTCGAGGAGGGCGAAGGCCAGGGGCCGAGGGGTGGGCGGGCTGGCTGGCGACGGCCTAGCGGGAAGAGAGGCGTTTTCCTCAACTGAGCCTCCTCCCGGGTAGGCAGCCTTCCTCTTCGTGGCCTCTACAAGCTCGGCTTAATCACATGTTTCAACATAAGGGGTTTAGGGTCCTTGCTTGAACCCATTAATTCTCTCCCCTTCCCCATTTCCGATTGTACATTATATATGAACTACAGTAGGGCCCCCGTATCCACTGATTCATTATCCACTGATTCAATTATCCATGGGACACAAAACAGCATACCTACCATACAGTCTTCCAAGCAAATGTGTCCTCTCTAGTCATTTACTAGGTCCTCCAAGGCAAGCTATGGTATTTTAAACTAGAAGTCCCATTATTTTCAATGGTGTTTGCTATTATCCACGGTTTTTAGTATCCACGCCACCCGAGAGCCAATTCCCAGTGGATACAGGGGTCCTACTTTATTGAGTTTATGCCACCCACAACCCTTAATCACACACCACATTTTCCACTTTGGATTGAATAAGTGGCATCACCAACAAAAAAGGGGGCATCGAAGGAGCAAAATCTGTTTCTGGTTAGGCAACCTGCAACCTGTCTTAGAGAGAACTGCCATGTCCTTTTTAAAAAGCATAGATGGAAGGCATGAGAGTTTTAGCCTAGTGTAGTGACCTTAGCACTGGCTTGTCCAGTGTGATTGGAGACTATTTCAGTTTGTGCAACCTGAGGGTGTGGAGAGGCTCCTTGGATTCTTTAATCTTTATTGGAAATTATGTTTTAAATGTGTTTTAACTGTTTTTAATAATGATTTTAATTATATTGTTGTTTATTTTTTTTAAAGTATTGTAAATTAAAGTTTTAGCTTGATCTTTTAAAATTATTGAAAGCCATAGATTTTCATTGGGGTTTTCTGGGCTTTGAGGCTGTGTTCCAGAACATGGCCTCACAATCCAGAAAAAAACCAAGGAAAATTTATGGATGTCGGCTGTGAAAGACTTTGACTTCATGTTGTAAGCCACCTTGATTTCCATAGTGGGAGAAAAGTGGGATATAAATTATACAGAGAGAGCGACAGAGAGAAAGAGAGAGATAAATACTGGTTTGAGTGTTGCACTAGGATACTCGAACTGAGCTCCTTTCACTTCCTGGTTTAAAATCCCAGTCCTTCTCGTGAGAAGACAAGAGTGTCGGAAATCCAAACATAAAAAGTGAAATAAAATACAAAAAGTTACACCAAGCACCTAAAAATACTTAAAACATAACAAGTAACCCGGGGGTGGTGGTGGTACAAAAAAGTGTGTCACTTATCTGTATGTCCCTATCTCACCCAGAAGTGTTCCGGCACGGACCTCCCAGCAGCCCTCCGTGGGGATCATGCCAACATAAAAGGGCACCTTTTCAGACGCACAAACATGCATTACAGAAACGGAATGGGGGATCTATTGACAGCTTAGCCCATCAATCAAAAGCAGGGCCGGTGGAACGGCAGCAGCACAGGTGCATGACAAGATGGGAACGATGTCTGAAAAGGAAGCCCTTTAGCGATCTCCTGGCATAGTGATAAAGCCATATTTAGTGCGTCTGATCGTCTCCTTAGTAACATGCAAACATAATTAGACCTTATGCTTACGTAAGCATTGTTTTTGTCACTGCAGAGAATGGTGTTCCCTCCAGAGAGTCAGCTTGTCTCCCAGAATTCACCTAGTTGAAGCAATAAATGGCCCCACAGCCATTCCCTTGGTGATGGAGAGTGGAGGGGAAGCATCTGGCTATTTTCTCCTAGCCAAGCACACACCAGTGGCATCATTTGCTGATTCTCAGTAGGTGTTTTTGGTCTGTATTTGACTATTAGCCAGCTTCTTTGATCCCGCTGCTCTCCCGCTAGCCACACAATGGCTGGGAGGAAGGGGGACTGTAGCAGTGAAACAGTGAGTCTGGGGAGAGGTGACAGGGGAGCCGTAGCAGAGTTTTGAATGCAGAAGCCTTATGCTACACACAGTTCCTCAGCCATTGACAGAACCATAAAAACCATGTGTACATCATAGTGATTCTTAGCAGATATCTACCACTTCAGAATTCACAGATGGTATAATAAAAATCTGCCCCCCCCCCACTATGTTACAAAATGGGTATCTATAGCAGCAGGGCCGGTTTAAGGAATTTTGGGGCCCCCTGCAATGCTTTACTTTGGGGTCCCCATATGTTTGTCTCAGATCAATGTAACCTAACCTATTCACCGTACAGGATGTTCAGATTATAGTAGGACCCCTGTATCCATGGATTCATTATCCATGGGACACAAAACAGCACACCTACCATAGAGTCTTCCTAGAAAATGTGTCTTCCCTAGCCCTTTTCTAGGCCCTCCAAGGCAACTCTATGGTATTTTAAACCAGAAGTCCCATTATCTTCAATGGCGTTCACTATTATTCATGGTTTTCAGAATCCACACACCCCCCCGAACCAATCCCCAGTGGATAAGAGGGGCCTACTATATTACATAATTTGCCACCAATAGTTTAGTTTAAAAACTATATTATAGGCACTAACATAATATTTTTTGTTTATTAGCAATTAATGTAATGGTGTAGATTTCCTCAAAGAAAATAAAGAGTAGACTACAAGCTAAACATGAATTAGCAGTGTGATGCAGCAGCAAAAAATGCCAATGCAATTCTAGGCTGCATTAATAGAAGTAGTGTCTAGATCAAGGGAAGTAATAGTATCAATCCATTCTGCTTTGGTCAGACCTCACCTGGAATACCGTTTCCAATTCTGGGCACAACAATTCAAGAAAGATACTGAGAAGGATGGTGGGAGGTCTGGAAGCCATTATGCTCTATGAGGAATGGCTTAGGGAGCTGGGTATGCTTAGCCTGGAGAAGAGAAGGTTGAGAGGTGACATGATAGCCATGTTTAAATATTTGAAGGGATGTCATACTGAGAAAGGAGCAAGCTTGTTTTCTGCTACACCAGAGACTAGGACACAGAGCCATGGGTTCAAACTACAGGAAAAGAGTTTCCACCTGAATATTGGGAAGAACCTCCTGACAGTAAGAGCTGTTTGGAAGTGGAATACACTGCCTTGGAGTGTGGTGGAGTCTCCTTCTTTGGGTTTTTTTAAACATAGTTTGGATGGCCATCTGTCAGGAATGCTTGGATTGTGTGTTCCTGCAGGTTAGAAGCTGATTGGATGGGATCGCTGTTGGGGTCCCTTCCAGCCCTATGATTCTATGATTCTAGGCTGCATTTAGAGCCTGGGAAAGTTACTCTTGGATTACACCTCCCAGAATTCTCCGGCCAGCACCCTTCTCAAGGTCTGGTTGCATTGTTCCTTTTCCAGCATTCCCTAGCCCAGTGGTTCTTAACTTGGGGTCCGCAATGTCCTCACAGGGGGTCCACAGAGGCTTGAAGGCTGCTTGGCCCACCTCCTCTCTGTAGTGGAGCAGCCACATGACAGGAACCAAGGCAAAGGCTGGCTGGCTTGGCCTGCACATTGCTATTCAATCCACTCCAGCCACAAACCTGCAGGAAGAAACAAGAGTGTCTTTGAGGGAAAGTTTGATGGATGGTGTAATTGTATTGTTGTTGTTAGCTATTATTATTAGCTATTATTATTACGGTTTTAAATCTTGAGTTAAGTCTTGGGGCAACAAAAGATATTTAAAGGGGGTCCTTGGTAAAGTAAAGGTTAAGAACCACTGCTCTAGGCCAATGCCTCTCACATAACACTAATGCGATACTGGTGTTTTAGTGACAACAATAAAACCATTGTTCCCAGTAATATTACTCCAAATTTTAATTTATATTCTTTATATTCTTCTGTTAAAGAGCTAGAGTGTTGTAGAAGTTTCAGCATTGCCCTATGACTGTGGAGACCAGGGTTTGAATCCTTACTCAGCCATGAATACCCACAGGCTGACCTTGGGCAAGTCACACTCTCTCAGCCTCAAAGGAAGTCAAAGGCAGACCCCCTTTGAACAAACCTTCCCTAGAAAACCCCATGGTAGGTTGGCCTTAGTCAGAAATGATCTTGAAGGCACATGGGCAAACACACACAAATTTCTTATGCAGGCTGAACTCAGTTGGCAGCAAGGGGAGGAAGCTGAAGAAGACCAAGGGGGAAAGGGAGGGGAGAGGAACCAAGACATGTTAAAAGCAGCTGGAAAGATGGGCTGGAGGGAATCTATGTGCAAGGAAGGAAAGGAAAGGAAAGGAAAGGGAGGGAAAGGAAAGGAAAGGAAAGGAAAGGAAAGAAGCCCTTTCTGAGGGAGACAACCCTCAAATTCCCTGTCTCTCTCTCTCACACACACTCACCCTCTCCGACGTGCCTCTCCCTCCAGCTTCTGCCACGGAGGGCTGCTGTTTCTTTCTCTTTCTCTTTCTCTTTCTCTTTCTCTTTCTCTTTAGTTTTGGAGAGGCTGTTTTGTTTGTTTTTTAAAAAAAGCCAGCAGGAGGTTTTTGGAGGAGGAGGGTAAGAGGGGGCTCCTCCCAGCTGTCTCCTGGCTGTTTCCTTCGTCGGATTAAGGAGGCCAACACGGGGCCCTCTCTTGACCTCGGGGCCCCTGCCAGTGCTGATTTGGCAGACAGGTTAAACCGGCCCTGTATAGCAGCTATCATCATGGATATATGGCATTTTTAATAGGAACTCTCCCTCAACTACCATCAAATCACATATATTCCCACAGATTACTCTGTCACATGCCAGGGTTTCACAGTGTGAAAGCAACACAATAACAATGTCCAAGGCACAAAACATTCATAGATTATTCCTTGAAAATCCGTTTCTCTCCCCACTACAATATGGCCCAAAATGGGGATCTACTGTGTAGCACATATCCTCATGGATATTTGGCATTTTTAACAGGAATTCTCCCTCAGCTACCATCAAATCACATATATCTCTACAGAGTACCAAAGTACAGTAACACAAAAGCAAAGTCCAAGGCACAGCATGTCATGGAATCTCAGTTTAAATATGCCCAGGTGATATAGCAATTACGTAGAGAATTGGACTGGTGCCTGGGAGGTTTTGTTCCTCACTTAACCATGACACTCTAGCTGACCTTGGAGATCAGTGATTCAAATGCCAAGTCTGGTTGCAGAAAGCACAGCAGAAGGTCCCCTTGGTTGATGTTTCCGGGTTGTGATTCTTTCTGCGTTGGCGTTTCTCTTCAAGACTTGTTCGCTTGTTGGTGATCAATTTGGCCGAGCCTGACATGTTGTTTCAAGGAGTCCTTGTATCACTTTTTTTGAGCACCCCTCCTACGCTGACCCGTGGCGAGTTCACCGTAGAGTACTATTTTTGGGAGGCGATGGTCCTCCTTCCTAGAAATGTGCACTGCCCAGCGCAGCTGCATTCTCAATATCATGGTCTCCATGCTGGTGATCCCTGCTTGCTCAAGGACAGCAACGTTTTTCACATAGTCAGTCCAGTGTATATTTAGGATTGTGCATATACAGTGCTGATGAAAGTGCTCGAGGAGTTGTAAGTGGTGGCATTAGGTGGTCAATGTAGCATTAATTATAATGATGGCTTACTAACTTATAGACTTTAACATTCAAATTCTCAGGATAGCTATGTCCCTGTTATCATCATCTTTGCATTGATTAGCCAATGTCAAATATTTTATCAAGTGTCTGATACATTTTTTACAAATCAGCTCATTCTAAGTTCAGATCCTGATCCTATGTAGAGTGACAGAAACTGAAACACATCAATTTGAAAATAGTTGGATGTGCTTTATCAGCTCAGGTTGTACATCGGCATGAAAATGGAAGCTGTCCCCTAAAATATGTGTTTATGCTTCCAGATATGTATGTCTTCATTTGCTCACCCATCCATCGCTATCTACCTTTGAATTCATAGTAATGTTTTGTTATGAGCTGAATTCTACATGACATCTAGCAGAGCCTAATCTATTTAAGTCTCTGTGTTCTCCTGTTCTCCATCTTAAAAGTCTGATCATGCAGACTTGAGATTTTGATATCAAGCCAGCTCTTCCCTTTTCTCCCCACTTCCCCTTTGTAATGTCTTGCTTGATGAACTGATGTTAAGATTTTGAAAGAAAGAAAGCTGGCTCACAATTTAGTGCATATTTGGCTGGATCTGTGCATTTTGGAGCAACACTAAGCTGAAATTCAAGAATTCTTATTATATTTCTTTAACACAGAGAAAAACTCTCATCCAAAAGGTTATACAGTATATTCTGTTGAAAATTAAATAATCTTCAGACAAGGTAATAAAATTTCAGATCCATTAACAGCAGCATAGTAACTTCCATTGAGATCTAGGCCCCATCCCCACATAAGCCAAGAAGGGGAGTGGCCTCTGTCTGCATTGATATTCATCTAGACCAGTGGCTCTTAACCTTTTTTTTTAACCAGGGACCTCCTTTAAATATCTTTTGTTGCTGTGGACCCCCAAGACTTAACTCAAGATTTAAAACCCTAACAACAAGAACAACACATAATAATAATAGCAGGCAGTTCTGGATTAAATAAATTGTAGTCAGAAAGGTTAAAATGTCCAAGCTCTGCACAGGCTGCATGTTCTAGTAGCCCCCCTCCGCTACCCTGCCTGTTTTCCCCTCTAAGAATCTTTCACCAGGGGCAGGCTGGCAACTTCTATGTCAGTGGGGATGTGCTTGTGTGTGAATGCATTCCAGGGTTGCATTTACATGGGCAAATATTCCCCTAAATATACCGCTAAGATTGCTCATTGTTCCACAGATTGCTCTGCAGTATCGCCTCATTCAGAAGGGGGGAAGGTAAAAACCCCAAATATAGCGTCTCAGGGGATCTCGCTACTTTTGCCGGCTTATTTGGAAAGTAGCGTGACTTAGCGCATTATTGATTGTGTAAACAATCATTTTGCTAAGGGCTGTGTGAATTACCAGCAATCTTCCTGATACAGTTGCAGCAGAGCTGCACTGTGATTGGTTCTTATGATGAAGGGTGGGAAGGCAAGATGGTGGAGTCAGGAAGGAGACTCAGTAGTGATCAGGAAATCTTAAAATCCTTCGTCTACTGCTTGCTTTGGTGCCAAGGGAAGTCTGTACAGGGAGCTATAACGGCTCAGTGTCAATCAGCTGTTATCCATGGAGAAAAAAATCTTCGTGTCTGCATTTTGATTTGGGGCCAGGGAGCTGCAGGGGGAGGCAATGGCTCAGTGTTGATCAGCTGTTAACCACGGAGTTGGGGCCAGGGCAGACATTCCTATTGCATTCTTTGTCCTTCTTTCCAATGCTTGGCCACCCCCCCCCCCAAATGGCCTGTCTGAACCACAAAGTGGAAAAAAAAGATCAAGAAAATACAACTGTTTCCTCCATACACCGTGTAAACTACCCACCACTGGTGCAAAAAAACGCTTAAGTGCAATTTATCGCTATAAAACCTGCCATGTAATTGCAGCCCAGGAGTTAGTTTTAGAGGAATTATCCAATATTCTGCCATTATTTAAAGAATTGGGTTCAGCACTTTGGGTAGCTCCTTTAAAATTCAGACTAAAACCTGTAGTGCAGTGGCTGTTAAGCTTTTCTTTACCAGGACCCCCTTTAAATATCCTTTGTTGCAGTGGACCCCCAAGACTTAACTCAAGATTTAAAACAACAACAAACAACAACAACAACAATAATAACAATAACAGCTATGCAATTGCACCATCGATTAAACCTTCCCTCAGAAGCATTGGAGGGGGTGGGAAGACATTTCTGCTGCTTCTTCCTGCAAATTTGTGCCTGGAGCAGATTGAATGGCAATGAGCAGGCCAAGCTAGCTAGCCAGTCTTTGCCTTGGCTCCTATCATGTGGCCATTCCACTGCAGGCAGGAGGTGGACAGAGCACCCTTCAAGCCTTCCCAGACCCCTTGTGAGGACATTGCAGACCCCTGGGGGTCCCTAGACCACAGGTTAAGAACCACTAACCTAGACCATCTTAACTGATAACGGAAATAACATCTGAGACAAAATGTAGCCTGTGACTCTAACATTGTCACATTTCTTCTGTATGATTTTTAACATCTCTGCCTGATGAAGAAGCCAGTGAAGCTTCGAAAGGTTGCCTGGTATATTTTGTTCTTTTTAGTTGGCCCAATAAAGGTATCACTATGTTGTGGATTTTGGATTTTGCCGTCTTCAGTCAAGGTGGAATCCTAATAAATACCACATGTATGCTTTTCCCTACCTTAGTTTGAGAAATGGTGCCATCTGGTGTCTGCTGTATAACATACAACAGTGGTAAACAGGGTGTTTCAAAATATCAGAGCAGCCAGAGAGACCTTTTGGTCTGAGAGATAAACAACTTAGTTGAGTAAACACAAGGAAGGGACAGTTTGCAGTTTTGGGTTCAGTTTTCATTTCCCAAATAATGCACTCTTGCTGAGTCACAATGAAGTCATAGTGAGTCATGCTGATTCCAGATGCTTTCTGTTTTCCCCATCTCCTAAAAAATTCATCTGGAAATAACTGTTTGAAGATAAATACAGACACATCTATAGAACTGTATCAGTTTCTATGCTCAAGTCAGTTTGTATTCAGATACTTCAACTGTTCCCTTTTTAATTGTTTGTTTGTTTATTAATTTCCTCCAACTCAAAGCGCTGTACATGGCTTTCCTCCCCAATTTATGTGCACAACAACCCTACGAAGTAGATCAGGTTGAAAGAAAGGGAGTGGCCTAAAATTATCCTCTGATTTTCACATCACAGTGGGGACTTGAACTCTGATCTCCCAAATCCTAGCCCAACATAATGAAATTGGATTTTGCTGGGGCAGCTGCCACTGTGTGTCAGTCTCTTCCTTTCCACAGAGCCTTCATTCCAGGTACTTCTTTGTATCTTTCAGAAATATTTTGTCCCCATTTTTAAAAGACACTGTGAAGATCTTTTCATCCTCTGGATATTTTGGTCTACTACTCTCATCAGCCCCACCAAGCATGGCAAATGATAAATTATTTTAAAAGTTGTAGTCCAAGTTGTAGTTATAGCACAATGATTCCCAGACTCTGGTTCTCTAGATGTTTTGGACTTCAACTCCCAGAATTCCTGATTGTTGGCCACACTGGCTGGGGCTTCTGGGAGATGAAGTCTATAACTCCTGGAGGACCAAACTTTTGGAACCACTGTGTAGTGTCCCAAGGGCCAAATACTTTCCACCCTTCTTTTAAGAGACTCCTCCACTTAGTTCTCCTCAAAATTTATTTCTCTGCTGCTCCTATTTCTATCTTAAACTAGTGTTTAAATACTCTTTTATTGCTGCTGCATGGAGATGGGAGTGAACTTACAATTCTGCTTGTTGGCCTTATGGAAAACAAATGAAGACAAGCAGTTCAAAACCATGTTTTGCCTGTGGGGTGTCTAGGAGCATATCTGTACTACATAGTCATAGCACTTTGATACCCCTGTAACTATCCCATGGAATTCTGGGATTTGTCATTTGGTGAAGGACTAAAATTCCCTACTAGAAAGTTTTACTGCTGTAGTTCAGGGAAATGCACAAGAGTTATCCAGGAGAGAATTCTAAATATCTCACCAAACATCATATCCCAGGATTCCATAGGATTGTGCTATTGGAGTTAAAGTGGTATCAAACTGCTCTAACTGTGTAGTCTAGATACACTATGGAAGCCCAAGCCAGGATCTTGTTGTCTCATTATAGTTAGCACAAAGCATGTTATGGCATGAGGGGTTGGAACTGAACTTCTTTGTGCTACTACTACAACTTGTGGTTCTTTGGTGTGTGTACACATTAGTATCTTTGTTTAGTTGCAGATCTGCTGTAAGATCTACAAGATGTTTTAAGGTTATTTGAGAGGATTAACAGGTCACTTATATGACATTACCATTTTGCTTGGGCTCATCCAGATTGGGGATTTGGGGCATTTTTTTGCACACAATTTAATGGTGCTTCTTTGTCTAAACACTCCTCTGACTTTAAAAGAAAAACACACACCACTTCAACAGAATGTAGGGGAACAGCAGACAAGTGTCCAACTATTTTCCTACTGCACTAGGCACAATGACCAGCATCCACAGTGACCTCTGGGGGTGTTTTGGAGATCCCTGCTGATGTTGTCAATGTCATTGGTCTGTGTCCAGCTATAGGAAAATATCCAGACCCTTGTCTTCTGCTCCCCCCCACTACCCACCAACCATGAGGGCTGGATTTGGGGGACACCATGAAGAAAGATGGGTTTGGGAACATATTTGTCATTGTGTGGTTGTTAGTGAAGTCTGACTTTGACAACAATCAGACAAGTGAGTTGTGATGGTGTATGTCTGACTTGTAGTTTGCCAGTATTGTAATTTTCTGGTTGATATGTTTGGATGGGGGGAGTGACATTGCTCCAAGAAAACAAACATAAGAATAGCATCATTACGCTTTACCACTTTTGCATTATAGCTCTAGAATTTCCACACAGCTGAGTCAAAGTGGTGGATCAACAACAAGATGACCCTAGAATATGAAAATTCTAGGTCCTTTTTCTATATCACTCTTGGAATATAGTTCCAATGAGCAGGAAAGATGATCTTTGAACCAAGAACCCACTCAAAAGCAAAGCAGCATCAAAATTTATTGAAATAATAGACAGGATGATGAAAAGCAATACATAATTATAAACAAAGGTAGTGGTAATAAAAAAAATTATAGCATAACAACTTAACATGGCTACCAAATAAGAAGACTATATAATAGCTAAGGCACAACTATTAAAAAGAGCATAATAGTAGCATTGAACATAATAATTAAAGCAGCTACAGTGTGACTAGGGAGATTATCAGACAGGAACGAAAAAAGTATTTCTGTCCCACAATCTCCACTCCCACCTCGTCCCATACTCTTCCTGCCACAGTCACCCTCCCTACCGCACTTACTCATCTCCCATTGACAGGGCAGCCCAGGAGTGAAAGGAGCTCTAATGGAGCTCTGTTCACCTCCTGGATCGAAATCTCGCAGATTCTCGCAAGAAGACGCGAGCATGGGAAATTTAAAAATAAAAATAAAAGTAACATAAAAAAAGTGACAGCAAGCACAAAAACACACTTTAAAATGTTCAAGTAACACGGGGAGGGTCATAAAAAGTGTGTGACTTATCTGTATGTCCTGATCTCACCCAGAAGTGTTCTGGCAGGGACCTCCCATTGACGCTGGGATCTCGCCAGCATAACAGTGTACCTTATTGCACACAGGCAAATCCAGAACACAAACGGAATGGGGGATTTATTGATGGCTTTTCACATAAAAAAAAAAAAAAGCAGCGCCACTGGAACGGCAGCAGAATGGGTGCACAACGAGGGAGGGAACAACGTCGTCTGATAAGGGAGCCCTTTTGAGATCTCCTGCTGTTGCTGTAACACCACTTTTGACGCATCTGATAATCTAGCACAAACAGTAATCAAGGCATCATAAATGTCAACGAGTGTCTAAGAAAATCAAACAAATCTCAAACATTAAATCCTAGCTTAATACAACAGCTACACTAGTCTTACAAACTTCTGCACTTTAAATTTCCAGCTAGAAAATAAAATCATATCTACCATACCTGTAGACAGTTCAGGATTCTCAGATGGTTGCACAAAGGCTTTAAACAAGTCAGATCTAAATAGCATGCTAAGCACAGATTCTCTGGCAAAGAACCGTCTCTGTTCCTGGTTGTATTTCTTCTACTTTTTATTTGGGCCTTTATACAACATTGTCACCATGCATGCCCATGGCTGTAACAGACTTCACAGTCATGTGTCTGCAGCTTTGATGGTCTTCAAAGCCCACTTTTTAATGTTTAATAGAAGAGGTGGTAGTACATCATATATAGCACATGCTTAGATTTGGAGGAAGGAAGAGTGAACATTGGAGGAAAGAACATCAACAATCTAAGATATGCAGATGACACTATGCTACTAGCAGAAAACAGCAAAGACTTAGAGCAACTGCTAAGGGAAGTCAAAGAAGAAAGTGCAAAAGCAGGCTTAATTATGAACATTAAGAAAACAAAAATAATGGCCACAGAGGAGCTACACAAATTGAAATAGTGACAGAATTCCCATTCCTTGGGTCAGTCATAGCCCAGAACAGAGACAGCAGCCAGGAAATCAGAAGACTGGGACTGGGAGGGGGAAGACTGGGACTGGGAAGCTATGAAAGAACTGGGTAAGATCATAAAACACAAAGATATAAAAATCTGAGAAAGAAGCTTCTTTTTATAAAGTTTTTTAATGCCTGCCCAGCCCCCTTTCTTCCTTGTCCTCTGTCTAGTTAGATTTTTTTTTTTAAAGCAGCATTGGGAGGATGGTGAAGGAGAGCTGGGTGCCAGTTACACGACAAGTTTTGTCGCGGGGCTTACCGTGACTTCCTGATCCCGTATCCGTCCCTCACTGTTTATACGATTTTTGTCACTCTTTAGGAAATCCTGGAAGATCCCGTGGTTGATATTTACACGACAAAAGTTTTTATTGGTCCTGCACTCTTATATCCTGTGCTTTTGCTGTTTACACATGTTTAGCTTACTGGGATTTTTTTTTGGCTGTCAATCAAGGATGCGATTAGTCGTGTTTTCTCAACCTTGGTGACGCACTTTCTTTAGAGTTCTGTGCCATGAGCAATGCTATTGGCTGGCTGGGGGGGGGGAGAGGGGGCAGAGGTTTGGTATTCCCTTTGCCTCTTTAAAATGTTAACCCTTTAAGCAGAAGGCATTTTGAAAGACCCAGAATGTGAGCTTTTGCTCAGAGGCAGGAACGAGTGCTTTCCTTTTGAAATCAAGACTGGGGAGGGGAGGCTTGGTATTCCCCTTGCCTCTTTAAAATGTTAACCCTTAAAGCAGAGTTTTAACTGCAGCGTGAAGATTTCAAGCCAGTGACAGACAGGCATTTTGAAAGACACAGATGCTGGGATTTTTTTTTTTTTACTGTGCATTGTGACGGGGGTGGGTGGGAATAAAAGTGTGTTCATTCGCTCAGACGCTGGAATATTTTACTGTGCCCGTTCAGACCCAGGGAGGTGATAAAGGCAGGGGATGAATGGGCGACCCTCTGCCCACCACGATCTCTTTGTAACATGCAGTTGAGGAAGAGGTTAAAGCTGAAGGGTTTGCAGTGTAGAAATCCATTTAAAAAGGTGATTGAGTACACGCGTGTGTGCACACACACACATCAACCTACGTGCAGCTGGAAGGGATGCCTTTGTTTTCAGCTGGTGAGGCTGGATCTATTGAACGGGTAACTGACCCCTCCTTTTCTGGTCGCTGATCTCTAAGCCCACCCCCAGTCACCATTTCCAGCCATCCCCTGGTACCAAGATATTTTGTCCCAGGCTGTTTACATTTCCGATTTTCTGAATCCTCCAGTGACTTTTTAAAAAACCGGCACAACCTGCGGGACTTGAGGGATAAAAGGTGCCCCCCCTTCCGAAAATCACATACCCAACCCGATGTACATGTAAATTGCCAGGGATCGACACAAATTCTTCCCAGGACATTTTCATTGTGTAAACCGCACCCTGGAGAAGCACAAACGGTTGGTGTTGGGTTGCAGAAGGATGTCTGTAGTAAGCAATGTGAGAAAGCCTGAGTGGGAAAAGAGCAAGATTCTGCTCTAGCTGAACCAACTGTAGCCATGTGTACCTGCTTACAACTGGCAAGGTTAACAGCAGTTGTTTTGGGACTTCCTCATGGAGCATGAGTGAACAGCAAAACAGAGAGAAAAGGAGAGAGCAGATACACCTAGATCTATAAGTTTGGCCTCCAATTGGGACATTATTAGAAAAGTGGAGGGTGGTGAAAGAAAAAGTCATTGCTGGATACATTTTGGAAGAAGCCTTGAAGTGTTCTCTAGAAGATTCCGAAAACTTTTGATTATTCATGCAAGACTTCCCTGACCTGGTTGTTTCATTTCACATGTGCATATCTTTAGTTCTGAATAAGAGAGTTTACCAAAACATGTTGAAGCTGCTGTTCTTTTTTGTGGTGTAGGAACATATCCCTATTCTTTCCATGTTATTTCTGCCTCTTGGCACCAAAGCTTCTGTTAAAGAAATAATATCTAGGAATGTATCTACTGTACTTCATTAACTGAGGTATACCTATACATTACATTTGGATTACAGTATGACCCCCATACCCACAGGGGATATGTTCCTGGATTTACTATGGATTACCCAAAACAGCAGGTAATAGCAAACTTTGTTAAAATGAATGGCTTCAGGCCCTAGCATGCCAATGAGTTGTGCTGGAGGACCTAGAAGATGCCTAGAGAGGCCATTTTTTTGGACATGGGTAAGTGAATCTGCAGATATAGGTTCTGCAGATATGGGGGTCATATTGTACTATAAAATGTTCTACGTGGAGCTGCCTTGGAAGAGTATTCAGAAGCTGTATGGTCAAAAGAATTGCAACCAGGTTGTTAACTGGGGCTGGCTACAGGGAGTATAGAACTCCCTTGTTGCAACAGCTCCTCTGACTGATGGTCCGTTCCTGGCCACAACTCAAAGTGCTGGTTATGATCTATAAAACCCCATACAACTCAAGTCCAAGTTATATGAAAGACAATATTCTTCCGTATGAGCTTGTCTGGGTTTTGAGAAGTTCAAGATAGGCCCTTCTCTCTGTCCCACCAACCTCACAGGTATACCTGGTGGGAACACAGGAAGGGGTCTTCTTGGTGGCTGCTCCCAGGTGCTGAAATCCCTTCCTAGGAAGGCTAGATTGGTGCCCTCCTTCCTATCCTTCTTTAGGGAGGCAAAAACATTTTGGCAGGCCCTTGGGAACTGATTGCTCATTGGGAACAGTCTTTAATAATACGTTATATTCTTTGTATTTCTTGTTTGTAAGGGGAATGCTTTAAAATTGCTTTTTAATTCTTTTGATAGTTTAATTATATTTTAACTTTTGTATGATATGAAATTTTATCTGCATTTTTTGACTGGGAAAAAGGTGGGGATGATGATGATGATGATGATGATGATGTGCTGGACACTAGAGTTACATTTCTTTCCTATGAAAAATCTTGGAGGGGTGGTCGGTAATTTGTGTGATTGTATCAAAATGAATGCGAGCAGTCAATTTTGTCAATTTGTGTGTGCACTAAAGTTAGGAGAACAGAATAGATTGTAATCTTAGACTCATTCATCTGTGATTAGGTTTCTCTGAAACAGATGGGGTTTACTATATAGGATTGTGCTGTTAAAGGGGTTAATAACGAATTACATCTGAATTCAATCAGTCTGTTATTTCCCCCTAGGAGGGATTGAGGTGGGAGTGATTTGGAGCAGTAAAGCAATGAAGATGGGGACAGGTGAACTTCCCTCCTTCCTGCTGCTTCTTATTCAAAGCCCTGACCCCCCTTCAGCGAGAGGTGGGGCGAACATAGTTTGTGCATAGTTAGCCTGAACTTTGTAAAGCAAACTACAGATACTGTACATTAATTTCAAATTAATATCATGGTACCATATGGCCTGTAGGTGGTGCTGTTTCTCTAGTTTTCTTTTTTCAGGGGCATTAAAGATGCTGGTGTGGATTCCTTTGTGATATTTATGGTTTTAAGTTATAAGCTGGGGTGGGCCAAGTATGGCCTTCCAGATGTTGTTGAACAGCCATTCCCATCAGCTCTAGTCACCCTAGTCAATGGCAAGGAATGCACTGAGTCCAGGAATATCTGGAGGATCCTGTTCTGCTTTGCCCAGCTCTGTTGTAAAGCATTTGTATTAGTTGCCAGTTTCTGAGCCCAGTTCAAGCTATTGGTTTTAATATTTGACTGCTGCCACACTGCAGAAATAATGCAGTTTGATACTGCTTTAATGATCAATGGAAGGGCACACTTGCACACCCTTGATTTACAGTTAAAAAAATACTGTGCAGCAGCAGCAGCAACTTGTGGAGAATAATAACTTGAGTAATTAACTTCTGGCCATCATCTTGATTTGCAGGCATGGTTGTGTATACATGTCAAACATGGATAGCTTCGCTTACCAGTTATTTTGCCAAAGGACTGTGGAAACAAGTAAACACCGCTGAAAATTTGCATTAATGCAAGCAATTTATATTATATTGTATCGTCTAGACAAGCCCCATGAGTTACTGCACTGGGTGATGCCAACCCTAGTGATGCCACTGGTAACAGCCCACAAAGCCATCAGCTGCCAGTTCCTGACAAGTTTCCATGAAAGAAAAAAAATGTAGTCACAAATGTGGTACCACTCACTGGCACTGTGGAAAAAACTGTCAGTCCTCTACCTCAGATAGCTTGAAATGCACTGATCTAAGGGATGACGTGTCTCATTGTAAATCTGTCCAAAATTCAGATCTTCAGGAGAGACTTTCTGGAGAATATCATTCGGGAGGTACCACCTCTTGTTGTGCCTACCACTACTTCCTGCCTGATGGGCACAAAGAAGAGGGTTTTCTCCTGCGTTGCTCCCAAATTGTGGGATACACTGTAGTATGTGGGGAAATCATTATTGTAATGCAATGCAATCTTATGTATCCCATGTTAAGTTCAGTTTAGGAATTTTCCCTGCTTGCATCAGTTCTCTCACACCCCCTTCTCCTTTCACTAGGCAATTTCAGCCAACTGGAGCAATGGGTCATTCATCACATGACCTAATTTAAGTATTATATGACACTTTGTCTAAGTTCCTTTTAAGTTTTGTCTCCATGTGGCTGGAGCCATCTTTGAAGTCTTAGAGTCTTAGCTTTGTTGCCTTTTGATGTACTCATTTTTACTGAGTATAGGGAGCTCTTAAGCTCCCTATACTCAGTAAAAATGAGTACATCAAAAAGGCAACAGAGTAATTTTTAAGAAGAATTCATGTTATGGTCTTCATGGCAAACATTTGACTTTTAAAGGCACTCTAAAGGATAATGGCCTTTATCACATGGAGATCAGTGATTCAAATGCCAATGCTGCCACTCAGTGTAAACACAAAGTCTCTCTCTCTCTCTCTCTCTCTCTCTCTCTCTCTCTCTCTGGCTTTTCTTCACAAACAAAGATTTAGGGAGGACTCAACCCGCGCTTTCTGCAAGCGCATTGATGACTAAAAAGGCCAATCCGAGATAAACAAGTCCGGTTGCAGAAAGCACAGCAGAAGGTCTCCTTGGGTGATGTTTCTGGGTTGTGATTCTTTCTGCATTGTCGTTTCTCTTCAAGACTTGTTCGGCGTGAGTTCTCAAATAAGGCTGCAGCATTGTGGATAGTGCGTCTTTCATGCCTCCCAATGTGAGGCCACGGCGGACCATTGTTGGTGATCAATTTGGCCAAGCCTGAGATATTGTTTCAGGGAGTCCTTGTATCATTTTTTTGGAGTGCCCCTCTTACGCTGACCCGTGGCGAGTTCACTGTAGAGTACTATTTTTGGGAGGCGACGGTCCTCCATCCTAGAAACCTGCCCTGCCCAGTGCAGCTGTGTTCTCAGTATCATGGCCTCAATGCTGGTGATCCCTGCTTGCTCAAGGACAGCAACATTCGTCACATAGTCAGTCCAGTGTATATTTAGGATTGTGCGTATACAACGCTGATGAAAGTGCTCGAGGAGTCGTAGGTGGTGGCGATAGGTGACCCATGTTTCAGATCCATAAAGGAGAATAGACAGTACAATGGCTCTATACACACTGATTTTTGTGCTTCGCCTCAGGTGTTTATTACTGCAGACTCTTTTGTGAAGTCTTCCAAATGCACTATATGCCAAAAAGAGATCACAGAAAACACAAAGACTGCATAAATTTATGGCATAAAAGATTTGCTCATTGAAATGTTGAATGCATAAAGAAATTGGCTAATCAAGAGCTAGCAAGAGATTTTCATTTCAAGAACTGTTGTGTGAATGAAAGGTGTGTGGAATGCATTAAAGTAAAATCTACTGCACCTACATACAAGCCTCTCACAGAAAGACAATCTACTAAACTTCTTGAATTAATACATTCTGATCTCTGTTGACCATTTAATCAGAAATCAGTGGGTGGAAACCTCTATTTCATGACTCTCACAGATGATTTCAGCAGGAACACCCATTGCTACAGCCTAAAGGAGAAAGTTAAGCTTTTGAGTCACCATGTAGCATGTAGCCCACACCGCTTAAAGGCTGGGTGAGTCTTTTCCTACCCTAAGCCCTCTTAGTTAGTTAGGGATCTTTTAAGTTTGTTTTAATATGTAGATTAAGATTGATATACCTTCAGTAAACTTTTGATATGCTTTTAAAACTGACTTCTTTGTTGTTTTAATGAGTCTAATTGATTGGGTGATCAGACCACACATTTGAGTGTTAATTGAGCTGTGTCTGCATTCTGATGCCTTTTTACTCTGCTTACTTTGAAAGAAAAGGTTTTTACTTTTAAAGAAGATATATTTTTTTAAAAGGGCTAGATCCCTGAATTTTTAAAATACATTTTTAAACTTTAGACTCATACCTGCCAACATACACTCCCCTCAGAGTTGTGAGCAACGCTCAGTTGTTAGGAAGGATGTGAAAATACATGCCTTCAAACTGGACTTTTAAACTTTTTTTTGACTATTGGCTATGATTTTAGTGGTTCTATTTTTAAAATAGTCTTGTAGTGATTGTTTTAATAGTTTTATTATTCAGTTTATTTTAAGGTCTTATCCCAAAGGGGGAACAGTGCTCAACCCAAAGGGGGAACAGTGCTCAACCCAGAGAAAATGGAGCAGATGATGCAGTAGGGGAAAGACAGCACAGAATTGGTAAAGAGGCAGTTCAGGAATACCTGGCCAGTATAAATGAGTTCAAGTCTCCAGGGCCAGATGAACTTCATCCAAGGGTATTAAAAGAACTGGCAGAAGTAATCTCAAAACCACTGTCAATAATCTTTGAGAATTCCTGGAAAACAGGAGAGGTCACAGCAGACTGGAAGAGGGTAATTGTTGTCCTCATCTTTCAAAAGGGGAAAAAAAGAAGAACCAAATAATTACCACCCAGCCATCCCGACATCAATACTAGGAAAGATTCTTGAGCAGATCAATAAACAGACAGTCTGTAACCACTTAGAAAGGAATGCTGTGATCACTAAAAGTCAACATGGATTTCTCAAAAACAAGTCAGGGATGCTTAGATCGTGATTTCCTGTGTGGCAGGGGGTTGGACTGGATGGCCCTTGTGGTCTCTTCCAACTCTACAATTCTATGATTCTAAGTCGTGCCAGACTAATCTTATCTCTTTTTTTTGGATAGAGTTACAAACTTGATAGATGAAGGGAATGCTGTGAATGTAGTGTATCTTGATTTCAGTAAGGCTTTTGACAAGGTCTCTCATGATATTCTTGCAAAAAAGTTAGTAACCTGTGGGCTAGGCAATGCAACAGTTAGGTGGATTGGTAATTGGTTGACTGACTGAACCCAAAGGATAGTCACAAATGGCTTCTCTTCATCCTGGAAGGAAGTGGCTAGTGGGGTGCCACAGGGTTCTGTCCTAGGCCCAGTGCTATTCAACATCTTTATCAATGACTTGGATGAGGGAATAGAGGGTATGCTTATCAAGTTTGCAGATGACACCAAATTAGGAGGGGTAGCTAACCCCAGAGGACAGGATCAGAATCCAAAATGACCTGAACAGATTGTTGAAATGTGTAAAAATGCACTGTTTAAAATATCAGGGTATGTTGTCCCTGTTTAAACATCCACACTGTACTTCACACGTTAGTGGAGAATACAGCCAGTTTAGCAGAGTTTAATGTTAACGCAGCAGCATCTAGCGTCAGAATGTTAGCATACATAGCTTGTTAAATAACCAAACACCCTTTGTCTTTTCCCAAGTTGTTTAACTAGCAAAATAACCACTCAAGACTCAAAAGTTAGTTTAAAAAGTACAAAAGCTTCATTACTCACAGTTTAGAGAGCTCATTCTTGGCAGGAACAAAAAACTTCATCAAAACAAACTAAAACTAGTTCAAAATACTTAAAAACTACATTGTTACAAGTCTATATTCAGGACACCCCTTTCGGGGTCCTCTCAGTTCAAAGGCCCATGAGGTTTGTTAAGGATCATGGCTTCTGGAACAAAGAAGAATACTCAGACACTCCCCTTCATCCCAGATTCCCCAATAGCAAAACTTCAGGAAGTTACATCAGCTCAACTCATATGGCTTCTCAGTTAACCCTTCAATAGAAGAACCATTTCCACTTACCGGACTGCAAACTATATTTTCCAACACAGATTAGAAAGCTGGACCCAAAATAGCAAAATGAATTTCAACAGGGAGAAATGTAGGATACTACACTTGGGCAGTAAAAATGAAATGGACAGATATGGGTGACGCCTGGCTTGATGGCAGTACATATGAAAGGGATCTAGGAGTCTTAGTGGACCACAAGCTGAACATGAGTCAGCAGTGTGATGCAGCAGCTAAAAAAGCCAATTCTAGGCTGCATTAGTAGGAGTATAGTATCTAGATGAAGGGAAGTAATAGAGCCACTCTATTCTGCTTTGGCCAGACCTCACCTGGAATACTATGTCCAGTTCTGGGCACCACAATTCAAGAAAGAGACTGAGAAGCTGGAACGTGTCCAGAGGTGGGCGACCAGGCTGGAGGGAGTTCTGGAAGCCATGCCCTATGAGGAGCAGCTTAGGGAGCTGGGCATATTTAGTCTGGAGAAGAGAAGGTTGAGAGGTGATATGATAGCCATGTTTAAATATTTGAAGGGATGTCATACTGAAGATGGGGGAAGCTTGTTTTCTGCTGCTCCAGAGACTAGGACATGGAGCAATGGGTTCAAACTACAGGAAAAGAGATTCCATCTAAACATTAGGAAGAACTTCCTGACTATAAGAGATGTTCAGAAGTGGAATACACTGCTTGGGAGTGTGGTGGAGTTTCCTTCTTTGGTTTTTAAGCAGAGGCTGGATGGCCATCTGTTGGGAATGATTTGATTGAGTATTCCTGCATGGCAGGAGGTTGACTGGATGGCCCTTGTGGTCTCTTCCAACTCTGTGATTCTATGAAAAGATGATGTTAGTTGCCATGAATGCTATTTTTTTTTAATCAGAAAGATGGGACAGAAATATTCAGAATGAGAATAAGAATTTAAAAAAATATTGTTGTGAGGACTTTTCAATGGATAAGCATACTATAAAATTGTGGATTGTTTTAAAATGTCTTGGTTTTACATGTTCTTTTAAAATGATAAATGTTTTTTAACTGATATGTGTTTTTAACCAACATTATGTTTATTTGTTAATTGTTGTTCCCCACCTCGATCCATAGGGAGAGGTTGGTAAGAAATCATCATCATCATCATCATCATCGAGCACATACAAACAGATAATGTTTTAAAAGTTGACACTTAAGAGACTCCATTTCCACTAATGTCCAAAGCAGAATAATGATAGTGTTTCCCCTCCATAATAAACACACATTGAAATGAGGATTCCCGATCCCTTTCCTGATCACTGCTTTGATGTATTTTGTGAGGAAATCTGCTTTTAAGATATACACATGGAATTCACAGATGACAGCATCATGCTTATAATTTGTCATTTGAAGTCTTATATTGTTTGTATTTAATTTCAGCTTGTTAAATTGACTCTTACAATGCAATCATAACTAAGTTTTATTGTAGCACTATGGTATATGAGGTCCACAGGTTATTAGACTTCACCTTCCATCACTCCTACGAGCTATGCAGGCTAAAGTTGATGGGAATTGCAGTCAGACAACATGCAGAGGGGCACATGTTCCCCAGCTTCAATGAGACTTACTCTCAGGTGCAGTTATTGGAATTATACACTTTGGGACTCATCTGATGTTATTGTGAACTACAGTCTCTTGTCTTTGATTTACCTTCATTTTGTAAAATTCTCCTTTAGGCCAGTCATTACTATATATCTGCCAACTCTCTATGCTGTTCTGTTAGCATACATAAACAGAGGCCACTATAAACTGGGTAGCCTTTAAGCTGCCTCAGGATTATTTTTTGTTTGTTTTACTCAGGGCTCAAAACATTTTGCTGCCAGATGTGGAGCAGTAAATTATGTGGACAAGCAAATGCACACGCACGCACACACACACACACACACACACACATCTAGTCCTCAAACCCTGCCAAATTATTTTGGCACATGAAATAGAATATACTACAAGCACCTCTCCCTACCTCTGGCAAGGAAGAAAAAAGTTGATGCTCTTCAAAACCTGCTGCCTGAGGTTGCTGTCTTACTCTGTCTAATGGTAGGATCAGTCTTGTTTTTACTATTACACAGATTCTTATGGTTGCCCTTCTGGGATTTTTTATTCAGTGACAGATTTAAGATGGCAAGCAACAAGAGCCTTGCTGTATGATAACATCTTTTACCTAATGCGAGGCCATTAGTTTCACATTTTTCTGAGATATTTAAACATAGGAACTATAATAACTAGTGTATGTATCAGCTGGGATTTCTCCATCTGCAGTTTTCAAATTCAGCTTGGCCCCAAAGGACTAATCAATATTGCAGGCAATTATTCTTAGTACATAGACCAACGAAATCACATGCTTCTTTTCCTACCTTTTCCTCCTCGCTTAACAAAAATGTTTTCCAAAGCATAACAGAGAAAATAGATTTTTTTTTTTAAAAAAACAGCAACTAATCTCTTAGGTTCTGCAATAGTTCAGCTACCTAATAACCAGCTATTTTACATCAGGTCTTTATCCAGTTCTGGGGAATAGTTAACTAAGGATACTATGGCTGAAATGTTTTAATAGGCATAAGCTGTGGGTTGCACATTTAGAAGGCATTTGCTTTGGAGCCAGTGGCATCTGGTTGCTTGCATGTCAACCGAGCAGTGAATCCACTCTGGATTTTAGTCTGAACTTTAAGGAGGCTATCCAAAGGGCTGGCCCCTACTCTCCAAATAGGTGCAGTACCTTGGATGCCTTATTTAAAGTTTGGACTGAAACCCAAAGTGGATTTACTGCACCACTGGCATGGAAGCAACTAGCATCTACTGTTTGAAATACAGTTACGAGGATTTTTAAAAGCCTCACAAAGTCAACCTAGAATGACCTCCTGTCATTAGTTTTCATAGTTACAGTATTTCTCTGAGCATTTGTTTCTAGTCTCAGCCTCTGGAGCTCTACTGCAAATCTGCTAAGTTAAAAATGGCCAAGTCCTGCAAATAGTTACCGTATGTATGATTCTTTTCCTCTGATTAGTCCAATTCGTCTCATAGCAATGAGCTTGCAGTAAAAATAAGGATCATAAATTAGTTTCAAAGAAGACTGACAGTGTCACTGCCTAATGAAAACAAATATTCCATCATTGTGATCATCACCAATTCCCCACCTATTCCCCAAATATCCATTAGATTAGGACTGTATCAAGCTCCAGGAACAGAGATTCCACCTCAACATGAGGAGGAACTTTTTGACAGTAAGAGCTGTTCAGCAGTGGAACACACTCCCTCGGAGCGTGGTGGGGTCTCCTTCCTTGGAGGTCTTTAAACAGAGGCTGGATGGCCATCTGTCGGGGATGCTTTGATCGTGATTTCCTGCATGGCAGGGGGGTTGGACTGGATGGCCCTCGTGGTCTCTTCCAACTCTGCAATTCTATGATTCTAAGCAATGGTGGTACAAAACGATCAGAAATGTTCCCAGGTGTTTTGAATAAAAATATTCAGAACCTTGCCAAAGCTGTTGAAATATTTTTTCCCTACAGGTCAGCAGATCAGTGCTTGAATTATTGGGAGGGTAAGAAGAAAGGAACACTTGAGCCCTCTGGCCTTGCAGTTATTTGATTTGGTCTCAAAGGCAAGCACAAATGAGTGATGGAAGAAAGAAGAAGGACCTCCAGAGGAGAAAGTTAGTGGGTAAATGCAGGCATAGGTCCATTGACAGCCCCTGCTGAAGCCCCTTCCCAAAACTGAAGCCAGCAGTACTCAGCTCTCTGCTAATGTTTTGTGACAACCCCCTTTTGCTATTGTTTTTAGACTGTTTCAGGGATAATTGGAATGGCTAGAATTGGGGAGAGTCAGAGCATGGTTCTGTTGTAGATTTGGTGGAGAGTCCCCCTATATTTCTTCCTCATAGTCCAAGTTCTGCAGCAGCTACACATTCACCATAATTCTCTTCTTTCAGTGGAGTGCTCATGTAGTGTTACGGGGGGCAGACGTTGAGCTGGATGATCTCACAGGATCCTGTCCATCCTTATGGTTCTATGATTGTAAGAAGAACTGGTCATGCAGTCAAACAAACTGGATCAGTTTAGCCTGGCAGATTCATTCCTTCTGTTATGGACACCAGCTGACAGAACTTGATGGCTGTGTTTATCAATGGCCAGTAAAGATTTAAATGATTCCTCCCCACCCCTTCTCCTCTACCAGCTGGGGATGATCTAACCTAGAGGTCTGTGTGAAGGAACAGCCTGTGGAGACAGAGAAAAAAGACACAGAAATAGAACCAACTTTGAATTCTGGATGCATCCTAGGGTGATGGAGAGCTTGGAAGTAACATGATGGAAGCAACAGCATTACCAATAACATGTTACTTCGGGTGGCAACAAGGGGATAATAGTGCCATTTTTGTGGATTGTTATTTTAATGTTATTTTCTGCATGTAAGGAGTAACAATTCTTTGTGGCCATACTGGAGTACTGTAGTTTTAGTCATTTCTGTATTCAAATTATCTTTTTTGGTGAACTGGTGATGGTGTAGCTAAAAAAAATGTCAACAATATAGTACTCTAGTGATAACAAGTGGCAACTATTTTAGATAACTTTAAAAGAGATGTTCCAAACTCTGGGATGCAGGCTATTCTACTGACATAACTGATGTGGGAGTGCTAGATTTTCAGAGTAATAGCTGTGAGCACTGCCTTTTACTGACCAGTACATTTGGTAATAAACAGAAATGTTCTTCAATGCAGAAGCCTTCTGTTACCTCCTTCCAAAGGAAACTCAGGCCAGTGCTGTACCCCTGAAACCCCTCATGATTCATAGAACCCTAACAATAATTTCATTGTAATTGCTGTAATCAGAAGATGATGCTATTGGTTTACCAGCCGTAAACATGCTGACATCATTTCACAACAACAGCTGTTGCTGGGCACAGTGCAATTTGGTAATCAAACATCTAGAAAATTGGCAGTGTTAAGAGAAATGAAAGAAGGTTAACTGGAATCCCAGAAGTTGTTCCAATATGAAAATCAAACAGGCCTGTTTTATCTATCTAGTTATTCTGACAGTCACATAAAGAATGGGTAAGTACCCAATGAAATCCAGATAACAGTTTAAGTACCTGCTTTCTAATACATCTTTCTTCAGTTTGATGACCTTAGATGTGCTGGTCAACAACTTCTATTCTCCCAGCTCAGCACAGCATTGCTCCAGCCTCTGAATTTCATTGCCTCAAGTCATCAGTCATCTCCCAGCATCAGCATCAGATGCTGTCTTGCAGTTTCTAAAATGCAATTTCCATTACTATTGGGCATCGAATTTTGAAAGATACGATATAGTGGCCATTCAGCTCCTATTATCCTCTTACAGCAGTGTCATGTGAATGAGTGAAGAAGGAAAGAAGTGTGGAGCAACTGCTAAATGCCGTGCGGCTGACAATTCTGCCTTTTGGTAGTAGTCAGCAGCAACGATGGGAAAGGGTGCAATGGCAGAATGGACATCAGCCTCCAGATCATGTGGTTCCCATCAGTGGCTTGAGTATGCTAGGACTGTGTGTTGCCCCAACTGGAGAACACTAAGAATGGCGGGAGAAAAAAAAATGTAGGAGAATGAATTTAAGGTCAATAAATAGGTAGCAGAATTGGCAGAGGTTCCAATTGGGTTTTACTGGTGTTTGTTGTTGCTTCTGTGTCTACTAATTCTGTGTTGTTCTGTTTTTAGGGCACTGGTTGTAGCAACTTCTTGGATCTGTATTAGGCTCTTCCAAAGGTTTCCCCCCCCGCAACCAGGGCATGGTTTGCTGAAGTGGTCCTGTGGTCTGCAGGCCTAATTTTCTCCTTTGAATTTCCAAAATTTTCATAGCAGTACAATTCTTTCCCCTCAAAAACAAAAAACAAAACAAAACAAAAAGACAGAAAAAGGAAGAGAAGGATATATTTTTGTTACACTATGTTTCAGAATGATAACGAAGCCCACTTAAGGGTGGGAATAAAACGATGCTGTTGGTACTGTGGAAAACTCTTTGAGAACTACAGCAGCAATACCAGAACTTCTAGCAACCTTTGAACACATATGCCTTATCTGAAGCACCCCACTTGGTAGTTTGTATAGCCAAATCTTGCCTGTGGACCTCTACTAGCTATACATGTCTGAGAGTAAGCTTTGGCATGTCACTGCTAACCTGTATTTAAGGTGTAATGCAACCAAGATTGCATGCAGCAGGATTCCTTTCCCTTCCGTTATGTTTAGACAGATTTGCAGAGATGTTGGCAGTGGTTCTCAACCAGTGGGTCCCCAGATGTTGTTGGACTACAGTTCCCAGGAGCCCTCTGAGGTCTCACCTTGACAGCCAGGTTGTCTCCCAGGATTGTAGGATTGAACTCACAGCCTCACTAATGACAGGGAGGACCACCTGGCTATCAAGGTGAGACCTCAGAGGGCTCCTGGGGCCCATTTACACTGCAAAATAAGTCCATGAAGAATTTGCTAAGATTCCTAATAGTTCACACACATTGCGCTACAATATCACCTCACTCAGAAGGGGGGGGGCTAAAACATTCAAAAGTAGCATAATAAGGGCTTTTGCCACTTTTCCTGACTTTTTTTTTGAAAAAAAGTGCGACTTAGCACACTATTGATTGTGTGAACTAACATTTTGGAAAAGTCTGTGCCAGCAATCTTCCCAAAAAAAACAACGGCAGAGCTGAGCCATGATTGGTTGGAACTGACCAAGGAGGGGGTGGACTTGTAAGAGATGGAGGAGGCTCAAATGAAAAGATCCAGCCCCTGTTGTTTCCAGCCACGGAAAAGATCCAGCCAGTGCTACCCTCATCCCAATCGCCCAACTGTCTGCCTCCTGGCTTGCTTGGCTGCTGTGGCAGAAGAATCCCCAGTTAGCCTCTGTGTGTGTGTGTGTGTGAGAGAGAGAGAGAGAGAGAGAGGGAGGGAGGGAGAGTGGGTGAGGGGAAGGGGGGGCTTGACCAGGGGGATAGCTCCTCCATGGCTGAAAGGCTGCCTCCTTCCTCCCACCCTTCTCGCTTTGGGAAGAACAGAGAGCACTTCCTGCTAAGGCATGAAAACTAGCAGGTATTCCTCAGAGGAGGGAAAGATCCCAGCAGTTTCTCTCTCTCTCTCTCTCTCTCCCTCCCTCCCTCCCTCTCATCTTCCCAGCATCTTCCCCCAGATGTGCTTGGGAGGTCACACACCCCACCTTTGCCTGTGTGAACCAGAAAGTGAAAAACTAAACAGACCAACCGATTTCCCAATAAATCATGTAAACTAGCCAGCACTGGTCCGAAAAAGCACTAAAGCGCAAACTATCGCAATAAAAACTGCCATGTAACTGAGCCCCTGGAAACTGTAGTCCAACAACATCTGGGGACCCACAGGTTGAGAACCACTGTGCTACAGATTCTGTAGTATAGTTAGGTGGAAAGTTGTTCCACTTACTGAAAAAATACATGAAAACAAGGATCATCTGTACAAATTGTTCTAGTATGAAGAATTAAACTCCTGTGGTTCCCCAGATTGGGCCACACTGCTATAATGCTTTCAATCCTGCTTTGTTTTCCTTCTTGTGAATAATCACTTAATGACATGTCAGCGTTCTGGAAATCAATGCTAATATTATAATCATGTAATTTACAGCTCAGTTGCAAGAGCTGATTGCAGCCTTTCCGCACATGAAAATAATTTTCAGATTGCTGGGGAAAAGGAACAACTTTCTGCTACAGGAAACTTAAAGAGAAAAGCTAAAGGATTTCAAAGGAAAATACTGGGTAAAAGAAAAAGAAGGTGAGGCTAATTTTTGAAATAGTGACCTAGGTGGAACAGAGAAGATAACCATGACAGCAGAGTTTGTACCAGAACATTAGGACTGGATCGCTAAAAAGGCACCAATGTGATCAAATTCAGAATAAAGTTTATCAGGCTATGAACTTGAAACTAAATCTGTTGAGGCATCATTCTACCCAGGTTCAGTTCCTTTCAGTCCCATTGCTTTCAGCGAGAAAGATTTAAGCATGTGGATAATTTTTCTGTTGAAAAGAAGGGGACTTAAAATGCTTAACTCATGCTACATTGAGAGTGGTGTACGTTCATATCTGTGTGAGGTGAGAGAACAGTCGTTCATCCTCTTGTGACCCATATCACAAAGGGTGTAGTAGCAGAAGGTATGTTTCTTCATTGTTTTGTTTTTGTTATTTTTTAAAAAATAAAACAATCAATCCCCCCTTGCTTTTTAATAATTCATATGCCATTAGAATGATCCATGTTCCTATATTATATAGAATATTTGGCTCTGCAGCTTTCATGTAATTAAAAAGTTAATTTGTAGTTTTGTCAGGAAATAATTATTAACAAGGGTTATTGTGATACTTCAAGTAATTTGTGATTCTTATATAATAAAGGGACTGGATTATGGTAATGATACATGGTTAATTATTGCTAGACTTCTGCTTTTGATTAATGCTGTTCCAATTAAGGTGTTGATGCCTTGGTGCTAAACACCTGGGCAGATTGCCTAATTAGCTGCGAGAAACATGTACAGCATTTTCAGGTAATTATTTTAATTTTTAACAGTTGTTCTGTATCAAATCTGGAGTTTTCCTTCTGCCAGTTTGGTACAAAATGTGAGAAGCAGCAGTCTCAGAGGAACTCAACTATGTCCAGATATGTACATAATGGTAATTATGGTAGCAGGTACCAGGGTCTTCATTAATTTTTTAATGCCAAATGTTCTAGATCTATTTGATCTAAAACAGAAATATACATCCAGAACAGAAGATGGCCACAAATGTCTTTATAGAAGTTCTCTAAAAAACAAACAAACAAACCAGGGACCAAAGCAACTTTTTCTGAAAAAGATGAATAGTCTGATTTTAAGTATGACTACCTGGAAGTAAATCGTGTAATTAAATGGAGCTTGTACAACAGTCCAGGATCAAATCTGTCAAGCTACAAACAACAAACAAGCAGGGGCATTCCAAAAGGCAAAGTCAAATACTGTACAGTTCAAATTCAAATGGTCACATCAGACACAATAAGGTTTCTGAATACCTTCTCATAACTGAGCACTTTGCTTAGGCACCTCCTACCAAGCCTGTGCTGAGTGGAATCAGCATCATTTCTGCAGGCTGGGAAGGGGTCCAGTCTCTACTTTGGACACAAGCTGAACTCCCTCTCTCCAGGAATAGAACCTGAAATGTCCCTGAAGGTTGTGGGTCTTGCAGGGGTAGCCAGTTCCTCACCAGTTTCTGGTTCTGAGGGCTCAAAGAAGTCTTCAGGCAGAGCCATGACATTTCCCAACAAGTCTATTGCCAATGTAGCCATGGATGAGGAATGCTGGGAGTTGCTGTCCAACAACATTGGGGGGGGGAGGCAGCACTATTCCCACGCCTGAGGTAGGGTGTTGATGTTTGGAAACTTCCCCACATGTGGGTCAGAAGGTATCTCTAAGATCAAGTCTCGTGGTACATGCTCTGGTAACCTCCTGCCTTGATTTCTGTAATGCATTCTACATGGGGCTACCCTCGTGCTTAGTTCAGAAGCTTCAAGTAGTTCAGAATATGGCAGCCAGACTAGTCTCAGTTACATCTAGAAGAGACCATGTAACATTCATCTTAAGATCACTTCACTGGCTTCCCATCAGTTTCTGGGCCCTGTACAAGGTGTTGGTTATTACTTTTAAAGCCCTAAATGGCTTGGATCCAACCTATCTTTGGGACCGCCTTGTTCCATATAATCCTCCCCATACACTCATGTCCTCTGGGAGGAATTTGCTACAACCTTTAAAAACTAGGCTTTCTACGACCTCCAAGAGGACCTTTTCGGCTATTGCTCCCAGACTATGGAATGGCCTGCCGGATGCGATCGGTCACATTACCACCATAAATAGCTTTTAAAAAGCTCTTAAAGTGGATCTCTTCTAGCAGTCCTTTCCTGAATAGATACCCGCCCATCAGAAAAGAAAATCTAATTTGTCGCAACTTTGCCATAGCCACTGTTTACTGTTTAATTTTAGAATTTTAAGTGTTTTAATTTCTGAATTACCTAATAGTATATTAAGGGGGTGGGTGGGATGGAAGGTTTTGGATGTATATTTTAAATGTTGTAAGCTGCCGTGATTGCATTTTGTAGAGGAGCGGGATATAAATAAATTATTATTACTACTACCATTATTATTATTATTATTATTATTATTATTCTCTCTGGCTTTTCTTCGCAAATGAAGATTCAGGAAGATTCAGGATTCTTTGCAAACGAAGATTATTAACATGGCACAGGAGGAATATGTGTCAGGAGAGGAGTTGCATCTCATCACCAGGAGGACACAAATATTGTTCAGATTCTACTTGCTAACTGGGGAAAGTATCATGTTTTGGCTTGATAGAGGGGACATGCAATACCTCTGAAGTAGAACCACCTGCCCCCAAAATGAGTCCTGTATCTGTAAATCAGGAGAGGGGCTATCAGGCAAGTGGATGTTGGAGTCCTTGTTAGCATTATGGCTGAATCGGCTACCTAGTGGCATCAAAGGGTTCATTATGTGTATTAGTGACTTTGGGAGTATCTACATGGTACAAATAATGCAGTTTGACACCACTTTAACTGCCATGGCTCCATCCCAGAATCCTGGGATTTGTAGCTTTGTGAGGGACCAGCACTCTTTGGCAGAGAAGGCTAAAGACCTTGTAAAACTACAAATTGCAGGATTCCATAGGCTGGAGCTACAGCACTTAAAGTGGTGTCAAACTGCCTTATTTCTACAGTGTAGATGCACCCCTTTGTTGAATACTTTTCGCATTTGCTTTGACGTTCGATGCCAGGAAAAGATATGAAGGCTGAGAATGGCCAGCGGAGTGAATTTTTTTCTGTTGGTAACCTGATTGCATAATTCTCGTTGCTGTTGGGGAGGGGAGATGGGTGATCATAGAATCATAGAGTTGGAAGAGACCACAAGGGCCATCTAGTCCAACCCACTGCCATGCAGGAAAACACAATCAAATCATTCCCGACAGATGGCCATCCAGCCTCTGTTTAAAAACTTCCAAAGAAGGAGACTCCACCACACTCCCAGACAGCAGCACATTCCACTGCCAAACAGCTCTTACTGTTGTCAGGAAGTTCTTCCTAATGTTTAGGTGGAATCTCTTTTCCTGTAGTTTGAACCCATGCTCTGTGGCTTAGTCTCTGGAGCAGCACAAAACAAGCTTGCCCCATCCTCAGTATGACATCCCTTCAAATATTTAAACATGGCTATCGTGTCACCTCTCAACCTTCTCTTCTCCAGACTAAATATGCCCAGCTCCCTAAGCCACTCCTCATAGGGCATGGCTTCCAGAACTCCCTCCAGCCTGGTCGCTCTCCTCTGGACACATTCTAGCTTCTAAATATCTTTCTTGAATTGTGGTGCCTAGAACTGGACACAGTATTCCAGGTGAGGTCTGGCCAAAGCAGAATAGAGTGGCACTATTACTTCCCTTGATCTAGACACTATACTCCTATAATGCAGCCTAAAATCACATTGGCTTTTTTTAGCTGCTGCATCACACTGCTGACTCATGTTCAGCTTGTGATCCATGAAGACTCCTAGATCCCTTTTGCATGTACTACCATCAAACCAGGTGTCACCCATCCTATATCTGTCCATTTCATTTTTACTGCCCAAGTGTAGTATCCTACATTTCTCCCTGTTGAAATTCATTTTGTTAGTTTTGGTCCAGCTTTCTAATCTGTTCAGGTCATTTTGGATTCTGATCCTGTCCTCTGGGGTATTAGCTACCCCTCCTAATTTGGTGTCATCTGCAAACATGATAAGCATACCCTCTATTCCCTCATCCAAGTCATTGATAAAGATGTTAAATACCACTGGGCCCAGGACAGAACCCTGTGGCACCCCATTAGTCACTTCTCTAAGGATGAAGAGGAGCCATTGGTGACTATCCTTTGGGTTCAGTCAGTCAACCAATTACAAATCCACCTAACATTGTTTAGCCCACAGGTTACTTTTTTTGCAAGAATATCATGGGAGACCTTGCCAAAAGCCTTACTGAAATCAAGGTACACTACATCTACTGCGTCCCCTTCATCTATCAAGTTTGTAACTCTATCAATAAAAGAGATAAGATTAGTCTAGCATGACTTGTTTTTGAGAAATCCATGTTGACTTTTAGTGATCGTGGCATTCCCTTCTATGTGCTTACAGACTGTGAAGTCAAAGGCTTTCACAGCCGGCATCCATAGATTTTCCTTGGTTTTTTTCCGGGCTGTGAGGCCATGTTCTGGGATAATTTCTTTCTGACGTTTCGCCTGCATCTGTGGCTGGCATCTTCAGAGAATGGTTGGGTAGGTGTGTGTGTAGAGTTCTTCTGTCCCACCTTTTAAAGATAGGGACAACAATTGCCCTCTTCCAGTCTGCTGGGACCTCTCCTGTTCTCCAGGAATTCTCAAAGATTATTGACAGTGGTTCTGAGATTACTTCTGCCAGTTCTTTTAATACCCTTGGATGAAGTTCATCTGGCCCTGGAGACGTGAACGCATTTATACTGGCCAGGTATTCCTGAACTGCCTCTTTACCAATTCTGTGCTGTCTTTCTCCTGCTGCATCATCTACTCCATTTTCCCCAAGTTGAGCACTGTTCCCCCTCCGGGAGAAGACTGAAGCAAAGGAGGTGTTAAGTAGTTCTGCCTTTTTTCTGTCCCCTGTTAGCCTTTTGCCATCTTCTCCCCACAGCGGCCCTACCATTTCCTTGTTCTTCCTTTTGCTACGGACATAACAAAAACAACAATAACCCTTTTTATTCTTTTTTACCTCTCTAGCAAGCCTGAGCTCCACCTGTGCTTTAACTTTTCTGACTTTCCCCTACATGAGCTGGCTATTTGTTTGAATTCTTCTTTGGTGATTTCTCCCTTTTCCCACTTCTTGTACATGTCCTTTTTGAGTTTTAGCTCAGTTGAGAGTTCTTTCGACATCAATCCTGGTTTCTTTAGACACCTCCCCTTTTCCCTCCTCATTGGAACTGTTTTAAGTTGCGCCTTCAGTATCTCATTTTAAAGAAACTCCTATCCTTCATGAACTCCCTTCTCTTTTAGTATTCCTGACCATGGGATCACTCTTGTAATTCCCTAAGTTTTCTGAAATCATCTTTCTTAAAGTCTACAATGCATGTCTGACTATGCTTCGCTTCCCCTTTCCTCTGTATAACAAACTCCAGGAGAACATGATCACTCCCCCTAAGGATCCTGCCACTTCCACCCCATTAACCAGGTCATCCCCATTGGTTAGGATCAGATCTAAAATAGCTGATCTCCTTGTTGCCTCTTCCACCTTCTGGACATTGAAATTGTCTGCAAGGCAAGTGAGGAATTTGTTGGACCTGAAATTCTTGGCAGACTTGGACTTCCAACAAATATCAGGATAGTTGAAATCCCCCATTACTACTACACCTCTCCTTTCTGAATGTGTGATCATCTGTTCCAGGAAGGCATCATCCAAGTCCTCCATTTGGCTTGGAGGTCTGTAGCAGACTCCCACAATGACACCCCTGCTGTTTCTCTTTCCCTTAATTTTTACCCAGATGCTCTCAACCTAGCTCCCAGGATATAAATCATGGATATGTTCACAGGTGTACACATCCTTAACATATAATGCTACTCCACCACCCTTCCTGTTTGGTCTATTTTTTCTGAAATAGGTTATACCCCTCTATTTGTACATTCCAATCATGAGACTCATCCCACCAGGTTTCAATGATGCCTATTATATCATATTTGTTTTGCGGTGCTAAGAGTTCAAGTTCATCCTGTTTGTTTCCCATACTCTGTGCATTTGTATAGAGACATCTAAGACCAGGGTCATTTCCCCTATCTGCCTTTTAAAGGGTTTATTCCTCCCATTGTTGGGGTTTTGTGCTATTTGCCTTGTTCTCTGTATAACATTTAGGCTATTATCTCTAGCACTCAAACTCCTGCCTTCAAGAGTACTGTCTCCCTCCCCCATATAACTCAGTTTAAAGCCCTCCTGATAAGCTATTTCAGACTCTTAGCAAAAACATTCCTGCCAACTGCTGTGAGGTGCAACCCATCCCTTGCCATAAGTCCACCTCCATGAAACTGCACACCATGGTCCAGGAAGCCAAATTGTTCCTGGCAGCACCATCTGCGTAGCCAGTCATTCACCTCCACCATTCTTTTCTCCCTTCCTGGACCATGTCCTTCCACTGGGAGGACAGGCGAAATGACTATCTGTACATCCAGGTTCTTCAGCTTCTTACCTAAAAGCTCATAATCCCTTGTGATCTTCTGGAGGCTATGCCTTGCAGTATCATTGGTTCACATGTGGACCAAAAGGAGGGATAATGGTCAGAAGGCTTGATGAGGCTTGTCAGCCTCTCTGTTACATCTTGCATTTTTGCCCAAGGGAGATAGCATACCTCCCCAGATATTTTGTCAGGCCTGCAGACTACTGTTTCTGTTCCTTGCAGCAGGGAATCCCCTACCACCAACACCCTCTGTCATGACTCTGGCTATTAGCTATATAGTTAGGTATTGTCTGCTATTGTATTAGTTAGATATTGTTAGGCTTGCTTGTTAGCCAGAGTCTGGACATGAGTGGAGTGCATTGTGGGAAAGGTTGGTTGGGGCTGGAATGTGATGGGTACTATTTGCGGACAGCTCAAGGATGTTTAGAGGCTGGGAAAGGAATTAGGGAATTGAAGCTTGGAACATACAGACTCCAATTACCCAGGTGGATGGGGGAGAAACCTAAGTTAGATACTAGTGCTGTGCTTTTGGTGCGCTTGCCTCAGATCAGTCAATAACGTGATGCAGTTCACTTTGATTCCTTGCAATAAAGCATTTGAACCAATGTCTGTTGTTCAAGTGATTGAAGTTTGACTGGGTTCATCACACCTTCTTCTTTGATCTTGGCAGAGGCCACTTCATGTGCTGGATCTACCAAAGTTTCCTGTATGTTCCCTAAGGCCTGGCACTGTTGCTCTTCCTCTTCTCCTCTGGAAAGAGAGAGAGCTTCAAATCAATTATGTAGCTTCAGTCTGGCTGAATGAGCCGTGGCTCTTCTGCTTCTCTGTGTCACATTCCTCCAAGTGTTCACTTCCTGTGTATGGGAGATGGCCTCCACCACAGCCACCTCCCCAGTATGTTCCACATCCAGGATAGTCTTCTCCACTCTGTCCAAGAAAACCTCTCACTCCCTAATATTCAGAAGAGTAGATACCCTGTCCTCAAGATGCTTGACCTTCTCTTCCAGCAGGGCCACCAACTTGCACTTGATGCAGATATAGCTCCCCACATCCTCTGGCAAGAAGACAAACATTCCACAGGTACTGCAGCTGACTGCAGCAGCCAGCAGCTCCCTCATTGCCCATATCCAATCTTCTTGCACACTTTGGTTTTCTTTGTTTGTTTTTGCACTATAAAACCCTTGGGAGCACACCTTTTATTTACCTCAGCCTAGAGACAGGACTGCACCCCAACTCAGGTGCGCTATATGTCCAGTGACAGGGATTTGATTTGATTGCTGGTGAAAAGGATAAATCTGGGTAGAGTTTGTATTGGGGCTCAGTTCTACCATTGGCTGTGAGGGGTGTTGAGCCCCATTAGTGAAAGGGCTGGGGCACTTCTTTGCTGTGTGCCATCTGCTGCATCGTTTACCATCAATAAAGCTTATGATATAGCAGCAAAGGGTATCAGGGTCTGGCACCAAAAGAACCCCTTGGAAAGGCCAGGAACTACACCTGGTTCTGGAGCAAGACAGGAGGACCTCCAGACCCTGGGCCTAATCCAGCTCACAGAATTACCTTATTTGTTCTGCATAGGGGAAGTCCCTCCCTACTCAGGCTGCCTCCCTAAGCCAGGTCCCCTGCAGAGAGGTTCCGTTATGTGAGGCTGGCCTTCTGAATTGGAGGCCATCTCTTGACAACATCTGGCCTTCAGAGAATTCATCTGCCTCTCCCCCTAAGCTACAGATGATGCTTAAGTAAACTGAACATCTAGAATGTCTCCAGTTATCTTATATCTTGCAAGGCATGGTCATGCATCACAATCACTTGAGGCAAAAAACTAAATAAAAAAGTCATATTGATACTTTAAAAAAAAAAGAAATTGAACTTGGAAACAGCTGAGCCAAGTTGATGTTGTTTATTTCCACCTTTGTCAGTGCATCCTCCAGTTAGCATCCCTTGTGTTATCAATGAAGAAGCAGGCTTTGATATAAATTGCTTATATAAATAGAGGTTATTGTGTGTTATCTGAGCTGTTTAGTGAATGAAAACATTAGTGGCAGACCCTAATGGGAAAGTTACTTTTTGGACTACAACCCCCAAACCCCGTAGCCAGCATTACTACTGGCAATGATGCCCAGAGATTCTGGAAGTTAAGAGTCCAAAGGAAAGTTACATCTTCAAGTTCTGGTTTATGGTATTAGCAAAGCATCAGAGCTGAAACTGTTGTTCAGATAGTACCATCAGTGCCCTGAGCAGAGACATAGCTCCCTAGTTATAGAGTAACAGATGCACATCCATCCAACCCACGACTGACACCTACTCAAGGCAATGCATCTCTCGGTTGCAAACAAGCTGCAGAACTAACTGGCAGTTCTCCAACCATGAAATGATTGTTTGGTGAACAAAAGAAACAAGTGTTTCTTAATTCTGAAAAGAAACAGCAAACAAGTATCCTGTTGTTTCTCTTGGAAAAATGGTGCAGGAAAAAAAAGAAGCAGATGTATATCAAATCTCTGCTTGATTGAAGGCACATAAGCTGGCGGGAACTAATGGCACATGTGGACCTTAAACAAGACAATCCTTAATTGTTGTCTTTTCTTTCTATAATCCATGGAGTGATTTGGGAACATCTGTAAAGTTACAGCATGTAGAGAACCACAGGGGAGTACTATACAATTAGATGCTGATTTGCATAAAAGTCAGCATTTATTACAAAGCATCCTTTCTTTCTATTCCTCTCTCTCTTGAATAATTGAAATTACAAAGTGTTGACATTAGGTTTACATTGGTTAAATACAGTATATTTAACTAAAAGCAGCTGAGATAACTGCGGGAGCAAATTTTCCAAACTGATCCAGCAGTATAATCTTGAAAGGTTAAAAAAAAAAAAAAAGACTTGAAAACATTTTAAGAGTCTCTTATACTAGTAGAAGACAGAATTACCAGGCATTATTGGGCTAATATTTATTATTTATTAGTCACATTTATAACCTTCCTTTTCTCTAATGTACTGAAGTTGGCATTTATGGCCATCTTCCTTCTACCATCGCCTTCATCCTCACAACAAACATGCAAGGTAGTTCAAGCTGAGAGATGAGGATCAGCCTGAGATCATGCAGTGATTTCATGACTCATGGGGACTTGACTTTCACCTACAACAGTTTTAGCAGAACTTTGTAGATGTAACAGTAGCTTACTATCTGTCTATTAGTCCACTGTAGTTCTCTGCAAACTGTAACTTTATAGGATCTCTTCTCTAAGGAGTTCTATCTTGCTTAGATCCCAGAAGCTGGAAGGTCCTGGAAGGTTCTCAATCTTGGAGTGCTGTGGAGTTATCATTGCAGCTGGACAGTCAATGTGTAAGAATGGCTGGATGAACTTTTGTCAGGACTCCCACCCTGGGCTCTGATTCTACGGAGTCAGCCAAAGTGACCAGACCAACAGATGCTGGAAGCCAAGCTAGGCTCTAGAATTGTGACTGGGCCTAAGCCAGGACCAAACATGTCAGATTGGAGGGATCTTGAGCTAGGAACTCTGAAATGGGACCCTGCCTCTGAAAATGGCCCTTTCTACACCATCACTATGCTGGATCATCAGTGAAGGCAATAAGCAGGAGTCTATTGTCTGATACAGGAAGCATATGAAGCTCCAACTTAGAGACCTTCCCTTTTAAGACCTTCCATCCATCAATGAATGGATGGAGCTTGAAAAGTGTTATCTGGTCCCAGAGACAAAACTTCAGTTCAGTTCTAGAGCAAGTTACTCTTTGAGGTTTCTGTTGTGTTCTAACTATGCTGGCCTGGCCACTTTGTGGGCATCTTTTCAGCACAGGAAAACTGTTATCAACCCTGTGAGATTAAAAGGTGGCTGTTGGGATTTTTTGTCTACTTTTTAGCTAACACACATTGGAAACTGCTTAATGCAGTGTAGATGTGTAAATTGCTATTGCTTAGAACAATTTGTAAGCCACTCTGATTGCCCTTGTGGCTGAAGAACGGGGTATAAATAACTAATAAACAAATAAAATAAAAAAATTTCTAGCTTGGATAACACGGTAGCATCAAAGACACAAATAAGTTACAAATGAGTAGCATGAAAGATACAAATGAGTCTCGTTCTTGATTGCTGTCTAGAATGCAACTGCTATAGGTATACAACACGAACACTCCTTTTGTTACCTCCTTTTATTCTTCCACTTTCCAGTGTTTTATGTTTTGGTTTGTTTGTCTAAACCATGCAGAACATTTTGTGCCACAAGTGGATTTTGATACATGCCTGCTGGCTACCTGTGTGGCTTGCCTGGCTAGGAGCAAGTTGGTGGTGATTGGATGATCCTTATCTTTGGCTGGAAATGAACCATCTCTTCATTTTATCCAGTTGCAGTTCTGTGATTCTATAAAGCTGTGACAGTTATACATCCTCTGAGGGCTTACAGTGGATCCTGAGAATGATTAATCCTCATGCTAGAGAAACACTAACAAACTGAAAGGTATCTTAAACCCGTTAGCTGCCACCTGTAACAAACGTTTTGTCCAGCCTGCTCTCATTATTATACATTTGAAACTAATTTTCAAAGAAATCTGAAAGAATTTCAAATTGAGCCCTGTGTCTACACACCCCTTGATCACTGCCTGGAATTAGTAAGGCACTTTGAAAGTCTCCCTTTATATTCATTATTGACCCTTAGTAAACAGGCTTCTTCACTACTTCACAAAGAGTACTAGAGGCCTGCAGTTGAAGAATTAATGAATTAGACCAAATCAATATGTAAAACTCCATCACCCTGCACACCACTTCTTGGCTCTCATTGCTCCCTTGTGACCTGAGGGTTGCCAGGGTATAATGCTGCAATGACAATAGAAGGCACAACTGTCAGGATTTTCCTTGTGTTCAACAACACAGTTATCCTGTCATGGTCTCGAGGGACAGGGAGTGTGTGGTCTTCCAGATGTTGTTGAACTATGGCTGCTATTGAAGCTGTGGTTCTTAGACAGCCTGGCAATTGGTGAGGGATGATGGAGGTTGCACTCCAGAAATACTTGGAGGACCATACACCCCTTGTCTCTCATCTAGAGCTAGAAAATAATACGCCTGTGTGGCTTTCTGGCACATAGACCTCTGTTCCTTAGATCTCTCCCTCTCTGTTCTCAGTCTCCTCCTCTCTACTCTTTACCCAGTTCTTTTCTTCAAATTACCTTTCCTCACGTGTTTGCACCTGAGAACATCAGGCTAGCTTAGACGATAACTGGAGTTTGAATTAGAATACTACTGGCAGGGGAAAAGGTTATTTGGAATCATGCACCACCTAAGTTCAGGTCCAATTTGCATGCAATGTGGATCACAGGTGAAGCATGAACCTATCTGCATGTTTGTGGGCTTCTCTGCAAAGACAATTTACCCCATCTGCCCCCCCTTGGAATCCTGCAGTCTTGATGACTCAGAGCTTTTGCCGCATGACAGCTCCCCCCCCCCCCGCAGTCCTCATGAACCCCGGGGCAAAGGCAGGGCTAAGGCAGGAGAAAGATGAAGTAGGGCCCATTAAAGTGTTTTTAAATAATACCTGGTGAAATCCATTCCAGCCAGCAAAAAACAGATCAGGCCCTGTGTGACCGCCTGTTCCAGTATGCTGGCCCATCACTGTGGTTGTCCTCTGCCTCACTCTTCCATAGCCAGGAAGGTGTCCCACAGCATGTGACCAAGGCTGGTCACATGTAGGGGGCCTTGCTCTCGCGCTGAAGGCCTGCTTCCTGACATCAGAGTGTGATGCAGGCAGTGGCTGCTACAGGGACAGGTCGGTGTGCCTGTCTGGACTCCATCCCATTTCATGGAGGTAATGGGGAGGAACAGGCCTGATTCACAGGCAGGATACACTGGCAGTGAGCCAGCATATTCTGGCCTGTGTAGATGAGCCCTGTGCCTATTGTTAACATTTGTGTCTAGTGTTTGTTGGAAAAGACTGAGACATTCTCTTTCCCCCACACTCTATTACTACAGAGCAATCTCTGTTGGACTTCTTGTGTATATAGATCTGTCCCCTCTTATCCTCTCTAGTTTATATGCTTTTGTCTGTTCCCACCATCTTTTTCTGCTCCCACCCTCTTTTTTTTGGGCAACCATCTTCTCCTTTTCAAGCTGGTGAGTCAGGATGACTCTTTCTTCTTCACCTAATTTAAGTTAAGTTTATTGAGTTATTTTACCTAAAGCTGTATGCCTCATTTTTTTGGATACATAGTTCAGGGCAAAGCATTGTATATGAGTCACACTTCTAAAGTGCACTCTGCTGGAGGGGAAGTTAAAAGAAATTTAACTTTTAGAGTTCCCAACACGAGGCAACTCTAATTCCCCCACAGTGTTCCTAACCAATGGCATGCTAAAGTTACTGCAAAATAATCCACCATTTTGGGTTAAGCCCATTAGAACATGAGCATGAGCGCTGAATGTGGGATGCTTCCACAAAGAAGTGCTATACCCAAGCTTAACATATAAATTGGGTTTGATTCAGTCTCATGGAAGGTATTTACACCCCACAGTGAAAGCAGTATGATCCTAGGTTAACTTCCATGAATTCATCCTATGGAATCCTGGGATTAGTAGTTCACTGGGGGACTGATAATTCTCTGCCTGAAAGCTCTAGTCCATTGTCATGAAATACATCAACAGAAGTTTAAATTCCTCACCAAGCTACAGATCCTAGGATTCAAAAGGACAGAGCCATGATGGTTAAAGTACTCTCACACTGTGACACTGGTATAGTGCAGATAGACACATCAAGATGTGCCATGGTCCTCCCCTGACCATTTGATTTACCATGGACATGCTTGGCTAGAGGCAAGCAAATGCTCAGAAAGTATTTTTTTTTTTAAATGGTCTCTCATTTCTCATATGAGGAAGTACATATGTTAAGACAATACATAAATATTAGTGGGATAATAAGGGCCACATGGAAAGGAAACTGAATGTGACAGCGGGTGGGGAATATTCACACTCTGCTATGTAGTGTCTGTTTACCACATGGCAGCTTACTCTGAAATCAGAAGGCAAATGTGGGCTGGAGACTGAAGAGGAAATGGTTAACCAGTTAAACGTAAAAGACTATAACGCACATTCTAAAAGGCAAGGGAGTTCTTTCTTTGATCAGTTTCTGATTATCTTTGGCCTGCCATTTTGAGTAGGCAGATGGGGGTGGGCCGCATGGTGAGTGATCTTTGCTCTGAAGTATTGCATGTCTTCCACCTCATATTCTGTAGTGGAGTGTCCTTGGATTGTTGCAAAGCTATCTTTTATGTTTTGCTGAGTGGACTTTTCTGCTGGCAGCCTGAAATGGACATAAAACAAAACAAAACCCAGTGGGGAAGGTCAGGGTGGGGGGAGTACTGTGGCTGAATTGTTTGCCATTTTTCTGTTGCTGTGATGAGTCTAAGGATCATCTTGGCTGAACACGAACACCTGACTGCTATGGTTATAACTATTTCCAGTGAGGTGGTAAGACCTCCATAGCATCCCTCTGTTTCGGGTGTTCAGGGTTCACTCTTGGTTAATTAAAGGGAGTTATCCAACCTGGTTCATCTATTCACAGGTTCTTCCTCCCCCTCCTGGTCTTGCTGCACAAATTTTCTTTGAGGTTCTTCTGTGATATTGTTGGGCCATCAAAGAATATACCGTTGTCCCCCTGTATCCACAAATTTGGTATCCACGGATTTAAGTATCCACAGCTTGAAAATATTCTTTAAAAAATAATAATCCAAAAAGCAAACCTTGATTTTGCCATCTTATATAAAGGACATCCCATTGCATATAACGGGACTTGAGTGTTCACTGATTTTGGTATCCACGGGGGTCCTGGAACCAAACCCCAGCGAATATAAAGGGACAACTGTAGTTGGATATGCTTTTGAAATGAATACCCACATGGAAAATCCTTAAGCAAGTGCTGGATTCTTACCAGCATCTATTAATGCTTCTAAAACCCATTTGTGTTTCTCTGGAGACAAAATGCTACATCTGAATTGGTTCTCTGGGTTAAACTACATGATACAATTAGCATGTTTCTAGAATATATGCTTTCTTAATTGGTGAAAGACGTTTGTCATAGCACACGATTTTCCTCACCAACGTATTTTATTGTGCTTTGTTTTGTAATTCACTGTGAGAAAATACACAGACTTAATTAGCATGTCTGATAGCTGAGATGTGTATCTTTGGGCTTGGTTACACGGTGAAAAAAAAACGTGAAGAATTCGCCAAGATTCCTAATTGTTTACATGCATTGCGGCACAAAGTCGCCTCTTTCAGAAGGAGGGGGGCACAAAAACCCATTAGTAACGCAATAAAGGATTTCGGGACTTTTCCCGACTTTTTTGAAAAGTAGCGCATTTTCGATAGTCTGAATAAGCATTACACTACGTGCTGTGTGAATTACCAGCAGTCTTTCGGGTGCATTCACAGCAGAGCTTTGCCATGATTGGTTGAACTCACCAGGGAGGGGTTTGGACAAGGAGGGGATCAAGGAAAGATCCATGTTGTTTCCAGCCACGAAAAAGACAGTGAGTGCTAGCCTTGTGTGTGTGTGTCTTTCCTTCTCTCCCTCCCGCCTTGCTACTTTCAGTCTCTGTGTGCATGAATGATCTAGTCTCCTCTCCTGCGATCGCATCCCTTCCCTTCTCCCTTGTGCTTAGCCACGAAAAAGACTGGAGTGCTAGCCTTGTGTGTGTGTGTGTCTTTCCTTCTCTCCCTCCCTCCTTGCTATCTTGTGCCCAGCTGCTATGATCTGAAGAATTAAGCAAGCCTTTTCCAGTCTCTCTTGTGTGTGTGTGTGAATGTTCATCTCAGGCATTCCTGTGGTAATCAGAGGATGTGCTTGGGAGGCCACGCTCCCTGTCTCAGTCTCTGTGTGAATATCAAAGCGGAACACAGCTGAAAACTAAACCGATAGATCAATTAAGCCATATACCATCTGAACGATGCACTACAGCTGCGAAACAGCGATAAAGTGCAAATTACCACAATAAAAACTGTCGTGTAACTGAAGCCTTTGAGAAAATCCCATTGTAGGAAGGGAAATGAGTTCACCAGAGGAAATACACATTATGCTTAGTTTGATCTCCAAAGATGCAAGTGATGGAAGTTCACTTCATTTCCACTACTGACCATATGTTTGCATGGGGTATAATTTAAATTGTAGCCAAGCATCAACTATTTCTCATGGCTAACTACAGTATATTCATCAGCCACAGCTGTGCAGGTTTTGGACATGGGCTGACAGGAGTGCTCTACAAAAATAGCCGGCTGTAGCTTAGTGGCAACCAATCCATAATCTTGCAAGCCACCATATACACACACATAAATGCACACCATGAGGTGCTTGTTTCACATGGACGCAAAGTCACTGTGTTCAGTGAGATTTACTTTCACATAAAGGTGTACAGGATTACAGCCTTAAAGCAGTATATGGCTTTGCATGAATGTAATACAAGACCTATAAAGCCTCAGATCTGGTTTGTGCTCTCCTGTGATGTAGACAAACCAGCAGAAGACAAAGGTGAACACATCTATTATGTTCTGTGAAAGAATACCACTATCCAGTTTATTTTTATTAGGGAGATTATCAGAAGCAGCTAATGTGGCCCCTTTTCCCCAGCAATTCACCAGGAGTTCGGGAATTTATCGTGGAGTACATGACCTCTGACTTTCCAAACTTCAGGTGGGATTCCATCAATCCCAGCTGCCTTGCCATTTTTCATCTGCTGTATGGCCTTAAGGGTCTCTTCCAAAGTGGGAGCTATGTCCAACTCATTTTTTATTGGTTTTTGTATCATATGTTGGATAGCTGAGCCTTGGACTACTCGGTTGGCACTAAAGAGGCTTTGAAAATGTTCAAACCATCGATTCAGGATGAAGGCTTTATCAGTAATTAATGTTTGACATCACCATTTTAAATATAAGATGTCACTATCTGTGGTCACTTGAAATCACAGATCTGGAGTCCATGGATCAGGAAGGCCCACTATATGTGTGTGTGTGTGTGTGTGTGTGTGTGTGAGAGAGAGAGAGAGAGAGAGAGAGAGAGAGAGAGAGATCTCCAAAACTATTCACTTGGAATTCACACCTGTTAATGTATATGTGTGTGTGGCTAAAGTACAAAGTTCTAAGTTACAGGACTATAGTTTAAAAGTGCATACATATAGATAGCAAAGATTTTTCTGATACAGCTACTGTTTTCTAATACAGTAGTTGCAATAACTAAAAGGTTAGTTTTAGAAGATACCATTCCAGACTCTGCTTTAGCTACACCCACCAATAGATGTCAGGCAGGCTGTGACTGGGAGAAGTATCATGTTTGTAGTGGTGATCCATTTACAGACCTGAGTGTTGCAGAACATAATGGTTTTTTTAGATGTCAAGCAAGGTTGTTTGTTATTTATTGATATAATTATCCAGGAGATTTAAAATGCTTCAGTGGTGATATGGCAATATTGCCTCTTATAGATATTTATAACACAATCCAATGCATGTTTACTAAGTTTCTCTCAAGCATGGTTAGAGAACTGGTCATCCGCTAATGTCACTGGACTCCTGTTTCCATCAGACTTACTTGGTCTTTATAACATGGAAGTATTCATTGGACTGCAACTTTTATTTATTTTACCTGCAGTGTACCCTTTCAAAAACTGTTCTGTAGATTATACTTTAGGTTGTTTTAAATTATTATCCTTAAAACTGTTAGCTTAGACACTTTTAAAACTTAAAAGTTTGAAAACTGTGGTGTAGGGCATACACATTTTGAAAAAAACAGACAACCAGCTAAATAAATAGAATACACTATGAATCCTCCTCTTTTAGAATGTTTCTGTCAACTTGATAGCTCTCTCTCCCCATCTCTTTACAGAGCTAGCCCTTTTAATCTGTTTCTATAGACACCTACACAAGGCATGAAGAAATGCTGCAGCACGTTTTCAGTCTATAATGATTCACAAATGCCTGCTACTGATCCCTTAGCAAACATTGCAGAACCTCCAGTGAAAAAGATCTATAGAAAATGTCCTTTAAGTTCCAGAGCTATTGCTTGCCCACTGCCATCATTTTCCTTGATCTCTTTGCTTGGTGTGTGTCTTTATGTTCCTTGTGTGCATTTGTATGTTTGCTTGATCGCTTAAAGATTACCATGACAAAGAACAATATTAAGATGTTATTGTTAGAAGCCTTTATAATGACAGTTTAGAGAGAACTTATAGTGTTGCATAGTTATGTACATAGTCCATACCGTACACATAAGAAATGAATGTAAATATACTGAATGCAAATCCACATTAAGCTTCTCCTCTTGCGCACATTTAGAAATGCTATACTAGCAAGGCGCCTTTGGATTTTGGCTAAAGAGAAGTTGATTTTAAAAGTTTAGCACTTTCAGTCTCTCCCCTCACCCCCACCAATGCTAAAATATAAGCTTCCATTTAGTATGTGTCCACATGGGATTATTGCATTGCTAATTAGTGTTATTGATGAAAACTAGATTTGCTACAATGAATAGAACTTTGCAACTATTTTACAAAATGAAAGCACTTGTGACTATTAAAAGCTTTTAGGAAAGTTTGGAATAATAGATAATTTTAATACACTACTTGAAAGTTCATTCCCCGTTCATTTCAAACAACCATCATTTCTACTTGAGTTCAAGACGCATTATTTCATATCCCACATACAAGCACTTTAATGGGTACATCCATGAAGTTTCTTTTTCAATAGGCAAGTGTAATTTCCTTAAAGTGATTTTGTTTTGTTTTGCTGCATTTATAATATAGTGAAGGTTCTCCTGTCCCCACCCCCCATAAAACTGTTCCATTGAAAACAGAATAAATTCACTGTGTTCTTTTAAAAATCCCTTCTTTATCCTCTGAACTTGAGGCGAGGGGCTTGCTGTTACAAAGATATGACAGATTTTTTTTTTTAAAAAAAAAGCAGCAAGAATGGCAGTTTGACAGTGTCCTGTCATAGTTAAAACGGGTCCTTCATGTGACCCAGGCTTGGACGCTGATGCTCTGTACCCATTAACAGCTGAAACTGCATCTGCCATGTTTCGTGGTCCCGCCACTGCATGCTGTGCGACCAGCTGCTTCTGTTTATGCTAGACTCGTGGCTGCCTTCTGGCTCGGTTGCAGCATGCAAGAGCCAAATATTCCATCACTGGCTTTCTTCGTTTTTACCTCCCCAAAGAAAAGGCTATTTATATTGCTTCAGTGCAGTGAAATAAAGTTTAAGTTATAACTTAAACTGCTGGCCAGTTTCAACCTGGAGATGTTTCACTCCCAAAATCCAGTGAAGAAAAATGAATTAACAAAAGTGAAGCATGTGTGCATGCACATATTTGTATATCGACACGTAAATATAGATATAGATGACTAGCCAAGATATAGCTTCAGCACTGGTTAGCAGAAGCAGAAGATGAAATGTATAACTCATCTATCACTGTTTGGTCATTCACTTGTTTTCATATAGCAGTGTTTGATTTTTTGGACCTGAACTCCAGAATCCCCCAGCCAACATGGTCACATGCCCAAAGTGCTATTTGGTTGTTTGAAAGGGAATTACAAGAAAACAGGTAACTTATCCCTTCCAGGTTACAATTGTATTTGTTCTACAAAATCTGTTATCATGCTGAAATAACATGGATCTTATGGTAACAAACAAATGAATTCCATGTTATTTTAAACAAAGGCACTTTTGAGGCAAGTTTCTTGAAATCTGCTTATAGGTGTATTATGTACTTAGTTCTTTTTAATATAATTAATGCAACAGCAATTGTTTTCATGATCAAGCTACAACCTCTCTGTGTAAATAGAATTTATAATGAATGAATGACCCATGTGTGTCTTTAAAAGAGAAATGTCAGGGAGTGTGTAGGGAGGGAGAGGCAACCTACCCAGATAGTTTTCTGGGCAACCCCCTTTAAAACGAATTCATTTCAATAAAACTCCTGCTGAATGGTGCCCTGTCATATTGTATGGCTTTTGGTATTTCATTCAAACATCAGTTAAGAACAATTAATGGGTTAAGTAGTTTTGTAAGCCCTAAAATTATTTGTCCCATTATCTTCAGAATAGTGAGGCTTCTGCAATACTTTTTTTTAAAAGATAAAGGCTGGGGTGGAAACACTTAACACCTGTGCAGCTTGGCCAAAAACGTTGGTTTCATTGTTTGCCCCTGATAAAAGTTTAACTGTCACTAGTTTTCCGTATGATTGGACTGACTGATTACCAGATGTCTCTTTTTCTGTTTTGTTTTTAGGAAATGTCCCTTCTTTTAGACATCATGGCTCTGGATAATCAGTGTCGGACAAGAGGACTCAGAATCAATTTTCACCCTAGTGGAACCATTAAAACTGTTAATAAGACTAAAAGGATTCCTATAGCATATACTTCCAAAAACTTTTGTCTTAAATCAGTAAGGTATCCTATATTTTACTTCAATATTTACTTACATAAATGTGATAGTGGGCTGAAGGTGTCCAAACAACAATATTCTGACCTTTTAAAAAAACAAACAAACCAGGATCAAACCAACAAGCTTTGAATCATGAGAGATGGAGGAGGCAGCTGTTTCAAGGGCAAGGAGAAGGAATAAACAAAGACATAAAATTAAAGCATTTCCCCAAATGTGTGCAGCTGATGAGGTAACCTAGAGGGAGGTGAACCCATAGGAGCCAAAGAGGGAGAGAAGGAAAGACAAATATGGATAATCTTTGGGGAGCAGAATAGTTTTAGTTTCAGTGATCAACCATCAAGACAATGAGAACATCTGGAACCAGCCTTCTGTAACCTGTCGTATACCCACAATTATAGGAGTTTGAAGTCACTGCTGTGGGTCAATCCTATGGAATGCTGGGATTTGTAGTTTGGTGAGGTACTTGGAATTCTCTAACACACTCACTGTCCTATAGTATTAGAGCTTTTTGGCAGAGAATTCTAAGTACTTAATCAAAGTACAAATCCCAGGATTTCATAGGATCATAGAATCCTAGAGCTGGAAGAGACCACAAGTGCCATCTAGTCCAACCCCCTGCCTTGCAGGAATACCCAATCAAAGTATTCCTGACAGATGGCTACCCAGCCTCTGTTTAAAACCCCCAAAGAAGGAGACTCCACCACACTCCAAGGATGGAGCCATGGCAGTTAAAATGTCATCAAAGCTCTATAATTGTGTCGTGTAGATGCCCTCCAACAGGGCAGCTGGTGGTGCCAGCACTGTAGGGATGGCACATTCTTTGTACTTTTACTTCCTTTCCTCTCACAGCTGCTCCATGTTGAATAGGAGTTCTATCAGTGCAGAACTAGGGTCCAGCACCAGCAGAGCTATGTTCAACTCTGAGCAGCTGCAGGAAGAGTGGTGGGAAAATCCCAAATGATTGGCTGACCCTATGGCAGGAGCTCCACCTGCTGCCCCTGCCCTCCAGTGAGTTGGACTATAAATGCCATCATTCCAATATCAGCAAGGGCATTGATGAGAATTGTAGTCCATCCCATCTGAGAACCTATGCTTGGGGGAGATTTCTTAGGAACAAAGGGACACAGGAAAATGTCCGAATAGTTACCGTTTGAACAAAGAGAGTTATGTTTCCGTAGGAACTTTTCAAAGGTAGTGGTAAGGAACATATAAGGGAGGAAAGCGCTGTCTCCGTCCAGCTGCTAAGAAGAAAAACCACTGTTCATCTTCTCTCCACTGCAAGCTGTGCTCTCTGGCTCTGCAAGGTATCCTTTTAAAAATGTATTGATTGATATGTAATGTAAAAGTCTACCTTCAAATATTACGGCACTGACATGTTTTCATTTTTACAGTTAAGAATAATTGGAAACAAATTACTAAATTATCAACTGAAACAGGGAAAATGAACACAACATTTTTATTGACACCACTAAACAACAACAACAACCACGTAGTAGCAAGCTAGTTTTAAAGATTAAGCAGTGATGGCCCGTGGTTTCTAAGTCAGTGCATTGGTGAATCTACACTGGCTGTTAGTCTCAGCTTTAAAGGGCCTTTCTAAGGTGCTGAACGTATGTTGGGGATAGTGCTCGGCACCTTGGAAAACTCCTTTAAAGCGTGGACCAAAACCTGGAGCTGTGGTACTGGCCCAATGACATGGAAGCCCCCAGCTGAATTTAACAGAACCCATAATCAGGCTCATTCAGACAAAAACATATAGCAAAGGAGAGAAGAAAATGTTGCTGTTGCTGCTTATAGGCTAATAGAATAAGACTGTGATTAATGCAAAACCCCTCAACAAGTTGCATCATGGCACAGGGGGACAAAAAGTAATGAAGAAAATAAAAAAGTACCAAACCAAAATGACAAATTACTTTGTTGTTGTTTGATTATTCTTGTTGATGATGACTTTTGCTGTTACCTGCACTGAGCAGCTTTATAACTCCGAACTCTGTGTGCTTAAGGACATTTTACTTTCCCTCATCTTTTGACTCTAAGATGAAAGACTGTTATCTGTTTTATAGGTCACTGAAACATACAGAGTGTCACTCATTTTTCCTGGAGAAAATATAGACACCCAAGGCCCATGCCTTTGTTCGTGTGCCCTGCTGCCAGCACTGAATATTCTCTCTAGAGCATTCTTTTAGCAGCACACTTCTGGCTATAAATGTTACCAATGCCACAGTTCCCTCTGAGCTTTTGAACTGTAGACTAATGAGCTGCAGAACTTCACTTATGCTGAAGTCATTGTAGTTGGTCTTCTTGTTTACAACATACTGTGTTAGCAAGACAGCAAAGGGTCTGCAAGATCCACTCATTTGGAGTCTTGGCAAAGCCTCGCATGCTCTAGACTTCTGTATTAACATCTGACATGGCCTTGGTGCCTGATGTTAGCTCAGGGTGCCTTTCTGCTCAAAACATCTGGTCCCTTGACAAATTGTTACAGTTGCTGCTCCTTGCCACACTGTCAGTCCCAAGAAGATTGCAGAGCCCTATGGCACACATACTGCTAGGGATCTGTTCTCAAGTTGTTGCCATGAGCTGGCCGTATGATGACAATTAGAGGCCGTTAGTGTACAGATGAGACTTGCGAGTGGCAGGTGGCAAGGATGGGACTCAATTAACTAACATGCACAAAATTCTTTCCTAATGAGGCTGGGCCAGCCCAGATGAGCAAGGAAGCACGTGACCCTGACAGCAAGAGGAGATCTGAAATGGAGAGGGAGAAAAACTGATCAACAGGTATCACCAAGGACCCTTTCATTATAGTCTTCTGATTCTGCTTCAACTGCTATGGCTGCATCTTATGGAATCCTGGGCTTTGTAGTTTGATGAGATACAAGAGCCCCCTGGCTGAGAATTCTAAATACTTTCCCCTCAATGGCAAGTGCCAGTGGAATCCTAGCACTGTAACTGCACAGTGTGAAAGGTCCTAGGACAGTGAAAAGAAAGTTTTCTATCTCTTTCATGTCAGGAAGGAAGCAGAGCACAGAAAAAAAAATACTTTCTTGGACTACCAGTTCCCAGAACCTTCTAGGGTCTATGCAGCAGGAAGGCATTGGCAAAAAGGACACCCTCCATTGCACCTGAAGGTGGCAGGCTAGCAAAAGGAGTATAGGGCAGGCTATATGGCATACATAGGTCCCTCCTTCAGCACCTTGCTGCCACCTCTAGGCATTTGCTTAACCTTAGCACTAGGTAGGGGGCCTGCCAAAGATTCTGGCCTGGGGGCCCACTGCAGGATGTGGGGGCCATGGCTGAGAAGCTAGGGAAGGGAATAAAATTTTCCTAGCCACACAATATTACAATTTCTTTGTCTGAGAATTATTATGTTGTGGAAAGATTCCTGCATTCCATTGTGAATTTTGGTAAAAATGACTGAATATTGCAAGAAAAGCATTGGTCCCAGCTCAACATAGGGCTCACCTACATTGACAGGAAAATCCAGCTTACCTTCAAGTTACCCTGGCCTGCAGTGACCGTAGGCTTGTCCACACAATCACCCTACACACCAGGGCAAGTTTGGAACACTGACCACCCAGTTCTCCCTTCTGAACTCATCTCAGTCAGATAAATCACAGTATGTGTGGCCACTGGGCTGTAGCCACTCCAGTTTCACTCCTCTCCTCATGCATTCAAATGTACATATGTCCACATTGCCTCTGCCTCTTCCCCATGGCCTGGAGGGGCTTTGGATATCCTATTAAGTGGAGGTACATGCAGCTAACAATAAGGATATGCTGGTATGAACTTCTCCAAACAACTGCTGTGTATGCAAAATAAATGGTGATGAAGTAACTACTAAAAATGAAATTGGAACAGGCATTTCCTGTTTCAATTTCAGCTGACTGCCTGGCCCAGGGAGCCTCCTTCAAACCTCTTCTGCCCACCTGGTGAAACTCCTTCCCTGGGCCCCACACTGACATCCTTATGGAGCACAGTCCACACACACACTGGAATATCCAGATTTTCCACTAAAATCTGGAGTAAATCCCAAGTCTTTTTAGTCCAGATTAAAGCCCTGAGGTGATGAAAAGACCCAAATTCAATCTGTACATTGTTTGGATGGCTCGCTGTGAAAAAGAGGTGAGATAGTTTTATTTGGCCTGTGATGACAAGCCCTTTGTTGTACTTTAGGATGTACTCTTCTATACACACACACGTGGGAGTTATTCCCACTGAAGTCAATGGAAATTAATTCTGAGTCAACACATATCGTTTTCAGCTATAGAATCCATGGGCCTGATAATAGTCATGTCCTCTAGGCAAGTCCTATTGTTTTCAATGATGTTCAAGCATGGCTAATTTGTGATGGACTAGAGCTATCTCCTGAAATCCTGTAAATTAATATGCAGAAACCTTCTTCTCTTGCAGCAAGTGCCATGGTGAATAAGCAGAGCTTGGAAAAATTATTTTTCTAAGTGGTCAAGTTGGCTGGTATGTGAATGATTATGGAAGTTATCGTCTGAATAAATAACACTTCCAAGCTCCACACATACAGTAGTGCACATCTGCAGTGACCAGCTTGGAATACAGATCAAATGAATGAACTTCCTATGTGCCATTGAGAGAAGAAAACATGGGTAGTCTAAACTACTTATCTGATGCATGCTTCCAGCTGAACAATATGAACTGAAGTTATTATAGCATGGGAAATGAATGCAGAAACATGCCCTCTGTTGTCCAGAGGGACACGGATGTCAGTGGGTTTAAACACACTTAACTCTGTGTTGGATTGTGCCCAAGATGTTTTGCTTGGCTGGGTATTATGAAGCTCTCTGATCAGTGTCATCATAATATACCCCCCTATCTACCAGATGTTAATAGAGAGAAATAATGAGTTAAATTAAAAGTGAAAACACCTTGGCCTAAATCCAATTTGTAGCCGTAGCCAGAGTATGCCCATTGAATCAATTGCTGAACTGTAAGTCAATGCTTACATAAATCCTACTGATTCAATAAATCTACTCTAGATGGGACTAGCAATTGAATTTAGGCCCTTGTCAAGTTAGCTATTTTTCTTGTCTTCCCCATTGTGCTTAACATCTAGCCCAAGGGCAGTGTGTGAAAAACTCAGTCGCCAGTGTGCCTGTTTCTCTTAATAAAAATATTGTCCTAGTGTAAATTTTGAATTTGGATTACTAATGGGTTTAAAAAATGTAATTCATGCTGGAACAAGTTGTATGGAGCTTGATGGTCTCCGTTTTCTGTGTATACAGTATTTATAGAGACCTTGAAAATAATAATACATTTCAGTGAAGCCATTTTTAGGTGACTGTTACAGTTTCACCAGAAAATTTGCTTTAAACCCCTGCAACAAAATATGTGGTTTCCATTTTGTTTGATTTGTTTCCCTTCATACAAAGTCATAGCCTCCAACAGTTCACAGGTGAAAACCAGGGTATGTGGTGGCCAAGCAAGATCAGAGTGTAGCAAAATCAAGATAGCAAAAGGAAAGGCTGCTGCATTTTGCTTTTGCCTGAGTCTACTGGGAAGGGCAAGACTCCTCTCTTCTCCATTCCCTCCTGTTGTGTTAATTGAGTGAAAACTACTTTTGCACTTTGAACTTCATTTGCAGCACCTGAAGTAAGCTGAGAACAAAAAGGAAATGTAAGGGGGGGAGAGAGAAATGGACTTTTTAAAAGCAGCTGAAAAGTGGGATGACAAAGGATTAATCAGGACTGTCCTTGACACATCAGGACAATTGGAGGGTATGCCAAGTTGGAATGAAGGTGACAATTGCATTGCATGTTGGGTGGTGCCTGTAGGAGAGGGGCAAAGGATAGGAACAGCAATTAACACTCCCGCTGATTCACCCCTGTCAATGACTCAATTTGGCTATTACAGTTTGATAAACTAGGCTACCAGTGTTGAGACTGGTTGCACAAGGGGAGGAGAGAAGCGTGGCTTCAAGAGCCTAAAGCTGATCTTATCATTAGGAAAAGTGAGGTGGCTGCCTCAAGCAGCAGATAGGTTTCACTGAGAGGACAGCAAATGATTGCTTAGTTTGTTCTGCCAGGCAGCATAAAGGGAGCCTGCAACATTTCCTGCTTTAGGTACCAAAATTATTTGCCTTACTTTAGGTATTATGACTTTAGATCAGGGGGATGCTATTTTCTATTCTGCCTCAGGCAGCTACATTTCTTGGGCAGAACTTTGGGGCAGGATAGGACTAAATCTTTTAGGCAAAAACATTGGGGGAGATGACCACAGCCTCCCTTCAGAGTCTGAGCAGGAGCTTCATCCAAGTGCAGCCGGCTGGCTCACCACAAATGGCTGTAAGTGAAACACACATTACCATCTAAGGCAGAGGTACGCAAAGAGTGGCTCTTCAGATGTTATTGGACTGCAGCTCCAGCATTCCTCACCACTGATGCTGCTGCTGCTTGGGGATGTTGGGAGCTGCAGTCCAATGATATCAGGAGGGCTGCATGTTACCTATCCATGATCTAAAGAGGTATGTGAATAAGAGTGTTCAAGCAAGGACATTTTCACCTGCATTCGCTGTGTCAAAGAAGAAGAAGAAGAAGAAGAAGAAGAAGACTCTTGCATGTATTTCTGTGTGGTTTTCCTGCTCATGGCTGACAAAATGAAAGAACTTGGTTGTGTCAGATACCAAATGGAATTCCTTGTTTAGCCCTATATATCTGTATACTGTTAAATGATGAGCAGGGAAAGGATGTCATCTTGATTTTTTTGCTTGTGTCATGGAAATACTTAGGACTCAAGGAAGAGAATGCATTTTTAAAGACACACAGGGAGCATTCATTGTTCCCCCAACTTCACTAAGGGTCAGCACCTCTGTAGCAACTCTGTGTATACTGTATATTCAAGAGTGTTTTGTCAAACCACACTTCTTTCTGTTCACACCAGTGGGATGAAAAACATACCAATAAATGGTGGTTTTTGTTTTGCTGTGGGGGCTCTGGCAATCCCCTGCTCCAGTAAAACTGAGTATTGTATTTTTGTCTTTTCTTTATTTGTTTTAAACATGTCCCTTTAAAAATTGAGAATCAAGCTCAGAGGCACTCAATGTTTACTTCTCTCCACCTACCCCTCCCCATTAGTTACCATTGTTCCAAACACAACTTGGTATATTCCCAAAGTGTGTACAGTCCTCTGGCACAAAAGAGTTATTTTTAAAATGTGGTTGTTCAAAAATATCTCTGGAAAAGAGGTGACATTATGGAGGATGAGAAAAATCTATAATGCAGCTCAATGTTCCCTAACCTAGGGCCTCTAGAAGTTTTGTACTCTAGCTCCCATCAATCCCATGCAGAATGGTAAAGGATGATAGGAGCTGTAGTCCAAAGTATTCAGGGGATACCAAATTGGGGAGGACAATTTAGTCCATAATGCTACTAGCATTAACATTAATTAACATTAACATTAACATCAATACCAAGATGGATGAAAGCGTTCTTCGGTTTTGGATCGGCAGATTCCAAAATTTCCTGGATTTTCACGGGTCTATTGTGCAGTGCCGTGAACATTTATAAAATGTCCATCAGGACAGCAGAAGAGGGAAAATGTGGTGGATTACCCATTCACCTGAGCAGATTATAACATATTCAGAACTACAAAAGTCTCCAAATGTTTGGAAATCCCCTTAGAAAGTTTCGTGGAGCCACTTTTCGGCCTGTGATTGAGCTCTCAAATTACCTTTGTCTGAAACAGCATGGAGCTATTGTATTTAATTGCTAGGATCATGCTCAGTTTTGACAGCAGCAGTACCTGGTTTAGCAGGCCAGTTAACATAAAAATCAACCATTAAAACATGTTTTCAACAACAGTGCCTGGTAAGTTTTACCTTACAGAATCCCCAGCTAATTAGATGAGACAGTCAAAGTTAATTTGGTGGAAAACATTTCTCGGCTTAATGACATTTATGGGTAATTAGCCATGTTGTAAGAAAGGAATACACATTTACATTTACATTTCAGCTGATTTCCAGCGCTTAATAAGGAGAACCCACCTCTTTTCTCCACTGGAGGTTTTGTATTCTCTAAGGAATATAACTTCAGCACAGGCGGTACAGGTCTTGTTATTCTGGAAACCAACAATGGCTTGCATGAAACAAAGTACCTCACAGTAATGAGGCACAGACAGCAAAAATTAGGGGCAATAAACCCAGTAACTAACAATCTCTGTCTTTTCACCATTGTCTTGACCAGAACTTTGTGCAATTCCAAGGTAGCAAAAAAAGTAAAGTTTGGGTTCTTCATAGAAATGTTTCTTTTTGGTTTTGCTCTTCTTTTCCAATTATTCAGAATATCTTATTTCCACTACTGTAGTTTTTCTGTACTGGTTTCTTTACAGAACAGTACAGTGAGTGAGGCCTAAGCAAGGATTTGCCTCTTCTCTGAGAGTGCTGCTGCTGTTCCTCGAAGTGCTGGAAGTAGTCTTTAGCACATTGTAATGGCATGTGTGAGAGCCAGTGTGGTGTAGTGGTTTAAGCATTGGACTAAGAGCCTGGAGATGAAGGTTCAAATCCCTGCTCAGCTATCGAAACCCACTGGATGACCTTGAGCAAGTCACAATCTCTCAGCCTCAGAGGAAGGCAAAGGCAAGTCCCCCCTGAAATCTTGCCAAGAAAACCTCATGGTAGGTTCATTTTAGGGTTGCCACAAATGGGAAGTGACTCGAAGCCACACAACAACAACAGTGGAGTGTGTAATTTTTTTTAATGGGCAGAGGAAGGATCAAAAGGTACAAGGTGAGAATGGGGCCAGGAGTGGGGTGGGTACATGGGAAGGAGGGACACATAGCCCTTTTCCTTAGTAGTTCCCTGACTGAGAACATTTATACAGAATTGGCCTCAAACACTATCAGCCACTTCGCTTCCTGAGGCAAAGGACCAGAGGGCACTAGGCCTTCCACTTACAGAAGATGACTGGGCAGACAGTTGAAATTTCAAGTCTGAAGATGAACAGCTTAGTTTAGGGGGAAGAGGGCAGGCCATGAATCACACACAGCTCTATCCTTTTCCAACGTTTCACTATTGCTCCTACTTTCCCGTGCCCACTGACTCACTTTACCTAACAATAGGGCTGACCCTACCTTCAAAGAAGGCTGTGCCTTATTGGCCTTGGTGAAAATGAGACTAAACTTCTTTGTCATAACCAAGAAAGGCCTAATCTATACTACACAAATAATCCAGTTTGAAACTGAATTATTTGCCATGGCTCCTTCCTTCCCATGTAACCATGAGATTTGTAGTTTTACAAGGTCTTTAGCCTTCTCTGCCAAAGAGTGCTGGTGCCTCACCAAACTACAAACCCTATGGTTCCAGAGGAAGGAGCCATGGCAAATAATCTGGTTTCAAAATGGATTATTTGTGTAGTGTAGACACACTCCAAGTTTCTCTCTACATATGAAAAATGATAGATTAGACAGCTTTAAAAGGTCCAGATGAACAAAATGCTGTTCTCTATTTATTTTTGGTGCTTTGAACAGGCAAAAATAATAATAATACAACAACACTGATGAAGGATTCAAAAACTGGTAACTAATCTTGTTAACAAGCAAGGCAATCTTAACCCTTCATGAAGTCTGCTGGAGGGGAGAGGAGGGGAGGATGGAGTTAGGATTGCCAGATTGAAAACTGGAGAGGGCACCACTGCCTTTCATGGCTGTGTAGAAAATGGAATTTCAGCAAGTATTGCTTGTCAGGCAATCAGGTAAGAACCACTTGATATGATTAGTCCACAGCTATAGAAAACTCCATGGGCATAGATCTACTGTCACCAGTGTTTGCTAGTGGTAGCCCCACAAATGGGGTGTTCCAGGGTTGTGGTAGCAGTGGCCATGAATGTGCCAGATCCAAAGCTCCATTGTACTCTCCAAAGAGGGCTCAATACCCACACCAGCCTTGAGCTGCCATAGGTACGGTATTCTCCCCCACTGGCTTCACTGGTAAGGAGTGAAAAGTGAGATTACCAAGAACAAAATAAAAGTACAATAAGAGTCACTGTCCTGGTCTTCCTCCTCAACCTGGGCTGCAGCAAGCCAGAAGGGCTTGGGAAGTACAAATATATCATGTGCCTCATAACCCCTTCCCCCATTTAGGATAAATTTGTAAAAAGGCTGAATAACATGTCAATGGTCCAGCACAGAGATGGACACTTAACACAATGGTTACAAGGACTGATAAGCATGCCTCATTCTGAGCTAAATTGTGGCTGATATGTACTTATCAAAATATTTGAGCCAGCACTCCTGTATGGTGTTTATTTTATTTTATTGTATTTTTTAAAGTAAAGGGTTTTGGTCTTGATACCTTCTGTTTTAAGAACATGTGCTTTCCTTGTTCATAGTCAGATACCTTTGCCAGAGTGGACTATGATCTATAAATAATGAAAACTCTTAAAGTAAAAATAACAATAACATCTTGGATGTGGCAGAAGTGGTAGAAACTTTTTAGTTGAAGATAATAATGTTGTACATGATTGCTGTTAGATAATGTCTGAAATACAAACCTTGCTGAACTTGTCCCTGATTGCTCTGTGTGAACTATTCTTATTTCATGCAAAAATTAGCATGGGTGTAACTTTTGATATATGAATGTTGTGCATCTTATTTCAGGAAAGGATGCAATTTTTGTGGATGATTGTTACCTACCATGTCAGTTTGTTACTGTGTTGTATGGTATCCATAGGGAAACCAGATCCATAAGAGGTGGGCTGCACCAGCTACCTTCAAAATCACTGTAATGGACAATTTTAGTTATTTTCAGAAGCAGAATTCTTCCATTATCTCCTATCAACCCTATGTTTTTTTAAAGGACCATAACAAAAAAGCAACAAATAGCATAAGAAGCAATGCAATTAATTAATGGAATACAATTGTAACAGTAACAAATTAAAGGTGGGGGGCTTTGTAAGAAGTTACAGAAAGAATTACTTTAAAATATCCAAGTTTGGGGGGAAAGGTAGGATATAAATACAGATGATAAGGAGGAGGAGGAGGAGGAAGAGGAGGAGAGCTGCCAAGTGTCCCTTATTACCTATAAGGGATGTCTCTTATTTGAGGACTAGGAAGCTTGTCCCTTTTATATAGACTGATCGAGATGACAAAAAATCATGTATTTTTGGGTGTACGCCCTTCCTAAAGACAAAATGTGTGCATCAGGTATCATGTGTGCATCTTGTAAACAATACGTTAATTTTACAGAGAAATATATGACATCAGGAGGCATGGAGATGCACTATCCACAATGCTGCAGACTTATTTGAGAACTCGCGCCGAACAATTCTTGAAGAGAAACGACAACACAGATAGAATCACAATCCGGAAACATCACCCAAGGAGATCTTCTGCTGTGCTTTCTGCAACCGGACTTGTTTATCTTGGATTGGCCTTTTAAAATCATCAGCGTGCTTGCAGAAAGTGTGGGATGAGTCCTTCCTGAATCTTCGTTTGCGAAGAAAAGCCAGAGATATGACTAGGTTAACTGAAATCAATATTTTCATTTGGCATTTAGGTAGAAGACAGATTTGTTAATAGCTACTTCCTAGTTGTCAACTTGGCATGTCATAAATTTCAACTGTCCCCTACTGCTATTCTAAAAACCTGGCAACACTAGGAGGAGGAGGAGGAGGAAGAAGAAGAAGAAGAAGAAGAAGAAATTTTTCCAGCTCTGATGGGAACTACACTAGTTCCTGTTGATCTTTGCTGCCCAAATGAACTAGCAAGATCAACATGAGCAGAACTGGGCCTTTACCACAAAAGCAGCAGTCCTCACCCTCTTTTCCTCAGGCCTGCTGGTAGATCTTCTAGATATTTCCCCCTTTGTTTCTTGATGAGTGCCACTATTTCCCAGGAAAGCTAATAGTTGGAAACAGGCTGATATTCTTGACTATATAGCTGTAGGAATTCTTAACCTGAAATATTTTTATTTGGAATGATTTATTTCAATCAGATATCTTTGACACAACCATTTTGTCAGGTTCTCTGTTACTAAGGTCCTTTCCCTGCTCATAGTGCTTGATGACTTTGTGATTTGCTTCACTGTGTCAAAACATTTTCCTCAATGGAATTTGCCACTTGCAGAATGTTGAGTTAAAATTACCAGAACAGACTATGAGAGACTGTTAACTCACAAATGAAGATGTCAGGCTTGTTCTTTCTTCATACATTCAAAAGGTATCATTATTGGCGTGTTTCAGAATAAGTTTTTGTAGTGTTTGTGTGTGTGTGAATTTAAATAAGAGAAACATTTCTTCCTTCAGCTGTCTGACCAGTAAGGGGCACTGTTGATTGAGAGAAATATGATAATCAGTCGTTAGCTAAAGTGCCAGTTTTATCACAGGGCCTGTGGACTGATTCACACACAAAAAATATTAAAATGCTGTTGTTTACACTGAAGATGAGAGATATATATTAGTTCTCAAATCTCACAGTCTAATAATGCATTACTGCATATTTTCATGTTGTGGTGAGAGTTCCTCAAGATGTTATCATCATTACTCTTATAAACCAAGGGTGGGAATTGTCTAAGTCTCCAGCTGTTGTTAAACTGCAACACCCAGCAGCCCTGGCTGCCATAGCCAATGATGAGGAATGGTGGGACCATTAATAGCAAAGGTAAGAAATGTGCTGCTTCCCATTCTTGGTCCCTCTCTTTATTTTGCATACATTTATGCTTTAATTGCATTGTCCCAGGCTGTGCTTTTTGCATGTCACTACTATGTGATTCCACGGTGAACCATTTTTTCCTCTAGATCCAGATATACACCTGCCAAATGAGAATAATACTTCATGCATCTGATGGTGAGGATGTTATCCTCACTAAAACCTAGGCCATAATAATCTTTTTCATTTTCAAGGTGCCACAAGAGTCTTTCTTCTTTTTGAGATAATGTATCACTAAGAATTAATGCTGATGCTTCTCATTTCTTTCCCACTCCAAAGTTTCTTGTTAATTTAATTCCTCAAATGAAACCTTTTCTATGTCCAAGATATTCCAAACAACAGAGATCCCTCTTGATAGTTTGTGTGCTGTATCATTTTGGAATAGTAATGATTCAAAAAGTTACAGCTGCCATTCTCAAAGCACTTTGAAATATTAAATTTTATATGGAGTTATTCCCAGACCAAGTGGTTTGAGGATCATTGCAGCTTTTGGGATACTGAAACCTGCTTACACACCCACATAACTACAAACACTGGGAGCTTTTTTCATGTGACACTGAATTCAGTGGGATAGCCAAACTTATGGAAGTACAAAGTGCTTAAAACACAAGTTCTTAAGAACAGGCTTTGCACGGTTTTTCAATCAGTGGCATTTGCAAGTTATGGAATGGGACTAACAGGCTTTCAGGAACCTCTGGGATCAAGCTGGGAACTGGAGGCTAGTGGCTTCCATTTCAGTGGAGTAATGAATCTGTCCTGGGTTTTAGTCTGAACTTCAAAGATCTATCCAAGGTGTGAAGCCCATCTTGAGGAAACCCAATTCAGAACCTTGGACAGCTCTTCTAAAGTTCAAACTAAAACCCAGTTGCTGTCTCTAGGCCTCATATGAATGCTATCATGCTAAAGAAGCCGTTGTTACTTTCTAAGGACTTTTTCAAACGGGGTAAAAACCCTCCAAGGAGGACAGGAGAAGAACAGGGCGGTTGTGCTTACAGAGTCCCATTTCAGACAGCCCCATTCTCCTCCTGACCTTCCCCCGTCCTTCCTCCGTGCTGCCTGGGCAAGAAATGCGCTGCTTTTATTCACAGAGAACCCCCATCAATAAAAAGTGGCGCTCGCAGCACAGATGGAGGAGGACGGCGGCATCTGAAACTGGGTGGTATAACTGCGACAGCACCGCTTTTCTCCCGACCTCCTTGGGTCCTCCTCCCCCCATTTGAAAAAGTCCTAAGAAGGGAGGCCTGTTCTTAGTGGAAACCAGAGAACACTGGTGAATCTCTATTACAATATGATGTATTTTTAAAATGCTCATTACTGGTTTCTGTCATGATACTTGGACATACAGTAGATTTACCTAGCTTGCCTCACCCCACACCCCTTATGCAGGCTAGCAGCACATTCTAGAGCAGGCCAAATAAGGACCTGAAGGGCCAGAGGTGGCCGGTGCCCTCTATAATGCATTGGCAGTCAAGGACTAGAGAAGGGTGGGTAAAGTAGGAGGAGCCTGTTTGGCTCCCTCTTTCACAGAAGAGTTGTTCACAATGAGGGGGGGGGCAAGCCTAGGAATGTTCTTAGGCTAACAGGGCTTCTAGTGGTGCCCCAGGTCACCTGATTCTATTGTGGATGACTGGTTATATCTTCTGTTCCTGCTTTGATGCTAAGGTGTAGCTTAGGTGAATCTCCCCTCCAGCTGTAAGAGTAAGGCACTGGCTGTTAGTGATAGAGTCCATTGGTTGAGGGTTGCCAGAGTGAAAACTGATATGGTTCCTGTTCCTTCAATGATTGCGTAGGAGAGGATTTCAGCAGGTTTTATTGCTACCTGGCTCTCTGACAAACAACACCTGCTAAAACTCCTTCTATATAGCCACAAAAGGTAAAGGAGCCTTCTTCAGTTTTAAATCTGGCAACCATACTTGGGTTAAATCAAGTGGTTACTACACAGGTGTACTGATCCCCACATTCTGTCTGCCACCTGATTTTGCCTCCCACTTTAGCCAAGACTGTTCACCTTTTTCATTACAGAGTTGATTGTAGGTCTGAGCAGGGACAGGTGCACTCGGCAAAGTGGGGAGCAGCAGTGCCAGTGTTCCCAGCTAGCCTCCATTTTACTTTCCCCCTAATGTAATGTTGTTTTAGAGCATTATGGAAGAATAAACTGACAGGTTTCCTGTCACTGGTCACTGTTTGGACTGCATGACCAGAAAAAAAGAATACTGTATTTTCAAAAGACAGATGGATAGCTGGTGGTTCTGGGTCCAGTTGGAACATCTTTAGTTTTTGTGCTGCACATTTAATTCTCATAACAATCTTAATAGTTAGGCCATTCTTGTAAAGGAATTGTAAAATTCCTTTACAATTGAGGAAACTGAGACTGGGCTTGTCTAGACCTATCAGAATATGCCAGCTTCTGGCCAGTGTTTTCTGGCCCTGGATCTGGCCCATCCCTCCCCATTTCCTACATGAAAAAATCTGAAACCAGACCAGTGCTGTCATGAATTGCTCCCTCTGAAACCAGGAAGGAGGCCCTCAGCATGTGATCATGGCTGGGGGCCTCCTTCCTAGCTGCAGAGAGACTCCAGCATTGGCGTCAGTGTCTGTGTGCAGGCAAGCATGCAGGTATGGACCCTGTATTCCCACACAGGCCCAAAGCGGATACCAATGGGGAGGTTTTTATTGAAAAATCTGAGAGACAGTGGTAAATATATAGAATTAAAACTCTAACCACTCGCTCCTCTGATGCAGCTAACTGAATATCGAAAGTGTTGTAACAGCAGATGTATACTGAAGGTATTGCTGTCTGCGCACACTCTGTGTCCTTGATGAGTTTTACACAAGAAACTACTGTAAGAGATGAATCCCTTTCACATTATGCATTTAGTACAGCTGCAGTGGGTCACTGACTTTTTAAATTACCATAAGAAACTTTTCAAGTCTGCCCCCTCTCCCATGTGGTTGACTCTAACATTAGAAAATCTGATTTGTCTGTTACAGAAAACAGTAAACAGTGGTCTGATATGCTGCCAAGTTTGAAAATCTGTACTCACTTGCTTACACTGGCAATGCAGAGACCTCCCTTTCTAGGTTAATGGGTGCTTCACAAGGTTTGGTCGAACCATTACAGCTGTAGTATAAAAGCTTATTGAAGGAACATCTGTAAATTCATGAATTCCCACATCAGGGCTTGCCCAAAACATTTTGCTGCCTGAGGCAGAGATACAAATGGCCTGCTCTCCAACCAAGGTGCAAGTCTTTGGAGCCAGCCAAATAATTTTGGCACATAACCAAGAATGGGAAAGTACCACAAGTGGCTATTCTTGGCAGTAAAAATACAAAAATATAAAAATAAATAAGGTTTGCTGCCCTTTAATTATACTCCAAATATGCTGCCTCACTCTGGCTAAGGGCTTGTCTACACTAGTGAGAAAACCCCCAATCCCCCCCCCCAAATTTGGCCCAATAATGTCACATGATGTGTGGTCTTCCCCCCCCCCCCCAAAATCTAGTGTGATAATGACACACAATGTGCAGCCCTATTCGCACCAGACTCAGGGAATACCTCCTTAATCTGGGTTTTAGAAACTCACAGTTTTCTCTGGAGTTTGCTTGAAACTCAGTGAAAACTGTAATGTGAACAATCCATCAGCATTGCATTCAGGGGGTGGGGAGGAGAGGAAGGACAAGCACCGCCTGAGGTGCCACCATTTCTTCCCCTTCTCCGTGCCACTTCCTCATTCCAAAGGCAGAGCCTGCGTGCTAGTCGCTCTTTCTGAGGTCATAACGACTAGCCAGCCCCACCATTGCGAGGCTAGCTGCCTGTTCTGCCTTCAGAGAGAGCAACTAGTACTGCTTTCATAGAGTTCAGAGTGGGTGATGGTGTTCCAGAAAAGCAGAGCCCCAGCACTAGTTGCTTTCTCTGAGGTGAAAATGACTGGCCAGCCTCACAATGGTGGGGCTGGCTGCCTGTTCAAAGCAGGCAGTTATGCACCAGAAAAGCAGGGCCCTGTCACTCTTCCAGCTCATGCCAGCAGTGGTGGCACCATGGAGGTAGCTGGCTAGCAGTGGTAGCAGACCTGCAGCTTTGCGGGGATAAAAATCTGAATGCAGGTAAGGTGTGGTACTTAAATCCAGGCCAGAGTAGTCCGAATTTCATGTGCCACAGCTCTGGGCCAAACTAGTCCAAATTTCATCAGGATTTTTAGCCCCCAGTGTGAACAAGCCCTAAAGGTAGTATTAGCCCTGTCCCTTATGAAGTTTTAGTGAAATAACAATTTTAATCATTGTCACAGATGATTAAGCCTACTTCAGATAAAATGGAATGTCGACTTCCCTACATGCTTTGTAGACACAGGACTGAGAGAGAAAGATCAAGCTGCTGTTTTCCATGGTTTTAGGGGTTCACTGTTGTGACCAGCACACTCTGCCTATATGTTCTTGTTGCTGTGGCTATGTGACCCTTACTTATGGTAACCAGCTCATTTGTAAGCAATTATATTGTTGCAAAGATGCAATAGTAATGCCCTCCTCTGTGTATCTACTCAGAAGTAAGTCCCACTGAGTTCAATATTTTTTACTCCCAGTCCCAAGTAAAGTGTGCATAGAGATGCAGCATGGAATTATGATGTACATTGTATTCCTTTTTATCCCAAAGTAAAACCCATTGCAGAGAGGAGGAAGAGGTGCGTAAAATCATTAAAATTATGTAGGCTCTGGATTACTAGCTGTATTTTAATTGAGCCATAAACAGCTTGGTATAGAATTAGGTTGTTCAGGGACTGGAATCATGCGGCCCTCCAGATGTTGTTGGACTAAAACTCCCAGCAGGCTTAACCAGAATAGCCAAGGGTGAGGAATACTGGGAGTTCCAGTCCAACAACATCTGGAGGTCTGCATGATTCCTACCCTGGAGCATCTGGAAAGTCTGGTTTAAGGAAAACCATTTACTTATCAGATCTGCCAGTCTGGATATCCTGCATGTATCACCATGTTAATCTATCTTAAGATCCATATTACAGAAATTCACAGGATCATTACTTTTGTATTTTTCATCAGCCTAGGCATAAAACCATAGCAAGAACAAACAAGAAACAAAAACTGATATCAGGCAGTTCCGCATCTAGTTTGCAAAGAAGTATGAATTTGCATCTGATTCTGATTTTTAACTGGCAGTGAAAAAGTTAAAAGTAATAACTGATTCATGAATAATCCCTTTTAAAAAGTATCTTATTAACATTCAGATGTAGGTTACCATTCACAAAGCCCATGGTGGTTTCTGATTTGGTACTGGAATCTTTTCTGAATGTATATGTTACATGGTGGAAAGTCCAGCTGCCTCTTATGGGATTGCAGATACCTCTTCAGATGTCAACAGATCATTGAAAAGTGTCAGAAAGTGGGAACTGAAAGATAATTATTCAGACTGTAGCAAGCTACTTTGAAAATGAATAGGATCTGTCAGATTGTCCTTTGAAAAGCAGTAGCTAGCTGCCGGTCTTGGACATATTAAATGGATACATCGAGAGGCAAATCATGTTGTGTTAGCTTTTGATAATCAGCTTGTGTTGGATAGTCAAATGAGAAAAATCAAGAAAATGGTAGCAGAAAATATCTGGAGAAAAGGCATACAAAGACAGTGATTTTATTAAAATGCTGGCTCTGCTCTAGATGCTTTGCATTTTACCTTTCAGACTAAAAGAGTCTGCCAGTTATCCAGTATAATAGCAGCAATGTTTACTTCTAATTAGACACCCTGCAATATCATAAACCCAGTCTTTGTAATAATTTCTCCACTGTATTGTCTACTACATGACACTTTCACCAAAGAGTATGGCTTATAGAACTTGGTCATTTCCCCCTTATTTCTGTCATAACATCATGAATGAAGAGAGATTACTTTGTTATGAGGAAGTGGCAAAAAAGCAGAGTAACTGTAATTTTTTCAGCAGTTCCACTATATTTTATTTTGTTGAAATAAAGTTTTCTTTTGTGTGTGTGGGGGGGGGGGATGTGTACATTAGGAGTTCCCACCCTGGAATTTTTGAACTGGTGGTTCTGCTTACTGAATCACAGCAGCCAAAGGAAATTTGTTCACAATTTAAAGAAAGCATACATAGATTTTCCTTGGGTTTTTTCCAGGCTGTGAGGCCATGTTCTGGAAGAGTTTATTTCTGACGTTTCGCCTGCATCTGTGGCTGGCATCTTCAGCTGTGGCTGTGAAGGTTCCAGCCACAGATGCAGGCGAACGTCAGAAATAAAGTCTTCCAGAACATGGCCTCACAGCCTAGAAAAAACCCAAGGAAAATCTATGGATGCCAGCCGTGAAAGACTTCAACTTCACATTAAGCATACATAATCTGCCATACCTAAATCAATGAGTGAATTGAAATGCATTATTTATACTTAAAATGTGTATGCTATGGGAAAGCATATACAAAAATGTGTATAAAAAATCCATTGTATTGGTGGAAATTGCTTGCAGAAATGTGTTTATTGGGCAAAACTGCTTACAAATGAAGCACATTAAGAGAAATCCAGGTTGTGTAGTTTGCTGATTCAATCCAGTGTCTCCTTGGGGGCTTTGGATTCTGCAGGTACTAATGACAACACCATCACATACCCATGGAGCTTCCCAGAGGTTGGAAAAATTTGTATTCAGTGCTATAACCTACAGGATCTTCTAGCAGTGGCCAGTCAGCCCCTGGCCATGCTGGCTGGAGGCTTCTCCAGATTGTAGCCCCAAATGCTAATGTTTCTATGCTGTGGGGTTTTCTCTGGGTGCACCAGCAAAGTCCTCACTCTTGGAAGAGAGGCACTTCTGACCTATCTTAAACTGACTCAGGGTTTGTCTACACTGGCCAGAATATGCTGCCTTCTGACTGGTGTGTTCTGGCCCTGGAGCTGGCCCAGATCTCCCCCCGCCCTGCTTACTGTGATGAAATGGGCAGAAGTCCACACACAGAAGCTGGCCGGTATTGGCAGGTGCCTCTGCTGCTGTTGCGCATTGCACTCTCTGAAGCTGGGAAGAAGGCCTTCAGCATGTCATCACGTCTGGTCACATGGAAGGGGCCTTGATCACATGCTGGGGGCCTCCTTCCTTGCCTCAGAGTGACATCAGCAGTGGTGGCTGGTGAGGCAGCTCGGTGTGCAGGTATGGATGCTGCATTCTCGTGCTGGACCCATCCAGGTTTTCCACATAACATGGGTTTTCCTGGGGGGTTATTTTAAAACATTTTTAAAGGGTTTACGTTGTCAGGACTGTCCAGAAGCAAACTGGAGCAAATTAGAGCAAATTGCATCATTTGGACTACACGGTTCCAACATGGGGGAGAAGCTTGTGGTAAATTGCCCATCTAGACAAGCCCTCAGTTGGCCCCCAGCAATGGTTCATATTGCCCTGTCTGTCAGCTTTCTCAAAAATGAAAATGTCCAGGTCTCTTGCTTTCCGAATAAGATGCTGCTTCTTAATATATAGCCACTGTTGCCTCCCCATCCCCCCGCCCAGCATTTGGTGAAAGTGATTACCATGCAAAAAACAGATTTCAATTTCATGTCTATTATCTAGACTGGACTTTTGGCGCCTAAATGGCTGTCACAGGTCTACATGCCTGGTGCCTCTTGTTGGATGAAGGTCGGGGGGGGGGAATCACTTTTGGAATTGCTACTCCTAGATTCCTAACATAATTTATATTATATTATATTATATTATATTAGAAACTCAATGGATAACTGAGATACAGTTAAGGTAGAAATGTGTCAGTAAACTATCATTGTTTGGTCAATTTTCATATTTTAATTTAGGCCTCTTTTACATTATATAATTATAGTACTATGTTTCCATTTTAACAGCCATGGTTCAGTCCAATGGAATCCTAGGATTGGCACATGTGGGAGAATTTAGAATTCTCAGCCAGAGAGCTCTAGTGTCTCCCCAAACTACAAACCCCAAGATTCTGTAGGATGCTGCCACGGCAGTTAATGTGAAATCATAGTGCTATAATGCTATGGGACTTTATCAGATGGGGCTGTAATTGCAGATTTACAGCACAACAGTACCACAAATGGGTTCCCATTATTGTACAATCTCGTTATCCTCCCATGGTCAATGTGTGCTCCACCCATTAATGGCTCCTTATTTTTTATTGACGGGAAAATCTGTGAATTTTCAATATTGCTCTTTTTGTAGTATTGACAAGTGTGTGAAATCATGTCCCACTCTAATCGCGCAATTACAGCGTGAATAGGTGGTCTTTTCCCCACTCCCCTTTCCCAATGAGAACACAGGGTGTTGTTTTAATGAACTGTCATTTTTTCTTGGTACATTTTAATATTTGTTTAAGTGATTTTGTTATTTTTTTTCATTATTTATGTGTTTCTGGTGTGTTTCAACAAAGTCATGTCTTCTTGTGAGAACAGCCGAAATCTTGCCCATAGAAAAACATGAAAGTAAAATCCCATTCTTAAACTGCTAGTTGTGTTTGTGTGATGACTCTGTGGTGGTAATATCACACAATTACAGCGCAGTATCATGCAATTACAGTGACATGCCATAGTTACTGTAACCATGCCACAATGTTTCTGTGGAATTACAGCATTTTAGATGCTAGTCTGATAAAGTATATAGTGTGAAAGGGCCCTAAGCACTTTATAGTATTCTATAAGCAGAGCTAGAAAAAGTTACTTTTTTGATTATGGCTGTCATGCTGGCTGCGGGATTTTAGAAGCTATAGTTCAGAAAAATATCTTCCAAGCCCTGATCAGGACTCTTTCAAGCAAATGGGCAGTGACTCTGCCTCTCCCTCTTCCAGATGGTGCAGTTTTTCCTGTTCTCACCTCCAAAAGGTGAGTTGTTAGTGAAATGTCTTAAATATATAACTACCTCTGAAAAGACACATGGCATAAGTGTTATGTTTTGCTAAAGCTTTCTACTGTCTTTACTGACATACAGGTTTAATTTTCTCAGTATAAAAATAAGTCTAAACATGATGCATTTGTCTTTGGAGGTTTGATTTAAAATCTGTTCAAAGACCAAAAGGAATATGAAAGCATTGCAAACGAATGAAGTTTTTAAAAAAGAAAAGATCAGTGTCACTGGGGAGATGCATAGCTTCTTCAGGGAAGTTGATTACCGTACTGCATAATCCCTGTGACCAGGAAACAAGTGCTAAATCTGCAGCTACACAGGAAGAAGGGGGAAGACAAGGAAGAAAAAAAAAGAGAAATGTTTTTGTATGAAAGCAGAATGCCTGTGCTTTTGCTTATGAGTTTCACGATTTGTTTTTAAGGCTTACTATACCTTTCCATTGATGCCCCCTTGTTGTGGGAGAGAGGCTTGCGTACCCTAATGATGTTTTGAGCTGGGCTGGCGGTGGCATAATAGCCACTGGTAGGGTCTCCCATGCCAGACACGTCAAAACCGAAGTGTCTGACAAAGAGCGTCAAAGGGCAGGATGGGCTCTCTAGCCTTATGGCAACCATCCTAGGAGAAGGAAAACTCTAATCCCAAACCCAGGCAGATGGTGCTCTTCCAACCCTGTAAGGTCAACCATCTAAGAGAAGGAAACTCTAATCAAACCTATGAACCGAGGACCTCGCTGCTACCATCCATGCTTGCAAGGCCACAGCAAATGAACCTTTGGTTTAAAGGGTGATGCCAGTTTTGTGCACGCTGCACTCCACCAGAAAAATCCATTGCACAGGCTCGAAGGACAAATCCAATTCTGAAAAAGCCCTGTAGCGATAGGTGAGGGATGAAATGGCAGGTGTAAAGATGCACTGGAAGCCGCAGACCCAACCCTGGATGCAGGCGGTTCAGGACCTTGGTTGCTTGAGGCTGACCCGGGAGATGACAGTCTTGTTTGGCAGCATCCTGAACGACCAAGCAGCCCTTTTTAAGGAGAGCACTGCTTGCTTCATATGGAGAGAGGCCTAGAAAAGGTGGCCAAACAAAAGCTCACCCTCATCTACCTGGTTGGCTAGCCGCGGCCAACGAGCATCTTCTGATGCGGTCAAACCAAGGCAAAGAAACAAAGGCACACACCGGCCAAGGTGTAAATAAACTGATGCTTGCATGCTGGACCATCAGAACCATGCGAGACTCTGCAGATAGTGGATGGTCTGAGCGTCGTTCTGCTCTAATAGCCCATGAAGTATCATGACTTAATATTGACATCGCTGCTCTTAGTGAAGTTCGTCTCCATGAGGAAGGCAGCCTTAAAGAACATGGCGCTGGCTACACATTTTACTGGTCTGGCAAACCCGAAACCGAAAGACATCTTTCAGGAGTAGGCTTCATGATTAAAAACTCCATTGCCTCCAGACTCGAAACCTTGCCAACAGGACACTCTGATCGCATTATTTTCTTACGCCTCCCACATGTTGTTCTCTTTAGTATATATGCCCCAACTATGCAAGCCAACCCTGTAGAGAAAGACAAATTCTACACAGACCTATGCCACCTCATACAAAAAGTCCCTGTAGAAGATAAAGTTATTATCCTTGGTGACTTCAATGCCAGAGTAAGAAAGAACTCCGAAGCCTGGAAAGGTGTCTTAGGCAAGCATGGTGTTGGAAATTGCAATGGTAACAGGCACCTCCTGCTAGAGTTCTGTGCAGAACAACAGCTGAATATTACAAACACTATCTTTCAGCAGAAAGATAGCTGGAAGACAACCTGGATGCATCCCCGATCCAAACACTGGTACCTCATTGACTATGTTCTAGTCCGCCAGAGAAACATTCGTGATGTCCGTCATACCCGAGTGATGCCCAGTGCAGAATGCCAAACAGATCATCACCTCGTCAGATGTAAACTAAATCTTCATCTTAAGTTCAAACCTAAGAGGGGTGGCATCTTAAAGAAGAGACTCCAAGTCAACAATCTTCAACAAGCTACCATGAGAGACAATTTCCAGGCAAACCTGCAAACAAAACTTCAAGACCATCCTACAGATCCTTCTCCTACAGTGCTTTAGCAACATATCAAAAACAGTATCCTCTAGTCTGCGGAAGAATCCCTCGGGTTCTCCCACAAGAAAAATCAAGACTGGTTTGATGAAAACAATCAAGAGATCCAGGAGCTGTTGGCAAAGAAGAGAACTGTTCACCAGGCATACCTTGCCCAGCCAACTTGCTATGTAAGAAAAGCAGCTTTCCATCTAACATGTAGTAAACTTCAACAAAAACTCTGAGACATGCAGAACAAGTGGTGGATCAATAAAGCAGAAAAGACACAATGCTGTGCAGATCTGGGTGATCTTAGAGGATTTTATGAAGCTCTTAAAGCAGTGTTTGGACCTACTTATCAGGTCCAAAGCTCCTTATACAGTACAGATGGTCAAACACTAATTACTGATAAAGCCTCCATCCTGAATCAATGGGCTGAACATTTTCAAAGTCTCTTTAGTGCCAACCGAGTAGTCCAAGGCTCAGCTATCCAACATATGATACAAAAACCGATGAAAAATGAATTGGACATAGCTCCCACTTTGGAAGAGACCCTTAAGGCCATACAGCAGATGAAAAACAGCAAGGCAGCTGGGGTTGATGGAATCCCACCTGAAGTTTGGAAACATGGAGGTCATGTACTCCCACGATAAATTCCACGAACTCCTTGTGAATTGCTGGGGAAAAGGGGAACTGCCATCAGATCTCTGAGATGCAGTCATCACCACCCTGTACAAGAAAAAAGGAGCAAAATCCGATTGCTCAAACTATTGAGGCATAACACTGCTCTCTGTTGCTGGAAAAATCCTTGCAAGGATACTCCTGAACAGATTAGTTCCTGCTATTGCAGAAGAACTTCTCCCTGAAAGCCAATGTGGCTTTAGAGCCAATAGGAGTACTACAAATATGGTATTTGCCCTTAGACAACTGCAAGAGAAATGTAGAGAGCAGAACAAGGGTCTCTATGTAACATTTGTCAACCTCACCAAAGCCTTTGACACTGTGAGTAGAAAAGGTCTGTGGCAGATCCTGGAAAGACTAGGATGTCCCTCCAAATTCCTTAAAATGATTATCTTGCTACATGAGGGCCAGCACGGTCAAGTCAGATATGGCGATGCTCTTTCAGAGCCCTTTCTAATAACTAATGGAGTGAAGCAAGGTTGTGTTCTTGCACCAACTTTATTTACAATCTTCTTCAGCATGATGCTCCAAAGGGCTACGGCAGAGCTCAAAGAAGACGGCATCTATATACGTTACCGTACTGATGGTAGCTTGTTTAACTGAAGCCATCTGAGGGCTCACAGTAAGACTCTATCTAGTTCGCGAGCTGCTCTTTGCTGCTGCTGCTGCCCTTGTTGCCCACACAGAAGCAGCTCTGCAGCGTCTAACATCCTGCTTCGCAACAGCTGCAGAGCTGTTTGGGCTAGAAGTCAACCTGAAGAAAACAGAAGTTCTTTACCAGCCTTCATCACTGGACAAACACCATCATCCCCACATTGCCATCGGCAAATCTATGCTTAAGTCCGCTCAGCAGTTCACCTACCTGGGAAACATCATCTCCTCAGATGCCAAGATTGACAAAGACATCGATCACAGATTAGTAAAGGCATATAGTGCATTTAGAAGACTTTACAAAAGAGTCTGGAGTAATAAACACCTGAGGCGAAGCAGAAAAATCAGTGTGTATAGAGCCATTGTACTGTCTATTCTCCTTTATGGGTCTGAAATATGGGTCACCTATTGCCACCACTTACGACTCCTTGAATGCTTTCATCAGTGCTGTATACACACAATCCTAAATATACACTGGACTGACTATGTGATGAATGTTGCTGTCCTTGAGCAAGCAGGGATCACCAGCATTGAGGCCATGATATTGAGAACACAGCTGCGCCAGGCAGGCTACATTTCTAGGATGGAGGACCATCGCCTCCCAAAAATACTACTCTACGGTGAACTTGCCACGGATCAGCATAAGAGGGGCGCTCCAAAAAAGCGATACAAGGAGTCCCTGAAACAACATCTCAGGCTCGGCCAAATTGATCACCAACAGTGGTCCGCCGTGGCCTCACATTGGGAGGCATGGAGACGCACTATCCACAATGCTGCAGCCTTATTTGAGAACTCACGCCGAACAAGTCTTGAAGAGAAACGACAACGCAGAAAGAATCACAACCCGGAAACATCACCCAAGGAGATCTTCTATTGTGCTTTCTGCAACCAGACTTGTTTATCTCGGATTGGCCTTTTTAGTCATCAGTGCGCTTGCAGAAAGCGCAGGATGAGTCCTTCCTGAATCTTCGTTTGTAAAGAAAAGCCAGAAAGATCTTTACAGCTAACATCCAAGACTAGCTCTTGCCCAGGGTAAAATATCTGTAAGTAGTGAATAATTGGTTTGTAAATTAATAATGCAAGGCATTCTTAAGTAATAATTGTCTGGACACCTAGTCCTGGCTTTTGGAAACCCAGTGGAGACAAATATACTCATATAATTTAATCAGGGAACCACCATTGTCTTCTGCAAGTTAATAATAATAATAATAATAATAAAGCTCCAGATATGTATCTTTTGCAATTCCAGGTCAGTTGTAGTTTTTAACCTGTTTTTTTATAAGCTTTGATAAGAGTTCTAGGGCTCCCCCCCCCTTTTTAATTCAAATATTTTCTGGTGGTAAGCAGTCTAATAAAAATTACTAGGATACTGATGTGGTTAAAATGTATTTCTAGCTCTGCACTGACTTCCTTCTCTTCCTTTATCTTTTTTTAAAAAGTCACTTTATTTATTTCATTTCATTTATATACGGTACCTCATTTCTCCCAGAATGGGATGCAAGGCAGCTTCAGAAAGAATCCATTTTTTTTTTTAAAAAAATCACCTGATAAATGAAATTTTAAAAACAATTAAAATCTCATAAAACAACATAAACTCATTTAAAAGACATCCAAACAGGCCCGGTTTAAGGAATTTTGGGGGCCCCATATGTTTATTTCAGGTCAATGTAACCTAACTCAACCTAAGCTATTCACAGTACATGATATTCAGATTATTACTAATAATGTTTTTGCAGGAGTAGGGTTGCTACTATGGGCCCCCCCACAATGATGCCCCCCCCTGCGGATGCTGATGCCACTGGTGCCTTAAACCAGCCCTGCATCCAAAAGTTTAAAAAGATAAATAAAAACATCCCAACAAATGCTTTCCTGCTTATACATTCAAAGCCTTCTTAATAAAAAAGCTATTTGCCTGTCCCTGAAAGGAAAACAAGGAGGGGGGATTCCCAGAGGGTGGGAGCAGCCACTGTCAAGGCTCTTGTGTCCTCAGCACCTGTGATGGTAGCAGAACTGAGAGAAAGCATTCCCCTGTAAATCTAAAATTCTGGAAGGTTCATATGGGGAGATACAGTATTCCAGATAATCTGGATTTAAATTGTATAGGGCTTTATAAGTCATTATCAGCACTTTGAATTGTGCCCAGAAATGAACCACTAGCCAGTGAAGCTGTTTTAACAAGGGAGTTATATGCTCAACACAATATGAATGTCAGGACTGTAAGTAGTGGAGAAACTTCTTCTCATGAACCTTTTGAGAACCAATTTCTTTTAAAAAATATCCTGTAATAATCTGTAGGATTTCTATTATTAATAACCTATGTGTTTTAGTCATTTATGAGGATGCCACAACATTTGATTGACTTGATGTGACTGTCAGGACACAACATGGAAAAACAGAATGGTTTCCCATTGGCAAGGGAGTAAGAAAACTGCATTTTTTTCACCCTGTCTGTTTAATTTATATACAGAACATATCATATGACAAGCAGGATTAGAAGAAGGAGGCATGAAAACTGGGGAAAAGGAATCATAGAATCCTAGAGCTGGAAGAGATCACAAGGACCATCTAGTTCAACCCCCTGCCCTGCAGGAATGCCCAAAGCAGTCCTGACAGATGGCCATCCAGCCTCTGTTTAAAAACTGTTTAAAAAGAAGGAGACTCCGCCACACTTCCAGGCAGTGCGTTCCACTGTTGAACAGCTCCTACTATCATGTATTTGTTTAGGTGTAATCTCACCAATGTTTAGGTGGAATCTAGGAAAAAGTTTAAGATATGGAGATGACACCATATTACTGACATAAAATAGCAAAGACTTGGAATGACTATTGAGGAAAGTTAAAGAAGAAAGTGCAAAAGAAGGGTTACACCTGAATATCAATAAAACAAAAATAATAACAGATTATTTATATAACTTTAAAGTAGGTAATTAAGACATCAAAGGAGTAAAAGATTTTCTATACCTTGGCTCACATACTACACATATTATCTAGTTTAAAACTAGATTATTTGCCATGGCTCCTTCCTGGTGAATCCTGGGATTTATAGTTTTACAAGGTCTTCAGCCTTCTCTGCCAAAAAATGCTGGTGCTCCACCAAACCACAAATCTCAGGATTCCATAGGAAAGAGCCATGGCAAATAATATAGTTCCAAACTGGATTATTTTTGTAGCATGGATTGTCATTACTTAAATTGGAACCTGTAGTCAAGAAATCAGAAGACAGGATGTAGAAGTGCAGGCACTAGGAAATTACATAAGATACTCAATTATATATAAGATAGGTATATCATTAATGACTAAGGTCAGAATCATCCATGTCACAATATTTCTGATTTCTGTGTATGGTTGTGAAAGCTGGACAGTGAAGAACACTGATAGGCAGGAAATCAACTCATTTGAAATGTGGTGCTGGAGAAGAGTTCTATGAATATCATGGACTGCTAAAAAGACAAATAAATGGGTTTTAGAGTAAACCAGGCCTGAACTCTCACTAGAAGCCATGATGATTAAACTGAGGCTATTGTACTTTGGGTATATCATAGACAATATAACTCACTGGAAAAGATTACAATGTTTGGTAAAACGGAAGGCAGTAGGAGAAAAGGAAGACTGCACCACAAGTGGCTTGATTTAACCAAGGAAGCCACAGCTCTGAGTTTGCAAAACCTGAGCAGGGCAATTGATGACTGGGGCTGCTGACATACTGCAAAAATAATGCAGTTTGACACCACTTTAACAGTTATGGCTCAATGCTATGGAATTCTGGGATCTGTGGTTTTGTGAGATATTTAACCTTCTCTGTCAGAGAACTCTAATGCTGCAACAAACTACAAATTCCAGGATTCCCTGGGATGGAGCCATGATAGTTAGAGCAGAAAGATGTGCTATGGGTATGCTGTTTTGAATATGTAACAAGTACTTTATGTGTTTTTCACCATTTTAAACAAATGTCTTAAAGTAATGTTTTAACTGGATTGATGGTTTAGCGCTGTTTTATTTTCATACCACGTGTTGCTTTAGATATTTTTTTTTAACTTTTATTGTAGGGTACTTTTGAGTCCCATTTTTAGAGGAAGGCAGGATATAAATAAATAAATAAATAAATAAATCAGTTAAAGCTGACTTGATAGCAAATAACAAGAAACAACTATCATTTATTTTGTTAGGTAGGTATGCTTTCTAGTACAAGACAGGTTCTAGTCTTGAGGGGGCCATCGGGAGATCTCTGGCAGATCGCATCGTACATTAGCAGGCATCTCTGGCAGAATACACACACTCCACCCCAAAGCAGGTTCTCTCCCTCCTGATAGACTTTTGTCTGACAGTGGCACCTTTGGAACCCTGTGGTGCAGCCTTAAAAGGTCAGCCACCCACAGGTGGAAATCTGAATCAGCTGTCAGTACTGGCCCCTGCCAAGGTGCTGGGGACTTAGTCATTGCCTGAGGACAGTGACCAAATGGGAACAGTAAATATAACATTGATTGCATACCACTGATGTGCCATGCCAGGCAATCTGTGCTACTTTATCTCTCTCATAAGAAGTCTGTACTTAGCTTCACCTCCAAGTTACCGTAGTTGCAGGTGGTACATCAAATTATGTTTCACCCCAGCCATCTTCAATACAAAATGGTAAGGGTCAGAATCCACTTAAGTAAAAGAAACTGAATTCTGGCAACATTTTGCTGCTTGAGGCAAATATGTCCCCTCCCACTCTATGTACAGATGCCAACTGGACTTGTAGTTGAATCTTATGGCAATGAGACAGCACCCTCTACCACCCTTGGGGATAGTTTAGGGGGTTCAGGACAAGACTATGTGGCACATATAGCTCTGTCCTCCAACAGAAGAGACTCAGGAGGAATAGGAGGTGGGGGAAGTACCATCACTCTCCCAACATCTGCCAGCTGAGTCAGTTACCTCACTGCCTGATGGTTCGGTTGGCCTGCTCACAAATGTGCACAGGACTATGCAATCTTCTTTTCCCTTAACCTCAGTACGTGATGCTGTCACTTCTTGTTCCTATCTGAGAGGGGTCTATCTTTAAGGTAGGGATGGGGAAAGTACAGCCCATGGGCTCCATTCGTTTTTCCAAGGCCATTTTTATGCTCTCGAGGGCCTCTGTCCCACTCACTTTTATTTTTTATTTAACTCAAAAGCCTTATGTGTGTTCTAGGGCTGTAAGGGGGAAATTTGGTCACATTTCCCCCCTTATGGGCTGTTTTATGTTGAGATTACCTTTTTCTAAACCAGGAGTTACTTTCAAATTACTTCTTTAAACAGCTTCCTCTTGGGAGGAGGACACAAAAGACATAGAACTGCTTCCCACATCTCCTAGAGAATACAGGAAGGTATTCTGAGGTTTTAAAAATTAAATTTAAAAACTTGGGAAAATGGAGGTAGAGGTCTGGTGGAGAAGTGTGCAACTTTCCTTGTTGAGGGGTGTGTGTGACCTCCACTTCTCAGTTTCCCATTCTTTTAAGGTAGCAATACTATACACACTGATATTCAATGTCAAACATGCATAAAGGCATTGCATATTTCCCTCTATTAACCCATTTCCATCCCTATAATGGGATATCTGCAGAAATAAGTTCTTCCACAATCAGACCTGCAAATTCAGCTTGAGTTGGTCCAGTGACCAATAAGAAAATGCAAGGTATGTAGGTGAGGAAAGTACTATATTATGACAGACACCTTGAACTATATGGGGAGTACTTCTGCCATAAAAGTACTCAACATATCTTTTAAGTTATCCTTAAGTCTCATTGAAAGTAATAGGACTTACTTTTGAGTAGACATTCTGAGAATTGTACTGAAAAGCAGAGAGACTGTCACTGGGTATCACAAAATGAGGAATGAGAAGGTAGGGGATTTTTCTCTTCTATGTCCCTTACAAATGAACAGGAGGTGCCCAGGTTCTGTAGCTTGCTGCCACCTTAGCTCTGCCTTTGGAAATGGGTGTTGGAATGGAGCCCAGGTGAGTTAATAGGATTCCTGAAGAAGCTGGGGAAAGTATGACCACTGAACAAATTAGCCATGAAGCACTGAAAAGAAGCCCATCTGTTGTGATAAGTAGGTGTATGTTTTTTTCTTAACAAAGGGCCAATCCTTCCCATCCTATTGTGGGGGCCTTGGAGGGAAGGGTAAAACTAATCATATAATAATAACCTTTGGAAGTGTATCTAGTTCAGGTTTAAAACTAATTAGGTCCTTTGTGCTGATGGCAGGATATAATTAGCACTTAGTGTTAATCTTTTTAGAACAAGACTAGTTACATTGATACTTTTTAAACCACAGAATTCAAAGCCATGCTTAATAAACTTTCAGGAAAGTGGAGATTCAGTGTCATAAAAGAGACTCCACTGAGCTCAGACAATTAACACAAGTCATTTCCCCACAAGTCAGTTAGGATTCATATCAGTGACACTGTCTTCATTAAAAGGATTAGTCTTTAATTAGATTTGTGATTCCTCTTCACTAAACTTTTCTTTAAAAGGCTACTATAAAACAAACACTGTATCGCAAAGATAAATTGACCTTATTTAGAAAGTTACATTTCTTTCATTGAGATTGGCCTTTCTTTATAGTCTCCCCCCACCCCCCAAAAATAAACTCTGGGCAATTTTCCCTCCCTTATGAAACAGCCATTCAGGTAGAGGATCATTGTGAATGACTTCTTAAGCTGAGAAACTTATTTGTAAAGCAGTGGCAGACTTTGGACATCCCAGTTGGCATGAGGAGAAAGGGCTGCTTGTTTCTGGGATGGCAAGAAAAAAGGCTGGTGCAGGTGGCGAACCATCAGTAAAACATTGTTGGGAGAAAAACTTGCAGGTGCTAATTCTGCGAATGGATGTGTACTTCCTGGACTGAGTGCAAGTGAAAGACGTCTGCCAATGCCCAACAGAACTGCACTGTTGCCTTAAGAGTGAATCAAAAAAGATGTTTCAATGCTGTAGTCGGATCTAGATGATTTGCCACAGAGGACAAAAAGGCTCCTATCCAATTTGATTTAAATAGTCCGATCTCACTTGCGCCCTTGGTGACCAGATTCAATTGTGCTGGTGTCTCCTATGCAGTATGATATCATAGCTTCAGAGGAAGCCTTTCTTTGGAGGTCACATTAGTTTGTCCTGTGGATGCAATCATTTTTGTGTCACGGACAATGTTTTACTGTGAAAATCTGGGCCAGATGGCTCAGTCACTTGCAGTCCAGAGCTAAACAGTCTCTTATTGTTGGGGAGTCAGAACCCATTGTCTCTTGCTCATGAAACTCTAGTGCCTGTTGTTGTTTAAACATGAACTATTAAATTTTTGTGTCTTGGGAAGAATATGCAAAACAACCAGGGGAGGGCCATGGACTTTGAAAACATGCCACTGAATTTTTAAATTTATAAACACCGCCATCTCTAATCCACACACAACCACACACCACATGCTAGAGCCTGCCCTCCCTAGCCATGAATTCTGTATCTACAGATTCAACCATCCACCACTTGAAAATATCCCCCTCCCATTTTTTCCCCAAAAAGCAAACCTTGATTTTGCCATTTTATATATGGGACACCATTTTTCTACACCATTGTATATAATTGGACTTGAACTTACACAGGTTTTGGTATCCATGAGGGGTCCTGGAATCAAACCCCAGTGGATACCAAGGACCTACTGTACTATGTTTCAACTCCATCAAACCAACTGTTGACCATCTCTTAAGATCCCCTTGATCTGTATCAGCATGGTTGCCACTACCAATCTGTAGCTTCACCACTCTGAATACAGGGCAACACTTTGACATTTAAACATTCCTGGTGTCATGTTTGTGTAACACAAGTTATGAACCTTTCAACAGATGAAATGGAAGGGACAGATGAAGGATCCCAGCAGCATTTTTGAGCCTAACTGGCTTATTTCAACATGATCTTTTGTAGACATCAATTCACTTCTTCAGCACTGAAGAACTGCATTGGTATCGAAAGCTCATGCTGAATCCTCCCTCACACACTTCTATTTTATGCTGAAACAGACCAACATGGCTATCTATTTGGAAACTCCTGACAGATGGGGAGCAATAATAAAAGCAGTACTGACTGTGCTAGAAGAATGCTACTTGTACTTTCTTGAGCCCACAAAAGACAGCTAGTACCGTACTCAGATCAGCTTCCAGGGATTCACCCTCCCACCTTTATGTTATGGTGGCCATATGCAGATTAATAAATTTTCTTAACTGTGTTGCTTTGATGCGTATACATCCTTGCTTTCCATGTAACAATATTTCTAGGATAGCTTACAAAACTCAGCTCTAAAACAACAGTAAAATCAACAGATTTAAAAATTTAACAGTATAATGAATGAACTGCTCAATAAAACAAAATTGTGTTGGTCCACATCTGAAAAGGAAAATCCACAGTTTGGATTGTTGGGATTATTAGGACTAGCCCAACTGTTACAAAAGCAGGCAAGCTTTTAAAATTCTTTAGAATTTTTCATAAGGCTAGGTGTTACAAAAATTTAGGTGATGGGTAAAGAAACAGAGAAAATCCAAAAATTAGGCCAAATGCCATGGCCATGTGGTTTCCAGTTAAGCTTGATTCCAAGATGGAGACTGAATGAGTCACAATAGCCGTGAAGGTATCAGAGAGTAAGGCACATAGGGATGAAGAATCAGGAGCTACTTCTGTAAACATAAGGCTTTCTGTAACTCAAAGATCAGTCCATTGCCTTGGGCAAAACAAACAGATTCCTAAACTGGCATAGAAGCACAGGGAAACATAGCAGTCTTCATGTTAGCAACATGTAAAATAATACTCTTTTATACTGGAAATGCTTAAATTTAGATTAGGTAACACTGAGGGCAAATTGTGAATGTTTCCAAGTGGCTGGAGGAATTGGAACCCTCACTACAAACTACCAGTGAAAACAACATCATCATAGATTGAGAATGTAAACCATTAAAGGTTTAGGAAAATAAGGCCTTTACCTGATCACTTTATGGGACATCAGAGAGTATCATACAAGAGCATCTTCGGGGGAGGGCGACCAAAATAGTAAAAGGTCTGGAAGCCATGCCCTATGACGAGTGGCTTAGGGAGTGGGTATGTTCAGCCTGGAGAAGAAAAGGTTAAGAGATGACAAGATAGTCATGTTTAAATATTTGAAGGGATGTCATACTGAGGATGGACCAAGCTTGATTTCTGCTGCTCCAGAGACTAGGACGTGGGGCAATGGTCTCAAACTACAGGAAAAGTGATTCTACCTAAGCTTTAGGAAGAGATTCCTGAGGATAAGAGCTGTTCAGCAGTGGAATTCACTGCCTCTGGGTGTGGTGGAGTCTCCTTCTTTAGAGGTTTTTAAACAGAGGCTGGATGGCCGTCTGTTGGGAGTGCTTTGGTTATGTATTCCTGCAGAGTAGCGGGTTGAACTAGAGAGCCCTTGTGGTCTCTTCCAGTTCTATGGAATTCTATGATTCTAAGTCTCCTGGAAGAAATGAAGGTGTCACCACTGAAAAAAGCCTTCTCTCCAGTTGTCACCAGCTTCACCACAGATATTGGCTACAGACAGAGGATGGTTTCAAGAAGTTATGTAGAAGGCTTGTGTTGCAGTAGGTACCTAGACCTTGAGTTGGGATGTGCTTTAAAGGTAAGCATCTGGAATTATACACAACAATAAACCAGGAGCTAGGGGTATCATTTAAGCTTGGCTGAGATAACTTTCTTCTGCCTAGTTCCACTTAACAACTAACTGGTTGTATTTTGAAGTAACTTGTTTCTTGATGGTATTCAAAAGCAACCCCGTGTGTATATCATGTATATAGCAATATAACTCAATGGTTACCAAAGCATGAGTCCTTATGGTCAAACAAACCTGACCCAGGAGGGGCCACAGATAATTTACCAGCCTTAGCTGGTAGATAGCTCTCTTAGAGCCAAGATGGGACTCATCCATCCCATTATTGTTCCTAGACACCAGTTTAGCTATTCTACTAAGTACCTCTGATGAAAGAAGAGGTAGAGTTGTGTGTCAGTCATCACTCTCAATCTGTGAATGACTATACCCAGAAGCTACACATACATGGCAGTGAGTGGATAAACTGGTTTTCTACAGATCCATAAAGGAAAATACACTTAACATCAGAGCAGCCTTTAAAAAATGACTTAGATGCAGACAGGTAAGTTCACTTCAGTAACAAGGGCTGTCTTTGAATGGAATAATGTAAAATTTAGACCATAGTCTACTTGGTCATCTACTTCCATGCTTAATATGGTTGTGACATGTAGCATACAAAAACAAGGCTTAACTGGAAGTGATCTCTCCCCCCAAATCTGTTTTCAGATTATACCATCTGAAGCATGCGTTCCCATTCTACTGAATAATCACAACAAACCCCTTATGCATAGGTACTACTTTTGAAGGACAATAACAGTGTGTGGTTTGGAAACCAATTCTGTGGAGAACAATATAAATGATTGGGTATGTTTAGCCTGAAGAGGAAAGTTTAAGGGAAAACATGGCAGCTGACTGGGTTACATCTTGCTGTGGAGGACAATGTGTGGGAAGTGGAATGGTGTAGATTTCAGCCAAATATTGAGAGAAACTGCATTAAAGTAAAAGCTGTTTAACAGCAGACTACACTGCCTTGGGAGATGCTGGTTGACCTTCACTGGAGTCATATAAGCCGAATCTGGAAGGCGATAGATGTGTCAACTGCAAAATTCCTTCTTTTGACTACAATGCTGCTTAAAATGGTGGTTTATAGACCAGTGCCAGTTTATGAGTTTTTGGCTGCCAGTCTTCAGCAGGTTTCCAAGAAAGAAAGAAACAGTTGTTGTCAATAGACACAAATAGAGTGCCTGGCTCTGGCACGTTGTGAATGAACACACCCTGCCAGTCCCTCACATCAGATTGCTTAAGAAGATCTGGGCTAAATGACTTCCAAGATTTCTTCCAGCCTTAGAATGTTATAATTCTGTGACCTAGGATTAGGGAGGATAATTCCCAGACCTGAACACTGACACCTCATTTTGGAAAGATAAAACAAACACATCACAAAGCAATATCTCCTTCCCAATATTCCTTTGAGAGTGTCATGGCATAACTGTATAACTAGAAAATTGCAACAAACAAATTAAATAAAAAACAAAACTGGCTAAAGAGAAGTAAAATATAATTATTGTCTCTGCTTTAGCTCCATTTCCAAAGAACTAGTCTAAGGAGCTTATTAGATGGGCTAAATATGGCATTACACAAATGCCAAGAGATTGCTAAAGGTGCTTCTCTTTCACATAATGTCATTCTCAGATTGATATGCACCATGCTGCTTCCGTTCCACCAGCACTTCTTTTTATTGATGGACTAAGCCGTCAATAGATCTCCCATTCCATTTCTGTAACAGAATGACAGGCGAGTAAAACTGTGTCCTGTTATGCTGGCATGATGCCAGCGTCACTGGGAGGTCTGTGCCTGAACACGTCCGGGTGGCGTTGGGACACTGAGGTAAGTGACACACTTTTTTATACCCTTCCTGGGTTACTTGTTTTTTAAAGTATGTTTTTGTGCTTTCAGTCACTTTTTAACTTTTATTTTTCATTTCATTGTTTAATTTCCCACGTGCTCGTCCTATCATGAGAACGGCCGGGATTTCCATTCCAGGAAGTGAATGGGGCTCCATTCGAGCTCAATTAACTCCTGGGCAGCCTGGTGTGCAAGAGAGAGGTAGGTTTGAAAAGTTGGGTTATCGTGCCGGGATGGGGGTGGGAGAGGATATTGCGAGACAGGGACACTTTTATGTCACCATGTGATAATCTCCTAAAATTCTAATAACGATTAGAACTCATAACATTCTAATATCACTGTATGGCTCTAAACATACCTGGTATTTTCTGATTTCTGAAGGTTTGGCCCTGGTTTCAGGGTTGTCAGATTGAAAACTGGAGAGGACTCCAGTACCTTTAATGATAAGCCTTTGCCACAACAGAAGATGGTATAATTCCCATCTCTGCCCTATCCAGAAGGAAAGGATGAGGGAGTGAGCATATGAAACACAACTGCTAGCCTTTTCATTATTGGTGTGTTCTACTCAGAACTAAGGAAAGTTACTTTTTTGGATTATAACTCCCAGAAACACTCAGCCAGCATAGCTAATGAGCATGATAGCTGGGGGATCCTGGGAGCCATTATCCCCCCAAAATAACTTCCCCATGCTCTAATTCTATTTAGCAAATAAATCTGATAGCCCAATCCTATGCATCAGAATTTGGGTCAATATCTATACACCAGGCTGAAGCCTTGAAAACTGGAGAGGGCTCCTATAACTTTAATGGTTGTATAGAAGAGGGAATTTCAGTGAGTTTTGTTTCTCTCAGGTAAAAAGCAACACCTGAAATCTCCTCTTCTACATAACCATTAAAGGTACAGGAGTCCTCTCCAGTTTTCACTCTGGCAACCCTAAGTGGCAGACCACTAGGTTATAATAGGAAATAATGCTGCCTGAAATCTGGGTAGCTGCTATCCCAGGGTTGACAATATTGGGCTAGATGGAGCAAAGGCAGAGTTTTATGTTCCCACAATTATATGCAATTTGCCATGCTCAGAATTGGCAGTAACTGGCTCCTAGAATATATATATATATATATATATATATATATATACTTCCAAGCAAGGGTGATAGCAGTAAGCTTAGTAATTTCCTAGTAAATGTCTTGTGTTTTAGGTAGGCTGCTCTGTGGTCTTTCCCCTCTGTTTTGCCTCACTCCATCTGTGACTCTTGCTCTCTTTGCAATGTCAAAAGTCCTCCGTTTCTCTCTTTAATTGCATCCAAAGCCAACCTTGACTGGCAAGGAGAAAGTCACTGACAGGTTTGGGCTCAGTCCAGACCTTCTCAGAGATCCTGTCAGCTGGCTGTTTGACAGCATGCAAATATATGCAAATGCAGGGGCACTGGATGAACACCTGCAGAAATGACCATCCTCGGTCCTTCTATCCTGTACCTACCATGTAACTGGTTTCATTTATTATTAATTTTTTTTAAAAAAAAAAATCTGGCTTGGTCTCTGTCAGCTTATTATGCATTTGTCAGCAGAATATGGGGCAAAAAGAAACTGCACTCTTTGTCCTGATCTGCAGCAGAGCTCCATGTGGAACTAGAAGTGCCAGGGATTGTGAAATGGCTTCTGTCCAGCCCTTGTGAATCTCACATTCTGTCTTCTGGACCTTAGTTGCAATGTTTCGACTCTTGCTGGGCTGCCCATGTCAAGCAAAGCCTTCTGTTTTCCTGGGAGTAAAGGCATCCCTCTTAGTCAACTTGTTACAAAAACGAATCAAGCTCATTTGAGTAAATGGAGCAGCTGGGACTTGGATGCTTTTAAGAATCCTTTATTGTGCTGCATAAAATTTGCATGTGATTTACACTGGCTGGACAAGATGGAGAGGTAGCAGATCCAAATGCTTTCTAAACAATCTGATAATATCTCAAAACACTACAAGCTGCCAGAGACTACACCTTTAACTCTTTGTCACTATTCAGAATCACACCCCTCCACAATTTGGGTTTGTTGTTCCACCACCATATGTATAATATTCTCTCCCTTATTGACATTTCCCTTTCCTTGTGTGTCCTGTCTTGTTTAGATTGTAAGCCTCAGGGCAGGGAATAGTCAAAATTAGCAATTTGTAAGCTATTCTGGCAGACTTTCGGCTGAAGGGTGGGGTAAAAACACTTTAAGTAAGTATATAATAGATAAATATTTAGCTGTTTTTAAAAGGCTCTTTCTCAGTGCCTGAGACTTTCTGGGGGATTGTTATCTGCGCTACACAATTATATCAGTTTCCTACTACTTTTACTGTTATAGTCGTATCCTAGGGAATCATAGGGTTTGTAGTTTGGTGAGGTACTTGGGATTCTGTGTAGACAGAAATAGAACAAAGGCTTCTAAATACTTCACCAAATCCCAAGATTCTGTAGGATGGAGCTGTGGCAGCTATCAAAGTACAGTAGTATTACTGTATGCACACACCTGTTTTTATACTGCCTAGACCCATAGGCACTAGTATTTCTGATTTCTATGTATGAATGTGAAGGCTGGACAGTGAAGAAGGTTGACAGAGGAAAAGTCAACTAATTTGGAATGTGATGCTACATAAGAGTTCCAAGGATATCTCTCTCTCTGGCTTTTCTTCGCAAACGAAGATTCAGGAAGGATTCATCCCGCGCTTTCTGCAAGCGCGCTGATGACTATAAAGGCCAATCCGAGATAAACAAGTCCGGTTGCAAAAAGCACAGCAGAAGGTCTCCTTGGGTGATGTTTTTGGGTTGTGATTCTTTCTGCATTGTCGTTTCTCTTCAAGAATTGTTCGTCGTGAGTTCTCAAATAAGGCTGCAGCATTGTGGATAGTGCGTCTCCATGCCTCCCGATGTGAGGCCAGGGCGGACCACTGTTGGTGATCAATTTGGCCGAGCCTGAGATGTTGTTTCAGGGAGTCTTTGTATCGCTTTTTTGGAGCGCCCCTCTTACGCTGACCTGTGGCGAGTTCACCGTAGAGTAGTATTTTTGGGAGGCGATGGTCCTCCATCCTAGAAATGTGCCCTGCCCAGCGCAGCTGTGTTCTCAATATCATGGCCTCAACGCTGGTGATCCCTGCTTGCTCAAGGACAGCAACATTCGTCACATAGTCAGTCCAGTGTATATTTAGGATTGTGCGTAGACAGCGCTGATGAAAGCGCTCGAGGAGTCGTAGGTGGTGGCGATAGGTGACCCATGTTTCAGATCCATAAAGGAGGATAGACAGTATGATGGCTCTATACACACTGATTTTTGTGCATTGACTGCTAAAAAGAAAAATGAATGGGTCCTAGAGCAAATCAAGCCTGCACTCTCATAGGTGCCAAAATGACTAAACTGAGGCTCTCATATTTTTAACATATAATGTGACTCACTGGAAATAATGACAAAATAAACACTGCCTAGAAACATAGCAGGAGGCTTTTTTGTTGTGTGTGTTCAAGTTTCTGACTTATGGCAACCCTAAAGTGAACATATGAGGTTTTCTAGGCAAAGATTTGTTCAGAGAGGGTTTGCCTTTGCCTTCCTCTGGAGCTAAGAGAATGTGACTTGCCCAAAGTCACCCAGTGGGTTTCCCTGGCCCAGTGGGGATTCAAACCCTGGTCTCCAGAGTTATAGTCCAACGTTCAAACCACTACACCATGCTGCCTCTCCAGCAGTGGGCTGATTTATTATCATTTCAAAAAGCTTTCCCTGGTTGCTTTTTTTTTAAAGTAACCATTTCAACTTCAGTCTATGGTAAAGGGCACTTTATGAAAAAGATATCTTTCAAGTCTCTACCACAATATGGGGTTTTGTGTAATAATATGGATTAATCCTAGGTCTGTCTATAAAGTATGTCATGCATCAGAGAGTTAGCAATGGTCATAATCAAGGTTTGGCTAATTTGATTATTATAAATGGTGGTGATGGTGGTGATTACACAGCATTTCTAGTACTCATAGTGTTTTAAAGTACTCAGCATAAGTAAGAATGACAGGTTGTTGACCCTATGAATTCACTTTTTAACTGCCAAGAGTTGGATGAATGGACTGTGAAACAAAAGGGAGGAGAGAAGCAGGACAAAAATGTGTCAAGTCATCATCTTAAACATCACACATTTTATGAATAGTCTCTGTGAAAAAGGCTAGAGAAGAATTTATAATCCAACACCAGATCTTCTTTGAGTCTGAAATGGGAGGAGAAATTATCAATCTTTGATTAAAGGAGAACATACACAAACACACACACACACACAGAGAGACTCTGCAACTGGCTTAATCTAAGATAGTCGTCCCCCCCCCAAAAAAAAAAACATTTACTAGGCTTTGCATCTTTCACCAAACCTGGTACTTTTCCAGGTGTGCTATACTACAACTTTTATCCTTCCCAGTTTGGATAGTTAGTGTTCAAAGGGGTTCTTCCAATGCAATGACTTTAAAATTGTTGTCTCTTCTAGGGCCTTGCTCCTTAGTCTGGAAGCTAGTTGGCTTCCTTCAGCCAGTAATGTACCGCATAGTCCATAGCTCCTGCTCAGAGAAACTTCATGACATGCACACAAAAAGTTCTTATTTGCTGAAAGGTATTGAGCCAGTGTGCAATAGTGGTTTGAGGACTAGGGACTTTTTCACACACCTTAAAACCCATCAGGGGAGGTCGGAAGAGGTATGCGGCTATCCTGTGGAAGGGGGTCAGTTTCGGACGACACCATCCCCCTCCTGTTATCATCTGTGTTGCTTCCATGTTCCATTGAAGGCAAAGGCACTACTTTTTACTCATGAAAAACTTCCGTGAGAAGGAGAGTATCAGACGGGAATAAAAATGTGTTCCCGTCCCACAATCTCCTTTCCCGCCCCTCTCCCACCCCGTCCCGACACAAGATTGAAAACTTTCCCACTTACCTGAATTGTTCTTGTGCTGGGAAGCCCAGAAAGTGAAAGGAGCTCTAGAGCTCTTTTCACTTCCTGGCTTGTAATCCCAGCTGCTGCTCTCGCGAGAAGAGGAGAGCTGGGATTTAAAGGGACAGGCTGGGGACCATGGCGGGGGGGGGAATCAAGGGGCAATTGGGGGAGGGAGATCGGGCTGGTGATCTGGGGGCAGGAGGGCTGGCGATCGGGGTGGAGGGGCGGTTGGGCTGGTGATCGAGGCAGGGAGGGCTGGTGATCAGGGGAGTAGAGGGGGTGATTGGGCTGGTTATTGGGGGTGGAGGGGCGATTGGGCTGGCAGTCAGGGGGCAGGGAGAGCTAGCTATCAGGGGGCGGAAGGGGTAATCAGGCTGCCGATCGGGGGCAGGGAGGGCTGGCGATCGGGGTAGAGGGGGAGATTGGGCTGGTGATTGGGGGGTGGAGGGGTGATCGGGCTGGTGATCTGGGGGCCGGGAGGGCTGGTGATCGGAGAGGTGGAGGGGGTGATCGGGCTGGCGATCGGGGGCAGGAAGGGCTGGCGATTGGAGGGGTGGAGAGGGTGATTGGGCTGGCAATCAGGGGTTAGGGAGGGCTATTGGGCTGGCAATTGGAGGGGCGATCTGGGTGGCAGCAGCAGAGGCCTGTCATAAGGGAGGCATCCGGAAGTGTTTTGACACTCTGGACCTCCCACTAATGTGGCATCCCGCCAGCATAATGGGCACCTTTTCACATGCCCACCATTCCATTCAGAAACAGAATGATGGATCTATTAACGGCTTAAGCCATGAATAAAAAAAAACTGGGGGCAGCACTGGAGCAGAACAAGAGCAGAACGGACAGGGAGGAAGTCATGTGAAAGGGAAAGCCTTTGCCGATACTGTGGCGTCCCTGTCCCGCTTTATTTGCCGCGTCTGATAATATCCTAAAAAGCGGCGCCTTTGCCTTCAAACACAGGAGCAACACGGACGACGACGGGAGGGGGCGCTGTCCGAAACTGACCCCCTGCCGTGGGATAGCCACGTACCTCTCCTGACCTTCCCTGATGTGTGTTAAGGTGTCTGAAAAACTCCTAGGACTCTTGAGAAACTAGGGTTCAAATTGTTCAGCACTGGAAATCCAGTGTGCTATCTTGGGCAAGTCATAATTTCTCAGTCTTTGAGGAAGGCAACAGCAGACCTCCTCTGAATCAATCTTGCCAAGAAAACCCTATGATGTGGTTTTCATTAGTCAGAGTTGATCTGAATACACATAACAACAACACAACAACAAGTTAACCACCATGTAGCAATTTTTTTTAGATTCTTTAAAAGTATATAAGCTTCTGGCAAATATATTTCATTGTTCTAATTAATATGATAAGGAGCAAGCATGGTGTAGTGGTTTGTGTGTTAGACTAGGATTCTGGAAGACCAGTGTTACCTGAATAGGTGAGGGGGCTTTAGGACCTCACTCATGATGTCAGAACTATATTAATTTGGGGGGCAATTATGATTCACTCAAATGGAAGGCTGTGAGAGGCTGGATAACTTTGGGACCTTGACATCTGTGTATACCAGTACTAACTGCAGAAATCTCCAGTTTAAAGTAAAATAAACAGTTTTTATTGGAAAATAACATGGAGGCTACTCACACATGCAAAAGGCACTCACAAGAACCACTCAAGGCTAATGAAGAGTTAAGGCAGAAAAGACTGGATAGAGGAATCGATTTGGGAGATAGGGCTTTAGTTACCAGTCTTGAACAGAAGAGAAGAGCTAAGACAAAAATCTGAGAGTGGCACTGGAAGCTTTGATCTGGGAGGCAGAGGCGCTGACAGAGAGAGTGGCTGGGTCTCATCCACTGTGGCACACTTTGTTATTGTTTGGGGCTAATATTTATACTATATTTCATGACCTGAAGTGTTATTTGGGATTAGAACAAAACTTAGATAGGTTTCCCACCGAATAAACCAAAGAAACTGAAACTCTGCTGATTGCTGTTAACAGCTGAGAGATCGGAATTGATGGGTTTATGACAACCTCACATTGTAGGACAAGGAAGGGTGATGAGGGATGTTTCCTGGGGATAAGGGTTGTTTTGGTCCCTTGTCTATGATGTGACTCATTAAAGTGGCCAAGAGGGGATTACCACATACCACCTTAATTGTGTTGGTTACTAGGTGTGTCAGCTAGTATTTTTCCACAACTCCTTCCTAGGTTCTTGTGACCTCCATTTGACTTCACCTTTGTGGCCTACCCGGTCTACTAGACCCCATGAGGTGTCTTAATATTGACAATGATAAGATATTATAGGGAGAGGGTGTAGGGCATGATAACACAAGAGCTGGAATTTTTGCTTGGCCATGGAAGCCCACTGGGTGACTCTGGGCAAGCATATTCTCCAAGCCCAAAAGGAAGGCAATGGCAAACCTCTTAATACATCTTGCCAATAAAACCTTAGGACAGAGACACCATAAGCAGAGTCAACTTCATGGTCCATAATAATAAGAGTTAAAAAGATATCTTGCACAGGATATTGGTGTTTCAATGTCTTTTGGGGCAAAGAGTCTGTCACAGCTTGAGAGTTTTCATTGCAGCATATTCTAAAATATGTTCTGTTGACTATTGTCCATCCTTACTTAGTTGCTATCTATAACTGAGATAAAAGCATTAAATTCATTGGTGCATTTCTTTTTTACTATTCTCGTTCAGCAAAGAATCTGGGAGTTGTAGCTGTAAAAAGTATCTTCTCCAAGCTCTGCTTATCCTAACAGAACTCTAGGGCCACCAAATAATAAAGTTAGCTCCACACAAACAAATGGCCCAGTAAAATTTCAGTAAGGCCATTGAGATGGAGAAGACTCTTGAGAAACTCCATAGGACAAACAAATTATTGAAAGAACACACAGGCTTGAGAGTGCAAGTGGGCATGTGCATAAAATGTGGTTGCCAATTTGATGCATGTCTTGGGGGGGATTATCACACCAGGCTTCTAACGTGCAGCAATTGTGTTAGTGAAGCAAACAGAAGCATGCTAGTATTATCACACCTCTGCTTCAATACCGGTATGTTTCTGTTTGCTTCACTAACACAATTGCTGTGCAATATTGGTGGAAGAATGCGGGAAAGAAAAGAGACAGATGGGGTTGGGAGGGGGGAAATAGTCAGTTTGGGCAAACAACGGAGGGAAATAGACCAGGCAGCGAAAGTGTGGGGGAAGAAAAGAGACAGATGGAGGTGTGGTGGGGGACTTGATCAGGCACTCAAGGGGGTAGGAGAAATAGTCAGCTTGGGCAAGAGGATGGGGAAACAAGGGGAAGAGACAGAGAGGGAGAGAAGAGGAAAAATGCGTCTATTGCCCCTACATGACTGCCGCTATGGGAACTGAAGTGGAAGAGGACTGCTCACACAGAGGCAATAATGGAAAGGCAGCACTATTGAGGGCTTATTGACAGGTTTCCCCAGTCAATGAAAAGGTGCCCTCCAGAAACAGCTTGAACGCAGATTGCCAACAACTCAGACATGACATTGTGCAATAAGGAATGGCCACATACTTTTACCCCTGCTCTAATACAACTGGTAAAGCCGGGTGTGATAACCTCCTTAGAAGATGATGACCACTGAAATTCTGCAGTGTGGACAGCAACAAAGTAAGAACGTTTTAGAGACTGCACTATTCTATGCACATTCACAAAATTACCAAACAGATGTTGGGCTTGGTTCCACCCCCCCCCCACATTTTTTAACTAGAGCAGAGTTACCCAATTCAATCACTTCATAATGGATTTTTGAAACACTGTTTATGTGAGATTCCCTCCTTTAAAAGAAGGAATAAAAAAAAGATATAGACAACATTTCTAGGTTCTTGGTTTTCCCTCCTCCCCCATATTGTAAAGCCCAAGGTAGTTGGATTTAAGCAGCTGAATGCCCTTTCACTGCTGCTGCTGCTGCTGCTGCTCTCGCTCTTGCTGATGGGCTGTGGTCACTCAGGCAGCAGTAACTTTGAAAAAATGACCCGTCTACACCCAAACAATAACAGAATCCCCCTTTTTATGTTGGCAACACCCACTGCTTTCTGTTCATTTCAAGACTCCCCACGTAGATGCAACTGTTTGACCAGCCTTCTTCTGAACAACTTAATTAAGCAAAAGAAAAAGTGTCAGTTACTGCCAACCTCAGAAAAACAGAGCTGTGGGGTAGAAAGGGTAGGCTGCATTAACCCACATTCCTTAACTGGTTAACTAAAAGGGAAAGCTTTGCTTTATAGTGGTGCCAGGAATATTCTAACAGTAGCTCGCCATTCAGATGATCAAGACATATTGTTTTGTACATCACACTAGACACAATTAGGAGTTTGCACCAACCTGTGTCTTAACAACTGGTATTAGTGTGATCCTGAGAATTACAAAATCTTTGTCAGTACACAGCATGTGCTCTCTCCCTCTCTCTCAGTCTCCCTCTTCTCATTCCCACCTCCTCCCACTCGTCATTCATTTCATCATTTCAAGCTATGCTAAAGAGACCAAACAGATTTTTAAACTCTTTGAAACTGGGAGAGTTTTTTAAAAAAGCCTCTCCATTCTCCTGAATGCAGGCTGGGAAACCACAGCGTGGGATATTTGTGCCTGACTCTCACACAAACCAGTGCAACTTGGGAAAATGCTATCCATATATGGCAAAATGTCATGGTTCAGATTTTTTTTTATGAGCAGAGATAAGTACAGAAGGGCAGTTAAGCATATAGGCCCAGAAATTGCAGCAGTAGCAGCAGCAACAAACTTTTTAAAGAAAAAATGAGGGAGGACTGGCTTTCTTTGGAATCATCTATGATCTATGATCTATGATTTTATTTTGCTAGTTCTGCACAGACTGAGAAAGCTTTCACTCCACTAGCTTCTCTGATGGTGTATGCGTGCAGCACTGTTATATCAGTCCAGCTGTTTTTCCATGCTGCTGGCATTGGCAACCAGCATTGTTTACAGCAATGCAGTGAAATGGCAAACATGAGGGATCATCATGGCAAGCATAAATAACTTTCTGTGTAGAGCAACTATCACATGCCAGGAGTGGTTGTTCATGAGAATTAGGTATTGGATGCTTCTCTCCTAATTTTTGCTCTGTGGGTTTCTTATTCAAACCTTTGTGGCTTTTTCTGCTTGCCTCTACAATATTTTATTCATGTCTTTGTATGAAGTTGCAGCATGGGAGGCACCGGCAGATAGCCCTTCATGGTTGCCCATACCATTGTGACAAGGATATGTTGGGTGACATATTTTAAAGGAAGGGTGAAGAATCTCTTGTCAGCCTGAAGGCCAAATTCCATTTCAGAGAAGTGGATGAGTGGAGTCAGGGCAAAAAGGTAGGACCAAAACTATGAGACAATTCTAGCTTAAAGCTTTTAGGGGCAGCCATGGTAGAGGCACTTCAGTGTTTCCGAACAGGGGAAAAACCACACAAAAGTCTGGAAATCACCAAATGATATCATGAAGAAAGGGGAGGTAGGAGATGGCCATATGGGGAACAACAGTCAGCAGGGGCATCTTAACAGCATTATAGGCCCCTGGGGAAAGCAGTACACTGGGCCCTGCCTACACAACCACTCACAGGAATAAAAATGTAAATTATCAAAAAAATAAACTTATATTTATTGGTACCTCCAACAAAATAAGTGTTTTGTCTCTCTCCCCAGTGTCCAGCTTCATTGGGAGCAAAGTCCCTTCCCGTCCAGACTTCAGAATCCCTTATGTGCAGGAAGGGGAAGAGAGGTGGGGCGTGGGCGGGCAGCCTCCGCCTCTGGGAGAGAATGCAGACTAGAGGGCTGGAAGGAGGTACCCTCTTGGTGCGGCTGTTGGAGTGTGTATGTATGTGTGTGAGAGAGGGAAGAGTTGCTCTGCAACTTGTGGCTGTGCGGGCAGCTGCTCCAGGAAGAGCTGAGCCTCCCTTTCTCAGCCACTATTTGGCTTTTCTGCCTCTTCTGGTCTGTGCATAGATTTGCATGGGGCCCCTAAGCTCATGGGGCCCCTGGGCAATCACCCAACATACCCATGGATTAAGACGGCTCTGACAGTCAGCCATATTGAGACCCCAGGACATACCATCCCTGCTTAAGTATTGAGTTACTAAATAAGAAAACATATTTAAGATTTTGATTTTGCCAGCACATTATGGGAGCAACCAAACTAATTAGGAAGTATTATTTAGCACCAGTAAACAAAAATGAAAACAACAGCATCTCATTTTGTTTGAGAAGCAAGACTTCTTTAGGACAGAAAGTGTTAGCTCCAAACTTAGACATACTTAGGCCTTGTGTAGATGGGTTGTTTACCCCATCTTAGAGTCCTGGGGCAAAGACAGGGCTAAGATGGAGGGGAGATGGGGTAAAAAGCCTGTTACACCATTTTATTATTACACATGCAAACAAACAAACAAACAAACAAATAAACCAGCAATGCTCCAACCAGAAAAAAAACAAAAACACACAGATTGAGCCCTGCATGACAGCAGGAGCCAATACTGGCATGCCAGCCCGTCACTGCAGCTGCCATCTGCATCGCTCTCTCTGCAGCCAGGCGGCAGACCCACAGCATGTGATCAGGGCTTGTCACGTGTAGGGGGCCTTGATCACGTGCTGCAGGCCTCCTGCCTGACGTCAGAGAGAGTGACACAGAGGGTAGCGGAGGTGGCTGTAGAGATGGGCCGGCATGACCTTCTGGAATCCAACCCATTCCATGCAGGTAATGGAGGAGCAATGGGCCTGATCCTGGGCCAGAATACGCAGACGGGAACCCGGGGTATTCTGGCAAGTGCAGAAAAGGCCTTGGAGTATTTCCATTGACCTATTCTTATTGTTTTGAAGGCATCTACTTGAACAATGACTTACGTTCCTGGATCCCACACAAGGTTAACGGAGCTAGCTTATTTTGCTTCATGAAAGCAACATTTGGAAAGTCAGATAGAAAACTTTGCCATCTTCTCCTATCCAAAATTGGTTAGCGATCATTGAAGCAATTGGAATAAACACTAGACATGCAGCATTGGGTTAAAATAATTTCTTCAAGATCCCACAGAAGATCACTGGTTAATGTAACATGCCATTCAAGAGCAGTTGTAGTTATGCTAAAAGGATGTGCAGATAATGCACATTCTCGCACTTTCTCATGTTAGTTAGCCTAAAGTCAAGGATTCTGTATAAACCTATCAGCCAAACAATATTAAATGAGAAGGAATGAAAAATACCTCTTTTTTGTTTCCTCCTAAGTGTTTCATTCTTTCCACACAACACTACTGCAAGCCATAGACTTTATTGTGATTAATATCTGAGAAGCTCGTTAACAAGGACAAACTTGATAGGTGGCTCTTGTTGGGTGAAATTTATGGCCTGATACTTCCTCAGGGAGACTTCCCACGTTGAATTGTTGGACATTACTGACCTTAGTGCCCAGCACAAGGCAAGGGGAGGGGTTGGGTGGAGATGAGGATTGACACAGATGTCTGGGTAACTGTGGAAGGTGCAGATATCCAGAAGGAGAACAACCTGAATCGCTTCCATTGGAAAGGGCTGGTTAACAGAGGTCAGAGGGGGGCCTTTGCCTGGGTGTGCGCCTCAGTGTTTTGGTGCAGTTTGTTTTTTGATTAGCGCAGTTCATGACCGGGCCATCCCACCTGAATAACAATCAGTTCGATTCACAGCAGGCTTGGAGAGGGCAAGGGATGCCTGCCGGGTGACGCATATGGAGCCAAGCCTGGGGAAGTTTAGAACCTTCCCAAACCCAGATGGTTCTGTTTGACACATTTGGCAAAACACCAGAAACAACCTATTGGGAGAAAGAAACCCTCAAGATGTTGTGTTGGATGTATTTACAGAAACAAAGCCGGGTGGGAAAGCAAGTGTTGCTGTGTTAATGGCCATTCATGAAATGGAGACTCAGCTACTGTTGCTGCCATTGTATAAGGCAATTGTTAACAACTGCCTTATATTCACCCTCTCTAAATCTATCCACAGACGTTGTGCTAGTGTTCTTTTCTTTATCAAGAAATAGGTACCTATAAGTCTTTGAGCAAATGTTATAGGTTTTGCCCTAGGAATGCTGAATAGGAGAAAGCTGGACACATTTTTGTCTAATGTTATAACAGGAGTTGTAATGGAGCAGATACTCTTTCTGTTTCCAACTTCAAAGGCAGGCCTAAAGCAGGTTCCAGCCTATGGTACTGTGCCATTTCCCCCAAAGCTAAAACACCAGTTTTGGGAAAGCCAGGAGCCAGATGCTATCTGTTAGCTTCTGGATCCTTATACCTGTTGGGAGGCAAAGATAAGAAAAAAAGCTGGCAGTCATCCACCAACAGAGGGAAACAAAGAGAGAGAAACAAACTCTCAAGAGGACCCAAAATATATTAAATCATTTAGAATTAACCTGACATGTTTGGGCCCAGCATGTACTCTGGAGATTACAAAAATACAACCAAAAATAGATAAATAAATGAATAAAGCAATACTTATTATGAATTAATATGAATTTGCTTTGAATTAAATACAAATTGTCCTAGGGCCTATGTATGATTATTTACAATAAAATGTATGCTGTGAACTCAGGGCAGTATATTCCAAAAACAAAAGCATCTTGTTAAGCACTGCAACATGGAGGGGAATGACTGAGTGCAAATCCCACTCTGTGCCCCATGCAGAGCCTGAGGGTCCAATTGGTGGGCTAAGGAGAGTTTCAGAATATAAGAAGAATGATGCTGGATCAGAACAAAGGCCCATTCAGTCTATTGTTTCTACAATGGTCAACAAGATGGCAAGCGGCAACCCACAAGCAAGACTTTTTAAAAAGAAATGTGCAAAAATCTTATGGAGAAGAAAAAAAAGAAATGAAACAAAATTATTTAAGGAAGGAGCAAGCTGATAGTCAAATGACAATGTTGGTACTGTTATGGCTTTCAAGTTGACTCTGACTTCTGCTGTCCCTGTCATAGGATTTAATTTGCAAGACTGATTCAGAGGAGGCTTGCCATAGCCGTCCTCTAAGGCTGAGAGACTCTCCACGTTCACCCAGTGGGTTTCCCATGGCTAAGCAGGGATTCGAATCTTGACCTCCCAGACCAGAGTCCTAAGGGACTTGATCAGACTAGTGTCTTAAAACGCTGTAATTCCGTAAGTAAGGAAAGCGGAAACATCATGGCATTAGAACTGAAATTATCAAAAGTCTACCAGTAGTGTTTTAAGAATGGGATTAAAGGTCCTGCTACAGAAGCACTTGTGTTTGCATTGCCTTCTAATTATACTGTATTAATGCTTTGCATTGGCCAGTGCATGCTCCTTTAGGGGAAATCTCCACTTACTTCCATGTTAGCTGGGGCATGTGATCACGGTGGTTCTTCCAAGAAGACACGAATCCATGTAAAAACACGGAAAACACTTAAAAAAAACCCAGATGAAAAACACAAACAAGCACTGAAACAAACATAAAACCTTGTCAGTACAAATTTAATTTCCAAATTAAACAAAACAGGAAATGAAAAGAAACAAATATTCAAGAAACCGTTTAGCTCTTTCTAAAACTTTCTCTTGTACTTTTCCTTTGTACTTTCTCATATCCTAATTGGGTGCTGAAGAGATTAATTTGATACAGAAGATAATTACTGACTCAATATAAGTGTAATTGCAGCAGCAATGGCATAGTAATAATAACCAGTCCTGAGCAATGATTTAATCACCCAAATCTCAAATGAGTGTTGCCAAATCTCAGGGGCTGGGCCTAATCTCCAGTTTTCATGAGTCATCTCCAGGCAGGAGATGAGGGTGCAAATTCTCCAATTTTGGTTGGCTCAGATCACCAAGGGAAAGGGTTATGTGCCAATCTCCTGCTCAGCTATTGGAACAGCAGCTTGCTATAATTTGCAAGGCTTAACTGATTTGTTGCTGCAACTTGTAAAGATCCTTGTGGGAGTCTATGAGTTTTCTAAGTTAGCTTCTTCCTTCCCTCCTAGTTGTTGTGGCCTCACTGCTCTGCCTTCACTTTATGGCTAGAAGCAAGTAGGCTAGATTAAATGTTCATTATTCCTGTCTTCCCTAAGTGAGAAGGAATAATCAATCCCTCATGTTGCTTTGATCTGGGAATAGCCCTTTTAGCCAAGAGTTAATTTCCAAACAGGAAAATATGGTGTGTGTGTGTGTGTGTGTGTGTGTTGTGTTGTGTTTGAATGGCAAGCTGTGTGAGCAACTGTGGTTGGTACTTAATTCAAAACATTTAATGCCATCACCAGGAGTCATCCCCAGGTTTCATATTTTGGTTCAGAAACCTCAGGGCCTGGAATGATCCTGAACTGGCAACCCTAATTATCCTACTAGAGAGATTCAGAAGATCCAACAGCTTTCTTGATGTCTAGAAAGAGATCCAGTGCCAGCAGAAAATGATCCAGTTGTTGCAGGAGTCTGAAATGTCTTACTTTGTTCCTGGTAATTAATGCAGAAGATGGCAGGACATTGGAAGCGGTATTGAAATCGGACAGCCCTTGACTAAACAATATAAGAACTGCACTATCTCTGCTTTCAGTCTATAAGAAGGGAATCAACACAATAAGCTATCCCTATGTTGTTGTGTGCCTTCAAGTTGTTTCCAACATATGGTGACCCTAATGCGAACCTATCACAGGGTTTTCTTGGCAAGATTTGATCAAGGGGAGAGGAGGTTACCTTTGCGGCTGAGAGAATATGACTTGTCTAAGGTAACCCGGTGAGTTTCCATGGTCTCCAGAGTCATAGCCCAATGCTGAAACCACTACACCATGTTGGCTCTCTAAGCTGTCCCTATATCTTGTGGCAATTACATCTCCCAAAAGAATATACCCATAGAATCTATCAAACAGCCTGTCTGGGACTGATTAGCAAGACCAGGGTGTGACTCATGTAGCCACTGGTCCCAAGTGACCCTTGGCCCCCCTCAGACCCCCATTGCTACCTCAAACTCAAAGTTATTATTTTAAAATTCAGCTGACAAATGCCCTTCAGGGCTGAAAAATGACTCAGGAGAGCATAGTTCCAGTGTATAATAAATCCCAAGGGGACACACTTCTCTATGCATATGGAAGACCCTGCTCACCAGTCTCCTGAAAATCTTCTAGTCTGGCCATTAAATTCTGTGAAGACAAAGGTAAGATTGTTTATAATAGGGGCACCCTACCATGATATATCCAAACAGATCTTTCTTCTCCAGGATCAAGTGGGGAGGGGGTTGTTACCTGAATTACTGGGGGTTTGTGGGAACCCCACTTGTGTCAGATTTTAATATGGAGAGTTTTAATTAGCTGAATATGGCAACAAGAGGTCGGGTAACTATGGGATCTTTTGACCTAGGTATACCAGTACTAACTGACGAGACTCACAGCCAGGAAATGAAATAAATATGGTTTTTATTGAAAAATAATCTCAGAAACATTCATACCAACACTCAGGTTTCAAGCAATCACACAAGGCTAGTGAAGAATAGGAGGAAGTATTGGGATAGAGGAACAGAGTTTTGGATGATGAGCTACTATACCTGTTCAAAGAGTGGAGATGAAGTACGGCTATGCACGCCAGATGACACAGCAAACCAACAGAGTGATGCCCTCTGGGAAACTGAGCATACCTTGGCAGTATTTTGGGTTGATATTTATATTTTATATTCCCCCTGAAGGGGTGTTATGAGTGGAATGCAATATTTGTATCCAGTTGGATAATGGAAGTTCCGGCTATGTTAATGATTGCTAACGGCTGAGACATTAAAACTGATGGATGTTAGGCAACCCTCTATTGTTGAGGATAGGTGTGTGAAGGAAAACCAGTTTTGCAGAGCAATGAGTGTCCAGACACTTGGAATGAATTAGTGAATGACTCACTTCCAGGTTCATACAGGGGAGTTAGCACATTTCCACCCTAACTCACTGTCCAAGTGGGGTGGTCCACATAATTACTTCTCTGGCATGTCTTTTAGGAATTTGGGATGGCCTCGTCCTTAGGCTTTCTGAGTAAATCTTGAGTCCTTTCATTTGGGAGTTCTTGGTCTACTACCAAACATGTAGAATGTTGATAAATAAGCCAATTTATGAGATACACCCAAGTGATGAATCATTGAAAGGGCAGGTAACAGGGTGTTCATTGAAGCAGAAGCAGAACTGATTGGCCACATTCCTATGATGCCATCAAGAGGCATCTTCCTCATTTGCCAGAGCAAGTTTGAGCTTTAAAAATATTTTTCAAAAAAAGAAATTGTGCAACAAATGAGTGCATATCTGAATGACTGTTCAATGTGAAACCTAAACAGTGGACAACCTACCTGAAGCAAGGAGAGGTGGCCAAGATTGATCATTGAGCCAATTCAGTTTGCTAGTATGTCTGTCTGTTGTTTCAGCTACAAAGCCTGTTTCAGCTTTCAGCTACAGGATATGCTATGGGCAATTTTTAAGGCTATATCTGTCTTTAACTTGACCCTGGCTGATTTTCTTCTGCTCTTCTACCATATGCTCTGAATCATCTTTAGATGCCAGTTGCTGCAAACTAATCTTTCACCATAAAGCTGTATGCACAAGTCTCACTGTATTCATTACTACCTGCTCAGTGTGGACATGATTTCAACCTTAGGCAGAATGTGATTTTGACAAGAGAGCAAACAACATAATCAAGACTCAACAACTACTTTCTTAAGATTGTTACCCTGGGGTAAAGATTTCTTTCTTCAGGAACACTCCAGATCAGTGGTTCTTAACCTGTGGTCCATGGACCCTTTGGGGGCCGTGATGTCCTCACAGGGGGTCTGCAAAGGCTGGATGGCTGTTTGTTTCACCTCCTCCCTGCAGTGGAACACCCATGTGACAGGAGTCAAGGCAAAGGCTGGCTAGCTGGCTAGGCCTGTGCATTGCCATTCAATCCGCTCCAGGTACACACGTGCAGGAAGAAGCAGGAGATTTTAAACCATTATAATAATAATGGTTTTAAATCTTAAGTTAAGTCTCGGGGGTCCACGGCAACAAAAGATATTTAAAAGGGCTCCCTGGTAAAGAAAGATTAAGAACCACTGCTCCAGATCCATCCTTGCACATTTATGTGGAAATGTGTAATGATATCAGTAAAAATATAAGAAGAACCCTGCTGGATCAAGCCAAAGGCCTAGCTCACACCAAACAAGTCTTGAAGAGAAACAACAACGCAGAAAGAATCACAACCTAGAATCATCACCCAAGGAGACCTTCTGCTGTGCTTTCTGCAACTGGGCATGTTTATCTTGAATTGGCCTTTTCAGTCATCAGCGTGTTGCAGAATGCGTGGGATGAGTCCTTCCTGAATCTTCGTTTGTGAAGAAAAGACAGAGAGATGTTCACAGTGACCAACCAAATGCCAATGGGAACCCACAAGTGGAGAATGAGGGCAATAGCTCCAGATTGGGATGCATGCTGCCATTGATTCTGGAGGTAGTGTTTAGCCATTATGACAATACCCTCATTCTCCATAATAGTCTCACGACCCCCCTTTAAAGTAATTCACATTGGTGATGACTGTCACTACATCTTGAGATAGTAATTCCATAGTTTACTTACGCATTGAATGAACAGGCACTTCCCTCATTACATCGTTAATATGGCTGCTTGGGCTAATTCAGTATGTGCTCTCTGATACTGAAATTCTGAGTCATTACTGTTCTTCTTTACTCCATCTAACTGAAAAGGTTTTTAAAAAAAAAGTAAAAAAAAGTGTGAAACTTTGTAGGTAGAAGAAATGATGAAACCAGTGCTCTGATACAGAATTCACTGACCAACAACAGCACCCAGCTGAAGTGAAAGTCAATGGGGAAGCTGTCACATTTCCTTTTTGGTTGCCTGAGAAACAATGCAAATAGCTTCAGCCCTCCAACCTCCCATTTTCAAAGTTTTATTTGAAATGCTTTAGTCTCCTAAAACCAATGTCTGCAGGCACAAAACATGGCTAAGACCTTGTTCCATATTCTGCACTACTTAGCTGGACCTCTCTTCAGTGCTTTGACCAGAGCGGTAGCCAGTAGAGTTTAGTGACCTGTCACATGAGTACTTCAGTCTTTTGTCCTCTGAAATTGGCCTTCCTCTTTTCAAGTGAGAGCATTTGGACCGTGTCATTACAGCCATTATTTTGCCCTGGAACACAACACATTTAATGAGTGGAACAAGTAAACAGCTTCTTCTCTGTGTACATCCATCATAAAGTCTAACACACACAGCCCTTTGGATTCAGCCATGCCTGAGACAGACTTTAATTCTTGTTAGACAAGTAAAAAAAAGATCACTCACCCTTTCATAAATTAAAATTATGGAATTACCCTTTCATAAATTAAAAATAGAAGATGGGAGTGTCTCACAATCAGTGGTTCTCATATGTGGACTGGAATAGGATAAGATTATCTAGTATTAGGAAGATGATATTTTGCAACAAATACAGAACAGATATGTATAGCTTATGCTGCAAAGGAAGCCATTTATAAAGTTAATGTATAAGTGTACCTTAGCATTTTAACAATGGTCAAACAGAGCTGAAATGAAGGACTATCAATATTTTAAATTTTGTCAAACATTCAATTTTTTGCAATTACATTTTATTTCAAGTTCAGATGTTAACATCTCATAAACTGTTGGCTGCTAAATGCCATGGTGATCCAGCTATTAAACGTTATCCTACATTAAACAGTAGGGCTGTTGACAGTGGCAGTGGTTCCTTGATAATATTAAACAAAAGCTACCATTTAGGAAGTTTCAGGTTCTTTCACTGGCAACTGTAGGAAGTGCGTTCTGAGCCAGAACTCTTAATTGTTCATACCACTGGAACAAGGCTTGGTTGAGTTACTTTTTAAAATTACAACTCCCAGAATGTATTTATTTTATTTGTTTAAATATTTATAACTCGCCCTATATCTGAGGAGCTCAGGGCAGTATATAATAATATCTAAAGTTTAAAACAATAACAATAATTTAAAAGACTAAAAGCATATGAAACCATTTATGACTTAAAATAAGACAATTTAAAATCAATTAAAATAATTTTAAATAAAATAAACCATAGCACATGTGCTAATTGAAGAAAACCAGTTAGGCCTCAAAGGCTTTAATAAACAGCCATGTTTTGACTTGGCACCAGAATGACAGAAGCATAGGGCCTCAGGGGAGAATATTTCAGAAGGTAAGAGTAAAAAAACTGGCATCATGGTCTAAAAGAGTAAACTTCTCCCCAAGCTCTGTAGAGGAGAGCAGCATGAGACCCATAGAATGTTTCCAGCTCACTAAGGTTCACTCTCTGGCTCCAAATGCTCCTCTTCTGATTGGTTGTCTTAAGCATGGGACCTGAGGTTGACACTTTAAAACTGTATTTTTTAGCATATTCTTAAAAAATTCAAGCAATCACATTTGGATGCTGTTTTGCTTAACAGCCACTCTCCTTCCATATAGGTGTGTTCAGACATCTGACCATCAAGTACATGTTTATACACAGCTATGATGTCATTTTTATGAGTAAATCACCATCTTTCTTTCTAGCCTTTTATCTTGCTGGGACTAAAATGTCCGACTTGGAAATTTTCCTTTTTAAAAAATCTTTTAGTTTTTTGTAGTAGGAACCATAGAGCCACCAACAAGGGCTTGATACAAAAGGCACAGTCTGAGCATTAAACAGTCCAGGAATTTATTCTGAGTTCCAGAATTTGAAAGGGGCTAATACTCCTTCCCCCTAATAATTCACTCATAATTAACCCCCCCCCTCCAGCTTCTTTATTTGAAGTATAATGTAGGAGAAGGAGGAACCATTTTGTTGCTGCTCTTGTTAAAAAGAATAGGCAACAGGAGAAATTGGAAGAGCCAGTGTGGTTGAGTGGTCTGCGTGTTGGACTAGGGCTCTGGGAGACCCAGGTTGAATCCCTGCTCAGCCAAGGGAACCCACTGGGTGACTCTGGGCGAGTCCTTGTAGTATGTGGGGAAATAATTATTGTAATGTAAAAGCAATCTTGTGTACCCCATTCACATCCTAAGATAAGTCTAGGAATTTTTCCCTGCATGCTTCTGTTCTCCCAAACTCCCTTTCTCTTATTTCACTGGGCACTTTCAGACAACTGGAGTGATGGGTCATTCGACACATGACCTAATTTAAATTTTATTGCTCTGTGCAAGTTCTCTTTTAAGTTAGAGTCTCCATGCGGCTGTAGCCATCTTTGTCTTTGCCATCTTATCTAGCCATCTTATGATGCCTAGCCATGGATGCCATGAAGCTGCTATGAAGCCATTCTATGATGTTTGCTTTTCAAATCACCATGTAGCCTTCTACCGCTAAAGTCTGTGTGAGTCTTTCTACCCTAAATCCTCCTAGTTAGTTAGGAACCCTTTTTAAAGTTTGGTTTTAGTATGTAGATTGAGATTGATATACCTTCAGTAAACTTTTGATATGCATTTTAAACTGACTCCTTTGTTTTTGTAATGAGTCTAATTTAACTGGGTGATCACAGACCTCTGAATACACTTTTAAATGTTAATTGAGCTTGTCTGCATTCTTAAGCCACTCTGCATGAATTTGAAAGTAAATGATTTTAACTCCTTTTAAAGAAGATATTTTTATTGCTTTTTAAAAGGGCTAGATCCCTGGAATTTTTTAATACATTTTTATTTTTAGACTCATTACTCCTACAGTCCTACTCTCTCATTGTTAGTGGAGAGTGGTGGTGAATCTTCTCTGAATGTCCCACTCTCATTGTTAGTGCAGGGTGATGGTGAACCTTCTCTGAACAAGTCTTGCCAATGAAACCCTATGATAGGATCATACGTTGGAGTCTGCTTGAAGGCACATAAGAACAACAACAAGGGTGGTGGATGACTAAATGCTACTTGTGTGGCGAAGATATGCAAAGGTTTAGTTGGAATTTCAAAGGAACTATCCAAGCTGCTGAACCTTATCTCCAGGGTACCATCAACACCCAGGATACCTTCTTTCAAATTCAGACTAAATGCTGGATTGAATTCCTCATATTACTGACATTGGAGCCACTCTTTTCTCCTGACTTGGGAGTCAGAAATCCTCACTGACCTTGTTGCAAATTAACAGAAATCTATGACTAAAGCTGGATCTACTTTCTGTCCACCTCTAAACTACACCTCCCTGACACTTAACCAATACAGCTTTCATGAGCTATGGAGCAAAATGGTTCTGGGGTGACTTGCTCTTGTATTCTCTAACCTTTGCCCATCTAACTGAAGGTGTTCCAGGATCTAGACTAAATGGGGTAACTCCCAATGTTTATCCCAGCTAGAGCATACCCAGTGAATCAGTTGCTGAAAAGTAAATCAAAACCCCAGTAAAATCTCATGGTTTTCATAGGCTTACTTGAGTTGGGACTAGCTGTGTGACTACACCGTGGAAGGAGCAGGTCTCTATGCTGAGGACCAGTGCTACTGGATTTTTCAATTCCATCAGAGGAACAGATGGAATTTGCATATAGATGCTAGAGAAGCTGGGCTCTAGCCTTGCTCTGAACATTATGTAGCATAGAGGAGGTCGCTGGATTCTTCTTTGTGAGGTTGACACAGAAGACTCTGTAACACTGTTGACATTTTACAGTACAATCCTGTGCATGCTTTCATGGAAGTTATGTCCCTCTAGTTCTGTGGGGTTCACTTCCTAGTAAGCGTGTTTAGGATTTCACCCTTAATGTTCCTCTGAGTGAATTTGCAGACATCGTCTGCCAGCCACCAATTTTACCAAGATGACTTTTTGATATTTTTGCCAAGCAAACATGGTTTGCTTTTGGTATTGATCATTAACCATTGTGTGACAAAGGTGGGACATTTAAATCTTTAGCCATATATTTATATTTCTTTTTCAGGATTCCATTTGACTGGAAGTTGCATTTGTTGCAGTATGATTTCTGAAAAGCCTTTACTTTTTTACATAGATGTCTCTGTGAAACTCCTGATTCAGCATCTTTTCCACCATTTTTTCACCACCTTTTTCATCGACCTCCAAAAAATGCATGACTATGTGGCCACTGAACAAACCAGGGAGAGCATTTTTTTCTTTTGAAGTGATTTTACAAACCAACCTGTTGCCATTTAGTTTGAAAACATATGTGCCACATAAACCCTTCATTTCAGGAGGGTTTTTTTTTTTTTGTATTTAATGAGCTATTAATCAAACAACTCAACCACTTAACAGACAAATATAAGGGACTGAACCTTGGCAGAAATTCTGAGCATGCTTTCTAAGGTTTACTAAGAACTGGTGGAAATTACAAGTAAATGTGTTTTGGATCAAGAAATTTAGTTCTTAATTTACAGAACTGAACATCCATAACATGAAGTGAAGTTAAAAGTGGAGCTTGTGGAATGTTTCAACTTTTGCAAGCAGAATACCATAGGAAAAAGATGAACATTAAGCTCATTGAAGACCAATGCTATGACAACATAGTTTGGCAATCATTAATACACGGGTGTTCTCTAAATAGGATGAAAAGAAAAAGATACTTTTCATGGATTGGAGTCAGATGGATAATTTGTCATATTGGAGTCAGATGGATAATTTGTCATATTTGGGAATGGCAGTTAAGAGACACTTGAAAAAGATAGGACTGTAGGTTACTACAGTAGCATTTTGTAGCTACCTGATTACAGCTATTCTGTTTTTGTTGACCCTCTGCTGCTAGGTTTTTTTTAACTGGATGGAATTAAAAATTTACTTGCAGGAATTATTCATGGACTTCCATGAATAAATATAACTCTTAGCACCATCTTATTAACTAAAAGCAATTTAGAGATAAATACAGTGCATGTTAATGAAAGGCAAAGAATGGAAAATTGTTTAAGTGGCCAAAGAAACTTTATCCTATTGTGATGCAAGCCAAGCTATGCCAGCTATATGTAAATGTATGCAGTAGCTTGTGTGCATGTGTCCACTTTGAAGTTGCCATCTGAATTTAATTCTGCTTTTGTGATTAAATCAGGCCATTACGTTTAATCTCACTTAATAGTAAGAAACGCTCTTTGTTGTTTTCTATAGGCAACATATTCTGCCCCTAACATATACAGCTTGGCATTCACACTTTACTATTAATCCCCGATGGCTGATAATTGCTTCATCTCCAAGTTCTCTGTCCAATTCACAAGAGAACTGATTGCAACTATTCTTCCCCTATACATTAATGCACTGTTTTGGTCTTACTTCTTTGGCTCAGTGAACCCTATCAAGCTGTCCACATTTTCTGGGCATGTGGATGTATTGTAAGTTGTTAAATTAAATTCTGAGCTGACCCCCGCCCCCGCCACTGCTTCCTCAACCATCAGAGTCTATTAGCACTGCAAGTTAGCCGATTGACAACTAAGACTATTTTTCTACTTAGGAACTTGAAATAAAAAGGCAGAAATGTGCGTGTCATGTGAAATGTTGAAGTCTTCTACCAGCTGTCTTTCTACTTACACTTTCATTACCACAGCTGGATCAATGGGGTAGCTGGGGTGTTCCTCCTTTGATCATTCACGTATCAGTTGTGAAGTTTCTCTGATATGCAATAGTGATTAGGACATTAAAATATGGCTGGTATCCTCTTGGTGTTTAATGCACATGCCAGTTCCCTGATGCACATGGATTGTACTTTTTAGATGCACGTGGATTGTCTTTGTTTTTGATTGTATAGATTTGATGTTCCAACCTTTGGTGGAAAGGATGTTATTATTAAACGTTGTTGTTGCTGTTGTTGTTGTTACAGTTGCATAAGTGGAGTTCTGCAAATGTTACTGTTGCACATACAGTTGTGCGTTCTTGGCTGGTGTGCCTTTAAGTGCCTGTAAGATACCACTTGATTCACTGGAATTGTGGAAACGGCACGCACATTTGCAGTTATGCCATTGATTGCACAGTATTGGTGTTCAGCAGAAAGGTGCAACCACCACATAACTACATTTGTTTAGATTTACATTACACAAGCATGATATAGGATCTCGGAATGTGCGAACTGGAAGGGAATTGAAGACTCTTCCCTCCACTACCTTGCCATGGTTTTTCCTAGTTCTCAAAAACAGGGCTTGATGAAGCGTGGCCCTCCAGATGCTTTTGGCCAACAATATCCATCAGCCCTAGTCAGCATAACTAATAGTGAGGAATATTGGAAACAGTAATTCAGTAATATTTGGAGAGCTACACATCCTTTCCCTCAACTCCAAAGCAACTCTAAAGCTATCATGGTGCACAAATCCAGATTGTTCTTGCTCTCACAGTGGTGGCTGGTAGCTTCCATGCCAGGTTTGGTGAATCTGCTCTGGGTTTCATGCCAGATTCCAAGGTATGGAACCCTAGCCTATGGTGGGGACTCGTCTGGTGAATCAATTCTTATGAATGAATAAATATTCTCTATTTCATATAATGAACACAAATCAGTGTAGAGTTAAGCACACCTGTTGTCCATTGATATTGTCATGGCTTGTCCAAAGTACTTAGCATTCTGACAATTAGAAAGGTATTAAGGTATTAGAAAGCTGAAATGCAAAGGAAAGCAAAACAGAACAGTTCTGGCCTTTTGTGGCTTCCCAATTAATCTCTATAGCCTGTTAGTTCATTGGTCAAATTAAGGATCCTAAACATGAATGTAAGCACACAAGTTTCCCTCTTTCAAACCTGTGGTCCTACAGCTAAGCACAAAACGGTACCTGACACAAACCTATTCAATATATACTAAGATTTATCCTTGACATTATCCTCATACTGGGATGATGCACCTCATGTTGTGACCTGACTTCCTGCCTTATATTTTGTTGACCAGCTTTAGCTCTGGTAGAGGAAGGGAAGGGTTCTTCCTCTGTTTCATCTTTATCTGGAGTGGCCCAAGACATTTTGTTGCCCAAACACTAAGGATGAGATTATGCCCCTCCCATATTGTTGAGCTTTACTTTGATGTTGGCAATGGACCAGCATATTCTATCTAGCCTCGAGCAACTGACTAATTTAGAGGTTGCAAGGCACACTCAATTTTGTTCTCCAACATCTTGTTGCCATTTTCCATTTCTTAGCATCTACTGCATGAGGTGGCTTGCCTCACTCTGCCTGATAACCAAGCCATCCCTGATCTTCATTATGTTTAGGGGAGTGTTGTCCTAGGTGAAGCTCACTTTCACAATCTTTGTCATTGACAACTTGGAGAACAGTGGCAAAACACTCCACAAACCAAGGCGGCCATTCATTAGTGTTGTCAGGGATCTGTTCTGTTAAATACTCCCAGGTTTATTTTTTATTGACTCTCCAGTCTTTCTTTTTCTCTTTCTAATGCAAAATTCTCTCTTAATTCTTTTACCATATGGGGCTGAAAATTAACGTTGTATAATGCAAACAACTTCCATTTTTTCCCTCAAGTAATGGAATGAAGCACATTTTAGTGAAGTCCAAATAAAGCTGAACCTCTACTCTTTGTTTGCTTTTTGCATAATGTATGTATAATTTTGAATATTCCATTCCTGTTGGAGGCACCTGTGCTTTACACTGTAAGCTATTCAGTCCTTCCATTACCATGATTGCATTTGAGCTGATGTAACAACATAATACTACCACCACTACTACCATGGATTGTCTAAATACCCTGAAGGCACCAGATCTTCTCTGATCTTGAAAATTAAGTAAGCTCAAGCCTGGTTAGTATTTGGCCAGGAGACCACCAAGGAATACCAGGTGCTGTAGGCTGTATTTCAGAAGAATGAACTGGCAAAACCGCCTCTGAGTACTCCTTGCCTAAGAAAACCCTATTAAATTCATGGGGTTGCCATACATTAAAAAAAAGAAAAGCTTTTGAGTACAGCTTCTGCTTCTAAAATTAATTTCTAAAATTATAGGTTCATCTTCAAATGGTTCCTGCTTTAATGAATCTGTCATCCTTTTATCTCTTGTATGTAACTCTTCAATTTATTGTTTCCATCATCTTTTCATTTCTTCTTGATCATGTAGTGTGTTCTCCTGCTGGTCATATAGCATTGCCATACTTGGTTTAAATTTCCCTCTGATTTCTCAGATCGTGCAGACAAGGGACTTTTTCAGACAGGGGAAAACCCCCTTAGGAGGTTGGGAGAAGAACGGGGCTGTTGCACTTACACAGCCCCGTTTCAGACAGTCCTGTCCTCCTCTGTCCTCCTCCTGACCTCCTCCCGACCTTCCCCCATGCTGCTGGAGCCTCTTTTTATTGATGGAAAACTCCGTCAATAAAAAGTGTCGCCCGCAGCATGGGGGAAGATTGGGAGGAGGATGGAGGAGGACGGGGCTGTCTGAAACGGTAAGTGCAACAGCCCCGTCCTCCTCCCGACCTCGGGGGGGGGGCTTCCCCCATCTGACAAAGTCCTTAGTCTCTTGTTCTCCCCATTTTTGGGTTGTCATTTTCTATTTTGCTGCATTGATTATCATAGTAGTTTACTTTGTCCCTGTGTACAAGTTGCTGAACAGCTGCATTCAGGCTTCTGATCCTATTACTGTCACCTTTGTCTTTTGTTTCTTGTCTGTCTTTAACTGTTAGTACATGGTCTTTAATTTCTACAGGAATGTTCTTCAGGTTGCATTTTGGCATGGCAATTGACTTAGGACTTTTTCAAACAGTTGAAAAAACCCACGAGGACGTCGGGAGAACGGGGCTGTGACGCTTACACAGCCCCATTTTAGACAATGCAGTCGTCCTCCATCCTCCACCTGACCTACTCCCAACCTTCCCCTGTGCTTCTGGAGCCTCTTTTTAAAAGCAGCATGAGCAGCACGGGGGGCAGGTCAGGAGGAGGTCGTGAGGAGGACGGAGGAGGGCTGTGCGGTCTGAAATGGGGCTGTGTAAACACCAGAGCCCCATTCTTCTCCTGCCTCCTCGTGGGTTTTTCCAACCGTTTGAAAAAGTCCTTAGTGCTCTTCTTTAGAGTAGCTAGCTTTACTCTATTCATGTAATTATTCAAATTCCTATATTGGCTCTTTCTATGTACCACTGCAAAATGTCAAAATTAGAAGTTAAAATACAGTCATCCCTTCACATTTGCGGGGGTTAGGTTCCACAGACCCCCGCGAATGTGAAAATTCCACGAATAACTACTGCCCTCCCCCTCCTCTGCCAAAGCGACCACGGGGCCTCCGGAGGCCCCATAGTCACTTCCCCCGGCCTCCCCCTCCCTCCCAAGGCCTTCACGGGGCCTCTGGAGACCCTCCAGAGGCCTGTGGTTGCCTCTCCAGCCCTCCCCACTCCCTCCCAAGGCCTTCTCTCCCCCCCAGAAGTGGCCACGGGGCTTCTAAAGCCTAGTCCCTGCTTTTGGGAGGGCAGGGGGGGGAGGCCCTCCCAAAACCGCAAATACTCAAAACTGTGAATGCTAAATTCGCGAATGTGGAGGGGCAAATGTACTTACAATAAAATAATCGCTTTCTTGTTTATACTGTCTTATTATTAATTTATAGATAATTAACCCTTGATTTCCTGCTAATTACAAAATATATTTCATAGAATTATAGAGTTGGAAGAGACCACAAGGGTCATCCACTCCAACCCCCTGGCATGCAGTAACACACAATCAAATTATTCCAGACAGATGGCCATCCAGCCTCCACTTAAAAACCTCCAAAGAAGGAGTCTCCACCACACTCCAAGGCAGTGTATTCCACTTCCGAACACCTCTTACTGTCAGCTAGTTCTTCCTAATGTTTAGGTAGAATCTCTTTTCCTGTAGTTTAAACCCATTGCTCCATGTCCCAGTCTCTGGAACAGGAGAAAACAAGCTTGGTCCATCCTCAGTATGACATCCCTTCAAATATTTAAACATGGCTATCATGTCACCTCTCAACCTTTTCTTCTCCAGACTAAACATGCCCAGCTCCCTAAGCTGCTCCTCACAGGGCATGGCTTCCAGACCTTCCACCATCCTGGTTGCCCTCTTCTGGACATGTTCCAGCTTCTCAATATCCTTCCTGAATTGTGGTGCCCAGAACTGGACACAGTATTCCAGATGAGGTCTGACCAAAGCAGAATACAGTGGCACCATTACTTCCCTTGATCTAGACACTATACTCCTATTAATTTCATAAGCATAGTTTTATACAATGTTATAATTCCATCCATTTTTTTATTTTTTATTTTTATAATTCTCAATTTATAACATCCATTGGATTCAATTCCCCACCCCAATATCGTAAAACTTTGTTCTAGTCATTATAATATCTCTTTTAGAGATCTATCTCTTGGATCCTACTCTGATCCTAGTCTACCTGACTCTCCCTCTGGCTTTTCTTTGCAAACGAAGATTCAGGAAGGATTCATCCTGCGCTTTCTGCAAGCGCGCTGATGACTAAAAAGGCCAATCTGAGATAAAGAAGTCCGGTTGCAGTAAGCACAGCAGAAGGTCTCCTTGGGTGATGTTTCTGGGTTGTGATTCTTTCTGCGTTGTCGTTTCTCTTCAAGAATTGTTCGGCGTGAGTTCTCAAATAAGGCTGCAGCATTGTGGATAGTGCGTCTCCATGCCTCCTGATGTGAGGCCAGGGCGGACCATTGTTGGTGATCAATTTGGCTGAGCCTGAGATGTTGTTTCAGGGAGTCCTTGTATCACTTTTTTGGAGCGCCCCTCTTACGCTGACCCATGGCGAGTTCACCGTAGAATACTATTTTTGGGAGGCGATGGTCCTCCATCCTAGAAACGTGCCCTGCCCAGCACAGCTATGTTCTCAATATCATGGCCTCACACACATAGCTTTAGATGAGTGTGATGCAAAAATCCACAAAAATTCCACAGGAACCACCTTATTCTGGACAGGGTTTCCTGGAACATTGGCATTTGGAGCCATATTCTAGAAAGCAGATGTTGGCTCTGATTCCTATTAATTTTTTTCTGGCTTGTTGTATCACTCCCATTTATTCTTCTACAACTAGTGAATCTGATGAATATGTTTGTCTGAAATGTTGGTGTTGCAAGCTACAGTATTTTGCAGAACACTATTTTGCCTGGAATGGGTAATAGAAAGTGTTTTCTGAACAATTTCTGTGACTTGTGGCATCACTCTTGTGTATCTGCTGAATCTGGTATCCTTGGCTTCCTGAAAAGTTGACACTCCTGGTCATTTTCTGGATGTTTTGCCTGGAATGGGTACAAAAAGGTAACTTCTGTGGAATTTTTGTAGCTTGTGTCATCTCTCCCACCTAGTCTTGTGTGTTTGTCTGCAAGTATCTTGATGGCAATGCAGTAATCAGTAGGAGCCAGCATGGATTTGTTAAGAACAAATCCTGCCAAACTAATCTTATATCTTTTTCAATCAGGCCTCTAGTTTAGTAGATAATGGGAATGCTGTGGACATAATTTCTCTGGATTTCAGCAAAACATTTGATAAGGTCCCCATAATATTTTGATTAGCAAATTGATTATATGTGGAATAGATGGGAACACTGCCAGATGGATCTATAATTGGTTAGAAAACTCTGCTGAAAGAGTCGCCATCAATGGCTACACTTCAAACTGGAAGGAGGTCTCAAGTGGAGTGCCTCAAGGTTCTTTCCTAGGGCCATTACTTTTCAACATTTGTATCAATGTCTTCGATGATGGAGTGGAGGGAATCCTTATCAAGTTTGCAGATGACATGAAACTGGGAGAGGTGGCCAACATACTGGAAGATAGGAACAAGAATTCAAAATGACCTAGATAAACTAGAAAATTGGGCAGAAATTAATAAAATGGAATTCAATAGAGGCAAATGCAAAATTCTACATTTAGGCAACCAAAAAAACAAACAAACAAACAAAAAAACCAAACCAAATGGACAGGTGTAGGATGGGAGATAGATAGCTCAGCAGTACAATATGTGAAAAGGACTCTGGGATTATTGCTGATCGTAAATTGAACATTAGGCAGCAGTGTGATGCTGCTGCAAAAAAGGTGAATGCTATTTTAGCCTGCATTAATAGAAGCACAGTTTCTAAGACAACGGAAGTAATAGTCCCACTATATTCTGCATTGGTGAGGTCTCATCCAGAATATTGGGTTCAGTCCTGGGCACTTCATTTTAAGGATATAAACAAGTTGGAGCAGGTTCAGAGAAGGGCAACGAGGATGGTAAGAGGTATGGAGAACAAAACATATGAGGAAAGGTTGAAGGAGCTGGGCGTTGTCAGCTTGGTGAAAAGAAGACTGAGGAGGTGACATGATTGCATTCAGTACCTCAAGGGCTGTCACAGAGAGGAGGGGACAGGCTGTTCTCTGCTTTCCCAGAGGGTAGGACCAGATCTAATGGTCTGAAGTTACAGAAGGGTAGATTTCAATTGAACATTAGAAGGAACAGTAAGAGTGGTTTGGCAATAGAACCAACTGCCTAGAGAGATGGTGGGGTTTCCTTCTCTAGATGTCTCCAAAGAGGCTGGACAGCTACCTGCTGGGGTTGCTTTAGCTGATTTAGAGAAGGCCCACTGAAATCAATGAGATTAGTTGCTATTCATATTGACTGTTATACCCTTCCTGGACCTCTCTGGAATGGGGTTTGAAGATGTTGATCTTTCCTGGAGGAACAGGTTCAGATGGTGATGCTGGGGAGGGCTGTGTGGTCCTATTTGCTGCATTGGCCATTGACCTGTGAGGTCCCTCAGGGCTCTGTCTTTTTCTTCCCTGCTGTTTAATCTGTCTTGAAGCAAACAACACAATCCAAAACATCCCATCAATAATGTGCTCAAAAGGCCACCCATAGGAGAATACTTTTTTGCAGACAGCTACCTGATAACTATGTATCTACTTGTTAAAGAGGAGCTAGGAAGTTAAGCGAGATATGTGATGGTTTTTCTGGAGCTCTGCCTAGGAGGTAGCTGATGGCTCTTCCGTCTGAGGCTCCTCCACTTCAGTAACAGCATCCAATATCGATGGCAGCCCATCAAGGAAGGGTGCTGTGGAGTGGGATAGGCTAACAAGCACTATGTAGTGCCAAACAAAATGATTCCTTGATACAATCCACTCCCATTATTGACAATTACATAACTTACTGAAAAGTTAGGCCATTAATCACTTTTATTTTAGTCATTCACATTATTTTTCTGAATTCTTCCAAACTCTTGGCCAAAATTGCATGATAAATGCAAGATTTCTAATGTAATGTTAATATAATGTCAAATCTTTTATTGTATGGATTTTAAGCCCATTTGTCTCAACAGTTTCTATTCCTCTTACAGTTGTTCTGTAGCCCTTCGGATAAGATTTGAATGTTACTCCTTCACCTTTCTAAATTGCCTTACATCTTTTACCTGCATAAACATGAATATTGCTGTTGAAAGAAGTAGTCACCGTTGCTGCTTGTAGATGGTGGAATATTTCTCTGGAAATGGCTCTTGTTAAGACACCAAAGGAATTTGGTTTTCTTTTCAGTTATGCATTGTTTTTGTCTTATCAGTGGTGGATTTCATTTGCCTTCAAGTTTTCCTTTAACAAACTTGCCCAGCTCCTTTTGGGTTTGGGTGTTGTTGTTGTTTTTAAGCTCATAGCAATAGTATGGGGTGAGCAATTGTGTTGGTGCCAGGGGCATATTTCCTCCATATCCATCTTATAGTTTATATTATCCCAGTATGCCCAAATACCTCTCTTTTTTCTCTACAATTCCTCTTAAAATGGAAGTAGTCACATCTGGTCACCATTTTGAGAGGGACTGCAGGGAAAAATGAAGGTATTTGAGAGTAGCACATGGTTCTGGGGTGTGTGTGAGGGTGAAGTGGGGGCATTTTCACATGTTTTCATGCATTTGGGGGGTTCTCTGTGAATCACACCATTTTAAAAATCTGGAAAGTTGGGGAGCTTCAGGGGCCACAAGAGAAGGGCTCAGGAGCTGCATACAGTCCATGGGCCACACTTTGCTCACGCCTATTGCAGAGTGTAATCATCTCTCTTATGCATCCCCCATTGAATCCCTTCTTCAGTCTTCTGGGCTATGAATACAATGTCTGTTGCCATGATAGTTTTTGTGCTACTAGAAATGTCATGTTGATGAAAGCAAGGACCCCTTTGCTTCAGCCTAAGCAAGGATACTATGGCTGGCATCTTGTTGGTGTTTCACACATGCATAAGTACCCTTACACATGTTGTTGTAGCTTTTTGGGCCATGGTGTAACAGTTCAGAGTTGCATAAATGGAGTTCCACAGATGTAACTGTTGCACATACAGTTCTGCATTCTTGCATGGTGCATAACTATTTGTGGTTGCACAATGTTGGCATTCAGTAGAAGGGTGGGATAGAGCAATCACCACTTAACTATGTGAGCGTAAATAAGATGAGATGCTCACACTACAACAGGGATGGGGAAATGCTGGCTTTGGACCAACTCCTGGAAGCCCAAGCAAATATGGTCAATGGGGAAAGACTGTGAGAGTTGTAATCCAAAATTATTGGATTGCCAAATATAATTCCACATATAGATGAGAAACTTGAGAAATGGATGAATTCTACTGTGGATCCCACATTCTTCCAACGAACAGGAGTATTAAGAGATCTTCTACTATTCTGAATTAAACCTGAGAGTTTGAAGATGCATGGAAATCCATAGCTTGGTGTGTGAGAATAGCAAAGGAACTGGAGAACTGAACACTGAAATCCTAACATTACCACTCTAACCTGCAATCCTAACATTGCTGCACTAACTTGACAATGGGTTCCACTGAACAATGTGTAAATCCAATGGTTCACCCCCACTGTAGCAGTCCCATTGAATCTATTTTAGTGTTGATCTGTCATTCAGAAATTGATGCAATGGTTCACTCTGGCTGCATTTAGCAATGGGATTTAGGCTAATGACTGAGTCTTGCTTCTACACATAGCACTGAGCTATAAGTCTCAGCCTCCCCTTAATCCTCCTACTGAAGTCCCCAAGAGACTGCTCCCAGCTTCAGACTGTGTATGTACAGTATGTGCCTTCAAGCTGCCAGTTGACTTATGGTAACCCCATGACTTTCATAGGGTTTTTCTTATACAAGGAATACTGAAGAGGTGGTCTAGCCAGTTCCTTTTTCTGAAATATAGCCCACAGCACCTGGTATTCCTTTGCCACCTGCCATCTGAGAACTAACTAGCACTGGCCCTGCTTAGTTTCCATGATCAAATGGGATCTGGTGCCTTTAGGGTATTTAGGTATGCCTAGCTCCAAACTACCAGCATGATCAGAGGAGTTAAGAGATCTTGAAGCAAGTCTGTTTTCTTGCTGGTGGTGGCTTCAGACTACCAGCCAGAAAAAAGAGTGCTTGCTTCACGATCTCTTAACTCATCAGAAGCAATTAGCTAGAAGAAGAGCATGAGCATTGGGGGAGAAAGTGACAAGCTCCAAGGATTCCATGGACTTTTCACCCCTGTGCTTGGCTTGCCTTTCTTTTTTCTGTACTCCAAATCTTATTTTCTGGATTAAATCCCTATCACCAAACAATTCTGCCACATTCCAACCAACATGAATCCTTCCAAGACATTTCCAAATCACCACGTAGTTACGATGAATTGAAGATGTTACTTGCTTCGTGTAATATGGTTTATGTGATCCCATCTTCTGTCAGAGGACTTATTCACACCCCACAGTTATAGCACTATGATTCCGCATTAGCTGCTATGGTTCAAATAGAACTATCGTGCTATAATTGCAGAGCATGAAAAATGGCACAGAGTCCCAATTATTCTGAGGCAATTTCCCTTGATGATTGCTTGTTCTCCCAGTATAACTGCATGGCATAACTTGATGACTAGATCCTACCTCTAATAAGTAAACACAGGTCAACCCCATCTTTTGTGTAAGGTATTGTGGAAGAGGATGGGGACCCCCATGTTAGTGGGGTGCTAAAACTACTCCAGATTTTAGTTTGAACTTTAAAGTTGTCCAAGGTGCTAATTACATCCTTCTAAATAAATCAAGCACCTTGGAGAACACCTTTAAAGTTCAGACTAAAACTCGGAGTGGATTCTAAACCCCACATCCCTACATGGGAGCCACTAGCTGTTACTGAATGTATTCCATTTAGCTGAGGACCTAATGGGCCCAATCCACAAGAACATGTTTTTGCGCAAGCTGCATTGAAACGGATGGGATCTCCTTTAAAGCTCAACTGTGCTTTATGCGGCCTCTCTTCCACTAAGTTGTTAAGATGCAATCTGTACCCAAAAAATCCCTTTAAATTTTGTCCATGATTGCCTTACAAATCTAGGTACTGGCTCACGATCTAAGTCGGATATCAGTACTAATGCTTGGCATTCATTTCCAGGCATCACAAAACATAACAGCTAAGCAGCTCAAAGAAGACTGTATTAACTGGACTCCTCCAGAAGCAAATACATTTTCCAGACAGATTTTATGGGACAGGAGTAAGAATAAAAATAAACAACATTATATAAAAAGTTACTTTATTCCAGACTATTAAGACAGTAATATTGCACCAAAGTAAGCAGACTTGAGGGTGTATGGCTGTAATGTCAGTAGGAAGCCAACTATCACTCCACTTAAACATCTTCCATGTCTGATGCTATTTAAAATAGCCTGATATTGCCCAATTGTATGCATGTTCTATTCAGAAGTAAATCCCGTTGCATTTAATGGAACTGACTTCATAATGAGTCTATACAGGATGGTTGCCTTAACATGTAAAACATGGCCATCTTGTTATGCACGAATATTTCAGTCAATGGCAAGTGAGCAGAGGGATGTCAACATTCTACTATTTATTTGTGCCAGCTATAATATGCAGATGCTGGTTGCAGGGTCTAACGGATGTGTTTGAAAACACACATACGATCATTTAAAAAGTGAACAGAAACTATCAAAAATTAGAATGCCACCATCTGGACATAAATGTACTTAAAACATCAAAGAAAACCCGAACAAACACCATTATTTCTAGAATTATACAGCTTCATCTGTATAAAGGACCAGAACAATTTTGGATGGAAAGATACTTTAAAAGACTTCTTCATTCTCTCTATTATGACCCTCTTTAAGCAGCCCAATTATAAAGGAGACTGCAAGAAATTTTTTGTTTAAAAACCACTTCCACTGGTGAGGAATTTGTAGCATGTTGTGGCATCAACATATTAGAATATACCTTTTTGGCGTTCTGCATTTTTCTAAAAAATTGTAATAGTTTTAAAAATACAGATGCCCAGAATAGAAACAAATCTAGTATTAACATTAACAGTAGTGTAACAGAAGGAGCAATAACATAAAGTCGCAAGCATTTGTTTAATTCTTTTCTGCATCTAAAGACAATGTGATTTCTGTTTCATCCATCACCACTAGAGTTTATGGTGATATGCTCAGGATAATGTTACAAACTGATCTTCTTTTAGTAGAGTGAGGCTACAAACCTAGGCACACTGAGCAGGGAATAAATCCCACTGAGCTCAATGGAGCTTGCTTTTGAGTAGATACTTATAGGCTTGGACTCCAACACTGGAATCCTAAGTACATTTACTGCGGAGTAAGCTCCATTTCGTTCAGTGGAATTTTATTCTGAGTAAGCAAACTGAGGATTGTTCGCCATGGCTTACCATCCTACTCTGATGGTGTCAGACTCATTCAAAACAGTGGGACTTACTTCTGAGGGAGTATTTCAGATAGGATTGGACTGTATCGCCATAGCCATGGAGGTATTGCTTCAGTATAATTCAACAACACTGGAGATTAACGACTGTCCCATCTACAATTAAAACAACTACCTCTAAGGCTGGGGGACAGAGAGGCGCTCTCAGGGTGGCCACATGTATGGGCATCGCTGAGGGCAGAGATTTGTCTCTGGGTGAAGTGAAACAGTTACAGAGGCGCCATTTAGCCAAAGCGGAGCACTCCTTATGATTTCAACGGGAAATCTGAAATCAATGCGAAGCTAGAACTGAAGTCCCACGATGTACTCTGAGGGGGCTCACTGCCAACATATGGTGCCCGGAGGTGGTTGGCGGCCTTAGTCAGATGGCCTGGGAAAGCACCTCTTTGGATTCTAACTCCCAGAATCCCCTCTCCACTATGCTGCCTGGGGGATTGGGGGAGTTGCCATTCTCTCAAGCCGTAGGGGGATGCTGCGCCCTTTCGGAGCCCAACTTTGACAGAGGAGGCCTCCCGTTGGACCCCACCCGGTTTCCCCGGCCAAAAAAGTCGGCCTCCCGTCGGGTGTCCCAGACCGGCTCCCCCTCTCTCGCTCCCGGGTTGGAAAGGCCATCTTTTCGAAAGGAAGGAGCAGGCGAAGCTCCTCGCCCGCCTTGGCAAAGGCTGGTTGTGAACCCCTCTCCCTCCTCGCCCCCCCCGGTGTCTCTCTTCCGCGTCCAAGTCCTCGCCGCGGTCCGTCCCGGCTGGGGGGCCGAGGGGCGCCGGAGGAGGGCGGGAGTGGGGCCCCCTCTCACTTGGCGAACTGGGCCTGCAGGGCGGCCAGGCTGAGGCCGGGGGGCGCCAGGGGGGGGAACTTGCAGGCGGCGCAGGGGCAGAGCGGCGGGGGCGGGGGCGTCGGGGGCCCCTCCTCCAGGGCCAGGGCCAGGTACTTGCTGCTGGGCCGCAGGCTGCTGCTGCTGCTGCCGGCGCCGGCGGGGGTGTCCGGGCTGGGGTGGTGGTGGTGGTGATGCAGGTGGTGGCTCACGCTCCCGGGCGTCGCCAGCAGCACCGGGCCCGGGGCGGCGGCGGCGGCGAAGAGAGGCAGCCCCGCGGCCAGCAGCAGCCTGGGCCCGCCGCCTGCCGCTGCTCCCGCGGCGCTCATCTCGGCGAGGACCCGGCGGAGCTCTTGCAGGGAGCTGCCCAGCAGGAGGATGTAGTTGCGGGCCAGGAGCAGCGTGGCGATCTTGGAGAGCTTGCGCCCGGGCGAGCTCTGGCAGTGGGCGGCCGAGTAGGGCAGGATCACCTCCCGCAGGGCGTCCATGGCCAGGTTGAGGTCCTGCATGCGCTTCCGCTCGCGGCTGTTGATCTTGCGCCGCAGCTGCTGCTGCTCGCTCCGCGGGTCGGCGCCCTTCAGCAGCGAGGCGGCGGCGGCGGGCCCGGGCCCCGAGGGGACCATCCTGCCGCCTGCCGGGGCCCCCGCCGCCGCCGCCTCCTCCTCCTCGGGCGCGCCTTTGCCCAGCGGGGGCGGCCGGTAGGCGGGGGAGAGCTCGTACAAGGGCGGCTGCCGCCTCAGCATGGCCCCCTCCCCGCAGGTGGGTGCAGCCCCGGACCAAGGCGAGGACGGAGAAGGAGGCCCCTCGCGAGCCGCCAAGGGAAGGCGAGGCTGGGAAGGGCCCGGGCTCCAGGGGAAAAGGGGGCGCGGGGCGGCCCTCCGCTCCTCCTTCCCCCCCGAGAGGCGAGGGAAGGGGCGCTTCGCGGAACTCCCTTTAAAGCCCGCTCCGGAGTCGAGCGAAGGCAGGGCAGGCGGCAGCCAATGAGAGGGCGACTCCGGGCCCAGCTAGGCGCCCATTGGCTGCCGCGCCAGGCCTGCGGGGAAGGTCCCGCAAGAAGCAAAGCGGTGCTCTCCCGGCCAGGTCGGCCTCTGGGCTCCTTCCTCCTCCTCCTCCTCCTCTCCTTGAAGCCCCTTGGGAGCATGCGCACCCCCTCCCTCCCTCCGGGCTCCTGCCTGAATTTTGGCATCCTGCAGGTCAGCCTTTCTCAACCTTTTTATCCTGGACGAACCCTTGAGATAATTTTCAGGTCTTAGGGAACTCCTGCATAAATATTATTCTGTATACTGCTATTGCTTCCCCCCCCCAGCAATCACAATCTCATGATGAACCCCTAGCAACCTTTTGGGGAACCCCAGAGCTCCAGGAACCCAGGTTGAGAAACACTGCTGTAGGTAGAGTATGTTTCAGACTTGCCAAAGGACTAGGAAGAGCCCCCACGGTGTGGTGGTTTGAGTGTTAGACTGCGGGGTTGTCTACATGAGGCTAAGCTCTGGTTGTTTGTGCCTCATTGTAACCAAATCCCCTATATAAAAAGGAGGAAGGGGCAGGGGGAAAGCATTGTGGCAGCACCTTTGAAAACTCCCATATTATAAGTAGATCTCCGTTAACAAAGGAGATGCATTCCTGGGCATTGCTTCCTTAACAGAAAATTTGATGCCAGAAGCAGAGAGAGCACGGAAAGAATTGGGACCTACAACATACAAAAAAGAAGAGCGGTTCAAAAGTTTCAGCAAACTTTTTATTCAGAACTAAAAATACGAAGATTTTTGGAATAAAACAAGTCAATTAAGCCTTGCATAAGTAAAGGAAAACATTTTGATCCTTCTAGAGACCATTTGAAAGCTTCTTCCAAAATGCATCTGGGGATTTCACCAGCCCTCAATATTCTCTTGATTCCAATTTTGGATCTTTAAAACAACAACAACAAAGACAAAAACATGCTGGGCAGGCGGGAGCTGGCAAGGCAGGCTTATCTCACCTCCCATTTTCTCTCTGTTTTTGCTGTTCCTACATGCTCAGTAAGGGATTTTGGAGGCAACTGCTGTTTACCTTGCCTGTTGTAGACAGGAATACATGGCTACAATAGAATTGGCTGGAACATAACCCTGCTCTTTCCCAGCTCAAGCATTATTTATTTACAAGGTCTTTAGCCTTATATACCAAAGAGTGCTGGTACCACACCAAACTACAAATCCCAGGTTTCCATAGGGAGGAGCCATGGCAAATAATCCAGTTTCAAACCTGATTATTTGTGTAGTGTGGATTTGGCCATTGTTTACTACAGACACATTGCTGCAATTTGAAATAGAACATTTGTGTTTCTTCATCCTTCCTTCACCTTCTTTCCAATGCCAATCTTGCTAACAAAAATCCAGCTAGATAGAGGACAAGGAGAAAAAAAGTGGACTGGGGTGGCATAAAGAGCCTTTGTAAAAAGGAGCTTCATGTCAGAGGCTTTGTTAATGGAGGTATGTCTCTTTTTGATATGAACTTATTTCCTAGTAACATGTATGGGATGCCTACTAGGTTGCCCCATGGGTGCTCCTAAAATAAACCTGTATGCTTTATAATCACCTTATTATCTGGATAGTTTGGGGGATTCCTTCGCTCTTCAGTTGGATTAGGGGTAGTTTCCTGGGGTATGAGTCCGTTTTAGGAAAGGATGGAGACTGGCTCTCTTAAGAAGCAGACTCCTTCAGCAGAGTTTTGCAGAGAAATGTGCTGAATTTTTAGCCTGTCCCCCTGAGACTAACTTCAGAAAAATACAAGAGGAGCAGGCAACATTTGAGCTATATACTTGAGGAGTTTACTCTCATAAATTTTCATTCTAAGCATATACTGTATTTAAGTTTCCTAACTTCTAACTAAGGCTGCATCTGCACTGCAGAAATAATCCAGTTTGACACCACTTTAACTGCCATGGCTCCATGCTATGGAATCCTGGGACTTGTAGTCTGTTGTGGCACCAGAGCTCTGTAGCAGAGAAGGCTAAATATCTCACAAAACTACAGATCCCAGAATTCCATAGCACTGAGCCATGGCAGTTAAAGTGGTGTCAAACTGGATTAATTCTGCAGTGCAGATGCAGCCTTAGAGAGAGTTTCAGGTAGAGGAGCTCTGAGAAGCCATGGCTTACCTATCCTTAGAGGAGAAGAATGAGAGGGAGGAAGTGAGAGACAGGAGTCTTTGTGTGATCACAGACATCTGGGAGTTTCTGGGATCACTGGGATGCTGGTTGCGTATTTCTGTTGGCCACCTGTGCCCATCTATGTTTGAGCAAAAGGAGAGACAGTGTGAAATAGAATAGAGGCATGCAGGAAAGCACTGTACAAGACCTGATTGCTCTAACAGCAAAAAGGAGGGGGAAGAGAATGTTGGATTGGGAGTATAAGGGTTGGAAAATACTGCTCCAATTAGCAATCTTGGCATGTTGAATGAACTGTCAATTCTGAACAGCCATAAAAGCCAACATGTACCTACATTCGTAATTTGTGTCTGAAAAGATCAGAATTTTGTAAAGTTTTTCTGTCTGGTCATCTGGATTTGTGTTCACTATAGGCCACCAGAAAACTGGCAATTTACAAATCTGGTATACCATCCTTCATTTCTAGGTCACTTGTTTTGAGCAACAGCTACTGTTTTAGTAAAATACTGCCTCTTCATAAATTAGTTTTACAATCATATAAAAGGATTTGGGGGTGCATATGTTGAGATTACAATGTGCATTAAACCTGGAAGATACATGTTAAGTGTGTGCTGACACAACTGCTTCCTCTGTTTTCATAAATTTAAGCTTTAATTTCCACATAAAAAATAAAATCCCCCATGTATGTGCAAGCATCTAATGGGATTTCTGACTTTTCAAAATTTAGACCACAATTCCCCACAGCCCATCACCAATTGCTTTTTGAATCATGCAACGTGCCATGCAAGATTTTGTTTGTCTATGTGTGCATACCTTACTGGAAACTATAAATTGTACTAGCTGGACCCGGCATACCATACGCCATTAAAAAACTCCCCAAAATGCCCAGGAGACCTCATGAGAACCCTTTGAGGTAGACTGGTGGGTTTAACTTGCCCCCCCCGCTGCTTGTTCTGCCCCTTGCCACCCCTCTCTGCTCTTTCTGCCCCCTCTGCTTGTTCTGCCCCCCTGCTGCCCCCTCCACTCTTTCTGCCCCCTCTCTGCTTGTTTTGCCCTTCTGCTGCCCCCTCCACTTTCTCCCCCCTCCACTTGTTCTGCCCCCCTGCTGCCGCCCCCTCCACTCTTTCTTCCCCCCTCTGCTTGTTCTGCCCCCTGCCGCTCCCTCTGCTCTTTCTGCCCCCTGCTGCACCCCCTGCTGCACCCCCTCCACTCTTTCTGCCCCCGGTTGTTCTACCCCCTGCCACCCCCTCTGCTCTTTTTGCTCCCCTCCGCTTGTTCTGCCCCCCTGGTGCCACCCCCTCTGCTCTTTCTGCCCCCTCTGCTTGTTCTACCTCCTACCACCCCCTCCACTCTTTATGCCCCCTCCACTTGTTCTGCCCCCCTGATGCCCCTCCACTCTTTCTGCCCCCTCTGCTCTTTCTTCCCCCTCCGATTGTTCTACCCCCTGCCACCCCTCCACTCTTTCTGCCCCCCCTCTTCTTGTTCTACCCCCCCTACCACCCCCTCTGCTCTTTCTGTCCCCTCTGCTTGTTCTGCCCTCTTCCACCTCCTCCGCTCATTCTGCCCCCTGATGCCCCCCTCCGCTCGTTCTGCCCCCCTGCCACCCCCTCTGCCCCTCCGCTTGTTCTGCTCCTCTTCCACCCCTTCTGCTCGTTCTGCCTTCCTGCTGCCCCCCCTGCACTCATTCTGCCCCTTGCCCCCCACTCCCTGCACTCCTGCTCACACCACATCAACTCTCATGCTACTCCCTCTCCCTCTCCGGCGGACATGTTTGGAATCTGCATGGTCCTGCCCCCAGTGTGCTGATTGGCTGTACAACAGACCTGTGATTGGTTGGTCACTTCCCTAAGCAGCAAATCAGCACACTGGAAATGGCAACATACCCAAGAGAGTTTTATATATATATATATATATATATATATATATACACGTACAGATAGATAGATAGATAGATAGATTATATTGGTTAACCCTTTTGATATAAATCTCCCTAAGCAACTTGAAGAAGGGAGAGGACACATGTACAAGGAATCAACAATCATAGGAGAAATAAACACTGAGGGTGTGCCAATGATCCATCCTGATGTTGGAATTATCTCAGACCAGAATTATCTCCCCATGTTGACCCAAAGCCATTGCTCAGAGCAGAGGTGGGGAATCTCTGGACCACTGGATGTTGTTGGGCTTGAATTCTTATTAGTGTCAGTAGAAATGTCCAAAGGCAGGAGCCAGCATGGTGCAGTTCTGGGATGGGCAATGGAGGTGAAGGCCTATATGGCAGGCTGCATGCTTCCAGAATTAGCTGGAAATCTACCTTCAGTTTTTTCTTCTGTGTTATCAGACAATTTTTTGAGGGTCAGTTTGAGGTTTTTGGATGGGGAGTAGGATTGTAGATGTGGTTGGGTTTTGGGGGCATTGTCAAGGAGACCACTGCTCTATTTGGTGTTCCAGGGCATTTTTTTTTACCAGTTTTTTTTAATGGAGGGTCCAGGGGGTTGGGTGTGTTCAAGAGGACTTGGGGGCTGCAAAAAGGGACTTGCCCACTCATGAGATGAGAGGAGGAAGGCACATCTCCAGAACCACTTTCAATAGTTCTGGAATTGGGAGCAGCTCAACATACTTTGTTGCCTGAAACAAAGGACATGACAGTGTCATTTTTCCATCCTAATCACAGAAGCCAATTGGAGTGACAGTTCAATTTTGCTGTAACACAGCACCCTCCACATTTGCACTAAACATGAGAGGTTAGTGTAGGGAAGCCAGGCTGCTCTGTTCTCCAACCAAGAGGAACAGCCAGTGGTTTGGGAGGCATTGGCAGCTGATTGCTCCCATATTAGTGGGATGGCGAATCCACTTTGGGTTTTCATCTGAACTCCAGAAGATCTATTCCAAGTGCTGAACTTAGTTTGGGAATAGAATTCTGCACCTTGGACAAATGTTAAAACTAAAATTTGGAATGGATTCACCACCCCACTGACATTAAAGGAAACGAGGGGGAGGAGCCAAGAGCAGCCACTGCTGTTTCCCAGTATCTGTTGCCTAAGGTGTTCACCTGACTCTGCCAGCCTGGAAAAAAACTACGGAAAACCTATGGATGTCAGCTGTGAAAGCCTTCAACTTCACATCTGTCAGCCCTGTTTGGGAGATCTGGGGCCCATTCATGCCATGCCATTATAGCACAATGATTCCACTTTAATTGCCATGCCAGCATCCTATGGAATCCTGAGGTTTGTAATTTGGTGAGGTACTAGAGCTCTCTGGCTAAGAATTCTAAATATCCCTCCCTATATTGCAAACCCTAGGATTCCATAGGATGTTGCCATGGCAGTTAAAGTGGAATCATAGCAGTGTGAAAGGGCTTATGGCATAGTTTTGATAGTCACTGATTCCTCTTTGCAATATTTTGTCCTAAACATAGTTAGCCTTTGGATCTTGGAAACAGAAAGCTCACTTTATGCTTTAAACCAATTTGCACAGCTGAGATTACAAAATTATAGATAAACCTGAGATCACAGTAATCAAGCTGTGAACTAACTGAAGGAGAAAATGTTGATTCTATCACTTTAAATAAAAAGCATTGAAATACACTTATTGATAACAATATTCAAATAATGATTATTGCCAGTGTGGATTGTTTGAGCCAGTTAAGCATGCAGAAAAATAGTACATTTTCTAGATTAAAAATAAATAAATGCTTTGATCTGTTAATCCTCTGGAAGAACCTAATTTTTTCTTCAAATGAGAGGAAATTTACATTATGCTTTTGTTGGTACTGAAGGGGAGAAATGCCAGTGAAAAAGATGCCTGTTTTCCTTTCTCCTTGCTGTATAAATGTGTTTGAAATGGATAAACACTTGCTTTAAACTTTGGACTAGGTTTAAAAGTGTACTTGTATATAAAACAGCCAAGCAGTCTGAAAAAAATCATATGATCCTGTGTGCTGTGCAAATTGCACACGTCACTCTATAAAATCCATTTCCAAGAGCTGGCTTTCTTTGCAAGGAAAAAGAAGAAAAAATCTGTGAGCCATTTCTAAAGTTTGGAGCTTAAGCCAAGCACTATAGAGGCTTTCCCTGATCCAATAAAAAGAACCATTTGCTTGGATGGCTGGGGCTGATTTATAGCACAGTGCCCACTGTCATAGTCCGGGTTTGGAGGAGTGTTTGTGTCTGTGTGTCCCTGCCTGTTTTTTTGCAACAAAACGCTGGCAGTTTCACTTGAAGTCTCAGTCAGCCCAGCTTCAAAAGATGTGTGAGTGATTCTGGCTGATGGGGCTGTGCTTCTGGGGTGTTCCAAATGGTTAAAATGAACTCTTTCATAGTGACACATGGCCAAGTGTGTTCAAAGAAATGAAGGGGGAAAACAAAGGTAGCTCTGAAGTCATTTCCCTGCACTGAATCCCAGCCATCCGGTTCTCCTCTTCCCTCTTTGAATGGACAGAATGCAACAGGAAGAGCAGGACTGAAAGAGAACAAACAAGCCAAATGTACTGGCAGGGAGACCTGAGAAGAGAAGGCAGGGGCAGCTTGGTGCTGAATTTCCATTCTTTTCCCTTGGAATGGAATGAATGATAAATTATAGCATCGAAAAGGTAATAAATGTGTCTGGTGGAAGGGCCGTGGCCAAGTTCCGAGGACACCTGCAAAGATGGGGGTTGAGGGAGATGGAGGTCCAAGTGGCCCTCTCTTTTTATTGGAAGCAGACGGCCATACAGTGGATACAGAGGGATACTGTTCCCCATTTTGCTTCATTCCTTTGCTGTTGGCTCCAAGTGCTTATCAATTTATGCAACAGCCGTTCCTGCTGCCTCTCTGCATAAAACACCATTCAGTCAGAGAATCAGATGGGAGGACAGGGAGAGGAGCAAGCAACTAAAGAAAAAAGAACTCAGGACATGCATTTATCCCAAGCTGTGCTAATATGTCCATTTCCCAGCATCAGTCTGTGGTAGTGACAAAGAACCTCAAGCCCACTGGCTGAATTTGTTCCTCTTGGGTTTTCCTCCATTCTAAAAAGTCAAAACCATAGCATTGGAGCATACGAACCCCTTGCCATGCAGGAATCCCCAGTTAAAGCACCCTTGAGAGGTGGCCATCCAACCTCTGTTTAAAGAGCTCCAAAGGGGGAGGTCCGTCACCTTCAGAGGCTTGGTTGATAAGCTCTTACCACTTCCTAAAGTTTAGGTAGAATCTCTTTTCTTGTAATTAAAATTCATTGGTTTGTATTCTCTGGAGCAGCAGAAAACAAGCTCTCTCCCGTCTTCTACATGACATCCCTTCATATATTGAAAGATGGCTATCATATCAATGAAAGATACTGATCGTATCGCCTCTGAGTCTTCTCTACTTCAAACTAAACATACCCAACTCCTTAAGTCATTCCTTATAATTTGTTTCCAGGTGTTTTACCACCTTGGTTGCCCTTCTGTGGATGTGTTCCAGGTTGTCAATATCCTTCTTAAGTTGCGGTGCACAGAACTGGACACAGTATCCCAAGTGAGGTCTCATCAAAGCAGAATAGAGTGGTACTATTATTTCTATTCATCTAGACCAGTGGTTCTCAACCTGTGGGTCCCCAGATGTTGTTGGACTACAGTTCCCAGGAGCCCTCTGAGGTCTCACCTTGACAGCCAGGTGGTCCTCCCAGTCATTAGTGAGGCTGTAGGATTGAACTCACAGCCTCACTAATAATTGGGAGGACGACCTGGCTGTCAAGGTGAGACCTCAGAGGGCTCCTGGGAACTGTAGTCCAACAACATCTGGGGACCCACAGGTTGAGAAACCATTGATCTAAACACTATCTCCTATTGATGCAGCCTAGAACCACATTGGCTTTTTTAGCAGTCACATCACACTGTTGACTCATGCTTAACTTGTAATCTAAAAATGCCCCTTCTAGAGCTTGGTTATTGGCACTAAGAACTGGCTGCATTTTTAAAACCCTTCTTGAGGGTTTTGCTGTTGGGACTGTCATAATGAGGCCCTGCACTTTATAATTTACCACTTATACAGCCATACACAGTGCTACCATTAGCATGCCCTACTACCCCTCCCCACAATATCTGATAATTGGGAATATTTGGACACTTTTCAGGGTCAGGTTGGCTGGGGCAAACCAAAGGGTCAGCTGGAGGTCACAGTGACTGGATGTGTCTTAGAAATATTATGGCAAGGATGCCCACATTAGGATTGTGTGGAAGCCCCTTAGTAAACACGGTAATTAAGGAGGCATGTGCTAATCCTTTCTTCCAGCCCTGAGCACCTCAGCAGTGATTCATTCAATTAAACAACTAAGTGACCATTCCCAAATCTATTCCTATGGAAGTCTCTCCTATATCCCCCTCCTGTCCAAGCTTGCGAGGTTGTCGTAAAACCCATCAATTCCTATCTCCCAGCCATTAATGCAATCAGTTGAATTTTGGTTTCCTTTCTCTATCCCATGGAAAAGACATCCAGGCTTTATATTCCTTGTGATTGGATGGGCTAAATTTATTATTATTATTATTATTGTTATTATTATTATTATTATTATTACTAACCAGACCACCCCTTCAGGATATGAAATTGGGTATAAATATTAGTCTACTGACAATAGAAAGGTGTACCACAGTGAATGAACCCGCCAACTCTCTTTCTCAGCGTGCCCTGGATCGGAACCTCCTATGCCATTTCAGATGCCTGTCTGAGTATCTACACTGCATGAAACTCTGCTCTTCAAGACTGGTAACAATTGCCCTATATCCCCCAATCTTTCCCTCTATCCAATCTTTCTGCCTTACTCCTCAATAGCCTTGTATGGTTATTAGGAATGTGTGTTACATGTGTGAGTTCACTTTTGTGTTATTTCCAATAAAATACTTTTTCACTTTAACTGGAGTACTCTCTCCAGTTACTACTGGTATACATAGGTGAAAAGATCCTGAAGTTACCCGCTTTCTAGCTGAACTCCTCCCTTCTCTTCCCATTCTTTCAAAAGAAGGTAAAAGGCTCAGCTTCTGCATAATGAGCACTACCAACAAGAAATAGTTTCTTTCAGTTGTTTCTCTTAGGGGAAGAGGGGAGTAAGAGAAACTAACAGCAGCTGAAATGGGGAAACAATTCCCACCTAATCCATCCACTGCACACCACAGCAATACTGCAGCATCCCAATCTGCTGAAGCATGCCAGCCAATACTATGGAATAAGTCCCAATGCCACAGCTTGTAACAGTAGAAAGAGAGAGAACTTGATCACCAAAGAAATCACCAGATCACTGTAAAAAACCTAAGCTTTCCTTTCCTTGGCAGACTGTCACAGTACTCCCTGATTCATTAAACCAGGGCAGCTGCACCACAGTGCCAAACAAACTGCCAAAAGAATGCATGTACTCTCACTTCTCCAACTCAGCTTTTCCTGCCTTCTCACAACCTTGCAAAGGCAGGAGGTTCTGCTGAACTCTGCTCCTGGCCTCAGGTTGGGAAGGACAGGGGAAGAAGAAAGACCCACCTAGAAACGATCTCCAACAGCCAACTAGACAGGCTTTGTAGTAGTGTGGTTTGCTGGCTTCAGATTCTTGCTATTAAAAGGGGATTTTGTTTTTTTTATTTCTTTATCATTTTTTTTTTTGCTTAAGGAGGACACAGCTTGCCTGGCTGGAGTTTCCTGACTTTGTCTGCAGCCTGGGAATGAGGCTTGATTCCCAGAGACTTTGGGAGGTACTCAGAGATCTGGCAACCCTAGGAACTACTTTGTCCAGTCTCTGCCTCTGCCTCTGCCTCTGATTTAGCATAGTGGTGGTGATTTTGTTCAACCAGCCTTCACCCCAGCCATCAAAAGGAGGAGGATTGAGCAGTCAAAGAGGTTGCCTACTTGACCTGTAAGGACCGGCCACCTTTGGCTAACTGAATTGCTCCCACCAGTTGTTCAGTTGTTCCCATTGCATTGCCCAAAGAGATAAGTTGCATAAGGAGGCAGGAAACAGTGGAAACTGGTGTATCCTGGTTGTGATCCTCTATGGAACAACATAGAATAATAGTTCTATATGCAGAACTATGCTACAGCTGTCCATTCAACACCTCCCAGACTCACTGTTGGGCTGCCACAGCTCCCCCACAGCCATTCCATGGCTGGTAGAAAGTGGGGAGGGATCAGAGAATCATGTGGCCATGTCCCCATAACCAGATACAGCTCCCCCACAGCCATTCCATGGCTGGTAGAAAGTGGGGAGGGATCAGAGAATCATGTGGCCATGTCCCCATAACCAGATACAGACTGATGACATCATCCACTGAGATCCTGTTCCATACAGTTTGATGACATGGTTATGGGATCACCTTCTCCAAACCATAGAGAAAGCATATAGGTTATATCCAATGGTAACTCTATCCTAGCACAGTCTTCTTCAGTCTGGGTCCCTCTTGTCTGAGATAGCAGTTACATGCTGGCAAAGTATAAACAAACAGCAAGATCTGGGAAGGTAGACAACTGTTAATTAGCACAAAGGAATGGAAACACAGTCCTGCAAAGATTTAGTCCAGCAACACAGTCCAAAAAGTCAGGGGCTTACGGCAGTCAGCATGGGTCAAAAACAAGTCCGTGGGTCAACAGGATCAGGCAACAGCATAGTCAGGAATAGTCCAAGGTCTAAACATGAATCAAGGCAACTGGAACATGAAGTCAAAGGACTTTTTCGGATGTCTCTTATACAGCTTCTTGCTGGTTGTCTTTGGACTTTTTCGGACATCTCTTATACAGCGCAAGCAGCCTTGTCGTGTTGCAAGGCTGCTGCGCTGCAGGGCGTCCCTTTCGGATGACGCTCTCCCCTGCTGGTACTGTTGTGGTACCGCGGGGACATTTGAGCGTTATATTTGGCTGTATTTTAATCACGAAAGTTGATCGTGATTAAAATATGGCCAAATATAACGCTCAAATATCCCCACGGTACCACAACAGTACCAGCAGGGGAAAGCGTCATCCGAAAGGGACGCCCTGCAGCGCAGCAGCCTTGCAACATGACAAGGCTGCTTGCGCTGTATAAGAGACGTCCAAAAAAGTCCAAAGACAACCAGCAAGAAGCTTTCACCAGGAAGATCAGTTGATCTCTGACAAAACCTCCATCACTCTGCAAGGCGTATGTATAGCAATCAAGGCTTTGTCAGGTGTTCCTTAATGAGCCGGTGTTTCTGATAAAGCCTCAGTGATCTTCTTCAAGTTTTTTTTGGAATTGCTGCTGGCTGAATGATGGTGGGGGTAAGTCTGTCTCCTCTTCCTCTTCCTTATCTGAATTGGCAGGGCTCTCTGTTGGGACTGGTGCCAACCCACTAGGACCAGGCTCTTCTTCTGCTTGAACCTCCAGGTTGGCAGGGTTCCCTGCTGGCACAGGTGTAGATAAACTTGTGCCAGAGTCCATAGGGCCATTCCCTGCCATGTCCTCCTCCTCTTCTGATTCCATACCCTCATCAGACTCATTGGGCATGACACCTCTAGATGCTGTGGTCTACAGCCTCCATCATTCCTGATTACTGATCACACTGGCTCAGGCTAGTGGAAGTTGTAGTCGTAGCTGGAGCCACAAATTCCCCATCCCTTTATAGGATAAAACTTTTCATGTCTCCCTCTGCCCCCCCCCCCATAGACAGCAGAACATGAAGCAGGCTGTGATGACAATTCTCCAAGCCAAAGCACAGCAACGTATAAAGTATTGAAGCAGGGACCATGCATAACTTTGTTCAGCTCATGGATCTCTGAAAGGAAACCCATAGCTAGATTCTCATATGCTATCTGGTCAGAGTCCAAAATTTATGTGAGGCTTATTCCTGTCACTAAAAAAAATGTACAGTAGTATGTTTCTAGAAGCGATTGGAGTAGAATCAACTACAGTTGTCCCTCCACATTCATGGATTTGGCATTCACGGATTTAAGTATTCATGGCTTGAAAATATTCTTAAAAAAATAATAACCCAAAAAGCAAACCTTGATTTTGCCATCTTATATAAGGGACACCATTTTGCTATACCACTGCATATAATGGGACTTGAATATTCATGGATTTGGGTATTCACGGGGGGTCCTGGAACCAAACCGCAGTGAATGTGAAGGGACAACTGTAGACCAATGTAAGATAAGGTCTAGAAAATGGTAGACATTTCCACACTTAGTCTTTATGCAAAACAAACAAAAGAAACATTCCAGTTCTTGAAAATATGCAAAACCATATGAAATGCCTAAAATTATGATCAATAAGAAGACATGCTACAAAAGCCTCACATTGAAAATGAGACCTTGAAACCTATAGGGCAATCCTTACCTAAAACTAAATCCCACTGAACACAATCAAATACATTTCGCTTGTTTATTTCATTTGAAACCTGCTCCAGCTGTACTCATGAGGGTAGCTGATTGTTGATGCTGTGTATCACACCCTTGCCACATTTGTGCTTTAATAGCATCCTGTGTATGTGTGGCCTAAATACTATTGGATTTAAATCCTATCACAGCTAGAGAAGACCTACTGAATCCATTCTTAAATAGTGAGTCAACACTCATGGAAATCATAATGATTCAGTAGGTTTGCTCTGCTTGGAACTTCCAACGGGATTAAGTCCTCTCTCTGTGTGCATGTGTGTGTGTATAGTCCGTATTTCTGCAAAAACTTGAATAAAAAAGCTTAAATTACGATTATTCTTATTGGTATTAGTATTATTCTGAAAAGATCAGAAATATGGATATAACATATTCAGATTGAACTTAAATACACACTGTAGCGTGGAGGGTGTCATTTGTTTATGTAGAAATCTTCTTGTTCTTGTGTGCCTTCAAGTTGTTTCTGACTTATGGCAACCCTAATGTGAACCTATCACAGGGTTTTCTTGGCAAAATTTGTTCAGGGTCGCCGCCTTTGCCTTCTTCGGAGGCTGAGAGCAATGTGACTTGCTCACCGTAGCTCAGGGGGTTTCTGCTTCTGAGTGGGGGTTTGAAACATGGTCTCCAAAGTCATAGTCCAACACTCAAACCACTACACAATGCTGGCTCTCTTAGAAAGTGTACAGTTTCTGATTTCTCCATGGTGAACTACAGTGTAATGTTAGTTAAAGAAAAAAAATTAGAATGAGAAATACTACTCTTTTTCTTTCTTTACAAATGGTTTTGTTATTCTTAAATGCTTGAGCATCACACAATCTATTATTATGAAGAAGAATGCCTTTTTGGAGATCAATTGTGCCTCTCAAAATTATCTCTTGCAGTCGCAGGTGATGTGCCTAACAAGTCCCCAGGAGCAGATGAGAAATTTATGGGCTGTTAATAAACTGTAACTAATTGGTGAATGCTGCTGGGTGGTGCTCAAGCTGCTTGGGGCCACAGGTTCTTGGGAGAACGAGCACTTGCTCTCCCTTTATGCCAGCCGTGCAGAAGCCTAGGGCAGCCTCCCAGTGTTTGTTATAGTGAATAGACATATGTCCCTCACACTGACACATAGCATATTCAATTAAGTTACACAATGATAGCTTATACCCAAGGCAGTTTCAAACAAGACATTGTCACGCTCTTGGTGACAGGGCAAAAATACATTAAGGCTGGCTCCCTATACATCTGGAACAATAACATCTCAATACATTCAATTTTAATTCTGCACACAAATGTAAGAGGACCCTTACTGCAGGATTTGTCCTTATTAAACTAGTGCTTTTTACAACTAAGACTAAATGGGATGTGATTAACTATTACCATTAGGGTCTTTCTGAAAATAAGAACAGTAGCAGGTGTGTGTGTGTGTGTGTGTGTGTGTAGACATGCACATATGATTGGTTCCAGGATTTATCTTCTATGGATTTTTAGAAATGTGTTTGATATGACTTAGAACTTTATGAGACACGGAAAATACTATGTCATAAGGATGCCACATAACCGCGAAAGGGTGCACGGATCATCCGATGTCCCTCTTTCATGGTTATTAAGAGCCCCAAAGCTGTGGTTTTTAATTAACGGCTTAAGCCACTTTTTTGCTGGCATTGCCAGCACGTGATACCTCTCTCCCTTTAAATCTCAGACTTACCCTGACAATGGCTGGTCAGGCGCAAACACTTCTGGGTCAGATCGGGACATCCAGGTAAGTTTCACTCTTTTTATGACCCTCCTCGGGTTACTTGGAAGTTTTGTGTGTGTGTGTGTGTACGCTCTTGGTGCGACTTTATGCTTAATTTTTGTTTTAAAATTTGAATTTCCCGCGCAATGAAATTGTGCAAGATTATGAATTCTTTATTCAAGGAGGAGCCTTTGCTGAGAGAGGAGGTGAGTGCGCGGGGGAGGGAACGTACTTTTGCCAGCATAAAATGTTGGGATATATAGTTGCAATCCAATATGCTGGCTTGTTTAACTGCAGAAAGGGTTAAATGATAAATGTGAACAGAATAGATGAGATAACTTCCTGTTTGTAATGTGAGTGCCTTCCTGGAGAAAGAGGGGTGTCTTAACTCTCTTTGTTCTGGGAAGACACCACAAGGAGAGAGAGAAAAAATGCCATGAAGACATCCTAAGGGGCAGGAGCTCCGGGACAAAACTCGCACATATTTTTTAGTTTTTAGAGATGTAGCTTTCAAGATATATTTTGTTATTCTAGTCTACTTTTCAAGTTATTACTCCTGTAATCTGAGATGAATGTGAAGTTCATGAGTAAAGTATTTTTCTGTTTTATAAGCTACATTTGACTGCTTTGATTCTTTTAAGCTAGAGTGTGGAAAGGGTGGGGCGAACTGGGTGGATGGCTATTTAAAACCTGTGTGTTTGGAATCAGTACATTTCTCCTAAACATGTATCTTTAAACAAGAAACACTGCTAAGTGTGCTTTCAAAAGGGGATTAACGCCAACCATTCTTTGGCACCAATTTTGTAGGTCTCCCCAGTAAAGCACAGGGGTAACATTGATAATCCTCATTATATATTTTTTTTCATGCCAGCAAATGAACGTTTAAAAGAATGTCTCTGATAAAGTCCTTAGTTACCAATCTGTCTTTCAGTCATGAATGGGAGCTCAAAGTAACTTGGAATAAAATAGTACCAATACATACTGGTAACATCCAAAATATCCATTAAAAAGTGAGTGAGGGGGCTGGAGTTAGAACAAGAATGTAAAAGGTTCTCAGTAATCCATCTAATTTCCAAATGAGGTATGGAAGTATATAATGAGTTGACATCCCAAGTTATTAGACAAGTCTCCTGCAATCCATGGGAGCCTTCCAGCGAATTATTTCCATTGGCAGAGCAGGGAAGTAGGCACTCTGCATTGATTTCCCCCCTCTTCCTTCAGTCCTTTGTTTTTCTTCCCACAAAATGTCTGGGAGCAGGCCCTTGGGAACACTGTGGGAAATGGTATTAGGGGCCACAGTGCAGGCCTACCTAGTGAACAAGCTGCCTTTCAGTGCCCACTGCCTTTTCATGGGCAGAGCAATCTGCCCTGGTGGCACAGTGGTTAAATGCCATTACTGAAGCTGATACAGTACTACATCACATCACCAGACACTGGACTGGCCAATCAGATTTTGGCAATAGCGATTTGAACAGGCTTTATGCTTTGTTCTGAGCACATGTTAGTCAGACAAAGAAAGCCTCTGAGGGAGATAGATGTATCAGGAGTTAGTGACTGAATTCCAAATTTAAAATGGCCAAACAATTGCCAAAACCATGCTGAGTCATGATGGCTGACTCCATGACTCCATGAACTGCCAAGTCATGCCCAGTCATGCCACAGCTGCATGAGAAGGGTTACTAGAGTGCAAGCTATGTAGAAAAAAGATCTGATGCAATGTAACCATGTGATTAAGTAAGCCAATGCTCTGCTGTTGTGTATATAAGTGAGCTAGACCAGTGTTCATTCTCTTCTTGCGATTCTATGGTGTCTGGCATAGCACTTTGACTGATGACTGTATATATTGTGAATATATGCAACTGCTGAAGATAAAAGCACCTCCTGTTTTCTGGATGTCAAAACACTCTGCGTGTGAATATTCTTGGGAATGGGTTGCTACTAAGCTCTACTGAGACAGTTTTTGGCTTCTGCCGGGGATTGAATGTCCTATCACCCCCTGACAAGATGTAACTCAGAGAAAGATGCTACAAGGAGCACGTGACTGGGCCTGGCTTAGGAAGCATGTGGTCTGGCCCAGCTTGGATGCCAACAGCAACCCTCATAGATTTCCATAATGTAAGTAGTCTTTCTTTTGTGTAGGGAACAGTTTTAGTTAGATTGTGCCCGGGTTACTTTTTATTTGTTTTTCCTTGACTGAATGTATAATGGTCTATTTCTCTGTAACTTTAAGCTGAACCTGGAGAAAAAAGCATTTTCTTCATTAAATGATTACCTCTTAAACTTGTTTTTTAAACTTGCTTGAATAATTATAAGCTTTTCTATTTTTCCTATCTAAGCCAAGCTTCCACGTGCCTTATTTTGGGTCATCACTACATTGCTAGTCTCCTCTGTTTCTGGATAGAAGGGAGGGGGTCTGGTAAAACCTCAGCCAATGGCTGAAGGGTCCTAGGCACCCCATGATCTCCTCTTGGATCGTATAAAAAAGGGGAATATTCAAATTAAGAGGTGGTGGCAGCAAGAGAGACATAGTTCTGGGATTTCCAGGCTAGAGGAATCCTGAGAGTGTCTCAGATGAATCCAGCTTGAGAGTTCATAGGTTAGAAGGACTCCTGAGCTGGATCACAAAAGTAGCCTTGCTTCTCAGGTGTGTGCATGCTGTGTGTGCATGCACGCGCAGAGGCCTGGGCTACTTCACACACCCTTATAATGACACCATTATTTGCCTCCTGGTCTTTAGATCTTTTATTACTCTTTGTTTCTTGCTTTGAAGCTACATGCTGCCTCTCTATCTTGCCTCCACTACAACGTTACCTTTCTCACTGATATGGTGAGTAAAGATTAAACTTTTTCCTTATCCAGGCCTATTCATTAGTTAGTTAGGATGTAGGCACCAAAGCATATGTAGATTTAAAAGCCATTAGTAAAGCTTAAGTTGTTTCTTTAACAAGAAGCTTGCCTGTCTCTTTGTTCTCACAGCTTGGTCAAAGCACTGTACCTCTGAGTCCCGCTCCTGCTCTAACTCTGCTACAATAAAGTTAATTCCTGACAGTTTTAACTTTTAAGAAGTTTCCCAAAAAGTGCTAACACCTTGGGGCCTTAAATTTTACTACAACTATAAAGTGGTAAAGAAATGTAAGCACTATTGTTATTGTTATAGGATTGCTATTAATTTGGATGGAAGGGAAATGGAAGTTGGAGGAGGATCTGTGTCAGAGCATTTGGTACCTCTGTAGCCCTGACAGCTAAACTGTGAATGAGAAAGGACAAAGTATACCATCACCCAGACTGCTTCATGACCATTGTTGGATCCACAGGCTGCAGAACTACTTTGCTCCATCAACAGGTCTATGGGCTCAGACTTGAACTTACACCAGTCCTCAAGATGGCATAGTTAATGTCCATTGGGCTTCTGAATGTGGCAGACACTCTGTCAAGGGTCTTCTCCTTCTTCCACTACATTCCATGGGTATACAGGTGGGTCCTCAGGCTGAAAGTACCAAGCTGATCACTCTCCACTGGAGGAGTGGCTTGCTGGACTAATTGGCATGCCCAAATATCTCCTAGTGTTGCACATTAGTACAAAATTAAAAGTGTGACAGGGACAGCCAGAAAAAAAAAAAGAGAGAGAGAGAGAGAGAGAAGAGAAGAGAAGAGAAGAGAAGAAACTGCAATGCTGTTTAAGATCTATGTGGTGGAAATTGTGTATCTCAAGTTGCTGTTGGAGTACAATTCTTATCGTTTCTAGCTATTAGCCATGCTGGCTAGACCTGATGAAGACTGGGGTCCACAACATCTGGAGGACCATTTTGTCACCATCCCGCCTCAAGAGTCGGGGGAGGTTGTCTAGATGGAGAAAATACTCCTCATAAAATGTGAGGAGAATACCTTTCGTCCCAACAAGAAGTGAACAAGATTCACGGTATTTGGAAGGAGGGGAGCCAAAAATGCCATATACTGCCTGGGATGAGCCTTCGCGGCTTTCCCCAAAGTTTTTAAAATAATGTGTGGAAATGCACATTACTGTTCATTTGGACAATTGAGTTGCATCTCAGCACATTCTCAGCAAGGGCAGAAGGGGAAAGCTGATTGGTTGGATGTGTACGGCGGGCAGGCTTGCTGGCAATGAAGTGGCTGGAAGCACCATTTTGGAGTTTCACATTGTTGAACAGACTTTTTTTGCTCCACTGAGGTGACCAAACAGCTTTTTAAAGCAGAAGGTCACAGTTGCACACCTTTGATTTACAGTTTAAAAACCCCCCTGTGCAGCAGCGACAACTTGTGGAGAATAATAACGCAAGTAATTCACTCTCAGCCACCATCTTGAGTCTCAGGCGTGGTTGTGTGTGCACTTCAAACATGGATAGCTTCACATACCAGCAATTTTCCAAAGGACTGTGGAGACAAACAAACACTGCTGCAAATTTGTGTTAATGTGCAGCAATCGCCGTTATATCTTCTCATCTAGACAAGCCCCATGTCTTCTCTTCCTGCAGATTTGCTCCACTGCACTGACTGCATGGGCTAGTATTCTGTTATGGATATGTGTAGGCATAAGTTGCACTGTGCATGAGAAGTGAGTTTTGTGGACAATGCATGAGAGCTGTAGTCAGCTGACAACAAAGCAAGCTGAGTTCCACATGTGGAAACCTTGTGCATGTGGCAGCATGTTAAAATTCAAAGAGCAGAGTGCAAATGCACATTGCACATACAGTCATATAGCACAATATGCCCTGAGCAGCAGGATGCAGCAATGTGCATTGACCATTTATCTGCATAAATTATGCTACGTTGATATCCACTATGGGGGTTATATAATGCAAGCATGACGTGAATCCGCTGGAGGATATTTCCGCTATGCTGTAACGATGTAGGATCTCAGTCATTGTCTCCAGCAGTCTTATGGATGATGGAGGGAGCAGTGGTGGCTTGTGGCTCCTATGTCAATGGGGCAAAGTTTTTGTCTAACATTAGAGGTGCAGCACCTGTTTTGGGGATAGTTGCTTGGATAGTTCCTTTAAAGTTTGAACTAAAACTTGGATCTGATTCATTGCACCAATGAAGGACCAGCTATCACTGATGGAGAATGGATGCAGGCATGTCATCTCTAGTTTCTTTGTAGGGCAGGAGTAGTCCTGTTCCAGAGCCCAGAGGGCCATGCCAGCTGATTTTCAGCTCTTAGGAAGCTTGAGAAGGCTATGGATCACCCCTGTGGCTTCCATTTTGGCCAACTGGAAATCACAGCACTTCACTGCCAATCTCCTTTGGGACTATTTTTTTTAAATAGGGTGCCCTGCTGTTTTGTGGTGGAACACTCCCGCAAACAGCATATTTACGGTACTTGTTCTGAAGCCATTTTAAGTGATTTGGTGGATCTTTTCAACCTTTGGGAGGGTGTCTGGGGAAGTTAGTGGGGATTCCCAAAGGCTGCACTGCATCCCCAAGGTTCACATGCTGCCCTTGAGCCAGATGATTCCCATGCTATAAGTTGTCATGGCTGGGGATACACTCACTCACTGCAGCAGCGGTCCCTTTTCCATTCCTATTCTGACATAATTTAGGAGGGACAGCAAATGTTAAGGGTTACAATTAGAATTGGCATAATTTGCCATGGTTCCTGCTCTCTTTCTTCCCTTATACAGCCCTACATGCTTCTCCAGCCAAAATTAAACTGTTGTTCGTGTATTTGAATAAGTCCCTGATACTATCTGCAGTCATTAGTGTAATACAAATAATACCTATAAATAAAAACCTCACCAACATTAAGGGTTGAATGCACACAGCAGCTGAATCAGTGTAATGAATCCTTGAAATGATGTATTAAAGCACAAACTGACAACTGGGGGGGGGTCTGATTTGCTTTGTGCTTAATGTTGAGATCACTGTGGCAGAAACTTCATAGGTACACTTTGATTCAGGTTCTGCATTTGCCATAGAAGTTGTTTCCATCATTATTTTCAAATGTTTTACCCATCTGTGGGCTAGTTAGATGGAAGACAGTTAATGGATTAGACTAAACTGTCATGAAATGAATTGACAACCTACTATTCTCTAATGAGTAGAATATGACCAAAGCTTTGTAATCCAATCAAAGGACATGGCTATCAATTAAAGATATACATTTTAGTCAGAATAAGAATGGAACTGTTGCTTTTGCATCTGTAAAACTCTCATACAATTCCAACACTGTGATCAATCTGCAGTCTGGTAACGTCTTGTGACATTGATGGATTTCCTTCTGTTCTACTAGGATCAAGCCAGGGAATATATTAAAGTCAAAGGCACACTTCTTACTTTCAAGGAGTACTCTTGTGCATTGGCCCTGATCCAATTGTATTGGTTTTGGCAGGGGAATACAATGATTGATGATGGCTGAGAAGCGGAGGTCTGTGTAGGAACACAGTCTGAGTCTCTGCCTGGTCTCCGAGGTCTCACCACTGGCTTCCCACTGATGTCAGGGCATGCATGGGAAGGGACAATAGAACCGGGTGGCCCATCCGGATAGCCCCTTCAAATGCATATGGCAAGTTCTGACTGACAGTTCAAGAAGAGAAGGCAAAAAGCTGATGGGAAATTAATTCTCAAGAGTTTGTCAAGACATCTCCAACAAGTGAAGATAAATGGTAGAACAAAACTTCCAAAGATAAACCCAAGAAAGGGGATGAGTGGGGAAGAAGCATGGAAGGGAAACTCTTTTTAACATTTATGTCTATCTATTTGAAGGAGCAAGGCACAGGACAAAGCAAAAACAAAAGCTTGGAAAGAAGTCCACTTTCAGAGGATGCCAATGTTCACATGTGATATGAAGGGATTGTAACTCAGCAGAACTATGAAGAAATTATAACTATAGATTAATAAACATTCAACTATTTTTTTTCATCAGCCCCTGAACATATGAGATGTCTTGCTTTTGAAAAGTTGAACTGAGACCTTTTGCTGGCTGGCTGGCTGGCTATCTATCTATCATCAATCTACCTACCTACCTATGTAATGTACCTGCTATCTGTCTACCTGAGAAATCATAGATGGTTGATGGACTGGAATACTCAACACAGTTCATTATCAAAGCCTACAGGCAGCTGACTCTACATGGGGAGACATTCTAGATGGGATGCCTTTGAGATCTACCTGTCAAGACTCAGCCCTGCCCAGACTAGGGATGGGTGACAATTATGTTAGGCTTGGGTTTAAAAAACAACAACAACAACAACAGAGAGCTCTAAGCTTCCATTTAATTTTGTAAATGTGAATGTGGGAGAAATCTAAACTGACAGATTTGCCTTTCCAGGGAGAGGGCTTTGTGTGTTTCATTCTTTAAAGTCCAATGTTGGCTCCCTGTTAGTGGTGCTGAATTTGGCCTCCTGCCTCTTTTTTTTCTTGCAGGCTCCTCATCATTAACAGGTATGTGGCAGGTAGGTATATAATTTATGATGGGAATAGCTCCACCTATTGAATTTGGCCAGTGCATACTGTTGAACATTTTGTTTAGTTTTGATAGGAACTTCCCAAGATTGACAAATTGCTTTATAAATCTGACAGGGAGGCCATGAGGTTTTTTTTTTGTTTTTGTTTTTTTAAAGAAAGCAAAATGGGACTGGGATTCCCTCAGAGTTAGAGCAACAGCAGCACTGCTCATGCGATGATCCTGAGAAGCCATGATAGTCAGGCGTTCCCACTGGGGGACAACAGTGTCCACATCAGTTGCCTGTGTTTCTGGATGGTTCTTAGACCTCTGCCCTCATCAACCCCAGGGGCACAGGAGCAGAAGAGACAACGAGCTTCAGGTCCACTGATGGTGTCCATTTAGATGTATATGTGGTATCAACTTGGGAGGAGGGAGGAAGTGTATGTAAAGAGATGCTGAGAGGAAGAATCAGTGGAGCCTTCATCTCACAGATGCAACAGCTCTGAACTTTCCTGAACTAGGTGTGGGAGGAGGCAAAGGGAGACTACTATGCAGCAAGGCCAAAATCACAGAAAGGATTCCAAACAAGTTCCCTTTTCAAACTGAAACCAGGTTGCTCTATCAGGAAAGGCTGGGTGGGTAAAGGAAGAACACCCATGAAGTTCTGGGAATGCCAGCTAGGGAAAGAAGGGTTTACAAATCCACACAGAGTTTGGAAAGTGTAGTTTTTTGCATGACAACTCACAGAATCGTCTAGGTTTGGCTGAGGGAATATGGGAGTTGTAGTCAAATAGGAACTTTTCAGGTTCCTTTTTATTGTCCAGGGACATATGAGAGAAGGCATACCTGGTCAAGTATAGTTATCTGAGGACAGCTGTGAATATACTTGATAAGATCAGAGTTGGAAAATTGTATCTAGACCAGTTTTTTAAAAAAACATTGTGGAGGAATTGTTTTGTTACTAGTTCAGACTGGCCCTGGAGAAATCTCCTGCTCAGCCAATGTAAGAATGGTTCTAAGTTTGTGAAAATGTAAGGGCCAATTTAAGTGCCCTTCCAGTGCCAAGTAAGGCCACTACAAGTGGGAACTAGTCAGGAAGAAAAAGGGTACATGGATGGTGGAGTGAAACACCCTGGTTTGTTCCTCTGTTTTGAATAGTAGTCTGCTTTGCTGAGATTAAAGAATTTTTCAGACAGGATTTACTGTGCAAGGAGACTCTGGAACAGTTACGACACTGTTGCGCAGCAGGGGGTCCGTCCCTCTCTTGGTGTTGTCCATGACTGTTCCAGGTATGATTGAAGGCAGCCGTGCCATTTTTTACTCACGGACAACTTCTGTGAGTAAAAAATGGTGTGGCTACCTTCAATCATACCCGGCACAGTCATGGACGATGCTGAGAGAGGGATGGACCCCCTGCTGCATGACAGTGTCGTAACTGTTCCGGAGTCTCCTTGCATAGTAAGTCCTGTCTGAAAAAGTCCTAACTGATAAATCTTTTCAGGAACAGAAGACCCCTGCAAAATGGGCTGACAAGTCAGGACTATCCTAAGTCCTGAGACTGCAGCACTAACACTTGAGACTTTGGGATGACACCTTGTGATATCACAAAGGGCAGCTCCTGGTGATTCTGTTCAGAGACATGAAGCATCAATCACATTTGCACAGAATATGACATTTTTTTAAAAAAGCAACAAATCTAAACAATTTAGGAAAACACACACATACTTTTCAAGGCTGTGCTTTTGCCCTGAGATTTCTTCCCCTCCCCCTGAGAACTGGACATGAAGGTCCAGGCCCTGAGACTTGGGGCCAGGCTTTGAGATCTGAAATCCTCCCTGCAGGTATCTGGTGATCTACCAAGTAAAAAGAAGAAGAAGAAGAAGAAGAAGAAGAAGAAGAAGAAGAAGAAGAGTAAAGACCAGTTTTGTTTAACACACAATTAACTTTAGAGCAACCTTTCCTATCTGGGTCCTTCTGGATATTTTGGACTACTGATCCCCTCAGCATCCAAAAGTTGTATTGGCCAGGATAATAGGAATTATAGCCCAAACCACCCAGAGGTTTGGGAGGGTTGAGTCCAGAGGCTGAAGAGGCTGAGGACTCTTGGAGTGACATGATGTTTGGCCAGCTGGAGGAGAATTATAGCCTGGGACTCAGCAGTTGAAAGTGATCTTGTCAAGGGAAGGTGATTGATAGGCTGAGAGACCCGGGAGGAGGGCTGAGAAGGGAAATAGTGACAGGATGGGTTAAAAGATAATGTCTCCCAGATGATCAAATAAGAAGCACTTAAAAAACACAAGACCCTTGAGGAGTTAGATATGACAAACAATTTCAATGGGAACTCTGGCTAGACAGCAGGCAACTGCTGTCATTCAGTTAAATTGCTGTCATATCCAGTTTTTCAGAATTCTCCCAATAGTTCTGTATGCTCTGCATTTAAGGAGATCCTCTACTGACTTTTCTAAGGATTATGAGACAAACTAGTGGGTTTGGAATGGAGTCCCTCACTTCACCCCAGGTTTTTTTGGCCTTCCAGATAATTTGGATTATAATATTCACAATCGTTTAGTATTACCCATACTGTAGGGACAGGGGGAGGGGATGATGCAAGCTTAGATTGAGGGCCCACCTAAACGTTGAAAACACCCCTCATGGAATTCGCTGGGAATCCTACCAGTCTAAACAGGGTCAGTGGCAATCCACATTATTTGGAAGGAGGGGGACCCAAAATGGCAAAAACAATGGGATAAAAGCCTTCTCAGATTTCCCCATACTTTTTCACAAACTGCGAGCCTGGTGCACATTTTTGCTCGTTTGGACTATAGAACAATGAAAAACTTGAAGGGAAGCACAGAGCTGAATGGTTGGGTGAGAGCAGGGGCGGAGTTTGCTAGGAGGGCAAGCACCCACTGCCACCATGCTGGATTTTCACCTTAGTGATAGTTTGCTAAGGCAATAAATAGGATCAATACTTTCTATTTTGCTTTGGAGAATTTCTCTATCACACCAGCACACCTTGGGACAACTTAAAAAAACACACAAAAAAACCCCCTGTGGCAGTGAAGAACTAACACAAGTAAATCACTCGCAGCCCGATCAGGAATGCGAGGCTTATGGGAGCTTCTGAGGGCAGAAAAACCATTTGGACATGTCGCTGCTGCTGCAACATGCCAATACTATGAGGTATTTGGGATTTTTTCCCCTCGTGTAGTAGATGGGCCCTGAAACTGGACCACCAGAAGTTCTCTAACCCTACTGTAGTTTTTGTTTGCTTATATGCAATGGTAAAGGGCTACAGTTAGAAAGGTCACAGTTGTGCAAAACATTACCTCAAATGCTTTGACTGTTTTGTTCAAATAGAACAGACAAGGTACTGGGAAGTTTATGGCAACTTTAAAGTTCAACCAGTCTCATATCTGCAGCTCCTAGACCATCCCACCACTCCACCAAAGTAGAGCTGTCCACACTACACAATTATAATGCTGTGATATAATTTAAACTGCCGTGGCTTCATCCTATGGAATCCTGGGATTTGTAGTTAATGTAAAGTACTGAAAATTCTCTGCCAGAGAGCTCCAACCCTGTAGTTCAAGGGGATGGCAGAAGAGGATTCCAAGAATCCCCAAAACTACAAATCCCAGAATTCCTTAGGAAGGAGCCACAGCAATTAAAGTACCAAACTGCTATAACTGTGGAAATAAGATGGGGACATACACATCATATCTGCATGAATATTTGGAGGAAGCACAAGGAGGTGAAAGAAAAAAATCAGGTGATGTTTATGGATACCATACCTCAGTAATACAGGGCAAATTCTCTGCATGCTTTAATACTTTGGACTAACAAAAGCAATTTGTGCAATAATTGCCCAGAGCCTTTTTAAGTTGTAATATATTTGTCCACCTGGACAAGAGATTATTGGATCTATACTCACAATCAAAAATGCAGAGACTGCACAAGTTTTGGGATGAGTCCATAGTCTCCAGGCCAGCAGGACCATTGGCGGATGGATTCTGAGCACTGTTATCCAGAAAAGGAACTTTTCCAAGCACTGTGAAAATGTACGCAGTATTATGTGGATTCTGAGTCATTTTGCAGTTCCACAGTTTTCTGTTGCCTTGCCTCAGAAGGCTTCACACCTCTTTTGTCTAGTGCCCCAAATGACAAAAAAATAAAGGCACCAATTTTTTGGTCCCCTAGGTCAAAGGTTCTTAAACTGTGGGTTGTGGCCCCATATGGGGTTGCATAAGTGAATGTGGGGGTCATGAAAAATAAATGGCAATAGTAAATTTGATTTGTATACCTGTTTTATATACCTATATACTCAGGGTCACATAAAAATTCTTGGGTGAAAAGGGGTCGTGAGTGGAAAAAGTTTAAGAAGCCCTGGCCTAGGCCACTATATGCCCTGGAGGTACCTTTGTTATAACAGGAAGTGAAGAAGTTCTGAGTTACTTCTTGTTTTAAAGACACCATTACTGGGTTTAAAATGGCTGAAGGGGTAAAGATGAAACAAAAACAATACCACAGCCTCTTGAGGACATTTGGGGAGCATACAATAGAACTGGGAAGGGGGTTCAGCAGAAGGCTGTGGCCCTTCAATATCTCCTGGGGAGGCCAATGTGCCTCTTTGACCTCCAACAGTAGCCCTCCCCTGGTGAAAGGGCTTTATTCATGTAACAAACAAAACTGGCACCAGATCACTTTTGCAGTTTAGCAATACATACAGTCAGTCAATATAGAACAAGGCAGCGATCAGATCAGAAGGAAGACGTCTGAGCCTTCCCAGCTACCTATGCACTTCCTTACCCCAAAGGTGGGAATTGGGCAGCCCTCTAGCTATTGTTGAACTGTAGCTCCCAGTATTCTTCACCACTGGCTATTCAGGTTAGGGCTGCTGGGAGCTGCAGTCTAACAGCACCTGGAGGGTTGCATATTTCCCATCCCTGCCCTGCTATGAGGGAAAAGGAGAAGGAGAGAGAGTATGATGCATAACTGAGAGCCCTTTCATGATCGATGGATTCTATTCAGAGCTCGGGAAAGTTAGTTTTTTGGGCTATAAGTCCACAAACCAATAGCCAATGAGAAGGATGGCCGAGGGATTCTCTGTAGTTCCCAAAAGTAACTTCCCTAAGTTCTGATTCTATTTATGAATAAATATTATAGCCCATTTAGTATGCATCAGAATTAGAGCCCAATGTTTTTGTCCTCTGCTGCAGCCTTACAGCTATGGCTGATTTTGTGAGAGTTTGTATTGATGGTGGAGATCCCCAAACATTTCCTTAAAAGAATGTGAGCCAGCAGCTTCCCCATGAGGAGAGCACCGGCCTTTGGTTCTCCTGCCTTGCCAAACCTGTTCCCCTTGTATAATCATCAGGAAGCTATGCAGATACCTGAATGCAATGACAAGGTTAGGCTTCCCCAGGGCAGCCAGAGTTCCCATTGATAGAGGGAAAGGGCCAGCTTGACTGACTCATTTGAAACTGGAAACCCCTCGCAGCATCCTGCCCCCTCCCTCTGCCTGCTGCCCACAGCATCCCAGAGTATTCTTGCAACCATCTGTTATGGCCTAGGTGGCATTAGCACATTAACACCCTGCTTTACCTAAGTATTAGATTGTGTCCAATGCATGCAGTGAAGTTAACAACGACACTGGCTCTTTCTTCTTCAATCCCCACTCACTAGTCAGAAATAAAGAGACAGCCCAGAGTGAGTCATCCCCCCGCATTCCATCAGTGAGAATATTCACACCGAGCAAATATTGTACATCAGAACCATTTTTTCACCCAGAAGTTCTTGTTTTGGACAACAGTTCTCACCTCTGCTTTGATCTGTGTTTTTAGCAGGCAGTTCTGGGTTAAATAAATTGTAGTCAGAAAGGTTAAAATGTCCAAGCTCTGCAGAGGCTGCATGTTCCAGTAGTCCCCCTCCGCTACCCTGCCTGTTTTCCCCTCTAAGAATCTTTCACCAGGGACAGGCTGGCAATGGCACTTCTATGTCAGCGGGGATGTGCTTGTGGGTAAATGCATTCCAGTGTTTAGTTTTAGAGGGATTATCCAATATTCTGCCATTATTTAAAGAATTGGGTTCAGCACTTTGGGTAGCTCCTTTAAAATTCAGACTAAAACCTGTAGTGCAGTGGCTGTTAACCTTTTCTTTACCAGGACCCCCTTTAAATATCTTTTGTTGCAGTGGACCCCCAAGGCTTAACTCAAGATTTAAAACAACAACAACAACAATGCAATTGCACCATCCATTAAAAATTCCCTCAGAGGTGCTGGAGTGGGGGAGATTTTTCTTCTGCTTCTTCCCGCAAATTTGTGGCTGGAGCATATTGAAAGGCAATGCGGAGGCCAAGCGAGCCAGCCTTTGCCTTGGCTCCTGTCACGAAGCCACTCCACTGCAGGGAGGGGGTAGGCCAAGCAGCCTTCAAGCCTCCATGGACCCCCTGTGAGGACATCATGGACCCCTGGGAGTCCCCAGACCACAGATTAAAAAACCACTGCTGTAGTGGATTCACTACCCCACTGACCTGGAAGCCTCCAGCTGCTACTACTTTTCACATATAATGGGTGAACAATGGAAAGAGACTTCTTTATAGCACTGGCTTTGTAAAAGCCTCTCCTCACAGGCGGCTGCTGACCATGAGATCTTTGGCACCTTGGAAAGCTGCCTTTATGAGGTCTTGCACTTATAGCACATAATTTATCCTTTTAAATTTTACTGCCTCTTAAATTGTTTTATGCAGATTGTGAAGAAATTACTTTTGGGATGATATTTACAAGACTCCTCCTACCCAACATGTTGTAATTAAAAGAAGAAATTGTGTGTGTGGCGGGGGGGGGTGTAATTCCCAAAAGTAAGTGTTAAAACTCTTGTTATAATTGTATCCTGATTTGCTTTTATTGTATTTTAGGCCAAATACCCTGAAGGCACCAGATCCCGCCTGATCTTAGAAGCTAAACTAGGCCTGGGTAGTAATTGGATGCAGACCATCAAAGAATACCAGATGGTACAAGCTATATTCAGAGGAAGGCATAGATAATAAGGAATATGAAGATTTAAAAAGAGACATTGTTACTTATAAATTTCAATAAAGCAGACCAAATATCTGAATATAACTACATTTGTTAATTATGTCAATATATCACTCTTTAAAATGTTGCAAGTGTTGTTAACTCTTCTATCCATTGGATCACAGGGATATGTTATCTTTTTAATACTGGAGTATCAGTCTATTAGTCAAGAAGACATGGAAGATCCATTTCCACTCACCGTGAGTTATGTTCTAAGACATGGGTAAATAGTTTAAAAGACTATGTGCCTCACTGAATACCAAAAACTTTCTAGTTCCAAATTGATTTGTGTAATTATTTGCTTTGAACGTAAGACAACTATGGGGCATTTCCAAAATGTATGGATTAAAGAAGCATTAACAGTATTATACCTCCAACATGTGAAGTCGAAGGCTTTCATGGCCGGCATCCATAGGTTTTCCTTGGGTTTTTTCCCAGGCTGTGAGGCCATGTTCTGGAACAGTTTCTTTCTGACATTTCGCCTGCATTTGTGGCTGGCATCTTCAGATAATGGTTGGGTAGGAGTGTATGTGGAGTTTATATGCTGTGAACCCCTGTTGGGGAATATATGTAAATTTGTGTAATTGAATGATTAGTTTCTGGGTATAGAAATGCAAGGCTCATTAGTGTCTGTTTGGGTAATGGTTGGTTGATGGGCCATTATCTGCTGGAACTCTCCCTCCAACAGTTAGACAATTTAGCTAAGCCTGTATTAAAAAGAAGTTTTTAATCTGTGGTGTGGTGTCCTGTATACTTGGAACAGCAGTTTTTGTTTTATAAGGTGTAATTGGAGATCTATAGTCATACTTGATATAGATACTAAGACAGGTGACCACTGATCAGCCAAAACTGGGCATTTTAATTGCCTATTCATTCCTGTTGTTTTAACAAATCAAGAACCTAATACCACTCATTTAGATAAAGGTGCCAAAAAAGAGGATTCCAAAACCTGCCATGGTGGATTACCTATTCTGGATAAAGAAGTCCAAAATTTAGTTCAGGATAGCAAATATGTCCGATGATATAAGGCAAAGTCTTAAAAATCAAACCCATCTTCTTGAATTGGAAGTTGCATCCTTTTCATCAATATCCTGGGAGGAGAAGAGCCCCACCCCAAATTTCTTAAATGATGCGTTAGATTTTTGAAAATACTTGCAGAATATACATAAAGGAATTCCATGAATAACATAAACTTACCCTTCTGTTTAAAACTTGTGCAATATCTTTTATTAACTTGGTTCTATTCCATTTAATAATCTGAGATATATCTTTGGAGATAATTATACCCATGTAAGCAGATAATAAAATTTGGGAAGTATCAGAACAACCAATTTTTAAAAGTGCTGGGTGTATCTTGTCTCCAATCAGCTTTATTTCCAGTTTAGACCAGTTAAATTTTTACCACAATTATTAATCAGCTTCATGAAAACCAGAATTGACTGTTGAGGCTTTGAGATAAATACCTAAAGATTATCTGCATAAATATTTTTTTTAAAAAAAATTAAGCCAGCATATACAAAATCATTGATGCTAGAATTTTGTCCAACTATAGATTAAATATCAATGGGAAAGTGGACCCCCTTGTCCCGTACCTTGTTTCAATGTTTTTTTAAAAAAATAGGTGGAAGTAGACAATTAGTCATTACTCTTGTCCTCAGTGCAGAATATAAAATGTTAACCCATTTCAAAAATATTTTAGGAAACCAAAAATCAGCCAATGTAGAAAAAAATAAACATCCAATAGATTGTCTATTTAGGGGTTTTGATCTAGCCAAGTTATGCCCAATGCTGTGTATTCACTTTTCACATGACAATCTTTTTGAAAATGGATCTGAAGTCCAAAGTTGCAGACTACTTTCTGTAGCTCACGGATACTATGGCAGCAAGCCTAAATAGCCTTAACTGGGAATAAGGCCCATGAAATTCAGTGAGGCCCACATCTGAATAGACACATCCTGGACTATGCTGTGAATTTGAACATCAGGAAAGGGAACTGATTCAGGATAGATGCTGATGTGGGTTATAGCTTGTGAAATTTAAGACCAAGAAATGTAAATAGTGTATTTATAAAGCATAAAATATAAAGCAAAAAGCTTTGTGTATTGTGGAATGTGTGTGTAAGTTTCTGAGAGCATAGACATTGACTAGTTCTGGGCATAACACCAGCCTAATTATAAATAATGATAAGCTAGTATAAACAGTGAATTGACCTGTAATGAACCCAAGAAGGGTGCCATGTTAAAGGGTACCTAATGATGCAATATTTTTCTATTCTCTTTAGATCCATACAAGAGCTAATCTACTTTGCTCCTTTCCCCAGCTCATCTGCATCTTAGTGTTTTGGTCCATCTTTTAGGTCCCCTCCCCCCATTTTCTGTCCCTTCCTGGCTTTTCCTTGCTGCTTTTCAGAGTACCACCTGAAGACTCAGACTGATTAAAAGTAATTATGGTCAACAAACCATCTCATTTTATTCAATCCACAGAATCCCAGTAAATCTGCATATGCATTAATAGCTCTGAAGAAAGTGTTTTAAAAAATAATTATATGCATTTGTGTTTTGGGGTAAGCACATGCTTCTACAATGTTTGCGAGCATATGAAAAGCTTCTTATTTTTATCAAAATCTACACATTTACTTTAGCTTATATGACCATTTATATTTAAAGTAAAATAGAGGATAAATTCTTAATTTTACATTAATTAATTTCCTGGCAGCTAAAGCACGGCTGTGAATCACGTGATTCTCTAGACATTGTTGGACAATAAGCCCCAGCATTCTTCATCACTGGCTATACTAGCTAAGGCTGCTGGAAGTTGCAGCCCATCAACATCTGGAGGGCTACATGAATCCCATCCCCATGCAAAAGGTACATATTCCAAGGGGAAGCTGTGTTACCCTCTGGCAGCAAAAACAACCAAGAGTTATGATTTAAAGACTGATCAAGTTTTGCCTGGCCTAAGCTTTCATGAACTTCAGCCCATTATACCAGATGCATGAATGAATGGCACAGAGCTGTCAGGAGAAAAAGTGGTCTGCCTATCTGCTTTACCCCCAAGCCCTGGGAAAAACTTTGTGCCTCTCTGCCAGTCCATGATCATACCACACAAGCATGAAATTCAAAATGGGGTTCAGAATTAACCCAATAAACTGACTGCACTTCTTTCTCCTCCTCCTCCACCTTATTAAAATATCTAGACCTAGTAGTTGAAAGTTCAGTTTTTCCCAAGTTGTTGTTTTTGTTATTCATTTAACATTTTAATATTAAGTTAATGTGCTAGGCACATAACTTTGAGGGGTAAACAGTGCAACCCTATACATCTTTATGCAGATGTGGACTGGATGAATCTTATTCTCAGGAAGCACACATCGGTCTGGATCCTTTTGTGGCTGACATGCAGGAGAAGAAACAAAGTAAAACTAACCTGGTGCAAAGTGAACCATATGGATAGCCCCACTACCTCTAATTCTGTAACATTAGACAATCCAATTTAAAGGCAGCATCTACAGCAAATATAATAAGCTGGTCCCTCTGGGGTACTCATCATGCTAAGCCATCAGGTGAACATATGGGAACAGCGCAGGGCTGGTGATGGGATGGATGGATGCAACAACCCTGTATCCAGACATCTTTGATCAACCCCCATTCTTTAGGGTAGTGCTTACTCTCTGGCTTTTCTTCGCAAACGAAGATTCAAGAAGGACTCATCCCACATTTTCTGCAAGCGCACTGATGACTAAAAAGGCCAATCTGAGATAGACAAGTCCAGTTACAGAAAGCACAGCAGAAGGTTTCCATGGGTGATGTTTCCGGGTTGTGATTCTTTCTGTGTTGTCATTTCTGTTCAAGGCTTGTTTGGCGTGAGTTCTCAAATAAGGCTGCAGCATTGTGGATAGTGTGTCTCCATGCCTCCCAATGTGAGGCCAGGGCAGGCCATTGTTGGTGATCAATTTGGCCAAGCCTGAAATGTTGTTTCAGGGAGTCCTTGTATTGCTTTTTTGAAGCGCCCCTCTTACGCTGGCCTGTGGCGAGTTCACCATAGAGTACTATTTTGGGGAGGTGATGGTCCTCCATCCTAGAAACATGTCCTGCCCAGCACAGCTGTGTTCTCAATATCATGGCCTCAATGCTGGTGATCCTTGCTTGTTCAAGGACAGCAACATTCGTCACATAGTCAGTCCAGTGTATATTTAGGATTGTGCATAAACAGCGCTGATGGAAGCTTTCAAGGAGTCATAAGTGGTGGTGATAGGTGACCCATGTTTCAGACCCATAAAGGAGAATAGACAGTACAATGGCTCTAGACACACTGATTTTTGTATTTCGCCTCAGGTGTTTATTACTCCAGACTCTTTTGTAAAGTCTTCCAAATGTGCTATGTGCCTTTGCTAATCTGTGATCGACCTCTTTGTCAATCTTGGTATCTGAGGAGATGATGCTTCCCAGGTAGGTGAACTGCTGAACGGACTTAAGCACAGAGTTGCCGACGGCAATGTGGGGATGGTGGTGTTCGTCCTGTGGTGCAGGCTGGTAAAGAACTTCTGTTTTCTTCAGGTTGACTTCCAGCCCAAACAGCTCTGCAGCTGTTGCGAAGCAGGATGTTAGGCGTTGCAGAGCTGCTTCTGTGTGGGCAACAAGGGCAGCAGCAGCAGCGAAGATCAGCTCACGGACTAGATAGTTTAGAGTCTTAGTGTGAGCCTTCAGACGGCTTAAGTTAAACAAGCTGCCATCAGTACGGTAATATAGATGCCACAGTCTTCTTTGAGCTCTGCCGTAGCCCTTTGGAGCATCATGCTGAAGAAGCTTGTAAATAAAGTTGGTGCAAGAACACAACCTTACTTCACTCCATTAGTTATTAGAAAGGGCTCTGAACAAACCCAGGGTAGTGCTTAAGAGAGTTAGTAACTGCTCTCCCATAGCCAGTAGGACACTTTGGGTTTGTTTGGAATTTGCAGTTTAGAGAGTGGCATTTAAACATTAGGAAGAACTCCCTGATGGTAAGAACTTTTCAGAAGTGGAATACACTGCCTGGTAGTGTGGTGGAATTTCCTTCTTTGGAGGTTTTTAAACAGAGGCTGGATGGTCATCTGTCAGGAATGATTTGATTGTGTATTCCTGCATGGCAGGGGATTGGACTGGATGGCTCTTGAGGTCTCTTCCAATTCTATGATTCTATGATTTAAAATTGTCAGCGAGAAAGCTCTAGTATCTCATCAGACTATAAATCCCAGGATTCTGTAGGATGATACCGTGGCAATTAAAGTGAAATCATAATGCTATAACTGTGTAGTGTGGATGGACCCAGATTCTCTATCCTCCCCTCAGATAAAATAAATTTCTATTTTGTTCTGATTGTCTTTAAGCAGGAGTGGGAATCATGTGGTCACCCAGATGTAGTTGGACTACAGTTCCCAGAAGACTTAGCTCACATAGCAAATGGGGAGGGATGCTGGGACATGCAGTCAAACAACATCCAGAGGCCCTTATGATTCATACCCCAGGTTAAGGTAAACCACATTGATCAGGATGTAACCATAAAGTTTAGCCATGTTAGTATGGGGCAGCAAAAACAGCAAAGATTATTTTGGCAAAAGATTGATATACAATATTTATTATAGCATGATAAAGATTTCCATATGCTTCAGTCCACTTCAACAGATGCTTATAGCAGTGTCCTGAGTTACAGATGAATATATGGACGAATAGATAGATAGATAGGAAGATTGTAAATAGCAAGGGCAGAGGGAAATGAAGTGGCTCAAATACCCATTGATCACTTCCTTATCAACAGCAGCCATTTACAAAACACAGGCATCCTTGGTGAACCAGTGAACATGTGTTACATAATAACAAATCTATTAAGCCATAGGTGAGAGAACCAAAACTCTTGCAGCTGTTCTTTGAAGTTCCTTTGGTTCACTATGGCCACTTTAAGATGAATCATTATATCAGGTATGGGAATTATGCAAACAACTTCCCGCATTGATGGAAAGCAACTCCCAGCAGTTTCAGCCAGCAAAGCCAATAGAGTGGGATCATGAGACCTGCAGTCCAACAATGTCTGGGGGGTGCATGATACCCACTCCAGTATTATATTGTCCTGGGAGGCTGAAATGTCACCACCTCCACACTGGGTTACAAATATTGCCGATCCTGGTATCAGTTTTGCATCCATATAATCTTTTGTAGATGGTGGCATGCATCACATCGAAAGACAAAGAGGTGAAAATGCACCCAAAGGAGACAGAGTTGGTGTCTGTGTCAAGTACTCCTCCCCTTTCATGGGTGCACCCTATGAAATCTTGTGGTTTGTAGTTTGGTGGGACACTACAGTTGTCTGGCTGAGAATTCCAGTACTGCTCTCTAAACTGAACACCCCAAGATTCCATAGGAAGTTACCATGGCAGTTGAAGAGGAAGCATAGTGCTATAATTATGTGGTGTGAAAGACCCCTAAAAGTTCTAGGTATTTATTATTGTCCAGAGCCAGGGTGGTGCAACAGTTTGAGCCTGTTGGGTTAACAATCTTTCACATGCATGAACTCTTTGAACTCTATGGTAGTTAAAGTGCATGTTCTCTCTAGGAGTTTACACAAAGCATGTTTCCTGTTTGCTTGTTTACATACCTCTTCTCTTCCTGCCCATGTGGGCACCTTTTGTTCTCTGAGGACCAAACCCCAAGCACACATTTCTATCTGCCCTCTCTGCATGAAACATGTAGGTTTGAAGGAGCTCTCTGGCTGAGATGCTTCTGATTTCTTAACAGCACACAGACTTTTTTCTTCCTCCTACCTACCTGAAGATGCTGAACCTGTTTATTGAATTGTGCACATGCTAGTTTGTAAGTAAACTACCTTTTTATACTTTTTAAAGAAGACTAAGCTTGTTTCATTTCTCAGCTAGATAGTTGAGGTGTTGGGGAGGTGGCTGGTTTATTTGTTCTAACTTCTGCTAAGCAGAACTTTGACTGCTACTGAGATTACCAAATCTTAAACGTTTTAAAAATTCAACAGGGCTTTGGATTACAACTCTGGGGAGTGAAGGAAAATTTCACTGGGATATAAACATATTACAGAACGAATCCAAATACTTATCTAGGCATCTTCTGTTCACCTCTATCCATTTCACTGATTTTTAGGGGATTTTCTTTTAGGGAACTACTCCAAAATCTGACTTTTGAAGCTGCCTGAGCAAATAGTGATGAGGGAGAGGGTGCATGATGAGATGAAGTGGGAAACGTGATTGCCATGTTACAGGCAGAGGTTCACAGGTGATGCTCTCACTGTCGTTGAATTTGTAGCTGGTAGCTACAAACTGAGTATCCCTCATCCAAAATGTTTGGGACCAGAAGTGTTCTGTATTTTGGATTTTCTTGTATTTTGAAATACTTGCATATATCTATATAGCTAGCTAGCTAGCTAGATAGATAGATATAGATATATACATATACATATACATATACATATATATATATATATATATAGAGAGAGAGAGAGAGAGAGAGAGAGATCTTGGGAATGGGACCCAAGTCTAAACATGAAATTCATTTATGTTTCATATACACCTTATACACATAGCCTGAAGGTAATTTCAGGCTATGTGTACACAATATTTTTAATAATTTTGTGCATGGAACAAAGTTTGTGTACACTGAACCATCAGAAAACAAAGGTGTCACTATCTCAGCCACTCATGTGGACAATTTTGGATTTTGGATTATTTTGGATTTCGGAATTCTGGCTAAGGGATGCTGTAGTAGCTTCCACATCAGTGGGCTGGTGAATCCGGCATGGGTTTTAGCCTATTCTTTAAACAGTTATCCAAGGTGCTGAATCTGGGGGAGGGGGTTACAGTTCACATCTCGGAGTTGTCCTGTAAAGTTCCGATTAAAATTTAGAGCAGGTCGACTATCCCACTGGCATGGAAGTTGCCAGGGGAGAAAGCTGCTCTGTCGAGGTCACTTCCGTGTTGAAAGGAAGGCAAAGGCCAAACCCCCTCTGAACAAATCTTGCCAAGAAAACCCCGTGATACGGGTTTAGGGTCGCCATAAATCGAAAACAACTTGAAGGCACACAGCAGATACACACTCACGTGAAAGACTCTGATTCCTCTCTGGCAGCAAAGAAGGAATGCAGCCCTTCAAATGTCACTGGAGTGCAACGCCCATCATTCCTCGCCATTGCCTATGCTGGCTAGGAGACCTCTAGGGGTTGGAATCCAGCAACATCAATAGTAAGATGGAGGGGAGGGGAGACAAGAGTAGGCACCTTTACCTCTGGCTGGGCAACTCTTTTAAACAGCCATTTATGGGGACAGCGACGTGAGGGCTTATTCGGGGTGCTGGAGTTTTGTTGTTGTTATTTAAAGGGGGTCCCTGGTAAAGGAAAGATTAAGAGCCACTGCACTACAGGACTGGGAGTGCTGCGCCCCTTCAGAGGTTGTGGGACTGTAGTTTCCAGCATTCTCCACCACTGACTATCCCGACTAGGACTTTAGGAGTTGCACCTCAGCAACGTCTCGGGGACTGTGATGTTCCCACCCGACGTATTATGTCTCCTCACTTGCATTTGCTGCTCTGCCTTAGGCAGCAAAATGTTTGGGCAGGAACCCTGGAATAGGGATGAGGCAAGGCAAGGAGGCTTTAGGCCCCAAAGACTAGGCGAGGAGGCTGAGCCCCCCTGAAATCATCAAAACTGGACCACCGAGATTCTTATGTAGTTGAGCTCTTGCAGGATTCATTATCCACCTGAAGGGTACGAAACGATCTTTATTGTGCTCTTGCTTTCATGGTTGTTACCACCTCCAGCTGAATGAGGAAGATTGTTTTAAGGCAACATATTTTGTTTTGACTGATTTGGAAAAAAAAGCATACCTACAAGCCGTCTAAATCAAGAAGTACCTACCTGAAAATGTAGCTCCCCTTCCCCCTTAAAAGCAGAGCCAGGGTCCCTTTCGAAGTGCAGGCGGGGGGATGGAGTCTGGTAGATGCTCTTGCTGCCCGTCGGAAAACAAAAGCAGGCAAAGAGAAAGCCAGGGAACCAGAGAGAAGCCGAAGGCAAACCTCCCTCCGGACAGAAGGACTTTGCATGAGCAAGGAGGGTTTGCCTCTATCCAGAAGCGGGTCGGAGGAAGGAACTGGCTGGCAAAAGCACCTCTGAGTATTCCTCGGCTAAGAAAACCCTATGAAATTCATGGGGTCCCCATAAGGCCTGGAACCTCCCTGGTCGTACCCGTGGTTTTTGTGGTTTTTTTGGCTGATGTTCTTTTGTCTTGTGTGGGTTTGAAAATGTCTTATCTTTCCTTTAATACACTCGTACATTTCTGGCTGCCTAGGACGCCTCCCCAGTACGTGAACGCCCTCCTCTCCTTCGAGGGTGGCCCAGTTCGCCTCCAGATTTCGCAGTCAGCTGCCCAAGTTCGCAGTCCGAAGGAGCAGCCGAGAAGAAACCTCGCGAAGTCATCTTTAGGCTTCTACCCTTCCTCAACGCATTTATTCGCGAGGCCAGTGGTTCTTAACCTGTGGTCCGGGGAACCCCAGGAGTCGGAGATGTTCTCACAGGGGGTCCACGAAGAAGCCTTGAAAGTTGCTTAGCCCCCCTCCTCCCCGCTGTGCAGTGCCCATGTGACAGGAGCCAAGGCAAAGGCTGGCTGGCTTGGCCTGCGCATTGCCATTCAATCCATTCCAGCCACAAACTTGCAGGAGAAAAGTCTTCCCTCCTCCTCCAGTGCCTCTGAGGGAAGGTTTCATGGATGGTGTAACTGTATTATTGTTGTTGCTGTTTTAAATCTTGAGTTAAGTCTTGGGGGGGGGCATGGCAACTAAAGATATTTAAAGGGGGCCCCTGGTAAAGAAAAGGTTAAGAACCAATGCTCTAGCCAATCTCAAGAGACACCTTTGGATTGGTTTCCTTTGGACACAAACCTAACCAGTTGGTGTCGCATGGGACAACAGTGTTGTAAACACCAAGGGGGCTTCACTGAAGCAAGTTAATTCAGTTATATGGTGGTGGGGGTGTCATCGACGTCGTGGCCCCTGAAGTTTAGATGCATTTTCCAAACTGCTTACAACCTGGAGTAATCGCAGGATCAGAGAAATGACAGGACTTCAAAACTTTATTGGATCAGTCGCCTTTTACATATCATAATTGCAAAGCTGTAGTGATATACAGGCACAGGGATGAATAAGGGTGGTGTGGTCCTTTCATCAGTGTTATTTAAAGATAAGGCAAAGTTAAGACGTATCTCCTAGGTTAGCTACTGTTGTTAGTCTGAGTGACTATGCTCCGCAGCCTGTTTCTAGTGAGGGGACTTTCTCCAGATGCTGTTTAGAACAAGGTTCCTTGTGTTGACAGGAGCATCCACTTTCGTCCACGGGCCATGAGGGAAAAAGGAAATTTGTTTAGATCTGGACCCTGCGCCAACTGAAGCCAGAAGCTCCTTGGCGGCTGAGACCTATCTTTTTTTCCCCACGTCAGCCTCTCCAGCAACATTAAATCGATTAATGCGCCCCCCCGTCTCCTATTAGTCAGACCCTCGGGATTAGGATTAGAACTCGGAGCCCTACCACGTGGAAATCTGACCTGCAGGGTTTGATTTCCAAAGTGACAGGTGCTGAAGCTTAAGCCTCCCTGGAAATCATGCCTTCTCTGGGATTTGGGAAACTTATCCCAAGCAGGTTCGTTGGGGGTGTGTGGAGGGCAGCAAGACTTCGCGCATGCTCAGAGACGCTTGATCACATACCCCTTAACAAGCATTTAACTTCAGGTGCCCGGCACAAAAACTTTAATAAATTCCCCTCCCACGTCTCCTGCTAAACTCTTAACTGTAGGATTTTTAAATTGGAGGATTTCTTATCGGAACACAAATCTTCCCTTAAAAATTAAAGATAGCTGGAAAGAACTGTAGTCTAAAAGAGCATGGGCAATTTATTTATTTATCTAAATATTTATATTTTTAATTTCACGGTTATGAATAGAAATAAGGAACTTTAGAAACCTGAAGAAAGGAAGCAATAAATCAAAGGACCAAGGTGACAGTGACAGTGTGCCCTTTTTCGAAGAGAGTCTAGTAGGGTGCATCCACACTACACAAATAATCCAGTTTGAAGCTGGATTATTTGCCATGGCTCCTCCCTATGGAATCCTGGGATTTGTAGTTTGGTGAGGCACAAGCACTCTAACAGAGAAGGTTAAAGACTCTGTAAAACTAAAAATCCCAAGATTCAATAGGAAGGCGCCGTGGCAAATAATCCAGTTTCAAACTGGATTATTTGTGTAGTGTGGAAACCTGGGATCAAATCACATGCAAAACAGGCATTTCAGAAGTTAAATACCAGACCGGTCTGAATGCCGGGCAACACCAGGAGGAGAAGTCAAGACAGTCTGGAGGGTTTTAAAAGGGAAGGAGGGTGTACATTATCCCATTTGTTATGCCTGTCAGGGCCCCCAGTTTCCTAGTTTTGGGTAAAATGTGTATTTGGACTTGGGTGGGGAGGGATCAGGGATGCCATTTCTTGTTCTGCCTCAGGTAGCAAAATATCTTGGTCAGTATCAAACAATGTCAGCTAACAGTGTTATTTCAGTTCTTGAGTCAGAGGAGTCCTGTCGTTTATAGACCCCATTGTAAAGACCCCCATTTTTCAGCTCTCACTACTCCCCACCCCACCTCCGCCCAGCAGGCTGTGTTTGAAACCCTGTCCTTTGACCCTGATCCTGTCACTTGAATGGGATTTGAGTGAAATTTACCACTGATGCCGCAGGAAACTGTGTCGGCCAGTCCATTTTCAACCCAGTGGTTACAGTGAAAACTTAACCAGATCTCATGTATTTTTACTCCATTATTCAGGTAATGTAGAAAAGAACCACCAGGAGATTTAGGAACCCACTTCTGGATGGAGAAGAAACCCGGTACACCTGAATTCTCCTCGCCGCTGAGTCGGTGTGTATGTGTATGTGTGTATGTGTGGGTGAACTGAAGCAATTGTACCAACTGAACCATTGATCATCTCACCCCTCACCCCCAATTTCGGTTTGATGGATTATTTTTGAACCGGTTTGAACTGAAGCCAATCAGTCGGGACTCCAATCCACTAAAGAGAACTGACTTGGACTGGCACTTTTGCGAGAAGGCGTGCTTAGCAACGGAAGCCATGCAGTCTCTTCTTTTCCACACCGGGCCCAGAAAACACTGTTGCGAGACCGAGGCGCGCAGTCTGGCAACCCCTCGCTCTCGCTCTCTGGCAGCTAATTACAGGGATGCCGAGATAATTAGGCGAGAAGGCGAGAAACACGCCTCCCGCGGGATCCCGGCAGCTAAGACCCCCCCGTGGCCCCTCCAAGAGGGGCGGGGTATAAATAAATTTTATTATTATTATTATTATTATTATTATTATTTCATTGGCAACCTGAGCGTTTCTCAGGCTACACCGCGGTGCACGTGGAGCCCACGCAAGACCGCGCCGTGAAACCAAGAGCAAAGGGCACCCAACTCCTAACTGCCCGAGGAATAGCAACTGCGGGGCACGATTTGGTCTGAATATCGGGAAGGAAGGTTGCAGGAGTCTGTTTTAGCGCTATTATTCCACTTTAAGTGCTCTGGCTGCCTCTTGTGGAATCCTGGGATTTACAGTTTAGGGAGGGGCATTTAGAACTCTCAGCCAAAGAGTTTTGAGGTTGGCCTCAGTGAACTACAAACTCCAAAATTCCATAGAAGGCAGCCATAGCAGTTGAAGTGAAATAATAGCACTATAACAGTGAGATGTGATAAAGTCTCGCCCTTCAATCCTACTGTTCCCACAGCGTCTCACGAGCAGAATAACGCACTGGTAAACGGAGTCTTCAGACCTCAGAAGCCAATCCCGTTCAGTTCACAGTTGAGACTTAATTTTCAGGTAGCAAAATGTGTGTGGGATTGCACCTTAGACTTAGCTAACGCAGAAGTAAACGCCATTGAATTCAGTACCCAAAGGAGTGGATACATTATTATTACAGTACTGTAGTTTCAGATATTTCTTTAAATAGGCATCGTTTATTTCACAATAAACAAACGGATGGAAAGTATTTTTCCATCCGCAAGTGGCCATTTCGTAATGTCTTCTGTTCGACTCTGCCAGGGGGCTTAAATTGATTCCTTATTCTCAGTTCCCAGCAATTATTTGTGCAAATATTGGAAACGCAATTAAATCTTTAAGACTTCAACGTCAGCCTGGTTAAATTGCCGCGTTTAGGAAGAAATCTCAACCTAAGAAATGGCTGACTGAATAATGCCCAGATCCTAAGCCTGCAATGTGATCCATAAATTGGGATTTAATCCCATTGAAGTCAATGAGGCCAACCTCTCTACCGAAATATAGGCTCAGGCTGCTGTAGAGTTACTGGGCTGTAAATTCAACCCTACCTTTAGGATTGCGGCTGAGGGCAGCCGAACTTCCTTCACAGTAAAACTTGCAAAGGACCGGTCTGTATATTTGGCAGGGAGCCGGTCCTCCCAGGCTGACTTCGGATCGAGCCAGTGAACTAAACTGATAACAGTATGGATCCGATTCTCTGCCCGAGGAGTCCTATTGAACTCCATGTCCTCCTACGATGTGATCTTTTTTTCTGTCCTACGCATTTTTATTTATTATACTGTATTTACCAAAGTGAAGGGGACTTTTCACAGCGTGCCTCCCCCTGTCCCGATGGAGGAAGCAGGGGGAAAAAAGTAAGTACCTCCCCCAGCTGAATTTCCTTGCCTCCAGGGAATTTCTTTCTTTCTGGTGTTTTCTTTCTTTTCACGCTCAAGACTCAGCGATTCGTTTTCCTTCCTGAAACGATTTTCTGCCCGCCCCCACCCAAAAAACAAAACAAAACAAAACAAAAAAAACAACAAAAAAAACCCACGAACAGAAAACGACCACGCACTTCCATTTATTTTCTTTTTAATTAATTATTATTTCTTAAAATGCCAACAGTGGATCACTTCAATTTTTTTTGCAACCAAACAATAAATATTATTTAGCAACTTTTTCATTTCTTTATTCTTTTATATATATAAAAATAAACAGGTGATAAAAAATCTCTTGAAGGTGACAGCGCTAAGAAAAGAAGAAGAAAATACAGTAGAGGTTATTCGGAAAGGGGTCTGGGTGGGGAGGAAGGGGAGAGATCGGAAGACTGCAGCGCGACCGAGGCAGGGATCTCTTGGACGGCGAGCGGGGCACCAGTTAAGGAAGGGAAGGGGAGTGTTATGGATCGTGAACGAAGAAAAGCCCCTTAAGACCCGGGAACAGGTTGAAGGAGAAGCCCACACAAGCCGGAAAGAGCCAACTTGGTCCAGACGGGAGAGCTGGAGCCAAATTATAACCCCTGTCCCCACCATTTACACTTGCGATCCTCCAACTTGCTGAAAGCAACAGCAAATGCATCCCTTGAAGATTAGTATTCTAACAGGGCACCCAGTCCGATGCATGGTTACTCAGAGGTGAAGCCCATTCCCTTTAGTGGGGCTTACCGTAGGGACGGGTGTGCAACAGATCGCAACCTACGCTCTGAGCTTGCTGGAACTTTTGAGTCTGAATTTAGCAGGCGATCCAGACGATCTCGGACGCCATCCAACTAAAGCCTCCGGCCCTGAGCGTCTAGGGCTGCCATCCGAGACTCGGGGGGGGGGTAAGCCCCCGCCTTCCGTGGGGCTCACTGCCTGGTAAACATGCATAGGATAAGGCGGTACATTCCCCCCTCCCTCCCCCATGGAATGGCACTTTCACACGAGACGGCATCCTTTCCTATTGGATCGGGGCCCTTGCTTGGAAGTCAACGCTGTCGGCTTCACAGCCACTTCCAAAGCAGGGTGTTCTACATGGGGCTGCTACTTCCAAGTCATGGGGGAGGGGGGCTCCTGGGGTCTACTTCTAAGCACCTGCTTTTAGGATCCGGTGGGAGAAAACGCCTCTCAAAACAGCGGGGATTGTTTTCAATACTTTCCGACTTCGTCCTAACTCCAGGACCTAAAAGCTCGTCCTCCCGTAAGGTTCCAGTGGAAGTCTGGTACCACTGGTCCAAATGCATTACCTTGGAAGCCAACCCCTGGTTTCGAAAGACCTGACTTTTCGGACGTGTGTGAGGCTCGGGGGCGTCCTGTCTTTAGGTCTGACTGAAGGTTGGAGCGTCCCGCGAGGAGGAGGGGAGAATTAGAGGGGAAGGCGAGGCAAGGCCGGTCCCGGTCCTCTGCTGCCAAGGCAGGGACTCACCCCAAGGGCCCCCCGGGGAGCAAATGGGTCCTTCTAAGCGAAACGGCGTACAAGGTCCCGAAAGCAACGCCACACACACACACACACACACACGGGTCAAAGTCAGGGAAGGTCGAGGGGGCTCCCCTTCCCACGGTTGCTGGAAAAGTTCCCGGGACAACCAGAAGCGAGAGGCGCCGTGGATGCCGTGTCCGGTAAACGGCGGGGTCGGGCGTCGAGGGTCCCCAGAGGTGTGTCAGGGAGCCCCATTTGTAGGTCCAGGGAGGGCAGGATTCCGCCTGTCCTCGCGCCCTCGGGGGTCCCTCCCTCCTTCCCCTCCCCTCCCCTCCCCTCCCCTCCCCTCCGGCCGGCGTTCATTTGGCGTCGCTGGTGAGTCTGGGCAAGCTGGCCGTGCTCATGGCGGAGACGTGGTGGTGCGAGGGGGCGGGCACCTGGCACATGCTGCACGGGCACGGCATCCCGCCCCAGTGCTGGAACCCCCCGCCCAGAGGGGCCGAGGCGGCGGCGGCGCTGGAGGGGGCCTTGAGGAGGCTGTGGCCGGGCCGGAGGGAGCTGACGGCCGAGAGGCCCCCGGAGCCGGGGAGGGAGGCGCTGGAGACGGCGGGGGGCAGGATGGGGTGGTGGACGGCGTGGGAGGCCGGGTGGCTGGGCAGGGGCGCCGCCGAGTGGCCCACCATCCCCCCCGGGCAGGCGGCGGCGGCGGCGGCGGGGTGGAAGGCGGCGTGGGCGTGGGCGGCGTGGTGGCCGCCGTAGATCTCGCTGAGGAGGCGCTTCATCTCCTCGAGGGAGTTGGTGAGCATGAGGATGTAGTTGCGGGCCAGGAGGAGGGTGGCGATCTTGGAGAGCTTGCGCACCGAGGGCCCGTGGGCGTAGGGCATCACCTCCCGCAGGCCGTCCATGGCGATGTTGAGGTCGTGCATGCGCTTCCGCTCGCGGCTGTTGATCTTCAGGCGCAGCTGCTGCAGCTCCGGCTCCGTCATCTGCTTCTTGTCCTTCTTGCACGACGACGACGAGGACGAGGAGGACGACGAGGAGGACGACGAGGAGGAGGGCGACTTGAAGGCCAGCTTGTCCACCATCACCACCCCGGCCGCGCTCATGGCGCTCCGCAGCTCCGCGCTCAGCTCCGCCGCCGACTCGCCGGGTGTGGAGCTCGAGACGGCGCCGCCCGCAGAAGAAGAGGACGACGAGGACGAGGAGGAAAAGCCGCCGCCGCTGCCTCCGCCGCCGCCTCCGCCGCCGCCGCCGCTCTTGCTCCTGGCCGAGACGAAGAGCTCGTCGGGCTCCGGGGACGAAGGGCGGCTCGAGACCAGGCTGGCATCCGAGTCCATGCTGGCCCGCGCCCGGGGCTGCCTGCGGAGGAGAAGAGGGGCGGAGGAGAGAGCAAGGCGCGTCAGCCGTCGGGGGCAGAACGGCCGGCCCGGCCGAGGGGCTGCGCGGAACCCCCGCCGCCGAGGAGCCAAGGCTCGACAAGGGACGGGCGCCGGGCGACTCGGGACAAGGCGGGCGGGCAAGACGGCTCCCTTCCCTTCCCTTCCCAAGGCATGAAGGCCTCCAAGCACCCTTCGCCACCCTCCCAGGCCAGGCCCACCGGAATTAAGAGCACTTCACTTTCGGGAAAACCAGTTTCCAAAGCGCCTCCCGTCGATTTCAGAGGGATTTCTACTCCTCTCTGATCCATATAATCCAGCAGAAATCAACCGGGATTAATTCCGAGCAATGGAAAGGCAAATCCCATCGGTCACCGTGAGATTTAGCTGTTTGCGAGGCGGGCTGGATGATGGCCAATCTGTTGGCGGCCACTGGATCGTGGCATTATTATTTATTTATTTTTTTAAAAAAACACCCACCCACAATTTATTCTAGATTATCGAATTCCCAATAACTATCCGTTATTACACTTTGCTCACAATTATCGTAGGTCAGCATTTTCATCCACAAACACCCATAGAAATCTGTCCCCCACCCGCCTGCGATAGGTTTCTAGATCTTTTTGAACCCTCACGTCAAAATTTAGGAGAGAAAATTAACTAGGAGGGTGAAGGGCTGCGTCCCAAGTGGGAACCAGGCCAACGGCAGTTGAACCCAGTTCTTGGATTACTAGAAACCGGGTTAAAGAGTTGGTACTTAGCTGGCAATTTGGGATTACTTAATTCCTCTTGGCCGTTTTTTTTTAATACCACACCTGTAGGTAATATAAACTAAAAATAAAGGGAAACACATACACCCGCACTTTCCACCCTCTATACAGCACTTTCCGTTAAACTATTAATACCAGAAGCTCGGGGGTGTGTGTGTGTGTGTCAGAAAATTGATTGGGAGGAGGGTCTTTTCTTAGGATCGGGCTTTCTCTATCTCACAGTATTTTTCCTCCTTAGTTCCCGAAGATTTCGCCCCAATTTTCAGTCTCAAACATCACAGAAAATTTTTTTTTTTTTTAAACCCATTAGAAGACATTGAGATTTCGGGCGTGTCGCTGGTTCTCAACCCAGAACAAAGATTGGATGCCCCTGCTGATGGATGCCTCCTTGTTTCTCAAACTTCTCTTAAGAAGAAGAACTCCATCTTCCCCCCTCGCCCCATCTCAGGCCACTGCAAAGCATGGGCTCCCGAATTAGACAGAGGGACTCAAAACGGAACCACCAAGGCTCCTATGCCTTCCTTGACATCATCCATGGGAAGTGTAGTAAAAAAAAAAAAGAAAAAAAAAAAAAGACCAAGCGCTGAGAAGTCTTAAAGCAGCGGTGGTCACGGAGTTCGGCCAGAATTTTTTTTAAAAAGCAGCCTGAAGTCTGATCCTCTGCACACCTACTCGGAAGTAAGCTACACAAAAGTCCTGGAGGGACCTTCCAAGTACACACCGTGCCTGCAGGAGTCTTCTTTTTAAAGGAAGCTCCAATGATCCCGGGCTGGGAAGAATTATTTCCCACCTCCTGCCAATCAATACATGCAAAGGGGCAAAATGAACCACCGGCCTGCCAACGTGGAGCCCGCTCCTTCCACACCGTTTTCTTTTGCAAACCAAAGGGCCACCCCTCCTTAGGAAACAGGGGGTGCAAACTCTTCCAAAGAGTTTAACCCGCTGGAGAAATCCTTCCTCGGTTCTCTTTTTTCAAAGACTCAACCTCTTCCCTTTCCCTTGAATCGCCCTCCCCACAAGCCTAGCCTAGCCTAGGGGATCGAAACTCGCTCGTTGCTTTGCTGGGGGGGGGGGAAAGGTCGAGGGCCCACGCGTGGGTTCTGTGTGGGTGGGGAACAGAGGGCTGCCCGGTCCCCATTCTCAGAAAGAAACTTCGCGTCCCCAAAGAGCAGCCCAGCAGTCGCGGCTGAATGATTGGGAAGGGACACTTACAGTTGGCGGCGGGGGTGGTCTCTCTCTTGCTTTCTCTGGCTGGCCAGCGCGGCTCTCTGCATGCAATGAATAATCAACACCTTTGCAGAGCCTCGCGGGCGTTTTTATAGCCGAGCCGGGGCGCCAACCACTGCGCTGGTCCCGGACGGGCGGCTCCACCAATCAGCGCGGGGCTGGTGCGGGGGGGGGGAGAGGCGAACGGGTATTAAGCAGGGCGAATTCCAACTCAATGAAACCACTCGTTTGAACGTTCCATTGGACACGCCCTCTGCTCGCTCTTCCAGCCAATGAGGAGAGAGATCGAGACCCAGAGCCCGGGCAGGGCTTTGCCCTGCCCGGGCTCTGGGTCTCGATCTCTCTCCTCATTGGCTGGAACAGCGAGCAGAGGGCGTGCCCAATAGAACGTTCAAACGAGTAGTTCCATTGAGCCAGCTTTTGTCACATCGCGAATGAAATGCCACAAGGACATCGTTCGCAACAGCTGGTGTATAAGGGGTGGGGGAGGGAGGGGGGAAGAAGCAGACCAAACAAGACTCGGAGCCGGCAGAACAATAACATTTTTTTTAAAAAAAGGACCCCCCCCCACAACCTCCACCCCGCCTCTCCGGTTCCCCAAACTCCCCTGGCTGGAGGAGAAAGAGAGAGAGAGTTTGAATGGATTTCCCTTTGGGAAACTCGCTCTTCCCTGCCCCCCACCTGCCTTTACAGCTCCCCCCTCCTCCCACGCAGTGTAAACACTCAGGGCCCACAATGCGACACCATCCCGCACTTAGTGAGGCACTTCTCTCGAGCCCAGGCAGCCTCCTTTGGCCCCAGGGGGACTTCTCTCTCTCTCTCTCTCTCTCTCTCTCTCTCTTTCTGGCACTTTCCAGGCAGGAAGATCGAGGTGGGTCTTCTGGTCGCAGCTCTTTCTCTCCCTCCACTCCGTCCCGGACTAAGTAAGCTTCAAATAGGAAAATGCTCCTCCGACCCCCAGCCCCGGAGGTGGTTGTCGAGTGTGTGTGTGTGTGTGTGTGTGTGAGAGAGAGAGAGAGAGAATGAGAGAGAGAGAGAGAGAGAGAGAACTGAGGAGGATTACTTAATTCCGAGTGGGGGATGCGGTCAAAGCTATGGCAACTTTTAAACAGTCACGATCACCAGAACCATTGGCCGGATTCTGGGAGTTGTAGTACCAAGAAGTAATTTTCTAAGCTTTTTTTTTTTTAAAAGAACAAATAAATATCTGAGAACTTTTTTTAAAAAAAATGCAGATATTGAGATATTTAGGCAGTACTGCAATTCCAAAACTATCAGGGGCAAAGACAAATTGTTATAAACTTCGTTAAAAGGGTCTTTCCTCTTGAAAGGCCTCTCCAGCCAAGAGAAAGCTTTAACTAATGCAATTAAAAAAAAAATAGCCACATCCAGAGAAAAATGTCCAACGTTTTAAAAAACTTGGCTCGCGTTCTGGCCATTTTACACGGAGGGCGAAAGAAGTTTGTGATGTGTCTCCTGCTCAGACGCTTCTCATGACTCGATCTGGTTTAAGAAGATCCCCGTTGCAACCAATCTCGGCAGCTTCTTGACTGGAACTGCCAGAGATGTCCTGGGCAGAGAGTTGCTTCTTGGCGCCAGGAGCCTGTGCGGGCCCCGCGGCCCTTCTTATGCTTGCATGCGTGTCAAACGACCGTCGGAAAAGACCTCGGGGTTGCCTAGAAGGTACCGCGCACTCAGTGTCTTCAGACTCCTCCCAATGTGCAGTCCTTTAGAAACTCCGGCTCTGTCGTTTGGCCTCAGTGCTAAAATGATGATGATGATGATGATGATGATGACTGGAATCCTAGTGGTTAGTCCTGAACAGAGTAGACCCATTGAATCAATTGTTGAACGGAAATCAACACACGGGTAAATCCCATTGAGTCAATGGATTTGCTCTAACCGGGAGTAACAGTAGGATGATGGCCAAGGTCTCCCGAGGCGTTTCTGGCGTGGGCGTTGGGGATCGGAGGGGCCAGGAGAAGGGCTGCGGGAGCGAGCCACCGAGTCCCAGGTTCCCGAAAAAAGTCATTTGCACGCCTGGGGATCCTGGCCGGCATTTTGTCAGCTCCTTTGGAGGCTCCTGCGGTTGCCAGCTGTCCGGGCAAGTCCCGGCCACCCGCACTCAAAACCGGGGAAGCAGGGAGGCGTGGACGGGGATGTCTTGCAACGGTTGGGGTGATGATCCCTCGCAGACCGAGGAGATGCAAACCTGGCAGGAACAGGGGGGCTCCCGCGCTCCGCCACTGCCCCTCCCCGGCCAAGAAGGGACCCTCAGCCGGCTCCTCTGCCTTCCTTCGCAACGACGTCGGAGAAAGAGGGCGAACATTCATCACGATCCGGAGAAAATTCAACTCGCCATCAGAGCCGAGGAAAGGGATTTGTTGAGACTCCAACACCCAGAATCACGGACCCCGAAATGAGGGGACACGGGACTCAACCCCCCTCCCCTTACAGTCGTCTAGTGGGGCTAGGCCTTCCCACAAACCTGGACCACCAAGACTCCTATCGAGTTAAACCTCCCCGGGGAATGTCGATTGTAAGTCTATTAAACGACCAAGCACCAAGAAATATTGATATAATGTTTGTCGTGGAGCCCTCTCACGAATTAACAGAGGTTGCCTGGCATCCTTTTTATTCACGCTCACATGGCAGTAAGCAGCGCGGAACACGTGGAGGACATTTCCAAGTACACGCAGTGCTTGTGAAAGCCTTCACATTTAAGGATGTTTCCGTGATAATGGACGGGGAAAGTAATTGGCCCTCCCCCTGCAAGGAAGCAAAATTAATAATCTGCCTGCCAACGTTACGTTTTGTTGCTGCGTCCCTTCAAGTCATTTCTGAGTTATTATGGCGATCCTAAGGCGCACCCATCAGGGGTTTTTGCCTTTGCCTTCCTCTCAGGCTGAGAGGATGTGACTTCCCTAAGGTCACCGACTGGATTTCCCTGGCCAAGGGGAGACTTGAACCCTGGTCTCTCGCTGCCCTGATCTAACACTCAGGCCGCTACACCACATTGGCTCCCTCCTTAAAACAGTTCCCAGGTCCCTGCCCCAATCCTCCAGCCAGCGTGGCTACTGAAGGATTCCGGGAATTGTTAACAGTCCAAAAAGTAACTTTCCCTAGCCCCAGACTCCGTAGCCACTCAGTCCAGAAGTGTGTGTCCGCGGAAAGGCCTTTTCTCTTCGGCATGGAAGAAGAAAAGGAAGAGCGCGATTCGAAGCATCCCTAGCCAGAAGTAAATCTCATTGAATTCAATGGGGCTCACTTGGAAGAGAATTTCTTACCTTCGGTTTCTTTCTTTCACATTTGAAATCAGACTGTTTTCAGTACAACGTAAACACCCCTTACACCGAAGGATTTTGACTAGTTTTCGTCTTTGTTTAACTGAATTATGAACTCTCTCTCTCTCTCTCTCTCCATCACACACACACACACACACACACATACACAGAGTACTTTCTTATGTTTAAAAGCGCATAAGGACACGACCATCTACAACCACTAGAAACAAGTCCCTCCTCTTTTTGGGCTTCTTCCTCGAAGTGCCTAAAATTCGCCACTTTTCTAGGATCGGCCTCTTTCTGACAAGAGCGGGGGTCTAGCTTTAAACGCGAAGGAAAGAACCCCCCTCCTTGGTCCTTTGGGGAATTGTTTTTATAGTGGCGGGAGGGGGCGTCTCAAGACTGCCAGGCAGAGCAGTACAAGTTTTGCCTACTTGCATGCATGTTTTTCCCAAACCGTGAAAAACAGTCACAACACAATACAGTGAATAATAATAATAATAATAATAGCTACAGCGCTTAACCCCGTGATTACCGTGAAGCCAGTGACAAAACAATAAATGAAACGTTATAAAGTTGTTTAAAGCATAACTGAATGTATCAAGGAAAAGGGAAAGTATAGAAGACCTTATTAAACGGATGCAAAAGATGGCTAGGAACGAGGAGAGTTTCGGCTTGGCAGTTCCTCATGGGGCTTATTCAACCACACAGGAGCCTTGATGGTCCTGATCCTTGGTGCCTGATCGTTTCGGGGACCACCGCTAGTCCCTAAATATGGACCCCAGAACATGGCTCAGCTTAGCCATATCTGAGGACTAGTGGTGGTCGCTCAGGATTGCCTGGAAATCTTTTCTGCAGGCGTCCGAGACCCTCTCTTCACTGGTGGTTGACCTGAGATTTCTGATCTGAGCCTTCCCTGGACCCGGGACTCTTCCAGGTTCCTCCTGGGCGGGCGCTGGCTTCCAGGATCTGTCCCTGGGCGACTGCAAAAGAAATAGAGGCGGAGCCAGCCTGGTGTCTTGGTTGGAGAGTTGGGCCAGCAGGCTTCGTAATCCCTACTCAGCCATGGGAGCCCAGTGGGTAAACCAGGGCAAGTCACACTCTCTCGGCCTCAGTGGCACTCCTCAACAAATCTTGCCAGGGTGATAGGGTTGCCCTAAATCGAAACGACCTGAGGGCACACACCACCACCAACAAGAACAACAAACAAGAAGGCTTTGAGACAAAACTGGAGTGGGTGGAGAACTCCTGTTTTCCTCGCCCACGATGCAGCCAATTTGCTGAAGCCAAACAGCTCTGTGCCAAGTTGGGACCCCATTTAAGTTCCATGATGGAAGAAAGGCAGAATGCAAACGTAACCCATGCATACATCTCCCCCCCGCGCAATATCCTCGTCCACTTATCGGTTTTCATGGAAGGGGAGAGAAAAGGAGGCTGGCCCATGTTCTGAACTGCCAATAAGACGTTCAATTTACTGGTGGAAGGATCGTACCATTTATTTTAGGATTTGTTTCAGGCCTGAGGCATCTTCGGGTGTATCCACACTGCAGAATTATACCAGTCTGACACCACTTTAAGTGTCCATAGCTCCGTCCTCTGGCATCCTGGGATTTGTAGTTTTACAAAGCCTTCTGTGCCAAAGAGTGCTGGTGCCTCACCAAACCACAGATCCCATGATTTTAGAGGATAGAGCTATGGCAGTTAAAGTGGTGTCAAACTGCTATAATTCTACAGTGTGGATATACTGTTCATTTCGGAGTTCAGGACAGGGCCGGCTCGAAATCAGAAAGGCTGCTGCTAGGTAAGCAATGCTAGGGATTGCCAAAGGTAGGAATTTTGGCCACATATGGAAACATTGCAGAAATGTAGCAACGACGACACTTGTATTAAGCTGTAGCTTTGCCAGGCACCAGACCCAAACGTAAGGGAACGATCCAGCCACTGTTAAACCTCTTTGGCCCCATAGGGTACAGTATTGAATTGAACGGGGCGGGGAGATGCCTTTTACCGAGCAAGGAATGGAAACGCGGTCCAGATTTTAGCCCCCCCCCTTCACCCCACCTCCTAACGCTTTCAAAATCAAGTTACGTTGCTTTCTTTTGATTTCGTTGCCTACCTTCCAGAGGAGAGGAATTCAGACGATCAACGCCCGCTCAACTTTGGCAAAACATTGAAACTAAAAGGTGTTGACTCCTTTCATTTCTGCCGCGCACCAGGTTTCGAAAGTCCCAGTTATTTCCCAATCCCTCGCGATCACAGGTTCAAAGAAAATAATAGAAGTTACTTCTACTGGGGAGCAGAACAGCTGCTAAAACTCCCCTCCATACAGACTGCAGGCCGGTTCAGGGACCTCGTTCTTTAATTATTCCCCCCCCCAAAAAAAAAAAATCTGGGAGAAGAATGTGATCACGTGACCCCTGTTAACCACACAGGCTACCGAAGGCTACCTGTACTGACTCCAAAGTAAATCCCATCGACTTCATCTCAGTTGAACGGGGCTGATTAAAAACTGAGTGGGAGGGGGGCTCCTTTGCGACCCGCCGGCGAGATCCAAACCTCCTTCGACTAGACCCATTGAAACTGATGGAGATGCCAGTCATGATGAACTCAGATCTCAGTGATTCTTGTGGATTTATTTAAGCAGGACGAAGCTCAAGAGTCTGGAAAAGTTACTTTGGGACGGGGGGCATACTAGCTGTGAGGTTCTGGGTAATGGAGCCCTCAAAAAGTCTCCCCCGGATCTCTGCTAACTCTGGGCGCCAATGCAGTGCCCCCGCCTGAACGAGAGAAGTGTCTGACCACACACGCACGGCGACGACGTGTAACGTTTGCGGGGTTCTCTGTCGTGTGCTAGGATTGACTTAGCCAATCAATCAATCAATCATCTGCCTAGAAATGGATTGCTTTGTTGGTTCTGCTCAAATGTTGGGTTGGCAGAAGGAAGTCTTTAATGAGACTAGTTTCGTTGAGAGAAGGAATAGGCAAACCTCCCAGACTGACAGAATTCTTCATCGGGTTGAATGGAACTGGGATGAGGGGAGGAGCCAAGCTTCCATGGCGTAGGAAGAATTCCCAAGACGGGTGCTCAAGGTAATGGAATTAAATGAATAATTTCCCCTCAAAAAGGTATGAGGAGAGCTTGGAGGGAAGATTTATGGCTGTGAATCACTAAGGAATGTTAATGGAAGAGAAAACTGCAGCTCAAAGAAGCCCAAAGTAAACAAATAATTACTTTCGGTTTTGCCCGATAGTGGAGCTGACTAAGAAGAACATTTTGCTAATAAATCACTAAGGTTGGAGGAAGCAGCGAACAATTGTAGGCAAATGTAAAGGATGATTTAACAGGAGAAGGAATAATTGATCTAACTGGAGAATAAGTGGAAAGATTTAAAAAAATAAGTGGTGGAGGAAGGAGGGGCCATACACAGAAGGGGAGGAACAAAAGTTTCGAGTGTTCTGATTTTCTTATGTCTAATAAAAGAAGAAATATTGCAGGAAAAAGTTGGTTGAGGCCACAAACATTAGATAAGCCATCGGACAAGTCTCACAAGAGATTTCTTTGGAAGTACAGAATAACAAGGGTGAACCAGAAGGGCTAAGTATGGAAAAGGAAACAAGCCCCAAAACAAGCCCCCAAAAGAGTGGTCTTTCAAGTGCCTCTGCCCCTGATCCTCTATCCCCAAGGGGGAGGGAAAGAAGGGGAGAAAGCACAGAGGATATTAAAACTCATATGGATTCTCTCTTTACAAAAATGATGACAGAACTTAGAGAAGACAAAAAGAGAATGTTTTCAGAGTTTGCAAGTATAAGAGAAGAAATGCAGAAGGAGAGGAAAAGATCTGAAGAAAGATTTGTGGAAATGAGTACAAAAATACAAGGAATACAAGGAGATATTCTTAATATAGTAAAAGAGAACAAAGAAATAATTAAAACCCAAACACTTCAAAGCAGTCAGATCCAGAACAATATGAAGAAAATCACGGATATGGGGAAAAAATTGATATACATGCAAGATTTTCAACGCAGGAATAACTTTAGAATAAGGTTCCTGCCAGAATCTGTGGGGAAAGATCAAGGATCTAATCTGAAATCTGAAGTGTTGAAATGGCTACAGCAAGTGACCCCAACTGTGAAATGGAGGGATGAAGACATTGAGCGGATCCATAGAGAATTGACAGGAAGGAGAAGTATGTTGCCAAGAGATGTTATTGTTAGAGTTATTAATTACAATAACAAGGAGGAATTGATGAGAACAGTCAAGAAACATCCAGAGAGACTGAAGTATGGAGATGTAAGGGTGGAATTATATAATGACTATTGTCCACAAACAGTAATTTGGAGAAAATCGATGAAGCCTTGTATTGCTACTCTTTTGAAAGCTGGTATAAAATATGCTTGGGGATACCCAGTGTTTTTGAAATTTGAATGGGCAGGAAAAAATATAGAATGGAAACGTCAGAAGATGGACTGCGATTGTTGGAGGAGTTGGGAGTATATAAGAAGCAGTATGGAGCTGATGGAGGAGCGGACAGCGGAGGAGGAAAAGTTTAGACAGATGAAGAAAGCAGAAGGAAGAAGAAGAAAAATTACAGGGGGGAAAAAGAGGGGAAATGTTTTTATTTTTTATTTTTATGAGCACTCGGGGGGAGGGAGTTGTTCTGGGCCATTGGATGATCTCTTTGCCACTCCTCACCTGGAAGACCTGGGGGGTCATGAGCAAGGCAGTTTGCCTTGGGAAGACAAGGTGGGGAGGTAAAGAAGGGAAAGGGGGAGGGGGGAAGGGAATGGGGAAGAATTGGGAAGGGGTGGGTATGGGGAAGGGAGGTCACTTTTTGGAGCCAGAAGATCTTATAGAAAATGTAGTAAGGAATCTAATGGTTAATAAATTAAAGATATCAACCTTAAATGTTCATGGCCTTGGCACGGTAATAAAATGAAAAAGGATTGAAGCATTATTGAAGAAGGATCAAGTGGATATAATATTTTTGCAAGAGACACATCAAAAAAGGGAAGGAGTAAATGAATTGAAATTGAATTGGGTAAGAGTTTATGAAAAAGCATATGGGAATTCAAAAGCTAGAGGGGTAGCAATATTAATAGCAAAAAATGTAATTTTGTCATTAAAAAGGTGAAAAAAGATGAAAATGGTAGATATATTATAATGCAAGGTCAAATGGGAGAAGATAAATATGTTCTAATGAATGTATATGCTCCAAATGAAAAACAAGAGGAATTTTATGAGAAAGTATTTAAAGAAATGGAGAATATGCAAGAACAAAATATTGTTGTAGCAGGAGATTTTAATATGCAAATAGAAAGAATAAATGACAAATCAAATTATTCATTAAGGGATAAATATGATAATATTACAAATTTAAATAAAATAATAAAAAGAAAGGGGTTGAAAGATGTGTGGAGATTGGTAAAGGGAGATGAAAGGAAATATACATACTTTTCAATGGTACATAAGAGTTCTTCAAGAATTGATTATATTTTTGTATCAAAAATTTGATTGATAAAATCATAAATTCAGAGATAGAAAATATAAAAGTAACAGACCATGCCTTGGTCAATGTGGAGATTATAATGAAGAGAGATTATGAACAGGTGAAAAGGTGGAGGTTGAATACAAAGATTTTAAATTATAGAGAAATAGTAGAAAAAATTGAGCATGAATGGCAAGAATTGTGTAAATGATAAAGAAGTATCAAAAGGAATTTTGTGGGATACTATGAAAGCTGTGACAAGGGGGATATGCATAAAAGAAACCTTTAACTTAAAAAAAAGGCAAGAAGAAAGAAAAGGGAAATTAGAAAGGGAAATAGAATTATTGGAAAATAAATATATATTAAACAAGGAAAAACAAACTTATATTGAGTTACGAGCAAAGAGGGAGGAATTGGATAAAATGGAAGTAGATGAAGTACAGGAAAATTTAATTTATTTAAGAAGGGAGTATTTTGAATTTAGTAATAAAAATTCAAAAATGTTGGCTAGATCAATACAAAAGAAGAAAATGGAAAATATGATAAATGGGATTAGAGATAAAACAGGTAAAATGTGTAGAACAATGAAGGAAAAACTAACAATGTTTGAGGAGTTTTATAAAGACCTGTACCAGTCAGGGAATAAATCAGTGGAACAAATAGAAAAATATGTAGGGGAAAATTGGAAGATTAAAATAGAAGAGGAAGATAGGGATTTATTAGAAAAACCAATTACGAAAATGGAAGTAGAGGAAGCAATAAACAATTTAAAAAGCGGGAAAGCTCCAGGAATGGATGGGTTAGGACCAGATTATTATAAAGTATTTAAAAAGAAGTTGATACCGAAATTATTCGAATTATATAATAATATAATAATGGAAGACAAAGTCCCTTCATCATGGCAACAATCATTGATAATATTGATACCAAAGCCAGATAAAGATTTGTTGGACCCTGGATCATACAGGCCTATATCATTGATAAATCAAGATGCAAAGTTATTATCAGCAATAATGGCAAAGAGAATGAATAGTTGTATGTATAAATATATATTAAAGGACCAATGTGGATTTGTGAAAGGAAGACAAATGTCAAATTTAATAGGAAGGGTGTTAAATAAAATACATATAATCGGCAAAACAAAAGTAAAAGCAGGGATATTAGTATTAGAGATATTTAAAGCATTTGACTGTGTGGAATGGCCAACATTAAAAATAATATTGAAAGAATTTGGAATGGGGAAGAGGTTTAGAGGATTAATAGATCAATTGTATTCCCATAATACAGCTATAGTGATGGTTAATGATGGAATAACAAGAGAAATAAAAATAACGAGAGGAACAAGACAAGGTTGCCCACTTTCTCCAATATTGTTTGCAATGGTAATAGAAATTCTAGCAAATGTGATAAGAAATGATAATAGTATAGAAGGAATTGGAGTAGAAACAAAACATAAGATAAGCTTGTTTGCTGACCATACATTGTTAACAATTAAGGAACTGATTAACGGAATAGAAAAAATTAAAGAACATTTAAAAGTATTTGGGGAGATGACAGGCTTACAGGTTAATTGGAACAAATCAGATATGATGTTGTTTAACTATACTAAGGAAGAAGAAAATATATTTGTAAAAGAGAAAAAATTAGAAGTAAGATTAAAAAGTAATATTAAGTATTTAGGAATAAATATTACAAAAGATTTAAAAGAACTAGAAGAGAAAAATATTATGGTACTAAGGAAAGAAATGGAAAAGAAGTTGGAAGAATATAAAAATATTCAACTATCATGGTTTGGAAGAGTAGCTTTAGTTAAAATGAAAATATTACCTAAACTAAATTTTTTGTTTAGAATGTTACCAATAAAAGTATTAGAAGTAGAATTGAAAAAATGGTAAAATATGTTGAATAAATATTGTAATGGAGGGAAAAGGACAAGATTAAATAAATTATTTTGGTATATATCACAGAAGGAGGGAGGACTTGGTCTTCCCAAAATAAAAGGATATTATGAAGCTAATCAATTGAGATATGTTATAGAAGGGATTGTAGGATAGGGGGATTTAGAATGGTTAGAGATAGAAACAGGGAGAATAGAAAAGAGAATATGGAATATATTTTTTGATAATTTTACAAAAAAGGAAATTAAAGGAATTGAGAACCCATTTCTGCAAAATATATGGGAAATATGGTATAAATATAAGATAGAATTTTTGCCTATTGATTTAGTATTAACACCAGTTATAATGGAAAAAAAATCCCAAATAATTTGAAGGAAAAAATGGGAAAGGAATTAAAGAAAAGAGGACTAGATAAAATAGAGGGATGGATAGGATGGATGAATGAGAAAGGGAGTATAAGAGAGAAATTATGTGGAATGAAAATTTCATGGTTTAATTGCATACAGTTAGAACAATGGATTAAAAACTGGAAAAAGAATCATAAAGAAACAAGGGAATTTACAAAATTTGAAAATTTGGTGAAAAAAGGTGAAAAGAGTGATGATAATGAAAGTATGAAAGGTATTACAAGTGAATTATATAAAATATTGATAAAAAATAAGGGAAAAAAGACAAAGGGGAATATTTAAGGAGAATATGGGAGGAAGATTTGAAACAAAAAATTGGAGATCATGAATGGGATAAGATGTGGAAACAAAGACATCTAAAAATATGTCGATATGATAAAAGAAAATTATTATAAAATAATATGGAGATGGTATTTGACACCAGCAAGATTGCATAATATAGATAAGAATAACTCTAAATATTGTTGGAGAGGTTGTCAAGAAATAGGTACATATATGCATATGTGGTGGAAATGTAAATTTGTACAGCAGTTTTGGGAAATGGTTTTCATAAAAATAGAGAATATTCTGAATAGAAATATAGAAAGGAAACCGAGCATAGCATTGATGTCAATTTATAATGGAGAGAATGGGAACCAAGCAGAAAAGGATTTAATAACAAATTTATTAACGGCAGCAAGATTAATTATAGCAAGACATTGGAAAATGCAAATAAATGTACAACTGGGGAGACCTTTAAAATTGGCACCAAAGAACAGTTGGCTTTAATCCCCTTATGAAAGCATGCTCAGCAGAGTTTTCTGTTTAAAGATACATGTGCAGGAAAAAACGTACTGATTCCAAACACACAGGTTTTAAATCAACATACACCCAGTTCGGCCCCCCCCCACTTTCCACACTCTAGCTTAAAAGAATCAAAGTAGCCAAATGTAGCTTATAAAATATAGAAAAAATACTTTACTCACAACTTCATGTGCATCTCAGGAATAAAGCAGTAATAACTTGAAGATAGACTAAAATATCAAAATATATTTTGAAAGCTACATCTCTAAAAACTAAAATATGTACGAGCTCTGTCATAGAGGTCCTGTCCCTAGGACATTTTCATGGTGTCTTTTCTCCTCGTGGTGTCTTTCCAGAACAGAGTTAAGACACGCCTCTTTCTCCAGAAAGGCACTGCATTACAAACAGGAAGTTATTTCATCCATTCTGTTTATAATTACCATTTAACCCTTTCAACAGTTAAACAAGTCAGCATATCGGATTGCAACTCTATATCCCAACACCCCCCCAATCCAATATGCATCCCATCTTCCCCATCTTGACACGTAGTCTTTGGAACATGACTCTTGCCAAAGGTTTTGTCAGGCTATCAGCTGCCATATCATCTATTGGACAGTACTTCATCTTTATCATGCCATCAGTTACCAGCTTACGCACAATGTGAAACTCAGTCTTAAGATGCTTGTTCCTTGGCGTCACTCTCTTGCCACTCTTAGGCAACTTAATACAACTCTGGTTATCCTCAAACACTAGAGTAGGCCTGCAATACAAAAACCAATTAACAATTTATCAAACAATTGCAACATATTACACGCCTGTGTCACATAAATGTATTCTACTTCTGTAGAGGAATATGCCACCACACTCTGTTTACTACTGGACCAACAAATAGGTCCATTTCCACACAGGAACAGGTAACCTCTGGTTGAAACTGAATCACTCCTGGATCCAGCCCAATCTGAATCTGTAAAACAAACAAGATTTGAGTCTTTGTTAGCTGGTAACTTAAACTGGAAATCTATAGTCCCTTTTAAATATCTAAGAACGTTTCACTGCACCCCAATCCTTTTTATTTGGTGCATCAACTCTCTTGCTGAGAACTCCAATAGCATAGGCTATATCAGGTCTGGTATTTGTGGCTAAACACTGCAGCTTTTCAACAGTTGTTTTGTATGTCTTATTGTTTGGCAAAAGTTCACTGTACTCATTGCTTTTGTTAAAGTCTGTTACCATAGGTGTGGATATACAATGTGCATCTTGCATCCCTAAAGTCTCTAACAATTCAACAATCTTTTGCTTTTCACTTAGCATGAAAGAACCATCTTCTTCTCTTTGAACGTGTATGTCCAAGCAATGTGTTGCATTTTCCATTTCTTTCAGTTCAGCATCTTTGTTCAGGTTTCTCACAATTTCATTGTAGTCATCATCTCTCTGGGTAGCTATAATCAAATCATCATCATTAGTCAGAAAATAGGTAAACAGTTCATCTTTGCATCTAGTGTACACATGTGTATCTGTTTCTCCATGACTGAAGCCTAAATCCTTCAATATTATGTACAACTTCTCATTTTTCACATTAACATGTTTGACAGTCATTTCCTTAGAAGCGACTAAGCTTAGAAATAGTCTCATGGTAATAGCTTTGACATCTTGAGCTGACTTATGTGTAGGCATCTGATCACCATCTCCCTCTTCTCTTGATTCATTGGATAATGTTGACCCTGCAAGGTAGCCCAGTCTGAGCAGAGGAAATCCTCTGTTTGGTCTCAGCTGGTATCTGGGAAGATCCTATTGTGGATCCTGGTGATTCTCTTCAGGATTTCCATTTTCATCTTCCAATCCATCCAGGTCATCTCCATTTTCTGTGTACATGTCGGCTTCTGCAACATCAAACTGATTCACAGGCATTAACATGGGAAATTCACATTCTGTTTCTGAAACCACAGACATATTATCTCTGTCTTCATTCACAATGTCAAAATCAACATTATCCTCTTCTGGAAAGTCAATCACAGTTCCTCTTATGTCAATTTTTCTGTTCACATCAAAATAAACCACATGTCTAGCTGTCACTCTGCCAGTGTTTAAGTTCATCACTCTGTAACTCCTGGTAGAACTCTCATAACCAACAAGAATGGTCTGTTCTGCTCTAGGATCTAGCTTACTTCACATCTGTTTAGGAATGTAAGCACAAGCTAGGTATCCAAATGTTCTGATATGTTTGATGGATGGCATCCTGCCATGCCACATCTCAAAAGGTGTTTTCTCAGTGCCTTTTGTTGGCAATCTATTCTGCAAATAATTTGCTGTTGCAAAAGCATCACTCCACAGTCTACTGGGTAAACCAGCCTCAGCCAGTAAACATTTTTTCATCTTAACTAGAGATCACATTTTACAGTCTGCGACAGAATTAATCTCTGGTGTGTAACTAACAGTTTTTAAATGTTGTATGCCATTATCTTCCAGAAAGGCTTGTGTGTGGTGTGCAATGTACTCACCAGCTCCATCATAACAAAGAACTTTGGGGTTTCTTCCAAATATATTTCTCACAATGGCAACATATTTGCGTAGTGCATCATACGTCTCACTCTTTTCCTTCAGCAGATAGACAACACAGTACCTCGAGAAATCATCTAGGAATATTAAAGCATATCTATTTCCTCCAAGAGATGGGATTCTGAAGGGTCTGCACAGGTCGGTGTGAATCAGATCGAGAACTCTGCTAGATCTTTTCTCATTTCTCACATGAAATGAAGGTCTGGTTGCTTTCTGTTCAACACAAATTATGCACCTAATTGCATTCTCATTACTTTGTGGTTTACCTTGATACCAGTTGTCAAACCTTGGTTCTGAAGCTGAAGTATCACTTTCTTGTCACGATGGCCAAAACGTCTGTGTTACAGGTCAATACTCATCTACTTTGGGTTGGTCCACAGCAGCTTGAGCTATTAATGCTTGTTTATCTGAAAGATTCAACTCATAAAGAGCACAGTTATTCCTATATGTTTGCACATAAGTTGTGTTTTCATCACATATTTTGCACATGCCTTTCTCAAATAACATTGAAAATCCTTTAATATCCAATGCAGAGATACTAATTAGATTACAGTTCAATTCTGGAATAAATTCCACTTAATCAGCCACATGTTACACATTCTCATTAGGCAGTGCACAATTCAAAATGCATTGTCCCATTCCTTACACTGAAAGGTGAGCTCCATCTGCAATTTCAATCTTTCCATTTTCACTAGTGTCCAGTTCAATAAAATTGGCAGCATTATTTGTACAGTGAGATGAACACCAGGAATTGATGAACCACCTTTCATATTTCTCAGTCTCATTATGCACTGTTGAGACATCACTGGAAAACAAAATTTGTTTGTGAGCTATAAGACTTCTCTTATCTTGAAACTCTGAGCCTTTCTTATCAGCTTGAGAAGATCCTTTCCCCCTTTGGACAAAACTTGCTTTTGCAGGCTGAGTCTGTTTAGGTGAGCTACCATTGGCTAAAGCCTGTTCTTTAAACTTGCAATGTTTAGCAATGTGACTCCTCCTATTACATTTAAAACAGCGAACCTCTGATTGGTTGGTGGGAGGAGTCTTTCTCTCTGCTCTCTCAGCAATGTAACTTGAGCCAGTATGAGCCAAAACTCTCCTGGGGTTTGAATCTCTATGATCTAAACATTCCAATCAAATTTCACCAGAACTTCCTCAGTACTCAAACTTGGCAAAGTATCAGTCACTGTAACGAAAGCACTAAAATCATCTCCCAGAGTCCCAGTGAAAAAAGCAATTTTCTGCATTTCATTAACCACCAATCCTTGAGAAATTAAGTTTTCTAGAATTTCTAAGAACTTCCTTATATGAGACTCATAGTCTTTCTTTGAAATCAGCTTTAATCTCATCATATCGCAAATCGTTTTGGTTTGGGTTTTCCGACAATTCATGTAGTATATTTCACTTAACTTATTCAGCATCTGTTTTGCTGAAGTATATTTTGCTAAGTAAATTAGCTGTTCCTCCATCAAACTCTGAAAAATTACTTCTTGAGCTAAAGCATCTTTCTGTTCCCATGTCCTCAGTGTTTCAGGTGAAGCACCAGCAGCCAAATCTTGCTTAATAATATCAAAAACCTTCTGTGCTCTCAGCTTGTTTTTCACTATCTTTTCCCATAAGAAATACAGTTATCCCTTCACATTCGCGGGGGTTAGGTTCCCCAGACCCCCGCGAATGTGAAAAATCCGCGAATAACAATTGCCCTCCCCCTTCCCCGCCCAAGCGACCACAGGGCCTCCAGAGGCCCTATAGTCGCTTTTCCCCACCTCCGCCTCCCTCCCCAGGCCCCAGGATCGCCTCCCCAGCCCTCCCCACCCCGTCCCCAGGCCTTCCTGGGGCCTCCGGAGCGTTTCCGGAGGCCCCAGGATCGCCTCCCCAGCCCTCCCCACCCCGTCCCCAGGCCTTCCTGGGGCCTCCGGAGCGTCTCCGGAGGCCCCAGGATCGCCTCCCCAGCCCTCCCCACCCCGTCCCCAGGCCTTCCTGGGGCCTCCGGAGCGTGTCCGGAGGCCCCAGGATCGCCTCCCCAGCCCATCCCCAGGCCTTTCTGGGGCCTCCGGAGCGTCTCCAGAGGCCCCAGGATCGCCTCCCCACCCCATTCCCACCCCTCCCCAGGCCTTCCTGGGGCCTCCGGAGCGTCTCCGGAGGCCCCAGGATCGCCTCCCCAGCCCTCCCCACCCCGTCCCCAGGCCTTCCTGTGGCCTCCGGAGCATCTCCGGAGGCCCCAGGATCGCCTCCCCAGCCCTCCCCACCCCGTCCCCAGGCCTTTCTGGGGCCTCCGGAGCGTCTCCGGAGGCCCCAGGATCGCCTCCCCAGCCCTCCCCACCCCATCACCAGGCCTTCATGGGGCCTCCGGAGCGTCTCCGGAGGCCCCAGGATTGCCTCCCCAGCCCTCCCCACCCCGTCCCCAGGCCTTCCTGGGGCCTCCGGAGCGTCTCCGGAGGCCCCAGGATTGCCTCCCCAGCCCTCCCCACCCCGTCCCCAGGCCTTCCTGGGGCCTCCGGAGCGTCTCCGGAGGCTCCAGGATCGCCTCCCCAGCCCTCCCCACCCCGTCCCCAGGCCTTTCTGGGGCCTCTGGAGCGTCTCTGGAGGCCCCAGGATCGCCTCCCCAGCCCTCCCCACCCCGTCACCAGGCCTTCATGGGGCCTCCGGAGCATCTCTGGAGGCCCCAGGATCGCCTCCCCAGCCCTCCCCACCCCGTCCCCAGGCCTTTCTGGGGCCTCCGGAGCGTCTCCGGAGGCCCCAGGATCGCCTCCCCACCCCATCCCCCCCCTCCCCAGGCCTTCCTGGGGCCTCCGGAGCATCTCCGGAGGCCCCAGGATCGCCTCCCCAGCCCTCCCCACCCCGTCCCCAGGCTTTCCTGGGGCTGCCGGAGCGTCTCCAGAGGCCCCAGGATCGCCTCCCCAGCCCTCCCCACCCCGTCCCCAGGCCTTTCTGGGGCCTCCGGAGCGTCTCCGGAGGCCCCAGGATCGCCTCCCCAGCCCTCCCCACCCCGTCCCCAGGCCTTTCTGGGGCCTCCGGAGCGTCTCCGGAGGCCCCAGGATTGCCTCCCCAGCCCTCCCCACCCCGTCCCCAGGCCTTTCTGGGGCCTCCGGAGCGTCTCCGGAGGCCCCAGGATCGCCTCCCCACCCCATCCCCACCCCTCCCCAGGCCTTTCTGGGGCCTCCGGAGCGTCTCCGGAGGCCCCAGGATTGCCTCCCCAGCCCTCCCCACCCCGTCCCCAGGCCTTTCTGGGGCCTCCGGAGCGTCTCCGGAGGCCCCAGGATCGCCTCCCCAGCCCTCCCCACCCCGTCCCCAGGCCTTCCTGGGGCTGCCGGAGCGTCTCCGGAGGCCCCAGGATCGCCTCCCCAGCCCTCCCCAGCCCGTCCCCAGGCCTTTCTGGGGCCTCCGGAGCGTCTCCGGAGGCCCCAGGATCGCCTCCCCACCCCGTCCCCAGGCCTTTCTGGGGCCTCCGGAGCGTCTCCGGAGGCCCCAGTATCGCCTCCCCACCCCATCCCCACCCCTCCCCAGGCCTTCCTGGGGCCTCCGGAGCATCTCCGGAGGCCCCAGGATCGCCTCCCCAGCCCTCCCCACCCCGTCCCCAGGCCTTCCTGGGGCCTCCGGAGCGTGTCCGGAGGCCCCAGGATCGCCTCCCCAGCCCTCCCCACCCCGTCCCCAGGCCTTTCTGGGGCCTCCGGAGTGTCTCCAGAGGCCCCAGGATCGCCTCCCCAGCCCTCCCCACCCCGTCACCAGGCCTTCATGGGGCCTCCGGAGCGTCTCCGGGGCCCCCGTGAAGGCCTCCCCAGCCCTCCACCCTCCCTCCCAAGGCCTTTGTGTGGCCTTACAGGGCCCTGCGGAGGCCTCCCTGGTGCTCCCCAAGGCCTTCGTGGAGCCTCGCAAGGCTCCCCGGTGGCCTCCCCAGCCCTCCCCCCTCCCTTCCAAGGCCTTCGCGGGGCCTCCGGAGGGTCTCCGAAGGCCCCGTGGAGGTCTCCCCGGCCCTCCCCGCTCCCTCCCAGGGCTTTCACGGGGCCTCCGGTGGCCCCGTGTCGCGGTTTTGTGGGGGCCCGGAGGGGGCCCTCCCAAAACCGCGAATAATCAAAACCGCGAATCTCAAGTTCGCGAATGTGGAGGGGCGACTGTAATTGTTTTCATTCAGGCAAAGGAGCCTTCTCTGGTGAGTTTCTATAGCTGCCATTATAGTTCTCTTTGTTATCTAAAACTGCTCTCAACTCAAGGAAGAGAAAAAATGTGGCTTTTTAAAAATCAGGCAGCTAGACTCAAGGGGGGAGGGTGGAAAATGCGCTTTTAAAAACTCACTGAAAATAACAAACATCAAAAAAATGGCTATTTTAAACAACAAACACAAACTGGTCTGGAATCAAAAACTGGGCCCGTAAACCTAATGGGGATTATTAATGTTGCCCCTGTGCTTTACTGGGGAGACCTTTAAAATTGGCACCAGAGAACAGTTGGCTTTAATCCCCTTATGAAAGCACACTTAGCAGAATTTTCTGTTTAAAAATACATGTAAAGGAAAAATGTACTGATTCCAAACACACAGGTTTTAAATCAACATTCACCCAGTTCGCGCCCCCCCCCACTTTCCACACTCTAGCTTAAGAGAATCAAAGTAGCCAAATGTAGCTTATAAAGCATAGAAAAAATACTTCACTCACAACTTCATGTGCATCTCAGGAATACAGCAGTAATAACTTGAAAGTAGACTAAAATATCAAAATATATCTTGAAAGCTACATCTCTAAAAACTAAAATATGCATGAGCTCTGTCATAGAGGTCCTGTCCCTAGGACATCCTCATGGCATCTTTTCTCCTCCTGGTGCCTTTCCAGAACAAAGAGAGTTAAGACACACCTCTTTCTTCGGAAAGGCACTCACATTACAAACAGGAAGTTATTTTATCCATTCTGTTTACATTTACCATTTAACCCTTTCAGCAGTTAAACAAGACAGCATATTGGATTTCAACTATATATCTCAACAACATCCAGAAGCCCTAAGGGGCCCTTCTTATCATAGAATCATAGAGTTGGAAGAGACCACAAGGGCCATCTAGTCCAACCCCCTGCCATAGAGGAACAACAATCAAAGCATTCTCAACAGATATCCACCCCAGCCTCTATATTAAAACTTCCAAAGAGACTCCACTACACTCCGAGGCAGCACATTCCTCTGCCGAACAGCTCTTACTGTCTTGTTTGGGGTGATTTGTGGCACTTAACACCGGCAGATGCCCACGAATTGGGGAGGATTTTCACTCTCCAAACCAGAGAGCGCTGGTGTGCTTCAAAGAGCTGCTGTACTTGCGCGGCAGGCAGAAACCCAGCAGCCGGTTTTCCTCCCTGCTGATGTTTGCTTGAAGCCAGGAAGGATTTTTCCTTGCTAATGTCTAACTTTCATGCATCTTTTCAAGGCACAGATACCCTGCAGGGGTGTCACTGGTGTAGGCGAAGGAGAACATTTTGCTGCTGCTGTCTGCCTTCAAGTGGATTCTGACTTGTGGCAACCCTAAGGCAAACCCATCACAGGGTTTTCTGAGACGGAGAGTGTTGGAGTATTTAAAAATTTGGGATTGGTTATCTCAGTAAGCAGAGCAAAAACGAGCTTTACTCAGCCAAGCCAGCCACCAGATTACTCCTCCCCACTTAGTCTAGCTAACAAAATAAAACAAGCCTAGCCTTCTTTAAAGTATATAAAAAGTAGTTTACTTACAGAATATCTTGTATATGTTAATACACAAGTACTTCATCTTGAGATATGTAAGCAGGGAAGTAGAAATAAGAATTCTACATACTAATCAGCTAAGTCTGCCCACGAGGGCTTCTCCCAGGGAAAAAGATGGTATCTGAACTGGTACTCAAACAAAGAGATCAAAAGGGTTTTGCTACTGCTCTGGAAAGAGGTGAGTTGTCATACAGTAGACAAACAGGAAGTTTAGTCATAAACATACCATTCATGCACTTTTAACTCTTTAACTGCCATGCAAGCCCATACATGCAAAGACTGCAATATCCCAACACTCCTTCTCAACCTGGCATGCACTTCTGAAGCCCTTGAAGCCCCATCTTGACATGCAGGTTCTCAAAGCAATCTCTGGGTAATGGTTTAGTCAAAATATCAGCTGTCATCTCAGTTGTGGGACCGTAGATCATCTTGATCATACCTTCTTTCACCATGTCATGAACATTGTGATATTTGGTTCTAATATGCTTGTTGTGTGATGTTATTTTCTTCTCTTGAGATAGCCTAATGCAACTCTGTCTTCAAAAACTGGAATTGGTTTCTGTTCAGTTATTCTAACATCAATCAATGATTTATCAAGCCATAACATTTCTCTACATGCCTCAAATGCAGATATATACTCCTATAGAGTAGAAGAGAGTGCTACAACTCCTTTATCATGGCTGGCCCAAGAGATAGGCCCATTTCCATACAAAAATAAGTAAGCACTGGTAGAAAATGAACTTGCATGATCTCTCACTCAGTCAGCATCTGTGTAGCAAACAAGGCTTGGGTCATTGCTAGCTGGTAGCTTTAATTGAAAGTCCATAATGCCCTTTAATTATCTAGCAACTCTTTTTACTGTAGACTAATCTTTCTTGGTTGGTTCAGCAACTTTTCTGCTCAGAATTCCTACAGCATAAGCTATATCAGGTCTAGTATCTGTGGCTAAGTACAGAAGCTTTCTAGTTGTTGGTCTGTACATTGTATTGTTTGTTAAAAGCTCACTTTACTTATCATTTTAAATAAAGTCTGTCACCATGGGTGTTGCCACACTATATGCATTTTGCATTCCAAGAGTTTCTAGAAGTTTAACAATTTTCTGTCTTTGACTCACTAGGAAAGAACTGTCTTCTTCTCTTTAAATCTGTATGCTTAAGTAGTATGTAGCATTCCCTAATTCTTTCAATTCAACTTCTTTGTTCAAATTGTGTACAATCTCTGTGTAATCTTCATCTCTCTGAGTAGCTATGATCAAGTCATTAATGTAAGTCAAGATAAAAGTTAAATGTCCAACTTTGGTTCTGGTGTATAGGTATGGGTCTGCTTCTCCTTGTTTGAATCCTAAACCCTTCATCATTTTGTCTAGTTTCTCTTTCCAGACTCTAGCTGCTTTCACATTAACATGTCTAACATCCATCTGTTTAGAAGCAGCTAAACTCAGAAGTAGCCTTATGGTGCTATGCTTCACAACTTGAGCTGCCTCATCTGCAGGCATCTGCTCAATTTCTTCTATTTTTATTGATTGTTTGGGTAGTGCTGATTTTGCAAGGTAGGATAAGTGTACAGGTGGTACACCTTTGTTGGGTCGCAGTGAGTATGTGGGAACCTGTTCTGGAGTCTGGTTTGTCTCTGCAGCATCTTCCAGTCCAGTCATCAGGTCATCTCCATGTTGTAAAATGCAGAGTCCATTCTCTCTCTGCCCATCCAAGCAGAGATGCATGCAGCGAAACAGCGTGGGCTTTTGGGCAAAGTCATGCACACCTCTGGTGTAAAATAAGGAGGCTGTTGGTTTTCTTTATAGCTTTATTAAAAAGAGATGCAAAAGCAAAATAAAAGACAGCAGACATTCATCCGTGCTTCTGTATGCCCCAAAGCTTCTCATGAGCTAAGAGAAGAGAAAAGGAGCCTCCTAAAGCAAGAGGCTAATTAACTCCAAAATCCCTCCCCAGTTATATGTGTTTTCCCCAAAACATTCAATCCTTCTGAGAAGGAGCAGAAACCTGAAGCCCAGTTTCATTTCTCTTCTTCTCACTCTGAAGGACAGAGAAAACAAAACAACAAAAGACAGATTTATAAGTTCTGATAGACAAGCTGGCATCTCAATGCCTGGTGAACAAAATTACCCAAAAGGGGGGAGATAAACTTTTGATTGCAATATCTATTTTCCCTGACACTCCATCTGCACCTGCACCTGCACCCCCTTCTGATGGTGTACTTCTCCCTGTGTCTGGCTCATCTCTTGCACCGTCCATCTCATGCATTTGTACTGCTACGAGTGGTTCAAATTCTAGTTCCAGGAATTCAGACATAGCATCTTCTTCTTCCAAGAGGTCAACTGCAATATCTTCTTCCTCTGGGAAGTCTATCACAGTCCCTCTTTTGTCAATTCTGCTGGATTCATCAAAATAAACTACATGTCTAGCAGTGACCTCACCAGTCTTTCAGTTAATCACTCTATAACCTTTGCTTGAAGGTTCATAGCCAATCAAGATAGTCTGTTCTGATCTGGCATCTAGCTTGCATCTCTTTTGCTTAGGAATGTAAGCATAAATAATGCTTCCAAATGTTATGATGTGTTTCATGTCTGCTACTCTGCCATGCCACATCTGAAACAGTGTTTGTATAGTGTCTTTGGGTGGCAATCTGTTTTGGAGATAAGTTGCAGTCGCAAAGGCATCGCCCCATAGTCTTCTGGGTAAGTGGGCTTCAGCCAACATGCACTTTGTCATCTCCAGGAGAAATCTGAGCTTCCTCTCAGATACCCCATACTGCTCTGGAGTGTAAGGAATATTAGTCACGTGTTGTATACCAAGCTCTTCCAAGAAAGCTTGTGTGCAATTTGAGATGTACTCACCTCCACTATCCAGAAAATGGCCTTTGGGAATATCTCAAACTTGTTTCTCACCATGGCAATTTACTTCTGAAGCATCTCATGGGTTTGACTCTTCTCTTTCAGTAGATAGGTGACACAGTACCTTGAAAAGTCATCCACAGAGATTAAAGCATATCTAGTTCCTCCAAGTGAAGGCACATTAAACAGACCATACAAATCACTGTGTATCAGATCCAGGACCCTGGTGGATCTCTTTTTCAGTCCTTGTATGAAATGAAGGTCTGACTACTTACTGTTCAACACAAATTAGTGTTGTCATTGCTTTGTGGTTTTACCTTGATACCTGTGGCCAAATTATGATCCTGTAGTTGAAGGATGGCCCTCTTGTCACAATGTGCAAAGCGTTTATGCCATAAGTCAATGCTGGTTCATTCATGCTGGCTCCATCCACCTTTGCTTGAGCCATATTTACTTGTTGACCTGAAAGACTTAACTCATAGATACCATTATTTTCAAATGCTTGAGCATACACCATATCATCTATATATATCTTGCACATTCCTTTTTCAAAAAGTACTGAAAATCCTTTCTTGTCCAGTGTTGACATGCACAGCATATTGCATTGCAACTCAGGAATGAATAAAATGTCATCTGCCACATGCTGCATAGTTTCGTTTGGCAGTGCACAATTTAAAACATATTGTCCAGAGCCTTCTATAAACAACCCATGTCCATCAGCAGTTTGTATAACACCCTTCATATCTTTATTCATTTCAATACAATTAGCATAATTAAATGTACTGTGACTGGTACATCCAGAATCCACAACCCAAATATCTGACCTCTGTGGTTATCAGGGGGTGGATGGTGTTTTGGGATTTTTATCTGTATTGTATTTTAATTTTTGTAAGCCGCCCTGATTGTTTTAACAGAGGGGCGGGGTATAAATTATTATTATTATTATTATCAACTGCTAAGACTTTGTTGTTCAAAATAAGATTTTTCCTTTCTGGTGATCCTACTTGAGACTTGCTTTCAAGAACAGCCTTCTCATTCTGCCTTCTCTGGTCAGTAGCAGTAGAAGAGCTGCCATTGGCTGGAAGTCTCTTTGGGAGGGTACAAAATTTAGCAACATGCCCCTTTTCATTATAATTGAAGCAGTAAACCTCTGATTGGTTCCTGGGCAGAGCCTTCCCTCTGCTTTGGTGTATAATCATGTAATTTGAGCCACTCTGAGTACGATCTCTGTGATCAATGCATTCCACTCTCAAGTGACTTAAGGTTTCATCAAAACTGATATTTTGCATGCCCTCCAACACAGATATAAAAGAATCAAATTGTTTGCCAAGAGTTTCAGTAAGAAATGCAACTTTCTTTTGTTCAGTTACAGTGAAATCATGTAATTCTAGCCATTGAAAAAGAGTTATTAGCCTGGTAATATTAGCCTGGTAACAATTCTGCTTTGAGTTAAGCTTTAAATTCATCAGCTTCCTGATGAAAATTGACTGAGACTTAACACAAGTAAAGTCATAGCTCTGTTTAAGTTTGTCCATAATTTCTTTTGCTGAGGAACAGCCTCTTATGTAAATAAATTGCTCTTCAGTTAGAAAGTTTAAAATCAAGTATTTAGCTTTTGCATCTTTTCTCAGCCAAATCTGCAATTTATCTCTCTCTGCTGGTCTCTGAGTTTTAATGCATTCATCAAGATCTTCCATTAAAAACAAAGCTTCCATCCTTTGTTCCCACTGCAAGTAATTTTCATGAGTCAGTGAAATCTGCCCTCTGGCCATGCTTCTTTCTCTCAAAAGCATCATGCTTAATTTTCAAGTCAAACAACAAACAGCTAAAAAAAAATCTTTCTGTAGCTAGCATGTGTGTCACAGGGGAGGGGTAGAAACCAAATGCTCTCAAAATACACAAAAATAACAAAACCCAAAAAATCGGGCTAACTGCTCCCAATGAACATCTGATGCTTAAAATCTGTTGAGAAATAAAAAATACCCTGTGACCCAAAACCTGCTGGGAATCTTTATATATAATCCTCTTGGGTATGTTGCGATTTCCAGTATGCTTGGGAAACTTACCAACCAATCAAAGCTCTCCCTTGTGCAGTCAATCAGTACACTGGGAGCAGGAACATATGGAAGTTTAAGTCCTTTCTAAACATGGTGACAGCAGAGGGGCTCTCTGTTGTTGCATGGTGGGTGTGAGTAGCATGGGGGGATATAGCGTGGTGTGTGTGCACGGTGTGTGTGTGTAGCATGTCATGTGCATGTGGCATGTGTGGGCAGTGTGTGCCTCTGGTGCGGGGGACAGCAGAGGGGGGCAGCGTGTGCCTGCAGGGTGTGAGGGGAGGTGGGAGTGGTGTGAGCCTGTGGGGCAGGGGGATACGTGGGGGCGGCATGTCCCTGTGTGGTGTGGGGGGTGGCACAGGGGACAATGTGTGCCTGTGGGGCATGGGGGTGATGCAGGGGGGTGGGGGGTAGCATGGGGCAGCATGTGTAGTGTGGGGGGTATAGCATGGGGTGTGTACACCAGGTATAGCTAGCTTAATATAATTTGAAATTGGTTATCTCAGTAAGCAGAGCAAAAACATGCTTTAGCAGAAGGGGTTTATATTGAGACTCAGCAAGCCAGCCACCAGATTCCCCAAACAGTCTAGCTAATGAAATAAAACAAGCGTAGTCTCTTTAAAGTATATTAAAAAGTAGTTTACTTACAGAATATCTTCTGTATGTTAATACACAGGTACTTCATCTTGAGATATGCAGGCACGGAAGTAAAAACAAGAATTCTACATATTAATCCACTAAGTCTGCCTGCGAGGGCTTCTCCCAGGGAAAAAGACAATTTGAACTCGTACTCAGACAAAGAATCATAGAATCATAGAGTTGGAAGACACCACAAGGGCCATCCAGTCCAACCCCCTGCCATGCAGGAATACACAATCAAATCATTCCTGACAGATAGCCATCCAGCCTCAGTTAAAAAAATCTCCAAAGAAGGAGACTCCACCACACTACGAGACAGTGTATTCAACTTCCAAACAGCTGTTATTGTTAGGAAATTCTTCCTAATGTTTAGGTGGAATCTCTTTCCTGTAGTTTGAACCCATTGCTCCATGTCCTAATCTCTGGAGCAGCAGAAAACAAGCTTGCTCCATCCTCAGTATGACATCCCTTCAAATATTTAAACATAGCTATCATGTCACCTCTCAACCTTCTCTTCTCCAGACTAAACATGCCCAGCTCTCTAAGCTGCTCCTCATAGCGCATGGCTTCCAGACCTCCCACCATCCTGGTTGCCCTCCTCTGGACACATTCCAGCTTGTCAATATCCTTCCTGAATTGTGGTGCCCAGAACTGGACACAGTATTCCAAGTGTGGTCTTACAAAATAAGAATGGAGTGGCACTATTACTTCCCTTCATCTAGACACCATACTCCTATTAATGCAGCCTAGAATCGCATTGGCTTTTTTAGCTGCTGCATCACATTGCTGACTCATGTTCAGCATGTGGTCCACTAAGATTCCTAGATCTCTTTCACGTGTATTGCCATCAAGCCAGGTGTCACCCATTCTATATCTGTGCATTTCATTTTTACTGCCCAAGTGTAGTATCCTACATTTCTCCCTGTTGAAATTCATTTTGTTAGTTTTGGCCCAGCTTTCTAATCTTTTCAGGTCATTTTGGATTCTGATCCTATCATCTGGGGTATTAGCTACCCCTCCTAATTTGCTGTCATCTGCAAACTTGATAAGCACACCCTCTTTTCCCTCACCTGAGTCATTGATAACGATGTTGAATAGCACTGGGCCCAGGACAGAACCCTATGGCACCCCGTTAGTCACTTCTCTCCAGGATGAAGATGAGCCATTGGTGACTATCCTTTGGGTTCAGCCAGTCAACCAATTACAAATCCACCTAACAGTTGCATTGTCTAGCCCACAGGTTACTAACTTTTTGCAAAAATATCATGTCAAAAGCCTTACTGAAATCAAGATACACTACATCCACAGCATTCCATTCATCTATCAAGTTTGTAACACTATCAAAAAAAGAGAGAGAGATAAGATTAGTCTGGCATGACTTGTTTTTGAGAAATCTATGTTGACTTTTTGTGATCACGGCATTCCTTTCTAAGTGGTTACAGACTGTTTACTGATCTGCTCTAGAATCTTTCCTATTATTGATGTCAGGCTGACTGGGCAGTAATTATTTGGGTCTTCTTTCCCCCCCTTTTAAAGATGGGGACAACATTGGCCCTCTTCCAGTCTGCTGGGACCTCTCCTGTTTTCCAGGAATTCTCAAAGATTATTGACAGTGGTTCTGAGATTACTTCTGCCAGTTCTTTTAATACCCTTGGATGAAGTTCATCTGGACCTGGAAATCTGAACTCATTAATACTGTCCAGGTATTCCTGAACTACCTCTTTACCAATTCTGTGCTGTATTTCCCCTACTGTATCATCTGCTCCACTTGGCCCAAGTTGAGCACTGTTCCCCCGTTGAGAGAAGACTGAAGCAAAGAAGGTGTTAAGTAGTTCTGCCTTTTCTCTGTTCCCTGTTAGCCTTTCACCATCTTCTCCACACAGCGGCCTTACCATTCCATTGTTCTTCCTTTTGCTATGGGCATAACCAAAAAAGCCCTTTTTATTGTTTTCAACATCTCTAGCAAGCCTGAGCTCCATCTGTGCTTTAGCTTTTCTGACTTTTCCCCTACATGAGCTGGCTATTTGTTTGAATTCTTCTTTGCTGATTTTCCTTTTTTCCATTTCTTGTACATGTCCTTTTAAAATTTTAGCTCAGTTGAGAGTTCTTTTGATGTTAATCCTGATTTCTTTAGACACCCGTGTTGCCTCCTCATTGGAAGGAACTGTTTAAAGTTGTGCCTTCAATATCTCACTTTTTAGAAACTCCCATCCCTCATGAACTCCCTTCTCTTTTAGTATTCCTGACCATGGGATCACTCCTGTAATTCCCTAAGTTTTCTAAAGTCAGGTTTCTTAAAGTCTAGAATGCATGTCTGACTATGCTTGGCTTCCCCTTTCCTCTGTATAACAAACTCCAGGAGAACATGATCACTCCCCCTAAGGATCCCGCCACTTCCACCCCATTAACTAGGTCATCCCCATTGGTTAGGATCAGATCTAAAATAGCTGATCTCCTTGTTGCCTCTTCCACCTTCTGGACATTGAAATTGTCTGCAAGGCAAGTGAGGAATTTGTTGGACCTGAAATTCTTGGCAGACTTGGACTTCCAACAAATATCAGGATAGTTGAAATCCCCCATTACTACTACATCTCTCCTTTCTGAATGTGTTCCGGGAAGGCATAATCCAAGTCCTCCATTTGGCTTGGAGGTCTGTAGCAGACTCCCACAATGACACCCCTGCTGTTTCTCTTTCCCTTATTTTTTACCCAGATGCTCTCAACCTAGCTTCCAGGATATAAATCATGGATATGTTCACAGGTGTACACATCCTTAACATATAATGCTACTCCACCACCCTTCCTGTTTGGTCTATTTTTTCTGAAATAGGTTATACCCCTCTATTTGTACATTCCAATCATGAGACTCATCCCATCAGGTTTCAGTGATGCCTATTATATCATATTTGTTTTGCTGTGCTAAGAGTTCAAGTTCATCCTGTTTGTTCTCATACGCTGTGCATTCATATAGAGACATCTAAGACCATGGGCCATTTGCCCTATATGCTTTTTAAAGGGTTTATTCCTCCCGTTGTTGGCTTGTTGTGTTATTTGCCTTGTTCTCTGTATAACATATGGGCTATTATCTCTAGCACTCAAACTCCTGCCTATAAGAGTACTGTCTCCCTCCCCCATACAACTCAGTTTAAATCCATCCTGATGAGATCTTTCAGACTCTTAGCAAAAACATTACTGCCAACTGCTGTGAGGTGCAGCCCATCTCTTGCCAGAAGTCCACCTCCCTGAAACTGTATCCCATGGTCCAGGAAGCCAAACTGTTCCCGGCAGCACCATATGCATAGCCAGTTGTTCACCTCCACTATTCTTCTCTCCCTTCCTGGGCCATGCCCTTCCATTGGCAGGACAGACAAAATGACTATCTGTGCATCCAGGTTCTTCAGCTTCCTACCCAAAGCCTCAAAAGAGATCAAAAGGGTTTTGCTAGTGCTGGAAAGAGGTGAGGGGTCATAAAACAGACAAACAGGAAGTTTAATCATAAACATAGAAGTCATGCACTTTTAACTCTTCAACTGCCATGCAAGCCCATGCAAACCCATGCATGCAAAGGCTGCAATATCCCAAAAGAGAGTATGTGCATGATCCCCACATCCTGAAGCATGCCTCCAGTCCAGGAACTTTGATGGCCCCCTACCTACTGTTAAGGTTAAGGGAAGCAAGAGGCTCTACAGATTTAGGATTAAAATTATTTATTTATTTATTTATGTTTGTATACCCCCCTCTTCAGTCAGGAAGGCTCTCAAAGTGGCTTACAAATTGTTAAGCAATAGCATCTTCACATCTACATTGCTTTTATAGTATGCTAGGCACTCTCCAAGCGGTTTCCAATGTGTATTAGCTAATTGCTCTCACAAGCTGGGAACTCAATTAAAATTAAAATAAGTCAGTTTAAATAATGACACCAAAGTAATATTTATATATATATTTTAAAAACTAAATTGATTTACATAATAGAAACTTACAATAATATCAGGCCGGGGGGCCCTCCTAATCTCCGGCCCTGGGCCCCCAGGCTACAGCCCTGTCAGCCATGTGGGGGCCATGAGTATGTGACTTGCCCAAGGTTACCCAGTGGGTATTCATGGTTGTGTGGGGATTTGATCCCTGGTCTCCAGAGTCATAGCCCAACCACTACACCAGGCTGACTTATATGAGGTTCTTGTCCCACCCATAAGAATCCCCTCATTAAACTTTCCTTTAGTCCTTGTGTGTGTGCATTGTTAGTTATGTTGTTTGTAGTTGCATTATTGTGTGATGCATCATAATGTTGTTACAGTTGCCCCTCCACATTCGCGAACTCAGCATTCATGGTTTTGGATACTCACGGTTTTGGGAGCCCCCTCCCGCCCTCCCAAAACCGTGACACGGGGCCTCCGGAGGCCCCATGAAGGCCCAGGGAGGGAGGGGCGAGAGCCGGGGAGGCCTCCACGGGGCCTTTGCAGACCCTCCGGAGGCCCCATGAAGGCCCTGGGAGGGAGGGGGTAGGGCCGGGGAGGCCTCCACGGGGCCTCGGGAGGGTCTCCTGAGGCCCCGTGAAGGCCTAGGAAGGGAGTGGGGAATCCGGAGAAAGAGACTATGGGGCCTCTGGAGGGGGAGGGCAATCATTATTCGCAGATTTTTCACATTCACGGGGGTCTGGGAACCTAACCCCCACGAATGCGAAGGGACGACTGTATTATGTTTTAAACTCAATAAAAAATCATTTTAAAAAACCATTCAGTCCCCAAATTTCTAACATTTCAGTATCCAGCTTTAAGCATCCAAAGGAAAGGAACAAAGTTACCAAGGGAATGAGAACACACCAAATAGAAGAGTTCTAAGTGTGAATGATTGTTAGTGTGTCAGTACTAGATATTTGGAGACTGAAGGAAAGTTTCATTTGACAAGGCAGAATTCTTTCTGAGGGAGCAATGCCCTCATTTTAACCCCCCCCCCCGTAGCTACATCTCTGATTCCCTGTCAGGACAAAAACATGACGACCCTAATTATTATTAATAAGTGGGGCACCAGGGAAGTCATTAAAGTTTTCCAAAGTTTGAGAAAAACTGGACTTCTTCTGCCATATCTTTCTTTGGCCCCTCTGTGGCTGTGGATCAAACAGGTTCTGAAGGCTGATGGAGCAGAACCTTACTTATGGAGGATAAATAAGCCAAGACAGGGGAAAAGAGATGCTTCTTTTCAAACCTCCTCCCTTCACCATTGGGCAAGAAGAATACAAGATAACTTTCACATCTTCCTAGTGCACCTCCTGGAAGCAGTGCTAACTTTAGACATAAGCTAGGTGAGCTGTAGCTGAGGACCTCATATTGTGAGGAGTCTTTTGAATCCCACCACTCTTTATCATTGTATCACTTTATCACTGTATCACTTTATCACTGATGCTCACCTTTGTAAAGGTGTGTGCAACCTGCAACTCTTCCAAATATTACTGTGGTTGCAATTGTAAAGCATCTAGCTGGTACCTTTATATTCCGCTTTTCTCCCAGAAGACTCAGCATGCATGCTTTCTCCTCCTCCCTACTTTATCATCACAACAACCCTATGAAGTAGGCTAGGGATGAGACTAACTGGACATCTGGTGAGCCTAATGAGTCAGTGGGGGCTTGAATGCAGAACTTTCAAGTCAGAAATTTACCATTACAACACACTGCCTGTCATTTGTTGTTGCTGTGTGCCTTCAAGTCATTTCCAACTTATGGTGACCCTAAGGCAGGCTTATCACAAGGTTTTCTTGGCAAGATTTGTTTGTGGGAGTTGCCATTGCCTTCCTCTGAGGCTGAGAGAATATGATTTGCCCAAGGTCACCCAGTGGGTTTCCATGGCCAAGTGGGGAATCAAACCCTGTTCTCCAGAGTCATCATCCAATATTCAAACCCCACTACCCCACACTGGTCCTGTCATTTAGCTGCCTGAAAAAGAGAAAAGGCACAGGCCCAATCCTAATGCTGTCTTGGGAAACCAACAGGACTGATGAGGTGCTATGGGCAGGACAGCATCCTCTGTCAAGCCTGAGGGCTCCAGATTGGGGTTGTGGAGCTGGCTGGGGGCACACCTAGTTGCTGCCAGTCACTGCTCCTTGGCATTTGCTACTCATTGTTCACAAAGGCTGCTGATGAAAGAGATTAATTCAGGGCCATCCAGATTGGTCATCAAGTAGCTGAATTAAAAATAACTGTAAAACACAGTAAGGGGAGGGGAGGAAAATCCCCACTAGGACCCTTCCTCTGCTGCTTTTCAGTTGCCCAAAGGTTGTCTGAATAAAAAGGTCTTTGCCAGCTGTTGAAAGGACAATTGGGGACCTACTTTGAAAGGGAGTTGCACAACCTGAGAGCAGCCACTGACAAGGCCTTGCCTCTTTCTGTCTCTCTCCTGTTCTCACCAAAAGCAATGGACTCAAAGACCTTATCTGAACATTTAAAACCTGGAACAGTTTCATACGCTGAAATACAATCCAACAAAGGTATTAGGAAATGGACTGGATTCGGTCAGCATGCTTCTATCCTTTCCATTAGAGTGCTTAGGATTTTTAACAACCTTGTCCAAAACGTATTCACCCAGATCCAGTAATCAAGAGTGGATACAAAGGCAAAGACAAAAGGGCCACTTCATCTGTCTATGCATTGTACAGATGAGAAAGACATGCCCTATCTTATCCACATTTACTTGGAAATGAGTGCCACTGAATGCAGTGGGTCTTGCGGCTGTGAAAACACACAAGTCGCTGCAACTAAATTTGAAAATGTTTTATCTAAAAAAGCAAAAGAAATAACAAAATCAATTCTACAGGACAAATGAAGCCTCTTTTCCCCCTCCACCCTATTCATTCTTTTAAAAGTATGATTGCTGATTTAAGGGAGGGACTGTAATGGTTATCATGTCACTGTGGGACTTAATGAAGTTCAGGATGACGTTAAATGCATTAATGGAGTAACAGCTGAACTGAGATTTGAGAAAGAACATATCAAAGGCCATAGTCTGTATGACACTCCTGCGTGTGCCCCACGATGTCAAAGGTTGCTGGAAAGATATCTCTTGCTTTCTGGGTGGTATTGTTTGGGGGTACTGGCCCCAGCAGATGGCCCAAAAACGCACCTCGGCCTAGCAAAGGGGAACCACATGTGAGGAAGCATAGATGTCTCATTAACAAGCGGGGAGGGGGGAGCAAGGATGAGGTGGGAGGGGGTGATAAAAAAGAATACACAAAGACATTTACATATTTACATTGTTTCTTCCTCATTTCAAATTCTCCTTTAGCTGAAGTGTCAATGTGCTTGCTTTTCTCCTTCTGTTTGTATGTTTACTTGTGCTAAATAGATTATGATAATCAGGCACATAAATGCATGCAACTGTTATTATGGCATTTAATCACAGAGTTTTTCCACTGGAAGCCTTCATTAGAATTCTCATAATCTCACTTGTTAGTGTAACAAACAGTAATAAATGCCAAGGAACTTGGATTAAGTCAGAGACATTCAGACATTAAAGGAGGAATATGGAAATGCTGTCAAATCTCTGCATTTATTTATTGAAATGTCACATAAATAGTTTAGGACTTTAAATATCTTTCTCATTATAAGGGATATGGGAGCAGTGTAACCTGAAGACAGTAATTATAGTTTGGGTGGTGCATTGGAACCATATGCCTCTCTCATAGATTCATTGCAACTTAGTCAAACTGTAGGTTTCTTTTATGTTCATCTATTTCAGCTTGCAGACATCCAGGATGGTTTTATTCATTGGCAATTTAGTGTGGTGCACCAACCCAGCAGTGAAAATGGCAAAGTTTGCCTTAGGAAGGATGAGGAAAGGAATGAAATATAAAATAGGATCATCCTGCTCTGTGTCGATACACTTGGAGCATAACCAGGGTCATTCCCTGTCTGCAAGAGTGATTATAGAGCTCAAAAATGGATAAAAACAGGTCAGGAAGTTGGAGTATTTTCTCTAGTACAAAAGGTGAAAGTGTATATGGTATGGTGGTAAAAGTGCTAGTGTTCTGCAACAACTTTGCAAGAAACTATCAATATGAAAATGACATGACACAAATATATTACCAGTCCCTAGTGTATTGGTGAATTGGTGTATTGGTGTATTGGTGTATTGGTGTATTGGTGAAAAATCGTCAGTCCACCACATTAGGCAGCTTAAGAAGCACTGCTGTAATTCACTTTCCTGAACATCAGTTCCATAAGTACTGAGTGCTGTTGTTGTTGCTGCTGCTGCTGTAGTAGTAGTAGTAATAGTAGTAGTAGTAGTAGTAGTAGTAGTGTGCTTTGAAGTTGTTTCCAACTTACAACAACACTAAGGAAAACCTATCATGGATTTTTCAAAGCATTCCTGACAGATGGCCATCTAGCCACTGTTTAAAAACCTCCAAAGAAGGAGACTCCTCCACACTCTGAGGCAGTGTATTCCACTGTAGAACAGCTCTTAGAGTCAGGAAGTTCTTCCTAATGTTTAGGTGGAATCTCTTTTCCTGTAGCTTGAATCCATTGCTCAGTGTCCTAGTCCCTGGAACCATAGAAAACAAGCTTGCTCCATCTTCAATATGACATCCTATGACATGGCTATCATGTTACCTCTTAACTTTCTTTTCTTCAGGCTAAACATACCTAGCTCCCTAAGCCACTTCTCACAGGGCATGGATTCCAGATCTTTAACCATTTTGGTTCCTCTCCTCTGGACACATTCCAGCTTGTCAACATCCTTCTTGAACTGTGGTGCCCAGAACTGGACATGGTATTCCAGGTGATGTCTGACCAAAGCAGAATAGAGTGGTACTAGCAATAGCAGTAGCAATTATATTTCTGTACTCTTTATCAGTGCAAAGCACTCCCTAAGCAGTTTACAATGTGTTAGCTAATTTTCCTTGGTTTTTTCCCGGGCTGTGAGGCCATGTTCTGGAATAGTTTCTTTCTGACTTTTCACCTGCATCTGTGGCTGGCATCCTCAGAGAATTCACACTGTTAGCTAATTGCCCCTAAAAAGCTGGGTACTCATTTTACCTACCTACAGAAGGATGGAAGGCTGAGTGAACCTTGAAGCCCTATAGGATCAAACTCACAACATTGTTGCTGCAGTACTGGCATTTAACCACTGCGCCACCAGGGTTCCATACTATCACTTCCCTTGAACTAGACACTATACTCCTGTTGATGTAGCCTAGAATTGCATTGGCTTTTTTAGCTACCACATCACACTGTTTGCTCATGTTCAGCTTGTGTCTACTAAAACTCCTAGATACCTTTCACATTTACTGTTGTCAAGCCAAGTATCCCCCATCCTATATCTGTGTCTGCCATTTTTACTACTTAAGTGTAGTACCTTACATTTCTCCCTTGATCCCAATATAGTTTGCTGTGACTGGAATTTCCCTTGTAATTCCACAAGCGCCCCACCAACCTTTGATGTTCAATTTGTGGTGTGATGTATCACTTTTGCATACTATTTATTACTATAAAAAGTTATGTACTACACATCTGTCATCAAACCCAATATGTGACAGAGACCTCAACATTTTCTGTTTAGCTTATACAACTCCCAAATCTCATTTTTCAGAGGATAAGTCAGATTCTTGCTTGCTCCTGTGGAGGGATGGATCAGAAGGCAACACCTGCTTGGAAGGCCTCTTCCAGACTGAACTCTTCCAAGAACCTCTCTTGTGTGATGTTAATGAAGACCAGAATAAGAGAGAACATGGATACACTTAAGTCTGAGACTGCAGTCTGTCTTCTTTCCTTACTTTTGTGGATAGACTGTAACTGGAACAAAGTACCATGTGTAGTTCAGGGGTAGGCAAAGTTTGGGCAGAATGTGGCCCTAATGTCATTTCGGGAGGTCTGCCTTGTTTCTCCAGTGCCTCTTGTTGTTGTTCTTCTAGCCCTGGCAGCCTCCAGGATAGGTGGTTTTGCACTTTAAATAGGTAATAGCACCCCCTTGTCCCAATCTTTGAAAAGCAAAACTGGAATTGGTCTCATGACACAAATCCAATTTTGATTTGTGCATTTTGTTTACTTGGGGACCTACTGTGGCCCATGGGAGATCCAGGATGCAGACCCTCAAAAGTTGCCCACCCCGGGGTAGTTTTTTTTTAACCATGAGCCCTCCCCTTCCCTTTCTCACACATACCAACCAATTTACTCCTTTTGCATCAAAGTGGAATTTCAAAATCTGACAATGCTAACAGAAAAAACAAAAGCAAGGGAAATCAGTGACCATGCTCAATAGGTTCCACAATTCCTGCCCAGTTCCTGCTGTACAATTTAAGCAATTGAATTAATTACCCAACATGTCAATCCTTATTACTTCCATAAGTTCAATTCAAAATATAGCAAAGTGGTGCACAGTTCCCAAAGCGTGGGAGGGAGGTTCAACATCCTGCATGGGAGGTAGGAGATTGGAGGACTGAAGGGCAAGCATAAGAGGTAGAGGAAAGGAGACAAGGAAGGAAGGAAGGATATTTGTCTGCTACAGTGTGAGTCTTTTTCTCCGTTTTCAGTCCTCCTGAAAATCTCCTGCAAACAACTGTGAGGAAAAAATAATCACTTCCACTGGCACCAAAGGACTCTGCTGGAGCACCCAGGGAACAGATTCAGGACTGGAGACCCATGGCCCAGGAGTCCATAGGACTGAGCCATGGCAACTGAAGTGGTATCAAAGTGCTATAACTGTGTGGTATTTGTAATTTTGTGAGGTACAATGGGCCCTTGCTATCCACTGGGGTTTGATTCCAGGACCCCCTGTGGATACCAAAACCCGTGGATGCTCCAGTCCCATTATATACGATGGCATAGTAAAATAAGTTATAGTTATATAAAATGGCAAAATCAAGGTTTCCTTTTCGGCAGTTTTAACAAAAATATTTTCAGTCTGTGGATGGTTGAATCTGTGGATATGGAGGGCCAAATGTGTTTAGCCTTTGCTATCAGAGAACTCTGGTGCCTCACCCAAACTACAAATACTAGGATTCCATAGGCTAGAACTATGGTGGTTAAAGTGGTGTCAAACTACTGTTTTTCTGTAGTTCTGTAGGCTCTTGGTCTCATTCTTGCTCAACAAACCTGATCCACTCAGTCAGGGAACAATATGATCCATGGACTCTTGCTGATAAAATCTTGGAAGACAATGCCAACTGCCTCTTGCTTTTGCTCAAATGGACACAACCTTGAGTTTAGTATGTGGTGGAAATTACATTATCTGCCTTTCAAATTTGTTGTTAGAATTCCTGAGGAAGTGGATTGAAAATAGACTTCGTCATGTTTAGAGTTGACCAACTGATATACAATAGAAAGAACCTAAGTCTACTTCAACCATGACTATTAGATCCAGTCCAACTCATATATATGCTGAACACTCAGAAACATGGTTGTAGCAGTGATGACAACAACAATAATTATGACAGCAGATTTTGTATCTAACATACAATAACTGGTGTGAGCTGAGAGGCAAACTGTTGTCTGTTTAATCTTCACGATGTTATAGTGCTCTGAGGAAGTAATCAAATGCAACAAACAAGATCGTGATAACACAGATTGACTTAGATTTTTTTTTAAGTCTCATTACAATTTATCAAGAATTTTCTTCAAAACTTGCCATTTTGTTAATGTACAATCTGGTTCTCAAAGTAGTCTACTGAGGGACACCCTCTACATTTTATGTGAACTATATAGGCAGATAACTGGAAGTTTACTGCTCATCTAAAAAAATTCAATATTCTAGTTTGAGGGGCCTGGTTTTGAATGTGATAAAAGTTGAAATAAAATTAAAAGCTCAATGAAGGCAAATGAGGAAGAAGCACATGTACAGTTTATTTGAGTATGTATCAGGGTGTCTGTCACTGACTGACTGTTGTTAATGAAACAAAATAAAAATAAAATGAAATGTCCAGAGAGTAGCTTCCATGCATATTCCCTTAGGCACATTAATTATATTATGCAGATATATGCATACACCTAACTTTCCCAATCTGTCACACACACAAAAAAATGATCAGGTGGCTACAAGACAGTAAACTATCAGACTTTGATTTCTTTCTTTTCTTTTCTTTCTCTCTCTCCCTCTTTTGCCTCACTCTTTCTTTCTTTCCTCACTTTCTCCCCGCACTCATTTTTCTTCAGCTGCCTGGGTGGTGGTGCAGTTGTGATGTCTTGAATACCAATAGTGAAGTTGAACATATGTGAACCTTTCCTAATCCTGCTAATCTTCCTTCAAAAACCTTTCTGAAAGTCTAGGCAACAACCAGATTTGAAGGGGGGGGGGAGAAACTACTGAGCATTTTAATGACAAATAATCTTTGTAAAGGGGGAGTTGGGGTTGCTGCCTCAGCTGGAGATGGAGCTTATGAACTACAGCAGGTAGAAATAACTGCTGTATTACCTCATGTAATCTCCACCATTCAGGGTCAGATTAGGCCTGAATGCAAGATGAAATAGACTTCTCTTTTAAACAGGGGACTTTCTCCCTTCAACAGCTATTAGGCAGTAATTAGTTGTGACACAGAATTACCAGCCACACAATGGTAAGGGAGAGTTACAAGTCCTTTGAAACTGATTAGAGAAATTGAATTGATGCTACTTGCCATTTTTAAAAAGTTATGCTCCTGCGTATCAGATATTCCAGTTTCCACTTCTATCTACAGTCTTGATTGCATTACTGCAGCACTAGAGAGGGTAAAGCCCTCCCCAATCCTGACTTCTCAGGCTTCAGCCCTGGTGGCTGGGTTACAGCTTTTTGCTGTGCTGGTAAGTTTTTTTTTTAACTTTCCTTTGATCACATTAGCCATGATATTGTTGTGATGACTTCAGAGCTGCATTGAGATGTTAGCCCCTTATTAGGGCATGGGTCGCTCAGGGGGGAAGGCGCTAATGGGATCATTCAACTCACTTTTCCTTGTGATTGGGATTCTTTTCTAAAGTCAAAGATGTAAACAGAAAGGCAGGTCCCCTACCATTAAGCTTCTGAGTTAGTCACCTTTGCAACTTTGAAGGCCACATTGGAAACTCTCAATACTGATTTGCAAAATACAGCAGCTCATGATTAACATCACTTTCAGGATGGATACTAAACTGCTGTGGATGGACCTGTAGCCTTTACCCATCATAACATATTTTTAGCGGAGACACAACCTCAGGGAGAGGTGTGCTGACTAGGCATAGCAAATGGGTAACCAATGTCCATTTACCTTTAAAACAGAATCCAGCATGAGAGAATTCCTCAAATTAACAAAGTGAAATAGCCATCTATAAAAGAAAGCAGAAACAAATGTATGTGAAGCTGCATAAAATAGAATAGACAAATTGGGTCTAAAGATCAGCATGTTTTGAAATACAACTTAAATCCTAAACTCCTTTCCTGCTTATTTAAACCTTGCATCTTATTAACGCAGTCCTATAATGAAAGACCCTTTGTAGTCCATCTTGGACTGAATTCAAATTTAGCTCTCCTTAACAGTAAGCAACAGGACTTCAGTTATTCATAACTAACATAAATCCCATTTATTTGTACTGACCTACTCAAGGGATGAGGGAAAATTTCATACAGTTTGCATTCTGATAAAAACTTACCAAATTTGCACTTTGCAAATCAACAGAATGTTGTTATCCTTTGGTATTCACACTTCATAGAAACTCCACAGTATACAATGGGAGATTTCTAAATAAACACATAACCTTTTGTAATACAGGGTCCCCAAAACATCAAAAATGCTCATATAGGGGAAATGTGCACACATGAAAATGCATATATTAGGGGAATTTTTTTCACAAAAATGTGTATATTAGTGAAAAACATGCAAAAACCAATTACATAAAAGGAGAATTGCTTGCAAATTGTATATATGAGGCAGAACACATGAATTGGGTGCATACATGTCTATATCAGAGGAAATGAATACACAGAGGTTAGTCATTGTTCTGTTTATTATCTATGAAATATAAGTCTAAAAATAATACAAAGTACTGTGGTAGACAGAATGATCATACAAATTGGTGTTGAAAAATTTGAGTGCCAAATGGGAATCATGTCATGCGTTCTTTAATCAAGTTTCGAAGACTGCAGTCCTGTGCACGTTCACCTGGCAGTAAGCTCTATTATATATGGTGGAAGCATATCTGGGTAAGTGTGCTGCAACCCCCCCCCCCACAATTTAATAACAGAGTAGTACATATTTTACCATATTATTGTCCTGGGTTTAAAGGAATATTTCCATAGGATCTACTGCTACTGAAATCAAGGAGAGGGTTGCCTTTGCGGCATGCCATTGCAACAGTATTGTGGCTCTACTTATGTGAGGACAGAACCTTTTCTTCTAGTGAAACTGTTTATTCTAATTAATGATCAATTTATTGGAGGACTTCCTGGCTCTCATTTTTTTTCCACATTGTAGGCAGGCCCTTGGAACAACGCTTGACCTCTTCTCAACCTTTTGCCTTGACTAACTCACATAAATCTTGAAACCTCTTTACTTTGAAACGTTGCTTTCTGTATGCAGGGTCTTTGATACAGGAATATGTTTGATCACAAAATTATACTCTGGGTCTTTTCAAAAACTCTGTCATTTGCTGCACCATATTCTATCATTCTAATGACAACTTAGCAATAATTTAGCAAAAAACAAAAGGAGACACCCCCCACCCAATTTAGCTGCTTGAATATCTTTCACTGTTTTCTCTGAAATACTTATTGCTTCCCCAACAGGTAAGAGCAAATAACAGAGATAGCATACAGGCAGAATTGAGCCCTTGAAGAGTATCAGGGGCATGAGTGCTTGGCTCTTGATTTATATGAAACATGATCATGTGTAAATTAAATCAGGGCATTTGGATTTTAGAACTTTGTCACACTACACTGTTATAGTGCTATTATTCCACTTTTAGTGCTCTGGCTGCCTCCTGTGGGTTTCCGGGGTTTATAGTTTAGTGAGGCCTAAGAGCTCTCTAGCTGAGAATGCTAAATGCCCCTCCCTAAAGTGCAAATCCCAGGATTCCACAAGAGGTAGCCAGAGCACTTAAAGTGGAATAATAATGCTACAACAGGGTAGGGACTGTAGGTAGTCACACAGGCAACTGTTTAACATTAAAAACAAATCAATACTAGTCTCACTTTAACCAACAAAGACAAACAAGCAAACAAAGGAAATTTATGGACACACACACACACACCTCTTGAAATGTAAAAAAATGTTAGTATATGGACTATTCAAGATAGTAATCAATCAGCACTGGCTAGTATAACTCAATCAGTTTTTTAAAATTTATTTACAATGCAGTCCTTCATAGAGGCATGAAAAGATTCAGAACCCCAAAAACAATTTGAGCCTACAGTCACCTGGGCCCCTAAAGTGGCCAGAGAGGACCCCAAACACAGTGAAAATGCTCCTGTTCTAAATGTTCTAAAGGATACAGAGAAGTTTTTTAAAAATTCCTCACAAAAGGGTGAAAGGGGTTGTGGCTCTCTCAGGTTTGGTAAAGGGCATGTGTCCCCCTCCCCAAGACTTGGGATAGCTGCCTACCCTTGGATTAATATCTACACAAAGCTACAAAGAGAGCACATCTAGGAGTCTGAAGTCATCAGTACTTGGTCCAGGAGGGAATGGCTATTCCTTTTCCCTAGCTGTGCAGCTGTCATCAGATGGAGTGTAGGAGCCCCCAACTTCACTTGCCACATGGAAGTCCCACCCCCCCGTTCCTTCAGACTGGTGTTGCACAGGTGGTTGCAGTGGAAATCCAGCAGAAATATAGGGACAGGGATTTCTGCTCTTTGGACTACACGTTGGGATTGTCTAAACGTCAAAAATACTCCTCATGCGAGCAGAATCCTACCTGTCTTAATGGCATTCCACATCATTCCATTGTATTCTGAGAGAGGGGGCAAGACACCAAAAACTACACAGGAAAAGCCATAATGGCTTTTCCCAGAGTTTTTTTTTTTTTTTAAACAGCCAGGGGAATGCGTATTCCCCCTCATTGGGACAAGTGATTCGATACAAATCACTTTCATATATGAGAGGAAGCTCAAAGATGATTAGTTGGATCAGCATGGGGAGTCAGGGCTTGCTAACAGGGCAAGCACCCAGTACCACCATGTTGATGAGTGAGCATTAAGGTGAGAAAATGGGGTGTTTTTTCTTTTTTTTTCTTTTCTTTTCTTTTTCTTTTTTGATAAAGGCAAAATATCGCACCAGCACACATTGGAAATAGTTAAAAAAGAAAGTTCAGTGGCAGCAAATTAAGGTAGATAAAAAGGGTGGGGGAAATAACTCGTGGCTGTCATCTTGACTTGCAGGCATGCAAAACTTATGCCTGCCAAAAAAACATTAAGACAAGTCGCAGCTGCTGCAATTTGTCATTACTTCAGAGCAATATGGGTGTGTTTTTTCTTACCCATATAGGCAAGCCCCTTATCTTATCTTTTCCTTCCTTCAGTCTATGTTGTCATGTAAATGGCTCCGCTTCACACAAAGGTCTACACCAATTTCCCAGTGTCAGAACAGACTTTGAAACATAAACCAAAACCAAAATGCAAACAGGTTTTCAAACAGATTTTGCTGCCTGTATCCTTATATGCATCATCTATGCTGTACCCTCATGAATGTCCAACTTTTGCAATTGTAGCTTTAAAACACTGTATCGTACTGTTACTAGATGCATGGTGACTACAAGTTCTGCCCTTTCTAAGGACAACATTCACATTGTTGGGTGATTGCTTGACTAGGAAGAAGGAGAGAGGCTGAACAAATCAGCAAACAAGGCTGGCAATGAAGAGATCCAGTCATGGATAACATCTTTTCTTTACAGCCCAGCGTCACGTATAAGTCTCCAAGCAATGAACTGAGTTAACTTGAGGACAAGGCTTTTTGTCTCTATTTATGAATGCCATTCACCATTCTGTTAAGATAGTATCCTCCCTGTTTGTCTTTCAGTTAACACAATACTAAAAATCATACAGTACTACACCCATATCCATGGGATCAGTACCCACGGATTCACTTACCCAGATAAAAAAAAAAATTGGTCTCGCTAGGCATTTTCTAGGTCCTCCAGCATGATTCCATGGCATGCTTCTGCTGGAAGTTGACCACAGATTTGTACCTAGAGGTGCTCTCTCTAGGAATCTCTAGGTCCTCCAGTGTGACTTTACGGTATGCTTGGGTCAGATGTTGTTCATTTTAATAGCATTCACTATTATCTGTTCATTCCAGTATCCATGGATCTGTCGTTGTCATTTTGGTATAACAATTTGCCTAGAGATTTATTGTATATAATAATTTATTTTAAATTTCTTCTATATTATGCATTTCACCCAATGAGGCTCTCCCCTCCCGATTTATCCTTAACTTTGTGATACTGGCCCAAGGTGAGTTACATAAGTTTTGTGGCTACATGGGGGCTTGAAACTGGATCTCCCAAACTCCAGTCCCACATGTTGAACATTATATTACATTTATTCTCAGAATAAAACTCAGAATAATGCATGTGTAAAAGGCATGAAAGACAGCTCTGATGTGTCTTGCATTGAAGAGGTCACTTGAACTCACTACAGAAACCATTTGTGATCTTTGGAACTAGACAGTCATCCTTAGATGCTCATAATGTGCCCACTTTAGAATGCCCCTGTTCAGCCAGCCCCAAAGTCCATACATTTCAACATCCTGAGCCTGTAGCATGCATTGTATTTATAGCTCAGGGTTAGGGGACTCTGTGACCTTCCAGATGTTGTAAAACTCAAACTTGCATCAGCACCACCCAGCATGACCAAAGATCAGGGATCATGGAAGCTGTAGTCCAACAATATTTGGAGGGTCATAGAATTTCCATCTCTGTTATAATGGCAGAAGTTGCCACTAAAAGAAATTGTCCTCTGTTAAGGCATTTGCAAAACAAACCTGACCAGCACCTCTGTCATGTATTATTATTTTTATTATTATTTATTATTATTTAGTTATTTATACCCTGCTCTTCAGCCACAAGGCTATCAGAGCGGCTTACAAATTGTTTTAAGCAATACTATTTACACTTCTACACTGCATTAAACAGTTTCCAATGTGTGTTAGCTAATTGCCCCCACAAGCTGTAGTACATGCACAGTCTGCTGTGTCAGTACAGATGTGAGTAATGATAACATAACTTTTAAGTTCAGTGGAGTTGATTCAGAAATGCTCACTGAAAGAGCATTAGCTGTGTCTGGAATACTGAAGAAGCAGTGACAGACCTTCCTTCTGGCTTCAGCACAGCTTCCCCCATTCCCAAAATCTGTAGTATCAAAGGACATAATACATCCTTTTAGTCCTCTTTGGGAGCTCCCCTCATCCTTTCAGGTGCAATGACAACATCAGGCCTACACTGAAGCCCAAAATAAGCAATACAGCTTCCACTGGGCCACTTAAGCTCTCGATCCCTCAGCCCAACCCAGGAGGAAGTAGCAAATATTACTGCTTACTGTGGATCAGGACACTGCTGAGATCCTGGAGGAAGGAGAGAAGTCATTTCCACCATAAAACTCTTCAGATATGCTCTGAGGGTTGCTGACTGAGCAACTCTGTAAGAAAAGCACCCTTGTTACTCTGGTCCAAGTCTCTGCTGGACAGCTCCCAAGCCTCCTGCCCAAGTCTCTGCAATTGCTAAGGAAATCCTGTTGGACAGTTCTCTGGCTGAGGTAACATGCATTTCAACCTTTTGGTTAAGCTAAATCTGCAATTACTTTTAAAACACACACACACACACACACACACACACACACACGTGCCTAGATGAGCTTTAAGGGCTTCCTTTTCATCCAAAACTTATCCACATGGAAGCAAAGTCATTTTAGAGTGTTTTCCTACCCAAAGCTAATCCCTAAAGGGAAAGTAAACATAGGATGTCATATATTAAATGTAGTGGAACATCCTGTTTGTTCATTTGTTCAGACACACACAAACACTCATACCAAAATAAGAAATAAAAAGAAATAATAAAACACTATAAGCAAAAGTATAAAAACAATTATAACATTCAAGTGAAAAAGATGTCTTGAGCAGCTTCTTGAATGCAGAGAGTGTGGGCCATTTGCAATTTGAGAGAGAATGCAATTCAATCTTGGGAAGCGACACAGGAGAAACTGCTTTCCTGTGTGGCCAAGAAGGACCTCTCCTGCTGATTTTAATAACTAGGTAGGTTCAGATGAAAACAGGAGAGCCATCAGATAGCCATACCTCAGGTTCTTTAGAGCTTGAAAGGTTAAAATCAAACCCAAAACCTTGAATTAAGTCTGAGAAACATTTGACAGTTGATCCTTGGAAATAATTCCTCGCTTCGTGGATTATAGTATACAAACATGTTTCTAACTGGAGATTTCCAATAGGATTTATGCCCAGTGTTCGAAACTAAGGCTTTAATTCTCCTTCTCCCCCCACCCAAAGATAATAGAGCAGATGTGTGTGCACTTATGCACCTTCAAGTCACCTGTCAACTTATAGAGCAGATTTGCAGCTTAAATTCTATTGCTAGTCCTGACTAAATTAGGACTATTTAGTCAACTAAAGTTACCTATGTGCTGATATCAATAACTAATTCAAAGGGTCAACTCTAATTGGGATTAACCAAAAGGATCTGGGGCATGCATTTCTGGTATATTGCTGCTGCTGCTGTTGTTGTGTGGCTTCCAGTCATTTCTGATTTTTGGTGACCCTAAATTGAACCCATTATGGGTTTTTCTTGGCAAGATTTGTTTAGATTTGTTTGCCATCACCTTCCTCTGAGGCTGAGGGAGCATGACTTGCCCAAGGTCACCCAGTGAGTTTTCATGCCCAAGTGTAGATTTGAACCCTGGTCTCCAGAGTCATAGCCTAACTCTCAAACCACTATACTACACTGGCTCTACCATTTAATATATGTTGCTACCTGTTGCCATCAGAAATATTTAATTTCTTTAAAGACCATGGCTTCATAAACTATATAGAAGTAAATTTTAATGTTTGCTGCACCTTCACTGACTGATGTAGACACACTTTTCAACCCTGACTTGGCTGGTGCATCATATTACAAATGTATTTGAGTGCCTCAAAGACTCAAATGCAGAATACTTTCTTTTGTTAGGAGTCATCTGGGGTATGAAGTGCCAAACTGGCTTTGGTTTATCCATGCTGATTCCTTACACTCAAAGCCTCCCAAAGCCATGACCCAATGGAAGCCAACAATCTTAATTTATTAGTGGGGTGCTCCTTCTCTTCTCGTATTAATGGTAATTTACAATGTTCAATGCCCTCATAGTCACCTTTCCCTCATCTCAAGTAGGTGAACACAATGTAATTGTCTTGGTTGCAGAAAAAGGATGCTTTCTCCAAGGCCCCATTAATTGGAAAACAGCACACAACTGACAGGAGTGCAGTGGGGACGATTATCAGCGCCAGATGAGAGCCATTAACAAAATGGAGAGTGTCATCTTCAGAGCACAAATATTTTCCCTTTCCATAATACCCTCTTAAGAAGACCTGAAGTGGATGCACATGGTCACAAGCTCTTCCAAATCAGCACCACTAAACATTTTTTACTACTCCCCTTGTTGAGCGTTAAACAATCCAAGCAATTTTTACTACTTACAGCCTATGTGTTTTATCCTTTAAACAAATAATTCACAAGCCTTAGCTCCTTTAAGCTTTGTCAATAACTTAGTGTGGACAGGAAAAGTAGTAGTAGTAGTGGTAGTAGGAGTAGGTGTAAGAGATTCTACCTTTGCTTTAAAAATCTTGCAAAAGTGTTTCCAGAAGATTGTGGTTGTTGTGAAAATTATCTCATTTTCTTTAAATTCTTTTTTTTATACCCCACTCCTCCTTTTCTCTCCTTTATCCCCCTCCCCACTTTTTTGTTCAGAAACTCTGTGGAACAGAAGATGGGTTTGTAGGCCTGAATTGGGAGAATTGTTTCACATCATCAGCCTATTCATGCTTTCCCCTCCCCTGTTGTAAAACACAAGCCATTGCCAATGGAACAGTGATGGCATTGTACTGCCGCACTATACCACCCAGATTTTACCTCAGCGCTCTCCGATCCCTTTTTTTGTCTCCAGTCAAAAGAGTGCATTTGCTCAGAGGAGGGGAGGGGCTGTTCCTATTGCTTCCACTAACATGGAGGTTAAAAGAAAGATTGATGGGAGAAAGTTCACCTAGAAAACTAGGATAAATTTCTTGCTCACCAAGGCCAGTTGTTCCATTGTCTAGGGGCCATGTTTTTTGTTAATTATCTCTCACTCTCTCCTTTTATCAAGGAAACTGGCAGCAAAGCATGGAGAAAGGAACAGGATATAGGGGTCAGAGGGTCCTTTTTGGCCACCTAGGTATTCTATTTTAGATGCTGGGTTAGGCACAGCTAGCTTGGGAGGTGAGAGTGCTTGAGAACTCCCAAAACTAAAATAAAAATAAAAATAAAAATAAAAATCATACATTTTAATACTAATACTTGTCCACAAAATGGCAACATTAAAATATACTGCAAGGAGATTTCAACACCCCCCACCCACCCCCCACATGTTGCTTCCACCACCATGTGTTGTCAAGGAAATAAACTTTAGCAAGGGCAGGCATTAAACACACAGCTGCTAGATTTGGCTAGCCCAGAGACACTGGTGGTAATGACAATGATGCTTAGTGGCAGCAAACCAGATCTAAACATAAATAGGACTGCATGAAAGGAGAGGAAATGGAACAAAACCGTTCCTTGGGTGCCACTGGCAGAGGAGTAACATCAATTTTGAAGAAAAAGCCAAAGGATTCCCCTGTTTCCACACATTAGTGAAGGCATGTAAATTCATAACTCACCAACAATGTACCTTTGAAATGCAGCTGCACTCTACAAATAGGCCTTTTCTATCACTCAGAGAAATTGCCCTGTTTTAAGAAAGAAAACAGCTATTGAAAAGGGCATAAGAAACTGTAAAAGTGGGGAGGGATATTTTGTGTGGATGGTGGTAGTGATGGAGGAGGAACTGTACCCGTTTTGGCAGACATGACTGATTCACATTTCTAATATAATGAAACCTTCTTCTGAGGGTCTGGCTGAGACTGAATGGTTATGGGACCACGTAGAGGCTGTTCAGGCCAGTCACACTTGGACAACTGTTTGTGAGGTGGAGAATGAACCAGAACTGTTTTTGTGTGGCTCCTGCAATGGAGATTCACTTCTCCATGCTCATCTACAGAGCTATCCAAAGAGATATAACTGTACGTTTATTGGGTGGCCTTAGACATACCTTACTCCCAGGCAGTGCTCCATATTGGCAAATAGTTCTTGAACATTCACACTAATCCACAAAAGCCCTCTATAAATAGACGCTCCATTGCCCATGTGAGCAGGCCACATTGTTGAAGTTACTTAGCATAGTAATACATACATATACACAACTTTGGGTTGCATCCAAAATTATTCTAGAGAAAAATATGTAAGAAGTAATGGGATTTGATTAATGATTGAGTAAGCACTAGCAGAACAAGTACAGTTAGCACATGTGACACATAGCCTAATGACTTTGTGCAATGGCTATGGAAAGACTTGTGCACCTATCTAAGAAACTGAGTTTACCAACATGTGAAACAGTGCAACAACATGCTGAAAGGCCTGCACAAGTAGAAACAAATTATTGGATCTGACATCTGTACAAGACTTAAATGGTTTCTCACCAACAAATGAAAACCTGTCTAGCTTGGCAGAAGGAATAATCCCACCAGATAAAACTTTTTGTGTGCACAGAGTTACCATTTCTTCTGAAAGAGGTAGGGGAAGTCACTTGCATGGCAGTTCTATACACATATCAGGGCATCATTGATTTGCTTGCTGCTTATGTAGACCCACCAGTGGTCACAAATATCTATAGGTTAGGGAACATTTGGAGCCTCAGTTACCTTCTAGTCCTACAATTGTACCATTTGAGACTTTCACCTGTAACCGTTGCAAACATTTAATAAAATGTTGTACAGCAGAATTGTTATGATTTCCAGATTTCTATTACCTGGAACTTTTAGTTATCACAATTAACTCTATGTTTCTGATATGACCTGCTCACAATGTAGTTGCCTTAAGTGATTTTGTTCACTTGAACATTTTATTATCAAGTGATGCTCTATGATTATAGAATGATATTATAGCATACTGTCATTTACTTCCTACTGTTATGTTCACATAGGAGGATAAAAAAAAATAAAGAGTGTCAATGCTTTTGTTTAAATGAGTTTTAAGCATTTTTGCTCCAATTCTCTAATATTGCTTCTCAGTGATATAAGCAACATGAAGAGCTTTTTAAAAATCTAATTAGAGGCTACCTCCTCCCTTCTGAAGTGATGCAGTGTTTGCTTCCCATATGCTTTCCCCCTTTTATCTTTTAAAAGACTCTTTTATTATCATTGAATGGATCAGCCCTTCCATTTTTCTTGCAATTATCATTCAGAATGCCATAAAAAGTTGCAAGACATGTAGGGTGAATTTAGTACTTAAAAAAAATCACTATTTCATTCCACTTCACATTGGTTTATTTTTCCTTTCAGTGCCAAATATTTCCAAATAGTTCTTCTGTCTACAAATCAGTGAAGCTGTATTGCTGTGAAGTTTTCCAGTCCCTTCCTTGTCCCTCACCTTCTCTTCTTTACATAGGTAAGCTCTAAATCCTTTAGATCCTAAATACTTTTGTTGCAAACATTCTGTTTGCTCAGAGACAACATGATTCACAGCAGAGTGATGAGAAAGAGTGATGCTCAATTTGAAAAGTGTCTCAAAAAGACAGTGGGGCAAAAGAGATGAGGAGTCTGCTGTTTGAGAAGGTAAATGGAGTGGTGATGTAACTATGCAGCAGTACTAAAAGTCGGTAGGATTAAAGGAAAGGGGGAGAGTAGGGATGTCATTCTTTACTAAGTTTCTTCTCAAAGGTAGCAATGAGTAATTTCAGCAATTTTCTTCCCACTGTGAGAAAGTCTTCAAAAACTTGAAGACTATTCATAATTCAGGACTTGTTCTAATATGCAAAATTCATATGTGGTTGTTTTGCACGGAAAACGGCACTTTCTATGTGAAAAATAATATTTCAATGTAGAAATATTAATTCCTGTGCATAAAATGCTACCTTCTGTGCAAAAAAGGCTGTTTTCTATGCAAGTCAACTATGTGCAAATTTTACACAGGACTAATTCTAAATTACAGCAGTTTCTGCACAGAAAACAGCATTTTCTGTGCAGGAATTAATATTTCTGCATTAATGTATTATTTTCCTTGCAGAATTATCATAGAATCGTAGAATTATAAGGTTGGAAGAGACCACAAGGGCCATCCAGTCCAACCCTCAGACAATGCTCTTTTCTTTGCATACCAACCATGTGCAAATTTTGCACAGAATCAGTCCTAAACTGCAAAGATTCTCATCAGTCCAGGACTCTTCTTATCAGGGTTGTGTGTATTCCAGCCCCCACCAACCAAAACACATTCTAAAATGGTGTAGAAATGTACATACAACCAAAGCAAGATACCATATGTCTCACTGCCAGTTTAGGAGGCTCACAGTGGATATTTTTGTAGGGAAAGAAGAGGCCAGTGAATTTCTTTTCTGTCCCTGGCTCTGGCCCTGATACAGAGGAAATTGTTCTCACTGCCTAAACCCAGTTGTCAGACCCAGCTGGAGTAAACCTGTTGACTTAGTGAAACTTACGTAAGTGTTGACATCAATTCCTTATTGGTTCATTGTGTCTACCCTAGTTGGGAATGAGAACTGAATTTAAGCCCAGAAACAGGGCAACACTTCCTCTCATTGTTTGATCAGCAATGTGAGTATCCTTGGGGCAATAGAAAGAGATTTCCCACCCTACTCAGAGGCCTTCCTCAAGAAACTATTATCACTTGTGCCCAGAGCTTCAGATTAACTATTCACTTGTAATTGTTCCCAATTCATTTATTTTTGCAGTGCCTAAAACATAACTAAGTTCCATTTTGACTGTAACCTGGTGAGGGATAACTATTCCATTTGTGGTATAGCGGTGACATTTTAGTTATTTTTGTGGTTACAGGAATATGTCCTCACTAAATGGTGGAGGAGGAATACGACATGGTTCAAGTACTGGCTCATATTTTGTTTTGAGTGTCGAGACAGTGATGAGGTGGAATATGATTTATACAACAAGCCATTGGCTTGTAGCAATCAGATTTTTGGGGGGATAGTAATTAAAAGTAACTTTTTTTGTTTCTGAGAAACAGGGAAATAAAGAGTAGAATTATAAAGATCAATACAGTAATCATAACTACCTGCCTTTGAGGTCCTTGGAATGATAACTATGATTACTTGTGACTTACTTTTTAAAAGGAATTTTCTGAGTTCCACAGATGGCCCAAGTCGTAAAATGGAAGATGGACCAACTCATTCCCTTGTGGTGCCTCTGTTTTGCTCCTTTGGCTGGTTCTATGAACAGGCCCTCACAGAACTCTTCCCTTGTCAAACTGTTTGTACCCACGTATCAGAGGCAGAAGGCCTGACAAAGAAGGAAGTCGTCTCTGGCAAATTTGATTTATTGTTCATTCATCTAAATCCAATTGTTAGTTCTCACTAGAGTAGACCCACTGAATCAATGTTAAGTCAGCTTTTATATGAGTTAAGAGTCAAGAATGACAGCTCTGGGCTTATTGCTTTGCAGCATTTTCAGATAGTTGTCCATCACTGTGGCTCATGGAGGATGCACGTAACTGTGCTTTTTTTCACCTCCATCCCTCACCATAGTTCACTCTGTTCGGCAGAATTCACCAACTCACTGTGATGCATTTCAGGGATCTGGAAGGACAACCAAAAGGAAGAAGGAGCAAGAAGATCCACTTCCACCAGGCCAGTTGCATGTTCCTAGATCCACATTCAACTCATGATACACAACATCACAGAAAACTCTGATCAAATCATTCTGCAAATTACATTCACTTTTTAGGTAATTATTTCAGATTTTTGTTGGAATTTAATTCTAGCCATTTTAAACAAAGTTCCAGTGTCAAATTAAGCCAAAGTTATTACATAAAACTTCTCCCCACCTTCTGTTTTGGTTCATAACCCCTGCATTAACATATAATCAGGAAATGCTAGATATTTTCCCCATTATATACCTTCTATACTTTTCCATTCCTGGGAACAGAAGAGGAGTGAATAATTTTAAGGAGCTAGAAAAATGGGGGCATGTGTATATAAAAGGGAGAGAAAGAACAGAGCATCATGAGGCCTTGATGAGACTGCTAAACATGTTTTCTCCATGGTCTCTTGGTTTCATAGTGTTTATGTAATGAAAATGTTTTTGGAATATCATCTTTTGGTTTCATTTGGTATCCAGTTTTATCAATGAAGGTGCTTTCAGAGAAGAGTCAGAACTTGATGTCCCAAGTATTCTCATAATAATCTAGCAGGAACCTTTTTGGAACTATCAACACCTTGTTGAGCATGTTCAGGTTCTGAATGTGTCTCCTAATATGTCAGATATTTTCCTCTGGAGAGCAGATCACCATGACATATAAGGCATTATTTAAGTTACTCCTAGTTTCTAAAATGTTTGGCTGCCTTAGATGAGAGGCTGATGTGTCTTTTACCAGAACTAGTAGTTCAGTACTTATTACACAATCTTAGGGCCCATCTACATGAGAGGGGGAAAATGGAGTACCTTGTAGTAATGGAATTTCGCAGCAGCGACATGTCTTAACGGTGTTTTGGCCTCAGAAGCCTCCATAAGCCTTGCATTCCAGATGGCAGCTGCAAGTGATTTACTTGTGTTAGTTCTTCAACACCATTGATTAAAACGTCATCCAAGGTGTGCTATAGCATTGCATTGCAATAGCATTGATATTTATATACTGTACCGCTTATCAGTGCCAAAGCACTCCCTAAGCAGTTTATTTGTTTTTTTAGCTAATTGCCCCCAACTAGCTGGGTACTCATTTTACTGACCTATAGAAAGATGGAAGACTGAATCACCCTTGGAGCTCTCTGGGATCGAACTCATAACGTTGTGGCTTGCAGTACTGGCATTTAACCACTGCGCCGCCAGGGGTCCTTGAGCACTGCACTAGAGCAATATAGTGATTTTCTGATTTAACAGGAAAGCAAAACAAAAAATAACAACCCCGTTTTATTGCCTTAGCATTTGCTTACTAAGATGAAAATCCAGCATGGCAATAGCGGGCGCTTGCCCTGTTAGCAAGCCATGCCCCCACTCTCACCTGGCCAATCAGCTTTGTGCTTCCCTTCAAATTGCTCGTCATTCATTTTTCCTAATGAGCAGGAAGTATGGGGAAAGCTGCGAAGGATTTTCCTGCATTGTTTTTGCTGTTTTACCCTCCTCCTTCCAAATAGTGTGGATTGGTGCATTATCCCATTTAGACAGGTAGGATTCTCAGTGAATCTCATGAGGTTTTTTTAAAAAAACTTTTTAGACAACCCCTTTGGCATCCTGACCACCATGTTTTCATCTGGGAAAGCCCACACCCAGCTCTGCTATTACTTATATCTACCTTTAGTTACTGCCAGGTTGCCAGTAGTGTGTTGATGGTTAGGACTAAGAGACTGAAGCTGAATTTAGTCAAGGAAGAGATACTGTGGTCAGTGGGGTCAGGAATCAGGGGCAGCAGAGGTAGCTAACTTGCTAACTTGCGCTCTCTCTCTCTCTCTCTCTCTCTCTCACTAGAGTCTAGATGAAAGAGCAGATGTGCAGCCTGAGATTGCTCTTAGCCTCACTCTGTTCAGCTTCATCAAGAAAGGAATATCTTACTACGCATAGACATTCAGGTTATCAGCAATTGCATAGCAGCATCCTGGAGGTGGGCTGGCTTTACTTGGGACAAAATCCAGTGCTTTGCTGCTCAAAGGGCTTCTATTTTATACCCTCCCCTGCTCTCTCGTCTTATCAAAAGAGGGATCTAAAGTAAGGTAGGCATCTCTACTATTCTACCTGTTCCAGCCAGCATACATATTGAGGTTTATTTTCTCTTCCAACCTACTAGTGTCTCCTTTTCTTGTGTACAGGTAAGAAGGTGTTTTGCTGGCATTAGGCCAATACCCTTATGCTATTGGGCTTGTTATTATTTATAAGCTGGTTATTACTTCACTCTTATCTTTGTTTATACTTAGGCTGGCTCCCTGCCTGGCGCTAATATGCAGTTATTTTCATAATATGCTGATCTACAATGCATCTCTACAGCTCCAAGAGCTTAAATGAGGCAAACAGAAATCAAAAAAGTAGCCCAGCCTGTTACAGGACATCACTTCAAACAACACTACAAGATCAGTATTATTCAAGGTGGTTGTTAATGGACTGATGCCAGTCTATGGAGAATTTCCAGGAAAGTTCCCACAAAAGAAATACTTATAGTCAATGGGCACAAATAGGGTGCTGGCTCTTAGCATGCTGGGAAAAGCATCCTGCTGGTCCCCACATCAGATGGCTTAAGAATACTAGATGACAGTAGTAGCACAATGTGGCATAACCCCCCCTCCTTCTTCTTTGCCATCATCACCACTACAGAATAGACTCTAAAATGAGTTATACTCTACTAATGGTTAATCCAATCCAGACTGTCTTCCACATGTGATCAGGCTGTCACCCCAATTGTTTCTCTGCTCCTAGTTTCCTGGATACTAAAGAGCTGAACAGACCCCGCTCAATAGAAGTAGACACCAGGGAATTGTATCTTTGGCCAGGGTTTGCATATTGTATAAACTAAGGGTGGGCAGCTACAGAGAAAGCAGGGCCAATTTTTGCCCCTGTTGCATCACTTCCAGTTTTGATTTCAGCTGATTTTCAGCCTTCGTGTTTGGGTGTTTTGTTTTGTTTGCTTTGGGGGGTATGTAGAGAGGTTGGGAGTGGGGCAAAACCACAGCATTTTTTTTTCAGTACTCTGAGCCATTTGGTGGGCAAAAATGCCTCAAAATTTAAATTTTTGGGGCCCAGGAGTTTCCAAGGGTTCTACTTTGGGACCCCATAGGCAGTTCCCCTGCTCTAAACTGACCAGCACATTGACCAGTCCTGTCAACAGTCAGAGACTGTCAGAGACATCAGAAAACCAGTTGGGATCTATAATTTTGTATCTCATGATGTATAAAGTAGAGAGGAAGTTATTTTCATGATATATGTAGATCAAGGTGCAAAGAAGCCCTCAGGAGAGGAATGCATTAAGAATTGAAGGAAATTTAAAAATGAACATTAGCACAGGCTGGTGCTAGTTCATGATGGAGGATGCCAGGTGAAATGTGACACTGTGACTATCCATAAAATGACTTAAATTGGTACAATGTTTTCCTTCATGGTTGTGTGAAGAATTATTAGCATTACTTCTAAAAATGATTTTTTCTCCCTTAGACTTGGCATATTATGATTTATTTATTTATACTGTATATGAATATATCACATGAAATCAAACTGCAGTCTTCAAACACCTGTTTGTCTAGTTTATTTATTTTTTATTTAGTTATTTATACCCCGCTCTTCAGCCACAAGGCTATCAGAGCGGCTTACAAATTGTTTTAAGCAATAGCAATTTACACATCTACACTGCATTAAGCAGTTTCCAATGTGTGTTAGCTAATTGCCCCCACAAGCTGGGTACTCAATTTACCGACCTACAAAAGGATGGAAGGCTGAGTTGAACCTTGGAACCCGCTGGAATCGAACTTGCAACGTGGTGGCTTGCAGTACTGGCATTTAACCACTGCGCCACCAGGGCTCCATAGTGGCAGTATTGTCTAGAGAGTTAGGTCTCTCTAAAGATGCCTGTACAATCTGCAGCTATGTATTATATGATAAGTCAGAATTAAACTTAGTATATGGTGTAATCAATGGAGAAATTGCTTTTACTGAGAAAGGGATGGAGACTTTGATCTGCTTAAAGTAAAAAAATGACCACCACCACAACCACCTTAGCTGCAAAAAATGATAACAACAAAAACAATGAAAACCACATACCCACACAGAAAACAGAGGAAATTGTTGCAATTGTTTTCACATTTTTTTTCTCTTTTGTAACCCAGCCTGGGATTTCTACTGAAGGGTAGTACAGAAAATTTGAAATAAAAAATATAGGACAATATAAAACAGCGTCACTAACACAAACAATGTTGCACTTGCAGTTAGCTAGTTCTGGAGTATGTGCAAGGGAAGAATCCAACACAATTTCCATGATGCATCTGATGCAATTGGCAGCAGGACCAGTTTCAGAAACTGTTGCACAACCAGTTGCACAAGTGGCAGTGTGCCTACAGACCCCAATAACAAATATGCTACAGCTTCTATAACTGGAAAAATCACAGGAAATCTGTCCATGCATTTTTCCTGTGATAATATCATGTTGAGTAGTGGTTTGAGTGCTGAGCTACAACTCTGGAGACCAGGGTTTGAATCCCTGCACAGCCATGGAAACTCACTGGGTGACTATGGGCAAGTCATACTCTCTCAGCCTCTGAGGAAAGCAATGGCAAATCTCCTCTGAACAAATCTTGCCAAGAAAACCCCATAATAGATTTGCCTTGAAGTCATGTGACCACAAAAATAAATGAAAGATGCTTTTCCCTTGGTGCCTAGATCTGATAATTTCTAATATTGACTGTTGAACATAATAGTCTAACACTGTCATCTAAAAAAAACTTTATCTAAAAAAATTCAGATAATTTCATCTCTTGAAAAATCGTCAAAATTTACAGATCTGCCATTAACACAAATGCCACTCTGAAGAGCTTACATTTTCTTGGAAGTACTAAACAGAAGAAATGATTGCAATATTTCATGTAGTTTTTATTTTTATTCATTGTGATTGATGGTGTATGTTTAGAATATTTTTATTTGGAAGTCATTTTGAACTTTTTGAGAGAACAGCATAGAAATCAATAAACCAGACTATTGTGGGTTGCTGCATTATAAATAAACTTTGTTATCAATTTTTTCATCACTTTCCAAAATAATAAGTATTCATAATTAAAACTGATTAAGAAACTGTTAATTTAAAAAAAAACAAAATTTACAAGGCAAGAACAGAATTTCAACTTATTATTTATTTATATATATATTTATTTATATTTATTTATTTATTTATACCCTGCTCTTCAGCCATAAGGATATCAGAGTGACTTACAAATTGTTTTAAGCAATAGCTATTTACACATCTACACTGCATTAAACAGTTTCCAATGTGTGTTAGCTAATTCTTTTCATGACTTTGTCATAACTAACATATATAAGGACTGAATATATGAATTCAAATATTGGTGACAAAAATCTTCATCTCATTACACATTTTTAATTCTTTAAGATAACTGGTATCCAGAGATTAAGCTAAGAGCTTATGCATGTTAAACTGAATGCATTTACATAATATGCTCGTATTCAAATGTTAGCATGTCTAGTTTAAGTCATAATTCAGAAATTACATCATATTCCTGTTCTCTATGTAGATTATTGGTATCTCTGCCAGGTTCCAAAGCAGTCCTCAAACAATATGCATGCTGTTGTCAGGAGAGAAAGGCCATATTGCACTGTGTTGGTTCTGCAGTCTTGGTTTCTCTCTCTCTCTCTCTCTCTCTCTAGTGTCCCTAGTCTGAATATTTATCACAGTTCATAAATAGGCCAAAATAAGAATAGGCAAGGAGAGGGAGGAAAACAAAAACAAAAGACTTGGCAGCAGTCAGTGTCCTTGTGCAACTATTGCTTTCTGTTGAAAAGCAGTCAGATCTGAAGGAACAACCCACACTAACAATGGACAGCTCCCTGCAGCCCCAACAAACTAGCTGACAGAGCCTTAAAAAGTATGTGCATGCCTGGGGCGGCAGTGGGTGGAAGGAAGAAGGAAATAGGAAAAGCTTAGACACAAAAGGTTTCCACATTAGAAGGTGCTAGTAAATAATTCATGCTGTGGTATCAGGACTACAAAACATGGACACAGAGAGAGAGAGATGCGCAGACACACAGAAAAAAACCCTCACAACTCTACATGTAGATGGGCTTTCCCTCCATTTCTCTCAGAAGTTTCAATACACAAAAATATGTTTTACAATGTAAATGTAAGTGAGATTGTCTTACGCAAGGCCTTTTTAGTACTGCATCCCCGCCCCACCTTGGGTATTCTCTCTCTTCTTCCTTTTCTTTTTGAAAAGCCGCATCTGAATTTAAATGATTTCCCTTCCCTGAGTCTGAGTTTAATTTTAATATGGGACACCATCTAGTTCCCCTAAAGCCGAGGGAATACCATCAGAATAGCACGAACTTCATAAGCAAATCAAGACACTCTCTGCCATGGAAATATCTCTTGTGGAAAGAAATGTGTGGATAATGAATTGCCTTATGTTATAAACTCTTAAGAGAAAGTTTCAAGCTGCTCCCCAGCCTCTGCAAATGCTCTTAAAAAACAAAGTTGCATTTTAGGGCCACTTTACAATGAAGCAGAGGGAAGTATATTTGGATTTCTCCAAGAGTGCCAGAAGGATGACCACAGCATGTAACCTGCTATATAATAAATGACAGTGTACAACCAATTTACTCTGTGGCAATATCCTTGAGGTCATTGGCACTGCTCTGGCAAAAACGAATTATGCATTGCAGTCTTCTATCAGATGTTTTCCAAGATTAGTATGAAATCCATGCACCAGTCTGAAAGACAATAAACAGATACAGTAGGCATATGCAAGTGTTTTTTCCAGTCACAACTTGGTGGTTTTCATTTATACAACATTGACTAATATTTATAGCCTGGATCCTCAGTTAGTATACTCAGAAGTAAGTTAAACTAAGTCCAGGAAAACCTCTACCTGAATTGGTGAGCCTAGGGCTCCATTCCTACAAAAACTGAAAACATTTACAGAGTGAGCCAATATGCAAAAATATGTTGCCAAGAAACCAAAGATAAGATAAGATACACTGAAGTTACTCCAACCATATATGCATTAAGCAGGATTATTTGCAGACAGCACTGAAGTGTTCTTGCCTCAGAATCAGAGATATACAAAAAGTAATGTTAGTTTCTTTAATATGCCACCTTTTACCCTGCATTTGCAACTGCTGTCAGGCAAACATGGCAATGCAATCTGTTCCTTCCATTTTGTTAATAGGCCATCCTGCTATTCTAGAGATGGTAGTTTTGTAATGTAAAGAGGCGGTATTGTTTATTTAATAGTCAAGTGACAAATTATTTAATTAGCACATATGCCATTTGTCTCCACAGCTGTGTTCATCGCTCTAATTGCAAAGCAGCCTTAATTTATTGCTGATATAGCCCTCCCTAATACTAGCATGGCAATTATTTGCTTCCATTATATGCCAGCATCTTCTGTTAAAATTCGTCATTCCTCTACACAGAACAGCCTGGAAAAAAAAAATCATCTACAATGGTGAACATATACACCAGTTGGGGTTTCTAATTTAAACCTTCCTGAAATCAACTCTCCCACTTCCATACCTTCTACCATAATCAAATACTCTTTCCTTCAAAACTGGAATTATAGACATTCAGAAACTTCAAGGACGGATACCTGAATACATCATGACTTGCATGGTCTTCTGCCTTACTGCCTTTGAAAACATCCACAGGTTATAACCTGTTCCATTATAGTTGCAATGCTATGCATACTTTTTTGTTGTTGTGTGCCTAAGGCAAACCTATCATGGAGTTTTCTTGGCAGAATTTGGCCAGAGGGTCCGCCCCCCCCCCCGTTGTCTTTTACTGAGGCTGAGCGAGTGTGTTTTCCATGACTGACAGGGAATTCAAACTCTGGTCTCCCAGTGTCCTAGTTCAACTTTCAAAACATTATACCAGACTGAGTCCCTGTACATATTTACCTGAAAACAGTGGGATGTACCCCTGAGCAGGTATTATAGAATTGTACTATAATTATTCTCAAGACCAGCATAGACTTTTATGATAAAGGCAGTTCAGATGGTTCTTAGAAAAGACAAACATTAGGAGAGACAAACAGGCTTTGGTCAAACCTGTTGAGGTCAAAAAGAAAGAAGGAAGGAATACCAGAATATAAAATACTCAGGATCCTATTTCTGCTCCTTGTAATTGATGTAAGAATGGACTTTAGTCACACTTAACATAAGTTTTATTGAAATCAGTTAGATAAGTTAAGTAGGTAATCAAATTTATTTGTGTTAATTAAAAACATGTGCTTTTAACTTAATTGTATTTTTTAAAAATTACACTCTTTTGTGTTTTAACTAATGCTACTTCTTTCATTCATTAGTCTCCTTTTTTGAGAAAGATAGGATATATATTAAAAAAATAAATTAACTGAAATCCATTGATTTCAGTAGGACTAATGTAGGCTATATTCAGCAGAAGGCATTTCTGAGTATTCCTTACCTAAAAAGAAAAGCCTATGAAAATCATGGGGTCACCATAAGTTCACAGGTGACTTGAAGATATGTACTGTACATACTTTATAGTACTTTAAGAATGACCTAGTCTGGATCTACGGGTTTGTCTACCTGATAATACTCCTCATAGAGCTCACAGAAAATACAGTATGTCTAAACAAGATCTGAAGGGAATTCTCAGTATTTGGAGGGAGGGGGGGCTAAAAACTCCACAAACCATGCAGTAAAGCAATTAGCATTTTTCTTTGAATTTTCCCAGGAAATGCGCATAGATGCACATTTTTGCCCATGTGGCCATCCAAATTTGCAACACTGTACAATTTTGCTCCATTGCCCTTTATCAGAGCTTGTGGCTACTCCATTTGAATAGATGCAGATGAATGTGAATGGGCGGAAAAAAAGATGCAGACAAAATGGCGTCTCTGCGAATGGGCGAAAATGCGTACCCATTCACAGTATACCATTGTGTATAGACAAGGCCTAAGTCATCGAATTTGCTCTACAATTTTTATTATTCCCATTTTATGTCATTGTTATTCTTGTTTTACAAATCAGGATTAAAGTTGAGAGTGCAAGTTATTAAGGCCACACTATGAGTCTGTGGCAGAGAAGGGACTTGACCAGTGGTCTCCCAAGTCCCAAGTTAATTCTACTTCCTCACCTGAACTACAAGTCTTATAAAATACATATCTATGTTTTATATTTATTTATTTGTTTGTTACATTTATACCCCTAAATTTATACATCTTTATTTTTTAAAATTTATTGTGCATCAATAATATATCCAGTAACAGAACTGCAGTTAATTCCATATTGTTTGTGTCTCTTTATGAGATTTAAAACAGACTCAGTAGACAGTGAATAAAATAAATAAAAGACTACTTGAAGATCAATCAATTATTCTATTGTGAATGAACTGACATTTTGGACACATGACTTCCAGGACAAATTCATATGTATTTGTTTTATATTATGCATTTATTTATCTCTTTTTATTTACATCCTCCCAGATTCTAATAAAAATTAAGAATCCACAGATAAGGTATTTATATACCTATATATATATACCTATATGAACATTACATGTATGTGATATGTTCCTATGGATATCTAATTATCTTACTTGTGTGTTCCTGATATTTATTATCATTCTCATCCAAGAAGTTAAGCTCTTGCTTAAGCAAATGGCAAAATCCACCCTTCACTGTATTTTATTCCTTCTCAGGGGACAGGTTAAAGTCTACCTGCATCCCACCTATTCATGTACTGAAGGAAGGTTCCAGGAAGAGGAGCCATGCCCTGTCTTTCAGGTGAAAATCAGTTAGGGTTTCTGCAGCTCTGCCTCCCCACCAGACGCCAAATTCAAAACAACAAATGTAGCTGTAGCTGTATTCTTTTCCTCCTCTCAACTCCTGCTCCCCACCTTTTTCTTCAATGTGGCATGCAAGGCCACTGCCAAAAACATATCCAGCACAATCAAACATCAGATGGTGACTCCTTTCCCACAGCTTGTGTGAGTGAAAACAGTGAAATTATACCCATGTTTTAGTAGCGAATCCCCTGGTGTTCGAGTGAGGCCGGCCCAGCACAGGGCTCTTGTTCTCCTGCTTTTTGTTCCTGGACTTGCACTGTTTTTAGCACTGGACACCATTCAGCTTCCATTCAGTATTGTATGTCACTTCACATATGGTTCATCCGCTGCAAATGGGTGCATGTACCCAGAAAATGCAGCTTTTCATTATGTATTCTCTATGTAACAGAAAAGATTAAGATGTAAGCCTGGTGAATGCAGCAGGAATTAGTTGGACAGATGAATAAGGGAAAAATGAATCTGGAATGACAGCGGATTTAGTCTAATGATTGTGGGAGGGCGTTAAGAACTTGGTGGTAGGTTTCAGCCCTTTTAATCCTAGACTCTGTGTGTATTTTGGCAGAAGTGTTTCTTCAGAACTGCATCTAGAGGGATACAGTAAAAAAAGAATTTTAACCTGGTGCAGTCAAAAAATAACAAGAACATTTCTCAGAGTAGTACTTATGGCACTTTTATAGTTGCTGCTGTTGTAATTGAGTACATTTGATACCAGATTTTTACAAAGGGGGGGGGAGCCTCACCCTATAGACATTATTGTAATATAGATCAACTGCTCTTCAACTAATTTAAATGGACCTCTTTTTCCAATATAAGAATTTATTTCTAGGAAAGCATGGTAATATACAAGTCATCAGGTTTAAAAGCTTCAGTCCTGTGAATACATACATAGACTGTGAATTCAATGGGACATACTTTTTTTTAAATATTTTTTTTATTATTTTAATTTTCAAGGTTACAATGGGACATACTTTTGAACTATCCTATACATATAAACGTATGTATAGGACAGTTCTTTAGACTTGCATTTTAACAGTCAACAAAAGGATCTCAATGTCACTGTACTTTGCTGACTTAAAAACTCTTCAGAAAATAGTATTTCTTAGTTACGTATATAAAATGTGGGGAAGTCACAATTTAAAACAGAGGAAATTAAAGTTCTGAATGTTTAAGATTTAAAGGGCTAGCTCAGTTGCTCAGATATCAGCTAACTTTATTGTTATAGTTAGAAGTGAGGAAAAAGAAGCCAAACAAAAAGACAAATACAAAATAATATAAAACAAAAACCTGGTCAGTTCAATTATTTTTTAAAATGGCATTAAACCTTCTCACTTTCTACAATATTTTCTGCAGGGAAGTATTTTTCCCTGTGTTGCAGTTTTGACTGAAAAAATGAACATTTGCATCACAATGGATATATTTCAAAAGTATAAACACAAAAGGCTACAAGATCAGAGCTATGTTGTTAGCTCTGCTTGGCTTCTAGTTCAGGGTTGTTGGGAAAGGGACATTTATTCCTTGCAAAATCAGTGGGTAGTCTATCAACTTACAAAAAAATCAGCATTTTAGAGTGATTGATTGATTAATTGATTGAGTGGGACTATATTCATTCTCCCTGTGTTTAATTTTAAGGCATGAATAAGATTTTATGGTTGTAGTTTAAATGGTTTTGAAAGTATGAGAGAGACAAATTTTTCAACTGCAAACAGCATCAGTCATAAGAACATCAATAGATCAATGCAAATGGTATGGCATAATTTCATACAATTGATTCAGAATTTCTCAGGTGGGGAGGGGCTTAAGTTCATCCTTCTAGAATTCCCACAGACAACCATAGATAGTTATGCAACCTAGATAATAATCCAGATGTAGGCAATAATGATCACATCCCATTGCTTTCAATGAGATTTAAGTAATTGTCAATTAACATGTTCCATTAAACACTGATAAATGCAGACATGAGGAATATAAGGCTCTTCAAATGCTATTTATTTATTTATTTATTTATTTAATATTCTGCTTCCCTGCCATATGGGACCGAAAGCAGCTTACACTGTATGTTAAAACAAAATACTGTAGCTATAAAAAAAACTGAATACAAAAAAAAAAACATTAAACAACAATCCACTTTAAAACATTAATTTAGACCAGTTAAAAACACATCAAAACCTATTACATATTAAACCCTACATGCCCCAGCAGTTGTTACCGCACAACAATATCTCTCAGTCGTAGCCAGCCTAACCAATGCATCAGGTAAGCACTGATATGTGTTAGACTCCACCAACATTCGAAAGGCCAGTAATTACCCATCCCTACATTAAATGTAGACATTACAGAATTCCATCTTGGACACTGGACATTATCAGATGCACCAAATGTGGTGTCATAACAATGCCACATAAATGAGAAAAGGTGCATATATCAGATGACGCCACCCTTTCACGTTTATGTACTGGCCAAAACCCATACTTTTTTACTGACAGCTCAAGCCATCAATTGATCCCCCGTGGCGCTTTAGTGCCAGCATGGCCAGTGTGTGAAACCTTGCACCATCGTACTCATATGAATGTAGCATCAATGGCCAGTCCAGCCTGAACACTTCCAGGTGAGATTATGAAAATAAGGTAGGCAATGCTCTGTTTATTAACCTCCCCACGTTACTTGTACTTTTAAAGGTGTGTTTCTGTGCTTGTGTAAACTTTTTCTGATTTTATTTTTCTTCATTTTTTGAATTTGCTGAGGTCACATCTTCTCGCGAGAATTGGCAAGTTCTCTAACGAGGAAGTTAACAGAGCTCTGTTAGTGCTCTGTTCATGCCTGGATTGCTTTTTAATGCTACTGGAGGTAAGTCTGATATTTTGGGTTATTGTGCTGGGACAGGGACAGGTTTGCTAATAGTGGGACAGGAATGTTAGTGTGTTTTGTGTCTGATAAAGTCCTTGAGCTCAGTACTCTTTGCACCAGAGATGGGCAACTGCACTGGGGCTAGGGATCTCCCCCGCCCTTCTCTGGCACCCTTGTGGGCTGTGCCATGCTGCAGTGCCATGCTGCAACCGGAAGTTACATGACCTCATTTTTTGTTTCATTTTTTTGCTATATTTCAGCCATCTTTTCAGCTACATTTTATCCTTCTGGACTGGCAATATCTCTCCAGAGTTTCAGATGAGAGTCCTTCTTGGCCCAGTCTTGAAATAATGGGAATTGAACCTGGGAGCTTTTGCTGGCAAAGCACAAACACTCTGCACTGCTGTACTACAGCCTTTCCCACTGGTTCAGATAGGGCTCACACAACTAACTTCTTGGTTGGGCTTTAAAATACCAAGATACCACTATTAACTCACTAACTCCAGTGAATAGGTGCTGCTTTCCTCAAAAAATGTCCCATTCATTTTCATGAGAGTTTATTTCATTATTCTCAGTGAGCTCAGTCTAACCAGTGTTAAATCCTTCTACAATGTACCAAATTAAGCCATCCTTGTACATAAGCCCACAAATGTTATTGCCAAAAATTGTGTGGGGGGGATGGCCTGCTGGAACTGGCATAGACAACTGTATTTCTATGCTGGGCATGTGGCGGGGGAATCTCTCTTCTTGGCTTCCATGCTGAGATCATAGGAGGGATGGAACAGGTTATTACTGCCTTCTCTGCATGTGAACTCACTCACCAGCATGGAATTCCTGTTTGCCTGTGGCTACTAGCCTAGGATTTAAATACAGTACAAAGGTGGAATGAAGCACATTCATACTACTCTTTTACAATGAAATCAGCAGGACACTAGAAAACTTACCTTTTTTGCTTAAAAAAAATTGTCCACTTTTAAAATTATTTTAATTATTTTAAAATGATTTTAATCACAAGAGAACAATCGGAAGAAACATGTCACAAAATGAATTGGTTCCTCTTCAAACAAATAACCGAAAGATTCCAAATGGACCTCAAATTAGAAGATTATGAAATGAAAAAAATTAACTAGATACTGTGGCCTTGGATAAAGGAAAACATCATGTAGCAAGATACTATAAAATGCTTTTAGAGAGAGATCTCGAACAGGAAACCAAACCATCAAAGAACAGATGATAAAATGGGCTCAAGGTATTGAGGTCATACTATTGAATTAAAACAACGGGAAACATCCTGGACGAACACTCACAAATTTACACTATGCCAAAATTTGAAAGAAAACTACATAAAAATGCTTTATAGGTGGCACCTTACACCTTCTAAACTGGATAAAATGTACAAAACAGGAAGGATGAAATGTTGGAAGTGTGAAAGCTTGAATGGAACTTTTTATCACATGTGGTGGAGGTGTGAAGTTGCTAAAAAAATGGAACAAAATTCACAACCAAATAAAGGACATTTTGGGTGTGAATTTTTCAATGGGCCCTGAAATTTACTTGCTAAACATGATTGATAAGATTGACAAAGAAACTATTAAAAAGCATGGGAGGCTTCTGTTCTATATGGTCACATCTCCTTGATTAATATATGCTCAAAAGTGGAAACAAAAAGAAACTCCAGCAACAGAAGAATGGTTAATTAAATTAAGAGAAATGATGGATGCAGACAAACTTACTGCACTGCTAAAACACAGAACATCAAACCAAACAGAAGAAGAATGGAAACCTGTAAGACTACACTGGAAAAAGAGATGGAAAAATTTAAGAGACTTAAAATCTATTAAGCAACAAATAGAGGTTAAAATAAGCATACATTACTTTATGCAATTTATATAACAACATTTGAGAATAGAAGTATCAAGAAAATGTAACATAGAATTGAAAAGCAAGTTGTAAAGAAGAAGTAATTGAGCAATTCCAGATAAAACAGGATGGAAGTAGGAGAAACATCTAGTGGGGAAACGGAGATTGTAAATTGATTAAATATTTCTGTTATAATTTAAGCATATATCAAAATAGTATTTTTTTTCTCCGTATATGTTTCTTTTAGGGAAGCAGAAAATGTTATTTTGGCAATGAGAAGAATATTTAATTGCATAATTATATATATGATTTATAATTATATATTATATTCATACATTGTAACTTAATTTTAAAAATAAAAATTTAAAAAATAAAAAATAAAAAGATAAATGATTTTAATGATTTTTTTAAAAAAATATTTCATTAAGGATAATCACTAGCTGCTTACGTTTTTTAAAAAAAATAAGAAAATACACTGAAAGAGCAATGAAATGATCTACAGATGAAATAGCAAACAAAGTATCATACAAAAAACCCCCTATCCTTTGCCATAAACTCGTACTACTCAAAATGATGGTTCATGGACCAATGGCACTCGGTGAGTCATTAGCTGCTGGTCCCGAGATACTTTTCAGGAAAGAAAGTAACATAATGGGCACAATGGACACAAATATAGTGCTGGTCTCCAGCACTCTGGGAAAAAAAACCTGCCAGTCCCACACAACAGAAAGTTTAACATGTACATTTAAAAGAAATGCCTTTGAAATTTCATACCAATGATCATGTGGATGTACTGCCTATGCTGAAATGGAACCTTTCTGGACATACAGGAACACATTCCATGCTGAGATAAAAAGAGTTAAAACAAAACAGGAAGCAGGATGTTCTGTGCAAAATTGCCCCATTTTAAATGAGAAAATGTACCTAGCTATTGGGGAGAGGGCAGATACACGGAGTTGTATCCAATGGTGGCTTTGCAACAACAGAAGGTGCGTCTCGGTTTTTGCCATTTCTTCTACACTTCCCTGTGCTCCTTGAAAAGTTACTGCTGAGGTTTGGGGAACCCTCTGGAACAAAACTGAATGTCGCATGGAGGGCTCCAGCAGATAGGGGGTATTGCTGAAAATCATGTACCCTGACTTAAGTGAGTGAAAGCGTAGGGCTGCTATACATCCCGGAAAGCCGAGAAAATCCTGGATTAAAGGAACTAACAATTGTCCTGTCTGGCTGGGCTGCTCGAAGCATCAGATCCTGGATTCCTCCAGCTCTGGAGGGAAGGGAGTCTCTCTTCCCTCCAGAGCTAGAGGAATCTGGGATCTGTCTGCCGTTTTGAGCAGCCCAGCCTGACGGGTTGGCATAGCGATGGTGGGAGGGAATGGGTTGGTCCTCCCTGGGCAGCAGTTTTTTTGGGGTGGCACTCCTTTCTGCCTCACTTCCCCATCTGCCTGCTTCCTTTCCCACATGCCCACATGCCCTTGCCTGCTCACTTGCTTCCCCACAGAGTTCCAGTGAGTCTTTGGCTACTCCCCACAGGTGCTCTGGGTGCCCTCCTTATGGGGATACAACCTTTCATTTTATAGTCCAGCTTTTAAAAAGTACTGCATATTTTCTTGCCATCTAACGAGCCTCTTCAATTCTTTCTGGAATAGCCTGATACATGATGTGATATGCTTCTAGGTGACACACTTCTGCTGGTGATGCTCTAGAGCAGTGTGGTTGACAGGACTACCATACATCACAGAGCTTTCTTGGTGGTAGCACTCTAGTTATGGGACACCTATACATGAGACAGCTGTCCGTCCCGCATACCCTTAAATAATTTGTATGATTAATTGGTCTTTGCTGCTGTTTGTATTGCTTTTATGGTATTATAACAAATATTTGTAATTTGTAGTTTTAGATATTTTTAAGTTTAGGCATGTAATTTTGTGATTCTGGCATATCTGGGGATATTTGTAGTTTTAATTATATGTTTAATTATATGTAAGGTTCTTAGTACCCTGAACTCTTAAAAGGAAATTAAGGTTATATATCAAATTAATTCAACTCAAATCAGTAAATACATTTCACAAACATTCACAACTGAATACCTTTGTTGTTGTGTGCCTTGAACTAGTTTCCAACTTATGGTGACCCTAAGGTGAACCAATCATGGGGTTTTCTTGGCAAGATTTGTTCAGAGGGAGTTAGTTATTGCTTTCCTCTGAGGCTTAAAGAGTGTGACTTGCCCAAGGCCACCTAGCAGGTTTCCATGGTTGAGCAGGGATTCAAACTCTGGTCTCCAGAGTCCTAGTCCAATGCCCAAACCACTACACCATGCTTTAAATGACTATTCCCTGAATGCAACAAGATCAGTGTGAGGTATTCAATTGCAAGGTATCACTTTTGTCCTGGGCATACAGACAGGCAGATTAAGTGAACAGGCAGAAGGGAGTGCTATGTTCTTTCTGCTTCTTAAGGGAGAGAGATCAAAAAGCAAAATTCTCCTGCTAAAAGTGGGGGAAGGTTTCATGAGGATTGGACAAGTATTCAGCACATGTTCCACTGCCTGGGAAACGGGGGTGCAGACTCCTGACCCATTCAAATGCTAGGTAAGAGATGTCCAGGCAATAGCTGATACCTCTAATAGCTTAGTGCTTCTGCCTTCATAAGGCACATTACCTCTAGGGTCAATCCAAAACATTTTGTGCCTGATACAAAGACAAGATAACTGTTCTCACCCCTGTTACAGAAGGTGATTGGACTGGCAGTTGGTAGGATGGCATCCTTCTCCCACAACTAAAGCAGCAAACTAGCTTCGGTGTTGCAAATTGGCCACATGGTGTACAGTGCATTATATACAAAATCCTTTTGGTGATCCCAGGTAGACCCATCACACAAATTTCTGAATTGTGGTTTAACACCTAATAATAATAATAATAATAATAATAATAATTTATTTCTATCCCGCCCCTCTGCAACGCAATCGGGGCGGCTTACAATATAAAAACTCCATAGTCCCAGTACCCTAACCCACCCACCCCTTAAAATAATATTAAATTATAGAAGATTAAAAACATACAATAATTAAAAATATATAAATTAGAAAGACAAAAATTAAAACATACAATGGTTAAAAAATCTAGTTGCCGCTTAGAAAGGACAGCCGAGTCTTGGGCCGTGATAGTTATTCAGGAAAAGCCTGCCGGAAAAGATCCGTCTTGACAGCTTTTTTAAACCTAGGGGTTGTCTAACTGGTGAAAATACTCCTCACTATCAGGGATGCAAATGACAGTATGAGCTGTCTTAATGGCATCCTGCATCATTTCACTGTATTCAAAAGGGGAGCAAAAACACCAAAAACTCCAAAGGAAAAGACTTCATGGCTTTTCCTGGAGTTTTTAAAAAACAGCAGGGGGATGCACATTCCTGCTCACTAGGACAAGCGATGCAAATTAATTCGCTTTCCCATATGAGCAGAAGTGCAAAGACTATTGGCCGAACAAGCATGGTGTTAGGACTTGCTAACAAGGCAAGTACCCGCTGCCGCCACGTTGGATTTTTGCCTTAGTGAGTGTCACTAAGGTGATAAAATGGGGTGTTTTCAGTTGCAGCCACCTTCTTGATCCACAGGCATGTGGGACTTATGTCTGCAAAAAACAAACAAAAAATTAAGACAAATTGCAGCTGTGAATTATTGCAGAGCAATCTACTTCTTTTTTGCCTCGTATAGACAAGCCTTTAGGTAAATTCAATAGGTTTACTCTAGCTGGGGTTTCCAATGGGACTCAGGCCATTCACCAGTGCATGCACATGCATAGGTCAGTTGGCACAATAGGAACCAACTAAGGCCCATTAGACACTATAAAGCATACGTGCACAAACTGTGAACCCTGTTGCATAGTCATCCCAGATACTATGAAAAAGAAGAAGAAAGAAACAGCAGAGAGGCTGTTGCCTGGGCACTGTCCACATTGTGTGCACGCAAGTGCCTTCAAGTTACCTGTTGACTTGTGGCGACCCCATGAATTTCATAGGGGTTTCTTAGGCAAAGTGGTTTGCCACTGCCTTCCTCAGAAATATAGCCTTTAGCTCATGGTATTCCTTGGTGGTCTTCAATACAGAATAGGTGCCAATCCAATATGGCACATGTGGGGGCCCTGCCAACACTGTTCTTGTACTTTTCCTGAAGATAAATCCTTTTGCCATCCTCACCCTTGTAATGGTTGTTTTAATTCCCTGGTAGAGTGTACGTTGTAGAGGTAAATGGTATTCCTTCCTTGTGCACATTTAACTTAGTAGGACATATATGAGAGAAAACAGTTCAAATGCCCATACCATGCTCCCAAAACAAATAAATCTGGATTTAGTTTATTAAGAAAACTCTTCATCTTTCCTTTGTCATAGTTTGGATTCATTTCCCAAAATTTTGAAGATTCACATCAAGCATCTACCCTTGTATGAGCTTCTGTCTTTCCTCTCCTCTTGCCTTTTCTCAGCTTCTCCTTTCCTTAGAGTAGATTCATGAGATGCCTCAGGAAGGACAGCATGGGAACAAAGATTTGCACTGTTCCCCTATGCCTGGAGGTTCATATTGCTTTTTCTTGCACTCATGGAGGAAGGTTCAGAGGAGGACGGCGTCATCCAAAACGGAGCAACAATGCTGTAAGTGCAACAGCGCTGTTCTCCTCCTCAGGGGGTTTTCTCCCATTTGAAAAAGTCCTACATCTGTGTATTAATAAATTTCTGCTGGTTTATTCCTTTTTGCAACCATGTCTGGCTGTTCCTGTAAAGTTTTGATAGAGAGTGTGGACATGCTTACCATGGAGCAACACATCCATTGGTCCACATAGGGATCCCCTTGAGGCCCAAGTACCCAGTCCAGGGAGGGATCTTGAAGGGAAAGGGGGCAAGATGAGTGACAGGAGTCCAGGGTTTGGAATTGTGGGGCCAGCCTGGAGAGAGGCTCTGTCACAACTGTTTATGTCCCCAAGGCAAACAAGTAAGCTCGTTGTACTACCACCTTATTCTTCTCAAACATTCATGACTGTGTCCAGAGCTTGGGGGATTTTTTTCCCCCCAAAGGGAATTTTTCCTATCTCCATCTGTCTCTCTTTTTGATACTTGAAGGAGAACCTCTCCCCATATGTGCCTGCCTCAGGATTAAGATCTGCTGGGGGAGGGGCTCCTCCATGTCCCCACCAGTGAGGGCAATACACTGTGTTGGGCCATGGGAGAGGGCCTTCTCAGTTGTGGCACCCCAAATGTGGAATGTTTTCCCCCTGGAGGCACAACTGGTTCCAACATTCTTGTGATTTAGATGCCAAAATTTGGCTCTTCACCAAGCCTTTTCTTTCGCCTTATTAATTCAACAAAGACTGTTATTTTTTGTTTTAAAAACTAAAAAAACAAACCTGTTCTTAACTCAATGTGTTGTTTAATATATTTTTAGCTTAGTTATACTTGCTCACTGTTGTTAACTTGTTTTAATGGTATTTGTAAGCCACCCTGAGATCTCCTGATAAAAGGCAGGGTATAAATATTTTTAATAAATAATTAATACATCTTCAGAAGTTACAAGCTTCCATAAAGTCTTTGGCTTATCCTCATGGATCGCACCCACTCTGGACACTTTAGTTCTCTAACAATTTACAGAAGCTAAGCTTCAGGAGATGTAATTCTGTTTGCATGTTGTTTTCTTCATGCTCTTGTGTTTGTCTTGGCTCCTCTCCACTCCTCTTTGTCAAAAACTCATTGAGGTAGGGACCTATATTGTGTGGATGTTACTCTGAAAACTTGTCACGTGTTTCTACACTGATGGCATTAGCATTATAAATGAATAACATTTTTTTAAACAATAGTTGAGGTAGCCTTCAAGTTCAGAAAACAATATTTCATTGAAATAAATACCTTAACTTGCTGCTGTTATTTTGGCTAATACAACTACCACCATCACTATTATTTCTACTTAGTACTATTATTACCACTATTACCATTATTATTGTTGTTGTTGTTACAACAACAATTAGTAGCTGTGGCAGCATTTCACACCACCAATACATTTCATGTAAAACTAGAGCAATGAATTTGTTGCCCTGGATCAGTGTTACATAGCGAGCAATACAAATCTTTTTATTAAGACTGATAATCTGTGGTTAATTTTCCTCAGTTCTTTTACTGCTTTCTCAACAGGAGCCATGATTTATTCTAACATTCTAAGCTGAATCTAGCTAATAAGCTTCTTTTCATTCAGCAAAATTAATTGCACACCACAACCTAAACAAACATTACAACATTACAACAGGGAAAGAAAAAACAAAAAAACAAAAATGGCACCAGTACAAGGTATAGATCATAATTTGCCTGTTGAAACCGAAAAGCCATGCCCCGTCCTTTGTCAATGTGCATATTCAGGGTAATGATCACTATTAGGGCATCTAAAGTATCTTTCTTTTCTAAACACAGAGCTGGACCATGGAAAATCAAAAAACAAACTGCTGTTTGTCGGGGTAATAACTTTTCCCTAAGAGAAGAGGGACTGTGCCTTCAGCCTATTATCTCAGACTTACTTCTGGGTCTGTACCTCTTCCAAGGTAACAAAGAGACATGGATCACCCACATTATACATTTTGCAGATGGATCACCCACATTACCTTAAATCTTGTAGGAGCAAAGAACCCAGAGTAACTTGTCAGGATGAAACAGGGGGCTTTTTTTCACTGTGCTGGAAAAAAGTCCCCTGTTTCATCCTGACAACTTACTAGATAATTTAAGAGGAAAATGCACCCTGCATTCAGCATCTGCAAAATATAAAAAAGCTCAGGCTTGAATCTTTACATTAAGAATGATTTCAGCATTATCTTACTAACTGCCTGACACTGGAGCAGCTTTAAAGATCAGGTTTGTAGGGCAGGCTGTGGCTGAAAGCAATGAACCATTCAATATCATGTGAGAGATTTATTTGTTTTATTATATTTCTGTCCTTCCTCACCACTAAAAATAGTGCTCAAGGTAGTAAACGCCAATGCTAAAAACAAATTAAGCAAGAAAACAATTGAAATCATCACTAAAAATAAATATTACATAGAGCACGCTTTTGAAATCAATAATTAATGAACATCAAAACTATTTAGAAAGTGAGTTTGAAGAGATGTGTCTTTTACAATTTTTCTAAAAGCAGAGAAAGTGGGAACTGAGCTCTGAAGCTCTGAAAAGAGAGTGTCCCACTTGCCTGAGAGTGTCTGAGAGCAACACAAGAGAAACACTTCTGTTTTCCTGTCAAATGGACGTCTGTACCTGAAGGTATTCTCAAGAGATACAGAACTTTATTCAGATATTCATCAGAGCCATAGCATTCAATCAGTGCAGGAATCTCCCTGTTTAATTGATGCATTTCAAATGCTTTTTGCTAAATGAATACATTTATCAAGCCATCTTCAAGTGTCACCTTTTTGACATATTATTGCATTTATTTTTGTGGATGGACTAATCAATTAAATTTTGAATAGAAATGCTGATGATTGACTAGAACAGCAATCCTACACACACTTACTTGGGAGTACACCTCATTGAAAAAAGTGGAACTTCCATAGGAATAGCTATCTGAGCAAAGAGATTCTTGTTGGTACTGAATACCATTCACACAGTACACATAATCATGCAGTAACTTGTGTGTGTTTGTTTAGATCAGATATAGTTAAGGTAAGAATGAAGAAATGGGTTTCAAGACTGTGATAGAGTTTACTGATACTATTGTATGAAGACCTCCACTTTTTCTGTATTTCCAGATTAGACATTTGCTAAGCCATCTGATTAATTGTGACCTAATAAACAATTTTTAAAACTTGTTTGAAAATAATGCGTGGGCCTGTGCAAAGATGTGTAGGGGAAATAGCATGCTTTGTGGATCCTGTTCTCCTTTGTTATCCACACGATGCCATCACCTTGCATGTGCAATGCACACTTATTCCAGTCCCCCCCCTGTATTTTTCCCATAAGAGGGATAATCTGGAAAGGAGAAAAACTCTGAAATAGTCCCTTGGGCTTCCATTGTGCGGATGCTCTGTACTGCTCAGTTTCTGCATTTTCTATGGACAGTGCTTTTGACATTTGTCATATCCTTCTCACCTGAATTTACTCTCAAGAGCAGGAAGATTTTTTGACCACATACTGTAATTTACTTCTTCCATTCTTTTTTGTGTGCTGTTTTTGCACACTCCCTCCACTGTTGTGCAACACTAGTTTTGAGAACTTTTGCTTCCCCCTGGCACTTGCACATCACCTGAGACAGGTAGACTTAAAGCTTCAAACCCCACTCCCATCCTGACTTTTTTCTACCTTATAAGATTTCCTAGTTTGAGATTGCAAATTTTCTACCTTTCTGTCTGGTACTCCACTGCTAACATAAAACAAATATTTCCTCTTTGCAGCTGTGCCAGACTTCTTGATAGCATTGCCAAGAACCAGGCATAGGGTTGTCACCTTAAACCTTAGACAGATCCCTCAGAGTAAGGATTTATTGAACAGGGTTACTAGAATGAAAACCAGGGAGGGCTCCTGGTTGCATAAAAGAGGGAATTTCAGCAGGTGTTCCTAGTTACCAGTGGCAAGCAAGACCTGTTAAAATTCCCTCTTCCACACAGCCATTAAAGATATAGGAGCCCTCTCCAGTTTTCAGTCTGGCAACCCTAATCAAGTGTCATTGAAGAAACTACAGTATATTTAAAATAAAACACTTATAATAAAAGTGTATTCATAAAGGTTGTGGTGACACTTTACTATTCTCTATATTTCATGTTTCACAGAGCTCCTTATATATAATGCAACTTCTTCCTATTCAGACCTCTGCTCCTAAAACCCACACACCTAGCCACTTCCCAAATTTGAACCTCTCCCACCTCACCTGTCATTTCTTACATCATCCCACCCCAACTGCCACATTCTTTTCCCTCAGCCAATCAGTATCTAGCACATTCTAATATTCTACTTTGCTCACTCATCCTCCCTGCTCTTACACCTTGCCTTATTTACTTCAAAAATACCAACCAATCAAATATTTTACTACATTTACCTTAAAATACATACTTGTAAAACACCTGTGACATGGCTCTTTGATTTAAGCATGGTGACTCCTCCAGAGCTGCTCTTGAAAATTGTGTCACCTCCACCCAGGCACCTGGGGGTGGGGAATGGAAACTTATTTAAATGGGGCTTGAAAGTGGCCCATTACAAATAACAAATTACTTGTAATTCCTTCTCCTCCCCAATAATGAGGTTGACACTAGACCACATTATAACTGCAGCTTAATGAGGGATTACTTTTTTCTTTTCATGGTGTAACTCTATTTTTTAAGTTATTTATATAGTTACAGGGTTGTGGCCTCATGAAAAAGTGGAGGAGTAATATCATGTGGTTCAAGTGCCAGCATGTCCTACTGCCTTGTGCGGTTGTTGTTAGCATTGAAGTGAGGATGACTCGGCAGACTGGCATTTGTACCATAGGCCAGCAGCTTGTAACATTCAGATTTTTTCCAAAACAAAAGGAACTATTTTGTCACTTACAAAGAATAGGAACAGAAATATATTTAATAACAATATATCTGAAAATTTGGCCCAGCATAACAGCCTACATCCAGCCTATATTGCATAATGATAATTAGGGTCGGTAGAGAGAATGCAGCTGCCTAAATACCCTAAAGGCACCAGATCCTGTCTGATCTTGAAAGCTAAGCAGGGTCAGCCCTGTTTAGTAGTTGGATGGGATACTGCCAATGAACACCAGGTGTTATAGGCTATATTTCACAGGAAGGAGCTGGCAAAACCACTTCTGAGTATTTCTTGTCTAAGAAAACCCTATGAAATTCATGGGGTTGACATAAGTCACCAGGAAACTTGGAGGTATATACACGCTAAGGAGATTATTACATGGGCTCTTGTAAGCCATTTCTGTTCTGCCACCCCCCCCACCCGGCCCACTCCCACTCCATTCCCATCCCAGTAACAGTTAAAATATTTTTTTCCCACACACTTACCTGATCATGGCATGAAAACTGCTCCCCCTTCTCTCTGGCATCCCAGGAGGCAATGGGGCTCTCGCTGAGCCCCATTCATTTCCTGGTAACAAAATCCCGCTCATTCTCACGAGAGAACGATTGCGCAGGAAATTTAATAATAAAAAATAACACAAACATCAAAATAAAAAAAACCAAGCCCCAAAACACACATTAGCAACCCCAAGTAACCCACGGAGGGAGAAAAAAGGGTAACACTTACCTGGCTGTCCCGATCGTACCTGGAAGTGTTCTGGCACAGACCTCTTGGTGATGTCATGTGACTCTGGCATCATGGCAGGATAACTGGTCATCTTTTCACTTGCCCGTCATTCCATTTCTCTAATGGAATAGGCTTCTTATTCATGGTTTTTCCCTGTGAATAAGAGGAAGCCGGGGGGGGGGGAACAGGAGCAGAACGGGAGCACCACAGGACAGGGATGACATCATCTGAAAGGTAAGCCTTTTAGCATTCTCCTGTCGTCCCTGTCCTGGGATGTTTTCCCTGTCTGATAATCTCCAAAGAGAACATATATTCTTAGCAGGGTCCTGATCAAAATGCCAATCCCAAATCCACTTTAGAGAGTAAACTCAATTTAAAAGCACACTCAGGTTGAAAGAAAAAGAGGGGGGGGGATCTGTCAAATATTCTTTGCGAGTTCCCTTTAAAAAGTACCTTTTAGAAGTAACTAGAAAATATTGCTCATTATATTAATGAAATCATTCATTTCCACTCATTACATCAGTTTTGAAAATTGGTTTTGTTATGCCCTCATCACACACACACACACACACACACACACGGAGTAACTTCTTACAGGTAACTACCACTTCCAAGCTCTGGTGACATTTACTTTTGAGTAAATATATGCAGGGTTGCACTTCATAAATGGAACAGCATATTCAGTGTCTGTGGCTCTGTTCTAGAGAATCTGTTATTTTATTATGTATTATTTTATTAATTTATGTCCTCATTATTTCTCCATCCTCTCCTTTGCGTCCATGACAAGGGAGATGTGATGATCCACATCCCTGCCTTCCTCTGTTCTTCCATCTTTTATCTGTTACAGCTCCATGCTTCCATCCACCAACTTTCTTTCTATTCTGTATTCATGCATTTCACAGGAATACACTTCCCACATCTTGGTTGTGGTGCCCTGGATGTTGAATGCCCTCCCAGAGAAATTCATGTGGTGCTAGCACTGGCATCATTCCAATGAAAAGTGAAGGTTGCTTTAAAAAGGATTGTCAAGGCATTTCATGATCCTTTACGATTACTTGTTAGTGTTGTTTGATACCATTGCCAGATTTTAGTGGCTTTTGTTGTAGCTTCTGTAATTTTCATTGTTGTCTTCCAATCATATTACTTTTGGTTTACACACCACCCTGGAACACCTTTTACTGAAGAGTATCCTATGTATCTATAAAATAAATAATTAATAAATACCTATTTTAATTCCTATGATCAATATCATTTTACCTCTCAAATAATGTCAGTGAAGAAAACCATTGTTTTGAAAATTAAGTTTAAGTAGTTTGTGCCAATAGGCAGCATCAGAGGGGTATTTCACCTGAGCACTGAAGGGCAGCAGGCAACTAGGGAGGAACCAAGTAAGGCTCCAAGTGGGACCTAAGCAGACCTTTGGAATTTTACCTTTTTGAACTATGTGTCCATGTTGGCTGGGGGATTCTGGGAGCTGTACTTCAAAAAAGTAATTTTTCCAAACTCTGAATTAGTTCAGGACTGCAGAGCTTTTCTGTTGGAAGCAAAGAGGCATCAATGCTTCTGTAAAGTGATTATTGAGAGAGGGGAGTCTAGGGACTTTATCAGATGCAGCAAATATGGTATCATAACAACACCTAATTAACACAAAAGGACATGCATATCAAATGACGTTGTCCTTTCATGATCTTGTATTGTTAAAAAGCCATTCCTTTTTATTGACGGCCCAAACCATCAATAGATCTCCCCTGGCACTTTTTTGCCACTATTGCCAGTGTTTGAAATCTCACAATATTTTTCTCTCATGAATACAGCATCAATGACAGAACACATCGGGGTAAGATCATGACAGCCTGGTAGGGGACACTCTTTTATGAACCTCCCCAGTTTCCTTGGGACTTTGTGAGTGTGTTTCAGTGCTTGTGTGCACTTTTTGTATTTTTTAAAAAATGTATTTTTCAATTTACCTGCGCTTGCGTCTTCTCATGAGAATCAGCAAGATCTGGAACCAGGAAGTAAATGAAGCTCCGTTCTTGTTCTGTTAGTGCTTTCATACTGCTCAAGGTAAGGTCTGCTGGGGAGGTTCGTTTGCCAGCAAAAACACACCACAAAATATGCCGGCACATGAATGTTTATGTAGGGTGGTCTGATAAAGTCTGAGATGATGCCTGCCCGTTTGTTTCACCCCTCTGTGTTTTTCTTTAGTCTATGTACTCAAGCCTTTTGCTTCCTTCTTGCCTGCAACGGTTACTTGCCCCTTCTGCCAAGAAGTTAGTCTCTTTGTTTCCTTTGTCCTGGGAAGGAACATCCATTGGGTTCTAGCCTCAATAATGGATGCTAGCTTATACCCACATGTAACAGCCAGCTTTTAGGGGCTCTTCTAACCAAGTTTGGGTCAACTTTTGCCTCTCTCTTTTCCTATCCTAAGATGGATTTCATTAGATAATAAACATAAATTTTCTTTTTTTACCTTACAAGAACATCCTGAATAATTACCCATTTCTACCACAAGCTCATATTATGCAAGCCTTGCTGCACTCTGCTTAATATGGATACCAAATATTCCTAATTTTTCTGAATGGATACAGGAACAAAATTTGCTCCTCATAGTAACATAATGAAATCAACTCATTCAGTTTTAAAATATGATAATTTAGAACGTACAACTTCAAAGTTCAGAATTTGAGTTTCATGGTCTATGTGTGAAGGTGTCCTCCCCAACTTTGGTTCTACCACCACCATCCCACTCAGACCACAGGCCACTCTTGGTGAACTCCCTGTTTTTTCAGAGCACAGCCAGTTTTGATTATCACAAATATTCTACTGCAACAGTACTAAAATTTTAAGATCTTGACGTTCAATTAAGTTCTAAGATTCAGTTCTTATACAGACTGTATCATGGCAAATTCAGTAGATGAACAACACCCATTTCTTATGTATCAAGAAAGCACAGTCCAGTACTGGTACAAACTGTAAGGAAATATATGTTGGATCTGTTAAATAGGCATGAATGCAATCTAGGCACTCTTTGGGCTCAGCTTGACAGGAGAACTAATTGCAGAAAAGAGCTCATTACCCACTATCACAGTAGTGTTCATTTGTCCCCATGATGCATTCGCAAGATCACTGGCATGGGAAACTATCTGAGTTTGAAGTTCACACAGAGCATGCCCTCAAGAAAAGATGGTGGCTGAGAGTGAATTACCTGCATCTTTATTCCCCCAAAGCTCCTTCCATTTCCCCCTCTTTTTTGCCTTGTTAAATGAAAGTGATTTTATGCTTTAAAAAAATATTATTTCTTGCTCTGCCACTTGAAAATAGCATGCAATTGCTTCTGTGAAAGACAACAGTGGCAGTTTTGGCCACTTTATCACCAGCAAGCCTGCCCCTGCACACATCCAACAAATCGTATTTTGACTTCCTGGATGTGTCCCAATTCAAATTGGTTGTTCAAATGGGCTGTAATGCAAATTTTCACATATCTTTCAAAAAAAGATCTTGAGAAACAGTGAAAGCTGTTATTGCGAAGTACTTGGAATTTTTTGGGTCCCCTCCTTTAGAATATGGCCAAAAAAAAAAAAATTATATTTATTTATTTATTTATTTATACCCCACTCTTCAGCCACAAGGCTATCAGAGTGGCTTACAAATTGTTTTAAGCAATAGCTATTTACACATCTACACTGCATTAAACAGTTTCCAATGTGTGTTAGCTAATTGCCCCCCACAAGCTGGGTATTCAATTTACCGATTTACTGACCTACGAAAGGATGGAAGGCTGAGTGAACCTTGGAGCCGGCTGGAATCGAACTTGCGACGTGGTGGCTTGCAGTACTGGCATTTAACCACTGCGCCACCAGGGCTCCAGTGGGAGTTCATCTAGACAAAGGATATTCCCCTAACATTCCTTAAGGATTTTTTTTCCACCATCTAGACAACACTCTTGATGCTTTAATGTAGGAATGAGAATTGTGCACCCCTCTAGATGTTGTTTGACTGCAGTTCCCAGAAGCCATAACCAGCATAATCAAGGGTGAGAATTCCGGAAGCTTAAGTCTGACAACATCTGGAGGGCCATGTGTTTTCCACCTGTGCTCTAAGGGAATTGTGAAGCAGCAGGATATGGCGCAAGCAGAATGCTAATCATTTTAAAATTTAGAGAATTCTATTGATGCAGCATTATGCCCTGAGGTCCTGTTGAAAAGCCTATGGCTTCAATCAGTTTGTGTCCAGACCTCTTGATAAACTTGGAGTCCATTCACACAACACTATTATAGCACTATTACTCCACTTTAACTGCCTTGGTTTCTTCCTATGGATACCTGGAGTTTCTGATTTGATGAGGCACTAGAGAATTCTGGTTGAGAATTCCAAATGACACTCCTAAACTGCAAGTCACAGGATTCCTTGGCATGTTACCATGGCAGTTACAGTAAAATGAAGCACTATAATTTTATAGTGTGAATGGGCCACAGGCCACCTGTATTCATCATACAAGGCATGCATACTAATAATTTGTGATGTCATAGGCTTTTGAAAAATACTTATGTGTTTGTGTAAATGTTAGTACGGTAGTTCCCCCCACCCAATCTGCAGAGGATACGTTCCAAGATCCCCAGCGGATGCTTGAAATTGTGGATAGTACCAAACCCTATCTCTCTCTCTCTGGCTTTTCTTTGCAAACGAAGATTAAGGAAGGACTCATCCCGTGCTTTCTGCAAGCGCGCTGATGACTAAAAAGGCCAATCCGAGATAAACAAGTCCGGTTGCAAAAAGCACAGCAGAAGGTCTCCTTGGGTGATGTTTTTGGGTTGTGATTCTTTCTGCGTTGTCGTTTCTCTTCAAGACTTGTTCGTCGTGAGTTCTCAAATAAGGCTGCAGCATTGTGGATAGTGCGTCTCCATGCCTCCCGATGTGAGGCCAGGGCGGACCACTGTTGGTGATCAATTTGGCCAAGCCTGAGATGTTGTTTCAGGGAGTCTTTGTATCGCTTTTTTGGAGCGCCCCTCTTACGCTGACCCGTGGCGAGTTCACTGTAGAGTAGTATTTTGGGGAGGCGATGGTCCTCCATCCTAGAAACGTGCCCTGCCCAGCGCAGCTGTGTTCTCAGTATCATGGCCTCAATACTGGTGATCCCTGCTTGCTCAAGGACAGCAACATTTGTCACATAGTCAGTCCAGTGTATATTTAGGATTGTGCGTAGACAGCACTGATGAAAGCGCTCGAGGAGTCGTAGGTGGTGGCGATAGGTGACCCATGTTTCAGATCCATAAAGGAGGATAGACAGTACAATGGCTCTATACACACTGATTTTTGTGTTTCGCCTCAGGTGTTTATTGCTCCAGACTCTTTTGTGAAGTCTTCCAAATGCACTATATGCCTTTGCTAATCTGTGATCGATCTCTTTATCAATCTTGGCATCTGAAGAGATGATGCTTCCCAGGTAGGTGAACTGCTGAATGGACTTGAGCACAGATTTGCCGACGGCAATGTGGGGATGGTGGTGTTCGTCCTGTGGTGCAGGCTGGTAAAGAACTTCTGTTTTCTTCAGGTTGACTTACTAGACCAAACCCTATACTAGTAATGTTTTCAGACTGGATTTGACCATGGGTAACAGAAACTGTGGAAAGGGAAACCACAATAAGTGTGGGGGGGTACATAATATTTTCAGACTGTGGTTGACCATGAGTAACTGAAACCATGGAAAGCAAACCCGTGGATAACTTGGCGGGGGGGGGGGATACCATATTGTGATCAGTCAGCATCAGCTTTTCAGTGAGGTTGCCTTGGGCTCTGTTTAAGCCAGGACAGGCAGTTATGTATCCCTCCAGACATTGTTGGAATGAAACTCCTAGCAGGCCTAACCAGCATAGTCATTGGAGAGGAATTTTGGAAGTTGCAGTCCAACAACACGTGGAGAGGAACATGATCCCAATCCTGGTTTAAATCGATATGAGGATATATTACAGGATTTTTCTAAGGGATTTTCCGGCATTCTATTTGTACTATTACTGTTGCTGCTATCAACATCATCTTCATTTTATTTATATCCCACATTTCCCCAAAACTGGTACTCAAGATGGCTTGCAAATTAGAGCAAATACAATATAGTTCAAACATGCAAAAGGTTGCAATTAAAATATAATTAATAACCTTAAAAACAGTTAAATCACACAATTAAAAATAATAAAAAGCAGTTAAAAACAGTAGAATTAAAATACTAATAAAAGCCCTTTCCTTAAAAATTCAGTTCTTAAAAAGACTTTGTCTGCTGACAGAAGGAAAGCAAGGAGGGGGCCATTCTAGCCTTCATAGGGAAGAAGTTCCAGACCCAAGGTGCAGCCACTGAAAAGGCCCTATCTCATGTCCCCACTCAGGACTGGTTTAACCTGTCTGCCAAATCAGCATTGGCAGGGGGCCCCGAGGTCAAGAGAGGGCCCCGTGTTGGCTTCCTTAATCTGACGAAGGAGACAGCCAGGAGACAGCCGGGAGGAGCCCCCTCTTACCCTCCTCCTCCAAAAACCTCCTGCTGGCTTTAAAACAAACAAACAAACAAACAAACAAACAAACAAAACAGCCTCTCAAAAACTAAAGAGAAAGAGAAAGAGAAAGAGAAAGAAACAGCAGCCCTCCATGGCAGAAGCTGGAGGGAGAGGCAGGTCGGAGACGGTGAGTGTGTGAGTGACAGAAAGACAGGGAATTTGAGGGTTGTCTCCCTCAGAAAGGGCTTCTTTCTTTCCTTTCCTTTCCTTTCCTTTCCTTTCCTTTCCTTTCCTTTCCTTTCCTTTCCTTTCCTTTCCTTCCTTCCACATAGATCCCCGCCAGCCCATCTTTCCAGCTGCTTTTAACATGTCTTGGTTCCTCTCCCCTCCCTTTCCCCCTTGGTCTTCTTCAGCTTCCTCCCCTTGCTGACAACTGAGTTCAGCCTGCAAAAGAAATTTGTGTGTGTTTGCCCATGTGCCTTCAAGTCATTTCTGAGTAAGGCCAACCTACCATGGGGTTTTCTAGGGAAGGTTTGTTCAGAGGGGGTCTGCCTTTGACTTCCTTTGAGGCTGAGAGAGTGTGACTTGCCCAAGGTCAGCCTGTGGGTATTCATGGCTGAGTAAGGATTCAAACCCTGGTCTCCACAGTCATAGGGCAATGCTGAAACTTCTACAACACTCTAGCTCTTTTAACAGAAGAATATAAAGAATATAAATTAAAATTTGGAGTAATATTACTGGGAACAATGGTTTTATTGTTGTCACTAAAACACCAGTGTCGCATTAGTGTTATGTGATAGGCATTGGCCTAGAGCAGTGGTTGTTAACGTTTTCTTTACCAGGGACCCCCTTTAAATATCTTTTGTTGCCCCAAGACTTAACTCAAGATTTAAAACCCTAATAATAATAGCTAACAATAATAGCTAACAACAACAACAATACAATTAAACCATCCATTAAACTTTCCCTCAGAGACACTCTTGCTTCTTCCTGCAAGTTTGTGGCTGGAGTGGATTGAATAGCAATGTGCAGGCCAAGCCAGCCAGCCTTTGCCTTGGTTCCTGTCACATGGCTACTCCACTACAGGGAGGAGGTGGGCCAAGCAGTCTTCAAGCCTTTGTGGACCCCCTGTGAGGACATTGCGGACCCCAAGTTAAGAACCACTGGGCTAGGGAATGCTGGAAAAGGAACAATGCAACCAGACCTTGAGAAGGGTGCTAGCAGGGGGATTCTGGGAGGTGTAATCCAAGAGTAACTTTCCCAGGCTCTAAATGCAGCCTAGAATCATAGAATCATAGGGCTGGAAGGGACCCCAACAGCGATCCCATCCGATCAGCTTCTAACCTGCAGGAACACACAATCCAAGCATTCCTGACAGATGGCCATCCAAACTATGTTTAAAAAAACCCAAAGAAGGAGACTCCACCACACTCCAAGGCAGTGTATTCCACTTCCAAACAGCTCTTACTGTCAGGAGGTTCTTCCCAATATTCAGGTGGAATCTCTTTTCCTGTAGTTTGAACCCATGCTCTGTGGCTTAGTCTCTGGAGCAGCACAAAACAAGCTTGCCCCATCCTCAGTATGACATCCCTTCAAATATTTAAACATGGCTATCGTGTCACCTCTCAACCTTCTCTTCTCCAGGCTAAGCATACCCAGCTCCCTAAGCTGTTCCTCATAAGGCGTAATGGCTTCCAGACCTCGCACCATCCTTCTCAGTATCTTTCTTGAATTGTTGTGCCCAGAATTGGAAACGCTATTCCCGGTGAGGTCTGACCAAAGCAGAATGAGTGATACTATTACTTCCCTTGATCTAGACACTACTCCTATTAATGCAGCCTAGAATCACATTGGCATTTTTTGCTGCTGCATCACACTGCTAACTCATGTTTAGCTTGTAGTCTACTCTTTATTTTCTTTGAGGAAATTTACACCATTACATTAATTGCTAATAAACAAAAAATATTATGTTAGTGCCTATAATATAATTTTTAAACTAAATTATTGGTGGCAAATTATGTAATACAGTAGGCCCCTCTTATCCACTGGGGATTGGTTCGGGGGGGGGTGTGGATTCTGAAAACCATGAATAATAGTGAACGCCATTGAAAATAATGGGACTTCTGGTTTAAAATACCATAGAGTTGCCTTGGAGGGCCTAGAAAAGGGCTAGGGAAGACACATTTTCTAGGAAGACTCTATGGTAGGTGTGCTGTTTTGTGTCCCATGGATAATGAATCCATGGATACAGGGGTCCTACTATAATCTGAACATCCTGTACGGTGAATAGGTTAGGTTACATTGATCTGATATAAACATATGGGGGCCCCAAAGTAAAGCATTGCAGGGGGGCCCAAAATTCCTTAAACCGGCCCTGTCCCCACTAGACATGCCTGTGAAAGCATGTCCTCTAACATTTCACAAAACCAAGACACATGTGGCCAAGCAACATCAGACTTTGGCCAAAGGGGTGTGGCAAGGCAAAAAGAGCACAAAATTTGCTAATGAGGAAGAACATACAAAACTACTATTTTAAGGAAAGAAACCCTGAAATTTATGTACTGAATTTAAGGAAAACTGAAAAAAGAAAAAATCAATACATTTTGTGTATGTGCATGTGTGCACACAGCATGATTAACAATACATACAATGTTATATAACACATTATTCTAAAATCAATATGCTTTTATCAGATCAGAGAGCTTCTCTCAGATCCACTCTAGGACTTTTTCAAATGGAGTAAAGAACCCTGAGGAGGTCAGGAGAAGAACAGGGCTGTCGTGCTTACAGAATCCTGTTTCAGACAGCCCCGTTCTTCTTCCGACCTTGTCGGGGTTTTTTACCCCGTTTGAAAAAGTCCTAGGTGTTCACAACTCCCACTCTGCTCAATGTACATTGCAGATTTGATCAATTCCCAGTTTACCTATAACATAATACTTATGTGGTCACCTTGAGTCATTTGTAGCTTTTCAGCCTAACCTACTTCATAGGCTTGTTCTTAGAATAAAAATGATGTGGGATGAGGAAAAATCATGTGATTTTAGAATGAGAAGACATATGAAATGTAATTAATTAAAGAAATGGTTGGAAAAAACATGATTCTCATACATAAAACCTTGCATTTTTGCATAAAACTGTAAAAGGAACATTACTATGCAGAAAAAAAAATATCTTAGAGTAAATAGATGTCTCTCCCAATGTTTGTTACAGCTTCTTCGCTGTGCCATTGTGCTGCCTTGACACACACAGAAGTCTAGGGATCCAAAGGAAGCAGTGAGGAGAACAAAGTCAGTAAAACTAAACTTTAAATCTGTTTATTCAAATCTCACAAACAAACAAAAATCAGAATTGATGATAGGAGGGGGGGGGAATCAAATCAAGAATGTTCCTCTGCAATATTGATTCTATTCTAGGGAAGTTAGAGATGGTCAGGGAGAACTCTGTGTGTCTATGAAAAAGAGATTGGGAGAGCTCCTGGTGCACAGTTCTTGTAATTCAGGTATTATAATTCAGAAGGGATCTCCTCAAGGGAAACCCCTCTTAACTGGCAGGGGCCTTCTCTTTCCCCTACTTTTTACAAGGCATGTTTATTCCTTTTGTTTACCTCAAGAAACTATTTAGAGTCAGACAGCACAGAATGCTCTGTTTCAAAGGCGAGGTTTACAAAGGCGAGGCTGAAGCAGTTTGTTTTTGCCTGAGCTTAGTGATAAAAATAAAAATTATGCCTCTTCTCTCTTCTTCTTCCTGCTGAGATAGTTGATTGTGACTGTTTTTGCACTTTCGCCTAAGTTTGCAGCAACTTGAAATAATGGGATAGTCAGAAGGTATGATGGTGGGATGGAGAGGAAGGCCTCTCATGAGCATTTCAGGATCTAGCCAGCTCATACAGAGAGATACAGGGCTTGCCTACATAGGCAAAAAACCCACCCACACACACAAAAACATCCATACTCACCTTGTAATCGCGACAGTTCCCACACAATATTTGTGACAATTTGCATCTTCATCAGGGTTTCTGCAGGAAAATCCAGGTCTAAAAGATTAGTGGTTTACTCTGCATTTCAGAGGAAAACCCAGATGATTGGCCATATGGCGGCCATGGATTGGTTTCAGTGCGAAGCTGGGGGTAGGGCTTCTGGTGGACAGGACTCCATTCTGGCACTTTTAATTTTTTTTAAAAAATTGTGTGCCTATCTGTATAAGAGTATCTCCACTTATCCAGTAATACAGTACTCTGGGACAATGTATATACGCATGCATGAGCGAACAGAAATAAAAAACACCAGAGCAGCCCTGGCCATGTGGCTGGAAATAATACAATGTATAGGACACATGATCAGCACTGGGCCACCCTTTTACATTGCCACAAATTCACCTATGATTACAGTGTGGCAGGATACTCTGGAAAAGCCCCATGGCATTTACAGGTGTGCTGCGAACCAGAAACATGAACAGCAGTTACAAGGTGGGTTTGGGGTTTCCCGCCCTGTAGACAAGCCCACAATCTGTCAGATAGGCTGGACTGAAGCCATATAGGACTTTATTGGTTGTAACCAGCACTTCAAATTGTGCCCAGAAACAGACTGGTAGCCAGTATGCTATTGTGGCTGGAAGCTATATGGTTCCTGTAACTAGCTCCATTTAACAATCCGCCTGCAGACTTTTTTACCAACTCAGATTTCTGAATACTGTTCACAGGTATCACAGGCGTCATGATAGCAGAATGTATTAAAATAATCCAAACAGGGTACAATCCTACCACATGATTTCTAATACTCAGTGTTTACCTTCTATCCTCAGATTGGCTATTTATTCTCTCCCCATTTTTTCAAGGTAAAAAGTCTGTCTTGAAAGCTTTCTTTTAAAATTCAGCGAGGTTGCCTATAGTGATGTCATGGCAGGCTCTGATGTGTAGGTACTTGTCATGATAGCCATTCTTCCAAGAATGCAGGTACCTGTGTGGATCCATATTAACAGCCAGTTCTAGCTTTTCCACTCCCGCCATTTTGTTTTGTAAAGCTAAATGAGTCTTGACTGCCCATTTGATATCAAGCCAGCCCCAGATATTTTGCATAATAACTGGGATAGCTCACAGCAATGTGTAAATGTTGCTGGGGAAATGCAGTCCACTCTTTCCTGTGATGATTGCACCATGAGGATTGCAACTAGACTGAGAGGGAATAGGGATGCATGAAGCAGGTGAGAGGTGATGTCAGAATCCCTACAATCCAAAGTCCAGGCACTCTGACACTCTGAGCTCTGGTTCCATGACACTGATGGGTATGATTTATTCATAAGTGTTATACTCTTCTGTTAATAAGCAAGGGATCTTGTAGCACCTTTGAGACTAAGGACATTTTCAAATGCAATTTTTGGCAGCAAATATCCCAAAACAGCTCTGTTGCTGCCACGCGGCAGGGGAGCGGTTTCGGATGACACCGTCCCTCTGCCGAAACCCTCCGTGTCACTTCTGTGACAGAATGGAGGAAGCCACAGCATATTTCACTCACGGGCAACATTTGTGAATGAAATATGCCACGGCTTCCTCCATTCTGTCACAGAAGTGACACGGAGGGTTTCGGCAGAGGGACGGCGTCTGTCGGGAAGCCAACTTAATAGCTGATAAGAAGCCTGGCTCGGCAACAACCCAGTTGAAAAGCGCAGTACCTGGTGTTGTCAGTAGCAGTCCTACAGGGTCAGAAGTACACACAGAGAGAGAGTGCAGAACGAAGAGGCAGTCCAAGGTCAAAAGGGTTCCGGCAGGTGGGTCAACGAAGGCAGTCCAAGGTCAAGATATCCAATGTCTCAAGATAGCAAGGTTCAGGAGAGTCACAGGCAGAGGCTTCCTCCAGGAAATGCAGACGGCTTGCAACAAGGAACTCAGCATCCCACAGCTGCTTATGTTGGCCCAGCTCCCACTCCCAGCTGCGGGGTGATTGATGACCTTCTGTCTCTTAATCTCTGAGAACGACGGAGCCACACCTTCTCTGCTCTCCTTTGGCTAAAGGTAGGTACCTGCTCTTCTACCTCTTGCTCTTGCTCCACTATGTCTCCCAGGCTTGGACCCTGTGCTGGGGGAGGGCTAGGCTGCTGAGCCCTGGGCACTGCAGGGCTAGACTCAGACTCAGCCAGCTCTTCTGCCACTGGCTCAGCCTCCTCGCCTTCTGAGTCCTCAGAGTCCTGGCTGACCATGACAGCGTCATCCAAAACCGCTCCCTGCCGCGCGGCAGCAACGGAGCTGTTTTGGGATATTTGCTGCCAAAAAACCGTGTCTGAAAATGTCCTAAGAGAAAGAAATTGTAGCATAAGCTTTTGTAGACTTGGGACTTTATCAGACAGACAAAATAAGGTGTCATAATGATGCCACATAACTGTGAAAGGGCACACAGATCAGACGACATCGCCGTTTTGTGGTTATGTCCTGTCAAAATCCCGTACCTTTTAATTGATATTTTAAGCTGTCAATAGATCCCCCTGCTGTTTTGATGACGGCATTGCCAGCATGCGAAACCTCAGGCCATTTAACTCTCGTCATTGCAGTTAGGGTGGCCAGTCCAGTGTGAACACTCCTGGGTGAGATGGGGACATCCAGTTAAGGTTCTCTCTTTTTATGACCCTCCCCAGGTTACTTGGGACTTTTAAAGTATGTCTAGGTGTTCAGTGCGACTTTTTATGTGTTAGTTTTTTGTTTTTGTTTTAATTTCCTGAGCCACAAAGTCTTGCAGAATTTTGAACAAGGAGGTAAACGGGGCTCTGTTCACTTCCTCTTTATTGCCAGGGAACCTTTGCCAGGAGAGGAAGGTTAGTGCAGGGGGGAACATTCCTTTGCCGGCATAGAAATTGGTTTTTTAAAGCCAGCAAAAGAACATTTTAAAATGGGTAGTCTGATAAAGTCCTTGGTCTACTTCCTCAGATGCAATTTCCTTCTCTCGGTCTCAAAGATGCTACAAGATCCCCTTGCTTACTGATATTCCAGACTTAACATGACTATGTCTTTGAATTATACTCTTCTATTATCCATTCTGTACATGCATGTCTGACATATAAGACATAAGGCCTGAGACACAGCCATGGAACAGAAAATGGCACCTTGCTCCCCAAGTTAAGATGCACAGTATCCAAGACTCATCAAATTATTTTGGCACCTGAGGTGGAAATTCTTATAAGCACATTTCTCAAGGAATACAGATATAAAAAATAAACAATAATGGACAGTTTGCCAACCATTCATGACACTACCAGTCAGCTGCCTCTGGTAATGGTAAGGCTAGTCTTTTGAAGTACAGTATACACAAACTTCCCTCCAGGGTTAAGCTTTAGTATTGAAAACAGTGCCTTGGGCCAATCATTGCATCTCAGCCTGATTCGCCTCACAGAGTTGTTGTTGTTGCTGTAAAGATAAAGTATGGAGAAGATGATCAATGCATGCCATATGTGTCATGTATTCTTCCCCCAATCCCAAATGCATTTATTTGAATGTAAACAGATACATACACATCCAGATACTCAGCAGTGGGTTTAGCGTGATCTCTGAGAGAAGTGGATATTTTACAAAATTTGGAAGCTAAAAATACAACGACAATATGTCCCAGGAGATATATATATATATTTCTGGTTTCAGTGTAGCTTTGAGTAATAGACTTGCTTTCAACAGCCTCCAGGCCTTATTTATTCTAATCAAAAACCAAGATTTGAGGCAAAATGTGCAGCTACTATTCTGCCCATTTGTTTTGTAAGCATGGAGCTGCTTTTGCAGTATTTCAGTGTTTTTAGCCAGTGAATTAAGACTTAGCAATAATTGGAAAATCCTCTCTTTGAAGAAGGAACATCCTGTTTCATTTTTTTCAAGGTAGAAGTAATTGCTATCCAATAATAATAATAATAATAATAATAATATAACAACATCATTAACAACAGGCTACCAGATCTACCGGAAATAGTCAACATATTCACTGGAACGATCAGGATCTTTTCATATACAAAATGTGCATTTCCAAGATGCAAGTACAACAAAAAATTTTTTTAATGTAGCTAATATGAAAAGTGTATGATAACAGTATAAAAGTACAGTACAATGAACAGTTCAGGCTTCTAGAAGCCCCACTCCAAGTCAAGCATATCCATTTGTCCTTCCACTGCCAAAGAGCCTTCAAAGATGAAGGAAAACATTCTAGAGCCTGGGAAACCTTTTTCTGAGAGGCCATTTAAAGTTATCAGTTCCCCCCTCCTTTATTTATTAATTTTGTCATTAATAACATAAAACATATATTAACAAAAGCATTTTCTCCCCACCCACACCCACCCTCAATTCCTACCAATGTCTATAAAAGATATTTTAATATCCATTACCTATAATGTGGAAGATCTTATTTATAGTTTCTCTCACTTCTTTGTACCCCTTTTCACCTTTAACTTTCTCAGTCCAGAAGCCCCACCTATCCCACCAGGTCATTTCCTTTATTTGTCCATTATACTGTATTTTCCTTTTCTCTGTCTTAAAAAATCGAACAAGAAATAATCTGCTATATAATGTGTCCAATTGTTTTTATCCCAACACTGCTTATTTTTCCACCCCAATGCTATGACTGTGTGGACTGCTCTTAAAAGATTTTTTTATTATGTAAGCTTCTATTTTACTCAATTGCAGATTCCTTAAATTCAAAGTCGGGCAATTCTCTTTATTAAATTGGAGGTTCCTCCCCATCATTTTATTTATCTCTTGAATATTTTCTAGCCAGAATTTCTGTACAACGGGACACTCCCACCACATATGAATATATTTCCCTTTTTGCCCACATCTGTGCCAATTTTCAGTCTTAAGATAAGGGTAGTGATATAGATAATACCCAACACACTCACAAGTACTGTGTTTGCTCATCTGGGATTTTTCCTCTTCTCAGATATTAAAAAAATGTTCCTCACATAAAGTTTAGTTGGAGCTTATACTGCTTCTTCAATTCTGTATTAGTAGAATCAAATTCCACATTCTGAGGATGTTTCTCCCACTGTGTGTAGGCTTCTAAATATTACCGAGCAAAGCCTGTTTACACATACAAAGATATTATACCAGTGGGCTGTAGGCACATATGCTGCAAACACAAATTATGCTTATATATCATGATGAAGCTTTGCCATCCACCCTGAAAAAAATTCCTGTGGTGTGCCATCTTGAGCAAATTGAAACAAAAGCAAGAAATAAATGTAATAAATAAATAATGACAAATAAGCCTTATTGAGCTCTGGTACATATTCAGACCTGAATGCATTCACCACTGAAACAGTTACCACACTTTTCAAAACATAGTGAGTAACACAACTGATTCCTTGGTTCTATGTCATTGTTTAAAATGTGCCATGAAGATGAAGAAATCTATTTATTGCCATTTTCAGTGTCAATTTTGAAGTTGATCTTCATGGAGACACATTGGGGTGTCAATTGCTAACTGAACACAGCTTTCCATGTAGCATATAAAAGCTAAGGTCATGACCTTATAATGGTCAATCAGCCTATTAGTTTAGCAGTACAAGAATCAGTACCAGTTGGATGCTTGACTTTATTACATGGGAAGACCCTTACTTGAAAATATATTCTTTTCCAGTTGCTAGACATCCCCTACTGTGTTTTTTTTTAAAAAAAATAATAGGTAGCAATCTGTACTTGAGAGCTGACTGACTTGCTCTTTAAATGGTGGTGTGACCTTCGCTGCATGAGAAGGTTGAGCAGGTATGGTAAATGATGCATACCTGTAGGTTCAAGGATACCAAAGATGTGATGCAAGCCAAATGTTCATGATGGCCCCATTAAAGAATGATTTTTCAGTCCCACGAGGACACCTTTTCTGCATTTGGCTATTGTCTTAAGAGGGAATGAACTCTTTCTCTTGTTCCCTCTTGCGCCAATGGTTAGTTCATGATATTCTGTAATAATTTCTAGTTTTCTATCTTTTTTTCAAATGTGACCCAAAAATCTTGCTGCATTTAGTCCCCTGAGAATATTGGGTCGAGGTTTTTGATCCCTGTTGCTCATTGATTTGAGGGCTGATGTAGTGCAAGGGCTCCTTATTAGTGGCGTCTGTCACTGCTGTAATGTTTTTGTTATTTTTCCTCATTTGTTCACTCTGACATCATGTCATTACAGAATAGTGCTGTTCAGGCCCTGCCTTGGCTGTTCGTTAGCGTGTGTTTAATGAGCAGCTTAATTGAGCTGTCTAGTAGGCCACCTGTCACCCTCCGGACTTATTAACATACTAATGGCCTGACATTGTATTCTCTGACAGGCAACAGGGTTTACTGATTTGATGTCTGGATATGGGGGTTTTATGCAGGAATGAGAGAGGATATTGGGAAGGAGGTCTAAAAACACAAATTAACTCTTTGGTATCTCTGTATTTATGGTTGCCTGACAAAAAAGTTCAGCACAGAGCTGAGAAAGGAAGCAGACTCCAGTTTGCAATTCCTACATTAGCCCTGCAATTTTGATGCAGCTCATCAGAAGGAAAATATGTTCAGGGTATGAAGAGCAAGCTTTGCTTCTATTACAGTATTATTGTTGGTTGCTACTTCAAAGGGGAAACTTTCTATAGCACAGAGGAAAGTTTTGTGACTAGTCTTTTCTCTACTGTGGCTAAACAAATGAAAGGCAAGAAATTTCCAGTTAAGGGATTTAAGTGCATTGCATTGTCCCACTTGTTGAATCCAGATGAGGACATTCATAGTCAGTGAGCACGCTGCCAAATTGTAAAGGTTCAAAGGAATGGCTTAAGTGCGTGCAAGTTTAATCAAAATACTTGTTTTGGGAGGGTTTTTTTGTTTTTGTTTTTTTCTTAACAGCAAGAGGTAGACCTTCTGTCACAGGCAGATAACACCACCAGATGGGGCGGCTTAAAGTCCAAAGCTATAATAATGGCATCCCATACCCCCTTACTTTACAGAAAATGCACAGGGCATGTGGTTTTCTTGCTTTGCTTTGGTTTGCTACTTCCACTTCTACTTCTACTTCTGCTTCTTAAGTTAGATACTTCATGGGACATCTTACATTGCACAGGAGCCTCCTAAAGAGCTGCGGCAACTGTAGCTAACTCTCCCCACCCCCCTCTTCATACAAGAGGGAGTGGGGGGAGGGAGGCAATAACCATGAAGGAAAGCTTTTTGCCATCTGAGGCACTTGCTGTGGCTGGCAACAGTCAGTGGAAAGATCAGCCAAGAGACAGTACAAAAATAAGGGACTTGTCAAAAGTAGCCCCAGATGCCACTGCAGGGGGGGGGTCAGGAGAGGGGAAAATTGTATTCCAGGGCCTGGTATTTTGAACTGCACCTGCTAGACACCTCATGTATGTCCATACCAAGTGTCTTTAGAGCTGCAGCAGATAGTGGTGCAATTATAGGAACTATATTCAGACCCACCACCAAAAAATAAAAAAAGGACACTTTAGATTTATACTGGCTTTGAGCTGCTAACAAAGAATCTGTAATTATTTTGAAGAACTGGATAGGAGGGGGTGGCCCTAAAATGTAGGGAACAAACTCTGCAATCTAAAGTTCTCTACTACTTTTGTTAGTTAAGGCTACTTGAAAATAGTGATTTTGTTCTGAATTATAGAGCTGGGCTATGGAAAAGAACTATACATCTTCTCCCTGTCATCCTACTCCTATTGCCATTTGATAGGGCATACGCAATCCAAGCTGACGTTTTGTGTGAACTGTGGCATGCACACCAGTAGAGTACATTTTTGTGACATGTCATGGCATATATGGGATCCCATGCTCAGGATCTCTATTTTTTATCCTCCCAACTGCCTCCACCCATGTAATGCCAGCAATACAAAACATGTGACATGATGTTATTACATTGCAGTTTCCCTCAACCACAGTTCACATTTTTGTTTGCCATGTGTATGTTTCAAGGAAACTCAATGAAAAAACATACCACCCTTTTACTAGACACTGGTGTACACTAGTAAATATGACTAGAAAAGAAAGAAGAAGATAAGGATGTATGTTTGTATTTAATGGCAGCTACACATGTGGTATAACGTCCAACTCTGGAATTCTCTGAATATGTTTAGATAGGTTCTTGGCTCAGTTCAGCATGGAATGCATTAAAGGATATACTGAGTCAAGACCATGTTTAAGAATTCACAAAACCAGTTTAGCACATCAAAATCTTCTGGGAAAGTCAACTCCTATTGAGTTCAATATGGCGGGGGGTGGCCATGTGAACTGGCCCAATGGCACCAGCATAGGTTAATGTCAGATTTTCTATTGGTCAGTGCATAATAGATACATATAATTATTGGGTCACTTTTTAGTTTGCCACCAGCCAGGGAAATGTTTCTGTTGCTGAGGTGTAACTTTTTTAAAAAGCACTACAAATTCAGTCTTGCACCTTGCACTGATGAAAAATACAACCACACAGATAGTGAAATCATCAATGGACTGCATTCATAACAAACATTTTTATCCATGCCATTTCCTCAGAAAACCTTTCGTACTTTTTAAATGTTTTCCCCCTAAATGAAGAAAAGAAAACTGTATAGCACTACACAGATCAAGCAGTGGAACACCTATTCAATAGCAACTGTTAATGGCATTAGTGTGTGAATCTAGTAACTTGAAAAAGTAATGAGGCAGCTCTAAGATATAAAAAATATATTCTTAGAGAAATGACCCAAGCAGAGGTTCATACATTGTGAACTTTGAATTGAAGAGTCACCTTATAATGAGCCATCTTAGCTGAGCTTTCCAGCAGGGGTGGAAATTTTACAACCTATCCAAGCTGTTCTGGAGTTGGTGTGGTACAAACAGACTAGGGTGCTATTAATATTACACACATATAATACTGTATTCCACTTCCACTCCCATGGCAATAGCCTGTGGAATTGTTAGGTTTGTAGGTTAGTGAAGCACTAGAGTTCTGTGGCTGAAAATTCTAAAAGTTCACCTTAAATTGCCAGTCCCAAGATCTGAGGGGATGTTGCTACTATAGCTGAAATGGAATACAGTCGACCCTCCACATTTAAATATTTTACTTTTGTGTATTTGATTATTCACGGATTATTTTCTGTCCCCTCCACTGTTGCCCCAAGCTATTTTTAATAGGAACTGCAAGCCTCATGTAAGAGAGATTGCAAAGGTGTGGCGAGGCTTGTAACTCTCTATTAATAATGGCATAGAGCAGCAGTGGAGGCAGCAGCAAGCCCTGCCAGCTTCCCATTTTCTGCCTTGCGAAGAAACCCACCAACTCAAAGGCATCCACTGTGGGTTGAATCTGTGGATTGTACTTTTTGTGTGTCTTAAATATGGTTTATTTAACGTATAAGAGTTTTTCCATTTTCAGCAAATGTGGAGGGCCAGCTGTATAGTGCTATAAGCGTGTAGTGTGAATGAGCTTTTAGAATCAACTTTAGTCAGGTTAGTATCTCTTAGTCTAACCTACCAAATATGGTCATTGTTGGGATTCAAAAGGAGGAGGGATCATACAGTATATATTACCCAGTGCAACCTGGACGAAGACTGGGTTGGTGGCGATATAGGGTTGCTAGAGTGAAAACTGGAGACTGTTCCTGTTCCTTTAATGGCTGTGTAAGAGTGGAATTTCAGTAGGTTTTGCCTGACAAGTAACCAGGTATCAAGCAACATCTGGTGAAATTCCCCTCTTCTATCCAACCACAGAAATGGTAGAGGAACCATCTCCAGTTTTCACTCTGGCAATCCTAGGGACAAGGACAGGGAGACAGAGACGGAGACAGAATTCAGTACAAAAGCTATCCAGTCATCCTAATTTGGCAATCTGCTGAAAGGACAAAGTCTGAGGTGAGCCTTCTTTCTCCATTCGCTTCAAACAACAGACAACATGTCATGCACATTCCCATGGATTTTGTCTCCTTTGCTTTGTGCACTAAGTGGCTAGATGAAAAAAAGACAAAATTCCTGTATGGATTTGGGAGAGGTTTTTGAACTATGTTAACTTAATTTAGTTTTAATATTATAACCAATTAATTTGTGTTTAAATATGTATTGTTTATTGTGTTTTTACTTGTACTTCTTTTTTAATTCCATTGGAGAATAGAAAGGAGGCACATCTTGATTCATTTGTGGACATTTTGCTCATGATATCAGTTGTGATGTTAGATGTGGGTGTGATACTGAAGGCTCAATCTTTTATTCCATCCAGTCACTCCAGCTACACTTGAGAAGGACTCGGAGTCAAATGCCAATGGGAGAAGCAGTCCTCAATTTTTGTCTCTCTCTTTCTTGCACATAAGCACACACCAGATGCTTTGGATTCAGTTTCAGGAATTCCTAACTACTATTGATCACATTAACTGGAGCTGCTGAAGTCCAATCAGCTTTGGATGACATAAAAAAAAATCTAGAGGATACATGTTTCAAGAAAGCTATGTGAGACTTCAAGGTATCACAAGACTCTTTCCTGGGGCACAGCTACATGGGTGAATTAATTGCGAAAAATAGCGCCTTACCTCCCTATTGCAGCAGTGTTCATTTGTGCCCACAACTCATTCGCAAGATCACTGGCATGGAAAATTAGCTGAGATTGCAGTGTACACGGAGCATGCCCCCAAGAAAAGATAGTGGCCGCAAGTGAATTGCCTGCTGAAAATCTCCCTCCATTCTCCTCCCCTTTTTTGTACTTGAATGACAGATGCGGAAGAGCAATTTTCCGCTTTAACCCCCCCCCTTTTTTTGCTCTGCCACTTGAATGATCGTGCACATGATCATTCACCTAAAAAAAGACACAACAATGGCAGCTCTGGCCGCTTCATCCCTTGCAATCCCACCCCCGCTGAGGTCCAACCAATCACGTTTGACTTTTTCAATGTATCCCTATTCAAATTGGTTGTTTACATGGGTGGTTATGCACATTTTCTTGTAATTTTTAAAAAGATCGCAAGAAACAGCAAATGCTGTTATCGCGAACTATTTGGAGTTTTTAGCCCCTCTCCTTCCCAATATGCCGAATCCCAGCAGAAGCTCATCTGAACAAAAGGTATTCTGCCTGCATTCTTTGTGGGTTTTTTTTTTTTTTTGGTCATCTAAACAACCCGCTGGTTTTTGCTGGAACAAACTAACACAGCTTCCTCTCCAGAGTCTTCTTTATCCATCTTAAATAAATCCAGTAAAGCCTTGTTAACACAATCTAATCCAAACAATGGGAAAGTGCTTTGTGGCACTTTGACCAGATGGTGTTATCCAAGTGGAAATGTTATTCTTCATGTGATGTCCCATACAGAATAAAACAGATACCTTCCATGGTAATATCTAGATGCACTTGAACTCTATAAATGATTTGAAGGAAGGCAGATTTAGAACACTCTTGCTGAAATATAGAAATGTTCTTCTTTTTTAAAAAATTACAGCTCCGAGAATCCCCCAGCAAGAATGGCCAATGGCTATGCTATCTGAGGAGTTCTGTGAAAAAAGTAAAAAAAAAGTAACCTTTCCTGGCTTTGCTAAAATCTGCATATAGTATGCACTAAAGCTTTATTCAGTGCTTGAAAAAAAAATGGCTTTGGGGGACCATAGTTCCCAGAGTCTCCCAGCCAGGATGGCCAATAGCCATTGGCTAGCTTCTCTATTTTTCAGTTTAGTATTACTAAACATAAAAAAGCTAAAGATGATCAAAGGGTCAGAAAGACTTGGAAAGCCATCTAGCCCAGTGCTTTCCAAAGAGCAAAATATTCCACATTATGGTATTCTTAAGTGATGAGCCTTAAACCATAAGCTTCCAAGCAATTGTGTTTGGAATTGTGGGTCCTATCCTACTGTCACAGTACACATTCTGTATCCACCAGTTGTACATAATTATTTTGAACAGAAGTAACAGCCTGTGTGTTCTGTAACCAATTAGATTTTCCCACTCCAGTGACTAAGGTAAAGAACTGATGGATTTCCCCCTCTTATCCCTATCTCTTGTTACCAATTTTCCTTAGCCACCTTTCCATTTACACTGTATAAGGTTCTGTTAAAGGTCTCCTCTGTGAGCTTATGTCTGTTGCAAGTTGACATGGCACTATACCAAGTAGGAGGTGTTGGCTTGTATGCAGAATTTCAAAGCGGTTTTTGTAGTAAGTTACAATGCTTATCAGGGGATAGTCGATGGGAACATATGGCCCCTTCTGATTAAAATGCATAACTCGGAGGATGGAAATGAATGCATAATGATAGCAAGTACGTTACACATCGCCTCCTAGTAAGCAGCTGGATGCAGTGCTACCATTCAGTATTTTTAAAGTGCCAAAGAATTTTATATGGTTTAAAAACATTATATTTGGTGAGTCACTAAGAGAGAATGGCATAGGTTTTCCAGAAACACGTTAGAAACATGTAAGCAAATAAAAATTCAGTGGAGCCATGTTAAGAAGATTTGTTTCTTCAGGATTTGTGTCTTGCATTGTAAACATTTGATAAAATATGAGGCTACAATTGGACAGATCTGTCAGTTTCAACTTTTCTCTCTTCCTCCCCACCCCCACAGTCCTCACTTTGCTCTGTTTGCTTTCTAAATCACTTTGCAGATTAAAAAAAAAAATCTGCCAGAAAATTCCTATTCGCTCCTGCCACATATCTCCTAATACATGCAATTGCATATACATTTAATGTACTAATTTCTGAAGGAAATCTTCCTTTACAATATTTTTACATGTTATTTCCTACTCATATGTGTTTGGAGCACACACTTTTTCCTCATAGATACACTTTCTGGTATGCATTTTTGTTGTTGCTGTCCAGAAAATCCCAAAATTCTGTGAACAGTGAATATTGAAAGATAACTCATCTGCATATCGATTTAGAAATGCCAGTTTGGTAAGTTCTTAGCAAAACAAAATCAGAACTGTGTTTTCTCTAACTTTTTATAAGGAATGCTAATATTAAGGTCTAAATGTGTGGAGAAAAACGAATAAGGAACTGGTCAAAACAATTTATTCATGGAATAATTAGAAATCAACCACATTATGCAAAGAAGGAAAATCAGTTTATACACGGTTTTCAGAACTAGCACAATAACTAAATGAAGACACACATTCAAAATGCAGGGGTCACATGTGCAATAGGTATTCACACAGGTAGTTCCTGACCCAATGGAGGATATAAAAATACAAACCTCCTCTTGCACATGACGATGCCTTTACAGTACAGAAGGGCAACCACAAAGATTCCAAGGATCATTTTTCAGCACCCACTGACTCACCTTGGCTGCACCAGGCATTACTGGAGAAACTGGTAGTGACTGGAAGGTCAGTTTCTATTTTCTCACATATTAGTCTGGTAGCTGAAAGAAGGAATGGCATGTATACCTTGCTGTACCCAAGAGTCATACTACTGGGAGGCTGTCTCTGTTTGTTTGTTTGTTTGTATGTTTGTTTGGGGTGGGGGCTGCAAGGGCCAACACAAAAGACCTGGGTAGACCACATGCAGCCCATGGAATGCGGCTACTTACACATATATGAACATGCCCAACATTTACAATCAGCTGTTAAGGCCCTGTGCTCTTATAGGTGGACAGCTATAAGAGATACTAGATCAGGGGGCACACCTTAGTCCCCAGGTCACATGTGGTTGGCAGTTCCTATGCTCCCCCCACAGATCAGCACCATTGAGTCTATGCCACTACGGGAGACGTGAAAACAGCAGTGCCAATAGTGCCCATAGCAGTCCCTGAGCAGGGGAGGAAGCTGAAGTAACCTCATAGCTAGTCCCATTGCTTCAGTGTTGCTAACAGTGGTGCTGAAGCAGTACTAACCTTCAGCATTTTGTGGGGGAACAATATCAATGTGGTGGTAAAGGCTGGACACAGAAGGAGAAAGTGGACAGGCAGAAGATAAACTCATTTGAAACATGGTGCTGGAGGGGAGTTCTGCAGATATCATGGACCGCCAAAAGGGCAAACACCTGAGACCAAATCAAGCCTGAACCCTCACTAGAAACCAAAATGAGTAAACTGAAGCTATCATACTTTGACATAACATAAGATGACTTGATTAACTGGAGAAGACAACAATTGTCCCTTCATATTCGCTGGGGTTTGGTTCCAAGACTCCCCGTGGATACCCAAATCCGTGAATACTCAAGTCCCATTATATGCAATGGCATAGCAAAATGGTGTCCCTTATATAAGATGGCAAAATCAAGGTTTGCTTTTTGGATTATTATTTTTTAAAGACTATTTTCAAGCCGTGAATACCGGTACTTAAATCCATGGATACCAAATCCGTGGAAGGACAACTTTAATGCTCAGTAATGTGAAAGACAATAGGAAAACGGGGGGGGGGGAGTAAATTGGTTCAGTCAAAGAAGCCATGGCCGTAGGTTTGCAAAACCTGAGCAGGCCTTTTAATAACAGGTTCTCATGGTTGTCTCATTCACAGGGTCATCTTACGTCAGAGCCAACTTGACAGCAAATAACAACATGTGTCCTCCTCCTCCCTCAGGGACACAAAGCAGTCAGTAGCCTAATGTTCTTCATCTCTGATATACCAGAGGTGAGGACTGTGCTATAAGAGCTGGCACAGAATACAAGTCCCCAGTTTAAGCCAAGAGGGAAAACTAGCTCCCGAATGCAAAGCACCCTTCCCAACTCTGTGCTTTCAGATGTTGATCTGGAATCCACACAAGTTTAATTAGTTACAATTACAGTTCCAAAGTCTCCAAGCAGTTAGTTATTGTTACAGATGAGATATTTAAAATGTAACTCCTTACTTTCCTGTTTCTCTAATGTAAATAAACAAGGTACTTTTAATTATTTAAGAAAAAAAATCTGCTATCATCCACTATCATGTGGCACAAAACACACTCTCATCCCATCTACCTTCATTGTCACTTCAACACCCACAACCGAGCATAAAGCAACAGCACGAGCCAGAACATGGACTGTGTGCTATTCCTCTTCTATCATTTAATAAGGCTACAAACCTCTAATTAAAAAAAGAAATTAGGCACAACTACTCTCTGAAAGTAGTGAATGTATCCCTCATTCAGGCACAATCATAATATAATATAGTTATACCATTGTAATTGGAAAAAAATTGATCACAAGTAACTAGTTGTTTTTAGTAGCTATTAACTTCTCAAGCTCTAATCATATCCATTAGATCACTCTGACAGGCAGGTTGAACTGTCACTGCCTATTTCCTTAGGTAGGCTGAACTGTTGCTGAGGTCACAGATCAGGTCTGTGTCCTTCTATGAAACATTGACCAAGGTCATGGATCTGTGACAGAATGCATATTGTTGTGACTCAGGTGAATGAAAATCAGTGACAGCTATTCTACACTTTTTCTGATTTTCTGCAGATTTGATCATGACAGTGTTCTTGACTGGTGCTTTGCTTGATTTCGATAACTTAATTCCTTAAAAGGTATGGAAACTGTCCAATAACATATTTCAGTGTGTGTCTATAATATGCATCTCACTTTGTGCACTGAGTGGAGTGTTTAGATCCAATAGCCTATGGGACCCATTTCAACTATATGATTCTAATAAGTTCAATTAAAGAAGCATAATGACAAATAAGTGCCCATTTCTTTGACCCCAAACCCAAATCTTAAAGAAGTCAGTAACTGACAAAACTCCCATCAAACACCTACAGTGGGAAACTTTCTAGCATGAAAGCATTTCATTCCAAACCATTTGCAGACCACACAAAATAATAAAAATGGTGCAGCATGTATATCCTTTATCAATTCTGAAGTAAACAACCACATTGAACTCATCAGATCTTATCTGAACTCAGAAACTAAGCAGGGTCTTACCACAGATGCCAGAAACCATGGATAACAGTGAACCCTATTCAAATGAAGGTCTTCTGGTAAAAACATGCCATAGAGTTGTGTTGGAGGACCTAGTGATTCCTAGAGAGGATACCTCTCTAGGCATTTTCCAGCATGACTCTATGGTATGTGTCCCTATTTTTTCAGCCACGGATAACTGAAACTGTGGATATTGGTTCCGCAGATACAAAGGGAGATCTGTATTGTATTTACTATGTTCTTTCCACTTTTCTATTTAAAAATGATTTTTTAAAGGTTCCTAACTTGATAGGCTGGTTGGCCCCTTCTAGGCTCACCTACTCAGTATGTTCCTGTAACATCCTTGCCAAGAGGACAGTGTTAATGGAGTATACACAGTGCCACTAGGCTCAGAATGGAAGAGGTAATGACATCAAGACTGGAGAGAGCTGTTCAGAAGATGAGTGACCTCCATTTCCAGTTTTACCCTTGCACCATTCTCTTCTGTACTGCTAACTAGTTGTTTCTACCACTCATGCTTGAGAAACGTTCTTCTACTACATTTGTAGTAGGATAATATTCCTTGAGCACCCCTATCTGCTACCGGGCTCTGATGAGAATAGTATATTTGGGTATGTTTCCCAAGGGCATAACTCTGAACTAGCAGACTTCTAGAAGAGGGAGGAACAATAGCAGGCTCGAAGAGGAAATCAAAGTGCTTCTTCTCTTGTTAAAAATGACCTCAGGACCTAAATATGCATGGCACTAAGTCGTTTATTAATGATGTTGTTGTATTAATCTGAGGCCTAAACCAATTAGTAATTACAATTACTTATAGATGGCCAATAGTGAAGGTTGGAATAAGCTACAGGTGTAAAAGAAGCTTCTATTAAATACATGATAGTCACTGGAATTACAGCACAGAAAATTTATTCCCCACCCCTCCCACTGCAAGCCTTCTGTATCACAGTTCAGCATACCCTGTGAGGACACAAATGATCCCTAGATACCCTACATCAGACCTGTTCCCTTGGCCTAGGGGCAAAGCCAGGGTGTGGCTGTCTGACTGAGACTTTTGTAATGTTCCTCTGGTCCTTTTAGAAAAATGCAGAATGGATGGAGAAGCAGATGGAGAAGCCTATGGTTTTTGGGTTTTGTTTTTTTAAAAAAACCCTCCTCATCCTACCATCCTCTCTCTCTTGGGAACTGCAGTTAGCCACAGGCCAGCATAGTCAATAGGGAGTAGGGTTGCCAGGTCTCAGGGCCTGTTCCTTCTTCTCTGGCCCTCAGACAGGGGAAGAATCTCAGAGTAACATCGCTGCCTTGAAAAGTGTTTGAATGTATATATTTTCCTCATTAATTATTAATTCATTCTATTTATATCTTGCCTTTTTCCTGATATGAGAGCCAGCACTTTGCATTTTTTTTTAATCTTAATAGTGTACTCTGTACAACTGTGGCAGATGCATCAGGTACCATGCTTAATGACATCACCATGGGTTGCCACTTGTAATATCACCCTTCTTACATCCTATGACATCCCATGGAGACATTCCTAGAGCTCAGTTTTTGGCCCTGAAACCTCAGGACATGGGATAGTCTTGACCTGACAACTCTAATAGTGAGGAATGTTGGGGTTACAGTCCAAGAACATTTGGAAGGCCATATAGTGCCTACCTGTGTCCACTTCTGAGATAGATGGATAGATAGATAGATAGATAGATAGATATGGAGCTGCCCTCTGATACAGAACTTCCACACAACTATTCACAACCCATTTCTGAATTTTATATGTCTCATTTCATTCAGTTGTGTCAATGCACAGAACCTCGGATGGCCCTGTGTTGGCTCTCTATCTGAAAATGCTTTAAACAGCGAACTATCTTCTTTAAAGGAGGATAAAGAAGATAGTTCTCTGTTCAAAGCATTTTCAGTTATATATCTGAAGGGCTCTCCCACCTAAGACTTGTTTAAAGAAAAAGAATGATAAGAAGAGCAAGCAAGAGCCTTAAAATTATGCATCAGCACTTAGCAGCTCATGCAAACTGAGAAGGCATGTGGATCACGCGGTCACAACCCGCTCCCCTCTACTGAGACATATGTATTTCTATTTAAATTTATAGCAATAATTTTAAATTTTGTCTAGCATTTGCATATTTTATGCAAATTTGTCTCTGGAAATGACATCAGTTACGGTATGTGTTTCCGTGTGTTTGTGTGTTAGAGAGAGAGAGAGAGAGAGAGAGAGAGATGCACTAAGATTATTTGAATGGTTCCAATAAGATTTTGTGAGAACATCATATTATAAAATCCAGACGCAAAAAACAAGTATCTCAAGATTATAATTTTAAAATAAATTTTGAATGTATGTGTTGAAAATACTTTTTTCCATATCACAGAAAACACTTCCAAGTTAATGTCATTCCTTCTTTTCCAAATTGCTCATTATAGAAGCTGAACTATAGCACTGACAGGACTGCCATAAGTTTCTGGTTTTAATGGCGCCAAAGCTAGTTGTTGTTTTTCTAAGCTGGCAAAAACTGTCAGTGTAACCACATGATAAATCAAACCATTTTGATACATGCAAAAGTAGATTTAAAAGTTTAGCAAAAAAAATAATAAAAAAAATACAAGCTTGTGGAGAAACTCACAACATTAACATCATTACATTATCTGGTTTGCAAAATAAAAAAAAGATAAGGCCATAAACTCTTAATAAGGCTAGAAATAATAAACAGCAAGGAGATTAAGAGAACATCAAATAAAAAGCTTTTACAGAAAGACCTCCACACAAACACTCTGCTTTTATGACAAATTCATTAGGTACTCTTGTGAAAGAGAGCCAGCATGGTATGTATAGTGGTCTGAATGTTGGACCAGGACTTTTATGTACCTGCAAAAAGATATAATTCCTGGCTTGTCTCCTCCTAATATGTTAAGGGGTTCCTATGTAGGGAAGATTCTCCTTAAGGAGTGGGCTTATGATTCTTCCACCCTCACGCTGGATGGTACAGTCAAAGTAAAATCTAATAGGTGATGCTGCTGTATGTATAAGGCACTGTAAAGTGACAAGTGGAGGCTAATTTGCATGAAGGTTTATCAAGGGGGATACACAAACTGTTGAGAGCCAGCATGGTGTAGTGGTTTGAATATTGGGCTAGGACTCCAGGAGACCAGAGTCTGAATCTCTGCTCGGACATGAAAACCCACTAGGTGACCTTGGGAGGGTCATACTCTCTCAGCCTTAGAAGAAAGCTATGGCAAACTTCCTCTGAATAAATCTTGCCAAGAAAACCCTAGGACAGGATCACTATAAGTTGGAGTTAACTTGAAAGCACATAATAACAACTCTTGTAAAATTATGCTGTGTATTTAACCACTTGCTGGCTGTGGGTGATGGGAATTGTAGTCCAATGCATCTGCAGCCTGCCTGGTTGGGGAAAGCTGCTGTATCTCAATGAGCTGCATCTAGATTTAGAGAAATGTATAAACATCTTGACCCCACATAAGTGATTTCTTACACCATAGCCTCTTGGCACGTGGAAGGCACTTTATCCTTTAAACCTGGTATACAGAACTGGTGGCACATCAGGCTAAACAGAGACCACTAACTATGGACAAGATGCCTTCCCTGGGCCTCCATATTTGAAATCCCACTCCTGGCAGCCTTGAGATCAGATCAGTTCTCTTAAAACTGTTGTTGCTTTGCAGCTGCTCTTAAGCTGCACTTTTAAATAAACATGCATAGGATTTTCTTGGCAGCATAGCAGCCTGAATCCAAGTGCTAGTTGCAACTAGAGTGGGCCCACTGAATCAACAGGATTTGCATAACTGTTGACCTACCATTTGGCAACTGAATCCATGGGCCTGCTCTAGTTAGAACAAGCAATCAGATTTGGGCCAATTTATTGTTACGTTATTTCATAGTTATTTCAATGACAATAGCTCCAATAACCTTGGTTATTGCATTTGTGCGAACTGCCTTGAAGACTTTTAGTAGACAAGTTACAATGAAGAGGGGAAAAACCAGTACATTCCTATGTGCTCTGTGCCAAAATTACCCGTATATTCCAGCGTATAAGACAACTGGGTGTATAAGACGACCCCCACAATTTTTAAGTTAAAATATAGAGTTTGAGATATACTTGCCATATAAGACTACCCCTCCTTCACTAACTCTCAGATCTCCTCCCCCCCCATCCATCCAGCCACCCCTCCACCCTTTCCGAAGCTGCAATCGGCAGCCCGATTGCAGCTTCGGAAAGGGGGGGTGTTGGCTGGAAAGCCTCCCCCCTCCAGCCAGCCACCCATCCACCCTTCCCGAAGCAGCAATCAGGCGGAGGGTGCGGCAAACTGCTAAAATTGCCCCTATCCTTCGCCTTCACTTCCTCCCCAAAGGGGGCAAAGGCGGAGGAGAGGGGTGATTGTACACACTTTGTCTCACACAAACCCCCGCCCAATCTCCTGCATCTTTGCTCCCTTTGCAAAGTGAGCGAAGACCCAGGAGATTGGGTGGGGGTGAGGCAAACCACTAAAATCGCCCCTGTCCTCCGCCTTCGCTTCCTCCCCAAAGGGGATGAAGGCCGAGGAGAGAGTTCAGGAAAGGTGGAGGGGTGGCTGGCTTGGGGGGAAGCTTCTTAGCCACCTCCCATCCTTACTGAGACCAGGATGGGGCTGGCAGCCCCATTGTGGGTCCGTATACCCAGCGTATAAGATGACCCCCATGTTTTGAGGAGATTTTCCTGGGTTAAAAAGTCATCTTATACACCAGAATATACAGTATGAGTTTTCAAACGCAGTAAGCCGAAGCCAGGAGAAAATTACTCCAGTCTTCCACACAAAATGTGTAAGTAATTAAGACCAAATAAACCCTGTGTTCCATCACACACTAACAGGACACACTGAAGGGAAGCATGGTCATGGTGCTTTGGAGCCCAGTGTGTATGCATAGTAGACAATTCATCATAACTAAAGAGTAAAGTGTATATAAGGCCCACTGAATTCTGATGAGCTAGATGAAGAAGTGCATTTTTTTTATGGAAAAGCATGCGTGTGTCCATACTGCACAGTTGGAACACTCTGGTTGCGTGTTAATTGCCAAGGGTCCATCTTAAGGAATCTTGGGATATGTAGTTTGTCAAGGCACTTAGAATTCTTTACTACAGCATTCTAGTGCAGTACTGCAGGGAAGTGAACTATAGTTCTCTAGCAGAGAATTTTGAGTACCTCATCAAACTACAGTTCTCAAAGTTCCTCAGGATGGAGCCATTACTGCTAAAGTGGTATCAAAGTGCTGTGCTCACGCAGTGTACATGTACCCAAGATGGCTAACAGAACTGGGCATCAACCTCTAAAACCTGTCAAGAGTTTGGAAAAGTCACATTTTTAGATTAAAATTCTCAGCATCACTCAGTCAATGTCTAAGAACTGTAGTTCCAAAAAGGAGAGTGAGTGTGGTATAATGATTTGAGTGTTGGACTAGGACTCTGGGAGACCAGGATTCAAATCCTTGCTTGGTGGCCTTGGGCAAGTCACACACAGCCTCAGAGGAAGGCAATGGTAAGCCCCTTCTGATCAAATCTTGCCAAGAAAACCCATAATAGATTCACCTTAGGGTCATCATAAATCAGAAATGACTGGAAGGCATACAATAACAAAGTTTTTGTTTTTGTTTTTAACTTTTCTACCTCTTTACTTGAAGAGTTTTCATGAGATGGTGCCAACTCATTCTTTCTTCATGACTATGGTGTTTAGTCAAACGATGTCCAATTTATTTAGTTCTTCTATTGGTACAATCTCTGTTAATATGTTTTCTTTCTGCACTTTAATTAACACTCTTCTCTCTTTTGGGTATCATGAATCAGGCCTACAGTCTGACGGACTGTCCTGCAGCCCTGCGGCTTATGCGTGACACATTTTTCATATGAAAGGAAGGTGCCATCAACAATGTGTCACTTTCCCCTGCCCAAGCCCTGAAAGAAATGCAAGAGGCCGGGCACTGAGCTGAATGGCAACTCATGCCACCATATGGTTGCAAGCACATGGACTGTCATGAAGGGAGTCCAACCTGCCTGTATTTAGAAGCTAATGATGGCTGAAACCCTGGTAGGAAAATTAGGGTTTTGTTTTGGTGTTTTGCTTCTAGCAGCCTTGCACATATTGGTCCCAGCCTTCGTCCCTTGTTGTGTGTGCCATTGGGGTCCAAATGTTATTAGACTGGGACAAAAAACTTCAGGTAGCCTGTCCCTCCTTCACAATGACAACAGTTAGAAAAGCTAGGCTCCCGCTGGGATGGACAAGGCACCCTGTGAAGGGAAATAACCAAGGTCAATGGTGGGGATGCAGGCATCTGCAGACAAGCACCCGCACTCCCCACCCCACCCTGCAATTCAACACTCATGGTCATTGTTGCTTTCCACTGACCAGCTGCCTACGATCCCTGGACCAAAAACAAAATGGGTAACACAGCCGCCATTCAATGGAGATTAAATGCCTGAAATGAACCACACCTCTGAACAATTGCTTTCTAGAAAGAGGAACAGCATTCAATAGCCCCCAGCCCCATTGATCAGGGTTATAAAAGAGGTGAAGGCCTGCATGAAAAAGGTTTCACACTGCCCCTTAAACCAGCTCAGAGTCTCTGCCATCTCCTACCATTCCCCCATTTTGACTGCCCATTTTGCCCAATGTGTAATCAAGTATCTGTCATCACTGCCCAAGATTCATGAAGTAATCTAAAAAAAAATAAGAAAGAAAGAATTCCTCAATCCTGCAAAGCAACTTATTCCTCACTGAACACATTAGCACCATTATCAGTACAACTTTACTACTTAAAAAATTAGTTACTATCATTCACACTGTGCAATCAGCTGTTAAATCCTCATTTATGTTAATTTGAATTTGAATGTACCACTCTGTGAAATGTTGGATTGCCATGTTTACAAATATACTACAGGTATTCAGAAATGTAGATGATACAAAACATGCTGTTTAATCTATTTGTGATGCAGTTTTAAATAAATTAAGCCTATTTATCTGTTACTTAGCAATTCTGGGCACACATACTCTTCCTTTTTTGCATGTTAACACCCCGTCAGCCAGGATGTAAATTTAATAGATTTTATTTTTAATGTTTTTAATAACTGGTAATCTAAAGATGGGATTTAAATTGATGGATGTTCTATACAGGTATAATTTACATGGAACATATTTTACTAATCCTTGGAGATATTGTTTCTAAACTAAAGAGTTATACAAAGAGAAAACCACCTTCTTAGCTTGGCAAGAGTAGATGTAGTTTGGGTATCTGTGGTCTTAGTATTAAACTTATTTAAAAACAATACACAGTGTTCCTGAGAAGAAAACTACAGAAAGACTTGTATTCAAGAAAAACTTAACTTTACCAGTTACTTCAGTGATATGGCAAAATCTAGGATTCGGGTTATTTAAAAAGTTTGAATAATTTGTACACTTGCTATCCTCATCTAGAAGAATTTTGGACAGAACATACCAAGAGCTATGTCAATCACAAACAATGCAGCGATATTATGACAGTATTGCTCACAAGAAGATGTACTATGTTCCTGCAGTCTCAGACAAAAGCAAACTGCTACAGCATCTCCTAGTTCATATGTTCTTCCTCATAAATAATGTTTGCCATCTTGACAGTGCTGTGATGTTGTCTGGCCATATATGTCCTGGTTTTCATTTTTGAAATGTTGTACAATATAAAAAGTGCCTAAATATACCGAAGGCACCAGATTCCATCTGATCTTGGAAGCTAAGCAAGGTTAGCCCTGATTGGCACTTGGGTGGGAGACCTCCAACAAATACAAGGTACTATAGGCTATGGAGATTTTCAGACCACGTTTCAGCGTGCCTAGTGCGGGAGGAAGCTTCGGAAGCCGCAGAGCCATATTTTAATCATGGAGGTTGCCCGTGATTAAAATATGGCTCTGCGGCTTCCGAAGCTTCACGGAAGTGACATGGATGGTTTCGGGAGAGGGACAACGGCGTCCGAAAATGCCCCCCTGCCGCGCAAGACCGCCGTCCCTCTCCCGAAAGCTCCTCCCGCGCTAGGCACGCTGAAACGCAGTCTGAAAATCTCCAAAATTTCAGAGGAAGGAACTGGCAAAGCCACCTCTGAGTATTCCTTCCCTAAGAAAACCCTATGAAATTCATGGGGTTGCCATAAGTTGACAGGCAACTTGAAGGCATACATACACACGCAGAGTGTGTGGGACAGAGAAATAGTACTGCCCCTGTCCTGAAGTTTGTAAGTGTGTCTATCCTTGTGAAAATGGATTTCAACAAGTTAAGCAGCGTGGATCCAGGACTTCTGAATCATTCTCACCTTCTACATTCAATAGAATGAATAAATACAGTACTTACCAATCTACTGCAAACTTCTGCAAATGCTATGGCACCAGATCCCATCTCATCTTGGAAGCTAAGCAGGTTCAGTCCTGATTAATACTTGGATGGGAGGCTGTCAATGAATCCCAGGTGCTGTAGGCTATATTTCAGAGGAAGGAACTTGCAAAACTACCTCTAAGTATTTCTTGCCTAAGAAAACCCTATGAAATTCATGGGGTTGCCATAAGTTGACAGGCGACTTGATGGCACACACACACACACACACACACACAATGGGTGGGACAGATAAATGGTACTGTCCCTGTCCTGAGGTTTGAACTGAGAGACCAAGAACACCCTGAACAAGAAGCTAGGGAGTCTCTGAAAAGGATTGGAAGCTGACAAAAAAGGGAGGAGGCTGCAGGCATACAAGCATTTGCTCTCTTTGGGCATCTGGCATAGGACTGGTGGATTTGCAAGTTGGAAGCCTATTATGTCTACTCCTAATTGCATAATAATATCTTTTTAGCAAGAATTAAGAGAAAATTAACTCTGAGGGCAAGGAAGTATGGAATATAATGTAAAATAAGAGCATCATGACATGAGATTAAAATATCTGAAAAGCAGATAAATAAATGCCCCCTGTGCACAAAAGTAGCATAGACACATAGTTTAATGGAGATTATAGGATGAACTTCTGAAAAAGGTTCAACTAAGAAGCATTATTGTTGGTTAATGTCAAGAAGATGATCACAAGGCTTTAAGAAAGTTAGCAATAACTAGTTTATGTTTTCCAAAAACAAACCAGGAGGTCAGATTGTGGAATGAAGACTGGTGATCATTCAGAAAATCTACAGATGAGTAAGAAATGTGGGTTTCTATATGCTACCCTTCTAAAAAATGTACAGATGTTCTGCAGGTTGAAATCTCAGATGAACCTGTTCCAGTTTTACTAACATTAAAGTAATCTGGATTTCCTCAGTGCCTACATTTAATTAAAGAATAGGTAGTTAAAATGAAGGGTAAGTTACAGTCATTTCTGCAGATCATTAAAATGCATGTTTTCCTGTCATCTACTGAGGATATTTTTTTATTTGCTTTCCTTCATCATATGGCCTTCCTGTTAGACTAGTAGAAATAGATTTATATTTAGTTAAAGATAGCCTCATGAAACTGCAAAAATATGCATGCACAAAATGGCCTTTTTAGCTTTCAAAGTGCCCCATTTCTATGAAGTTGTAATCCAGTGGGACTTTTCAGTTCTCAGCAGAGAGGGTTTCCCCCACTCCCACTGTTCACACACCTTGAGACAAAGGGTATATTTAAGATGAGGGAACGAATGAAATGGGCTTTAGGGAGGGTGTTTTGTGCAAGATGTGGAGTAAATTTATTCCAGAGAGTGCCTGAAATAGGCTTCAGAAACTGGATAGAGTGTCTTCTTGAAGAAAAGGCCTCTGAGTAAACTCTGGCACCATTCAAAAGATTTGCTCTGACACTTAACAAGTGGTGCGGGAAGAAAGAAAAATCTGTTGTCAGGTTTGGGGTGTTTATCAGCTACCCTCAAGACACTTGACCTGATGCCGTGGACCCCCTAATCTGCTGATCTGCATGCTACCAGTCCTGCGAGACTCAGGCCCACAACTGCCGCTGAAATTAACTGGAGCACTTGTCCTAATGCGCTGATCCCTCAGTACATTGTCTGCCACTCACCTACTCCCCCTTCCCTTCCAGACAACTCCTCCTAAATTTAATTCTGCTCACAAATTGTGAAATAAGTTGTTTGGGCTGGATTTGTCAAGTGAATTGTCCTCCTAATGAAACAGTCTGTTCATTATACAGTTGTAGAAGGAAGATTTAGCGCTCCCATACCCCAAGACTCACGCAGGTTAACGTTTTTAGACTGATGGTTGACAAAAGAATGAATAGCCCTGTGCTGTCAAATCAGGCTTACAAACAGCTTGGCATACAAACAGTTACTGCTTGTGTGCATGTGGATTTAGGTCCCCCAGTTTCTTAATGCCAAAGATTTGTCAGTACAAATGGGTTAGCCTTCAAATTGTTTACGGAGGGAATGAAATGACCAAAAAAATTTAGTTTGCTTTAGGCAATTCCCTCCACTTGCCAGCAAGTAGCTTTGATAAATGTGGAGAGTTGTGTGGCACTCCAGCATATATCACCTCAGTCACCTGAAGAAGATGCTCAGTTCTTTTGTTTAAGAAATAAACCTCTTTCCCCTTTCTTATAGAAGCTGCAGAAACACTAATCAAATTAAATGCCAAATTTGAACAAGTTGTTCAAAATAAATTTTAAGTACCCACTCAAGAAAACAGCTGAAGTGCTTCAAATCACATTCAGATTTCACTACTGAGAGAAGTTTGAGAATTAATCTTTTTTGAAAATATTTTATTCCAGCAACAGTGGAAGTTGTTCTCTTCTAAATGGACAGTTGACACAATGTGTGAAATCATAACACTGAACAGAAAGCTGAAGGCCCAAGGCCACCACTAAATGCCTTCCAGACAGTATGTTTTAAAAGTGTTTCTTTTTATCAACACAAAAAATCCATTAATGACCTCCTTTCCCACTTCTGTTGTGCTATGATTCCCTGTGTGAAAGTTCAATTGCACTTTTACACTGATTTGGGGCAGTTAGGGGTGATAAGTGGTCATGCTTTGAGTGGGGCAAGGTAGTGATCAGGGGAGAAGGAGGAGAAGGGGTGGACATTTCAATGTGATTTCTTTCAATTGGCAAAGTAACTTAAAAAAAAAACTTTTTTTTCCAAAGGGAAAAAAATGCCTAATGACTGCCCCCCTTCACTGGGACTTGTCAGAGAATCCAAAATTTTACTCACTTCCCCCCAATCCTGCCTCCTTTTCCAGCCCCATTCCAGTCTCTCTCTCTCTCTCTCTCTCTCTCTCTCTCTCTCTCTCTCTAACACTACAACACCATGATGTGCTAATGCCCTCATATTCTCTCTCTCTCTCTCTCTCTCTCTCTCTCTCTCACACACACACACACATACACTCATGCCTGGAAACGTAAGAGGAAAAAGCAAAAGAGTCTTACTGTTTAAAAAAGCATTTATTTTGTTAACCCTCTTCCTCCAGACATACTAATCATTGCCACATGAAAGCCAGGGACAGATCAGACAGATAGAGCAGTAACTGCTGACTTTCCTCTGCAAGTGATTAGTTAAGTCTGAGAAGTCTGATCTATCCCAATCAGAAACACTCCCCTGACGCCACCCAGGGGGAAAAAAGCCTATTTAAAGGTAAGACGGTTTTCATTTATATTTTGGAGGGGGTCTCTCTCTATGTGCCAAACAATAAAAAGGGGTTGGAGGAGACAGTGGGTGGGCAGTCCCAAACGCTGTCGTGTGTGATAAGGTTTTAGCACAAATGGACACTGTAATCCTGGAATGGTTCTGGACATGCACAAGGAAAGAGAGCAACCCTGATTGGATAGTATTTTTACAGACAACGGGAGCGGGAGAAGAAACTTGAAGGCACATACACACACACACACACACACAGCATGGATGAAAAAAGGGTTATTAATCCATGTTATGTATATGATTTGATTTGTAGAACAAAAAAGAACTTGTTGATTGAGCCACCACCAGCAATTTTCAAATAGTCTGTGAGGAGGTTTAAAATCCAGTGGCTTACAGGATAAAGGGCTAGAAACAGTGAAAAGGAGCATAAGGTAATCATGGAACGTGATGAAGAACTGAGCACCAGGAGATGTGTGTGTGTGAAAGAATATAAGACTAGTGCATGAACATGAACGGCATGCAAGTAGTAAGTGGATGCACTTACTTCCACTATGTCTTGCAAGTAGTAAGTGGAAGCACTCAGAACCTATGATAAAGGACTTTATCAGATGTGCCCCTTTAAATGTTCTTTTGCCAACATTAAAAAACAACAACAACAACAACAATTTCTATGCCAGCAAAAGAACGTCCCACACAGCACTTGCCTTCTCTCCCTGTCAATGGCTTCCCTGGCAATGAAGAGAAAGTGAATGGAGCTCTGTTCGCTTCCTCTTCTGAAATCTCGTGGATTCTCATGAGAGTTCATCACACAGGAAATTCAAAAACAAATAAAAAAATAAAACATTTTAAGTTACACTAAGCACTTAAATATACTTAAAAACTTCCAAGTAACTCAGGGACGGTCATTAGAAGTTCATCACTTACCTGGATGTCGCGCTTACCCAGAAGTGTTGTCCCCCATCCGGCCACTTACTCTGCAGCAACGAGATTTAAAGGGCTGGAGGTTTCACACACTGGTAATGCCGGCAAAAAGCCAGCGCTACCAATTTATTGACCCACCACAGCTAAATTCAATTGTTAGTCTCAGCTAGACTAGACCTATCAAATTGATGGGAACTTGGTAAATCAGCACTTAGATAAATTATATTGATTGAGAGGGTTTACTCTAGCTAGATTAACAATGGGATTTAGACCCTGTTGATCCAGGAAATGGTAAATGATTGCTACAGAAAAAAAACAACAACTATGTATGTGGACCTTGGCTTTGAAGAACAGGAAAAACATCTTGCAGAAAAGGACTCCCATAGCAGTCTCTGGGAAGTGTTCAAGAAAGTGTGAGAACACTCACATTTGAAATGGAAGACATTTGAATCAAATGGAACCATGTTAAGTTTATTAGGATGAGGGTGAATGGAAAATAGGAGCTTTTTATGCAGCTAGAGCCAACAGAAGTTCAATGGTAGGTTTTCAGCATTCAGGCATAAGAACAAGCCACACTTCATCCCAAAGATGAAAGATAATTGCGCAATTAGCTGCTTGAGGTCAATCATGCCAGTGCTGGATGCTTCAGAGATCGAGATAATCAATTCTACGATGTATAAAAGACACAAAGGAAGAAACAGAAAGTAATGTTGTGCAAGCATTTCAATATCATAATGGTCATTAGTCCATTCGTTATTCTAAATGTTATGGCACAAGCATCTATTTTGATTACTAACTTTACAGTTGTCCAGTTAATCTTTCTCTAAGTTAAATTATAAATTTGTATACCTGGCTGTATTTTTTTTTCTGCTATGTGCATCTGTATATCTAAGCCAATGTAAATTTGGTAGGCAGAATGATTAGTACAGACCTTACCCAAAGATCCTATCTTACCTAAAGATAGGATCACTCTGTCCCTCAGTGTATATACACATAACCAAATTCTGGAATGAGAATTTGAAGATGGGGTGGCATCTTGTTAAGGAGTTATGATGCAGTAAGTCCAACTTACACCATCATAATTCACTGTTTTGATTGTTGTGGAGGTTAGAATTCTGTGTCAATTGCACAATGACCAAAATCACACACACACACACACCAAACCACAATGACAGACATCCTCCAAGAACTTCCCCGGGGTCATTGAGAGAACACTGAGGACACTGTCATTTCTGTGTGTCCAGCTATAGGAAAATAGCTTAATGCTTCTTTGCTGTTTCCCCCACTCTCCAGAGGCCAGCAGACAAAAGGTGAGGTAGTCTGATCCAGGGTGTTGGGCATCTCTCTCTCTCTCTCTCTCTCTCTCTCTCTCTCACACACACACACACACAGGGACTAGCTTGCCTCCTGTTAATGTCATGCACATGTGTAAATTTCCCTCACATCTGTGTATGTCCTTTTTTTATGCTTATGAGGTTGGTATTTCCTCCCTCCCTCTTCAGCACCCTCCTGATCCAGCCTCTGAAGTCAACCCCACATAGCTATTTCATGCCTCATGGGAGCAGACAGAATGAGAGAAGCATCTGGCTATGTCACTGCAGCCAGACAAAAAATGATTACAGCAGTCCTGAAATCCAGACACATCTCAGCACTGATGTAATCATTTTGTGTCTGGGTACAGGGACATAGCCATACGCTTCTCTGATCCTGCCCCTCCCCATGAGGCATTTATTTATTTAGAATATTTATACCCCAGCCTTCAGCCAAAAATGCTCCCAGACTACCTTAAAAATTGTTGATTTGAAAGTTCCCTACCCTCAGGCTTACAATCTAAATAAGTCATGAAACATAAGGAAAAGGTAATGGCAGTGGGGGAGAGGATTATGTCAAGGAAAATGGGCATTGGAGTCCTATTATGTCCATGATGATTTTTCAGCTAGGCAAAACACTACTGTCTCACTAGGCCTGTAAATTTTCCAGGCCCAGGCTTGTCTGTGTTTTGCTAGAGGTTAAACAACAGTGAGGTCATCCCTTGTCTGGGAAGATGTTCAGGTGCTGTTTACTATGCTCTGAACCTTATCTCTGTGATTCCCACGGTGTAGGCTGAGAATGAAAATGTTATTGTTATGTTTTTCACTGAATCTGCTGTCTTGCAGTCTGTGTTGAGACACTCAGATGGAACCTGTTAGATGTAGGAGGCTCTGTGTTTGACACAGAGAGACTCAGGATGATTTTTTCCTTAGCTCTGATGCTTGGCTAGGAAAAATAGCCAAGGTGTATTCTGTTTCAGTAGCTTACTTTAGTTATTTCCAATAAAGCCTACAAAAGGACTGAATTTTTGTCTGTCTCCTTGTTTTACACCAAGTATGCAAATTGGGGCCCATTTCCTCATTTTTCCACTGCAACTCTGCTAACTGTCCTTTCTATTTGCGCATGATTAGAAAGGCTGCATTTCATGACAGATTAAGCCCATACTACCCATTCTTTCACCTACTACAGCCTGCATGGAATGGGCATGGGGGCATGGGTGCTTCAGAGGCTGTACAGTAAGTCCAGGGGGGTGGTATATGGCTCAGCCTGGCATAGGTCCACATGCAGAACTACTGTGCTATGCTGAGCCATACAGGATTGCAGCCACTATGTCCTTTTGATTTGGGAGAAGGGGAGAAGCTACATACAACAAGGGCTTAACATATTACTCCATTTACCTTTTGAAATCCTAACAATGATTGAAATGTGAAATAAACTCACAAGTACTGATAGTGTTTATCTGCAAGACACCCCATATCTCACACTGTTTGTATCTTTTCATTGGTCACTTTCCACAGGGTGCATGTCAAAGTAGGTTCTGTTCTGCTGACAGACTCTTCAGAACACATATTGGTCTCAAGCAGAGGAAATGGCACTACCTTTCCACGATGGTGGGATTGTGTGCTCCTGTGAGGCAAGAGGCTATGCTGATGGTAGCAGTGCTGCTGGTAGGGTCTCCCATGTCAGACACACTTTTGCTGAGGAGCCAGACTATATGTGCCAAACAACTACTAGGCAGCAGCAGTAGTGGGGGGATGGGGGATGGACAATGGCAGTGGGCGTCTCAGAGACAATGGCAGTGGCACCATAGCTAACACTTGTTAGTACTGTGCAGAAGGAGATATGGTAAACCCCTTTTTAATGTCTTTTACTATGAAAACCCTATGATGATGAGACAATCCAAAGTGAAACAAGAGATAGCACCAGAAGATGGCACTCTGAGATCTGAAGGCACTCATTGAGCTACTGGGGTACAGCAGCGGACAACTACAAGTAGCACTGTGGCTAATAACACAACTGGACTCAAGTCAAAAGGACATTCAGCTGTAGATGTGCTTAGAGGTGAAAGGAAATTCCAAAGCTGCATGATACATATTGTAGCAGCATGGAATGTGAGAAGCATGAATCAGGGGAAGCTAGATATAGTAAAACAAGAAATGGATTGGGGACAGAGAGCTAAAGTGGACAGGAATGGGACATTTTCAATCAGCTAATTACACAGTGTTTTACTCAGGAAATGAAAATCTAAAAAGAAATGGGTAGCATTAATAGTGAGGAGAGATGTAGCAAAAGCAGTCAAAAGATATAATTCAAAGTCTGAGTGAATAATATCAATAAGACTTCAGGGGAAACATAACAATATAAATGATAAGGCAAATTTATGCTCCAACTATGGAGGCAGAAGAAGAAGAAATTGAAAGATTTCATGCTGGAGTTCAGGAGGAAATTGATCACACATCAAAACAGTACTCCTTGTTAGCCATAGGCAACTGGAATGCAAAAGCAGGAGACAGCGTAATTAAAGAGTATAGGAAAATTTGGCCTAGGATCAAGAAATGAAGCAGGAGAGCAACTTGACTGAATTTTGTGAGGCCAACAGTTTGTTCATTGCAAATACATTCTTTGAGCAACCTAAGAGGCATCTGTGTATATGGACATCACCTGATGGCCAATATAGGAATCAAAAAGACTACATAATTGGAAGCAGAAGATGGAGAAGACCCATTCTCTTTGCAAAAACAAGACTAGGAACAGATTGTGGTACAGACCATGAAATTCTAACAACAAAAATCAGAGTAAAACTAAAGAACGCAAAACCAACCACTATTCGAAAGTACAACTAGAAGAACATCTCCTTAGAATTTAAAGATAATGTAAAAAATAGATTTGCACTATTAAGCCTAACTGACCAGAAGCCAAAAGACCTCTGGACTGAAGCCAGGAACCTTGTCAGGGAGGAATAAAAAAACAAAACAAAACAATATCTGTAGCCAAAAAGAAAAAGAAGCCTCAATGAATAACAGATGAAGCTCTTCAAGCAGTTAAGGACAGATGAGAAGCAAAAGTAAATAGGGTCAGAACCCTGAATGCAACTTGTACACAGGGACAAAGAGAACTGCTATAATAATCAATGCAGAGAAACAGAAGATGACAACAAAAAAGGAAGAACATAAGAACCAAGAAATCAAAGGGAATTTTAAACCATGAGTGGGGGTGCTATACTACCAGCAGGGGAACACAATACGTAACCAAGTACAAATAAAAAGATGATGGAAACAATACGTGGAAGAACTCTATAAAAGAGATGAAGGGATGGCAGATTCATTCAAGGAACAACCATTTGAAGATGAAACTCCAATTTTTCTATTTATCCAATGTTTGTTTGGAAGCTGGACTAAGTGCATTTAGGAGAAATAAATTACCAGGAACAGATGGCATATCAATAGAGCTGCTTCAAGCTACAGAAGCATAATCTACTCTAGTTCTAACTAAAATCTGTCAACAAATGTAGAAAACAAAACAATGGCCCACAGATTGCAAACACTCCATATATATTCCAATCCAGGGAATTGCAGTAGCCACCAGATCATTGCATTAATCTCCCATACAAACAAAATGATGCTCAAAATTCTATAACAAAGACTTTTACCATATATGGAGCAAGAAATGCCAGATATCCATGCTGTGTTCAGGAAAGGAAATGGCACTAGGGATTGTACTGAAAACAAACATTGGGTAAATAGAGTACACCAAAGAATTTCAGAAGAAAATCAGCCTGTGCTTTATAAAGTAAAGAAAAACCTTTGATTGTGCAGATCCAAGAAATGATGGGTTGCTCTTAAAGAAATGTGTGTGCCACAACATTTGATTGCCCTGATGTGTAATCTGTACTCAGGACAACAGACTACTGTCAGGACAGAATATGGACAAACAGAATGGTTTCCAATTGGCAAGGGGGTCAGGCAAGGCTGCATTTTATCACTTTATCTGTTTAACTTCTATACTGGACATATGATATGGAAAGCAGGATTAGACCTGGAGGAAGGAGGTGTGAAAATTGGAGGAAGGAACATCAATCATTTAATATATGCAGATGACACCATAGTACTAGTGGAAAATAGCAAAGACCTAGAATGATTACTGAAGAAAGTCAAGGCAAAAAGTGCAAGGGCAGGTTTACAGTTGTACATTAAGAAAACAAAAATAAGGACCACAGATGATTTACATAAGTAGACAATGAAGATATTGAAATAGTTCAAGATTTCCTATACCTTGACTCAGTCATTAATCAGAATGGGGACTGTAGTGCAGAAATCAGAAGAAGACTAGGACTTGGATGGACATCTATAAAGGAACTAGATAAGATCCTGAAGTGTAAAAATATACTGTATCATTGAATGCTACTTAGGATTGCCCATATCAACATATTTCCAATTTTTATGTGTGGCTGTGAAAGCTGGACAGTGAAGATTGCTGATAGGAAGAAAATGAACTCGTTTGAAATGTGGTGCTAGAGAAGACTTCTATAGATAATGTGGACAGATAAAAAGACAGATAAATGTGTAAAAAGACAAATAAATGGATAAAAAGACAAATAAATGAGCAAACCAAGCCTGAACTATTCCTAGAAGCCAACATGACTAAACTGAGACTGTCATGCTTTGCCCATATCATGAATCATAGAGTTGGAAGAGACCACAAGGGCCATCTAGTCCAACCTCCTACCATGCAGGAATACACAATCAAATCATTCCTGACAGATGGCAATCTAGCCTCCATTTAAAAACCTTCAAAGAAGGAGAGTCCACCACACTATGAGGCAGTGTATTCCACTTCCGAACAGCTCTTACTGTCAGGAAGTTCTTCCTAAAGTTTAGGTGGAATCTCTTTTCCTGTGGTTTGCATCCATTGCTCCGTGTCCTAGTCTCTGGAGCAGTAGCTTGCCCCATCCTCAGTATGGCATCACTTCAAATATTTAAACATGGCTATCATGTCATCTCTTAACCTCTTCTCCAGACTAAACACACCCAGCTCCCTAAGCTGCTCCTCATAGGGCATGGCTTCCAGACCTCCCACCATCCTGGTTGCCCTCCTCCGGACATGTTCCAGCTTCTCAATATCCTTCTTGAATTGTGGTGCCCAGAACTGGACACAGTATTCCAGGTGAGGTCTGACCAAAGCAGAATAGAGTGGCACTATTACTTCCCTTGATCTAGACACTATACTCCTATTAATGCAGCCTAGAATAGCATTGGCTTTTTTAGCTGCTGCATCACACTGCTGACTCATGTTCAGCTTGTGGTCCACTAAGACTCCTAGATCCCTTTCGCTTATACTTCTATAAAGCCAGGTGTCACTAGGTTACCAAGCCAGGTATCACCTGGCTTGATACTGCCATCAAGCCAGGTGCCTATCTGTGCTTTTCATTTTTACTCCCCAAGTGTAGTATCCTACATTTCTCCCTGTTGAAATTCATTTTGTTAGTTTTGGCCCAGCTTTCTAATCTGTTCAGGTCATTTTGGATTCTGATCCTGTCCTCTGGGGTATTAGCTACCCCTCCTAATTTGGTGTCATCTGCAAACTTGACAAGCATGCCCTCTATTCCCTCATCCAAGTCATTGATAAAGATGCTGAATAGCACTGGGCCCAGGACAGAACTCTGTGGCACCCCATTAGTCACTTCTCTCCAGGATGAAGAGGAGCCATTGGTGACTACCCTTTGGGTTCCGTCAGTCAACCAATTACAAATCTACCTAACAGTTGCATTGTCATGACATGACTCACTAGAAAATAAAATAATGATTGGTAAGGTATAAAGCAGTAGGAAAATAGGAAGACGGCATTATAAATGAATAAATTCGATCAAGGAAGCCACAGCCCTGAGTCTCCAAGACCTGAACAGGGCTGTTGATGATAGGGTGACTTGGGGGGAGGGTTCTCTCATTCATAGGTTTGCCACAAGTTGAAGTCGACAGCAGTTAACCAGAGGACAAGTGTGGACCAAAAAAGAGAAACTTGCTGCATAGACAATGCAATCCTACATGGGCTGGCAAGGAACAGAAAGGGGCAGGTTGGGGTGATGAGAGAGGCAATTTTGCCAAACTTTTCAGATCAGTCAAGCCATATATAATCAGTCTCCTCATACTTGCAATAATGGGAGGGGGTAGATTTGCTATGCCAGATCCCGGGGATGTCATAGGAGAACACTGGTATTGGACCCATGTGAAGGAATGGAGTGGCTGGGGGTCCAATGAATCCAAACCCAGCTTATCTCCACTCACTGAATGACCCATTTGACCTCTTCCACTTGCTATTGTCAGCTCAGACCTCCATCATGATGGAGCAAGCTCCCAGTAGAGCTCCTCTCCACTGGCAGAAATATATCCATATGACATCCTAATCCTATGGAAGAGAATTACTCTCCCATTTCCAAATTACATAGTGAATGTGTATCTGGATTATACTATTTCAGGCAGCATGTTAGAATTCATATGAAGGGATTATGGTGCTATCTACATTTTTTAAAGAAGAAGAAGAAAGTACTTTCCCCCCAGCATTATTCCATATAATTTAAGAGCATTTTTCCAAGAATGAGAGGGGGTTTCATTGTTCCATTGTCTCTCTCTATCCTTGCCTTCTCCTCATCTTCCTTGCTGGATTTTTTTATTACAGTATGTGTTGGCAGCAGCAGCAAAGAGCTGAAAGTGCCATGGCTAGCAAAGAAGAGTTGGGAAGGAGGGAAGAAGAACAGGAAGCGTGTGGTGTACGGCCTCATAGTATAGTGTGTGTATGCGGGAAGAAAGCTCCAGGGTGGCTGTGGACAATGAAAAAAAACCTCAAGGGATGTGAGGGGAATACCTTTTGTATAGATGAGCTCCTGTAGGGATTTGAAAGCAGGAGGACCAAAAACTCCTCACCTTATCCTCTTTTCGACCAGTTGCTGAGCATCAGCATGTGAGCAGAGGATCACCAGCCACCAGATTGGGCAGTGGAAGTGAGTAGCGGGCACCAGCTGGTGTGTGCAGGAAGGATCTACCAGGGGTTCATAGGAGATGGTTGGATCACTTTCCCCACCCCTCCCCATGTCTCTGTAGGCAGCCAGGTTGATCGGCCGTGAGCCTTTTGGATTGGCCACGTGGCTGCGGGGCTTGAGGCCTTCGGTCACTCCCTCTCCCACCCACCCCGCATCACCATAGGTGGCCTGCTGGAGTCCTTTGGGATTGGCCATGTGGCCGTGTGCCTTCAATTATTAATTCTGACTAACACAGAGCTATTGAATCAATAGAATTCACCTTTGGGGTTGTCTAAATGGCAAAAATACTCCTCATAGAATTTGAGGACAATACAATTTGTCTAAATGCCATCCTGCATCCATCCACTGTATTCGGAAGGAGGGGGGGGCAAATCTACCAAAAACTCCAAAGGAAAAGCCTTTGCAGCTTTTCCCAATGTTTTTAAAAAGTTCCGCAGGGAATGTGCATCCCTGCTCATTGGGACAATCTGATTCACATTCGTTCACATTCCCGATAAGAGTGGAAGTGGAAAGCTGATTGGTCGGATGTGCACAAGGGGGAGGAGCTTGCTTACAAGGCAAGCGCCTGGAACAAGACAAGTGCAATCATGTGCTGATGCGACAAAACATACTTTTTTCTTTTTTCTTTATTTAGGTGGGATATCGCAGTTTCACACCTTAGATATGCTTTTTTAAAAAAAAATACTGTTCAGTGGTGGCAACTGGTGAAAATAAAAACATGAGTAATCCACTCGTGCCTGCCATCTTGATTCACATTGGGATAGCAAAAGCAGATAGCTTTGCATGCCTGCAATTTTGCCAAAAAAAAAAAAAAGTTAAGATAAATCGAAGCTGTTTCGAATTAGCGTTAGCACACATCAATCCACATTTCCCCCCTCATATAGACAACACCTCAGTGTTGACCCACCATTCAGCAACTGATTCAATGGGTCTACTCTAGTTGGGACTAACCACAGAATTCCACCCAATACAGCTAATTTTCAACAGTTTAGTAAAATTTGAGCCAAAAATAGAAAACATTATATTTTTTTAAAAATGCAGTTGCAGAGTAGATGCAGCCAGAGTGTTAACTGGGGCTGATTACAGGGACTATACAGCTCCTTTTTTAGGACTGCCTCACTGGCTGCTGGTCTGTTTTTTGGACTAATTTCAGAATGCTGGTTATGACCTTTAAACCCCTGTACAGCTTAGGTCTAGGCTATCTGACAGACTCTTGGTTTGAATAATGTGGTACCCTAATACTGGTATGAAACAGTAAGGAAGGGAAAAGACTTGCTGGTGAATTGCAACTTTGACTAGGTATGAGAAAGAGATTAAAATAAAAATAATAATTTTTAGAATTATTATGTAGAATTTGTTTTCTACATGTGTGCTGCCACAACATTTTCATATGTGCAGGGATAAACTCCTCAGCCAATGTGGAGCAACAATTTAAATAAAGTAAGCAGTGCTCAGGGTGGCAGTCTCACTAGGTTGCTTTTGTTTTTGTACAACAAAGAATGTGTTAGGTGTTTTGAATATATCACACCTTTCATTCCCATATTGTCTTAGGATTTCATTCTTTCTCTTTTGTCTTTCAGACAGCACATCCTGAAGGAAATAATGGATGTCCCTAGAGGAAGAAGGGGACAGAAAAGAGGAGCTAACAGAATTAGCAGCAGACCAATGTCTCCCCTTGCCTCTGGAAAGCTATAGATCCTGAGTAGTATAACTGCTGAATTGTCTGTTTCTCCATTATATTTTGATTGAGAATAAGTGAATTGTTCTTGTTGTTTGTTTGTTAAAAACAATATTTATCATATATGTAAGGTTCTCATTTTTTGTCAGGAGTATTGTTGATGGAAGCTGGGAGAGCTGGGTTTAGTTTATATTTGTAGATAAAGGTTTCTCATTTTTTTTTAAAAAAAAATCATCTTGTGTATATATATTTCTTATTAATCTCACTCAGTTTGTTTTGGGTGTATGGGTGTGTGTGGGGAATAGAGTTTCCCTAAAGTCATGCAGCTGTTTCCTTCCCACCAAAGCTGAAAACAGGGGGACTTTTTCCAGTAAGTTTTATAATGCAATATAATTTAATTGGCAAATTAAAATTAGGACTTTATCAGATGAAGAAAATATGGCATCATCACGACGCCACATAACTGCTAAATGGCCCATGAATTAGATGACGTTGCCCTTAAGCCCTTAAGCCATCAATGGATCCCCTGCCGCTTTTTTGCCGGCATGCAATACCTCCGGCCATTTAAATCTCGGACTTACCCCAACAATGGCCACTCCGGCGTGAACACTTCTGGGTGAGATCGGGATGTCCAGGTAAGTTTCACTCTTTTTATGATCCTCACTGGATTATTTGGGACTTTTACAGTGTGTTTGAGTGCTTGGTGTAACTTAAAATGCTTTATTTTTGTTTTTAATTTTTAATTTCCCACACAATGAAATCACGCAAGATTTTGAATAAGGAAGTGAATGGAGCTTTTGCTGGGATTAGAAGGTAAGTGCGGGGGTGGGAAAAATTCTTTTGCCAGCACAAAAATGCTTTTTTTTTTAATGTCGGCAAAAGAATGTTTAAAGAGGCTGCATCTGATAAAGTCCTTAATGTTAGGTGTTGTCTAGATGAGGCAAATTCACAGCAGTGTTCATTCGTCTCCGCATTTTTTTTTTGCCAAAGTCATTGATATGCGAAGCTATCCATAGTTGATGTTCACACAGAACCATGCCTGCGAATCAAGAAGTGTCTGGGAGTGAATTATTCGCATTATTGTTCTCCACAAGCTGCCAACACTGCACAGTATTTTTTTAAATAAAAGGTGAAAGATTTATATGATCTGAAGAGAAACCAAAGTATGTATTTTTTTAAAAAAAATTAACTCAAGGGTGCAAAGTGTGACCTCCTGCTTAAAACAGCTGTTTGGTCACCTCAGTGCAGCAAAAAATTGCACAATCGCTACTGCAAAACTCCAAAATGGTGCTTCCAGCTGACAAGCCCACCTGCTGCACATGTCTGACCAATCAGATTTTCATTTCCGCTCCTTTCCAGGAATGTGCTGCAATTCTAATCGGATTTCCAAACAGGCGGTAATGTGCATTTCTACATATTATCTTTAAAAGTTCAGGTCCTGCATAGTTTTTGGTATTTTTGCCCCCCCCCTCCTTCCAAATATAGCAAATCACTGTGGGATCTCATTGGGACAAAATGTATTTCCTGCGAATTCTATGAGGAGTATTTTCACCACCTAGACAACACCTTAAATATAATAGGACAGGCAATGTGGTATAGTGTTTTGAGTGTTGGATTATGGCTCTGAGATCAGGGTTCGAATCCCCACTCAGCCATGGAAATCCTCAGGGTATCCCTGGGCAAGTCACATTCTTGGAGCCTAAGGGAAAGGATAAACTACCTCAGAGTAAATCTTCCAAACAAAACCCTATGGTAGGTTCACTGCTATGACAGGGTCACAAGCAAATTGACTTGAAGGTACATGATAACAATAACAAATAATAAATGTCCCCTTTCCAACATAAATGTAATTAAAGCAAAGGTTTTATTTAAAGCTGTTTAATGTAAATCATAGTGGAACTTTGTTGCTAACTTTCATATCTCTGCTTACATGTTTGAAAGCTCCCTCATCTATATATATAAAAATCCCTGACTGTACAAAACTAGCACATAGGGAAGATGCATGGACCCTTTAATGGGGAGGATGAGGCTTGGGGAACCCCTCCCCAAATGATCTGGCAAAATTGGACCACTGAGACTCCTATGTAGTTGAGACGCCTCTGGAATTATTTATCAGAAGTGTTTGAAATGATCCAGCACTCAGAAATACAGTGACAGTGATTGTTGTTGAGCCTTCCCATGAATAACAAAGGCTCTGTGAAATATATTTTATGTACACTTACTTGGGAGCACACTGCACTTGTAAGTACACACTGTGCTTGTAAGAGTCTTCATATTTAAGGATGGTGAAAGTATAATGGCTGGGAAAGGTAACTAGCCCTCCCCTTAAAAGTACCTGTTTAAGGAGGCAAAATTAATAACCTGCAGATGTTTAGCCATACTGTCCCCACCTTCAAAGAGTCCCTTGAAAAGAAAAATACCAGTAGTTTGGAAGCTGAATCCTTCTTCTAAGTTCTCCCTCAGCCCCCACCGTGTGTGTGTGTGTGTGTGTGTGTCTGAAAGAGCACAAGCTACATTAGTTACATGAATTACTTGAGATCCATAGGAATTCTGCTTTCTCTGATCCAGAGCATCATGTATTCAGAGCAGTCTTCATGCTCTGCTTATAAATAGTTTCCTAGGCAGCAGACAATGTAGTATTTTAATAACCTCTCAGCCCAATTCTAAGTACGGTATCCTTCTTGGAAGCAAGCCCCAGTAAGTTTAATGGGACATGCTTTCAAGTAAATATACTTTGGGTTCCAATCTGCAATATAATTCAACTGCAATAATTAGAAGAATTAATTTAGTGATGTTAAAAGCAGAGTAGGCCTTATGATTCATTGTTCATCAATTATGGTCCTTGCCAACATGATGGCACATCATTCCCTCAAATTAAACACAAAGGGGACATTTTAAAGAAACCATATGGCTCTACTTCAAAAGTTGTTAGCTGGCAAATTGAGCACATTGACTAGTCCTCGTTATCTATGAAACACATGAATAAGTACATCAAATGAGTATGTGCCTGCGTGTATTTCTCTCTACAAATTAACTCTAATAGAGAGAGTCAGCTTTAATTGCTGTCATAAAGGAGAACTTCTCAGAGCTGTACATTCGTGGCATGGGAGAGAATGCTAGAATGGATGGCTCCTCTGGATGTGAGGCTCTCTGACTTCTTTCTTTCTTAACTCAGGAAAGCAAATAGGATGTTAATTATATCATCATAACCAAACAGAAATAGTGCTTTGTAAATAGTCGTTAAACCCCTGATGAAAGCAGGATGAACAAGTGCTCAGAAGCCTGCCACAGGAGGCCAACTGTTTGACATAAAGCCCCATTAGAAAACCCCATTAGATGGGGTTACACTCCCCTTCTAATCTTTCACAGCTTGGGTGTGCTCCTGGACTCAGATCTGAGTGTGGATGCCCACATTACAGCCGTAGCCAGGAGTGCATTTGCACAGTTAAAAGTAGTGCACCAGCTACACCTGTTCCTTGAGAAGTCAGACCTGGTTACAGTGACACATGCCTTGATTATATCCCAGTTGGATTACTGTAACATACTCCACATGGGGCTGCCTTTGGAAACTGTTCAGAAACTTCAGTGGGTCCAAAATGCTGAGGCCAGGCTCTCATCCAGGCTGGCTACACAGATCATGTGACTTCCCTGTTGAAACAGCTTTCAACAGAGGACTTTCTTTCAGTCCCACCACCTTCACAGGCATGGATGGTGAGGACTCGAAAGAGAGCCTTCTTTGTGGTTGCCCCCAGACTGTGTAACTCCCTTCCATGGGAGGTCCAGTTGGCCTCCTCCCCACTCTCTTTCTACTGGCAGATGAAGATGTTTTTATATAGGCAAGCTTTTGAATCTTGAATTTTGAGTTGTAATTATGGAGCTGTAGTGGGTGTGTAAGTGGTGTGTTCTAATCTTTTTTATCTTTTATTGAAACTATGTTTTAAATATGTTTTAAGTGTTTTAAACTGTCTTTAAACATGGTTTTAATAATAGTGATATTTAATTCCTTTTAAGCTTTTGTAAATTAATGTTTTACCAGCATCTTTTAAAATTATTGTAAGCTACCCTGAATCCCATTTTGATAGGGATATTAATTCTATAAATCCATACATACGTACACACATAGAAAAGGTGGCATTCTGGAGAAGAGGTATTTTCTAGTAATGCTTCCAGTATTACTGCTTTGCTTGTTTCAAATTAATCAGGCTTAGCTTTTATGCACCTCACTAAGCATTTGATTCACAAGGCAAGAGCACACATTTTTCTTCTTCCTCCTCCCTGTCCCCTGTCTGCCATGCTCCAGGAGACAGGGCTGGGATGATGAACAGTGCTGAAGGGCAGGGCTGGCCTGAGGCATTTTACTGTCTGAAGTCCCAAGATGACACTTCCCATTCTTCAGAGCTTGAAAAGTTTATCTTGGACTACAATACCCAGAATCCTCCAGCCAAGCATGGCAGGTTCTAGCAGCTGTACTTGAAAACGTAATTTTTCAAAGCTCTGCCCATTCCACAAACAGATTCTGACTGGACTTACAGATGAATCATGCTTGAACACTTGTGATGGGACTCCATCATCCATGATCCCTATGAGCAACAGACTGGTTTAGAGGACTGTCTGTCTGGCAGATAGCTCTGTTCTCCCAATCATCACTACTCCCTTCCCTCCAACATCCATTTCTGATGTGACTGCCTCCCCCTATCAAAGGGCAGGGGCAGCTTAACAACTTCTGTCATTATATAAAATAATTAAAATAAAGGTTCAGTCACAATAATGTGAGTACAGAAGTTGCCATGTATAGGTCATCACATATGTGATTATAGGTTTTGGATAGGCCAAATGATGTAATATCACCATTGATATATAACTGAGAATAGTTTCATAGTCATAGAATCATAGAGCTGGAAGAGATCCCAAGGATCATTGAATTCAATCCCCTCCTACGTCAGGATACACAACTAAAGAACTCCCAAAACATGGCCATTCAACCTCTGCTTAAAAACTTTCAACAGAGAGTCTGCCATCTTCTAAAGCAGGCTATTCCACTGTACAAGAACTCTTTCATCTTCCTGAGGTTTTGTCAGAATCTGCCTTCTTGTAATTTGGTTCCATTGAAGTAGCAAAAAACAAGTTTACTCCATCTTCTACATAACATCCCTTCATATTTTTAAAGATGGACATCATATCATTTCTCTGGGGCCAGCTACACAGTTAAAAAAAAAAAGTGATAAGAATTTGCCCAGATACCTAATAGTTCACACTACTTTTGGGTCAAAGTTGCAATATTCAGAAGGGGGGGGGGCAAAAACCCCATAAGTTGCGCAGTTACAGCTGTCACTATTTTTCCTGACTTTTTAAAAAAGTATCAGAAGGTTGCGCAGTATTGGCTGTGTGATCTACCTGCAACCTTTTCAAAGTAGGGGCTCACAGCAGAGCTCAGTTGTCATTGGTCTGACTTCAAAGGGGGTGGGCTTGCAATGGATGCAGGATCCGCCATTTTTTAAATGGCAGACTGGCCCCAGCACTCTCTCCGATTGCCAGAGCAGCCCAATCTCTCTGCTACTTCCGTCCTTTCCTCCCTGCGCCCACGCCAGCCCTCGGCAGCCCATACTGCCCTGCGCAGGAACGGAGAGGTCTGGGATGTGCACAGGGCAGTACGGGCTGCTGAGGGCTGGCGCAGGCACTGCTGCAACCTCTTTCTCCATCCCCCCTCTTCCCCATTCACCCCAGCAGCCCATTGACCACCTGTCTGCCACTGCAGCCTCTTCCTCCATGCTCCCCCTCCCTCTGTGCTCCCCCCTCTCTTCCCTATTCTCCCCAGCAGCAGGCAAACAGGGGAGGAAGCAGGAAAAGAGGGGGGCCAAGGGAGGAAGAGGCGGCAGCGGCGGTCAGGCCGGCCTACAAGTCCCATTGACAGATGGGCCTATGGGACTTGGCCACCGCTGAGCTCTTCCTGTGCCCCCTTCCCCATTCACCCCAGCAGTCAGTGAATGCAGGAGGGGGCGCAGGAAGGAACAGGCAGCAGCAGCACACAGATGGGACTACAGGACTGTGTCAGTCCCGAAGGCCCATCTGTCAGCCACTGAAGCCTCTTCCTCCCTGAACCTCACCTTCTCTGTTCGCTGGCTGAAGGGGTCCCCGGACCTCTCTGCTGCTGCTGCCCTTTCTACCCCATGGTGAGAGATAGGCCTCTGTGACTGTCAGTGATGGAGGCAAGGCCCTCCCATGTGAACTGCAACATTGCTAGTTTTTTGGATTTTATCAGGAAAAGGACTTTCAGACAAAATTGTGTAAACTGCTCAGCACTGGTTCGAAAGGGAGGTAAACCAGCATTTTTCGGATTAAAAAATGGTTGTGTAACTGACCCTCAGTCTTCTCTTCTCTATGCTAAATATACCCAACTCTTTCAATCCTTCCACACAGGGCTGAATGAAACACATAGGATTCATTCCTAGAACGTGAATATAACATAAAAACAAGCCTCGTGTGGCATTTGTAAAGTTACACATAACAGTTGCCATGATACCTTACTGAAATCATGATACAACTTCATCTTGTGTGATCGTTGATATCTCACATACAGATTTAGTAAGGAATGGCCAACCAGCACTCTTCTCTCTATAAAAGCAAATTCTCATCTATTTTCAAAATGTGCAGGCATCATATTTTTCAAAGTGATTTTCACAGCCGTGATTTGCACAGCAATTAATTGCTTCCTCTTGAAGCTTTAAATAAGAAAGAGCTTCAAATCAAGGATGGTGTCTATTAAATTTAATTACGTTACCATGCTGCTTCATGGCAAAAAGAGCATGGTAAAAGGGCAGGTGCTAATTGAGAGCAGATGCCGTGCTGTAGGTGAGGGAGCTACTCTGACTAATGCAAAAGGCATTACAAATATATGGTCTGCTTTAGAGCACTTGCTTCCTTTCCTTGACTTCAGAAAAACTCTATAGCCAAGATTCAACAGAGATTTTGATAATAGATTTGCTTCTATCAGCAGAACTGCGGGGGGGGGGATACGATCCTCCCCACAGCCCACCCTGTAACCTCAACATCCACTCCTGAGGATTGAAATAAAACTTGGAGCAAGTTATTGGGTGGTGTGGAAGGGGTGGATAATAGTAACATGGTAATGGATTTCAGCCTCTGTCTTCATTTTATTTCACTGGATATGCACCTGAAAGTGCCTCCCTCTCTTCCCCAACCCCACCCAACATACTCAAAACAGTGAAGTCCAGATGGTGCTGTGTTGCCTGAACATCCCAGCGTTTGAACTGGTTGCATCACCAGCCATGTTGTTCTAACAGAATTTGGGAATGTTGTCATTACCAAAGCTGAAGTTTGAGTCTGAGAACTACAAACTTAATTGAGAAAGGACAGTTTTATAACTATATTGTAACAGTCCATGCTGTAACATTTTTCTTTTAGCAGAGAGTTCCATCTTTTCCTCTTCATCATTTTTTTTCTTTGCTTGGGAGGCCCTTCTCGCTGTCCCACCACCCTCACAGGCACAATTGGTGGGAACTCAGGAGAGGGCCTTCTCAGTCACTGCCCCCAGGCTCTGGAACTCCTTGCTCAGAGAAGTCAGATTGGCACCCTCCTTGTCTTCCTTCCAGAGCCAACTAAAAATGCTCTTGTTTCAGCAGGCCTTTGCAGATCTCTGCCAATGGCTGTGCTGGGGAATATGTGTGTGTTGTGTATGTGTATATGTGTCTGTTTTTAAATTTTTAGCTGTTTTAAACTTTGTTGTTGTTTGATTCTGTTTTAATTTTTGTATTTTGCTGATTTTAACAACGTCTTTTTATTGTATGCCACTCTGAGTCCCAAATCAGGGGAAAAGCGGGATAGAAATAAAGATGATGATGATGATGATGATGAAAACAACAATAATTTTTTTTGTGAAAATCAAAAAGATAGAAGTGGTAAGAAAACAAGAAAGGGTTGTAAGTAAAAGATGGTGTGTCTAGATACCACAGCCCCATTGCAGAGAAGTTGTATGATAGAAAACCTGGTCTGACAGCACCCTTCATCTATAGTAAATTAGAAAGGTGTAAATGATTTGTTTGAAACTGTGCAAAACTATGGACTTTTGCAAGTATACAATAAAGTGATACTATTTTTCTGTAAAGTTCTCAGTGTCCTGCTGTCCTTTTGCTGCTCTTATTTGTTTAGGATTTCCCCCACATGGACTTTTCCTCTATGATTATCTTTCATGATTGTGTTTTGTTTGATTTACAAGGCAAGGCTACAACTTGCTGGGCTGCCACTGATAGAAAATTTGGAAGTTCTTTCTATGACACATTTTTGTTTCATAGGTCGAACTTTTCAGTACAGTTTTACTATGTTCATTGTAGGTCTTTATCCAAAATTCTTTAATACTGTCACATTCCCACCTCTGTGGAAATATGATTCTGCACTCCTACAAAAATATTAGTGAGACATGACTTTATCTACAGCTTACTGATAGGATTGAGAGGTGCTTCTGTTCTGCCTTATCATCAGCATAGTTCTTTTGACATCTTAGAAAAAGTGTTATCCCTTTAAAATCCTTAGGGCAAAAAGACCATTAAATCCAGAGTCAATAATTAACTCCACCACTGATGGGCCTGACTTCTGATAGACATATATAGGGTGGCATTATTCATGGGTTGTGTGAGCATTATTCATAGGATTGCACTGTTCAGCAAAAAGCATACCAAGAACATATGGCATTATGCCTAAACAGAACAGAATTGTTGAAATAAAGCTGCCCTGTTCCATCAAGAATTCTGTCCTCTGTCCTAGGCAAAAGCTCAGGCACAATGAGTAGCAGACTAGAGGAGCGGGCCCTGGACAAAGCAGGTTCAGTACCATGGCCAGGACTGCAAGTTGGTTTCAGAACCATGGAGATCAACCCTATATCTACTGTACAGATAAAACTTAAGAGAAATTGACAGGTTTATAAAGGCACACCAGGAGGATCTTTCCCCCCTAAGCTCTATCCCCTTAGGTGTTACATCTGGCTGTCAACAGGCCAGTACCTTTTTCTGTAGTTGCCAATTCTGTAGTAATAAGCAGCTGGGGAATTGTTTACAGGATCTCTCTGCCCACTGGAGGAGTCCATCTTCAAAGATAGGGCAGTAAGTGGCACCACCTTGGGGGTGTGGGGTATGAGCAGGATGTGGGACTGAAGACAAAGAACCCAGTTTACAAAAACTGAAAAGTGGTTTTGACATCTCAGTATTGCTGTCACTGGAAACGTCACTCTCCAAGGGATCTTGTGCCTGAGCCATGATACCTAACTAGATCTTGGAAAAATTACCTTTTTGTGTATTCTGGGGATTCTGAGAGTTGTCATGCAATAAGTATCTTTTCCATGCTCTACACCTGTCATTATTTATTACTGGGTCTGGCTGTTTTGTTTTCTTTATTGTACATTTAACTAGGAAGATTAAGTACCCTACATAGCCTTTATTTCCTATGTTTCCTTACCATAGAAAATAGACTTATTTGCAATAGCAGCACAAAAATAATAACATTTCACTTTTCTAACATGTTCAAAACATGTTTCTTACATATTAGGTAGCCAGTGAAGTTCATAATCCACCAGGAAGGCCCTCTTCGGTGCCCATTGAAAAGTGCTCTTGTGCACCTCCCTTTCTTTTCATCGAAGCTTAGGCTGCATTCCTAAATACACATACCTGGAGGGAATAAGTCTAATTCCATGTGGTGGGACTTACTTCTGAGTAGCCATGCACAGGATTGCATTGTCACTCTCTTATAGAGCCAGACTGAGCAGCGAATATACTAATAAAATTGTGCTTCCCATGACAATAAGAGATGCCTCACCTAGTACTTCCAAGGGCCTATTCACACTACAGAATTTTATATATTATGATTCCACTTTAATTGCTATGGCTCCATCCTAGTGAGTCTTGGGATTGGCAGTTTAGGGAGGGGTAAATTAGAATTCTCAGCCAGGGGCTCCTTAATGCCTCACCAGACTAAGGAGCCAATCTCAGGATCCCACAAGATGGAGCCATGAAGGTTAAAGTGGAATATTAATGCTATAATTCTATAGTGTGAATGGGTCCCAGACTACTCAGATGTTCCTTTCAGGACCTAAATCCAATGGCATCATCTAGGGCATGTAAGATTCATGCCTAGGTATCTACTCATGTTACTACAAAGCTTTTAAATAAAAATAAAACTATTAATGTTCATTTCAGAAACAATAATAAAGTCTTTTTCAGTTTAAATATATTATTGATTAGGGAAACAAGAGCATGTAATCTACACATTATGTAGACTCTACACATTATATCATAGATTATACTGTTCCTCTTTTTAAAAAAAGAGTAAAAGTCTTAATGATGTGAAAAATAATATTTTGCTGGTTGATTTACATGAATGTTTGTGTCAGGATACGCTATCAAGATCCTAATGAAATACCTTTCTCGACAGACAAAGGTCTTAACCCCACGAAGGGCTGATTAAAGTAATGTCTAGTTAATAGCTACCACTGGGAGAAAAATACACCTTTTTACAATAAGGAAGGGTTCTTAACCACTGACTGTTAACAGATGCATGAAACCATATGAACTCCGCTTCACTTCGTTAGTCTTTACCACATTTCCCTGGAACTGTGACTAATCCTCTTTAAATGAACAACATCAGAGTCTTTGATTTAATGCATGCAACACAGATAGAAGAGGTACCTCTTTGCTTCTAATTACCTGCTGACAGTAACAACGAAAGGTGTGTTCAAAACAAATGGCTCACTGCTCTAGTTAATATCAGAGTTTCACAATAGTAATAAAGGAAAAAACATACCAACCCCTAGCCTGCTAGCAGTGCCTCAAGAACAGATACTATTTGTTTGCTTAAAATGTGGATGTATCAGCCCATATCAAAATTTTCAGGGCAGTTTACAGCAATAAATACATATGAAACAACCAGCAGAAGTTAAAAGTCAAAGGGATTGAACCAGATTTAGTTGTAGTACTTAGAGGAAAACCACTGAAACCCATAGGACTTATATCAGTCATGCCTAGTTAAGTCATAAGTGAAGCCCCATTTATTTCAATAGGTCTCTTCCAAGTGTGACTAAATCTGGATCAAATCCAGAGAGATTAGAATTGCAATTGTAATAAAATGGCTGGCTGAATATCCTGAACCTGAACCGCCTGCATGCAGGGTTGGGGCTGCGGCTTCCAGTGCATCTTTACACCTGCCGGTTTCGTCCCTCGCCAGTCGCTACAGGGCTTTTTTGGAAATGGATTTGTCCTTCGAGCCTGTGCAATGGATTTTTCTGGTGGAGCGCAGCGTGCACAGAACTGGCCTCACCCTTTAAACCAGAGATTCATCTGCCGTGGCCTTGCAAGCATGGACGTGGCAGCGAGGTCCTCGGGCCGTAGGTTTGATTAGAGTTTCCTTCTCTTAGATGGTTGACCTTACAGGGTTGGACGAGCACCATCTGCCCGGGTTTGGGATTAGAGTTTTCCTTCTCCTAGGACGGTTGCCACAAGGCTAGAGAGCCCATCCTGCCCTTTGACGCTCTTTGTCAGACCCTTCGGTTTTGACCTGTCTGGCATGGGAGACCCTACCGGTGGCTATTATGCCACCGCCAGCATAGCTCAAAACGTCATTAGGGTACGCAAGCCTCTCTCCCACGACAAGGGGGCGTCACTGGAGAGGCTGGCTGAATATAAAAGGGGGGTTTGCCTAGTGGTTGAAAGGCTGACATCAGACATATAACCTTGGAGAAGTTATTTTACAGGCTGGGTACCATTACATGGTATAAAAAATATAATATAATATAATATAAAAGGGGGGTTGCCTAGTGGTTGAAAGGCTGACATCAGACATATAACCTTGGAGAAGTTATTTTACAGGCTGGGTACCATTACAAAAAGCCCTTTCAAAGTGCCCCATGTCCGAGGGAGGTGATATTTGGGTGAGGACTTCAATTAAGTACCTTCATGGGTTGTCATGAAGTGTTTGTTCAAATACCTGGATTCCAAGACTTTTAGGTCTTTAAGGGTAAGCATCAGAACGCTGGATTTGGCTAAGAAACACATAGGCAGCCAATGAAATTCCTTTAAGACTGTCAAGCTGTGATCCCAGGGAAAAGTGCATCAAAATTGTGTGTTAACTGGACTTCAGAATCATTTTCAAAAGCAGCTCTATGTATAACCTGTTGTAGTAATCCAGATTTTCACCAGGCCTTGGAAGGCTGATTGCTCAAGAGGAAAGGATCTTGAATAATGCGCTGGATTTTCTATTTGCTGTTTTCCTTTTAGTGGTTTGGGTTTTTAAAAGGTTTTAATTTTTGGATAGTTTAATCGCATTTTTAACTTTGGTATGTTGTGAATTTTTAACCAAGTATTAACTTCTATAAACCACCTTGAGACATGAACTGGGAAAAAGTTGGGGAAGAAGAAGAAGAAGAAGAAGAAGAAGAAGAAGAAGAAGAAGAAGAAGAAGAAGAAGGTTACCAGAGCTTGGATAACCATGATGAAGGGCAAGGAGGTCAAACAGCTGCTTAGCTGGACCTTTTGCTTTCTCAGCATTTTTAAAAAGATCCAGAACCCAGCTATGCCTTGTATTTTAAAGAAAGAGAAAAACACTAAGGCATTATGAATTTGTTTTTAGAATGGCCAATCTGTAAAATGAATTGGAATGAATTAAATTAATTTTCAATCTAAGCTTTTAGCAGATGGTGTTGGCTGCAACTTCTAGCAGCCCTAACCAGCATAGCCAATGGTGAAGAACACTGGAAGGTGCAACAACATCTGAAGTGTCACATAATACCCACCCCTGTTGTCAAGGAGGTGAGCAGTATTTTCCAGTTTTCTTCAGCTGTCATATAGGATAAAAATATGCATTGATTCATTCATTCATTTACTTAAATATTTACTATATATCCCACCATACTTCCAAGGATCTTTGGGTAGCATACAATTAAATCAATGTAAACAGTTTAAATTGGTTTAGATCAATGGGAATAATTTAAACAGACTTAAGACACATTAAACAAGATACAACATTTTAAAACCAGTTAAAACAAATTTTAAAACCAGTTAAAGCAAATTGAAACTTAATCCAGACGAGACAGATGTGCTCTTGGTCAGCCAAAAGGCAGGTCAGAGAATAGGGACCCAGCCTGTGCTGGATGGGATTACACTCCCTCCTGAAATCTCAGGCCCACAGCTTGGGTGTTCTCCTGGACACAAATCTGAGCTTGGATGCCCAAGTCTCAGCAGTAGCGAGGAGTGCATTTGCACAGTTAAAAACTAGTGCACCAGCTACGTGTATTCCTTGAGACGTCAGATCTGGCCATGATGACACATGCCTTGATTACATCCGTTTGGCCTACTGTAACTCACTCTACATGGAGCTGCCTTTGGAAACTGTTTGGAAACTTCAGTGGGTCCAGAATAGAATGCTAGCTACACAGAATGCTAGACCAGGGCTAGCTATAGGGATCATATGACTCCTGTGTTGAAACAGCTTCACTGGCTACCAGTTCATTTCTGAGCACAATTCAAAGTGCTGGTCATGACCTATAAAGCCCTATATGGCTTGGGTCCAAACTATTTGAAACTTATTTGAAACTATTTGAAAGACCATATCTCCCAATACGAACCTGCCAGAATTTTAAGATCCTTGGGGGAAGGCTTTCTCTCGATCCTGCCATCATCCCAGGCAATCTTGGTGAGGACAAAAGAGAAAGCCTTCTCGGTGGCTGCTCCCACCCTCTGGAATGTCCTTCCTTGGGAGGCTAGGCTGGCCCCCTCCCTGCTTTCCTTTCACTGGCAGGCAAAAGTGTTTTTATTTCAGCAAGCTTTTAATATGTAGTTGTGGGCACAGAAGCTTTTATTGGTGTGTGTTTTTATTATTTTTATTGTTTTAACTTGTATATGTTTTAAAAATAATTTTAATTGTTACTTTTTAATTGTTTTATTTTTACTTGTTTTTATGTTGTAAACCACTTAGGAAGAGCTTTGGCACTGATAAGCAGTATAGAAATGTAAATAATAAATACAAATAAATAAATAAAACAAGTCTTAGATAATTTAAAACTACACACACATAAAGATTTGGACAAAATCAATGAGGCCCCAAAGACTTTAGTTTAAAAAATACAACAAACAACAATCCGTTTTTACTTGGTGTTGGAATGACATTGGTGCTGGAAACAATAGGGTTGTATTCCACAACTGGGAGGCCACAGCATAAAAGGCCCTCTCACATGTCCTTCCACAATGTATTTCCCTTACTATTGGGACACAGAAGTGGACTTCACTTTCTAAAATTGTGGGTCTATCACTAAATGTACTTCCTTGGAGGAATCTGTCATCCTTTCATCTCTTATCTATAGTTCTTCAGCATATTGCTTGTATCATCTTTTTATTTTTTCCTTATCATATAATATGTTCCCCTGTTGGTCACATAGCCATCCCTACTCTATTCTGGAAAAGATCTCTTGCTCTGCCGTTGTTGTTGTTGTTGTCATTGTCGTCGTCGTCATCATCTTCTGTATCTCTGCACTGATTATTATAATAGTTCTGTTTGTCCATGAGCCCAAGTCACTGGACAGTTGTGTACAAGATTTTGACACTATTTCTGTCACTTTTTGCTTCTTGTCTCTCCTTAACTATTTAAAGAGTTTCATCACCTTCTTTTTCTTTTTGGCTACAGATAATGTCTTTTTTCATTCTTCCTTGACATTGTCCTTAGTTTCAGTCCAAAGTTCTTCTGGTTTTCTGTCAACTAGATATAGTAGTGCAAATCTGTTTTTTATATTGTCTTTGAATTCTACAGGGATGTTCCTTACATTATATTTTGGCAGTATGGTTTAGTGTACTTCTTTACCTTTACTCTAATTTTTGATACTAGCAGTACATGATCTGTGTCATAATCACTACTGGTCTTGTTTTTGCAGAGAGAATAGAGTTTCTCCATCTTGTGCTCCCAACTGTGCAGTCTATCTGACTTGCTTGAAGAATGTATTTGCAATAAACAAACTTGGCCTCACAAAATTCAGTAAGTCACTCTCCTGCTTAATTTCTTGAGTCTAGACCAAAGTCCCAACAGTTTTTGATTCGACTCTGTTTCTTACTTTTTCATTCTAGTTGCCTATGATTATCAACATGGCCCATCTAAGTGTGTGATCAGCTCCCTTGTTACATGCTCTTACACACCCTCCCTTCTAATAAATTGGCAATAATTGACAGTTCATGTAGGTCCACAGTAGACCAAGCCATCCACAGAAAGGTTCAGGTAAAGGTCACCCAGAGACCTAACAAAGTTGTCTCAGAAATTTTCCTAAAACAGACATGCCCAGGACAAGATTAAGCAAAGCCCCCTTAGACAGTAGTTAGGGTGGAATGTGCTAATTTCCCACGGTGCTTTTTTGCCAGCAGTGCCAGTGTTTGAAACTTCATGCTATTGTGCTCAGTAAATACAGTGTCAATTGGCAGAACATTTCCAGGTGAGATCATAACAGCCAGGTAGGGGACACTCTTTTTATGACCTCCTAGTTTACTTGTAATTTTTAAAGTGTGTTCCTGTGCTTGTGTCTACATTTTGTTTGTTTATTTTGATTTATTTTTCAAATTTACCACACTTGTGTCTTCTCATGAGAATCAGTGAGATTGTGAACCAGGAAGTGAATGGAGCTCCATTCACTCTCCATCAATGCTGGGGCTGCCTATTCACTCATAATAAAGGTGGGTCTGTTAAAGGGGTTTCTTTTGCTGGCATAAAAATGGTTTTAAATATGCCGGCAAAGGAACATTTGAGGAGGGAGGTCTGATAAAGTCTACAGTTTCTTGAAAACCAGTGAATGGACGAGAATTATAGTAGTAGAATTCATAAACATGTCATGTGTTTCCAAGTATTTTCTTGCCAACTAATCAGTCACATATTTTACAACCAGAGAAAATGAATCAAGTGATAACATTGAATATTCCCACAGTAACATAACCAAATATCATGTACAACAGAGTACCTAGATGCAGGCGGCCAGCCTTCCTAACATATGTCTTCTTCCTTGCATTAGATCTTTTATGGCATTTGTGCAGTGTCAGTACTTGTTGATTCCTTCCATTACCTGGTTTTAATTAACCCTCTAAAGTCCCTTTGTGTGGCTGGTGATGTCAGCTGTGGCTCTGAATAGAAGCCACCCCTGTCAATAATTTTCGGAACAAGCTCCTTCTGAATGGGCCCAATGAGCCAGGAGGCTGTTTCCTCTTTAATCCCACATTTAATAGCACGAGCTGAAGACAATGAGCAGCTTCTTCAGCCTCTTTAAGCCTGATTCCATTTGACATATCCAGCCCTCTTTTGTCAGCCTCACAAGGATAGTCCACCTCAGTGTACTCAACGTAAGATTCACTTTACAAGTGTCATTGAGATGAAACAGTCAGACTGCTGGGATCTGCGATGCTAGGCCTCGACCAGCACTGACACTCTTCTCACATGCCTTTGTGACTATATACCTTCAGTGAATAAACCCATTTTATTTTCTAGAGCCCTCATACAGCTACAGTTATCAAAGCAGGGCCAACAAATACTGCTGCTGTTGTACATCCCCCCCCTTCCCTATGCCTATAAGGGAATGAGGACATCTTTGCATCAAAGCATAAAGGATTATAGACTTCACCATGGCAACAAAGCATTATAAATTCAAATGTAGTATTGAAAAGGCAGTTATTTCTCATACTTAACATTTCAAAAGGGCATAACATTGCAATTTCACCTTTTTTTAAAAAATTGCAAGCTCATACATTGTGCTATTTCATTCTTATGAACCCTGACTGAAAGAGGAGTTGTGTGTTTTTTTTAAAGACCATGCACCTGCTGTTTTATACTTGTTCAAATTTCATTCTGGAAAAAAAATCCAGAACACCTATGCAGATATCCTACATACATTACTTTTTAGAAATATGTATTTTTTTTCAAGGCAATAGAATGGTACATAATTTTAAATTATGTAAAATGGTCAATCTTGTGGAAGATTCTGAGCATGTAAGAACTTACTTTAAAAATATTTAAAATGTTCAGATTGTATATCTATATGTTATAAACCATTTAAACTTACATTTTGGGGTTGGTTGGTTGGTTGGTTGGTTTTAACAAACCATACATCTCTTAGAACTAACTCACAGGAGTAGCAGCTGATAAATGAATTCTTTGTACTGAGACTCCGCAATGTGGAGAGGTTTTTTTAGTTCTACCTTCATATAACACTTCATATAAATAGAAAGCAGAAATACTTTCCTGAACTCTTAGACATTCTTTCTAACAATGGACCACTTCTGAGTCTCAACTCTGTCTTTTTTTATTTATGTTTTGAAAACATATTGAAAGATTTCAATTTTTAATACATTTCCTTTGTTCTTTTTTAAAAAAACATGTGAGACTGTGAAACACAAAATCTACAATGTCCATCAGTGTCATGATCCAGCCACTACCAATGATTAGATATTGGAGACTTACTGATGAACTAGAGTATGGAAAAGTCACTTTTTTGAATTACCGTTCCCAAATTCTGCCCTCCAATATGGCCATTACCCAAGTAGTTGGGGATTCTGGATGATATAGTCCAAACAAGTTCCATGCTCTGCAGTCAACAAACTAAGCAGAAATCTACATCCTTCTGTTCCCCGATACTGTGGTCAAAGAAAGGCTAGTCACTGGCAAGGATGGATTATCAGTTATTGAACTGATGCAATGACTCCAGACCTCTCATTGGCTTAGGGCAAGTGCTAAAGGGGGGAAAGTACAGCTTGATTCTTCTTCTTTAGTTATTTCCTAAATCTCCCAAGTCATCCCTTGCCAGGCTACTGAGCATACCTAGTGGCTGTGACAAAACTCCTCCGCCCCTGACTGGTTGAGTCCTGAGTATCCTCAGAACGTTCCACCTGCTCAGTGTCTGAATGCAGAGGAGGAACCATGGAAGACACTGGGAAGGATTATTCTCTCCATCTTGCATAAATAGATGCATTGTGGTCTATCTGTGCAGGGCCCAGGAATTATACTAAGCTTTTTTCTTATTGCACAAGACACCCAAAGGCTGATACCAAGAATTTCCTTCTCCTCAATCTACCTGGCAAACATGTGTTATTTTGCATGACCGTCTTGCAGTGTATTATAGAAAGTTACTGAGATGTTACCACAACATTGACTCCAGATACATTGGCACTGTCCTTGAAGTGTGATGGCACTGACCAAACAAAAATTGGCAACATTTATGAAATGGTGAAAGCAATAGCAAAATAAGAGGATTAAAAAACAGTACTTGTTAGGTGTCAAAGCTGCAGCCATGGCATAAAAGGATTGCCGGATACAGTTTACTGTCCTATGCCAAGAGGCAGCAAGTGGTTATCGAATTTTTAAATGTGTTTTAAATATGTTCTAAGTATTTTTAAATGTTTTAAATTATGTTTTAAACATTTATATTGTTATTTAATTCCTTTTTTTAACTATAGTAAACTAATGTTTTAGCTTAATCTTTTTAAAATTATTGTAAGCCACTTGGAATCCCATCTTGGGAGAAAGGTGGGCTATAAATTCAATCAATTAATCAATCAATACAGCGGGGAAAGCATTTATGCATGAGTCAAGCCAGTCTAGGCCATATACAAGTAGTCTAGGAGATTCAACAAGGATGAAGGAAGGTGAGGTAGCAAGGTCTAACTGGTTCCAGAATCTGTCATGAGAAGTCAGCAGTCACAGTGATCAAAGCTAAAAGGGAAAGACAATGAGACGTACAATTTAAGCCAGTCCAGAAGTCAAAAATCCAAATTACTCCATGAGGACAAAGAACACTGAAAACCAAGTATAATGGACTGTTGTATACAACCATACGTGTCAACATTTCACAGAGGAAAACTGGGATACATGTGGTCAAACAACATCAGAGTTTGGTCAAGATGTTAAAATATTAATAAGGAAGGAAGAAGACACAAGCTAGGAGATGCTGCAGTAGTTAGCTTTTGCCTGACCTTACTGGAAAGCACAAGATTCTGCCACCATTCTTCCCTGCTCTGCTAAGTTAATTGAGTACAAGCTATTTTTACAATTAGACTTTGGTTTGCATCAATAAAAGTCAGCTGAAGACAAAGGGCAAAAGTAGGAAGAGGAGAAAGAAACAAGGACATTTTAGAAGCAGCTGAAAAGAGTGGGACAAGAGGGGATTAATTGAGACTGCCCCTGACGAGTTGGGACAGTTGGTGGTTATGTACAACAAGAATACCCAGCAGCAGCTGTTTTTTGTGTTGATTCACTATAAACAATGGTGGTGTCTCCTCAGTGTCCTTCAATTCTGGCTGAAGCATGGGCCCATCTTACTGAAGATCCTCATCAGCTGTGTCTTCCGCTAACTGCCCATATTCTGGGAAACAGCCATCATCAGGAGCCAGATACCTTTCTATGTCCAGCTCCTCTGTGTTAGATTCCTCAGATTCCACAGAGCAAGTTATGATATTCACTGCCTACAGCAATAAATGAGGACCCAAAGCACCTAGACTTTGCCCATGTATCCTTTCATCCATGCATCCTTCTTGGTCATAGATAGAGCAGTCAGGTACTTAGTCCCAATAATATACTATTAATACAGTTGTCCCTTCATATTCACTGGGGTTTGGTTCCAGGACCCCCCATGGATACCAAAATCCATGAATACTCAAGCCCCATTATATGCACTGGCATAGCAAAATGGTGTCCCTTAGATAAGATGGCAAAATCAAGGTTTGCTTTTTGGATTGTTATTTTTTTAAGAATATTTTCAAGCCGTGAATACTTAAATCTGTGGATACCAAATCCATGGATACAGAGGGACAATGGTATAACACTTAGAAGACTGAAAGGTAATAGTAGTCTTTTTAATTTTCTTTATTTCTTTGTTTTCTGCTTTTTTAAGAAGTCACCTTAGTCTTAATTAAGCCCTGTAATGCACAAAAATATTTCCAATGGCACATTTTATTTTCATAATGCACAAAATGTGTCCAGCTATACCATAGAATAGGACCCAGAATTTTCCTTTGTGAAATGGTCAGACACTAAGACTGCCCATAGCTAACAATGACAAAACTTTAAACATATACACTTTTGCCTTGTATTGCAGAACACTAATGAAGCAGCAACCTGCAGAAGAAGGTGACAGCATTCCCAATGGATTGTGAGAGAGCCAGAGGGAAAGAAAAGGCCACAGGAAGCAGAATGGGATGGGATGGGTTTGCTTGGAGGTGTTTACTATGGGGAGAAGGTGGATTCATGTATCGTCTGGGGAGCTGAGCATGTGAGTGTGCACTGGATTTTTAGTGGCATTGTGGATTATGATAACGATCATTATATGTAAGGGAGTGGATTGTGGATGCTTTTTTGAATGTGCTGTGTTGTCCCTATCTTCTCCTGAGTAATCTAGCTCTTCTTACTTCTAAATAGACATGCTTCCCTAAGGTTTTTCTACTTCTTACTTTTACTTCTCAGTAGGCAATAGGAAATCTGACAGGGAATGCTTTGTGGTTAACATGCAAACAGGAGTAATGTGAATGAATCCACTGCTTATTTTACCAGCACTCTTCTCACAACAATTCTATGTTAAACAGGAGTTTCCCCAATGACAGACTCTATCCCTTCAGAGGTGTGGCACCAGCAGAGCTCCTGCACAGCTCAGAGCAGCTACATGAGAAGTAGCAGCAATCAAAGATTAGATTATAGCCTCTCCAACTGTTGATCCATCAACTGCCCCCACATGCAAAGCACTGGATTTTAGATTATTTCAGAACATATTGCTGTGTTCTAAAAACTTCTTTTCTTCATGGCCCTGAGGATAACATCACTGTCATCACCATCATTTATTTTTTAATTTATTTTGTTTACTTTTGCAGTTATGCTCTCTGTGTCCCTTTTCAAGATGGATTGCATCAGACTGTTGCTTTTGTTCATCAATATTTTGTGTGTTACTTGAGTAACTGAGTACAAAAGCATGAGATCAAAAGCTATGACACTTGCTGAAGTTACAAGGCTGAAAATGGAATCATGACAGTTTTTGTGCAGTTGTCTATTATACTTTGCATTCTATTTATCAGCTATTATTTAGTTTTTCTTCATTTAATTTCTATGTCACCAGCTCAGACTAACTCACACATATACACAAAGTGTTTTTTGGAAGTGTCCCAAGATTCCAATAATCTTAATCTAGCCTTAGTCTCATTTGAATTATCCCTGGACTGCTCTCTCACTGTGGATTACTCAAATCCTAGTTGAGCAAGCCAGTCCTAGAAGTGAATCCTGTTGTTAGTCCTAACTACAGTAAACCACTGGCTATATAAGATTTTCATACATGTTGATCCACCATTCAACGATTGATTCAATGGATCTACTCTAGTCAGGACTGCTAGTAGGACTAACGCCCTATCTACTCAAAAGTAAGACCCATTGACTACAATAAGACTTACTCTCAGGCAACAGAATACACAATTGCAGCCTAATAAACTTTATCAATAGCAAGCCTGGGCATGATTTCCAAGGAGAAAGTCTTACTGCATTGAGGGGAGCTCACTCCAAGGTAAATCCACATAATTCCACCACAATGTGTAGCTTGTTTTCACCGTTGCCTTACTATTTTCTAAGTCTTTTCAATGGAAATTGTTTGTTTGCTACATTTATATCACACTTCCAGCTACCTCCAGGGCCCTTCTCTTTCCCACTTTTTCCTTACAAGGGCCTTGGGAGATAGGTCAGACCAGAACTTGAAAATATTACTTGGAAAAGTACCTATGCTGGTTTCTGGGAATTATAGTCCAAAAAGTAACTGTTCTAAGCTTAGGTGTGTCAGACTGAGGAAGCAGCTGGACAAAAAAACCCTCACGCAGTGAGTTTCATGGCTCAATGGAGTTCAGAACTTCAGTTTCCAAGTCCTAGTCTGCTCTGCCACTATACATCATACTAGCTCTCACAGTGAAAGGAACTGATTTCTTTCTGATCTTTTCTGGACTCTTTACCAGTCAGAAATATGAAGATGCAGGGGGTTAGATATTGTTCCCCCATTTTCTGCAGTCTGGGTAGTACTGGTGGTAGTAGTGGTGGTAATGGTGGTGATAAGGATAGTAATGATGGGGAGCAGTTGTAGGAGCTACTGTGGGGCCTCCTTCCCTCCTCCTCCTCCTGCTACTCCTGCTATTCTCCAGTAACTTCATGGGACTCTCTTTGGCCAAAACCTCCAAGGCTTTGCAAGTGGCGGGTGAAGTGAGCAGTTGGGGCAGTCGAGGTTTGGCCTGTCGGTAGGATAAAAAGGAGGAGGAGCCTCTGCCAATGGTGCTGCCAGAGCTAGATCTGGCCCTATAAAAGACTCTAGATCTGGGAGACCTCTCAGGGCCGGGCCAGAGGCAGTGATGGCTGGTCTTCACTCTCTTCTCCTCTCCATCTCCTTTCCCACCACAGCCCTGGCCAATTACTTCCTTCGCCACTTTGGCACCATGATGCCTCCACCTCACTCTGATTGCACAGCAAGCACTTTTACTTCTAGCTCATTACAAGATTTCTTTTTTTAAATTAATCTTTATTCATATTTCCATAATTCAAACATACATCTTATAAAGTAAATTTGTATGACAATAATAGTGCTTTAAAATAATTATTACATCTTACATATTACTTACTATAAAATGAATCAAATTCCTAAGACTTCCCATAAGTTTGGTACTATTGGAGTAAATGTTTTGCATAAACCAACCTTAAACCAACTTCTGATATCCTCTTGCTTATTTAACTGGTCTCTGCAGATTCCCTGTTCTGTCATTATGTACATCTTTTCCTTTATCAACCCCCTCTTTATCCCATTAGTAACAAATCTTCCTCATCATCATTGTTACTCATCACATTACAAGATTTCTGACACTCTGGAGATTTTCACACGGACTATATATCCCGTGGCAGGAACAGAACAGGGTCGGGAAAGTTTTTCCCTTTCAGACTACGTTGACCCCATTCTGTCATGCATCCATCCTGCTCCTGTGCCTGTTCTGGAATAATGTATTCACAATGAAACATTGTGAATAGACCACCCATTCCGTGTCTGTCACGGAATCATGGGTATGTGAACAGGAGCCCCGTTCCTGTTCCAAAATGACAGCTGTGGAGGGGAGGTCCAGTCCGAGCACTTCCTGGCACGATCTGGACATCCAGATAAGTGACACCCTTTATTTTACCCTCCCTGTTTTGATTATGTAATGTAAAGTGTGTTTTTGTGCTTGGTGAACTGATTTTATGTTTGGTTGTGTTTTGTTTTGTTTTTTAATTTTTGAATTTAGCGCCCGGCTGTTCTCTAGCAAGAACAGCTGGGATTTCAGTTCCCGGTCACAAATGCAGCCTTACAACAGCTGCATTTACAGCTGGCAAGCGAGGGGAGGGGGAGCCTGTTTCTGCCACAGAATTAAGGTAAGTGTGTGAAAAATTTACTTTATTCATTGGCAGGAATGGGAGAGGAGGTGGCGGGGCAGTAACAGGGCATTTTGGCCCCATGTGAAAATCTCCTCTGATTCTAGACATGTATACTGTTTCTTCCTGTGCCATGTCCATAGTCTGGAACATTGTTCCAGCTCAGCTGGTACAACCCTTTTCTACATGTTCATTTGCTGATGCTACAGATCTTAAGATCTTACAGGTTGAGTCTCCCTTATCTGAAATTCTTGAGACCAGAGATATTTTGGATTTGGGAATATTTTGGGTTTTGGAATACTTGCATATACATAACGAGATCTTGGAGATGGGACCCAAATCTAAACACAAAATTCATTCATGTTTCAGATACACCTTATACACATAGCCTGAATGTAATTTTATGCACAACATTTTAAAAATTTTGCGCATGATACAAAGTTTGTGCACATTGAACCATCAAGAAAGCAAAGGTGTCACTGTCTCAGTCACTCATGTAGACAATTTTAGAGGATTTCGGATTTTTGTATAAGGGATACTCAACCTGTATATGAGTCTGCATTTACAATGGAATTCTATGCACAGTACGTAAGAGCAAACCCCAGTGAATTCAGGGAGGCTTACATCTGAGTAGACATTGTCAGGCAGACTGCACCAGCTGCTGCTACCACTTTTAATACATTAACATAGTGGTTCTCAAACTTTTGTTCTCCAGATGTTTTGGACATCATCTCCCAGCATTCCTGACTGTTGCCCAAGGTGGCTAGGGTTTCTGGGAGATGACGTCCAAAACAACTGGAGGACCAAAGTCTGGGAATCACTGCATTAAAACATATCAATACAAGTTTTTGTTTCATTTTTGTAATAGGCAGCATTTCTTATTCTGTAGAAAGTAAAACTTTGCCATGATTCTAAATAGTTGTTTGTTTTTCTTATTTCATGCCAAACATTATATTAACATGGGTTAATTTCCATGTACTCCTATTCACTAAATATATTGAAAACAGCCATTTTCAGTGTCCTTCCTGAATCTTTGTAGCTCATATTTCTCTTACGTTCTTGTATCATATTGAGTTCTCACCATCCTTAAAAAAAAAAGCAGTTGATTAAAAGGTTTTCTAAATGTATCTCCAAACTATTCCCCTAATAATATCCTTCTATGCTAACAGATTTATTCACTGCATTGTCCTGCCATGCATTCATATATGAAAAAAGTTATGTATATTCTGAGTTTTCCCTCTCTTCTGTACAGAAAACGTATTAATGATAGTAGCATGTCACTGTAGTTTTAAACAAATGGAAGTAGGATTGTATATTAATTTTCAACTTTTTTCTTGAAAACTCTTCCAAAAACACAACTACTAAATTACAACAGGAGACATAACATGGAGGTAATACAGGGAAAATGCCCTGCCACAAACCCAAATGCAAACTCTGTCCCCACATCTACTCTGGGAGCAATATTGCAGGGGCCAATAATATCACCCACAACATTCACTTGCTCTTTCTCCGACATGATATATGCCATTCTATGCCAGCAATGCCCCTCCATAGTCTACATTTGAGCAACAGGACAGTCTCTACGCAAAAGGACACCATTAGAAGTGGCAATACCCAAAAACCAGTTGAAGAACATTTCAACTTCCCTGGACATACAGTATGGGATTTAAAGTCACAGTTCTTAAACAAGGAAATTACAAAAGAAGACTAGAAAGAGAAACAACTGAATTGAGTTATATTCACAAATTCCAATCCATCAGCAGAGGTATGAACAAAGACAATGGCTTCATGGCACACTATGTACAGTATATTAATACAGAGTCCTCCCTACTGCACGGATAACAAAAGGAACCTTCTCAGATAAGGTTTTGAAGCCAAGGAAACCAACATTTGGTAAGCAGATTTATTGCTTTCAACACTAACTGGCCACTGTAAAGATCTGAAAGATCTATATCAGCTTACACAGCCCTTTGAAAATTTAGGGTAAGGGACATAATTTGCATTTTTCTGGGTCCTATTACATTCCATCCCACTCTCACAACTGTGTAAATATGCTTTATATCCTGAAGCCTAGATATCACTGTGTACTGCATCCGAAGATGTGAGTTTATATCCACAAAAGCTCATGCTAAAATGTTAGTCTTAAAGGTGCTAAGGCATTCCTTCTCTGCCCCCCCCACCGCCCTTCTTCCTTTTTGTGCTGCAGGAGACTACCACTTCTTTGAAAACTCCTTTAAAGTATTGCACCAAACTTTGAAGCAGCAAAAGAAGCTAACTAGTGCCCTCTATAGATTTTATTTTGTCAATACAGACATTTCTTTGCTTGTCAGAGAATGAGCTCAGTGGTACAGCTATGCTTGCAACTTGAGCTATATCATGTTTTTATTGTAAGGGATATGGGCTGTCATCTACTATTGAAGTGGTCTAATTTTCTTCCTGCTCCAGGCTGAGATCATAAATCCATGCAATAACCTCACCAGCATAGGTCTTCCTCCATAAGTGAGTGCTGCCTCATCCTGCCAGTCTGTGACTGATTGTATAGAAGTATCCAGTGAATAAGGAAGTAGGAGGTTCCGAAGCAATGAAGAGGGAATTTCTCTCATCATAGTTTCTATGGGGCTTTCCTCTATCAGTATAGATAACTAGGAGCCACTGATATAGCTCTCATTCTGATAACTTAGGCATGGCTGTTTCATTTCATCACTAGCCATAGGGCCAGCCTTATCTGTGGATGACTTAAGCTGTGGTGTTACTAAGACCAGTGTCACCCCCCCCCCTCCAACAGTGTCACCTGGTGTGGTTTGGCCTCTCCGCACACTCCTAATGCTGCCACTGGACTTAAGTACAGTTGGACCCCCACATCCATAGGGGTCCAGTTCCTAGACTTACTGCAGATACAGGAAACCGCAAATAACAGCGAACACCATTGAAAACAATGGGACGTCTGGTTTAAAATACCATAGTGTTGCCTTGGAAGACCTAGAAAATGTCTAGAGAGGATGTCTCTCTAGGCATTTTCTAGGAAGTCTCTAGGGTATGTGTTCCTCTTTTTGTGTCCCATAGATAACTGAAACAGCAGATATTGGATCTATGGGTACAAGGGGTCTGATTGTACTTGCCTTGAACAGCAGGATGAAGGTGGTATTGAGCTGAACACAGTGATTTGGCATTTGTTGAGCTATGTGTCTTAGGAGATTTTCACACCAGGGCCAAGAGCCCTGTTTCTCTCCCGCAAGCCCCTCTCCCATTCCTGCAATGGAATGGAGGTAAATGTACGTACACTTACCTCCATTCCGCTGCAAGAACGGGCTCCCTTCCTCCTTGTCCGGCTGGCTGTAAATGCAGCCGTCGTAAGGCTGCCTTTATGACTGACCGGCTGAAATCCCGCTTGTTCTCATGAGAGAATGAGTGGAAGGGAAATTCAAAATGCCCCCCCAGCTGACAAATCAAGAAAGTAAAAGGGGGAAAAAATAAAAAACAAGGAACCCAGGGAGGGGGGAAGGTCCCACTTACCTGGATGTCCCGATCGTGGCAGGAAGTGCTTGCCACAGAGCTCCTCCCCCGTCCCTGTCATTCCGGAATAAGGACGGGGCTCTTGTTGGCACATCCAGGATCCATTACAGAAAAGGAACCAGGTGTTTAATAGCAACTTCTCCCCGTGAATACTATATCACAAGGAAAAAACAGAACAGTGACACTTTGGGCATGGAACAGGGTGAACGTCGTCTGAAAGAAAAATCTTTCAGCGACCCTGTTCTGTGCCTGTAACGGAACAGATTGCCCATGTGAAAATCTCCTTAGATGAGAAACGAAAAAAGAGGGAGCAGAGTAACTGTCTTTACATTCATGCACCTCAAGTTATACCACTTGTTTGGGTGTTAAATACAAAAATGAATTTCTGCCAAGTAGCTTTAAAAGTATGTTTATTTTTTTGGTTTTTAGTTTGACATCATCCAACCTAAATCAGCCGAAAATGTATTTATTTTGGGCCAACATCATTTGTTTGTTTGTCACATTTATATATTATATTTGTTAGCATTCCCTACTACCCTCTCCCTATAATATCTCATAACTGGAAATATGGACACTCCAAAAAGGTCTAGTAGACCAGGTGATCCAAATTGAGGTCAGATGGATGTCACAAGGACCTGGGAAGATGTTTTAGAAATATTTTAGCAAGCACACCCAAGCTAGGATCCAGCAGAAACCCCTTAGTAAACAAAACCATTAAGGAAGTATGTGCTAATTCCTTCTTGGGGGCCCTTGGCAATGAGTCATACATCCTAAACAATCAAGTGATCTACACAACCCAAATTCCCAGGAAATATCCTTTGGAACCCCCTCCTGTCCTACAATGTGAGGTTGTCATAAACCCATCAATACCTATCTCCCAGCCATTTAAGGCAATCAGTGGAGTTTCCTTCACCTTTGTAACTCCCGTAGGAGAATCATTTAGTCATTGTTGTAGCCAAAATGCACCTTCAAAGCACAAAATGGGTTATTAATCTCCCAGCCTAGATAATAGCAAGGTGTGCCACTGTGGATGAGACCCAAACCCAGTGCACCCCCAGATGGGAACTTCCAGTGCCACCCTCTATCATGTACTAGCTTCTTCAGACTCAGTAACCAGTAGCTTCAGAGTTAAAACAGTAAGCTTTATTGCTACAGAAATCTAAAGAGTGAACTATACAAAGCTGTTGCTTTGAATGATAGCTATTGGCAAGTAAAATAAAAAGTATTTACAATCAACAAAATCTGGCAGTCTATTCAGTCCTTGGACATCTATCTTCCCCACTCCTCTTTCTCATCAGAGTGAGCTCCAGCTTTCCATGCTAACAGACTTCTGCAGGTGTTAGGCCATTCAGTCAATTTCCAGACACATACCATCCTTTCTTGTTTCTTCCAAATACACCAACTTGTTGCAATTCAAAAGAATGTAAAACATCAAACATTATTACAGCAATGAAAGTGCATAGCACTTTAACCATTTTGGCAGGAGAAGATCACTTTTTGGGACTGATCCTAACACCCTCAGACTTCAGTCTGAGGACTTTGCTACTTTTCAAGACTGGTAACTATAACAAGACTGGTAACTATTCCTGAATCTATTCCCCTATCCAACCTTTCTGCCCTAACTCTTCGATAGCCTTGTGTAGTTCTTGTGAGCATGTGTTGTATGTGTGGATGCTTTGTGTGTTGTTTCCAATACAAAATATTTTTATTTCACTTTAACCTGGAGTCCTCTGCAATTAGTACTGATATACATCCGTGAAAAGATCCCAAAGTTACCTGCCTCTCGCAGCCTTCCATTTCAGCTAATAATAATAATTTGCCAAATATTAGTATAGTCCTTGGCATCATAACACCTTTCCTTTGATGATTCTAAGGTGGCATGCATTTCCCTCCTCTTCCTCTCTCTCCTCACAACCCTGACAGGTCAGTAAGGCCTAAAGAGAATGACTAGCCCAAGGTCATGCAGTGGGTTCTATAGTTATTTTGAATCTGGATCTTCCATACCTCAGATCAGTGCTCTAACTGCTGGGTGTCACTGGTTCTCTTAGTATCTAACCAGCATATATATGTAACATCTCATTTGGCCCTTGGTGAATTTGCTTAGACCAATGTTTCTCAACCAGGGTCCCCTGGAACCCTAGGGTTCCCCAAGAGGTTGCTAGGGTTCCTCAAGAGATTGTGATTGTGGGGGAAAAGCAATAGCGGTATATAGTATAATTTTTATGCAGGGGTTCCCTAAGACCTGAAAATTGTTTCAAGGGTTCCTACATAATAGTTGTCACATAATAGTTGTCCATGGAAAAACTGCAAGTCAAATCATACATCTAATATTTGTAGAAAAGTACAAATTGTACAAGAGCATAACATTTGAGATAATCTGTGCAAAGAGCACAATGTCATAGAATTAACACAAAAATCTAAAGCCTAACTTTGTATTAAATACAAGTGAAGTCTCCTAACTGATCAATCATATGCCTTGTTCAACAAATATAAATGCATTAATGCTCCCTGTTGTCTCCATCTGGTCAAATAAATCTTTGTCTGCAGGGTGCCTCTAAACCTCTGGGACCTTCTTCCAAATGACAGAAAAGTGACATATCTACAGTCCCAGAAAGGCATTGCTTATGTGTTTTTAGCATCTGGTGTAACTTTTCAGTTTGAACTTATGAATGACCCATCTTGGCTGTTTTCATGATCCTGATTTTTTTTTTAAGTAAACTGCTTAGTGATTACATTATAACAAGTTATTTATAAATACCATAGATAGATAATAGATAATAGACAGACAGACAGACCTCTCTGGCTTTTCTTCACAAACGAAAATTCAGGAAGGACTCATCCCGCGCTTTCTGCAAGCGTGTTGATGACTAAAAAGGCCAATCCAAGATAAACAAGTCTGGTTGCAGAAAGCACAGCAGAAGGTCTCCTTGGGTGATGTTTCCAGGTTGTGATTCTTTCTGCATTGTCGTTTCTCTTCAAGACTTGTTCGGCGTAAGTTCTCAAATAAGGCTGCAACATTGTGGATAGTGCGTCTCCAAGCCTCCTGATGTGAGGCCAGGGCAGATAGATAGATAGATAGATAGATGATAAACAGACAGATATAGACAGACTGACCAACAGATGGGGGCAGGGGAGAGAGAGAGAGAGAGAGAGAGAGAGAGAGAGAGAGAGATCTTTATCAAAGATAGCTACTGTACAAAGACAGAGAGTAAATCCCTTGAAACAGGGGTGGTTTCCCCATCCTGGTTTAGAAGAATGAATATTCTTTGCCTTATACCTGTCAATTTGTATCTAACTAGAGATCCTCAGAGTTTGCTCTTTGGTTATTTGGGTTCCCAAGGTTGCAAACAACCATATTGTCTAGTAGAGGCAGAGCACAATCAGCTTCCCCCTTAAGAACATTTTAAGCTTTGGGCTCTCAAGAAATTCCGACATGTTCAAATTTTTTAAAGGGAAAGTGGGGGGCGGGGGGAAACAACAACACCCTGTGACAAAAGGAGAAGGGACCTAGTGAGAAACACTGCCACTGAAAGTTCAATGTAAATTCTAAAATTAAATCAGCCACAGAATAAAATCCAAAGAAAACCTGCAGCAACACAACAATCTAAAAAGCACTAACATTGTTTTAACCTTGAGGATTAAAGATCTTGGAGAAATTAAAATGCCTTCACTTGGCCTATACTATATAATACAATAGAGGATACAGATATCACAGTGCAATCCAAACATATCTTATTCAGAATTCAGTCTTAATGAGTTCAGGTAAATGGGTCTAGAACTGTAGCACTAACAGATAATTTTTAATAACATTTTAAAAATTCATTTATTTATTTATTTCATTTGTCTGCCGCCTTTCTCCCAGGGTGGGACCCAAGGTGAGAGTCAAAAGACATAAAACTTAAAACTATTAAACTCACCACACAAAGCAGTACAAAAACATTTAAAATACATACAAAAATTTTAAAAGATATGAAATAAATGGAAGGAAATAAATAAAACAATAAATAAGAAAAATACATAATAATGGAATAAACACACATCTTTATAACTGACTCTTTATAACCGGAGCCAGTTATAGGGAGCATAAAACTCCCAAGTTAAAACTGCTTCACTGGCTACTGGTTCGTTTCTGGGCACAATTCAAAGTGCTGGTCATGACCTATAAAGCCCTATATGGCCTGGTTCCCTGTACGAACCTGCCAGAACTTTCAGATCATCAGATTTTTTTTTAATGTTATATATTTATGTAATTTTAGATTTTCTATATTTTGTTGTTTTTAATGGTTTTTAAACTGTATTTTATATTATATGTTCTGAGATGCCTTGGGTCACTTCTGGGAGAAAGGCAGCATATAAATAAAATAAAAGTATCATGTCTCATTACTTTGACGGCCCTATTGGATGTGGGGGGGGTTGTAACTATGTACTCATCTAAGTGTAAAACTAGTATTGTTATTTTATCACAGTGAACTACATGTTTTGATGACCTATCCTAGGGAAAGATAACCAAGGTATGAAGTTGATTTTGAGAGAAATTCTGCCACCTGGTGGTAAATTATTACAAAGACACACATAGGAGATTATTAAACAGGAATGCAAAAAGCATTCCTGTCCCACAATCTCCAGTCTTGCCCCTGTCCCAAAACAATGACCCTCCCCACTGCACTTACCTTCTCTCCTGTCATTGAAGCAGCCCAGGCATGAACAGAGCTCTAACAGAGCTCCGTTCACTTCAAGGAGTGAAATCCCACCCATTCTCATGAGAAGATGCAAGCGTGGGAAATTCAAAAAGAAAAAGAAAAAGAAAGCATTAAAAGTTACACAAGGAACCTAAACACAATCTAAAGTCCCAAGTACCTGGGGAGAGTCAAAAAAAGATCAAAACTTACCTAGATGTGCCAATCTTACCTGGAAGTGTTTGCGCCAGACCGGCCATTTCCACTGCAGTGATGGGATTTAAATGGCCCAAGCTTTCGCAAGCTGGCAATGCAGGCACCAAAATGGAATGTGGGTATCTATGGGTGGCTTCAGTCATCAATTAAAAAAAGCCGCCAGCATAACACCAGCGGAATGCAAACGAACGACGTTGTCTGATATTGGTATCCTTTTGCATTATGCTGGTGTTATGCCATTAGTAAAAAATAGCAGAAGGAAAATGAAAGCAGGATGGAGGAAGAACAAATGGAGGTCGGGAGCATGTGAAATGGATCTCTGGAAGCAGAACAGCCCTGTTTCTCTCCCAACCTCCATGGGGGGGTTCCCCCCTCTGTCTGAAAATCTCCCTAGCCTCTGGAGCAGCAGAAAACAAGCTTGCTCCATCCTCAGTATAACATCCCTTCAACTATTTAAACATGGCTATCATGTCCCCTCTCAACCTTCGCTTTTCCAGACTAAACATGCCCAGCTCCCTATGCCGTCCTCATAGGGCATGGCTTCCAGACCTCCTACCATTTTGGTTGCCCTCCTCTGGACACGTTCCTGCTTGTCAATATCCTTCTTAAATTGTGGTACCCAGGACTGTACACAGTATTCCAGGTGAGGTCTGATGGATGGAGCTACAGCACTTAAAGTGGTGTCAAAGTGCATCATTCTTACAGTGTAGATGCACCCATATATCTAATGGATAACATTTTGGAAGGTCTCATACCTCTACTTTAGGGTTTTCCATTTTTAAAAGGAGTAAAATAATTCACCTAAAATAATGTTATCCTTATGATGACTGTTTTAACTATGTGACCAATTTCTCACTTTATTCATCCAATTTTTTTCTTTTTTAAAAAAGGAGAAATAATGTGAGCTTGAACATCTGTGTTATCCAGAATCACTTTCCCAGTCTATTGCAAAGAGGAAGTATTGCAAAGTGGTGAGGGAAAGATAATCTTTTTCTAAAACAGCAATCAGTTATGTCCATAATACATGATTACATGTGAATTTTATTTATCCGAAGTATTTTTAATTGAAGTAAACAAGTAAAGAAATGAATTACTGGATCTGGGATGGATTAAGCAGCTGTATGGATTAAGAAAAGCTCTATACCTGGAAAGGGATTAGAGCATATAAATTTCTATCTCCCCTCCCCTCCTTACTTTGCATATTTGGCAGCTTGTTCTGTACAACCAGTATTAACTAGCTCCTCTGCAGGATTATTAGATCATTTCCCTACTGTAAATTGATTCTTTCAGACTTATTTGTGTTTCAAAGCATGGGGAAAATATTATAATAAAATGGGCATTACAGGGTAAAAGACGCTAAGCCCACCTGTGAAAGGATGTCATGAAGGATGTGATGAAGAATGTAAAACACACTTTCAGGTCAATGCATTCTCTTTAAAAGACAGTGCTTAAGAGGAATTTGATCATAAAGAGAGCTCTTTGATCATAAAGCAGGGCTCACAGCACAATTCAAAATGTGTTTGCTCAGAAGTAATGTTCTTGGCTTTCCTTAGGACTGTGTTAACTGTGCTTACTCTCAAAAATTCTGGGTTAAAAATTGAAATAAATAGATATATATTCTGTTCTTCTTGCTCATATGAGCTGACAAAAACACCAGTTATTCAAACGAATATATGTAATAAATGAATCTGGAACTTGTAGGTACAAGTTGTCAGTTTCCAAGCTGCTGGAGAGCCTGATCCTGTGAGCCTCTTACCAGCTACCTGCTTTTCTGGATGACTACTGGCTATCACTCTTTGGACTTGTTCTTGTTTCAAGAACAAAATCTTGTGGTGTGGTGTGGGGACTGCACTTTCTTTGCTGCTGCTGTGTTTTCATTCCATGACAAGGAGGCATCAAAGTGAGGGAGTGTTGTGGTGGTGGTGGTGAGAAATCAGCACTGAAGAGTGGCCATAATGGCTGCTATTTGAAAAAACAACAGTATATCCTGTTAAGGAAAATGCAACATGGGACATACAGTGAAAGAAATAAAATATGTATGTGAAAGTCACAATGACTAAGCAAGAGCAATTATGAAGCTACACAGGTGAAACTGCTAATGTAATCTAGAAGTCCTGAGAGCCAAGGACAGAGGTACTGAGTGCAGAATGGAAACACCTGAGAATCATTAAGTGTACAAGGTGAAATGTTGAAATACATGGGTTGGTCTTAAGTATGGGTGGAACTACATGGACCAATCAGAATGGAAGTACACACCCACTGGGTGGAACCTAACTAGAGGGTGGTGATAAACAATGGCTATAAAATTGCAATGTTTGCCAATGTATTGTTGTTGAGTAGAGGTGGAGTAGTTTGGAAATATTGTGGAGTAGTGTGTAGAGATTGTGATTTGTTGACCATATAGTATATTTATATAGAAGAATAAAGTAGGTTTTATATAAAACTACTGAGTTGCCTGAGTGAATCCTGGAGACGTTTTGGAGACACCTGGAGAAGAGTGAGAAGGCTTGGAGAGTTTGGAGATTTTCAGACAGGCAAAAATCGCCCCTTGCCGCGCGAGCAGCCTCCCGAAACTGCTGCGCGGCAAGGGTCTTTTTCGGACGACGCTGTGCCTCTAGCGAAGCCGTCCGTGTCACTTCCGTGAAGCTTGGGACGGCTCCGCGCCATATTTCAAGCACGGAAGCTGCCCGTGATTGAAATATGGCGCGGAGCCGTCCCAAGCTTCACGGAAGTGACACGGACGGCTTCGCTAGAGGCACAGCGTCGTCCGAAAAAGACCCTTGCCGCGCAGCAGTTTCGGGAGGCTGCTCGCGCGGCAAGGGGCGATTTTTGCCTGTCTGAAAATATCCTTTGTCAGGATCTTCAGCCTATTCTCTGAAATTCTGCTGCTTTGGAGGAAAGCATTAACCACTGATCTAAGCTGGTCGGCTCTGCTGCATAACAAGGTGGTGAGTTTGAGCCAGAGGTGAAGAGCTACAACTCCCATCATCCCTGACAAGGGTTATGGGCCCAGTTACTAGAGCACCCAGCATCCACAGAAGCTGAAAGTTCCAGAGAGTGGAAGAAAGCTTTGTGGACGATAGATCAGAGCAAGCTCTTTGTGCTGCACTGATAAGCCTCGGAAGTAAATCATTTTGTGTTTTGCTTAAGCCCAAACGGGTCGGCTGTGCATACTCAGAAGGACTGTGTCAAATTGAGTCACTGCACAAATCAAGATGGAAATTCTAAAGTTTAGTAAATTAAATAGAAATAGCTACTCTACCTGGAAGATTTATGCCCAATCTCTACTAGTAAAGGAAGGTCTGTGGTCAACAGTTGAAACAGGGCTGGCAGCCAATGCTGATGAAGCCACTCAAGAGAGAGATAGTAAAGCAAAAGCCTGTCTTTATCTCATGCTTGAAGAAGACTTAATTAATGACGTCAGAGATAAAACGTCTGCCAAGGATGTGTGGGATACCTTGCAGAGATTACTCACTCCTTCAACTGGTTTTGCAAAAATGCTATGGTCTAAAAGAATATACAGGCAAAAGATGGCTAAAGGGCAGTGTGTGATAGAACATTTAAAAATAATGCAAGATTTGTTTGTGCAAGCTGAACTGAGGGGAGTGCAAATTAGCAAAGAGCAGCAATGCTACATTTTAGTAGAATCGCTAGACTCTTCGTGGGACAACATAACAAACAGCTTGCAGAACTTGCCAGAAGCTGAGCTTAATAGAGACTTAATTGTGGCCAGAATACTGGAAGAGAACCAGAGAAGAATGTCTGAGCAGGGTGATTCAGCAAGCTTAAAGACTGTGCCAAAACAACAAACAACTCCTGACTGGCGAACGCAGGAGGAAGCAGCCTCTACAAGGGAGCAACGGAGGTGCTTTTATTGTAAGAAGATTGGTCATCTGCAGAGACATTGTAAACATTTTGCAGCTGAGAGACGCAAGCAAGCAGAGAGCAGATGGCAGCCGCGGCAGTATCAAAAACAGTCCAGACCTCCATTTTTGAGGGACAGTGGTAATAAAAAGGGTTTGCAACCATGATTAAGGAAAAACAAAATGCAAATTCTAAATGGCTAGTTGATTCAGGAGCCTCATCTTCGATGTGTAATGATATAAATTTAATAAGTAATAGAAAATCAGCTAATGTAAATGCTGTAGTTTTGGCTCACGGGAAAGAGCTAAGTACTGTAAATCAAATGGGTACTGTGTACATTCCAGGGCTAAAAGAGAATTTTAATGATGTCTTACATGTAAAGGAGTTAGAAAATAATTTGTTATCAGTAAGCAGATTAACAGAAAGAGACTACACAGTCATCTTTGAAAAGAACATGTGTAAGATAAAACTGAATGGGGAATTGTGTGGCATAGGTTTGAAAAAGGACAAACTTTATTATTTGGAGGACAATATTGATAGCTACAGGGTTGAAGAAGCTAATAACATAGAAAATATTCCAATCCACAAAGACTGCATACACGAGCTTCACAGAAAATTCGGCCATGCGAGCTTCAAATGTTTAAAGAATTTAATCAGTATGTGTCCAGATTTAAAAGTTACTGAATGCAAAAACCACTTAGATTGTACGGTATGTCATCAGGTAAAGGTCAGAGCTTTTCCAGTAGCAAAGAAAACAAAAAGAATTGCTCAAAGACCATTTCAGTATGTACATGCAGATGTCGCCCAAGCTAATTGCTTGTCCTTAGGGGGAAGCAAGTATTTCCTAGTAATTGTTGATAGGTATACAAGGTTTGCATTTGTGAGAATAATGAAAAACAAATCTGACGCTGGGCAAAGTTTAAAAGCATGGGTAAGAATGGTGGAAAGACAATTTGATAGCAGAGTAGGCACCATTATTACTGATAGAGGAGGAGAATTTTTAAATAATCAATTGTTTAACTGGTTTCAAAAGGTGGGAATAAGGCATGAAACTACAAACCCTGCTTGTCCTAGTGAGGATGGGTTAGCAGAGAAGAAAATACAAGATATAAAAAGAATTACTGCTTGTATGATGGCAGATGCAGGGGTGAAAGATAGTTTTTGGGCAGAAGCAACTTTGACTGCAATACATATCAGTAACAGATTGTATCATTCAGAAATTGAAGACATTCCCTACAGGGTATTGTATGGGAGAATGCCAAATTACAAGTACTTAAGGGTTTTTGGACAATTTGCTCATGTTTACACACCTGCTTGTTTCAGGAGGAAAGGAGAACCCAAAAGCAAATGGCTTAGGTTTTTGGGGTATTCTGGAAATAGCTACAAGTTTCATTTGGGTGGAAAACAAGTGCAGTATTCTAGGTCTGCAAATTTCGAAATACATGCTGGTTGGGACAAACTGCATGCCAATAAAGAAGTGTTTTTGAGATTAGGGAGTTCAAATGAGCCAGAAGCACAAACTGAACCAACCTCAGGAAACGGAGGGGTTTCAGTTAAGCAGGAAGCATCACCTAGCAGCAGTGGTAGTTCTTCCGATGATGAGATAGCATCTAGGCCTACTACTACTCGAATGACTGAAGACAAGAGATTTAGTCATAGAACTACAACTCCTAGTAGAGAAAGTGAGGATGAAAGAGACAGAACAGCAGATTTTATTCCCAGGCGTAGTCATAGAGTTAGAAAGCCTCCAGATAGGTTTGTTGTGACAAAGGCAAGAGCTTGTTTAGCAGTAGAAGAGCCTGAAAGTTTTGAAGGTTTGGAAAGTTATTCTAGTGAAGAACAGGAAAGATGGTTTGATGCAATGGATAATGAGTTTGGTTGCCTGGTAAATAAAGATGTTTTTGAAATTGTTGACAGACCCAAAGACAAGAAAGTAATTGGTTGTAAATGGGTATACAAAAGGAAAGAAATGCCAGATGGAAGTATCAAATATAAAGCTAGGTTAGTGGCTAAGGGTTTTGCACAACAGCAGTATGAGAACTATGATAAGACATATTCTCCAACTGCAAAGCCAGAAAGTCTGAGAATGGTTCTAGCTGTAGCAGTAAAAAGGAATTTAGTTGTAGAACATTTTGATTTTGAGACAGCTTACTTGAATGCAGTTCTGGATGAAGAAATTTTTATAGAACAGCCACAAGGTTTCGAAGAAAATGGTAGTCAGAGAGTATATAAATTAAAGAAAGCGTTGTATGGTTTAAAACAAAGTGCCAGAGCGTGGAATCTGTGCATCAATGACGAGCTAGTTAAGCTAGGTTACAAGAGGAGCATTGCATATGCTTGTGTTTATACAAAAGGAGACATAGTACAGTCGTCCCTTCACATTCGCGGGGGTTCCGTTCTGCGGACCCCCGCGAATGTGAAAAAACCGCGAATAACGACACCCCTCCCCCCTCCCTCCCCAGGCCTTCGCGGGGCCTCCGGAGACGCTCCGGAGGCCCCAGGATCGCCTCCCCAGCCCTCCCCACCCCGTACCCAGGCCTTCCTGGGGCCTCCGGAGACGCTCCGGAGGCCCCAGGATCGCCTCCCCAGCCCTCCCCACCCCGTCCCCAAGCCTTCCTGGGGCCTCCGGAGCGTCTCCGGAGGCCCCAGGATCGCCTCCCCAGCCCTCCCCACCCCGTCCCCAGGCCTTTCTGGGGCCTCCGGAGATGCTCCGGAGGCCCCAGGATCGACTCCCCAGCCCTCTCCACCGCGTCCCCAGGCCTTCCTGGGGCCTCCGGAGATGCTCCGGAGGCCCCAGGATCGCCTCCCCAGCCCTCCCCACCCCGTCCCCAGGCCTTTCTGGGGCCTCCGGAGATGCTCCGGAGACCCCAGGATCACCTCCCCAGCCCTCCCCACCGCGTCCCCAGGCCTTCCTGGGGCCTCCGGAGCGTCTCCGGAGGCCCCAGGATCGCCTCCCCAGCCCTCCCACCCCGTCCCCAGGCCTTTCTGGGGCCTCCGGAGATGCTCCGGAGGCCCCAGGATCGCCTCCCCAGCCCTCCCCACCGCGTCCCCAGGCCTTCCTGGGGCCTCCGGAGATGCTCCGGAGGCCCCAGGATCGCCTCCCCAGCCCTCCCCACCGCGTCCCCAGGCCTTCCTGGGGCCTCCGGAGATGCTCCGGAGGCCCCAGGATCGCCTCCCCAGCCCTCCCCACCCCGTCCCCAGGCCTTTCTGGGGCCTCCGGAGATGCTCCGGAGGCCCCAGGATCACCTCCCCAGCCCTCCCCACCCCGTCCCCAGGCCTTTCTGGGGCCTCCGGAGATTCTCCGGAGGCCCCAGGATCGCCTCCCCAGCCCTCCCCACTCCGTCCCCAGGCCTTTCTGGGGCCTCCGGAGCGTCTCCGGAGGCCCCAGGATCGCCTCCCCAGCCCTCCCCACCCCGTCCCCAGGCCTTTCTGGGGCCTCCGGAGACACTCCGGAGGCCCCAGGATCACCTCCCCAGCCCTCCCCACCGCGTCCCCAGGCCTTCCTGGGGCCTCCGGAGCGTCTCCGGAGGCCCCAGGATCGCCTCCCCAGCCCTCCCCACCCCGTCCCCAGGCCTTTCTGGGGCCTCCGGAGACACTCCGGAGGCCCCAGGATCGCCTCCCCAGCCCTCCCCACCCCGTCCCCAAGCCTTCCTGGGGCCTCCGGAGCGTCTCCGGAGGCCCCAGGATCGCCTCCCCAGCCCTCCCCACTCCGTCCCCAGGCCTTTCTGCGGCCTCCGGAGATGCTCCGGAGGCCCCAGGATCACCTCCCCAGCCCTCCCCACCGCGTCCCCAGGCCTTCCTGGGGCCTCCGGAGCGTCTCCGGAGGCCCCAGGATCGCCTCCCCAGCCCTCCCCACCCCGTCCCCAGGCCTTTCTGGGGCCTCCGGAGATGCTCCGGAGGCCCCAGGATCGCCTCCCCAGCCCTCCCCACTCCGTCCCCAGGCCTTTCTGGGGCCTCCGGAGCGTCTCCGGAGGCCCCAGGATCACCTCCCCAGCCCTCCCCACCGCGTCCCCAGGCCTTCCTGGGGCCTCCGGAGCGTCTCCGGAGGCCCCAGGATCGCCTCCCCAGCCCTCCCCACCCCGTCCCCAGGCCTTTCTGGGGCCTCCGGAGATGCTCCGGAGGCCCCAGGATCGCCTCCCCAGCCCTCCCCACTCCGTCCCCAGGCCTTTCTGGGGCCTCCGGAGCGTCTCCGGAGGCCCCAGGATCGCCTCCCCAGCCCTCCCCACCCCGTCCCCAGGCCTTCCTGGGGCCTCCGGAGCGTCTCCGGAGGCCCCAGGATCGCCTCCCCAGCCCTCCCCACCCCGTCCCCAGGCCTTTCTGGGGCCTCCGGAGATGCTCCGGAGGCCCCAGGATCGCCTCCCCAGCCCTCCCCACTCCGTCCCCAGGCCTTTCTGGGGCCTCCGGAGCGTCTCCGGAGGCCCCAGGATCGCCTCCCCAGCCCTCCCCACCCCGTCCCCAGGCCTTTCTGGGGCCTCCGGAGATGCTCCGGAGGCCCCAGGATCGCCTCCCCAGCCCTCCCCACCCCGTCCCCAAGCCTTCCTGGGGCCTCCGGAGACGCTCCGGAGGCCCCAGGATCGCCTCCCCAGCCCTCCCCACCCCGTCCCCAGGCCTTTCTGGGGCCTCCGGAGATGCTCCGGAGGCCCCAGGATCGCCTCCCCAGCCCTCCCCACCGCGTCCCCAGGCCTTCCTGGGTCCTCCGGAGCGTCTCCGGAGGCCCCAGGATCACCTCCCCAGCCCTCCCCACCCCGTTCCCAGGCCTTTCTGGGGCCTCCAGAGACGCTCCGGAGGCCCCAGGATCGCCTCCCCAGCCCTCCCCACCCCGTCCCCAGGCCTTTCTGGGGCCTCCAGAGCGTCTCCGGAGGCCCCAGGATCGCCTCCCCAGCCCTCCCCACCGCGTCCCCAGGCCTTCCTGGGGCCTCCGGAGCGTCTCCGGAGGCCCCAGGATCGCCTCTCCAGCCCTCCCCACCGCGTCCCCAGGCCTTCCTGGGGCCTCCGGAGCGTCTCCGGAGGCCCCAGGATCGCCTCCCCAGCCCTCCCCAGGCCTTCCTGGGGCCTCCAGAGCGTCTCCGGAGGCCCCAGGATCGCCTCCCCAGCCCTCCCCACCGCGTCCCCAGGCCTTCCTGGGGCCTCCGGAGCGTCTCCGGAGGCTCCAGGATCGCCTCCCCAGCCCTCCCCACCGCGTCCCCAGGCCTTCCTGGGGCCTCCGGAGCGTCTCCGGAGGCCCCAGGATCGCCTCCCCAGCCCTCCCCACCGCGTCCCCAGGCCTTCCTGGGGCCTCCGGAGCGTCTCCGGAGGCCCCAGGATCGCCTCCGCAGCCCTCCCCACCGCGTCCCCAGGCCTTCCTGGGGCCTCCGGAGCGTCTCCGGAGGCCCCAGGATCGCCTCCCCACCCCTCCCCAGGCCTTCATGGGGCCTCCGGAGCGCCTCCGGGGGCCCCGTGGACGCCTCCCTGGGCCTCCCCGCTCCCTCTATGTCTTTCACGGGGCCTCTGGAGGCCCCGTGTCGCGGTTTTGGGGGGGCCCGGGGGGGCCTCCCAAAACCGCGAATAACCGAAACCGCGAATGTCAAGTTCGCGAATGTGGAGGGACAACTGTATTAGTGATTTATGTAGATGATTTGTGCGTAGCAGCAAAGTCAAAACAGGAAATTGAGTCAGTAAAAAGAGAATTGTCTGAGAAGTTTGTTTTGAAGGACTTAGGTGTATTAAAGTCTTATTTAGGTATTTACGTTGAATGGACAGAAGAAGGACATTGTTTATTAAGTCAGAGAAATAAAATTGAAAGACTGATTGAAAAGTGTGGATTACAGAATGCAAAAATAGTAAGAGCTCCAATGACAACTGGTTTTGTGTCTGAGGAAACAACTAGAGTGTTTGAGGACAAGAATCTCTTCAGAAGTATAATAGGATCTTTACAATTCATATCTTGCCACACCAGACCAGACATTTCTTATGCTGTAAATGTATTGTCTAGAAGGGTTAATGATCCAAAAATTGAAGACTGGACAGTGGTAAAACATTTATTGAGATATTTGAAAGGAACCTTAGATAGGAAATTGATTATAAGAAGCCGTAGTTCAGATCTAGATTGTTATGTAGACAGTTCATTTGCATCAGAATTAGGAGACAAGAAGTCAGTTACAGGAATGATAATTAAATATAGTGAAAGTCCAATAGTTTGGAGAAGTAGAAAACAAACTAATGTAGCGTTAAGCACAACGGAAGCAGAATTCGCTGCTTTGAATGAGATATAGTAAATGAGGTACAGTGGATTAAGCAATTGCTAAATGATTTAAATGAAAGTTACAAGATACCAGTAGAAATTCTGGAAGATTCACAGTCATGCATAGCGATGGCTGAAACTGAAAGTTTGAAGAACAGAACAAAATATGTTGGTGTAAGATATCAAAATGTGCGAGACATGGTTCAGAAGGGTGAAATAGAATTGAGATATATAGAAACACAACACAACATAGCAGATTTGTTCACAAAAGCATTGACAGCAGAAAAACATGAAAGGCTGACACAAATGGTTGGAATGACATTGTAAGACACATACAATATTTTATTTCAGAGGGGATTGTTAAGGAAAATGCAACATGGGACATACAGTGAAAGAAATAAAATATGTATGTGAAAGTCACAATGACTAAGCAAGAGCAATTATGAAGCTACACAGGTGAAACTGCTAATGTAATCTAGAAGTCCTGAGAGCCAAGGACAGAGGTACTGAGTGCAGAATGGAAACACCTGAGAATCATTAAGTGTACAAGGTGAAATGTTGAAATACATGGGTTGGTCTTAAGTATGGGTGGAACTATGTGGACCAATCAGAATGGAAGTACACACCCACTGGGTGGAACCTAACTAGAGGGTGGTGATAAACAATGGCTATAAAATTGCAATGTTTGCCAATGTATTGTTGTTGAGTAGAGGTGGAGTAGTTTGGAAATATTGTGGAGTAGTGTGTAGAGATTGTGATTTGTTGACCATATAGTATATTTATATAGAAGAATAAAGTAGGTTTTATATAAAACTACTGAGTTGCCTGAGTGAATCCTGGAGACGTTTTGGAGACACCTGGAGAAGAGTGAGAAGGCTTGGAGAGTTTGTCAGGATCTTCAGCCTATTCTCTGAAACTCTGCTGCTTTGGAGGAAAGCATTAACCACTGATCTAAGCTGGTCGGCTCTGCTGCATAACAAGGTGGTGAGTTTGAGCCAGAGGTGAAGAGCTACAACTCCCATCATCCCTGACATATCCCAGGGTGAAGACATATGGGGAGGGGCATTATATACTTTTTGTCTCTAGACTGCTGGACCCGTAGAACATTATCAGACTAGCGTGTAAAAATGGTATAATTCTGCAAGTGAGGATAGCGGAAACATTGTGGCATTATTACACTTACTATCATGTGTAGCTGTAATCATGCAAAAAAACCACCACAGAATTATCACATCATGACCACTAGCGCTTTAAGAATGGGAGTTTACTTCCGTAATTTAGCATGGACGAGACTTCAGTGGTTCTCACGAGAAGACACAAGTACACTTAAAACTTCAAAACACCTTAATTAACAAAGTAAATGAACACACAAGCACTGAAACCAACCTACAAATGTGTAAACTAAATGGGACAGTTCATAGAAGGAGCATCCTGTGCTTCATTTTCGCGTTCTCACCCAGAGGTTTCTCGCTGGGGAATGCCCATTCACACTGTGATCTCAAAATTACAACAGGACGTGTTTTTGCACACCCTCAATACCATGAAAAAAAGCAATATTGATGATCTATTGATGGCTTATCCCATCAATTAAAGGCAACACCTTATTCACAGCTGGGGCACGGATTAACCACGAGATGACAATGATGTCATGTGATAGCCATGCCCATTCACACTACCCAGATGTCATAATCCCACAATTTTTGCTGCGTCTGATAAAGTCCTTAGATTCTCCACTTACTGGATTAAATCCAGGGACATCCCCCACTCCAGTCACTTTCATGAGCAGCCAATAATGAGCAGACCATTAAGCCATTTTATTTTAACATCCAGGAAAGCCTGCCTCATTTGCTGATATTTGCTGGCAATCTAACTCAACCAAAACTTCAAGGTCTAGCAAATTCCTTACTTGCCTGGAAGACAATTTCATGGTCCAAAAGGTGGAAGAGGCAACAAGGGGGACAGCTATTTTAGATCTGATCCTAACCAACAGAGATGACCTGGTAAATGGGGTACAAGTGGTGGGATCCTTGGGTGAGAGTGATCATGTTCTCCTGGAGTTTGTTATACAATGGAAAGGAGAAGCCAGGCATAGTCAGACAAGCATCCTAGACTTTAGGAGAGCTGATTTCCATAAACTCAGGGAAATACTGGGGGTGATCCCATGGTCAGGAATACTAAAAGAGAAGGGACTTCAGGATGGATGCGACTTTCTCAAAAGGGAGATACTGAAGGCACAATTTCAAACAGTACCAGTGAGGAAGAAAAATGGGAGGTGTCTCAAGAAACCAGGATGGATGACTAAAGAACTTTCAACGGAGCTAAGTTTTAAACAGAACCATGTATAGGAAATGGAAAAAGGGGGAAATCATCAAAGAAGAATTCAAACAGATAGCGAACATGTGTAGGAGTAAAGTCAGAAAAGCTAAAGTGCAGAATGAGCTCAGGCTCACTAGAGAGGTAAAGAACAATTCAAAGGGTTTTTGGGGGGTATGTCCACAGCAAAAGGAAGAAGAAGGAAATGGTAGGGCCACTACGTGGAAAAGATGGCAAAATGCTAACAGGGGACAGAGAGAAGGCAGAATTACTCAACACCTTCTTTACCTCAGTGTTTTCAGAAAAGCAAAAGGGTGATCAACCTGAGGATAATGGAACAGAGGACACAATAGGAGAAATCCAGCACAGAATAAGCAAAGAGGTAGTAGAGGAATACCTTCTTAATCTAAATGAATTTAAATCTCCAGGACCAGATGAACTACATCCAGGGGTATTGAAAGAGCTGGCAAATGTAATCTCAGAGCCATTGGCAATAATCTTTGAGAACTCCTGGAGAACAGGAGAAGTCCCAGCAGAGGAGGGCAAACATTGTCCTCATCTTCAAAAAGGGGGGAAAAGAGGATCCCAACAATTGTTGTCCAGTTAGTCTGACATCAATACCAGGGATGATTCTAGAGCAGATCATTAAACAGAGAGTCTGTGAACATTTAGAAGGCAATGCCATAATCACAAAAAGTCAACATGGGTTTCAGAGAAACAAGTCATGCCAGACTAATCTGATCTCTTTTTTTGATAAAATTCCCAGCTTGATAGATGAAGGGAACACTGTGGATATCGCATACCTTGATTTCAGTAAGGCCTTTGACAAGGTTCTCCATGACATTCTTGCAAACAAGCTTGTAAAATGTGGGCTAGACAAGTTAAGTGGATTTGTAATTGGTTGAACGGCCAAACCCAAGGGTGCTCAGCAGTGGCTCCTGCACTTAGGGTGAAAAAACGAAATGCATAGATATAGGATGGGGGAGACCTGGCTGAATGAGACTACGTGCGAAAGGGATCTAGGAGTCCTAGTAGACCACAAGTTGAACATGAGCCAACAGTGTGATGCAGCAGCTAAAAGGGTCAATGCGATTTTGGGATGCATCAATAGAAATATAGTGTCTCGATCAAGGGAAGTAATAGCGCCACTCTATTCTGCCTTGGTCAGGCCTCACCTAGAATACTGTGTCCAGTTCTGGGCACCACAATTCAAAAAGGATATTGACAAATTGGAGTGTGTCCAGAGAAGGGTGACTAAAATGGTGAAAGGTCTGGAAACCATGCCTTATGAGGAAAGACTTAGGGAGGTGGGTATGTTTAGCCTGGAAAAAAATGGTTAAGGGGCGATATGATAGCCTTGTTTAAGTATTTGAAAGGGTGTCACATTGAGGATGGAGCAAGCTTGTTTTCTGCTGCTCCAGAGACTAGAACACAGAACAATGAATGCAAGCTCCAGGAACAGAGATTCCACCTCAACATGAGGAGGAACTTTTTGACAGTAAGAGCTGTTCAGCAGTGGAACACACTCCCTCCGAGTGTGGTGGGGTCTCCTTCCTTGGAGGTCTTTAAACAGAGGCGGGATGGCCATCTGTCAGGAATGCTTTGATTGTGTATTCCTGCATGGCAGGGGGTTGGACTGGATGGCCCTCATGGTCTCTTCCAACTCTACAATTCTATGATTCTATGATTTGGGGAAAAAAAAAAACAGATCGGGTCCCATAGGAACACAGGAGTCCATACCTGCATGCCAGTCCATATCCACAGCCGCTGGTGTCTATCTGAAGCCAGAAAGGAGGCCCTCAGCATGTGATTAAGGCTGCAGCAGCAGCCGCCGATACAGGCCAGCATGCAGGTATGGAGTCCATCTCATTTCATGTAGGTAACGGGGGTGGGATGGGCATGATCTGGGGCCAATTCTAGGCAAATCCCTATTTGCCCATTATTTCTACTCTTTCTTCTTTAGGGATGCCTCCATGATTTCTCTCCCTCAAGATCATCACTGGCAATATTTCAAAGAGGGATTGAAATGTTCCTCATGCTAAATAATATTTCAGAGCTAATATTCACTTTTTACCCTAAGTCAGGGGTGAGCAACTCCAAACATTTTGCCTTTCTGCACCTGTCCAGAAGGCCGCAGCAGCACATTTCCGTACACCTGAAGTGATGTGATATTACTTCTTGCTGCCATTTTGGCCAATTTTCAGCCATTTTCTTCTTTTTTCTCTTGTCTGTTTTGGGGAGGTTTGGGGTCTAGTGGGCAGTTAGGGAAGCAAGCTGGTCTTTTTATGTGGTTTGGGAAGATTTGGGGTGGTTTGGGAGCAAAATGTTGCCCCCAAATCAGCCCCCCCATTTGTATTTTTGGAGGGGAACTAATGAGTTTGAGGAACTTCTGGGGAAGGTCCTGCAAGCCACATTTAGAGGTTACAAGGGACACATGAGGCTCATGGGCCATAGTTTGTGCACCCCTGTCCTAAGTGATTCTGAGCAGGAGTTCATCCTCTCAAATCTGCTAGCTTATTGTGTTCCCTTCTTACTTCAAAAACAACATCATTTTCACAATGTTGTTTGACAGCATATTGTATAGTCACCTTTCTGGAGCTTAGCAGGTATGGATCTGTCTGGGAGACTGCCAGAGATGTAGCTTGGGCGGGGGGAGATAAATATATTGCCCTCCCAAATAAGAATTCTGCCCTCCCCAATGAAATTTTCCTTCAGTCCCCAAATTTCTAGCATTACAGTAATTTTAAATTTCATCTGAGCATTTAGAAATACAGTTTAGGTATCCAAAGAAAAGGGATAGGCAAAGTGAGCAAACGAATTAGAACATAGAAAATATGCAAGTTCTAGGCATGAATGATTTTCAGTATCTCATGACATTATCACACCAACCTCATGTCTCACAGCAATCATGTTATTAAAAGAAACAGGAACATACCAGTTGTAAAATGTTCATTATCACTCCTCTCTTCATTTGTGCAACTGTGCTCCTTTGGCAAACCCCTGGTGTGATAGGTCCCTTTGCTTCAGTTCTGGGGTGACTGCAGTCACATGGCTTGAGGGGATCTGAGTCTCCTGCTCTCCCCACCCTTCCTCACTATTACAAAACAGGCAGTTTCTTATAAATGCTTTTTTACTGCCAGATAGAAGAAGAGGTATGGAACCAGAGAGGCATAGTGGTTTGAGTGTTGGACTACAACTCTGGACACCAGGGTTTAAATCCCCACTTGGCCATGAAAACTCACTGGGTGACCTTGGGCAAGTCACATACTCTCAGCCTCAGAAAACCCCATGATAGGGTTGCCATAAATCAGAAACAGCATAAAGGAACACGCTAACAACAAGAGGAAAAAGTACTTGCAGGATATTCTGCTTCAGATGTGAAATACCTTGTCTGGCTTTGCATTATGCACCATTGCTATTCCACTTCAGGCACCAAAATATCAAGCACAGTATCCTAAGGTTGTCCTGAAAATATATCCCTTCCACTAGTTTCATTTAATGATACTGAGCCACTAGGTGGCATGATATTTCTACTTATAGCAAATGCCACTAAACATACACTGTTCTCCATCTCCCTTTATCTGTAGTAACATACCAGAAAAACAGCAGTTTGGATGCTGCTCCAGACTATATAAATACTGTATTGTCACATTGACTTAAAATAATTTTATGTGTCTGGTGTTGGTTTTTTTTTAATGTGGACAGGATCCAAACAATTTCAAAACCATGTTTATACATACAAGAGGATTTGGACTTGAGTTCCTTGAACAGCAGACCCTTTTGTCACACAAAGAGAGAATAATTTTAAAAATGTGAAATGAGGATGAGGATGTGACATGGTGCACATAAACACAATTTGTAATATCACCAGCAAGAAATCATATACATCTGGTAATGAATTGTTCATGTGTCCTGTACTGCATCCAGATCACAAGTAATGTGTGATCCAGATTGTAAATGTTTTTGATTTCTACTACTTCTGGGACTAAAAGGATTGTGAGATTGAACCACACCTTAGGTATGGGCTCCTCTTCATATATTTTATTTCCACCAGTGACAGAGTAAACCACAAGTTTAGACTTGTTTGTGTGTATCCAAACTGCATTTCATATTTCAGTTGCTCTTAGCTGTGTACTATAATGTATTGCATCTACACTAGTTTTTTGGAATAGGAGAAATCAGTACAAAAGAGATAAGAGATGTTGTCATTTTGGTGCTCAACAGTGAAGATGTTGTGAAAACAGTCCCACAGATTTATGGTATCTGTAAGAGGCTTATCACATGCTGAAGTAAAGTGACAAGGCAGCCAGAAGGTTCCCTCTTCCATGCTGCCTTACTGCATGCTATCATCATTCTTTGGTTCCAGTAAACTTCTACCTAAGCAACTGTGGCCTTCCAGATTTTGTTGGATTGAAGTTTCCATCAGCCCTAGCAAGCAACAGCTAATGGCGAGGGATTATGGAACCACCGGGGACAGTATCTGGAGAGCCACTAACTCTCTCTTGGCAGGTAGGCCCTGACAATAGGCAGAGTGAGATGTCCATCTCAGGCAGTACATTTTGTGTATGCTATCTTACTGGATTGTTGTAAACACAAAGGGAGACGAAACAGAGCTGTGTACACAATGTGAGTTCACTAGAGGGATTGAAAGTTTACCTGAATTATTGAGGTCCATGGAAATTCCATGTGTGTTTACCAAAAATCAATATTTCTATGGGGAATTTTAATTAGCTCAAATAGTGGCTGCAAGAGCTTGGGTAACAGTGGGATCTTTTGACCTATGTATATTGGGTAGTAACTGACAAGACTCCAAGCCAGGGGATAAAATAAAAATGGTTTTTATTGAATAATAATCAGGGGAATGCACACATACATACACTCCGTTTTCAAGCACTCACACAAGGCTATAGAAGAAAGTAGGAAATATTGGGATAGAAGGATAGAGTTTATTAATAATATATTAATAATGAGGTCTCAAAATTTCCCCAAGTACCAATATTATATACGCTGCCTAAAATTCATAAGGGAGGAACCCCCACCCCCCTGGGCAGGCCCATTGTGTCCAGAACAGCATCCATTCTTGAACCCCTCACACAATATTTAGATTTTTTTCTGTCACCTTTTGTTAAAGAAACACCATCATATATTCAGGTTTCATGGCATTTCATAACTCTAATAGAAGGTAAATCTGTTCCACAATCTTCATGTCTAATTATTATGGATGTGGACTCATTATACACATCCATTTCACATTCTGAGGCTAAAATAGTTGCAGAACAATTTCTTCAATGTCGTCACAACAAAAATCCTCCTACATATTTTTTTGCTCGACCTTTTGGATATAGTTTTGGAAAAGATTTTTTTTTCTTTTTCAAAATGAATTTTATTTACAGGTGAAAGGCATTGCCATGGGAAGCCCTGTTGCTCCCACGATAGCAAATATTTTCATGGCTTCTCTTGAATGTTCTCATATTAATAACCCTATGAGTAACCCCTTTCATGAATTTTGTTTATTTTACAGAAGATACATCGATGATATTTTTATTATTTTTACAAAAGAATTGATTGCACAGCAGTTCTGCAACTGGATGAACTCCATAAATCCTCCCATAAAATATAAGAGTCATATCAGCACACAAGAAGTTCCCTTTTTGGACACTATGGTACTTATTAAAGATCAAAGGTTGGGAGTCTGGTGTTATCAGAAACCCACAGACCGAAATTCCCTCCTACACTTTGACAGTTATCATCCTTTCAGACACAAATGTAACTTACCATTTTCTCAGTTTCTTCGGCTGCACAGAAATTCTACTTGTGAGCAAGACTACAGAGTGCAGCAGACACTTACCATCATGAGTTATTGGCTAGAGGCTATCCCAATTATATATTAAACAAGCTAGAAAACAAGCCTCAACCAATGATAGAGCATCTTATTTGAACAAAAACTTCATGTTCAGATGGGCAGATTAGTGGGAGTGTTCACTTTTAGTCTGGTTTTTTATCAGATCCAGGACATCATAGTTAAACACTGGCATTTGGTGCAGCATATCCCAGGCTGCGGTCACATTCTGCTTATTGTTTTCCGCCGACCAAGAAATTTACAAGATGCATTGGTACATATGGATTTATGATAAGATAATTATAAAGACAAATCTGTTTCCGGGCATCATCCATGTGGTCACTGCTCCCGATGCCCGCAATCCTTAAAATTGAAGTTTTTTGTACATCCAGTTACACAAGAAAAGTTCCCTTTAAACACGGTTACAACCTGCAGTTCAGAATCTGTGGTATATGCCATATTGTGCCCTTGTAAAAGGATTTATGTTGGGCAAACAGCTATGCATTTATCTCAAAGAATTTTGGAACATTTGAGTCGTATCAGGATGAGCCATCTGGACTATCCTCTGGTAGCTCATTTTATTCAATTCTGCCATCCAGCAGAATCTTTAAGATTTTTTGCATTGGAAGCCGTACGCCCCCGATTATACCAGTAAGGTTCTATACAAACTAAATTGCTCCAAAGAGAATCATTTTGGATGTATAGACTACAAACTACAATACCCCAAGGGCTAAATGAGCATTTTGATTTTTCCTCTTTTCTATAGATTAATTAGAATAGTGGATCCTTAGAAACAGTATTATTATAGTGGACATTCAGCTCTATACCCAGGATGTTCTGAATGGAGGCTTTTGCTTCCTTGGGAGTTTTTCCTTACACATCTCCTTTAAATGAATCAACATTCAATCAACTCAGTTACATTTAATATACTATATAACATCGGTTAGTATTATGTTTATGCCTGCATTGTTGGAAATCACCCAAGGCAGTCATAGGTAAGCCTTATTCTTGTGCTTTACATTTTTATATTTCTTTACTATTAGTATTACTAAATATTCTCATTATCTATTTTAGATAGAGAGAATGATTATTGCACTCAATAGGGATTAAATTTTGGTGAAATATAATCATGTAGACATAGAGGTGAGTTTGTGTTGTATAAAATGAATCACATACATCATTATTTATGATTTTTGAAATATATTTGAGAGTATCATTCATTTACATTGCAGAACCTACTTGAAACAGAAACAGATAGCTCCTTCCCAAATACAGTTAAAGTATAAAAGTGAGCCCGTTGGTTTCACCTATAGTTTATATAACAATTAGAATTAACAATAGTATACACACTTGAGATTTTTTTAAAATTTCTTTGTAGAAATTAGTGGAAATACGTTTATACAAGATCTAGGATAATAGTTACATTCATGAGGTGAGCTCAGCATGTCTTTCCTCAACAAACAATTAAAATAATAAAAATGGTACACTAGTTGGTAGGATACATGGTTCAACTGAAACAATATATGTATTTTAGATACACACTGAAGAAGGGACCACGAAACAATGTAGAGAATCTCTGGAGCAAAGTTGTTTGTGTATCAGTTTAAGCTCATATATTGCATTATATTGTGTACCAGATAGAACTGATTGACCACATTGTATTATTGTATATCTTCCTTTGTATCCTAGTTTTACAAATAGAATTTTGATAACTGTTTATTTCATATGTTTATTTCATATATTTACTCATGTAAAACAGTATTTAATTTTCATTATATATACATACACACACACATATATGTATGTGTGTATATATGTATATATATATATATATATATATCTTATATACTTACCTCTGTGTGAGAATTGTGTATTTACTAAAAATATAGAGTTTAATTTTCAGTGTGCACACTTTTCATATACTTACCTTCATGTGATAATTGTTTGAATATATTTTTGCCATTGTATATAATTAACTTGGACATTGGTGATTTGTAAAAAAAATAAATAAATGAACCATTGGATATTGACATATAGATAATATAATATTTTTGGACACTAGTTACATACATTTGGTTCTCCCCTTCTCAATTTGCTACAGTTTCTGACAGACATCCAGCCCACTACTTACTCACTCAAATCAGCAAGGGAAGAAGAAAGGTAGGAATGGAATCTTGTCCTTCCCAATCATCTCAGGCAAAAGTAAACTGCTGCAACTGTCCTAGCTTGTGTGTTCTTCCACATTAATAACTGTAGCCATGTTGACCACAGTCTGATTTTGCTTGGCCACATGTGTTCTAGTTTTCATCTGTGAAATGTTGGAAGGCATGGAAGGTGCTTGTGTGAACTGCTGTCTCTTGTGCTAAAATTACTTTGACTGCTGTGAAATCGGATGACTGAGTCCTCCCCCGCCCCCATGTGCACTCATAATTTGCCATTCTCCTTCAGGCACCAAAATGTCCTTGGCCAATCCTGCCAAGAAGCCGGTACTGTACTCAGCAAATCAGCACCCCTGTTGGAAGTGCAAGACAATCTTGATCTGTTCAAAGGCTACCTTGGAATCCGGATGCCATTCCCTGCTCAGTGTCCCCTGAATGCTGTCCCCATTTCCCTCCTTGCTTCTGTTCTATACAAGAAGTGCTAACATAAAGGAAGAAGGGACTCCTCTCGGCATCCCATCCCTTTTAATACAGACAGATATCTGACAGTCCCCATGATTACTTTACTACTCTATACCTATCTTCCTAGGAGAGTTCTGTTATTTCCAAGGCAAAATCTTAATGTATCATGCTGCCAATCTGGGATGCAAAGAGGACTAATATAATCAGGTGTTTATTTTATTTGGCAATTAACGAAGTGGTGTAGGCCTCAGGCGTCCCTCCTGGTTGTCATGGCAGCTTAGACTACCAGCTTCCAGAAAAACATAAAAGAACAGCAAGTGCAAGACCACACATTCCACTCTGCCTTGTTGATTAACCAGGCTGTCAAAGGAAAGGAAAGCATCTGTAAGTTCATAGATAACATCTACAAACTGAAGAGCAACACAGCAAGACGGCTCAGGAGGAACAATTGTAAGTACCCGTTGTTTGTTTCTAAAATACAAATTGTGTAAATTGCTGTTACAAAAAGAGCAGAAGGCCATTCCTCCTGTAAAACAAGCAAATACAACCACAGTAATGTTTTTTCGCTATCACCATGAGGCTTAGACTCCCTGTAGAAAATGCATTGCTGAATCTCAAGCTTCAGTATCATGTTGGTTTTCTTTCGTAGAAGTTACAGAGTCCTCGGGAGGCAGACATGCCTTCCATGTCAAAATGGAGTAGACATGTACAGCATTTTAAAGAAAATCAGTTCACAAATAATTACATATAAATATAAGCACAAACACTAAAGAACTGTGTGACCAGGAACAGCACCACCTCTGGTCTTACAAACTCATTTAAAGTTCGTATGGATTGGACTATGTTCCTGAACTATATTGACTGTACAGAATAAAGACAGAGTCAAGCACGTACTTTTTAAAAATGCTATATCTGCCTTTAGAAAGTTATCATGACCTGAATTATAAAATGACATACTTCAGAAGCCCCTTCTTCTGCACCTCCAAACCCTTTGGTCAGCTGCAAATGCCAAAAAGGCTCTGAGGAAAGTTGGGGAGCTTTTCCTGAAGGATGGAAAATGGGGATGGAAAACTTCTTTATGGGCTCTTCCTGACTAGTGTAAAGAACCGTGAATCCTTGCAATATAGCTCTTTGAGTTTTTCTGGGTTTTGCCAGTTGTTGTAATATCTGCCTCATTCATTTGGAAAGGTGTTTATAGTGATTTCTCAGACCTGCACTAAGGCTGTTCCAACACTTTTTAAAAATTGGGACATAATTTGCTAAGGTGATTGTATGGTTTGAAAGGCAAATTTTCTCCTCGTTTTAATAAATTCTTAGGATTATAGTGTTATACAGTAACTATATATACTGTTTTGGATACCTCCTAAGAGCTTATCACACTGAAACCAAAATTGGTTAGACCTCCTCCCTACCTACAACTCACTTGTGGGGAACGCAGGTGGCAATGGTGGGGAGGAGGGACAGGAGATTTGCCGTGAACTTCTTTGAATTAATTTGTATAATTTGTTTTATTTATAGCATAGAGGTTGTACTGTGTACTGAAAACCACAGTTGTTTGACTTTGGAATGACTATTTAATTCTTCATAATAATAATAAAAATATATTAGCTGTACCCGGCATAACATACACTATTAAAAAATCGCCCCCAAAACACGCAGTAGACTTCATGACAACCCTGTAAGGTAGGCTGGTGGATTTTTAAATTCCTCCTCCCCGTTCTCAGCATTCCACACTTTTCCCAGAATTGCTGGGGGGTGAATCATTCTATTGCCCTGCTGCCACCGCCTCCTCCACTTAACTGCCTGGGTTCTGTCGCAGGCGGCCTGTCACCACCACTGCTGCCTGATGACTATTTGGGACCGATCACAGCAGTGTCCTGCCACCACTACCAGTTGACTGTGTGGGTCCTGTTGCAGTGGCAGCACCAGCATCCCACCACCACCAGTTGGCTGCTTGTCTCATCACAGCTGGCCTGTTGCAGGCGGCCCATCACTGCCACTGACAGATGACTGTCTAGGCCCCAATCTGGGCTCCAGATTAAGTTGCAGGAGTGGATTGTAAGGTGGAGAGGGAATTTACTTGGGGGAGGTGATTGACTGGGTGTGTTTCCTGAGCAGCCAATCAGCACACTGGGAAAAGCAACATACCCAAGAGTTAGAGAGAGAGAGAGATCTGAAAACATTGTCAAATTATATATATCTATAGTTTATTAAATAGCCTAAGCTTCATTTTTTATCATTCTGTGCATTATTTTCTCTGTGATTGTTAATGCAAATGAAATGATGGAAGTATGACCAAAATAAAATATTTCATCAGGTTTCTTGATATTTTATAAAAGACTTATAAATTTTACATGGATTATAGACTATGATTATGTAAAAAACAACAACACATGACTGTCATATTTTACATATTGAAATTATATAAAAGAAACATGTTTCTTCAGATATGTTTATGTATTTGTTTATGAAATTTCTCTTTGCATTTTAAGAAATAATTTCAAAGCTCTGCATATTAACATAACAATAATGCAAAAGTGAAATTGAAGTACAATCTATTTCAATTGACTTCATTATCTGCATGTACTTCCAATCTGTTGCCATCCTCAATTGAAAGTGCTGGTTTAATGGCGTGGGGCCAGGATTCTCAACAATTGTCTCATCCTATAACTGTCTACCCAGACCTTGACATAATCTCTTCAGAGGGCCTTTCCTGAGTACCTCCACCAAGTGACGTGTTGTGTCTGGCTACTAAGGAGAGCCCTTTTTCAGTGAGGGTACTCTAGCTGTAGAATCCTCTTCCTGGAGAAGCTTGTCTGACTACCCATGAAGCCATAATTGGTTAGAAAATGGTGCTAAAAAAGTAATCAACAATGGCTACACATCAAACTGGAAGGAGGTCTCAAGTGGAGCGCCTCAGGGTTCTTTCCTAGGCCCATTACTTTTCAACATTTTAATCAATGATTTAAATGATGGGGTGGAGGGAATCCTTTACAAGTTTGCAGATGACACAAAGCTGGGAGGGGTGGCCAACACATTTGAAGAAAGGAACATAATTCAAAAGGACCTAGATAAACTAGAAAATTGGGCAGAAATTAATAAAATAAAATTAAGTGGAGACAAATGCAAAATTCTACATTTAGTCCCAAAACAAAACACACAAATGCACAGGTATAGGATGACTCAGCAGTACTACATGACTCAGCAGTAACTTGCACTTTTATAGTATTGTCTTAATCTTGTTATAGTAATAGTTTATTGATTTTATAATTTTGTTTGTGGTTTTAGATTGTGAGCCTTAGGCAGGTTTTTGTGTTTATTGTGGATTGATGTTTTTCTTTTTTGTAAAGTGCTATGTAAAGCTTATGGCGCTATATAAATAAATGTAATAATAATAATAATAATAATAATATATCATATTAAAAGGACCTTGGGATAACTGTTGATCATAAATTGAACATAAGTTGAGCCAGCAGTGTGATGCCACAGCAAAGAAGGCAAATTCTGTTTTAGCCTGCATTAATAGAAACAGAGTTTCCAAGTCAAGGGAAGTAAGTCCCACTATATTCTGCATTGGTCAAGCTGCATTGGTCAAGCCACATTCAGTTCTGAGTCCCCCATTTGAAGAAGGATATAGACAAATTGGATTAGGTTCAGAGAAGGGAAACAAGGATATAAGAGGTATAGAGAACAAAACATATGAGGCAAGGTTGAAGTAGCTGGACATGTTCAGCTTTGTGAAGAGAAGACTGAGGAGATTATCAGATAGGAACAAAAAAAGTGTTCCTGTCCCACAATCTCCTCTCCCGCCCCTCTCCTGTCCCTGTCCCAACACAAAAACAAAAGTTTTCAGACCTACCTTTGTAGCATCTTCAGGGCAGCCTAGGAGTGAATGGAGTTCTAAGGGAGCTCCCTTCACTTCCTGGAATGAAATCCCGCCCGTTTTCGCAAGAAGATGTGAGCACGGGAAATTCAAACTTTAAAAGAAAAAAAAAACATCAAAAAGTGAGAGCAAGCATAAAAACACACTTTAAAACTTCCAAGTAAACTAAGGAAATTTTTAAAAAGTGTGTCACTTACGTGGATGTCACAGTCTCACCAGGAAGTGTTTTGGCAGTGACCTCCCATTGACACTGGGAGTTTGCCAGAGAAATGGGGGACCTTACTTGCAGGAACCTCCATGACAGAAATGGAACAGGAAATATATTGACGGCTTCTATAAAGCCGTCTTTAGAGTATCTGATAATCTCCTGAGAAGTCTTTCAATACCTCAAGGGCTGTTGCAGAGAAGATGGGGTAAGCCTGTTCTCTGCTGTCCCAGAGGGTAGGACCAGGCCTAATAGTTTGAAGTTACAAGAGAGTAGATTTCAACTGAACATTAGGAGAAGCTTCTTGACAATAAGAGCAGTTCGGCAATGGCACCAACTTCCTAGAGCGATGGTGGAGTCTCCTTTTCTGGACATATTCAAAAAGAGGTTGGACGGCTACCTGCTGTGGATGCTTTAGCTGGAGATCCTACACTGAGCCAGGGACTTGATGGCCCATGAGGCCCTTTCCAACTGTGATTCTATTTTGTTATCATTTTAGCACCAAGTCAAGATCTTTTCTATTTTCCCAGAAGTCTAAAGACCTTCTAAGATTATGGTGTTTTTTTTTAAAATGCCTCAGTTTAAATCTTCTACATTATAACATGATGGCTGATGGTATTGTTCTACGGTACAGTTGTGTCTCCGTATCCATGGATTTACATATTCACAGCTTGAAAATATTCTTTAAAAAATAATAATCCAAAAAGAAAACCTTGATTTTGCAATCTTATATAAGGGACACTTATGCCATTTGCTATGCCATTGCATATAATGGGACTTGAGTATTCACAGATTTTGGTATCCATGAGGGGTCCTGGAACCAAACCCCAGCAAATATGAAGGGACAACTGTATTTTAATAAATTTTTAAAAAGCTGTCAAGACGGATCTTTTCCGGCAGGCCTTTCCTGAATAGCTATCGTGGCCCAAAGATTCGACTGTCCCCCCCCCCCTTGAGCTACCATTGAATTATTCTATGCTGCTGTGATTAGTTGCTGTATGTTTGTTTGTTTTTAAATTATTGTATGTTTTTAATCTTTTCTAGTTTAATATTATTTTAAGGGGTGGATGGGTTAGGGTATTGAGGTAATTATGGAGTTTTTATACTGTAAGCCGCCCCGATTGCATTGCAGAGGGGCAGGATAGAAATAAATTTTATTATTATTATTATTATTATTAATAATAATAATAATAATTTACTGATAATGTAATCCAACCCACTGATAATGTAACACTGTAATTTGGACAAGAACCCTGTTGGGGCACTGCACAAGCAGTAGTGTTTTTTCAAGCAGTTGCTTAATATGGTCCCTTGTGCAGCCAATCATTCCATAAACATACGCACAGCCTTCTTTCACACTGTTGTCTCAGTGGGAAGGGAACTATCAACCATGATATCCTGGACGTGCATTGTGGGAGATTGCAAAATTATTCCTGATGTTTAAACAAAAGTGCTAGTTATGTAGGGCTTTATTAAGATAAGCTTGTAATACATATACCTTGTTTGGGATGAGGCAGAGGATAACCCTGGATTTGGAAAAAGAGTGATAATTAGGCATAACTAGAATTCAAACATGGTTATCTAATTGAGAAGCAAAATTTGAAAACATTGCGATCATTTCAATAACTGTAACAAAAGATATTATAATTCAAATGTAACTAGCAACTGAAAATTCCTCCAGTTTAAAACATATTTTAAGACTTGCCTAGGACTGTACTCTTGTACACAGTAAAACATACACGGAGCCCAAAATTAATTGTCAATTTGGCAAGTGTAGATTACTACCATTTTGTGTAGAAATGACACTTTCCCTTGCATGCTTTGCTCTGTTACTTCACCTCCCATTCATTCTGAATTCCTATCTCTCTTCCCTCCATTCCTCCCGGCTCCCCCCTCTTGTTCAGGAGAGTGCTTTCTATCAGGATCAGTAGAAACATTTTGTGGGAGTGACAGGCTGCTATGATACCACATGCTTGGATAAAACAAACATTGGCAGTGCAATCATTCCACTGGCATTTACTAGTTTATCTAAAAAGAAAAGAACTCCAGGACCTGAAACTTGTGAGGGTTTTTTTTTTAATTTCTTTTTTTTATGCCATTTCTCATTTTAATGACAGTGAAAGAAGTTGTGGAAAAGAAAATATATACAGACTTAGGTCCAAACTACACAGCATGTTAAGTACATGCATTAAAGAACTCTCTTACCGTTAGATGCTAAAGCAGTGGTGGGAACCCTGATTCAGATCACAGGGGCCGTCCCAAGACATTTTGCTGTCTGGGGCAGAACAGCACATTGCCTCCTCCCCCGACCAATACAAAACAAGGTTCTTAGCATGCAAAATCTGCCAAGTTTTGATATATGAGGCAAAAAATCCCACAAGAGTAATGTGCTTGCCCTAGAATTTACTTTCAGAAAAAATAGCTACCTTATAATTTTCAAGGACAGTGCTAAGACACATACAGCACTGAACTGGTAACAAGGTATGTTCTCTGCAACTAGTCCATTACTAAAAGCCTCAGTTAATTATTGTTATATTGACATTTTTCTGAACTGCTTACTGATAGGGTCCATCCTGCAGATCAGGACAGTGTAAGCACAACAGTGATTAACTTAAGCTTTTGGCCTGGCAAGTGGTTTTAGTGTTGGACTACAACTCTGGTGACCAGGGTTCAAATCTCTGCTCAGCCATGAAAACCCACTGGGTGACCTTGGGCAAATCACAAACTCTCAGCTTCAGAAAACCCCATGATAGGTTCGCCTTATGGTTGCCATAAGTTGGAAATTACTTGAAGGCACGTAACAACCCCAAATTGACTTGTTGCTGAGGATATACCGTGTTACCGTTTGGGTACTGCATGCAAGTTAGCAACTGGTTTTTGAAACTATATCTTAAGTGTGATTTTAATTCAATTCTGCTTTAATACTTGGTGCTATTTTGTGTTTTACTTGTATTCTTTTGTTTAATATACTGTGAACCACCATGAGTCCTATTTTGGGGGAAATGTGGGATATAAATTCAAACAAACATACAACTTTCTGGGGGCCTTAGAATTATAACTGTAACAAACTACTTGTAAAAGTAACATTCTGAGCTCTAATCTGAATGCTTATAGTTTATTGGGAAATCAGAGCCTGAAAGGTTTCTGAAATATCAAGAAGTACTGTACTCTGAAAACATTTTCCTCCAGACTAAGACCCTAGTGATTTATTTATTTGGATCAGACATTAATGGGTCTGAGGGAATTAAGAGTGAGATAAAACATCTGGACAAAGGCCTCCTGATGTAGTTGCAGGCCTAGAAATTATTTATGGAAAAATAGCTAACTTTTTTTATTAGCAGGGATGTATGCCTGTGTTTTGAAGGACCAGGGAGCTACTATTTAGTTCTACTGGAATGTTATTTATTGAGTAAATATGGCGATGCTCTTTCAGAGCCCTTTCTAATAATTAATGGAGTGAAGCAAGGTTGTGTTCTTGCTCCAACTTTATTTACAATCTTCTTCAGCATGATGCTCCAAAGGGCTACAGCAGAACTTGAAGAAGAAGACAGCATCTATATACGCTACCGTATTGATGGTAGCTTGTTTAACTTAAGCCATCTAAGGGCTCACACTAAGACTCTAAACTATCTAATCCGTGAGCTGCTCTTCGCTCATGATGCTGCCCTTGTTGCCCACACAGAAGCAGCTCTGCAGCGCCTAACATCCTACTTCGCAACAGCTGCAGAGCTGTTTGGACTGGAAGTCAACCTGAAGAAAATGGAAGTTCTCTACCAGCCTGCACCACAGGATGAACACCACAATCCCCACATTGCTATAGGCAAATCTGTGCTCAAGTCCATTCAGCAGTTCGCCTACCTGGGAAGAATAATCTCCTCAGATGCCAAGATTGCCAAAGAGATCGATCACAGATTAGCAGAGGCATATAGCACATTTGGAAGACTTTACAAAAGAGTTCTGGAGTAACAAACACCTGAGGCGAAGCACAAAAATCAGTGTGTATAGAGCCATTGTACTGTCTATTCTCCTTTATGGGTCTGAAACATGGGTCACCTATTGCCACCACTTACGACTCCTCGAACGCTATCATCAGCGCTGTATATGCACAATCCTAAATATACACTGGACTGACTATGTGACAAACGTTGCTGTCCTTGCACAAGCAGGGATCACCAACACTGAGGCCATAACATTGAGAACACAGCTGCACTGGGCAGGGCACATTTCTAGGATGGAGGACCATCGCCTCCCCAAAATAGTACTCGATGGTGAACTCACCACGGGTCAGGTTAAGAAGGGTGCTCCAAAAAAGCAATACAAGGACTCCCTGAAACAACATCTCAAGCTTGGCCAAATTGATCACCAACAATGGTCCGTCATGGCCTCACATCGGGAGGCATGGAGACGCACTATCTACAATGCTGCAGCCTTATTTGAGAGCTCACGCCGAACAAGTCTTGAAGAGAAATGACAACGCAGAAAGAATCACAACCTGGAAACATCACCCAAGGAGACCTTCCGCTGTGTTTTCTGCAACCGGACATGTTTATCTCGGATTGGCCTTTTCAGTCATCAGCGTGCTTGAAGTAAGTGTGGGATGAGTCCTTCCTGAATCTTCGCTTGTGAAGAAAAGCCATAGAGAGAGATAGTTATTAAAAAGGCCTACATTCATTCTATCCATCCTCTACAGTAATTCATATTCCTACCACAGCAACCAACTATGACAAGTAAATATGGTGAATAAGCCTTGTAAAAGACTACAAATTTAAACCGCTATTTGAAAACAAGCTTAAAAAAACTTCTGCAAAGTGTCGCTATTTTAATCTTCTTTCAGATTTTTAAAAATAATATGTAAAGCTATGTCAGACTAGGTCTTCATCTAGCCCAGTATTGTTGACACCGACTAGCAACAGCTCTCATGATATCTTTTCCACACTTACTTAAAGATGAAGGGACTGAACTTGGGATTTTTTTCATACATAGCGGGTGTTCTGTCCCCACACTACAGCCCCTTGCTTTTGTTGCTTCTTATTTTTATTATATATATTTTATATATACACACTGCATATTTTATTATATATATTTTATATACACACACATTATATATATTTTATATGTACACACACATATATGGCTTATTATAATTGCCTTGCTGGTATCGACATATTTGTCCCAACATATTGTGAACCTGAAATTGTGTATGGCCAAATTAGGCATGTACTTGTACTGTCAGTGGGCTGGAGACCAAAGTATGATTTACACACACTTGCTTGTAACATGGGCCAAACTTTTTGGTTCCCTTGTTTTGTAATGAGAAGTGGCTAAGGGAAGCTGCAGTCTTCAGTGGAGGACCAGTACTGAGAAGCAGGTAGGTGTTCTTTCTTCTCAGCCCATTTACCTACTCAGAATTGCACACCGGCTGCTTCCTTCAGGGAGAGAATGAAGGTGTGTGCATGTGTGCGTGTTCATTTCTCTATGGGGGTAAAAGGAGCTGGGAGTGATTTTGAGCAGAAAGAATGCCAGTGTTACAGCAAATGATTAAGCAGTCCTTCTTCCACTGATTGGGTACTCAAGATTTCAGCCAATCATTGTTGCCTTCTTGTTAAATCAGAAGAAAGTGATATACCTTTGTGTGTAGTCTGGCTCCATCTAGGTGTCAGAGATGAGTTGTGGGCAGCTGCCTAAGTTGAACCAGAACAGTAGGACAAAGAAATAGTCAAGAGAATTGAAGAGCAATCAGGATAAGAAAGCAAGCCAGAAGAAAGGACCAGAGGCAAATGATGTGGGTGGGTGGCTCCAGTAATAAGGGTGCCACTTCTTCCATCTCAGGCTGTGTGCAAGCCTCGTCTACTACTGCTGGAAAGAGTAGGTATCTGGAAGGACTGATTAAACAATATCCCAATCAATTTATCTCATACAAAGCTCTCCAACATGTTTCTACTATCAGCTTAAACAAATGAAAAAGGGAAGAGAGCAGCAACAGGCACAGAAGGTGCTAAAGGCGAATCTTTTTTCTAACGGATTTTTCCAGTTAGAAAAAAGACTCATCTTCCACAGGACCAAAACAGGAGAACAGATGAAACATGCTGACGTTGTGTGATAGGGCAAGGCAGGACACGCTACTCTCAGGCTTTACTGCCGCTTCTCTTCCCTCAAGCAATAAGCCTCTTAGCACAGTGACGGGAAAGCCCAAGTAAACCTTTTCCTGTGATTAAAAGGTAGACCTCACCATCGCTCAACTCCTCTATCATACCTCCACAACTCACCTTGGCATTTTTAATATATTGAAAAGTGATAGCAAAGTAGTTTGTTCTGTACTCTACCCATACTCTGCCTTTCTGCAGTCCTCCAAAGAGATAAATTGTACACATAGTTTTGGAACAGTCCATGTTTGGTTCTGCTTACTTCAGAGGAGATCTTACAAGTGGTCTGACTGACATACACCACCAAAAGAAACAGTCACTAGACTTCTTCAAAGGCACATAACTTGTAGATACCTGATAATAGACATTACAGTTCTTTCACCTAAATGCCAAATGATTACATCTTTGTTATTTAATTGTAGTCACAAGGTGGCTGTTTTAATCCCTGTTTTATTTATTTTTTGGCTTATTTTTAGGACCTCTTTTTCTACCATATTATTATCATGTCGGCTTGGTGTTGCTTTTGTGTTGTCATTGCCTTGTTTTCTACTGCATTTCTATATCTTTTTATTGCCTTTTATTATGCCCTTGTTCTATTTTAAAGTCTATGACATTTAGAGAATTAGTTTTATATGAGCCTCATAAATATAAATAACGTTATTTTATATGTCTGTGCTGCAGCTCTTGCTCATTCCCTTTCTCTCTCCCTTTCTCTCTCTCTCTCTCTGTCTCAGTTCAAATAACAGGGTATCAAAAGACACATGAAGAACAGGAGCTGTGATTGATTGTAACAGAGTTTGTTGATGTTGTGAAACACTTTTTCTGCTGTCAAAAAGAACAGCTTGGTAGGCACTACAGTGATACTATTTCCACAAATGCCAAATGATGCAAGCAGTAAACTAATCTGAGTAAGAGTCTTGTAACACCCATGCACATGAATATATCCATGCACTAATATATCCACGCACAGGTAACCAATGGATCATGTCTCAGTGCAGTGTAGAATCTAGTTAGTAGAAATTTCATAGAAGAGTGTGTAGCTCAAAATACTGTAGGCATTTCATGGTGTCATGCTTGCTGAGACACAAAGATACTTTTTATTAAGGACCCACCAATACTAGTTTGTGTTCCATTGAGAACTGGAAAAGGTTAACAAGCATTTCCAAAGGAATATCCTCACACAGAGAATGGCTTGCTGCAGCTCAAGTACTGTGACTCAAATTAAAGCCTGAGGTGAGTAAACAGGTAGAAAAATGAATGAATGAACGAATGATGGCTTTATTTACTTTTAAAATAATGATAATGATTTTATTTTTTACTTTGCAAAATTGACTTCTTAAAGGAAAGAAGGGAATCATTTATTCTGACACATAAGGGACTGTGATTCCAAAAAGCACTGTGCTGTTTTGGGTGCTAACACAATAGTCTCAGTCTTAGATGGTATAAATTAGAGGTCTTCAGCCTTCTGAAGCCACAATTGGAAAGTTGACAGTGAATGTTAGAATGTGGGTGCTGTCAAAAATGGTTGCTACGGTGGGGTGGCTTGCCCATTCACAAAATGACTGCTGTGGTGGGTTCGACAAGCCACAGAACATCTAGTTCACAGAAGGCAAACTAAGGAGACTGAAAGACAAGCAGCTTGGCCAAAAAGCTAAGTACAAAGCTGAGTTGAGGGCCTGCTGTCCAAAATCCCAAACTCTCCTTTAATTTCAGTTTTCAGGTCCCATTTCCCAGAAGACAAATATAAGCGGTTTAGAGTCCTCACCAAGAAAATGAATACACGACAAAGGCTGGGTCTGAGTTCCAAATGCCTTATCAAATATTTGTTTCCAAAAAGCTCAAGATGAAAGAAGAAACAGATATTCAGACACATGTGCATACCACACACACACACACCAATGTAACCCATAGGCATAAAATAAGTAAAGCACCTGTTTCATTTCCCACTGCCATGTACAGTCCACACCCATCCCAATTCCATCCTTCCTCACCCCCCTTCTTAGCCCCTTTTTTCTGTTTTTACTTTTTCTGGAGAGTTGACATATTTGAAACCAAAGCTCTAACCTGCAGCTGTCCTCCATTTTCATTTTCGAAAAGTGTCCATGGAGCATTTCTAAGAATGCCCAGAGACATTTTAAGAATATAAAGATGCTGCTGTTTGTTTAGTCCTATGCTTTATAGTGCTGGTCTCCCTGTTTATTTTTTAATGAAAATTTTTAAAAAAAAAATTAAAAAATCAGGCAAGGCAGTCTACCTAATAAACACTGCAATAAACAATACTTCTTAGCAATGGAAGCCACACTGGCTTAATTGCTTAATTGCTTCATACGGCCATAATTGTGCAGCGGGCAGTGGACTGTCACCTCCGCTTTAACCCAAAATGGCTAGAAGCAGGTTTTACTCTCAAAAGTTACCTTTGCATGTCTGGTAGCTACGCCATATCATTATCAGAATAAAGTTGCTGCCATGGGTGACAGATTCTTGAACATCATGAAAGGGCCACAAATGGTCAATTATCTAACCTGTTTTATATTTACTATAAACAGAGCACCGTCTGGACATCTACAGGCACCAAAATGTCTTAAGACATTTGATCAGAATATTAGAGCCTTCTTTTAGGTGGATAGGTAGGAACAAATAGCTGACACAAAAGCTAAAACTGAGCCTAATACTAATTTATATTGCCTGATCTCTGTTGCAAAAATAGTATATACACACGCACACACTGTGATGCCCATTGTTCCTTTTGTTGAAAATGACTCTTGTGCAGCTCTCAGTATAATTGTTAAAACTTTTTGTGGGACTGGATAAATAAGATCAGAGCACAATAACATGGGAGAGAAATATGAGCCTATCTATATATGCCACAGTCTTGATGTCGGAGATGTTTTATTTTACTTGTCTTAGAGCACAGAAACAAAGCTTAAAACAAGACAACACTGAGGGGGAACTGTAGTAGAACAGTACTTGAATCTGCTTGTTAATGCATGATTGAACTCTTAGACATCTGTGATTAGATTTATTGCTCAGGGAATTCTATTGACCTCAAAAGAGTTGGAGCCAAGGTGAATGTGACCTTTGAAATTGAACATTGACTGCATTTTCTATTAGCATCTCTGGTATGTTGTACAGGTGACATGAATTAAGGAAGTAGATTAAATAGTAGGTTTTAGAAAAAAAAAATCTTTCTGACTTATTAAAGACAGGGGGAAAGAGAATATCTGTATGTAACAGGCCTTCACCTGTTACTTCTTCTCTACTACTGCCCTGTTAAAATGGACGTAACTAGAGCTGGATTGTTATGCTAAGCATGCTGTAGCAAAGAACTCCAGCCAAAGAAGGGTCTTTATTGTAGTCTATATGTAGATCAGATATAACAGAGTGGGTGGGGAGCACAGATTGAAAGATCAGGATCTCCTGGTGATCTGTAGTAATTCAACCAGGGTTTGTTTTTCCCGGTTTCTAAAGACAGAAATAAAATTATTAGGTTGCTGAAATGAGCAGAGGTTCAGACAAACCACAAAAGGCTGTGAGCTCAGTTCAGTTCTGATAAGTTTTGCTGTGTTATAGGTACAACGGAAGCCAAATCCCCAAGTTCATAATGTGGATGGCACTCTTTATTTTCTAAATGTAGGATTTTTGCACTTGCCTTGGGCTAGTACAACAAAAACTGGTGCATCTGGCATCAGTGAGGTAGTGAATTCTCTCTGGATTTTAGTCTGAAATGGAAAGGAGCTACTCAAGATTGTTGAACCATATTACCATGAACTATTTAAAGTTCACATTGAAATCCACAGTGGATTTACTGCTCAGAGCCACAAGCTGCTACTGGGTTAGTAGATCTTCTTGTGATTCTAAAAGAAAAAAAGTAGATAGTAGATCTAACAAACCTGAAATCTGCCCACCCTGATGTTACTCAATGTAGAAAAGCAGCTGTTCTCTTAAAAGTATTGTAAGTATAATTCCTTCATGTATAGAACATGGGTCCTTCAAAAAGCCAGGCTGGATAAATGCTAGAGTGGCCAGAAGACACTTTTTTCTTAAAGACATTCTCTATCTGCAGAGTTGCCAAAGCCCAGTTTAAAGAACAGGAACCATACAAGAGCAAGAGTCTTGAAGATACCATCAAGAGTTATAGTAGCAACTCAACAGGAGTTGAGCAGGCATAGAGGTCTTCTGGCCAGGCTTCTCCACTTTCATGAAATGTTTTGAGTTTTTATTATTTTAAATGACTGTAATTGTTTCTACATTTGCATACATGTAAAGTGTTACCCTAAGAGGTGGGGGGTACATTAGATTCCCACCTGTGATGCCAAAATCTCCTTTAAATGTTTTGGGGAATTATTCGCTCAGACAGGAGGCCTGCGAGAGGAGGGTAATTTCGGGGATCTTTCCACCTATGTATACTAGTACTTACTGTAAAGGAGGCTCCAGTTAAAGTAAAATAAAGTATTTTATTGAAATAATACAGAAAGTAAACTAACATACACAATATATGTTCTTACAAACCATACAAAGCTATAGTATGGTAAGGCAGAAAGGCTGGATAGAGAATGCTCCAGGAAGATAGGTTGATCGTTACCAGTCTTGAGGAGAAGAGAGTTCCATGCAGCAAAGATACTCAGACAGGCATCTGATGGTGGCACAGGATTCCAATTCATGGCATGCCGAGAAAGAGAGTGGCTGGGTCTGTACGCTGTAGCACACATTACTATTGTTTAGGCTCTAATATTAATACTCTATTCCATGCCTTGGAGAGGCAAGTTAGTTATAACAAAGACTGGACAACTTTCCCATGGAATAGACAAAAGAAACCAAAACTCAACTGACAGCTTTAATTGCGGAGGGATATAACATCGATGGGCTTGCAACAACCTCATAAGTTGGACAGAAGGGAGTGTGAGGAGAGATTTCTGTAGGTTATGGAATTAGGAATGGTCTCTTGATTGCTTGATTGAATTATTGCTTGACAAGTATATGGCTGGAAGAAAAGATTAGCACATACCCCTTTAATTACTGGGTTGTTAGCATAAACCCTTATGGACGCTTTCCACATATTCCTAACTTGGGCTTTACCACCATTATATTTCAAGAAACATCTCAAGTCATCATGAACTTTGACTGACCTCCAGTCTGCCTAATCCAACATGACCCCCCCAAAAATGTCTAGTATGTCCAATTATGGAATCTCGTGGGGAGGTGTAGTAGGGCATGCTAACAAAAGTACAACATGCAAATTTATCCTCCTTTGCTCTCTTGCGTTGTAACAATTTGGAAGGGGATTGTAATAGTAGACCACTGAAGCAAAACTAACAATTTTGTATTATCTTGGATAGTACAGGTACAGGAAGAGCAATTGGATTTAGGCTACTGTTTCCTGGAAGAATAATCTCTGCATAGCAGAGGATGTGAAAAAATTTATAGGCTGCTGGTTTGGAAAAGGCTATAACTGGTTCTTAGTTCCCCGTAGAACAGAAAGTTTTTAATGAATAACCTGAGAGTGCTGTGTTGTTTTAAATTGAATTGTTCTTAATTTCCTTTTATCTTTAATTGCCTATTATTTTTTAAGGAGATTTTCACACGGGGCCAAAATGCCCCGTTACTGCTCCACCACCTCCTCTCCCGTTCCTGCCATGGAATAACGTAAATCTTTCACACACTTACCTTAATTCCGCGGCAGGAACAGGCTCCCCCTCCCCTCGCTGGCCAGCCGTAAATGCAGCTGTCTTAAGGCTGCTTTTACGACCAGCTGTCTGGAACATTATTACGTTATCACGTGATAATTGCCGGGCGGTAAATTTAAAAAATAAAACTCCCCCAAACATAAAATCAGTTCACCAAGCACAAAAACACACTTTAAATCTCACAATCAAAACAGGGAGGGTAAAACAAAGGGTGCCACTTACCTGGATGTCCAGATCGTATCAGGAAGTGCTTGAAACAGACCTCCCCTCTGCGGCTGTCATTTCGGAACAGGAACGGGGCTCCTGTTCGCACACCTGTGATTGTGTGATAGCGATGGAACAGGAGGTCTATTCACGATGAAAAATTGTGATTACATTGTTCCAGAACAGTCACGGGAGCAGGATGGATGCAGGACAGAATGGGGTCAACTTCATCCGAAAGGAAAAACCTTTCCCAACCCTGTTCTGTTCCTGCCACAGGATATATAGCCCGTGTAAAAATCTCCTAAGTTTAGGTTTAAATTGTTTTAACATTGTGAACAGTTTAATTCCATTTTAATGTTCACTTTTGGCATGTTTTTAGCAGTATTGTTCTTTTTTAAAATTGTAAGCTGCCCTGATTCCCAGTTTTGGGGAAAAGGTAGAATGATGGTGATAATAGATGAAAGTTCTAAAAAGAGTTGCATGAGCAGCCTCAATAAACATTGTAAATGCATATGCCTCTGCACTCTTGGGTACATTCTGGGTTACTCCCTTATCATTTAATGCTATGACTGGGAAAGTGCCCTCTTCAAGATATTGCGGGGATGAGAGCATGGCTGCTTTGGGTTGTAAGCATGTGATAGCAGAGGCAAAACCACAGCTTGAAATGGCCAGGCCTCACTACATGGCTCAGCAAGGTTCCTACTATCTTAAAGGGAAATACTTCTTTGCATAATAGTTACAGTATATGGAGGGGAAAAAACAACAGAAAAAAAATTACCTTTAGGGGCGATAGTAGTTCTAGTTATATTACAAACTACAGTGTGATAGACCACACCAGGGTAACTGTCCATGAACTGTAATTTTCCTGGAAAGAAGGACTGCAGTGTAGTTTGCAAAACCAAGGAGAAAGGGAGCAGAAAGGACAATTCTACCCGGCCTACATTCCAATATCAGTGATGCTGTGCAACTGGTCCCTGCATTGTTATCCTCCATAGACTGGCCTCTGAACTGAAGTATAGTGTACCTCCCCCACATTTGGGGCGGGGGGGGGCTCTGGTAACTTACTTTGTTAGGGAATGTGGTCAAACAAATAAAACTTACTTATTTGTTGCAGATCCCTTGAGGTGGCTACCACAACTATTCCACAGCTATTCCAGAAAGAAGAAATGCCTGTACAGAAGTACCATTAGAAGACCAAGAGATACACTGTATTCTGTACTTTGTGGAAATTATTGGAAAAATGATTACAGGCACATCTTTTATTAGATCATTGCATTAAATATTGCAAATAATAATAATAATCAGATAAATACTGATGAAGGGAGGAGTGAAGTTCATAATCAAAAGAGTATTTATTACTTAGCATACTTTCCATGTGCACTATACTTTGTCTCATCTGCCCTTGCAATGACCCTGTGAACCAGACTGCTATTATTCCCAAACGAAGTAAACACTGTACCACAAGAATTACCAATGGATTATTTCCTGCCCCAACCTCCCTTTTAATAGGGTCCAAACTAGGGCAAATGTAAACCAACTATAAATAGAAAAGACAGACATTTTGTGGAACAAATGCTTTTGAATCCTAAGTGCACTCTATAGTAATAATGGTACATTTTTTCTGAGTTCGTGACAGTCTTCATAAGATCCACCGATGAGGCTCCCAGAGCTTTGAATTCTGCAATAATGATGGTAGTATTTGCCTACAAGCACTATTTCTTTTTGGTTGGCTTCTTAAGCTTCTGTGTGGACAACTTCGCACAAGGTCAAAAGAATAACACACTGATTTTCATTAAGGAAAATGGAATTCGTAATTGCACATGTCCTGATGATATTAGTGACAATGATTGTGATTACAGTCTGGCAAATCTGATCTGCAATTGTAAGACTGTTTTGCCCTCCATGATTGACAAAACCTACTACAGTAACCTGACCATTTGGTTCACAGAACCATCCATGCTGGGAATGCTGTTAAACTTTACAGCTGTGTATGACTTGAAGCTCTCACTTTGCAGCACTATTCCTCTGTCAACAAAATACTTGACTATTTGGGGACTACGGAGACTACAAATAAGAAGTGAGATCAATGGCCAGTTGCAAGAGCAAAGTTTAACCATCTGCAGTAGTGGAGACTATGGAGCACAAGGGCAGTTAAAGATGTCATGCAGAGACAGGAACGTGAATACTCACATTGCTGTTTTGGACACATCTCTTTTCAATGGCTATGCCCCACTGAAATCCTACAGTGTGGAAAATATTTCAAACATAACAGAGCACTTTCCACATCTTCCACATTTGGACACATACTTCAAAAGAAATAACACCTGTATTATAACATTCATTTACTGAAACAATATCTGTGGCCATTTCTGCAGTGCAGTTATGAGCCATCATGAGATGCTATTCTTTTTGTTCTAGGAAGCTGAATTAACATTAGTTCTTGATTTCTTATTTCAGTAAATTGGGCAGGGAGATCATCCCCTTTTACCCACATACTACAAACAGTCTACCTTTCTATTAAAGTTTGTCTGCTACTAAGGAGATTTTCAGATGGGGTCAATATTCCATGGCAGGCACGGAACAGGGTCAAGAAAGGGTCTCCCTTCCAGACAGTGCTGACCCGTTCTGTCCTGCCCCCGTCCTGCTCCTGGAGTATTCGATTCACGATGAAACATCATGAATAGAACACCCATTCTGTGTCTGTCACAGAATTAGGGGTGTGCAAACAGAAGCCCCGTTCCTGTTCCGAGATGACAGCCACGGGGGAGGAGGTCCATTCCCAGAACTTCCGGGCACGATCAGGAATCCAAGTAAGTAGTACCCTCCCTCCCCTCCCCGGGTTACGTGTAATTTTTTTTCTGTGTTTTTGTGCTTTGTTTTTACTTTTGACAGTTGGGGGAGTTAAATTTTTAAATTTGCTGTGCACCCGTTCTTTGATGAGAACAGGCGCGATTTCATTTGCCGGTCATAAATGCAGCCTTACGATGGCAGCATTTACGACTGGCCAGCAAGGGGAGGGGGAGGACATTTCTGTCACGGAATGAAGGTAAGTGTGCAAACATTTTTCTTCTATTCCGTGGCAGGAATGGGAATGGAGGTGGCGGGGCAGGAACATGGTATTTGGCCCCGTCTGAAAATGTCCTAAAACCACTATATTCAATATATGAGGTACCTTAACACACACACACCAGTGCTAGCTCAGAACATGGGCACAGGGATGGACCCTTCTTGTATAGTACATTTTTAAAGGAGCAAGATTCTAAACACTGTGCTACAAACTAGTTTTAAAATGTGCTCAAACTAATGTATTTCTTTGGCTTGTTGATCAAATATTTGTATTGGCCATTAATGTCAAGTAAATTATGCTAGAATTGCTCAAAATAATAAACATATATAATATACATTATATATTTATAAATACTGGGCAAAATCTAATGTTGCATTAGGTACTTTTCCTTTCAGACAAAACAGGTCAAGCAGTTTTAGAGATTATATAACTGAGAATCAAGATGACTTTCATGTGGAGTAGTCACCATACAATTATTGAAATTTGACATGCATTTCTTCTTGTAACACCATGTCTCTTGACACCTGACTACCTGATAATAATTGTCCATGGGTATTGCTCTTTGATATATGATTAAGATTTGGGATATGAAGCTAAGTACACAGTGTGAACAAGAATGTATCCGTGTTTATGTATTGTTTCACAATCTATATAAACTTTACACTCAACAAAGCTACTTTTGTTGTGGTTTTTAATAAGGGATTTTTCTTTATTTTCATGGTTGATTTATGAGTGAATGGCAGTCATGGAATAGTCTGTAATTGTTAAATTATTTATAGCACTACTACCCTATTTTTAAATTCCAGTGGGCCTGAAAATATGTGTTCAATGATATATTAAAACATGTCTTTTACTAACATCTTATAATGTGACCAGTTTACTTCTTACTCACATTAGTTTGTTCATCCTAAGTCAGTGTATCATCCTCTTTCCTCCAGGCTTTTCCTGTTTCAGAGCAGATAAGCATCTCCATCTTTTGCACACACTTCAGCAATAGGGACATGTGGATGTCTTGTGCCTATTTACATAATTTCTCTCTGATGAATCCACATATTTTGATCAACTGCACACTGTTTAATAAACTGAATGTGAACATTCTCATTAACAGATTCCAGCAGCTCCAACTGTCTTCCCCACAAAAGTATTGTATTGACAGTTAAAAATATACTGAAAACTCACATATATATATATATATATATATATATATATATATATTTCCTTTAGTGAGAAGGAGTTGTATTCAGTAGTGTCTTTCCACTTGTCGAATGGGCATTGCTGGAAGAATGGATTCCCTCATCTCACCGGGAGGAAAGGAAGTCCCAGTGTATGAATGGAAGCCCACTCACACGATGCTGGACGTTGTCACAAAACAGTTAAAGCAACGTGTAGCAGGAGAAACATAAAAAACAAGAATTAATCTTAAATAGTTAAGCAAACAAATTATTCAAAGAAAGCTTCATCTCAGAATCCTATTGCAGCTGCTAGAAGCTGCACAATAGTGTGGCAGGCTCCAGATTACATCTTGTCCCATCTTGAGTTCATAGTCTTTTAAGACTATATTTGTGTGTGTGTGTGTGTACATGCCTTAATTATGGTGAGCCCATGGATTTCTGGATCAAGTTACTATTTATTTATTTACACATAAAAGTTAAAATATTTTACAAAAAGACAAATACTACAAAAGACACTACAAATTATCACAAAATATGTAAACAACAAACATAACTAAGTTAAACTACAACTACAAAAAAGATACAGTTGACCTCCTACCTCTCAGTTGTTGGTTACAGTTGTTCATCAATCTAAATTTCTTTTTCTCTTTTATTTTCCAAGTACTTCTACTGCATATGAAATTTTATTAATCTTCAAATCCTAACACTGATAAATTCCCCTAATATTATCTCAAGTAAGTTTTTATTTACATCCCAATCTTTCTTGAAGTTTAACAGTGATCTGTCTTTAATCAAAATTGTCAATTTGTCCATTTTTGTAAGGTCATATAACTTCATCAACCAATCATCTTGTGTTAGAATTGTAATGTCCTTCCATCTCTGTGCATACACATCAACCTAATTTTTAATGAATACCTATGATCTTTTATCTTTAGCTACTTAAACGGCAAATAATAGGCTAAGCTAACAAATTCTGGTTTTTGTCCCCATCTTTCACTCTTGTAATCAAGCTTTAAAAGTTTTTTTTTTTTAATTACAACTCTCAATGGCTACATTAGCGGCAGGATTCTTGGATTTGTAGCATAAAAAATAATGTTCCCCCAAGTTCTGATTGCAATGACATATACAGTAGATGCTGCAATGCAGTTAACTTTTAACATCTAACTGAACATAAGAAGTCCTTTACCTTGGTTCAAAAAGTTTGGCTGCTTCTCATATTTGATTCTCTGCTATGAAGAAAGTTGTACCTTCCACAGTAACTTCCAGCCACTTCTTTCCTCCACTGACACTCCAAATCCAGGGAATGAACTGCTGGTTTAGAGTACCTCATGGAAATGTAGTTCAGATCCCACAGCTACAAGTCCCAGTCCCAGCTGACACATTACCACAGATACATTATGGCTTCAATAACTTAACATTATAGTGGCTTGTTGTCTTCTGAGATGTGGACTGGCTACTTCCCTGTGTTGATCTTCCTTTCACAGCCACTCCATAAAGGAGGAGGAAGAGGGTGAATCTTTTGTGGGATACAAGTGGGTGGGGGAGTGGGATACCCTTGGCCACAGCTTGGGAACTGGATTGCTGAGACTTCTGTTCACTTCTCTGTGGACTTCTGTGTGCCACAATGCCTTGCCTACAACCCCTTAACTAGCCTGCTGCCATGAAGTAAGTTGGAGGATGTAATCATGTTGTCTCTGTTGAAGATTCAACTGTCAGTCCAGACAGCATCTGTACATGAAACAGAAGAGGCCAAGTCCTGTCCATTGTCTCAGGCAATAACATGCCTTGGGATAGTCCTGGAGGTTCCCGAGTTAGTGCACTCTTACCTTAAGACTGAGAAGCAATGTGTTGTCTCTATCAAATTCTCTTATCTCTACTATCAAAAACCCTTATCTCTACTGCCATCGGCTTCATATTTTGAAATAATTGTATCCTGGCTTCTGTTAGATACTCCTCTGCCATAATGGGCTTTGCCTGGGTGACACCTGGCTACAGTGAGTTCAGACCCAGAAATACTCATCTCATGATCCTATGCTTCTAACCCACTCTTCACAACTGCCTATGCATGGGACCATTGAAACTGCACTGTTTACTTGCTCCTATTGCCACCTTGTGGCAACTGGTTGTATTTTAGCTACTAGATATGTATACAGTTGTATGTAGACTACAGAAGTGTATAGATTAATTATCTCTCTGTCCTATGCTAGCATAGCTTTCTGGTTGCTTAATTGCTAAAAAAAGAAAAAGACATTAATATTTGTTTTGGACTCCCAGGATTTGCAGTTTTACTGTGCATGCCTTTCCCCCTCATGCCACAAAGACATGCTTCAAAAATCCCAAACAGCAAAGAAGAGGAAGGGGCAATTTCCTTTTAAAATTTTGAGGCCTGCATTCTTGATCCAGTCCTGTCCCATCATTCTCCTACCATACAAAGGCTGTTTCCCCACCTGTATAAGATTAACAGTATTCCTTATTTCACTACGTTTAGATTTAAAAATTGCAGTACCTTGTTATTTTTTATCTTTTTTCACATATAATGTCTCCCACCCTTTTTTGCATTTGCAAATCATTTATACTGTGATGGGCAGTATTTCTAAATGTGTTGCTCTAAAATTCTTTTGATTCCTTGTTGACTTGCATTTCTCACACCAGCTCTTGAGTAAATATACATATAGTGGCAACATCAATGTGGGCAGCACTCCATGCCAAACCTGGCAGGACCAATTGTTACTTGCACACAACGTCACAAGTTATGCTTAAGGTCAGTATCCTGAAATGTGTGAGAAAGTGTGTTCCTGTGTCTGTTCAGATTTTACCTGCCTTGACACCCCCTGCCCCTTATCTTTAATAATGGGCAATCATACACACACACACACTTAGGTATGTTGCCGTTCCTAGTGTGCTGATTGGCTGCTTAGAAAACTTCCCAATCAAAGCTCTCTGTTGGCTGGCCAATCAGCACATTGGGAGAGGAAATGTGTGAAATGCTTCCAGTGGCCTGAGTGTGCTGCTGGACAGGTCTGCAGGAGTTTACTCATGAATAAAGGTTTTCTTCCCCCACCCTGGGCTGTTCAGCCAAACCCCAGAGCCAGAGCCGGGTTTTTCACGGCTGCCTTGGGAGCCTGTGCTGCAATACTGGGTGGGTTTACTTGGGAGTAAAGCCTGACTGGGTTTCCTTTCCTGAAGAAGTGGCAGAACTTGGTCTCCTCCCCCCATGAAGCATGTTGGAGGAGCAGGATAAGATAAGGTCATATGTTACGCTGTATACAGTTATTATTTAATAACGTGGCCAAAGAGTGTAGCAAGTAAACTGTAAACTACCAAAAACCAGGGTTCCCAAGGACTAGTGCTGAGACTAAGTCAGGTATACACTAGGGAGGGGCTATTACAAATTCCAAAGAAAGGTAACCACAGGGCAACTTCTTGCCTGAACATTTGGCTAATCCAATCACACATCACTGAGATACTCAATTTTGGAAGGAGCTATCTTACCTTTACCTCCCTGCAAACAAAGAGGGTTGCTTCCTCCATTCAGTTACACAGTATTGACACATTAAGGGTTGTTAACATATCCGGAGTGTCTATTGTCTTATCCTGAGAACCTCCAAGAAGCACTGTCTTTTATTCATAGGACTTTATCAGACACTCAAAATACGGCATCATAACAACACCACATAACTGTAAAAGGGTGCATGGATCAGACGTCGCCTTTTCATGGTTAAAAACAGCCCCAAATCCATACCTTTTAATTGATGGCTTAAGCTGTCAATAGATCCCCCTGCCGCTTTTGTGCCAGTATTGCCAGTGTGTGAAACCTCGGGCCATTTAACTCTCATACTTACCTGACAATGGCTGGTCCACCACGAACACTTCTGGGTGAGATTAGGACATCCAGGTAAGTTTCACTCTTTGTATGACCCTCCCTGGGTTACTGTAGGACCCCTGTATCCATGGGGCATTAGTTTCAGAGGGCCCCATGGATAATGAAATCCATGGATAATAGCAAATGACCCCCCCCCCGTCGCCATTCCTGTCATGGGGGCGATCCCAGAAGCAAAGGAAGAAGGGAGGCAGATCTACTCCTGCCCTCCTTTTGCTCCCACATCACCATTTTCCTAATGGACCAATACTGGGGTGTGTGTGTGATCCTGGAGGTGAAGGGAGAAGGGAGGCAGAGCTACTCCTCCCCTCCCTTCATGCCAGTGTCACCGTTCTCCCCTCAAGAGCAATCCTGGGGGGCAATCCTGGGGGTAAAGAGAGAAGGGAGGCAGATTTACTCCTCCTCTCCCTGTGTTGCTATTCTCCCCAAATGAGCGATACTGGAGGCCATCCACACACCCCTGCTGTCGCCATCCACAGATAATTGAACCAGCGGATGGTGAATCAGTGGATGCAGGGGTGCTACTGTACTTGGGTCTTTTAAAGTGTGTGTATGCATGCTTTTTAAACCTTGAAATGCTTTTTGTTTTTAATTTTGAATTTCCCGCACAACAAAGTCTCACAGGATTTCGAGTGAGGAAGTGAATGGGGCTCTGTTCACTCCCACTTTATTGCTGGAGCTGCCTTTGCAGGGAAAGGGGTAAGTGCAGGGGGGAGCATTCTTTTGCTGGCATAAAAATGGGTTTTTTTAAGCTGGCAAAAGAACATTTTAAGGGCAGCATCTGATAAAGTCCTAAATCCCATCTCCTGAAGGGAATTATTGGATATAAAAACTCCTTCAAAACCCCACTCAAGTGCACACATGCCCCCTGCTTCTTGACTCCACATCAGACTGTATAGCCATTCTTGCTTCTGGACCCTCACTCTGCTGGTTTTCTCCGCTACCTCAATTCCTCTGATTGGTACAGTATCACCCGAAAACAACCCCTTCCTCTATTTCTCTATCCCAATCCTTCCTACTTTATTTGCTAGCCTTGCATGAATCCTTGAAACCTGAGTGTATGCGTGAATTGTGTTATTAATTCCTGAATGAAGATCAATTAATTGTACTATCTAGATTAACATTGCCTCCTGAGTACCAGTATACATAAGTTAAAAGGTCCTGCTTTGTTGCCCTCCTCCTGTATTGCCAAGCTGAGTATATTAATTTCCCAAATTAATATTGATATTCAGAGGGTCCTTAAGATCCTGGAGTGTTTAGGGTAACACAGAGGCTTAGCTAGAGTGACCCACATAATCCCCCCCCCCAAAAAAAAGGAAGAAGGAAAGGCTGACTGATTTGGATAAGGGTGCTTATGGTGATTTATATTCAGAGATGCAAAGTAAGAAATTATTGCAATGAAGTGAACAAGGTTACAAGGTATCTGACTCAAGTGGGAAAATCTGTGACCAGCTGACTTGTATGACTGCAGAGCCAGCTAAACACAAACTGGGGATGGGAAACTTCAAGGCCCCAGAACTCCCTCCTCCTCTTTAAATTGGATCTAAACTGGACACCCCTTGAAATTAAAGACACCTTCAAAGGGAATACTGTCCTTTGGACACCATCCAGATTGAGGGCTATACTCTCTAAAATATGACATGCAGCCATGGCCCCCATGAGGGTGGGCTGACAGGGCTCTAGCCTGGGGGCCCAGAATTAGGAGGGGGGCCCAACATTATATTATTGTAAGTTTTTATTATGTAAATCAATTTAGCTTTTTTTGAAAAATAAATATAAATATTACTTCGGTATCAACATTTAAACTGACTTATTTTAATGTTTGTCCTCAATCCTGTAGAGCATCTTGCTGTCTTTAACCTTAGCAGCTGGTAGAGGGCCTGCCAAACATCCTGGCCTGGAGGCCCACTTCAGTATGTGGGGGCCATGCATGCACCCATCTTGGAGTTGGAGTTCTGGTAGAGAAGTGCCATGAGACAGAAGCACTTAAAACTTCCCCCTCCTGAAAGACTTGGTTAGAGGGATGAGGTTCCACTTCCCATGGACACACAAAGCTTCCACTTCATCCCTGGGAGAGAAGTGTACGAGAGTCGCTATAGGTTCTCTCCTTCTTACCTAAGTCACACCAAGCCTCCCATGCCAAAGATGGGGACTGTATGCCCCCCTGTTGCTAAACTGCAGCTCCCAGCAGCCCTTGCCTGCATAGTTTTTTCCCCCTTTTATTAAAGGCTTTGTAAAAATCATACAAACATTAACATCTTCAAATAAAATAAACAATAACTGTGGGGCATATTGAAAATGTTAGACAGAGAATTAGTTTGTGTATATTATTCTTTTCCAGGTGTGTTATCTTGGTGGAGAGCGTGCAAAGAGAATATGTCTTTCCAAAGAGTACCATGATCTCTTTGGTTGCAGCCATTGTTATTCTTCCTGTATATAGTTAATAAAGATCATCCATTCTTCCTGAAATGTTGCGTTTACTCTTTGTCCTTTAGTTCTAGCCATAGTGTTACATATTCTGGACCACCAATTCCTCATTTTAAGGTCTCCCCTCTTCCAGTGTTGGAGCTATTTCTGTTCTAGTTGCTGTTAGAAAGCAACCGGTCTTCCATGTATTGATTTTCCTTGGTTTTTTTCTGGGCTGTGAGGCCGTGTTCTGGAAGAGTTTACTTCTGACGTTTCACCTGCATCTGTGGCTGGCAATTGCAGAGAATGGTTGGGTAGGAGTGTGTGTGTGGGAGGTTATATACTGTGAACCCCTGTTGGGAAGTATATGTAAATTTGTGTATTTGAATGGTTAGTTTCTGGGTGTAGAACTGCAAGGAGGATTAGTGTCTGTTTGGCTAATGGTTGGTTAATCGTCCATTTTCTGCTGGGAATCCTCCTGTCCCTGGGTGGAATTCTTTTGTAAGTGTTGAGTTTTGATTCTATTGTATTTCAAAACTGGGAGCCAGATTTTGTTTATTTTTAAGGTTTTTTCTTTCCTGTTGAAGTTGTCCAGGTGTTTGTGGATTTCAATAGCTCCTCTGTGTATTCTGACATGATAGTCGTTGGCCTGGTCCAGAATTTCGGTGTTCCATGTTTCAAGTTTCCAGCACAGTTAATGGTAAAAGGAGTTCTGGGAGTTGCAGTCTTTAACACGACCACACCATTCCCATCTCTCCCCTATGCCATAAAGGGGCATTTAGATGGAGGAAAAGGCACCGAACAGCCATTGCCTTTGCTGCTACCTTAGGTGAAAGTATTATGACAAATAATACCTCGACATCCACATTTAAAGCCTCTCTCGGGCTCTCCTACATTTCACTTACAGGCTCCCCCGCGCCCGGAGCATTCGCTCTTCCGCTCCTCTTTCCTCGGTCTCAAGATGGCCGCTTGGTTTACGCACCATCCTGGCAGTCGCTCTTTCTTCTCCGTCTATGGTGACGCCAAGGAGGGCGTTCTATCCCTTGGTGAGAACTCGATGGTAGAATAAGGCCCGCCGTTTCCTTTCCAGCCTATGACGGGAAGGCGGAAGAAAGGGGTCGAGGAGGCGGTGAAACAGTAGAGGGCGCTGTGGAAACGGCGGTGCTGGTAGGGAGCGAGGAAGGCGTGAGTGGCGCGCTCTCTCTCTCTCTCTTTGCGCATGCGCGGGCTCGCTTGTCGGGCGGGGGGCCGTTGCGGTGGTTGCGCTCTTTTTCGGCTCGTTCGTTCTCGGCGGCGGTTGAGCGGAATGTTCCGTAAGGCGCGGCGCGTGAATGTGAGGAAACGGAACGAGTCCGAAGAGGAGGACGAGGAGCGAGATGAGGAGCCGCCGCCGCCGCCCTCTCAGCCGCCTCAGCCAGCGCCGCCAGGAGGGGACGGGCCTGTCGCCGCCGCCGCCGTGGGAGAGGCCGGCCCTCCGGCTCCGAAGCCGCCGCTCCTGCCGCTCCCCACCGGCTGCGTCCCCCTCGTCCCTCCCGGCGGCGGTGGCGGCGGCGCGTCGGGCTTCGCTCTGGGCGCTGCTGAGGCGGTTGGCCGGGGAGGGCCCGCCTTGACAGCCCCCCATCTGCACCCCCCTCCTCCGCCGCCTCCTCCGCCGCCGCCCGTCCTCATCCCTCCGCCGCCTCCCCCTTCGCATCAGCCGCCCATGGGAAACAACGGGCTCGTGTCGGCGGCGGCGGCGGCCAAGCAGAAGGAGCGGAAGAACAAGAACCGCGAGGCGGCCTCCGGGGGGACCCCAGCCCCGCCGCGCGGGAGTCTCAAGCTCCTCAGCTTCCAGGACGAAGAGGAGGGTAAGCGACCCCCGGGCCCCACTCTACCCCCCCCCCAAAACACACACCGCCTCCCCTCCCCCGGCCCAGCGCCCCCCACCCCGGTACCCGGCCGTGCATGCTGGTGGACGTCAGGCAGAGCGGGAGGGAGACTCAGGGCCGGTTTAAGGCACCGGCGGCGGCATCCGTAGGGGGGCCCATCATTGGGGGGGGGGCGTAGTAGTAACCCTTCTCCTGCAAAAACATTATTAGGAATAATCGGAATATCCTGTACGGTGAATAGTTTAGGTTGCGTTAGGTTACACTGACCTGAGATAAACATATGGGCCCCCCCAAATGAAGCATTGCAGGGGCCCCCAAAATTTCTTAAACCAGTCCTGGGGAGGCTCCACTTCCCTCAGCGCCCCCCTCCTTTGAGCCTAACGTCTGAAATTCAACCCCACGAAATTTACTTTACTTTACGGGGTGTGTTTTCTTTAAAGTCTGTCCGGAAAAGACTTTCAGTGTAGGAAGCAACGTGCATCATATGGGTGGATAGTCATGCCTGCGTTTCCCAGCATTTACCATTGATCGCTCCTAGAAAGTATGATTGTTTTGTTATAGAAGAACAGTGGCTCCTAATCTTTTCTTTATCAGGAACCTTCTTTAAATATCTTTTGCTTGAGTCCCCAAGACTCAAGATTTAAAACCCCAACAACAATAATACCAGATAATAATACCTAATACTAGTAGTAACAGTAGTAGTAGTATCAGTTGTGCCTCTGCATCCACGGATTTAAGTATTCACGGCTTGAAAATATTCTTTAAAAAATAGTAATCCAAAAAGCAAAGTTTGATTTTGCCATCTTGTATAAGGGACACCATTTTGCTATGCCACTGCATATAATGGGACTTGAGTATTCACGGATTTGGGTATCCACGGGGGTGGGGGTGGAACCAAACCCCAGCGAATGTGAAGGGACAACTGTAGTACAATTTCACCTTCCATTAAACCTTCCCTCAGAGGTACTGGAGGGGTAGGGAAGACCTTTCTCCTGCTTCTTCCTGCAAATTTGTGGCTGGATTGATTGAAGAGCAACGCTCAGGCCAAGCCAGCAAGCCTTGGCCTTGCATCCTATCACATGGGCTGAGCAGCCTTCAAGCCTTTGCAGACCCCTGTGACAACATCGACATCACAGCCCCCTGGGGGTCCGCAGACCACAGGTTAAGAACCACTGTTATAGAAAATCCCTGTGGTTCTAATCAGGCACGGGTTTGTCTAAATACTGCATTGATTACAGTTAAACTGACTGTAGTACCAATGAGGAAAGCCCTTCCCCTTCTGTGTTTTGTGGAGAAGTTGAAAGATTTAAAAACTTCCTTCATTCTCAACTGAGAGTGTAGCATAAATATCTTTACTCAGAAGCTACAGAGGAGTCCCAAAGGTATCACAATGGTCTAAGATGCTTTTAAACAAAATTTTCTGGTAAAGAGCGCATGGAGTGTTTCAGTTGTGAAAGGTACCTGTTGTGCAGCTTTTGCTGCTACCTAATGCTTTCTAGACTATGGATTTTAAAGGAAGCCATGTTCTGAGTATACTTATGCAAATTTCTATTTTTGTGTCACTGTATCAGCAGCAAGTGGATTTTTTTTATCCAAACAAAATAAAATTTCAACCAGTGCTAAAGAATATTACTTGATGCCTTCTCTGTTCCCAGAATAGCCAAGATAGTCTCAGTAAGAGATATTTTTGTCTGCTAACTTGATTGTTCCTCACATTTTTAGAGGAACTTTTTATGGCCCGTTGAATCAACTTGTTGTCTAGTTCAGTTCTAGAACATTAATAATTGCTGCTAGTTGGCAACTGATGAGAACCAATATGGACAGGTTGCACTACCCTTTAAGAATCAGTCCAGGGTGTTATTAAACCTAGCCTTTATTCTGGGCATCTAAGTGGTGTTTTGTATAAACAGCTTTTTAGCAGTTAAGGTATTGGACAGAGGTCATCTGTCTGTGGTCATCCATGTCCCAATAGTATCTAGGGTTGACTGACAGTTCATTATATGTAAGGCTACTTCTCAGAAATTTGGTTTGATTAAAAATGTGGCTAGCTGTTGACTAACCTGTTATGCACGTTTCATCTTAATGGTCTTGAAATGTTTCTTTGGTTCCTCTTATGTTTCTTGGCTCAGTTCAAAGTGCTGGTCTTAACCTGTAAAGTGCGGTACATTTCAGTCTGTATACAGTAGGACCCCTGTATTCATGGGGGATTGGTTCCAGCCCCCCCCCCCCACGGATAATGAATTCTGTGGATAATAGCAAATACCTCCTGTTGCCATTGCTGCCACTGGAGCCATGCCGGCAAGAACTCTTCTCCTTTCACATACCCCATCGCCATTGCATGCCAAAGGGAGAGGGGAGGTTAGAACTTTCCTCCCCTCCCTTCATCCCCCCTTTCCAGCACATAAACCATCCAAAAGCCTCCTCCCCTTCCTCCCCCATTCACCACCCCCACTGTTGTCAACCACAGATAATTGAATCAGCAGTTAGCAAATCAGCAGATACAGGGGTACTACTGTAACTCAAGGACCTTCAATTTTTATATAGTTACTTGTGTTTTTTTTTATTTAGTTATTTATACTCCACTCTTCAGCCACAAGGCTATCAGAGCGGCTTACAAATTGTTTTAAGCAATAGCTATTTACACATCTACACTGCATTAAGCAGTTTCCAATGTGTGCTAGCTAATTGCCCCCCACAAGCTGGGTACTCAATTTACCGATCTGCGAAAGGATGGAAGGCTGAGCGAACCTTGGAGCCTGCTGGAATCGAACTTGTAACCTCATATCATCAGGAAAGGCTCCTATAAATGTCCTCACCTCTAGAAATTAGGCAGCTGAGAATCATAGAATCATAGAGTTGGAAGAGACCACAAGGGGCATGTAGACCAGCCTCCTGCCCTGCAGGAATACACAATCAAAACATTCCCAACAGATGGCCATCCAGCCTCTGTTTAAAAACCTTCAAAGAAGGTGGAATCTGTTTTCCTGTAGTTTGAATCCATTGCTCCGGATCCTAGTCTTTGGAGCAGCAGAAAACAAGCTTGCTTCGTCCTCAGTATGACATCCCTTCAAATATTTAAACATGGCTATCATGTCACCTCTTAACTTTCTCTTCCCCAGGCTAAACATACCCAGCTCCTTAAGCCACTTCTCATAGGCATGGCTTCCAGACTTTTTTACTATTTTGGTTGCCCTCCTCCAGACGTGTTCCAGCTTGTCACTATCCTGGACACAGTATTCCAGTGAGGTCTGACCAAAGCAGAATACAGTGGCACTATTATTTCCCTTGATCTAGACACTATACTCCTATTGGTGCAGCCTAGAATTGCATTTGCTTTTTTAGCTGCCGCATCACACTGCTGACTCGTGTTCAGTTTGTGGTTGACTAAGAACTTGAGAACTACTCTTCTATAATATTGTCTAATTTGTGAAATGTATTTCAAGGGCTTATATTACATTTATGCCCTGATTTCTGTGATAAAAAACATCCAAGGTGGTTCATAAGTATCAGCGATAATACTTACAGTTAAACTTTCATGCTTCTAGTATCCGTTCTAGACAAACCTGGAATTGTTCAAGTCAGAACTTCTTATAGAGATATTGTCTGATTTTTTTTTTGTGAATGGCAAAAAAAAAAAGTAGTACTCTGACATAATGCAATTCCACTCAGAAATAAGCCCCATTAAGTTCAGCCAAGCTTACTTTTGCATAAGTGTGTATAGGATTATAGTTTAAATTTTTATAACATAGCACAAGAGACAAATGTGGTTCTTTTACAAGCACTCAGATAAGAGTAGCATGAAGAAACATTGCTAGAAATGAAAATGGAACCAAAAAACCCCCAGGTCTTTAAATTTCATAGCTTAATAGCTGTGAAAAGATTGTCCCTGTGAAGAATCAAGTGAGTATTTTCTGGAAGTTCTTTTGCAATCTAACTAATGTTTCAAGATCCCATATTTATGTAGTGATTTTTTAATAATAGAAGGAAGAATCATTAATTTCATGAGATATCAGGATAATAGGACATTCATACCTGTTTCTTAAGTTTCAACAGTATTTACATTTCTTATTTTTGATATCTAATAACTCTAGGACTAATCTGTAATTAACCTTGTTGAACTATAGCTTATTTTCTTCTTATTCCCAAAAGATTACTTCTATCTAACTAATGTTCTGCTAATCTTCTAATATAAGACTTTGTTCTTTCTTTCTTAATCCTACTTGAGATTCCCAGATTCAGGTGGGCATCTTAATCTTGTTTGCTAATAACTTCAGACTTTTAAGTCAAAAGGTAAAGAGTAACTAAAGGGACAAATGAGAATAAGGTATCAGTTCATTAGGCTTTAGGAATGGTTTAAGTCAATAATAATAATAATAATAATAATAAAAATTTATTTATACTCCGCCCCTCTGTTAAAACAATCGGGGCGGCTTACAAAAATTAAAATACAATACAGATAAAATCCCCAAACACCCCCCACCCCACCCTCCCCCATAAAAAAATATTAAACAATTATAAATTAAAACCAACTGATATAAAATCACAATTAAAAACAATAAATACTATAAAATACTATAAATGGCCAGCGTACTAAAAGAAGCCAGGATCCCCTGAGGCCGGGATCTAATTAGGAAAGGCCTGCCGAAAGAGATCCATCTTTAGTGCTTTTTTAAAGCTACTCAGGGTTGTTATCTGACGGATCTCGTTCGGCAGGTCATTCCACAATTTGGGGGTGATTACCGAAAAGGCCCTCTGGGAGGTTGCAGACAGCCTAGATTTTTGTGGCTGAAGCAAATTCCTCCCAGAGGACCGGAGTGTGCGGGGAGGATTGTATAGGAGGAGGCGGTTCCGGAGATAAAAAATGTATGCTAGAATGGGGGTGAATCAGACATTTTCCTAGTAACATAGCACAACATAACACACATCAGTATGCTTTCAAATCAAAAGAAGTGGCGGATAAAATATTAAAATCCAAGAAGACACAGATTCCTATAGTTACAGTAAAAGCCTATCAGAAATTATCTTTAACCTTGCCCCACCCCAAAACTCCCAAACCAAGACAATTTTTTTAGGCTAGGGCAGTTAAAATTAGCATTCCTTAGGGTTTTAGTTTGACATATCTGAGGGGCACCAATTTAGGAAATTTATCCCCCCTGTGCACTATTTTGATGCTCCCCAGCACCCTCAGCAACTGCTGAATTGTTTAAATCCCCCTCTTGGGTGAAAAAAAGGCTCTTTGCATTTGTACTATTGCCACAGTTGAATAGTTTTAGGGCTAGGGCTTTTTCTAATTCCTGGGCCTAAATGGCATGGGAAGGCAAAAACAGTTACTGGTCTCTGGCACATTATAGAAAAAATCCAGTTCCCAACATCAGCCCAAGAAGCAATGATGTATACAGTATCAGATTATTGTAATTACTGGTCCTGGTTTTCTTTTCTCAGCTCTTTTTATGAGAATGAGTGCTTTATATCTGCTTGGCACTGTGAAGGATTGTGTATGTGCCTTCAAATCATCTGTCAACTTATGGCGACCCCATGAATTTCATAGGGGTTTCTTATGCAAGGAGTACTTAGAGGTAATTTTGACAGTTCCTTCCTCTGAAATATAAAGACAAAAGATAGTTTCTTCTTTTCTTGCTGTTTTTTTTCCCCTTTGGGTTTTTTTTTTTTTTGGTTGTTTTTCATAGACTGGCAAAACCAAACAGGTTTCTTACAGTTCAGGGCTTCTTAGCCCATTTTTAAAGAAGTAAATTCAGTTTGTAATTTCTGAATAAATAGCAATAAGGTATCAGTTCATTAGGCTTTAGGAATGGTTTAAGTAAAAGAAAAGCATGCTAGAATGGGGGTGAATCAAACATTTTCCTAGTAGGAAATAGCAAACATGATAATTTTATACCAAACTTAGTTATACCTGACTCATTTTGCATTCCTAAAGTAAAAAAAAAAAATCACTTTCAATCAGTAAAGGGTGCTAATATTTAATTTTTTTTAATTTTTCCAAATATTTCCCTCCCATCCATGGGGGAAAAATTCTCCGTGGCTTCAACATTTCAGAAATTTTACATCTCTAGGCAGTGTTTGCTCACTACTATTCTAAAGCTGAGAGGCAGCACCTCATAGAGCCACTGGCTGATTCTCATATATCAAGGAGGTGCACAGTACACACTCCATATTGAGTCTCTTAATGCAGTGCTACTCAAAGTGGTGGTGCCTGGACCAGTGCTGTTCTCTGAGCCATTGGCTGCCAGTCCCTGGTGAGTTTTCAAGAAGCTACAGGGGAAAAAGGAGATATGTCTCCATGTGCTAAGTGGATGATCTATTTATTGTATTATTATTATTATTATTATTATTATTATTGGGACAAGCACATCTCCCCTTTTTTTCCTGTGGATTTCATTGGCTGCTCTCCAGTATTTGCCTCTTGAGTTTTCAGGAAATAAAGAAACAATTGTAGCCAGTGATCACAAATTTATGTCCCTGGCACACTGGTACCTATCTTGGTTGGCAGTTACAAAACTGCATGTAGCCCCAGCTGAATTTTCCAGATACTCTTTTTCAGAGAGAAATGCAGTTGACACACAAGTTGACATTGTAACTGGTCTTTATACCAGGCTGTTGCTGACACCTGGATATCCAGAAACAAAAATAGTTGTAGAAGCACATCAAAACTACACACCTGATTCTTCAAGGGGAGTTTCAGCCCTGTTTGAAAAAGGTTATATTTCTATTATCAGACCTGGGTTAATGTTAAATGAACGTTTCATAGTGCTTTATATTTATGGAAATCTGTTTTTGTAAGCTGTTTATTTATATTTCATAAACAAAATTTAAAAAGCCTGCAACATTAAATTTATGTATTGTATAGGTATCCAGTAGCCCAAAGCAATTCAACTGCACCATTTGGTTAATGAAAGTAATATGCATTTTGTCTATATGACATTAGGGTGGGGAAACTTTGCCCTGGCGCTGTTTATGTAGCCCCCACAGATCCCATTTTTGGGGTGCAAAAGGTGATTTTAACCCCCCCCCCCAGTGTTCTAGGTAGTGTGGGGGCAGGTTTGCCACATTTTTGCCTTGGGCTATTTTACATCCAGGAAGGTCCTTTTTTCTAACTGGAACGGACTAGGAAGAAGATCCCCTAGAAGGTTCAGAGAGGATCCCAAACTTGGTGAAAATGCTCCCTGTGCCTCTTAGAGGGCATTTTGGGGAAAAGGTTTGGCTTTTTTGTGAGTGGAGTATGGCCTTCCAGGGCTCCCTGGAGGCTCCCCTAAACCCCAAAAGTTGTCCATGTCTGTTTTTAAGTATGCTACATTCAACCCAGTTCAGAGCTTTACTTGGCAATTATTTTTATTTGAATACTGTAAGTATACTATTTTATGATGTGGAAACTCTATACTATCACTGGACTGACTATGGGACAAATGTTGCTGTCCTTGAGCAAGCAGGGATCCACCAGCATTGAGACCATGATATTGAGAACACAGCTGCGCTGGGCAGGGCACATTTCTAGGATGCAGGACCATCGCCTCCCCAAAATAGTACTCTACAGTGAACTTGCCATGGGTCAGTGTAAGGGGGTGCTCCAAAAAAAGCGATACAAGGACTCCCTGAAACAACATCTCAGGCTCAGCCAAATTGATCACCAACAATGGTCCGCCCAGGCCTCACATCGGGAGACATGGAGACGCACTATCCACAATACTGCAGCCTTATTTGAGAACTCACGCCGAACAAGTCTTGAAGAGAAACGACAACGTAGAAAGAATCACAACCCGGAAACATCACCCAAGGAGACTTTCTGCTGTGCTTTCTGCAACCAGACATGTTTATCTCGGATTGACCTTTTTAGTCATCAGCGAGCTTGCAGAAAGTGCGGGATGAGTCCTTCCTGAATCTTCGTTTGCGAAGAAAAGCCAGAGAGAACTATAGGCATTGTAATTCAGTGTTGTTTTAGGATTTTTCTGCTTTTAAGGTGCTTCTGCTGCTTTAGCATTTCTTTTAATTTTCTGCTGCTGTTTAATTTTTATAGGGTTTTCTGCTTTAAGTTTCATACCTTGAAAATTCTTTTCATTGGAAGGAGTAGCACCAGCTCTTTAGTCTACATAGCTGACTTCCTGGGGATTTCTGGAAGTAGGTCAGAAAGGGGATATCTGCTGTTTTTGGCTGTATGCTACACTTTCCAGAAGGGAGTGTGGGAAACAATTGTTTAGATGTGTCCTAGGACATAAAATGATCACCAGACTAAAACAGAAATAGGCAACTTCTGGTCATTGCAGAAGTTGCAGTTCCCATCATACTTCTGGACTATAATTCTTATCAGTTCTGACTGCAATCCTGCCATTCCTTACTATTGGCTAGCCAGGGCTGGTACAAATTACAGTCCAACAATATTTACAGACCACATGATGTCCACCCTGAAATTTGTATTAATTCTTTTGCTTGAAGTGATTTAAGGAAAGGGGATATAGTGTCAGCAAAGCTAACAAAAGAGTATGTTTCCTCATTGATTTTGACTTGGAGGCTGCAGAATCAGTTTAAGAGTGTGATTGTGATACAGCATGCAACACATCTCTTCCTAATATATGGTTAACAAAACACATTTACAACTCACCGTATCTGTTTAAGAGAACTTTTATTAGTGCATTAAATAGATAAATAGCAATAGAAATAATCAATTCCAAGAGGTGAGCCAGGGGGGCTAGATCTGTCATTCTGTGCTTTTGAGAAAAGTTGGAGAATCTGCAGGGGTTCTTGGGATCCATTCTGCAATTAGTGCATTTCAGCTACAGTTGATTGCAATATTGTCATGTATCTGCTTCTTCAGAGCCAGTGGAGAGTAGCTTCAGGGTTAAACAGTAAGCTTTATTGCCACAGAAAAACTAGAGTCAAGACTACAGAATGGTTGCTTTGAATGAAGCTCATATGAAATACAGTAAAATAAAAAGTATTCACAATCAGTCAAAATCTGGCGGGCACATGAGCTGTTGGTTGCCCATTATCCACCCGCCCCATTCTCACCCAGTTCTAACTCCACCTATTGATTCCCAATACAATCTGCAGGAGCAAGGCCGCTTTGCCCATTGCCAGACAGACTCTATACTCCCATGGCCATTCTTAGCCACCATATTGTTTCATTTACAAGGAATGTGGAAACAGCAGACAGTTCAAACATGAAAGATCAAAAGTAACTTGCTACATTTTGAAACTCGTTGACAGCAGGGTCACTTTTACGGACCATCCTGACAGGTATTGTGCTAAAAGCGGTACTTTGGGTATGAGTCTGCTGTTGTATAGAATAAATACTAAGATAGAAAACAAATCTAATCTTGCAAATTACTGCTGATTTATTTAGCGCAAAACACTTGCTTTGTTATATTCTGTTTCATTATGGGACAGCTTTTCTAAAGCTGAAGAGATGTCAATTGAAATGTGGTCAATTTGTAATTGTTCTCATTCATCCATTTTTTTCTCTTAAAGAAACGGAAGAAGTTTTTAAAGTGAAGAAGTCAAGTTACAGCAAAAAAATAGTGAAGTTGCTTAAGAAGGAATACAAAGAAGATCTTGAAAAATCCAAGACAAAACCAGAAATTAATTCTTCAGCAGATGGTAATTGTAGTTATATCCTTAAAAAAAATTTACGTACTGACTGTCACAGACTTCGGCTTGAAGTGGTTTACACTGTTAAAATATCCATAAAAATGTATTGATTTATTAAATATTCTGCCTAAAATTGTATTTAGGGTAGGTATCAATGATAAAATTCAAATAAAAATAAATGGCAGATAAAACAGAGCAGTCAGATTTTTTAAAGCCTAAAATACATTAAAAGCTAGTAAGAATAAAGTTGGTTTTGCCTTGTGCCTTTAAAAAAGAGCAATGTTGCAACTTGGCAAACCTGCCTGTAGAAGGCATTTAACAGGTGGGGTGTCATAATATAAAAGCCCTTCTTTCTGGTTGTCCATCTCTGAAAAGGAGGAAGCAGGGTGAAAGGACTTGATTGATGATTTTGCTATGGGCAGGATGATACAGGAGAAAGAGCTTACGTATGTGGGACTTTTAAAGTCAATGTGTCCCCCGTTGAATTGGATTTAGAAGCAGACAAACAGACAATTCAACTCCTTTTACACTGTTGAGATACGATTTGAGTAAATGTGCTTATTAAAATGCTGGTAGATTATTCTGTACCAACTGAAGCTTCCAAAAAGCCTTCAAAGACAATGCAGTGTGTTGTAGTAGTTTAAGTTACCACTGCATGGATAGAGTTATCCAAAGCTTCTAAAAACATTCTGTGTCATAGAGGCTTTAGTGTCATTAGCATGTCCAGACTACAAATCTGGTTATTTTGGGAATACAACTAGAACATTTTGAACCCCACTTTCTCAGTCAGATGAAACATCTGTCAACAGTACCTCCATCATATTGAGATGAGCACTCATCAAGCCCACGAGGACCAAATATTTGTTCAGCACTTCTATGCCTTTGTTGTGCCTCCTGTCCTGTAGCCATAATTGGTCCAGAAAATTGCCATGGCCAATTGCATCAAAAGCTGCTAAGAAGTATGGAAGCTAACAAGGTTGTACTCTTGTGCCTGTCTGCTATCAGGGTACCTACATCTGTTTCTGTACCATACAAAGGTCTGAAGCTGAATTTAAATGGATCCGAATAAGCAGTTTCATCCAGAAAAGTCTGGAATTGAGCAGCCAATGGTCACTTGAGCATCTTGTCACATATGAGGGCATATTAGCAACTGGACAATAGTTATTCCAGTTCTCTGGGTTTCAGAGAGCCTTTAAAATACGTATATACACACACGAACATATCCATTGCACAAACAGTGTTGCAATAAATGTATTATTTTCAAGTATTATTGAATGTATCAGTACAATAAAAGAAAGCCATATGTAGACATTTTCAATATGCCATCAAAGATACCAAATAATGCAAGTAAATTTTGCATTTCACATGTTCAAGTAAGAAAGAAAAAACTTTCTCAAAACGACACTTGAAATAGAGACTTGTTTTACAGTTGAACAATCTGCAGACAAAACAGGACAGGCTAAAGATGCAGCTCAAGAAGATGGTGCTGCAAATAGTGAGCAAGGGGAAGAGGAGATGGAAGTTGAAAGTGAGAAGGAAGAAGAAAAACCCAAAGCTGCAGGAGCATTTTCAAGTGCTTTATCATCTCTGAATGTCCTACGTCCAGGTTAGTTCATTTTCTCTCAGTAAAAGAGATGATCATGGAATAGGTTATTTCTCTTTCTTACTTTATAAGCAGAGTCATGTCAGCCATTCTACTTTTAATCTTCTGCTGGATGATACTTCATCCATTTCTGGTTCTTTAATATTCATGGCATTAGAGTGTTTTTTGAACACTTGTTCATTCTGCCTAAAATGCTGGGCATAGTCTGCTTTTTCTTATCTATTTGAAATAGTAAGGGAGGAGTGGAGTCTTTTAGTTATCTTTATTAAAAATGTTCTTATTAATCATTTACTTAAAGTGCTAGGAGAGGAGGAGCTGATTGGCAGTTGATGCCAACAAAAGCTGTGGGGCAGTTGATGACATTTTGCATATTCCTCAGATTTAGCTGGATGAGACACTGCTAAAATGTGAACATTTATGACTGAATATAAGTGATGCCTTTTAAAAACATTAACATTTTTCCCCCAGGAGAAATCCCAGATGCTGCTTTTATTCATGCTGCTAGGAAAAAGCGTCAAATGGCTCGTGAGCTTGGGGACTTTTTACCCCTTGACAATGATCCTGGGAAAGGCCGCCTTGTTAGAGAAGATGAAAATGATGCTAGTGATGATGAAGATGATGATGAGAAGCGAAGAATAGTGTTTTCAGTGAAAGAAAAGTCTCAAAGACAAAAGATTGCAGAGGAAATAGGTGAGATGAGAGGAACAGTTGTAATAAATTTAGTTTCAGTTCTTATGCTTTGATTGTTAAAGTAGGAGGCTGGAATTGTTTACTTCAAAGCTGGAATTTTCATTGTCTTCATAGCATAAGTCTGCTGGTGGAAAGAGGTGGATGGAAGTTAACACTTCCAAAGCCTTCCCCCAAAAAGCTTCATTCCATCCGTGCCTTACAAGAATGGGTCAAGCTGTGATACAGTGAAGGAAATCACACAAAAAATCACCCAGATTGCCAGATTTTCATCAGAATGTATTTTGCCATTATTACAGAATGAGGGAAAGTAGCACTGGAATTGGAATTCTCGTTTCTGGTTTCTAATCCTGGTTTGCAAGCAAGCTACAATTCCCCCAGTGCAGTATTTATATGTTAGTTTATGCTTGTATGTAACATGTAAAAGGGGGCTTAGTTGGTTCAGATAAAACAATAAATTACAATTTGGACCAAATCCAAGCAATAGAAGTGTGTAACTTTCAGGTTTGTGAACCTGATGCCATGTTTGATGTTTTATTCAAGCTAGCCCTTTGGGTCACTGTCAGTTCATTTTTGGTTGGGTGCAAAAAGAATACATATAACAATACATTATTTGAAAAATAAAGGAGAATTCTGGTGTGCTAAGGAAAAAAAAATCCTGTATATGCCGTGAGATCTTTAAGAGAATGTGGCAGATGACTTTGACTCTTTCTTTGGCAACTGAAAGAATGATTACTTGCATGCTATTATCCCCATAAACCTGGCTGTAAAGAGCTAAGCAACTGGTTCTGTATCTGCACCAGAACTGTTATTTACTGTTTACCTTGCCCTCTCCCCATTCCCCCACAAGGTAAATGGCTTATGAAACAAGAGTTTTGGAATCAATTTGTGATGTGGCATGAAGGTTTGAAGAAAAAAATTAGCCAAATTATGTTGGCTGAATCTAAGCAGTTCTTTGTATTCTGACCTGAATAACTTTACTGGCAGTGTAAAATACCTGAGCATCCCAGTGTGTGGGTGCACTTTCGTTATTACTTCGGGTATAAAGCTTTATTTCTGCCACATTTGATACTTGAGCGTCCTGTGCAATGCAGGGATGGACAAGCTGGATTAAAAGGTGGAGTATTGATTATGAGGGAATGTTGAGGGAGAGCCCATGGTATAGTAAAGCATGGACAAAGTTGTTTCTGGTTTGTTTCACTTTTCCTGCCCATGATTTCTTTTCATTTCCTCATTAAACAACAATTTAGAAATACTTCTATAAAGCATTATCCACAGTGCGGAATATGAGCACATTCTCTAGAGACTTTTCTCTAGAAATTTCTCCCTGGAATCAGAATACATTTTTGCCTCTTTCACTGAAAACAACATACCTTTGAATAATGTATTTGATTTTCATACAATTCCATTGTGTTTTATTCCTGTTGCTTCTTGTACCTTTGTGCTCAGGTATTGAGGGAAGTGATGATGAAGCTCTAATCACTGGAGAACAAGATGAAGAACTCAGTCGATGGGAGCAAGAACAGATACGTAAAGGCATTAATATACCTCAGGCATGTATCCAAATAACTGAAATCTAAATTTTGGGTCATAGGAGATAGTCACTTAGCCGGAACTAGCTCTCCAGTCATATTTTTGCTCCAGTTGCCAGTGCTACAAGGGAAATAAGATATGAATGTAGAGCTCCTGAGGCACTGGGACTTTGTAGCAGAATGTCCAGGATAGGATGTATCCTGACAGGTCGTGGTCCCTCTCACATACGGCTTTCTTAGATTTCCCCACTGTCATCACCAGCGTTTGGTAATTCAGTTGAACTTATTTCACACTGAAATAAATGGAACCTTTAGAGTTGTAAAATTTCTGAAAATTTTCACTCCAAGAAGAGAAAGGGTTTTTTTCCAACCAAGTGGTGAAATTGAGACTTTGTTTAGAGAAGAAAAACTGCTCCCTCCCTCTTTTTTCTTCTCCCAAGCATTCACATTTTTGAACCTGTCTTAACTTTTAGAGGGACCTAAATTCAATTAAATTAATCTGGTTTTAACCCAGTGATACCATCTCAAGGTATCATAAAGCAGAATAGGTGTAATCTTAAATAGAATGCTGTTTTTTAAAAAGTCAGATTGAATTAATGTTGCCTGAAAATGGAGAATAGTGGCAAACAATTTATCTTTTTAGTCATCAGCGCACTTGCAGTAACTGCGGGATGAGTCCTTCCTGAATCTTCGTTTGCGAAGAAAAGCCAGAGAGAGAGAGAGAGAGAGAGAGAGAGAGAGAGACTTCTAGAGTAATTGAGTTCTCCCATTATCCCCTACCCCATGTTGGAGTGCCTTTTCAATGTGATCTGAAGAGACACTGGAGTGTGTAGACTTTCTAGTAAACCTACTTGCTGATCAGGGATGTACATCTAGCTGACACATCAGCTTCTCTGAGTAAATCTTGGTTTGCTGATGTACTTGGCTGAGGGTTTTTTGTGAAGCTTTTGAGGTCTTTTTTCATTGATATATACTCACGTGCACAGGGAATGTTGATAGGGTGGGTTGAATTTCAAGGGTAATTTCTAATAACTGGACTAGCTTTGTGATCTTGTACCTTGATTTACAATGTTTTCATGATCTCAATTTTGTCATTATTGCACATATTTTGTTCCCTTAGGTTCAAGCAAGTCAGCCTGCAGAAGTGAACAACTTGTACTACCAGAATATTTACCAGACAATGCCTTATGGTTCATCTTATGGCATCCCTTACACATATGCTGCTTATGGATCATCAGAAACAAAGTCTCAAAAAACAGATAACACAATACCTTTCAAAACTCCCAGTAATGAGATGACTCCTGTTACTATTGATTTGGTAAAGAAACAGCTTAAAGACAGGTAGGGCAGACCAACTTCTTAAAATATAAGACGTGTCCTCTAGGTTTCTGTCTGGGGGGCAAATGCAGAATTGCATCAACGGAAGCCCACAGACTGTATCCTCATTATAAAAAGGAAGAAAACAAAAACTGTTCATAACGCTACTTGGATTACTTCTCTGGAAGTGAAGATTGGTGCATCTTCTGGACACAGAAAACTAATATTGTAGCTGAGGAATTGAAAGGACTGATATTTAGCTTACCACGTATCTAAAAGAGAAGTTTAAGTCAATCTTTTCTGAATAGGTAAACATTTTAGACACGAGACTTAAAATATATTTTGAAGTCTTAAACACTATATTTTATTTATTGGATATCTAGAGTCTTACTCGAGCACTTGTGCCTGTTTCTTAATATAAGCAAGTATATTAATGGTGTGAAAGTCAGATTACTAAAAAAAGATGGCATACTTAAATCTAAGATTAACTGTTTAAGTACTCATAATGTTGAGCTCCAAAAAAAAATGATATGTACCTCCCTAATTTTTGTTGAGACCAACAAGTGCTCCTATAGGTGTGACAGAAGAAGCCATAGCTCAGTAGCAGAACATCTCTTTTGCATGCAGAAGGTTCCAGGTTCAGACCCGGTCATCTCCAGGTAGGGCCTGGAAAGAATCCTGCCTGAAACCCTGGAGAGCTGCTGCCAGTCAGTGTCAACAGTACTGAATTAGATGAATGAGCCAATGATCTGGCTTGACATAAGACAGTTTACTTTCATCCTATTTCCTCATGTTCCCTCTGCAGTGCTAAAGTGGTACCTCTATAGGTAAGATAATGGAATGCAAAGGAACTCTATGGAAGGCAGTTTGTAGCAGGGTTACCCAAATTGACTTCTGTACTTTATTTTCATCATGATCTGTATGGAGTTCCCAGACAGTTCAGGAATGGAGTAAAATACAGTAAGAAGAAATAGCACTTTTGTGTGTGGTTGAATGTGTTTATGCCTCCGTGTACCTTGGGCTAGATGAGGATGAATGAAAGCAACTGTAGTCTCAGTGTGGAGGGTGTTCTAGAGAAAAAGAAAGATGTCTTAGTTCATGTGCTATTTGCTGCTTGTGGGAAAAGCACCAAGGCTTTGTGTGTTGGAGAGGATTGGAAGACCACAAATTCAGAGGTTTTGATAGTCACTTCTTAAAATATATGCCAACAGTGGTTCTCCCTGCTAAATCTAGTAGTAATTCTACCTAGAGTAGATCCACTGAAGTAAATTGCTGGGTAGGACTAACCACTACCATTTGCATAGATTTAGCACATGTTTTAGCTTTAAAATAGTTTTATGGTACTTAGACTGATGGCATAATCTTTTGTAGACTAAAAGTCTTATGCTGTAATAAATCTGTTACAATGCTATAAGCCTCTTGATCTGTGTTCCAGAAAAAACAATAAATATGGCTATTCCTCCAAACACAGCTTTAAATTGTTAGTATTATATCTTGTGCATTGTTCTCTTAAAGAAAATTAAATGTTGCTATACTGTAGCTTATAATAGGCTTTTGGATGTAAATGTTTGTGTCCATTGACCTTTAGGTTGGATTCAATGAAAGAATTTCATAAAGCAAATCAACAACTACATGAGAAGCACCAACAAAGCCGTGATGACTCTACCAAGACAATTGAAAGATTGGAAGGGTCTTCTGGGGGTGTTGGTGAACGGTATAAATTTCTGCAAGAAATGCGAGGGTATGTCCAAGACTTGCTTGAGTGTTTCAGTGAAAAGGTAAGAATGCAAAATATATTCATCTTTTTCAGTAACGGTTTAGTCTGTGCCCAAACGTGTTCTCTTGTACATGCCAATGAAACAACTCTGCACATGTTTGAAGGTTTGGCCTTAAATGTGTTGAAAGCAATGTAAGTCACTGTTGTCATTCAAACAATAGAAGTTACAGTGGAGATGCCAGCTATTTAGTTTTTAGTAGCTTGCTGTCCAGAGAAATCTCTTTGGCTCCTAGTCAGATTCTGGGTTTTTGTTGTTTGTTTTTTAATATTTGGATTTGATTTTAACAAATATATGCACAGCAACACAAGCATGCTCATAAATTATCAGCACCAGTTCCTTAGTATCTAGAATAGATTAAATGACAGCATTTAAATCTCCCATTCTGTAGTGTCATATTGAGATCCCCGGTGGTTTTCATAGGAGGATTATAGACTGTTAAAATGCCAGAATTCTACAAGTGCTACTTAGTAATGTAGCTACCTTAGTTGGGTAACTGAGCAGCATTTTCTGGCCCAGCCCCCACCAAACATATTTTACCAGATATCAGCTGCATGGAGAGAAGAGGGTCTGTTGTATTGGTGATGGGGATGAGGTGGATGATGTTTCTGCCACCCTCCAATCAGCCAGCAAGTCCGCATATAAGGAAGTGCAACAGGAGTCCTGCTTCTGATTCTCACAACTTCACTGGCTGGTGAAAGGGTAGTGGAAATGTCATCCACCCATGCCCAATCACCAAGCAGAATGGACCTCCTTCTCTCCATGTAGCTAATGCTCAGTAAAGTAGGTTGGGTGGCAGGTGCAATCATGCCTGTGGTGCCATGATTGTGACTATGTAGGGATTGTAAATACAATTTCCAGATGCTATTTTGTTAATAAGTGTTGATTTTGTGTACACCACTACACAACATTCCCAGTAGCCTGATTGCAGGTCATCTTGTATGAACTTACATTCTTTACTTGTAGCCTAATGCTAATGGGTGTATAGGGAAATATTCAAAGGTTTTATTATCAAATTGAGGTTACAATCCTGTGTGTACTTAATCTGCAAAAGCTCCATCAAATAAGATGTTTCCATAAATACATTTGCACTTCGAGTACAAGCTATCACCTGACAGCCAAACTGTGAACTAGTTTCAGTCCAGAGATATACAGTTCCAAGGCAGGGCAAGGGGTGGGACTAGATGGCCCTTGTGGTCTCTTCCAACTATGGTTCCGTGATTCCGTGATTCTATTTTTATTATTTAGATAAAAGCTTTTAAAACATATATAAAACAATTAGAATTCTTAACCTTTCTGTGTTGAGCATGTGCTCTTAGTTATGTTAGATTGTAAGCTATCTGGACAGGGAATGGATCTCTTGTGTGCTGTATAGTGTATCATGATAGCACAATATAAATAAAATAAGAATATTTTAATTTGTAATAACTTGGAAGATGGACACCAGAAGAAAATCAAGGCTTAGAAAACCCTGGGTTAGATCCAGATTAATTCTTCCATTCACAAAGGGAAGTGTGCAAGGCTTCTTATCGGGTAGTGACAATTTTCTTGCGTTCCCTCTTTCTCTGTGGCAGAGGAGGGAATCATACAGTGCTTCAGATGTTCTTTTTCAGCTCCCAGCATTTATCACCCTGAACTGTGCTAGCTAAAACTGCTGGGAGTTGCAGCCCAATAAGTTGAGAGCTGCATGATTCCCACCCCAATCCTGTGGCCTGTTCTGAGTCCTCTCCCTCCAGAACATAGTGGGAAGTAGCACTGTCAGCTGAAGGGGAAAAATGAGAGAGAGAGCCACCACTTTATCTCCTCCTTACAAGTGCCAGAAAAACAATGGGTGGCGGGAATATGCCCACAGAGGAAGGGAACTCCTGTTGAATCAGAGTTACATTTGCTTCAAGTCATAGTGCTGCTACCTGTTTATTTTGCAGTAAAGAATAAGCATACAGTGGGCCTTCAGGGATTTGTGGGCTCTGAATCTGCTAATTCACTTGATCGCAGATAATCACGCCCCATATTATTAAATGGCGACAAAGTGAATGAAGACACACTGAAGTGTGCATGTTTACGTTGCCGTCATTTAATAATATGGGGTGTGATTATCCACGTTTTTTCATAACTGTGTGAGGTCCTGAAACTGAATCCCCATGGATTCAAAGGTACACACCTTTTGTGTAGGTAGACACCTTTTGAATATAGCTGTGAAATAATTTTGTTGGTGGAAGTGTAATGCACTCAAAAATCAAGTGTTAGAAATCATTGTAAGTAGTAGTGTATTCTGATTGTGCAAACTTTCTGCTGCTTGCAGAAACCCTCTTTTCATATTTACACAGATTTTGAGTCCAGCACTGTGTGTTTCTGCATGTACAAGTCATTTACGCTTTCACAACTTCCCGTTAGGTGTTGCTCATGTAGGTGGTTCTAGTAGTGCTTGTGTGGTTGTTGGCAGAATATGCAGCTGCTGGTAGAACACCACCATCTCTTGCACTATTTTTGATAGTATTAGATTTGATATAACACTATATTACATTGTAGTTGCATTTTATTTCCTATTCCAGAAACACATAAAAAAAAATTCAGAAACACATTAAAAAAATTCTTAATTTGCAACCTCACAAATTAAAATTTACCTTTACCTACTGTGAAATGTGCCTAAATACCCTGAAGATGCCAGATCCTATCTGATCTTGGAAGCTAGGCAGGGTCAGCCCTAGTTAGTACTTGGATGGGAAATCACCAATGAATACCAGGTGCTATAAGCTATATTTCAGAGGAAAGAATTGGCAAAACCACCTCTGAGTATTCCTTGCCTAAGAAAACCCTATGAAATTAATGGGGGTGCCATAAGTCACCAGGCAACTTGAAGTGACATACACACATTGCAATTTGGCAACTGTGGATTTTTTTTAAGGGATTTGATAATTTTATCTATTCTAGCATTTCTTTTACTGTGACTGGACCAGCGTTGAAGCATGCAGCTCTGACAGATGAATTACAATATTAAAGCAAATTCTAAAAATTATTATAAAAACTCACATACATACATGCATAATGCAGACATAAAAACATGTTAAGAGGCATAAGGAGAATGGAAGAAAGTTAAAGACCAAATAATACTATCAGTTGAAGTAAATTTGAGGTCATTGTCTAATGGGAAAGAAATAATATATCAAAATATATCAAAAATGTCAAATCCTGTAGTTTGAATCTATAACTGTAGTTGTATAAGTGGAAGTCAGTCCTGCTTGTGCAAGGGACAGTGGTCCCTGATTTCACATGGCTTCCCCTTCCTATTCCAGCTTCCTATATGACATGCATTGCTCTTACAGCTTCAGCCCCCCCACAACTTAGAAGTAGACTATGAGAAGTAAGCTGGTAATAATCAAGTGCAGATGTATAACAGTAAGAATAAACATCTTAAAACTAGTCCTACAATCCTAAACCTGATCATTAAGCTGTAAATTTCATTTGAGTAAACATGCAAGGGGTTGTGTGTAAATAAAGTAAACTTAGATTTCTGCAGGGTTGCCTGGTTTCCCCTCTGTGGCAATCCAAATCTATGTTTCTTCTTGTGAAATGATTTAAGAGCTTGGTTTATATGATTATGGCTTTTCTACTCTTGGACTACAACTTGGAATTTTCCCAACAAGTAAGAATGCAGAGGATGAAATAAAAAATTAGTATAGGGAAACTGGCTTTGGTGGAAGAGGAGATTGGCACAAATGACAATGGAACAACAAACTGCCTTGCCTGTCTCTTTGAAAATTGATGTGTTTTGCAGAGCTTCAGAAATGCATTCTAACTGTGGCAAGAATCACTTTCACTTTGCATCAGTACTGTGGTGTTTAATAAATTGTGAGGAACAAATGAGGAAGAGTTTGGACAACTTTGTCCAGCTTGTTTTGCATAGGATGCTCATAATTGGTAAACAGCAACAGGGAACTCTGTCACTTAGCTTCCTTGGCTGTGTCCTCTTAATTTGTGGTTGCCTTACTTTGCCCTCTGAGTTGACAAAATTAAAATTGCATACTTGGCAAAGAAAATAGAATCTTATTTAGATTTGAATTTTTAAAAAAATTTCCATTCTACTGAGGCAGTAAGCATGATGTCTGTGAAAGATTGAAGTATGCCCATGTAGTCATACTTAGCCTGATGTGGCTGGTTATACTCCAGTTGCTGGTGGCAAAATTTATCAGAGCAGAATTTCTTACAAGCAAAACAAAAACAAAACTGGTGCTGAACACTCATGCCTGTGGTTATTTTTGGACTTTTTGTTGATGTAAGTGCCTTTTTTTTTTTTTTTTACATTTCTGTTGGTTAAATAGCTGTTTTTTTCCAAATTATGTTCAGTTATTGGTTCACAAGAATAATGTTAAAGATTGTCCTTCAGGTAACATTTTCCTAAATAAAAATGTTGGGGGGGCGGCGGAGAAAACAATGGTATCTGTCCACAAAATGTAAAGCTACTTTTATTATAGTGATTTCAGAGAAAAAATTGCTGTATGCAAATTCATGGTAATATTTTCCCTTGAAATGTTTTGTCTTTCCTACCTCAGTTAGCAAGAAAACTGTTCTGGGTCTTGTGTGTTTAATTAAAATACGTTCATGAAATCATTAGGAAGCCTCTGCTGTAATACAGAACAATATTATTGTTAATGTACCAGTTAATATTAACTTTTAATAAAGTAAAAGTTAAAATAAATCCTGAATTACTTGGCTGGGACTGGAATTGGAAAATGAATTGAGGATGGATTCAGATGGCAGAGCAGTTAGTTGGGCTGTAGCAATTTTAAATTCAGATGGATAGCAAATTCTAAATAAATTTGAAAGGTATTTGAAATATCTTGTTGCTTCACTGCAAGCCTAGAACATTGAAGTGTCTGAGAAATAGGCAGATGGCAGAATATCTGATCTCTTGAAATATCTTTCAAATTTTCCAGAATAAATTCTAAATCAAGACTGTTGTCATGAGAATTGATACAAAAAAAGTCACTGTTGTTCGCCTTTATAACTGCATTGTAGATTTTAAGGGAATTATATGACCTATCCTAAGTTTGGCTGCAGTCATAAGCATACTTGCTTCTAAATAAGTGTCAGCAAAACAAAAGGTTTTCAAATTAATTTTCCAAAGAAGGGTGTTCAACCGCAGTCACCCTAACATTAGTCTTACGAACAGAATGCACACTTACTTGAACATAAGGCCTGTTGAAGTCAATGGGACATACAACAAAACAAACATATGTAAAATTGCACTGTTTAAAGTAAAACAAACAAGACCCCAACCCAATCACTTCCAAATGATTGAAGTTCGGTTTTATTGATTTAATTTTACCACAACTGTGGCTGTTGGTTGATTGTACAGTAGTAGTGGATAGGTAATCATTGAATGAAATTTAGTGTTGTATGGGAAGGCAGTGGCAAACCCCTTCTGAACAAATTTTTGCCAAGAAAACTCTGTGATAGGTTTGTCTTAGGGTTGCATAAATCAGAAATGACGTGAAGGCACACAGCAACAACAACAAATGGGTAGAGAGTAGGCTCACACAGCAAATCTTTCCTTTCTCCCTGATTCCTTCTATGTGTTCTGAAAAATCTCCACAAAGCCTTGGGGAGAATTACAGAATACTGTCAACTTTTGACCAATTCCTTTCTCCCATTGCAGCTTGGTAAGATCCATTTCAGTGTGTTGTATCTGTCAGTGTTCCTAGTTTCAGGGAAGAGAAGGAGGTACATGAGTTACCTTTTGCACAATTTTGATGTTACCCTAAAAATATTTAGTGACTGTCATTCCTAAATATCATGAGTGGTATGTTTATTTTTAAAGTCTCAAATTCCTTCCAAAACATGTTGTATTCTTACTTGACTCTGGAGTAGGTGGGAGCTTTGGGTAGAGTAAAAGAGTTCCTTTTTTTCTTTCAGTCTAATCCAAGTGAAACATTTTTTTAATATGAGCATATAATTAAAAAACATATTGTTCTTGTAATCTGCTTGCGTCTCTGGACTTCTTTATAGACCTGGTCTTTTGCTTTCAACCAAATAGCTTGTCATGCTTTTCTATGAGTTTCCTTGAATTAAATAATAATGGATTATTTAAAAAATAACTGTAATAGAAAGTGTTGCAGCTAAAAGTGCAGCAGTACACTTTGGAATAGTGTGGCATCCCAGCTCGTTAAACACATGAAGACTTTTTTATTACGGAGTATTATATTTTTACAGGTGCTCCTGATAAATGAACTTGAATCAGCAATGCACCAGCTGTACAAACAGCGAGCCTCCCGCCTTGTCCAAAGACGACAAGATGATATTAAAGATGAATCTTCGGAGTTTTCAAGCCATTCAAGTCAGTCCATCTTGAAGGTTTTTATTATTCATTAAACAACCTTGTTTACTTACTGCAGTTTTAAATTTAAAAAGCTACAAAGTGTGTCTGGTTTAAATGTGGTAGAAAAACAATTGTAGTTCAAACGGGAAGGTGCCTTTCCTATTCTCTGTCTCGTGGTAATAGAAAGCAGTGCCATCTTGCTTTAATCACTTTTTACAGACTAGTTTTTATGCAATTATGTATAATCCTTAGTTCACTCCCCAAAAGTGCTTTACAGAATTTTTTTATAAACCTGAAAAACATGTAGGCTGTTCTGTTAATTACCCCCCCCAAAAAAAAATAATAATACTGGTATCAGTTTTTTAAGAGCAAACATTTAAGGTACAGTTTACTAAGACTTCCTTATTTTAAATATTAGACCAGAAACATACAAATAATTCTTGACCAAGAAAATAATAAATTATGCAAAAGATACATTGAAAGTGGGCATAACATTTATGAAATATTATGCATTTGTAGGAGCATAGGAAGCTGCCTTACACTGAATCAGACCATTGGTCTATATAGTCCAGTGCTGTCAACTTTGACTGCAGTGGTTCTCCAGATTTTCAGACTGAATTCCTTCCTGGTCATACTGGAGAACCCTAGTAGTGCCTGATGGTTTCCCACTCAGGTATTAATCAGGCTCAGTCTTGCTTAGCTTCCAAAATCAAACAAGATTTGGTGTTTCAGGATAGTATGGTAGTTGGCACTCTTGGATACCAGACTGGTAAATCATGGTCATCCAACAGTCCTTTTCCTCGTCCTCTTTGTTCCCGGCTTCCAATTTTTGTTGCTTTTAAACATATACTATGTGGCAGTCATTTGCTATCAGGTAGTCATTCTCAGTACTAATAGTCTAACACGATCTGAAAATCTGTTAATCTCTGTTGTTTGTCAGTATGATTCACCAGGAAGAGACATCTGGCCTGTTATAGATGTGCTGAAAGGCTATTTTTCTTTCTTTCTTTTTATAACTGTGAACACTAATGGTTTTTTTCTAATGCAATTTTTATGTTACAAATATATTTTAAGCATTTTCTGTTTACAGAAAAGTTGTGAGTGGTGTTACGATGGTAGTTTTGTCTTTTTTTCCCTTTAATTTACTTTGCACATGGTAATGAAGACACTCCAATTTTTCTTCAAATTGTGACTCTTTTCAGAAGATAAATCAGCTGCCATCAGTTTTATCTGTGGGAGGGCGGGTGAGAACTGTCAGACTTATAGAAGTATTACAGATCTATTGAGACTTGCTCTAACACACATACACACATACGCATACGTTCACACTTATAATTATGCTTCCTTTAACAGAAGTTGAAATTCTAATTTCAGTGTTTGTGCACTTATAGGTAAAGCATTGATGGCACCAAATCTTGATTCTTTTGGACGAGACAGAACACTGTACCAAGAACATGTAAAAAGACGGACTGCAGAAAGGGAAGCTAGAAGGTAAAACATCATTGAACCTCCCTCTGTATAAGTGAATTTCAGATTATATTGTGCAGGGACCAGCAGTATTATACACACATACACACACCTCCCACCCTCGTGATTTGTACCATATTTGTGCCCTTTGGTTATATTTTTTTCTTTCCTGATAACCTACCAGGGACTGGCAGCCAATGGCTTATGGACCTACACTTTGAGTAGCACTGCGCTATATTACTAGTGAGATGTCTGTAGCTCTCTAGATGTTGTTAAATTTCAGCTCCAGATTATTGGTCTTGCTACATGGTGGTAATGGGAATTGAAGCCCAACAACAACTAGAGGGCCACAGGTACATCACCCCCGTTTATGTATACATGCTTAAATATTCCATGTGGTGACTTTCTGTAGAACTAGGTGGAAATTGTTTGGCCCTCCAGATGTTGTTGAACTGCAGCTTCCAGTACCCTAGCCAACATACCCAATGATGGTGAATGCTGGGAGTTCTAATTCTGTGGCATCTGGAGGGCCACATAATTCCTTCCCCCAATGTCAAATATAGTTTTTCCATACGTACTTACATTTCTGCATAAGAATAATACATTGTGAAGGCTGTGGTAGTAGACATATCAAATAGAATGTGAGCTGTAACATTATGAATGGTTTCAACTTGGCTTCATGTGTCAGCTTGCAGCAGGGAAAGAAACTCTCATCATCTCTTACAGTATTGGATATCCTTCATTGCTAGCAAACAAGCAGAGCCTTGGTACTTTAGCACAGCACTAACAGTGTTATGTTCTTGTTAACAGAGCTCGTCGTAGACTTGCTAGAGAGCAATCTGGGAAGATGGCTGATCATCTTGAAGGCCTTTCTAGTGATGATGAAGAAACCTCAACAGATACTACAAACTTTAATATGGAGCGAGGTTGGATGATACACTTTTAATGCTAGAAGTCACCATAATCTTTAATTAAGATCCAAAGGCTTTAATAAAAAAACATGCTTTAACTTGGTGCCTAAAAGAAACCAATGTTGGCATTTGAGAGCGGGAGCATTCCATAAATTGAGTGCCACTGCAGAAAAGGCCCTCTCCCATGCTCATGTGCAGTGTATCATTCCCACTAGCAGTGCATAGAGAGGGACCCTTCCAACAGATCTTAATTCTCAGAAAAGCTGCTCCTTGAAAATAATGCTGTAAAGAGAATCTTAAATGAAAAATGGCTGATAGTTATCTCATTTTGGGCAGGTGTAGCAGCCAGCTTTAAATGGAGTGCTGATACTATACCAGCACAGAATAACATAGGACATGCCATAGTTAACACTGTTACCTTGCCATAAGTAACAGTTATGCACAATTGAAAGTACTCTTCCAGATCTAGTATAGGGCTTCCAGCCCACAGTTCTCTCTGTGTGCTCATCAGGGAGAGTTCTCACTGTCACACACCCTTCTTTGGTAGCAGTACAAGCCAAACTTATTGTACAGCATTTATTTAATAAAATATTTATAGCCTGCCCTATATATGGGGTCTCAGGGTGGGGTACAATAAAATCACTTTCACATAATAACGAAACTGTTTCATTCGTTTACTTGTAAAGCACTGTGTACAGTGATGGTGCTATATAAATAGATGATGATGATGATACTATATAAATAAATGATGATAATAATAAAAATATTTTACTGCATTAAATAGATTTAATATACGGTACTAAAAGTATATTAATTCAGTGTTAAAAACAAGACTGTTTAAAACCGTAGTTCAACATTATTGAAAGCCATGTACATTTGGAATTTGGGATGGAATCAGTCAAGCTGCAAAAAGCTTTAATAAAAAGCTATGTTTTCTTAGCACTAGAATAACATCAACATAGGTGCCAATTGAATTTGATAGGTGATGGCATTCTGTAACTGGAGTGCCACAGCAACTGGTGCCTTCATTCTCTTTAGTGAATGCTGCTTGAGTAGTAAGAAGATGGAATGCTCCTATTTAGGATCTTTAAGTCCCCTTGGGGAAGGAGTTAACAAACCAATAACCAGGGTATATACAGATATTTCTTAAATAATTGTGTTTGCTTTGAAGGAAAACTACTTTAAAAAGCATTGCTGTTTGGAATGATTTCTGTTCAATTGTATTTCTAAGAGGCTAACCCACTGCAAGATCCACTCATGCAATAAGTTATATACTTTCAGAAATGGAGTGAAAACATTGTCTGTACACCCAACATCTGTAAGGAGAATAACAGAACCAAGTTGTTTCTGGAACAAGAAACCAGAACTGTTACCCCTCTGGAAACAAAAGGTCTTCTTTGTGGTCTCTGTGCCTCATACAGTGGGTTTTGCACCTGTGCAGAGACTCTATCCCAAAAGTTGAAGAGCTGAGTAATCTTGGAGAGAAACCCCACCTCCTCCCCAAACCATGCGTGCTCCTGCCCACCAAGCTATGCTCCTCCCAGTTTCTCTTAATTGCCACAAGAGCAACTTCATTGGAACTACAACTTGTTTGGATGTTCATATTTTCTTTACAGTTTACTTGCTTGAGAATTGTTTGTTAATATACATTGTCTAGTTAAACTCTCTACAAGGAAAGAAAGCCCTAGCAGATAAGGAGATTAATTCAGTTTATGATGCTTCTGTTTATGATGATGAAATATTTCTTTTCTAGATCGTATTTTGAAAGAGTCCAGCAAAGTTTTTGAGGACGTATTAGAAAACTTTTCCTCCATTGACTGCATTAAGTCACAGTTTGAAGCCTGGCGTTCTAAGTATTTATCTTCTTACAAGGATGCTTACATAGGGCTTTGTTTACCCAAGCTGTTAAATCCTTTAATAAGACTTCAGTTGCTTACTTGGAACCCTTTGGAGGTGAGCGAGTTTGCTAATATTATCAGTATGCTCAGTTTGTTTAACAATGATTAAAGAATAATAGTGCAACCCTGTGAAATGACCCTGAATTAATTAGTAAGATGCCTAATTTAAAGTGCTACTCTGGCCCTACAATGTAATTTGTAGCTTTAGTCCATGATTTTTCCATCTTAGCATCATTCTATAAGTTCAATCTAAAGCTGTTTACTTAGTATACTTAGAGTAGGGGAAGGGAACCTCAGCTTCTAAGTCATGTCTGGTCTGCTGAGAGTCTAGCTCATGTGGGATTTGTGTGAGCCTTCAGATGTTCTTCAGCTCCCAGCAGCCCTCTCATGCATCCGTTGTTGTCATAGCCAATAGTGAAGAAAGCTGAGAGTGCAGCTCAGCAACATCTGGAGGACCAGGCAATTCCCACCTTTGTGCTAGCTGAAGTCCTTCCTTCAGCCCACACAACCTGCTGTGGGGTTGAATGCAGAAGTATCACAGCCAACTCCTGCCATGCTTTAGGGAGAGGATGTGGGAATTGACAGACTCACCTTTACTATTAATCTCTGGTAATTCACAATTCCAGCTTCCAAGTGGTGTATGATGTTGGAGGCATAGCCATGTCCCCCAACATCATCTGACCTGTAAGGGCTCAGTGGTGAGTTTTTTTTCATTTTCCATTCCCATTTAGGTTTAGCTTTCCACTTTGGGCTTAGAGAGTAGATTTGTGTCCTTCTAATGAGGTGGCATTAGCAAATAGGTAATAGAGCATTGTGATTTCAGTAAATTCACAAAACAGGATATAGTGTTAGCTTTGCAAAGATATTCTTTGCAAGTACAGCGACTCCGCCGATGTAATCATACTGGATCAGCTGCAATCTGTGAGTACCGATGACGTGGACAAGCTCCTTGGTAGTGTGAGGAGGACAACCTGCCCTCTCGACCCTTGCCCATCTTGTCTGGCCGTCCAGGGAGGGGATGCATTGCGGAAGTTCCTTGTGAGCATCATCAATGCATCCTTCAGGGAAGGATATATTCCATCATGTCTAAAGGAGGTGGCTATTAAGCCTGTTTTGAAAAAACCTTCCCTGGACCCCCTGGCTATGAATAATTATAGGCCAGTCTCTTTATTACCATTTTTGAGCAAGGTGATCGAGAGGGCGGTTGCTCTTCAACTCCAAGCTGTCTTGGATGAAACCGATTACCTAAACCCATTTCAAACTGGCTTTAGGACAGGCTTTGGGGTTGAGACTGCCATGGCTGCTTTGACCGATGATCTGCATCTGAGCATCGACAGGGGTAGTGTGACCCTGTTGGTGCTCCTAGACCTCTCAGCGGCTTTTGATACGATAGATCACAGCATTCTTCTGGATCGCCTGAGGGAGTTAGGCATCGGAGGCACTGCTTTGCAGTGGTTCCGGTCCTTCCTCTCAGGCAGGACCCAGAGAGTGCTGCTCAGGGACAGTAGCTCCAGTAAAAGGGAGCTTACCTGTGGAGTACCACAGGGCGCTATTCTGTCCCCGATGTTATTTAACATCTATATGAAGCCGCTGGGTAAGATTATCCGGAGTTATGGAGCTGGGTGTTATCAGTACGCTGATGACACTCAGATCTATTTCTCCGTATCTCGTTCGTCGGTCTCGAATTCTGATGGCATCTCTTCTCTCAATGAATGTCTTCGGGCAGTAATGGGCTGGATGAGGAAAAACAGACTGAGACTGAATCCAGACAAGACAGAGGTGCTCATGGTAGCGGCCCCGAAACCAAGGTTGCAATCTCCAGTCCTGGATGGGGTCACACTCTCCTCCAGTGACTGTGTTCACAGTCTAGGGGTGCTCCTTGACTCGTCGCTCCTGTTGACAAATCAGGTAAATGTGACAGTCAAGAGCACTTGTTATCAGCTTCGGATGATACGCCAGCTGCGCCCTTTTCTGGAAGTAAGGGATCTTGAGACCGTTGTGCACGCACTGGTAACCTCACGTCTTGATTTCTGTAATGCACTCTACATGGGGCTACCCTTGTGCTTAGTTCGGAAATTACAGCTGGTACAAAATATGGTAGCCAGGCTAGTTTCTGGAACATCTAGGAGGGACCACATTACTCCGGTTCTGAGGTCCCTCCACTGGCTGCCTATCAGCTTCCGGGCCCAGTACAAGGTGTTGGTTATCACCTTTAAAGCCCTAAATGGCTTGGGCCCAAGCTATCTCAGGGACCGCCTTCTCCCTTATAATCCTCCCCGCGCTCTCCGGTCCTCTGGGAGGAATCTGTTGCAGCCACAAAGACCTAGGCTGGCGACCACCTCCCAGAGGGCTTTCTCGGCTGTCACCCCCAAATTGTGGAACGGCCTGCCGGATGAGATCTGCCTATTGACATCATTAGACAGCTTTAAAAAGGCTGTCAAGACAGTTCTCTTCAGGCAGGCTTTTCCGGAATAGCTAACCCCGGCCTCAGGACCCCCCTCTGGAGGTTGCTTCTGGACCTCCAAACTGATGCTGCTTGTTCGAAAGGGTTTTTAATAAATTGTATTATATACTGATTTTAATTTGTATTAATTTAATAATGGTTTAAGGGGGGGAGGGATTTTGAGTTGTTTTATACTGTGTACTATTTTATTGTTGTAAGCCGCCCCGATTCCTCGCAGAGGGGCGGGATATAAATAAATGTTATTATTATTATTATTATTATTATTATTATATTTTAACAGAGCACAGAGCCCAAACATTTGCACTTGCAAGTATAGGAGTGGTTCACACATCATTGGTCCATCGTTTTAAACATCTAGTTGATGCTTGCATTTATTTTAATAGGACAAGTGCCAAGATTTTGAGAGTATGTTGTGGTTTGAATCCTTGCTATTTTACGGATGTGAAGAATATGATCAGGAAAAGGATGATGCTGATGTTTCATTATTGCCTACTATTGTGGAAAGAGTACTGCTACCTAAATTAACAGGTACTGTCATAAACATGCAGTATTAAAAATAAAAGTTTTTTATTTTTAAAAGTAGTCACATTTTGTTATCTAGTTTTCAGAAACAGTAATTGTTCTTTTTTGCTAGTACTTGCAGAAAATGTGTGGGACCCTTTCTCTACAACACAGACATCAAGGATGGTAGCAATTACCCAGAAACTAATTAATGGCTATCCTTCTGTGGTGCATGCAGAAAACAAAAATACACAGGTAAAAATGTGTTTGATTTCATTTGTAGGATTCCAGTTTCTGGTTGTTACTTACAACATTTGTGTTCTTTGCACATAGTTCCAAATTTGGTGAAATACAAAGAAGCAGAACAGTAACACTTTCTGGTTGATGGCCTAGCCTTGCATTTTGAGAGTTAGTTTGAAGTTCTTTCTTACAGGTTGTTACATGCCATTTGACTGAGAGAAGAAGTAACACTTGTGATTAGATCAAATGGGATGTGTATTATTAGAACAGGGATGGAAAATCTCCAGGCTGTTGGCTGTATTCAGTAGCAATAGCAATAGTACCTGTATTTCTATACTGCTTTATTTAGCTTTTTTTAATGTAATGTATCTGTGATTTTTTTAAACTCATGTTGTGGTTAAGGAAAGTCAGGGAACTGGAAAATAAAATGTTTGAGGTAGCCCTGGATTTGTTAGGAAGTGCACTTTGAAAGCATTTTGTTAAAATCCTTTGTTAAATTTGTGCTCTTTCAGACATTACTAAAAGGCCTTTTACTTAGAATGAGGAGAACACTAGATGATGATGTATTCATGCCACTTTACCCTAAAAGGTAAGCTTCTTTTTCCTGTTTCAACTTCATTTATGTTCATAGGTGTTAAAGATTAGATTTGCAGAATCTTTAATATTATGATTGTAAATCATCTCAGTGATTCACATCTTTGTACTACTGAAACTTACATGTCTTTATTTTCAGTGTATTAGAAAACAAGAATTCTGGACCTTATTTGTTTTTTCAGCGTCAGTTTTGGTCTTCAGTTAAGGTAAGTAAAGAGATGCATGTATTATCATTCAAGCATTGTATTAATGATGGGTAACTGAAAAACACTGAGTGCAAAATTAATTTGCCTTTGTTGGGAGGAAGGTATTCTTTGTCCAAACCCATGTTTTTAGGTCACTTTGAAACATAGAATACCTGTGTGTCTGTGGAAACTGATGTGCATGACCAGTTTTTATACTTTCACATTCATGTGAAAAGCCTCTTCAAAGAGTCCAGGGGATTGTCTTGAACAGCATGTGATGTGTCATGGCAGGGTATTTGGGTAGATAACTAACACGAGCAAAGCAAGGAAAAGGATTTGTTGTAAAAATGGCTTAGTGCTTTCTCATTCTTCTCTCTCTTTCTCTTTGGCAAAAGATGGCACTTTAGAAAGTGTTAATGTTACAAATAGTTATTCTCTGGATGCATTAGGAGGAGCAATCCACTATACCAATGGGGTCATTCTCCCTTGCACCAGCTGAATAGGCAGGAGTTCTAAATTCTTTTCAGTTACAACCGTTGACTGCCTTCCCTAGCTCACCAGTTTTTTAATTCCTGCCTTGCTAGCTGGATGCTAACCGCCTTAGCCTGCCTAAAAGGCAGACTAAAAGGAAGAAATAAGTTATAGAATGGAGGGTAATAAAAAGAAAAGAGAGGTAGTAGAAGAGGCAGCAGGTAAATGGCACCTCCAGATAAAAAGAAAAAACAGAACGGATCAAGTACAGATACAGAGGCTGCTTCACAAACCACTAAACAGTAGGTTGTGCGTAATGAAACACTAAAAAACAAAACAAAACCCAGATGTCCGCTCCCCAGTGTGGCTCTGAGAAGCATGCCCAGATGCCTGCTACCCAGCATGGCTCTGAGAAACATGCCTAGATGCCTGCTGCCCAGCATGACCCTGAGAAACATTGAGAAACAGCTGGTGCGAGGGAGAATGACCCTATTGGTATAGTGGATTGCTCCTCTTACCATCCAAGAATGATTATTCACTGTAAGTACCAACTCTTCAATTATGAGTATTTCTAACAGTTAAAATGGATTTTTGGAAGGTTTATAAAACTTCAAGAACTGTTTAATAATTTTTGAGTTATAGCAAAAGTATAATTTGTTTATATGTAGACAGTAATTTTAACCTGAGTATTACATAATTGGTAGAATTAGACTGAGGCTCAGAAATGAGTTCCATTACTCATTACAATGTTTAAAATGCATTCACTGTGATGATGCAAAAGGTCCTTCTTGTACTACTCTTTATTTTTCCATTACAGTTGCCCGTACGTATCCACGGATTTGGTATCCACAGATTTAAGGATTTACGGCTTGAAAATATTCTTTAAAAAATAATAATCCAAAAGGCAGTGTTTGATTTTGCCATCTTATATAAGGGGCACCATTTTGCTATGCCATTGCATATAATGAGACTTGAGTATTCATGGATTTTGGTATCCATGGGAGTCCTGGAACCAAACCCCAGTGAATATGAAGGGACAACTGTACTTTCATGTACATACTGAGGGGAAACACCTTAGGATTGATAAAATAGTGACATAGAACTTGAAAATTTTCTGTCAAAATGTCTCTTAAAATGCCCTTAAAAGTAATATTTGAAAATAACTAGAAACTGTTACTCATTTTATCAGCAAAGTAACTTTGCTCTTGTGACATTGCTTTTAAAATGTATCTTTGTTACCTCCTCGTTACTCCAAAAGCAGCTAGTTTTAAGGAACAACATTGTATGTACTGTAATTCTTTACTTCCAAGCTCTGATTGACAGAAGGCAACTGTTTGAGTGTCACTAGTAGAACTTCTTATTCCTCTGTTTGCTCTGGAGATCATTTAGCACCCTAGTCCCTTCCAGAAACTTTTACTATTTTGATTAGGACAGGTAGCATGTCAAGTATTCAAAGTACTATCAAATTCTGATAGGTTCTCTTATATTTGTGAGCAAATTTACAGCTATATCTGTTTAGTAACTTTGTCACATAAGTGCCTGCTTTTCTGCTGGCAGGAGTACTTAATAGTTAAATGTTCTTCAGTTGACAGATTCCTATAAAAAGTGCTTATTGCTGGAGGAAAAAAGAAATTGCTTGCATAATTTTAAAATTTAGAAATCAGTTGGACCTACTTGTGCTTAATTTTTATTGGATCATTCCACCTGAATCGGATGTACAAATGTGGTCCTCCAGATGTTGCCTAACTCTTAACTCCCATCAACCATAGCTAGTGTTGAGGAATGCTGATAGTTGTATAACAATATCTGGAGGGATGTACTTTGACCACCCTGACACAAGGTATTAGTTTTTGTAAACTAAATCTCATAGGCTGAAACATGCTCCAGCAATAGGGCTACAGATAACCTGCTATCTGGCGGTAGCAGGCAAAATAGTCACACCCACTTTGGTTGATTGATTTCATGTAATTTATAAGACAAATGCATATAGTCAGTCCTCCGTATCCACGGATTTTGCATTCACGGATTCAGACATCCACAGCTTGAAAATATTTCCCACCCTAAAATCCAAAAAGCAAGCCTTGATTTTGCCATTTTATATAAGGGACACCATTTTACTGCGCCATTGTATATAATGGGACTTGAGCATCCACAAATTTTGATATCCATGGGGGAGGGGGGTCTTGGAACCAAACCCCAGTGGATACCAAAGTCCCACTGTACTAAAGTTTCTTTCAATTCATTTAAAATGAAAGTGTTCCCATTTGTATGATCTATAGATGATTATTTGTAAATGTTGATATATGGTTCTGTCTCTTTTATGTATGTATGTATACATATATGTATATATATTTTCAACTTTATATTCTATATGTTTAGTTATTGGGAAACTTTCTGCAGTGGCATGGAATCCTTTCAAACAAAACCCTGCAAGAGTTAGCGATAGATGGATTGCTAAACAGATACATTCTTATGGCTTTCCAGAATTCTGAGTATGGTGATGACAGCATTAAGAAAGCTCAAAGTGTAAGTCAGCACATTACTTCATTAATCTCATTCCTGTTTTTAAAAATGCTTTATGAGCCTGTTAGACTTGTATTGAGAGGCAGTGTAATAGCCAAAGTCTTGTTGTTTGGGATGTCAGAAGTCCACATTCAAATACCCAATTAGCCATGAAGTTCACTGAGTGAACCCCCAGTCCAATATTTTTCAGCCTGAAGTACCACACTGGACTAAAAGGAGAGAAACCATGTATAGTGCTGGCTTTCTTTGGAAGGGGAATTAATAAATTGAAAGGGTTGAAGTGTTTTTACAAAAACAAAAAAGCTTGTTGATAATACATTCTTGGAATGGCATGGATTAATGTTGTACATCTCCTTATATTTATGTCCTGCTTTTTGTAAAAGCTTGATTTGACAGCTGTCCTTTTGACATGAAAGCAGGTGGAAAAATCCTTGAAAGTTAAGCATCTAGACTTCAAGGATTTAAGTCAGTGATTTAAAATGAACTCTGGCAGTTGTTGGTTTTTCAAGCATCACCTTAAGGAACCTCTCACAGCAGATAAAGATTATGTTTGTTGTTGATACTAAATAGTATCAAGTATTTATGCACTCAAGTTATATTGTATTGTGTACTGTACATATAGGCAGACTGTGTTTTGCACTTTTACAGTGCAGTCCTGTATTTGTCTTCTCATAAGCAAGCCCCACTAAATTCAATTTGAGTTATTCTCAGGAATGTGAATTATAGGATTACAACCATAACCACTGTCTTTTCTTCTCTATTCCCCAGGTGATCAGCTGCTTTCCTAAACAGTGGTTCACTAACCTAAAAGGAAATAAGACAATATCACATCTAGAAAATCTCTGTAGATACCTTGTTCATCTTGCTGATACAATATACCGAAATAGCATTGGAAGCTCTGATGTAGAAAAAAGAAATGCAAGGTAACTGATTTTAAATAATGGTTAGATTCTGGGGGTGGATATCAAGTATTACTTTAAATTGGGCTGAAATACAAATTGGAAGCCAGTGAAGTTGTTTCAAAGCCAGCATTAAGTGGTCTGTAACATGCATACTAAGCTCTGGCTGCAGCCTTTTGCACTTGCTGTAGTTTCCAAATACTTTCAAAGGGCAACATGATGTAAAGAATGTTAATACTAATCTAGAGAAGACACAAGGTGAGTGAGCCATGGGCTCTTGTGTTCCAGACTGTCTTCTCTAGGAAATGGCATAGTTGTGCTCTAGCTAAAACTGAATAACAGCATTCCTAGTGGCCACTGCCACTTAACCATTCCAGAGCACCACTGGATTGTCCTCCAAATCTTTGGTTGGCCTGGCCATTGCCCAACAGGGTTTCAGTCTTGTGTAGACAGACCCTCAGTTTATTTCTTCACTGCACCCAAACTCCCACAAACTCCTTAACATCAGTTAAAAGAGAGAGAATGAGATAAAATAGGTGGTATCAGCATTCTGATGAGACTTGATCCTAAACTGCACATGATCTCTCCTACTGGATTCATGTAATTCTGGGGTTGCCAGTGTCACTTACCCACCGCACCAGTGGTCTGCACTAGTGCATTCTAGGCAGTCTGGAGGTGATGTGATATCTGTTGTCGTTTCACTTTCAACCCCAAACCAGCTGTTTTCAGGTTCCTCCCTCAGTTTGGGGTGGTGGATCAAGTAATTGGGGATCAGATCTAGGCAAACTGCCATATTTAGGGGGCTATTTTGGAGCTGTGATTTGGTTTTGCCTGACAATGGGGAAGGGGGTTGGGGAGTTTGGGAGGTGTTCTGGTAGCACTTGGTGGTTCAAAAAGAGGGTTTCAATCCCTTTGTGGACTGCAGGTTCCATCTCCCCACTTGCATCTTCCCACCCTTGGTGAAGCTGTAAAAAACCAAGAGGTCAAAATAGAAACCTTGAGGAAGCGTGTAGGCAAAGTAGCTGTCCCACAAGTGTGGAAAATAGGACTAAGATACAGCATTTCTAAGTCCCATATTTGCCAAGTGATCTCTAGTAGCTCTTATAAGGTAATATGGGCAGAGGTGTAAGGAGTAGGTGATTTGCTTTATACCTCCAAGTAAATTGTTTGCATACTTCAAGATAAACCTATCACTGTTGGCCAAATGAAGACTTCTGGAACTATTTTTTTTTTCAGAATGGAATCCAGAGTGGACTGAATATGAATAATATTATCAGTAGTCTTGTATATTTATCAGAACAGGCCTCAGATGCTTACCGGCAATCTTGGATCTTCAAGTAGTCATCTGTGCCCACACACAAATGGATTATCGTGCCTGCCCAGAGACCCAATCGGAATGTTCCAGAGATGAGTAGCTTGGTGGGAATCCCATCCCCATCTACCATGCATGTCATAGCCTGTCGAAGCTACTGTCCCCTCGAAGTCTGCTAAAAACAGTAACAGGGACCTGAAACAGTGGGGAAGTAGAATGGGTGTTGTGAAGGCACAGGTGACCACTTGAAGAATCACAATTACAGATAAGCAATCTGTCCTTCTTCATGGTGACTGAAGCTTACCATAGGATGGTGGGTTAGTTCACTGGAGAATAGCAGAAAGAATAGCACATCCAAACCAGGCATCCGCCCTAGGTTTGCAGTCTAATCTGTAGTGCTGAATAAATGTAGATGGCTGAAGCCATGTTGCTGCTTTACAAAGTTAATGCAAGTGTACCCCATGGAGTAGAGCCACAGCTCTAGTATAGTGCACCCTACAACCAGCAAGAACAGGCTGCTTGGTGATTTCATAGGAGGGCTGCATACTGTAGTCTTTAACACCCACTTGGATAGTTGTTGAGGAGATATTTGCTGTTATCTCTTGAGCCTCCCCATAACAATCAATCAATCTGTTTGAGTGATGGAAAGTTGAACATAGAAGGCTAATGCTTGATGGACATCTAAACAGTGAAGCATGGATGGAAAGTAGGTAGCAAAATGTCTTGATTCAGATGAAACGGAGAGACCACCTTTAGGAAGGAGAGTAATGTCCAGATGGAGGACAGCCTTGTCATGGTGAAAAGAAAGGAAAGGTTCATTGCATTAAAGAGCTGCAAGCTGATTTGCCCACCTTGCAGAAGTGATCACAACGAGGAAATACCACCTTTAGGGGAAGAAGATGTTCATCTATAGATGCCAGAGTTTCAAAGGGCTTGTGCATCAATTACAATAGAGCCAATGACAAAGACTAGGGTGGAGTCAGAGATAAAACCAGTGGGTAGAGATGTGTTAGGCCCTTGAAGAACGTCTTTAGTACACGGTCTGAGAACAGAGTAGTGGAAGACAGAGACACAGGTTGATGCAGCTAACTGCACCTTCAATGAGGAAAATGCAAGGGCCTACTCTCAAAGGTGCAGTAAGAAGTGTAGCACTGTGGATACTTTAGTTGGAAGATAGGCTTCAGATCTGGAAGATGCAAAGGAGAAAAAACATTTCCACTGGTAATTATATGATCGTTTTGTAGATTTCTTTCTTGAAGTCAAAAAGACAGATGTCAACTGAGGAGTTCACGGAATTATCCTCCAAGCTGTTAGCTTCAACATCTTGCCATTGGGGTGGAAAGACTTGTCCTTAGGAGTGTGAGAATAGATCCAGGAAGGAGGGGAGTGTGATGTGGTAACAGAGTGAGGAGTGGAGGGAACCATGGTTCTCTGGGCCATTATAGCACCTCCAACACTGCATGAGACTTGTCCCTGTAGAATTTTGCTATCACCTTTGCCAGTAATGGAAAGGGAGGAAAGAGATATATCAGGCAACCTGACCACTTGTGTAGAAACACATCTCCCATGGATCTGTCTCCTTTCCCTGATCTGGAGCAGAAGCAGAGGCATTTCTTGTTGGCCAAGGTTGCAAAGAAATCTATGTGAGGTTTCCCCCAAATAGAAGTTATGAGGTGACAGGGTTGGTATGACAGAAGCCACTTGTGTTGGACACTGCAAGCGTAACTGAGTGAATCTGCTAATATATTATTTGTACCTGCAAGATGAATAGCTATAGGATGAAAGTGTCTCCCGGTGCACCAGTTCCAGAATGCCATAGTCAGATCGAGTAGCACTGCAGAATGAGTGCCCCTTTGATTTTCCTTGTGGGTTTTTCCGGGCTGTGAGGCCGTGTTCTGGAAGAGTTTACTTCTGACGTTTCACTTGTATCTGTGGCTGGCATCTTCAGAGAGGCGAAACATCAGAAGTAGACTCTTCCAGAACACAGCTGCACAGCCTGGGGGAAAAAAAACAAGGAAAATCTATGGATGCCAGCCGTGAAAGCTTTCAACTTCACAGTGCCCCTTTGCTTGTTGATGTAACAGACAGTTGTTGTGTTGTCCAAAGTGACCTGAACAACGTTCCCCCACAGTATCTTCTTGAATGCACAAAAGGCTTTGATGACAGTGAGCAGTTCCAAAACATTGATTTGAAACTGGGACTCACAATTTGACCAATGTCCCTGAACTGTCATGTTGCCATAGTGTGCTCCCCGTCCATCAGAGAGGCAGCTGTGGTAACCACACATGACAGGTCTGGAAGCCTGAATTGCATGCTCGAAGGAGGTTCAAAAGGCTTGTCCACCAAAGGAGAGAGATTGAAGTACATGTAGTGCTAGTTAAACATCCGGTATTGGTAGTCTTGAAGTGTTTGAGAAACCAGTGCTGGAGAGGTTGGAATCTGACACACACCAGGTTGGTAACAGCACAGTGGTGGCCATGAGGCTTAGAAACAACTTTATCATAAGAGAAGAATGATAAGGATGTGATAGCACTGCACGTACTTTGTCTCTGAGCATCTCTGCTCTGCTGATTGGGAGATAAGGTCTCCCCATGAAAGACTTCAGAAGACCCTAGAAACTCTATTATTCTTGTTAGTTCTAAGGTTGACTTCTTGGGGTTGACATTGAGACCCAAGTCCTGGAGGAGAGGCAGGATATGGTGAATGTTCTAATGGAGCTTGCCTTTGCAGGATGCCACCAGTAACCAAGCATCTAAATTGGGGTAAAGCTGTGTACTCCTTGAGTTCTGAGAAAGGAAACTAACACTGCTATGCATTTAGTGAAGACCATCGGTGCCTTGGAGAGGCCAAAGGGGAGAACTTTATATTGAAAGAGGTCCTTGCCAATAGCGAGCCTGAGAAACTTGAGATGTTGTGGCCTTGTTCCAATGTGGAAGTAAGCCTCCTGAAGATCCATTGATGCAAACCAGTCTCTTCTGCAAAGGAATGACAGAATGGAGTGTAATGTCACCATTTACTTTTGTAGCCATATGTACTGGTTGACACTGTGAAGATCCAAAATGGGACGAAGTCCATCATCCCTCTTCGGAACCATAAAATTTTGGGGAAAGTAGCCAGGCATTCTGCATCAATCTAGAATCTTTTCTACAGCATCCTTCTGTAGTAGGGTAGTAATCTTGTCTATCAAAACTCTTGATGGAAGTAGGTTGAAAGACACAAACTGGTGGAATACCTGAAGATTCTTTGGTGTACCCCAGATGTATAATGGTAAGAACCCAAGAGTCTGTGTTGATGTTCCACCAGGTGTTGTAATGCTGGTATAGTTTTGGAGCCAGAGTTGGAAGTGGGCTCAAAAGGCTAGATGTGGTGACATCCGGAGAAGTCAGTCAGAGTTGAAACTTTGATGAGCTAAAGAATTTTTTTGAAAGAGGCCACTTGATAATGATGGTGCCTGTATGGAGGCCACAGTTGGGATGTGGCCTGGTAAGAAGAGGTACATGATGGTTTGGATGGAGATTTGAACCTTGAAGATGAGGATGAAGATGGATGCGTCCATGATGATTGGAATGGCTGCTGCTGTTGTTGCCTGCCAAAGCCCATCTTCTTGGTTGTCACTCTGGCCTTGAAGAGATGATCCATTGCCTCATCTGTCTTAGAGTTGAATAGGCTGTCACCATCAAATGGAAGATCTTAGATGCAACACCTGGTATTCTCTGGCAGTTCAGCAGAGCGTAGCCACATGCAGCAACAGAGTGCCACTTCTTCCAACATCACTTCAGCAACACAGTCAACTATGAGCTGACTGAATTTGTTGTGCCGCCAAGGAGTAGGCTTCCTGTTGGAAAAGAAGAGCTGCGTTCCTTTGTTCATCAGGAAGATAAGGGGTGAAAGCTAGCATCTTCTCCCCCAAGAAATGTTGGTACACGAACATACGCACCTGCATGTTAATTACATGGATGGCAAGGGCTGCTGAAGAATAGAAACACCACCCGAAGATGTCCAAACGTCTGCTCTCTCAATCAGCAGTTGTTGAATGTGACCTCTTAACACCCTTAGTTTGAGATGCTTCCATCATGATTGAGTTTCATGTAGGATGAGTGCAAACAAAGGAAGCACCTTCCTGCTGAGTCCTGTCTCAAGGCAGTGAGAAGCTGGTGGTAGAAAAGCCAGCTTGAGCCATGACTGTTTAATCAAATCTTGGAGAGCCAGCAAGAGAGGAATCGCAGCTGGTTTGGGCATTGGTGGATCCACCATCTGGAAGACCAGGTCAGAAACTGGAGTTGATGGAGCTGTGACATCCAAACCCATGGATTTGGCCATGTGCAGAACAATGACTGCAACTATCTTTATGTCTTCTGGTGGTGATGGTGGGGTGGCATCTTTCACAATGGCTGTAGGAGAAGAAGTAAGGGGAGAGGGTAATGTGGGCGAGGAAGAGTCTGAATTGTAGTCATCATCATAGGAACCAGGGGAGATATCTTCCTGCAATGGAACTGTTGATGAATGGGTAGTTGTAGGAAGTATAGTAGTGGCAGTAGGCACCTATGAGCAAGGTATGATGCTTGGGTGGGAGCAGAATCAACAGTGGGCATCACAAGGGAGATGGTTGAGGGCACTACAGCAGGAGTAGGAGAAGACAGAGCTGTAGATAAAGTTGCTGTTATGCTGGGTAGTGGAGATGGAAGGTGGTGACATGGTGCTGGTGATGACTGACTGCGTAGGGTAGATGGACCCACCGATGATCAACACCGAGGAGAGCAGGGAGATAGGGGAGCATGCTTTGGTACCAAGACGGAGAACAGTGTGACTGACAGTGGGCAATCTCATTACAATGATACGATGGAGAATAGGAGTGATGTCTTCTCCAGAAATGTTCCTGTCAGTATCGATACATGTTAGAGACCAAAGTGTATGGCAAATCGTCTTGGTACTGATAATCTTAATACGAAAGGCAAGAGGAAGCATAGGATTGTTCCATGTGGAAGGAACATCTGTCTCATCTTGGAGATGGTGGAAGTGGTCTGTGTCTCAGAGAGCCACAATGTGAAGGAGAAACAGCTGCCAGAGTCCCAGGAGCAGAGTGATGAAGAGGAGAAGACTGAAGAGCTGGCATGTTCTGATCGAGAAGGACTTCCATGTCTTGTGTTCCAAGCAGCTGAAGGTCAGTTGCAGAGGGGAACATCATCTTGAGTTACCTTAGTCGGTACTGAAACACCTGGCACCATTGGTATCAAACCTGAAAGTATTGTTTGGAGAGCTGCTTGGTATCCTTCGATCTCTTCTTCTCCTTAGGTCTGGACTTCTTCAGTCCTGAGTGTTTATCTGGTGATAACCCTCTATTCTGCCCAAACTTATAGTGGGTGGATTGAGAAGTCTTTGAACTGTGCCATGGAGACGACCGGCCTACAGAATCCCCTGCAACCAAAACAGCGGTAGTTGATGGAGCAGAAACTGGTGTTGTGGAAGCATCCGATGTCGAGAGTGCCAATGGTACCAAAGGCACTGTCAGTACCGAAGAAGCTGCCATTGGTATCAAAATTGGCTTTGGTGTCAAGATCTGTGTCAGTACCGTTGTCATCTTTACAGAAGCTATTTTTTACTTAGGATGAGCAGCCTGTTTCCTCAGTTTCAATGCCATTGCAGAGACTAAGAACAGAGGTTTGTTAGTAGCAGCCTGGTCTGCAACTCACAGAGATTGCTCCCAACAATAAAGCCAGTTCTTCAAGGTTTGAGCAGTAAAGCCCCTACAGATAGAGCACTACTTTACTAAATACCTCTTGCCAAGACACTAGGAGACACTCAAAATGACTGTCAACAAAGACAACTTTCACCCACAGCAAAAGCAAAGTTTGAAAAGGAAGGGCTAAGCCTCAAAGTAAAGAGATTTTTTTATTGGTAGAATAAGAAAGAAAGAAATGACTAAGGAAGGAATGAGAAATTCAGGAAGAATGGTTAGGAAATAATACAAAGATAGCAAGATAAAGTGAAAGGGGAAGCTACTCAACCACACAGAACACTCTTGAGAGAAGTCACTCTGTAGAGAAACTGCGGGGACAGGGTAGTTTTGGTGGGCTATGACATACACAGTAGATAGAGGGACAGGATTCTTGCCAAGCTACTCAGCTCTGGAACATTTTGATTGGAACTAGCCATTCAAATACACAAATTTACATATCCTTTCCAACAGGGACTCACAGTATATAAACCCCACACACCCCTACACAACAATTCTCTGAAGATGCCAGACACAGATGCAGGCGAAGCATCAGGAATAAACTCTTCCAGAACACGACCTCACAGCCTGGAAAAACCCAACGAGAAACCTATTTTGATTGGGTATCTGTGCAGGCATGAAACCCCATTTGTATGAGGCACAGAGACCATGAAGAAGAACCTCATGAACCTGGAGAACTAGTAGCCATTTAATTAGTCAAAATAACCAATGGTCATGAAGTGAATGTAGAGAAGTGTTTTGGGTTTTTTTCTGCCATGGAATAGGTCCTAGCCTGGGTTCTCGTACATTCTCAAGTGGATTTAGCCCCAATATCCATATTTGTGTACAATCTTTTTAGATGTACACATTTAGAAGATGATTACAGTTGTCCCTTCATATTTGCTGGGGTTTGGTTCCAGGACTCCCCGTGGATACCAAAATCCGTGAATACTCAAGTCCCATTATATGCAATGGCATAGCAAAATGGTGTCCCTATGTAAGATGGCAAAATCAAGGTTTGCTTTTTGTATTATTATTTTTTAAAGAATATTTTCAAGCCATGAATACTTAAATCCGTGGATACCAAATCCGTGGATACGGAGGGACAACTGTAATTGCAACAAACCTTACCTTGCAGGTAAGTATAGTAGCAGGAGTGGTGGTGCTAGTGGTAAACATGCTTAAGCTTTGGATCTGAGCAGTATTTTGCCCTGCTTACTGCAGGGAGAAAGTGGATATGTTTGAACATAATCTCCTGATTTTTTTAGTACTTTCTCACATATCAACCAGATAAAAAGAAAAAATGCTAATCGTTCTTTCTTTTCTCCTTAGGGAGCATATAAAACAGATAATAAAACTTCTATCAAGTGTTCGAGCCCTGGACCATGCTGTAAACGTGGCAAATGATCATAATGTGAAAGAGTTAAAAATTTTAAGTGAGGGGAAATAAAATTTTGTCATTTAATTCTGGGATATAAAAATCATTCCTGAATGTAATTTTGTATATATGTAAAGTTTTATTAAACTGTAAACATGGATTGTTTTTAATACAAAGTGCATTCTTATATACAGTATCTATAATAGTAAGATGTCTCTGAGAAAGTGAAAAGGAAGCCAGGAAAACATTTCACCTGCATCTTGTTTACAAAGGCTTTTTTTTTATACCCCATGGTGGCCATCCTTTCAGTTGAATGACCTCCGGTTAATAGGAATTTACTATAAAGTTCATTAGCAGGTGCTTCTGTTTCAGAGAACGAATTTCTGTTTCAGAGAACAAATCTTTCAAAGTAAGATTTTCAATTGGTGGAATTTGATAATAAAATTGGTCAGAAATATGTGTATATGGTATGAACCTGTTCAAAGTAAAGAAACTTCCCAAACAATACCTGGTTTTCTGTCTTATGTTTTGATGATAAAAACTGAAAATTAACAATTGCATTCAGGTAACAATATTTTGGTTCTTTTTGAGATACAAACAGTAACTTGCAGTTAAAGTATTTCACCATGTAAACTGGATTTTCATTCTGAAAAGAACATTGCTAAATTAATATATGTTTAAAATCACTAACTCCAATTGGAAATATATTCTCATGATATGGTAATTTAAAATTCTAAAAGCTCCTTCCTTTAAATATATGTTTTTATCTGTTATGGGATCAGATACTGAATAGTCCAAAAAGTTACTTCCATTACTTTTACTTTTCACTACTGATTTAGATTGGAGTCTGAAAAAATATTGGCACTGTAGATACCCTGTTTATCTTCAAGTGTAGGTAGCCCTTAATACTTGAGAAAAGTTTTAAGTTAAATATTTGCTATATGATCATATTGCTTTATAATATTCCTGTTACATATACAATGAGAGGTGGGGGAGGTTCATGTAAGGTAAAGAAATCTAAGTGGCAGTGCTGCATTAAGATACATGAAAGCGCTGAACATTAAAGTGTGTAATCAAAAGGTTACGTACTGATGAAACTGTTACCAAAATTGTTGGGTTCAAATAGGTGGAAATTGTGGCCTGCCAGATGCTGTTGTACTGTAGATCACAGCATTCCTCACCATTTGCTATGCTGATAAGACTGCTGACACACTGCAGAAATAACACAGTTTGACACCACTTTAACTATCATGGCTCCATCCTAGGGAATCCTGGGATTTTTATTTGTTGTAACACCAGAGCTCTGACAGAGAAAGCTAAATATCTCACAAAACTAGAAATCCCAGAATTTGTAGCATTGAGCTTTGGCAGTTAAATCGATGTCAAACTGCATTGTTTTTGCAATGTGTCAGCAGCCTTGGCCAAAGTGCTAAACTAGGATAAAAATCTGTTCACTGTTGTTAATAGCTGGGCATGTAACAAAAACTTCATTCCATAGGTTTATATTTTAGTATCAGTGGTGTTTAAATTTGTTTCAAGACTTGTTTCAAACAGTCTTTTTAAACTGCTCTTTTTGGTGCAGCCTTAAGTGATAATCTGAGTGAAAACGGTAATACAGTCCTCCACAGATTTACTTAGCAGTAAGGCTTACAGAGCTCATTAACAGTCCTAGGCCATCAGTCAACCTCAAAACATTCTAAAAATCTTTAAGATAGAAGCAGGGAACCTGTCATCCTACAGATGTCCTAGATTTTATCTCCCATCAGCCTTATCCAGATTAGCTAATGGATGGCATGATTTCCACTCCAATAACATGTAGAAAGCCACAGATTCCCACCCCTGCTTTAAGAATATGCTGTCTATAAAGTGTGCTGTAGAGGAGAAGAGGTAGGCTTCTTTTATATTCTATGGAAACAAATTTCAGGTAAAAAAGTAAAAAAAAATACAAAATTCACCAATCATAATTTGCAGTTTAATTAGCACATCCACATGTATATGTTACATGCTTTTTATTTCTCCTGAGATCAGATATGTATATTAGTTTGTGTGTCTAGTGAACATTGCTTCAGGGGTGAGTTCAAGCAGGGGTTGATTTTGCCATCTTATAAGGGACACCATTTTGCTGTGCCATTGCATATAATGGGACTTGAGTATTCACGGATTTTGGTATCCACGGGGGGTCCTGGAACCAAACCCCAGCAAACATGAAGGGACAACTGTATTGTTTTGAATTATCATTTTAGGAATATAACTTATAGAAGGACTTGGCTCTTCAACAGCAGATTTTATAGCTGCGGAAGAGACTTAACTGAAACCTTATCCCAATGTTTTATATTAAGAGAATGAAATGATAATATTGGTTTAGGAAAGACATACATCAATTGTTATACTACTGCTGTTTGAATATATTATTTCTAATTCCCTTCAATGAGAAACTGATGTATTAGATCTACTTTGGGTCTACATACTTTTCCTTACCATTCTGATTTTTCTGTTTCAGTTTCTGAAAAGGTATAGGTATACAAACCTTGCATCTAGTGTTTCTAAAACCCAATGAATCATTCATCTAAACTTGGGAACTGTGTACAGAAAACAGGGTAGATCTAATTTTGGCACACATAACCTTTCCATGTTAAGTAACAAGTGTCATCCAAAAATAGAGTAAGACTGGCTGTAGTCCTAAAGCTCTTAGGAAGAATAGGCCTGAAAACAATGTTGGCATAAATTAAATATCACAATAGAATGATATATGCAAAAAAGGGTAATAAATAGAATATTGTTCTTATGTGAAGCCCGTCTATTGACTTTCAATTTGTGCACAATGTTAAAAGCATTTAGTCAAGACAATTTTTAAAAAAATAACAAGATTAAGTAGTAATCCTGCAGCAATAAAACATTACTAATATACAGGCAATACAGTTTTCACTTCATACCTGCAATCACTACCTACTTAACTTCCAAAGACTGGACCACTAGTGTTACAAGCCTATGTAACAAGGATGGGCAACACAACCAATGGTCCTGGAGCCACATATACCCCTCCCTGGACCTTACTGGAAAAAAAAATTTTTTTTTTGTTTTAAATTCAAACCACATACCACCCCCTTTCTCCAAAGCAAGTGGGCTATCATCACTTCTGTTTTGTTTGTTTTTAAAGCACACACTCAGGCCTAAAATAGATAACTTCACAAAACATGGTACATTTGTTCCCTGACACCCCCTAGAAAGTGCAAGGGATACTGAGTGACAGGATAAGGACTCTAAAACTGGGCATACAGAACTGGATATGTCCTGTAAGATGTGCTTTCCCCACCCCTGGGAGTAAGTCCTACTGGGTTCAATGGCACTCACTTCTGAGTAGACACGTTTTAGTGTTTAGAACAGCAATAGAGACTTGACAGACAAATCTAACATTCGCAACAGCCCAATATTTCAAAGGTAGGTTAGAAAAGTTAGTTTCATACCTACAGCACCTTTCAGGCAGGATTCTTTAAAAATGTGGACAAAATGATTTGTCATATGGTGGTGCGTTTGAAAATGCTGAATTTGCTTACTCAGCAGGTATTCTAAAGGAAATGTATGAGCTTGCAATAACAGACACGACAGTCAGGTGGTGTTTTTCAGTTAGTCCTGGACAGCATACGGCTTGCCTCCTGACTGTAAGTAAAGATTACTGACCGGATTTAAACAAACAGAAGGCCCACTCAATATCAACACGATATTTCTTTCATCTGAGCACCTTCCACCCCTCATGAAATGGTAAGAGGTGCTTGGCTCCCACAAAGGGGGGGGGCTGACAGGGCTCTAGCCTAGGGACCCGGGGTTAGGAGGGGCCCTTAGTGTGATATTATCAGTTTTTATTATGTATACCCATTTAGTTTTTTAAAAAATAAATATAAATATTACTTTGGTGTCACCATTTAAACTGACTTATTTTAATTTTATCCTAAATCCTGAGTTAGAGCATCTCTCTGCCCTTAACCTTAGCAGTAGGTAGGGGGCCTGCCAAAGATCCTGGCCTAGGGGCCCAGTTCAGAATGTGGGGGCCACAAAGAGGTGACCCTGCCTTAGCCTTTGCAAGTTTGGGGAACATAGGAAGCTGCTTTTTGATGAGCTGGTCCATCTATCCTAGTATTGTCCACACGGACCAGCAGCAGCTTTCCAGGGTTTGGGGCAGAATCCTGTCCTAGTCTTACCTGGAGAACCCTATTCAAAGTGCTCATCATGACCTATAAAGCCTATAAGGCCTGGCTCCCTATATGAACCTGCCAGCATTTTAAGATCTACAGGGGAAGGCTTTCTCTCTGTCCTCCACTATCACAGGCTCCTTTGGTGAGGACACAAGAGAGAGCCTTCTCGGTGGCTGCTCCCACCCTCGGGAACTCCCTTTCAAGGGATGCTAGCCTGGCCCCTTCCCTGCTTTCCTTTCCCCTGGCAGGCAAAGATATTTTTATGCAGGCAAGCTTTTAATATATAGCTGGGCTTTGGAAGGTTTTACTGGTCTGTGTCTTGGTTTTTATTTTGTATATTTTTAATCTTTTAACTTATATACAGTATTTATGTAATTTTAGATTTTCTATATTGTGATGGTTTTAATGGTTTTTAAACTGTATTTTATATGATTTTTGTGAGCCACCTTGGGTCCCTTCTGGGGGAAAAGTGGCATATAAATTAAATAATTGAATAGGTAAATTCAGGGTGGTAGGCAGAGACTATCTGAAACCACAGCTTAAAGCACTGTTGCCCAACCTTTAGCCCTTCAAGTGTTCTGGACTCCAAGCTTGATCCAGATGGTCCAATGGTCAGAAATTCTGGGAGCTGTAGTCCAAAAACCTAGAGGGCTGAAGGTTGGACACCACTGGCTTAAAGGCTTACTTACATATACTGACTCTGAAGTCAGCCCCATAGAGGTTACTTTCAAGCCAGCGGGCCTAACTAACTTCGCCGCCCCAGCAACAGAAGGAGGAAGGGGAATAATACAGTTGTCCCTTCATATTCGCTGGGGTTTGGTTCCAGGACACACACCACCCGTGGATACCAAAATCCGTGAATACTCAAGTCCCATTCTATGCAATGGCATAGCAAAATGGTGTCCCTTATATAAGATGGCAAAATCAAGGTTTGCTTTTTGGATTATTATTTTTTTAAAGAATCTTTCGAGCCGTGAATACTTAAATCCGTGGATACGGTGGGACAACTGTATTCAAAAGAGACAAGCCACGTTCCTTCCCCGCCCCCCCCCCATCCGGCTTTTGGCGCTGGCAAATGTCCCTCAGCAGCCACCACCCACCCACAGAGAAATTTCTCCGCGCGCCCCCTCCCACTACTTCCGGTGTAGGGGCGGTGCAATGCGGAAGCGGTGGCCGAGCCGGAGAGGAAGTGAGGCAACCGCTTCAGGCAGCGGCACTAAGAAGCGCCCCTGGAGGTGGCGGAGGAGCCGGTAAGGGAGACGGAGCTGAGGGGAAAGAGCAGCGTAGGTATCCTCTCTGTGTGTGTCTCTCTCTCAGCGGCTGTACCGCCGCCCCTCCCTCGGTGGAAGCCAGCCTGCCTGCCTGAGGACGCGGAGCCTCCCTTCCTGGCCCGCGGAGCCGTGAGGGGGAGAAGGGAAGCCGCCCCCTCGGCGCAAGATGGAGGATTTGTGAGCCGCGGTGACACCCACACAGCGGTTTGCCTCGGTCTGTCACGGAGGGCGTCGCGGATTCGGGTCGGATTATTCTCTGAGGCGTACGAGTGTCGCCTTGGCAAGGCTGGCGCCCCTCCATCGCCTGCCTACCTGGCTGCCCGTCGAGGAAAGCCCGGCAGTCGCTGTGTGTCTGGTGCCCTGAGTGTCAAGGGGGTGTTTTGCCCCCTCCGGGTCCGGGAAATGGGTCTCAGTCACGAAGGCAGCGCCCAGCCCCGCCTGGGGAAAACGGGAGGGCAATTTTCCCCCTCATGGGAGAGCATGGCGGGAGGGGGCCCGGGGAGATATAATATATGGATCCCTAGGTACTGTTTTCATTGCTTACAAATTATTACACAGTTCCCGGTTGTGCTTCCATGATTGTTGTCATTAGTAATCCGATTTCTTGTGCTTCATTAGGAAATCGATTTCCATAACTCGGTGGTGCAGTGTCTCTGTGGTTTGGATAGATGGTTTGGGAATTGCAGCGGTTCTTCAAAGCAAAACGTTTTGCATTGCACTTTTTTTTAATACCTTCCTTAATTAACAAAGCAGGTGTTCGTATTCCATTAATGTGTATGCATAAACACGCTGTTTCTGTGGAATGCCTCATGGCATTGCTTATATATTTCTTCTACTTGCGTGTATATAATAAATTGTTTGTGGGTGTAATTCATAGAAACGTCAGGGGGCATTGAATTTGCTACTCAGGACAGGCTCGACCTTTAGGCAAAGTGAGGTAATTGCCTTCAGTGACAGATGCTCGATGGTGCAGAGGAGATACCAACAGTAGTCCCTTTGCCTTTCACCTCTGTTGGAAGACAGAGCTGTGTGCTCCAGATCACATACACTGCTCCCCCTTAAAGTAAAGTGTTTGATTCGCCTGTCATTGCATTTGTTTCTTCTGGTACGATTTACTCCTTAACCTGAAGCAGCAAAATGTCTTAGGCCACATCAGCTGCTACTTCTAGTTTGGTAGCTGAAACAGGGACTTTTATATAGTGCTGAATTACATCTTATGTTCCCTCAGTGGTACTGATTCAGACTAGATTTTAGTCTGATTACCAGCATAGACTATTTCTAGGAGTTTCTGGAAAATTTACTACTAGCAATTGGAGAATTATCTTTCTTTAGCAGAAGATGGTGAAGCAAATGCATGTTTGGATTCTGGAGCTGAGCCCTGATAATCTTTGGCTCATGCTAAGCTCTCATTGAGCTGTCTCACTACACTATATTTGTAGAAGACTTGGTAGTAATATAAAACTCTGTGTGATGCTGACATGCATTGCATTCCTGAAAAAAACCAGCAGCAAACAAGACTTGAATCTCCTTATTCTGTATCCCACAAGAAACATGACTCTTATCTGTGATAATTAGGCCATACTGTAGTTTTAAATTTTATTTCTATTTGGTTTTATATCTTCTGGTACTTAATTTTAAAGGAAATGCTTTTAGGAAATGATCACTGTGCATTTGCACTCCATAGTTGTAAAGAAGGAGCACTGAAAAAAGTTAGTGGTAGTTTGTCAAGAGGTAGTTGGAGGTGCTCCCCAGCAAAGTAAATATCTTTAGTGTCAGGCATGCTTGCTTGCTGATGACAGTGACAGCCTGTAGTGCTTGCCAGTCAGTGTGTATAACAAGAGAAATGCCTGTGACAAATTGGAATGTGTACCATTAGTGGGTTTCCTCATGAGTAAACACTTCATGCAACAAAGCTTGCCCAGGTTCAGACAGTGTAATGTTGTACAGAAGTTAACACCTCTTCTTCATGGTGTTATTCTTTCTCTACCTCCCAAATCCCATAAGACCTAGATATACAGTATAATGCTATTGCTAATGCCTCTCAGAATAAGATGCAGAGCATACCTGGTTTACTTGAATGTTTCAGGACATTTCCCTGGACAGAACAGCTGAGTCAGCTCTACTGAAGCAACTGAAAATCTGATTCATATATGGATGTTTTAATGTATCATGGAGTGTTATGCACAAGAACATTACCGTTCTCCTGAAGCAGTAGTTGGGATAAATCATTGTTTTCAGTATCTGCCTCTTAACAGAAAAATATTCAAGACATCAAATGTTATAAATATTAAAACTGGTGTATAAAAATTATGCAATTAGGCTAAAGTAATTAAAAAAATAAAAGCCATCAGAATTTATTTATTTATTTAAAAGCAAGCCCTGAAAGAGTCCATTGAAAGGTATGTTTTAGCTGCTTATTAAAAAATTTATAGCAACGAGAGCAAGTAGACTTTCTTCAGTAAGCTTTTCCATTGTCCTGACACCAGGGTAGAAAAAGTTCTCTTTTTGCCCACCCATCACTTTCCAGAAACAATGAAGAGCAGTATTTCAATAGACTTGATCAAGGATTGAGCAGATCCATATGATAGGTGTAGGAGAGTTTTTTTTCAAAAAATATTTATTTTAAAAAGCAGCATATTTCATAACATTACAATTATGTTAACAATTATAATGTTGACATTATATAATACTAACAATTTACAATCGCAATTATGTCTACTTATATTTTAATCATTAATTATCCCCTAATCTCTCCATCTTTCACCCACCACCACCCATCACCTTAACATTCTCACTTTCTCTTCTATCACTTCACCCTCTTTCCATCCTCTTTCTGTTTTCCCCTCCTTCTCTCCTATTTCTATTCCATTCCACTCGTTACCTTCACCACTTCCTCACAACCTTCTCACATACTGTTCTCCTCTTCATCTTATCACATACAACCTTCTGACTTCCCCTGTTACTCTCCCACTTAGATTGCATATGTACATGCTTTCCTCTTAACTGTATCTCCCTCTTTCTCTTTAAAAAAGTGGTATATTAATTCTTTTTTCCCCCTCCTTTATGTGATTTTCTCATCCCTTAATCCCCATTTCATTCGTTTTTGTCCGCTTTTGATTCTGTCGCGAACGTTTTCTTTACCTCAGTGTTTCGCTATCTTCCCTTTTCTCTATATGCTTATTTCATCTTTTTTGTCTGTCCTTTATATTGTTCTAGATAATTCTTTTTATATTCCATCTTTCTTTCCAATAATCACGGAGTGTAGAGAACATTCTTCTTCTAACTTTGTCATTTTCTTTTTATTTATAATATGCGTTAATCTATCGTTCTCCATCATTTCATCGAGTTTCAACAGCCAATCCTCAATTGTAGGTATTTCTTTTTTCTTCCAATTAGCTGCTAAGACTAATCTCGCCTCAGTTATTAAATACAGTAGTACTCTCCCATATTGTTGGAGAAATTCTCTCTCCAGGTTCAACATAATGTTTAACAGGTACAGATAGGTGTAGGAGAGTCTTAAGACATTTTTGTTCCAAGATGTTTAGGATTTTAAACAGAACCAGCAATTTTAATTGAGCCCAGAAACAGCTGGTAACCAATGCAGATTATATTGGGTCAGAATTACATGCATCCAATCAGTCTACTTGAGTCAGCTTCCTGACAGATACTTTCTAGACCAACTGAATTTCTTGAATTAAATTTGTATTTAAAAAACGGCTTACTTGGAACATGTCACAGTAATCTAACCTAACCTGAAATTAATTAGAGCATGAGTATCTAAGGCTATTTATTTATTTATTTTATTGGTGTATTTATTTTATTAACATATTTATACCTCACTCTTCAGCCACAAATTGTTCTAGCAATAGCACACATCTACACAGCTTTATAGGGCACTAGGCACTCTAGGTGGTTTACAATATATGTTTACAACGTGCGTTAGCTAATTGCCCCCACAAACCAGATACTCATTTTACCAACCTATGAATGGGTGGAAGGCTTGAGTGAACGTTCGAGCCTTGCGGGATCGAACTCACAATGTTGTGGCTGCATTACTGGCATTTAACCACTGGGTCACCAGACTAGTTGTGTTAAATAACGTGATACTTATTTTCAAACATTATCACATTTTATCTGTAACATTTATCTGTTCCTATTCTTTCTGTAATCATCATGCAGTTTCTTGTATTTTGGGGAAAGTTGCAGGTTGACAAAAATCTTAAGTTCCCAACAATGGTTATAAATAGAGAATTTTGCAGTTACATTAGCTAGGTGTATGCTAGTGTCAAAGTGCCTTACAGTAGATTTATTTGAATGTTGGACCAACCTATACTCATTCTTCTTTTTTAAAAAATTAACAGTTCTGCCTCTGACAAAGGAAAAATGGCGTTCAGTAAAGGTTACCGAATCTATCATAAACTGGATCCACCACCATTCAGTGTGATAGTAGAAGCCAGAAACAAGGAGGAATGTCTCATGTTTGAGTCTGGAGCTGTGGCTGTTCTCTGTAAGTAGAGGAACTCTGCAAATATAAGCAGATGGCTAACTTGATAAAACTCATTAACAATAAAACACTGAAACAGATGAAGAAATGTTGAGTCACTCTGTCTGTTCCACTAGCACATAAATTGTCCTTTGAGTATTTTCTAGTCCTTTTTGCTTAAAGATGTTCTCTCTTACTACATTTTTGGGGGTTATTACAGTAGGACCCCCATATCTGCTGGGGATTGGTTCGCAGGGGCATGGGTACCTAAAACTGTGGATAATAGCGAACACCACTGAAAATAATGGGACTTCCAGTTTTAAATACCATAGAGTTGCCTTGGAGGACCTGGAAAATGGCTAGAGAGGACACATTTTCTAGGAAGACTCTGTGGTAGGTGTGCTGTTTTGTGTCCCGTGGATAATTGAATCATTGGATAATGAATCAGTGGATACAGGGGTCCTACTATACTCTAAACATTCCCTGAAACGTCACCTGGTATAATCTGGTTTGTTGACAGATTGGCCATAGAACTAAACTGGCCGAGCAATACATGAACAAGCTTCAAGTTCATTAACTTCCCAACTCCCTGCCTTTAGTACATCTCTAATGAGATTGTGTTTTGATGTGATGATGAAGCTTCAGATCTGATAGTCATTTAAACAAAATTAAATAAATGTATTACATTTTTCCATTGCAATTTTTTCCACTACTTTACATATATAATATACTATGCCAATCTGTTCCCTTCCGCTCTCCCTCTCCCAAATCTTATATAGTGAGCCTAAATATATACCACGGTTAATCACTATGAATATAGTCCATCTTTAAACTACTGATTGATGGGTTCCATGTAATTCATATTCAAAATGCATTTTTACAGAAAGATGTTTGATCAGCTGATGATTTAAGTCCAGAATTTGCCTAAGCAATGTAAATGATAAAAATACTTGCATATTTCTTCAAATACATCTTCTTTAATTTCTCCTATTGCTAATCTGACTTCATATATTAACTTTTCTGATGATATTGCGAATATTGTCTCATTATCTTTGTATACACAGACCTTTTAAATTTTCCATAATTTTGCTCTTTCTGATTTTTTGATGCTTAATAAAGAGCTGAAAGATCTTTTGTCGATCTTTCATTTTAAAAAATGGATATTAACAATAAAGCTCCACTATAGTATACTATTTGATGTAATAGTTGGATTATCCAATTTAATATTTTTGCCAAGAAACTATTTTTGGACAGCTTAGTAACATAAGTTGCCAGTGTCCTCTTTTACCACAAACTCTGCAGCATACGCATAGCTTTGACATCTTTATTAATGTTATATACAGTAGTTTAATTGTATGGCAGTACCATTTATGGACAATATTTAATTCTCTTTGTTTCTAATTCTGACTTTCATACAAGTCTCATTCCCTTGAATTTTCCAAACTCCTCTTCTTGTAATATTTTATGTGTTCTTGAAGTATGCCCATTTTTAAAAAATAATACTGTTGCTACAATATGTCTCAAAGTTGCTATAGTATGTCTCAAATAAAGGGGGGTATTCTCTTCTACTTAATTTTATGGGAAAAGAATGTATTTTTATTAATTGTAACCACATAGGTCCTGTTGGTTCAGGTTTATGTTTGAATGTATCTAACTACATAGATTCACCAATTACAGCTAAATCCTTTATCATATGTAATTTCTTTATTCATCTCTTATTACTTACTGTGTTTTGTTTTGTTTTTGTTTAAATAAAGACTGCTCTAAAAATGGACAGAGGTGCTGGTGCTTGGATTTTTAAAAAATGTTCAAAGCATCTTTTAAACATTCCTTCAATAAATAAGTTGATTGATTTCTTGTTTTTTAAAACATTTTTGGATGAAAATATATCTATAATATGTAGTTCGAATTATTTGAATTCAGATTATTAACATGTCAAATTTTATATATTTAGCCATTTGAATCAATTAAAATGTGTCAAAATATATCTCAAGATTAGGCATAGCTAAACTCTTTAGTGTGGTTGCACTTGGTATTATTAATAAATCTCAATTTTTCCCCCACTATAAATTTCTCAAGAGTTTTTTGCTTTGCTTTCTATACAGATAATAGAACAGGCTGATCTAACAGAGAAAGCTGGAATTTAGACCTATCATTAAAAGGATTAACTAGGGATCATCTGTTCTAAATACTTTTCAAGTAGCTATTAAAAATGAGGCAGATTTTTGTCACTACAAAATTATTTTGATATCCTTTATTCTGTTACTTAAAATCGGCTGGGAGCCTTGATGATACATATTGCACCTACTGATACAAACTCTCGTTTTATTATTCCACATATTAATAGAAATGTGGAAAAATAAGAATGTTTAATATCACTGTTCTTTATTTTTCTGCATCAGAAGGAGATTGGGCAAACTGAGCTGTAGTGACCTTGTTTTGAAAGTGAGGAGATTTTTCAAAAGCTGGTTGGGATGTGATATGGGCATCTACTGCTCAGATCTCATTGGACATGTCCAAGCTCTTTTGATCTTAATCTTGGTATTTGCAGTGATCTGCTGTTCAAAGATGCATACCATGTAATTTCAAACAAGAACTGTATATATTCAGTAGCAAAAGCACCTAGTAGTTATGCTTTAAAAACTCCATTTATGCTTGTTTATGCAAATTAAATTGCTTTGTTTGCTATTTAAATGTTCAGAACCAGACATGGATCAGTTTTAGAATTTATTCACAAACACAGTTCTTTTTGACAGAACTCTTAACATTTATTTAAACAGCATCTGCAGAGAAAGAGGCAATCAAGAATATGTACTCCAAGGTAATGGATGCATATGGACTTCTAGGTGTATTAAGATTAAATCTTGGTGAGTAAATCATCTCCCCCATTTAAATGATGGTTATTATTTCTCTTCATTTGAAAACAATAACAGCTGTACATTTTTAAAAACATGTTCATTCTGTACCAGTTTCCAATTTTTAAAATTGTTCTTGTCAGTTTTGGCACTGTAACTAACATATGACTACCATAGTACAAGCCAGGAGATTAACAGCTAATTCTGGTTGCACAGCAGAATGTTTTGTTTTGTTTTGTTTTTGTTTTTGTTTTTGTTTCTGGATGTTGTACGTTGGAATTTTCTGAATAGCCATCTTCTTGTTTTTTTGCATGGTATTTCAAACCACATTTGAAACTTTCAGTGTCTCAAAGTTAGATATGGGATAGTGGGGAGGTAGGATTGGGTTCCCACTGACACAAGGTTTTAAGTGTGTATTACATTCTTGCTTGGCTTAGACAGTCTCCTACTGCCTGCAGCAAGTTAAATATTTTCTGTATGGTTGTCTTCAGTCACATTAAACACAGTGCTGTGCTTCTTGAGGTAGTCATGAAATTCATGTTTTCTAAGCTGTTTATAAAAGACCATAGATGTTTGTATTTCTAATATATTATTTTTGTAGGCTTCTGAATAACCTATTCTTTAAGCATACAGTATCAGTAATTGTAAAACAGAAAATGTAAATATGCTTTTCCTAAAGTAAGGCATAGGGACATCCCACTTTATTTTTAAATGCTGCCATATCAGACTTCCTGGAAAATCAGTTGCTGAAAGTCTTATACACTGAAGTAAATGTTTTGAATTGGGTAAGTCAGCTGGAGAAAGTAAACCTTGTAAACATTTAAATTACAGTAATTTTTCAATTATCTTTTTACAGGAGACACATTGTTACATTATCTAGTACTTGTCACAGGATGTATGTCTGTAGGAAAGATTCAAGAATCTGAAGTTTTTCGTGTTACTTCCACTGATTTAATATCATTGCGAATTGACCCATCCGATGAGGAACGCATCTCTGAAGTGCGCAAAGTTTTGAATTCAGGAAACTTTTATTTTGCATGGTCTTCTACTGGTGTCAGTTTAGATCTTAGTCTAAATGCTCACCGTAGCATGCAGGAACAAAGCACTGATAATAGGTTCTTCTGGTGAGTTGAGACATTTTAGGACATTTGAAACATTATGCATACATCTATATTTTGAATTCTGAATTTTTTCATCATTGCATGTATTAAGCCACTTTTTATCACTTCATCTTTGATAAAAAAAACTACCTTTTTCTTATAAAATGGCAAAATAATAATATGGGGAAAATATCAATAATGAAAAGACAGCTAATGCAAGCTTCCTTTTGTGCATGAGATCAGCCCTGCAGTCCTGTATTGTGGTCTATAAACTTGCGTTCCTAAACATGTGGCTTTATAGGGTAGAAGAAACCTCTTTCAACCACTCTTCCATAGACTACTGATATTGGAAGAGTGTATTAAATGTACTTAGGTAAAAAAATGAAGATGATGAAAATGTTTGCATTTTCTTCAATGATAAGGAATAACTTCATCTACAAAATAAAAAAGAAGGAATCCTTTTGCAAAGTCACATTTCGTTTTTTTAGGAAATGATATTGCACTAATCTGCATTTGTCAAAAGGAGAAGTGAAATCAGCACAGGGTGCAAGTGATAGAGGGGGAGGTCTTGCTTACTCTCCTTCCCTGAGGGTGTGTTTCTCATTTTTTATAGAATTGATAGCAGTGTTCTATTATAAACAAAATTTAAATGCTTTTTTTCTAATATGCTACGTGCTATGTGTATAACAATTCTGTGCATGTTTAGTGGAAGGCCAGATTTCGAACTGTGCACAACATTCAATGCAGAAGAATCTGATACTTTCTGAAAGTAGTTTATAGTCTTACTGGCTGTATTGAAAGCCCCCACTTGCATTTTCAAGCCTGACTAAGATTCTGATGGCCAATGGTAGAGGGTTCAGTACTTGTGCTTTTCCTAGTCACAGAGAAAATAAATTATGCTAAATAAGGAGTTCCCATATCTGTAAAAATTCCTCAATATTCTGAATTCTGTACCCAGTATCAATGATCTTATGTTCCCTTCAAACACATTTGCTGAAGTGTATATGATACAAGAACATTTTCCATCTTGTTTGCTGTTAATCTTTCTGGGTTCATGCTTTATAGTGAAAATTTTGCTATAAAGCAAAAATTTTGTTATATCAACTAATGGTAATCTGAATCACTTTTTTCATAGGAACCAATCGCTACACTTACATCTTAAACACTACGGAGTGAACTGTGATGACTGGTTGTTGCGTCTCATGTGTGGAGGAGTAGAGATTAGAACAATTTATGCAGCTCATAAACAGGCAAAGGCTTGTATTATTTCACGATTAAGCTGTGAACGGGCTGGGACAAGATTCAATGTTCGAGGAACAAATGATGATGGTCATGTGGCCAATTTTGTTGAAACTGAGCAGGTATGATAAACACACTCCATAGCTCTTTTCTATTATCTCATTAGAACATATGTATGTTGGAGGTGGGTAATTTATAAACACTAGTAGCTCCACGGAGTTAGCACATTTAACACATATGTAGTAATGTAATCCGCCTATGCATGGTGACCAACAAATCTACACTTGAGGTGAACATGTGAAGTGAACACCTTGCACCTACTCTGTCATATCTGCTCTGCTTAGATGTTAAATGTTAAAACCTTGATTACATGGACTTAGAAATCCTAGTGTCTGGAAAGAACATCAATTTGGGCAGTTATATTGACTAGATGTGTATTTTTATTTGTTTATTTGTTTACTTTTATGTAGAAATATACAGACTTACTGTACAAATTCTAAAAACAAAAGAAAATAACAATATAAGCTGGATCCAGAGTCTTGTGTGCACAAAATGGCATGCATGCAACAAATCTTTCTCTTTCCCTCTGTCTCTTCAGTAGCTCCCCTGGCAATTCGGAGACTTATCTTCAACACCTGACCTGTGTCTAAGTGTGCTGGTGGGGGGAGAGAGGGAGAATTTTTTTTTAATTTCCTGATTAAAGAGAAGGGCCTACAGAAGAAATGGAACAATTGGCTGTATGTGTGCTTTTCTGCATATACAACTTTTGAATCCAGCTGCTAGTTATTTACAGACATGTGGGAAATACACATATATGGGGCAGTATGACAAAGACATAGAGTTATTATTTAAGCTTTAGAAACAATATAGCATTCAACTTTTCATACCTAATATCTTCGAAATCATTTGTTTAATTGCATTATCTGAGAAATGGGTACCAATTCTGCAATCAACGATTATGTGTTAATGCTATTCTTTTAGAAAATAGCAATTTACACATAAATACACTCTGCCATATTTTTGTCTGTCATTCTTCAGTTGGAGGAGACTATTGTTTGCACAAACTTGCAAGTGGTGTCAATGCAGTATGCAAAACATTGCCAAAACGTTTAAATTTTGTTTTTATTAATTTATACCCTTAACTTTGCCCCAGAACAGAATTAGAGCAACCAGAGATAATTTTATCACTTTGTCTTTGATATTATTCAAATCTAACCAGTACTTTTATATGACATCCAAATGTGCATGATGTCTGTACTTGTCTTGATATTACATCCTACAAACTGCCTCTGTAGTTTCATTATGTTTACTGCATGTTAGCTTGTATCAATGAAGTAACAAGTTATAAAAGTTATATTTAGCGGCAGCAACTAAGAAGAACAGACGCCTTTTTACACAAGGTTCCGTTGTTTGTCAGTAATGCAAATTTGTCAGAATTTAATACAAATCATGCCATTAGCCAACAGAGTTGCACAGAGTGTTTTTTTGGGGGGGGGGGAAATCTCTTTTACAAACGAGGCACAGATAACAAATCTTCAAATGTAGCATGGCCTTAGCACAGTCTTTTCCATATGCTGTCAATGCAGTCACCGCCCATGGATGCATGGAAATGGCTTCTTTCCAAAAGGAGTTGCTGCATTGTGGCTCTTTCTTTTCTTCCTCTCTTCAGTGAAGAGGATGGCAGAGCTTGTAGCCATGTACCTTGACTGATTTTCTCTCACATAAGCCACTGCTGCCTGGTTTTTCTCAATTTCCCCTCTTCCTCTGGACGCCTCTCACCCACATCTCAAGACTTCCCTAACGGTGCTCAAAACATTTGGAAGGTATTTTGGACTGTAGTGAAGAGATGATAAGGAGTTTTGTTCCCATGACCATGCTTTAAATCATACAGCTTTGGTGTACCCCTTTAGATAGGGCACAGATCCACCTGTGCACACCCAAAATATACTTGAAGGACTGTGCACTGTATACTGTAAGCAGTTATTTATTTAAATACAGGTTGCCCCCTCACCACATATCCATGGGACCAATACCCATGGTTTCAATTATGTCATCTCAAAAATATTGTGTCTATAGGTATTTCCTAGGTTCTCCAGCACAACTCTACAGTAACTTCCAGCAGAATTTACCATACAGTTGTGCTGGAGATGCCTCGAGAGGAGGCCTCTCTAGGCATTTCCTAGGTCCTCCAGCACGATTCTAAGGGTTTTTTTTCTTTTTAAATCTTTAAAATAAATGTTAAGTCCTATATGCAAGAGCATGGGGGTAGGATCCAGTGCTGGACTAAGGATCCAAGATAATTCAAAGGAAATGAATGTGGGACAAACTCTTTTTCCCATTGCAGTGTCCTGCACACCCTGAAAAGCTGCCTCAGAAGTTAATCTACCTGTGTACCCTAAAAACCTGCTGAGGGGTGGAGGGAAAACATCTCATGTTGGTGCTCCAGCACCATGTTAGATTTAGACCGTGGTGTGGAAGGGTTTATAAAATGTCTCTGTTGCTTTCTGTTAATACAGTATGTATTATTTCTTCAATAGGTGGTATTCCTAGATGAGTGTGTTTCGTCTTTTATACAAATTCGTGGATCTGTTCCATTATTTTGGGAGCAACCTGGTTTACAAGTAAGAAGGCTATACCTTTTGTATTTTCTCACATTAGTTGAATTCTTCAACCTGTTTATTCACAAATGAAGTTCCAGTGATCTCAGGGCAGCGTGTGAAAGGATCCGAAAATGCAGGGCCACATTGAACCCTTGAAGATGTTATTGCTTAAACTGATACTGTTGGGTCAAGCAGCTGATTGTTGTTTTAAGTTTGTTTCTGTTTTTAATGTCACAAATGATCTTAAGTTTTGTGCCAGAGCTCTTAAGTTATTCAGTGTTTAGAATCTGTTACTTTAGTTAGAGCCATAATTAAGTATTATAATGTTGAGAAATGAAATCCTTAAACAGAACTGATGGGGCACAGAAGACACAGTATTTTGTTACACCAAAATACTGCCTTTTGATTACAATATATACTTCAAAAAGAAACTATTAAAGTATAGAGGATAAGTAGCCTTGTTTTTTTTCTTTTCAGTTTCTTCCTTCTGCTTATTTTCACTGTTATTCTTAGTCTATTTTCAGTTGTGATCCTGATGGCAAAAATGATCTTCTAAAAAAATTCCTGGAAAATGTAGTGACTATAGGGAGATATATATATATATATATATATATATATATATATAACATACGGTAAAATCTAAAATGTTTTAAAAGCCCATAATGTATGTAAGGAAAAAATAAATAACTTTTTTTCTCAGGTTGGATCTCATCGTGTTAGAATGTCAAGAGGATTTGAAGCAAATGCACCAGCTTTTGACAGGTAACAATCCTTTCTTTTAGCTAGTCACTTTGAATATTCTAAGCACATAAATAAGCCAGTGGGAGTCAAAATATATGCTACAAGAGTCTAAATGTTAGCATGTGTGTTTTTGAATTAAAGTAAACTTTTGTAACATGGACATTTGACAGGGCTTAACATTCAGAGGTTAAAAGGAATAATTTTATCTTGGTTTTCTGACAGTGGTTAGCAAAATTTATTCTAGCTTAAATGTCACAATTTTGCTTTCTACAAGTATCATGTTTTCTCACCTGGCTGATTTTTGTACCGTATATTCCGGCGTATAAGACGATTGGGCGTATAAGACCACCCCCCCAATTTCCAGCCAAAAATCTAGGCTTAGGCATATATTCGCCAGGTAAGACCACCACCACTCCCAATTTTGCAGGCTGGGGGAGCCTTGCCAGCTGATCCTCTTTGTTTCCCAACTCATGAGGATCTCCTCCTGAGTTGGGAAAGCGAACAGGATCAGCTGGCAGGGCAACATTCGCCCCTCTCTTCAACCTGTCAGTCAAACTGGACTCGAAGATGGAGGAAAGAGGTGAAAATGCCCAGTTTGCCTCAGCAGCCCCCTTCCCTCCGTCTTGGCTCTTCCAAAGGAGACCAATGCGGGGGAAGCGGGGGCAGCCGCGGCAAACCCCTAGATTCTCCCCACCTTCAAGGAAGGTGGGGAGAAGGGGCGAACATGCCCCGTTTGGCTCCATAGGGAGGACGCGGGGCCGTGGAACCAAACCCTGGGATTCGCCTCCTCTCCCCACCGTCAAGGGAGAGGGAGCAAATCTAGGGATTTAACTCCACAGCCCCGATCCCTCCTTCTGGGCTCCCTCCTCCCGCGATTCCCCAACCCACAGGAGGCTGCCCAGTCTCCTGGTGGGTTGGGGAATGCGGGATGGCCAGCTGGCTGGTGGGGTGGAGGGAGGGGGCTTCGCAGCCACCCCCCTCTCCAAAGCGCAGCTTTGGGGAAGGGGGGTGGCTGGGCGGAGGGTGAATGGGTGGATGGGCGGAGGGGGCTTTGCAGCCACCCCCCCTCTCCAAAGCTCAGCTTTGGGGAAGGGGGTGGCTGGGCAGGGGGTGGATGGGTGGCTGGGGTGAGGGGGCTTCGCAGCCACCCCCCACTTCAAAGCGAGGCTTTGGGGAATGGGGGTGACTGGGCGGAGGGTGGATGGGTGGCTGGGCGGAGGGGGCTTCACAGCCACCCCCCTCTCCAAAGCGAGGCTTTGGGGAAGGGGGTGACTGGGTGGAGGGTGGATGAGTGGGTGGGGGGAGGGGGCTTCGACGCCACCCCCTCTCCAAAGCAAGACTTTGGGGAAGGGGGGTGACTGGGTGGAGGGTGGATGGGGGGAGGGGGCTTCGCAGCCACCCCCCCTCTCCAAAGCTCGGCTTTGGGGAAGGGGGGTGGCTGGGCGGAGGGTGGCTGGGGGGAGGGGGCTTCGCAGCCACCCTCCCTCTCCAAAGCGAGGCTTTGGGGAAGGGGGGTGGCTGGGCGGAGGGTGGCTGGGTGGCTAGGGGGAGGGGGCTTTGCAGCCACCCCCCTCTCCAAAGCGAGGCTTTGGGGAAGGGGGGTGGATGGGTGGAGGGTGGGCGGGTGGCTGGGAGGAGGGGGCTTCCCAGCCACCCCCCTCTCCAAAGCGAGGCTTTGGGGAAGGGGGGTGGATGGACGGAGGATGGGCGGGTGGCAGGGAGGAGGGGGCTTCCCAGCCACCACCCCTCCCCAAAGGCGCGATTCCACACCTTTGGGGAAGGGGGGTGGATGGGCAGAGGGTGAGCTGGTGGCAGGGAGGAGGGTGCTTCCCAGCCACCACCCCTCCCCAAAGGCGTGATTCCGTGCCTTTGGGGAAGGGGGGTGGATGGACAGAGGGTGGGCGGGTGGCAGGGAGGAGGGTGCTTCCCAGCCACCCCCCCTCCCCAAAGGCGTGATTCCATGCCTTTGGGGAAGGGGGGTGGATGGATGGAGGGTGGGCAGGTGGCTGGGAGGAGGGGGCAAATCCCGGGGTTTGGCTCCACGGCCCCGTGTCCTCCTCCTGGACGTCCTTCGGCAGGGAGCCCAGAAGGAGGGATGGGATCGCGGAGCAAAACGGGGCATTTTCACCCTTTTCCTCCACCTTCAAGGAAGGCGGGGGGAAAGGGCGAATCTAGCGGTTTGCGTCGACAGCTGCAGAGGCGATCACGCGGCGTCCGCAGCCAACCACAACGTTCGCCCCCCTCCTCTGTCTCTGTAGCTCCCCAAAGGGGGAGAAGGCAGAGGAGGGGGGGCGAATGAACTTCAAAACACTTTGCTTCACCCCCCTGCCCCATCTCCTACCTCTTTGCTCAGTTTGCGAAGAGGCAGGAGATAGGCAGGCAGGCGAAGCAAAGTATATCCGACGTATAAGACTGTCAATTTTGGAGGGCACTTTTGAGTGCTCAAAAGTCGTCTTATACGCCAGAATATACGGTAACTTTATCTATCCATTTAACTAATACTATGCTTTATCAATATAAGTAATTAAAGATGATGATCATGTTCTGTTCAGACGTTTATAGATACTACAGTTGTCCCTCCACATTCATAGGGGTTAGGGGCGTGAGACCTCCGTGAATGTGAAAAAACCGCAAATAAAAACTAGGTCACGCCACCGCCCTCCCGCAACCCCCGCTGCTTCACCCCCCCCCCTCAGGAGCAGCGATGGAGCTACCCAAGCCTCGTTGCTGCTTCCTCCCACCCCCTCTCACCCACCCCAGGAGCAGCGACCCCAGTGCAGTTTTTTGGATGGCGGAGGTGCGCTCCCAAAACTGCGAATAGTCAAAACCACAACTCTTAAAGCCACGAATGTGGAGGGGCAACTGTATTTCTTTATTAGTAATGGATTATTTTTAATTTTGCAGACATTTTCGTACTCTTAAAAGTATGTATGGAAAGCAAATAATTGTAAATCTCCTTGGGTCAAAAGAAGGAGAGCATATGCTTAGCAAAGCCTTTCAGGTAAGAATATTATAAATCATAGTACAAAACTGCATTTTCTGTTATCCTAGCTATAAACATGAATGAGAACCCGAATAGTCACAGCTAAAAGCTATAAAGAATGAACTTGTTCACTCATTCCTCCTTTAATGTTCTTCTACATGTCCAACAAGAGGAGTCTGAAAATTTTCACTTCTTCTTCATGGTCTCTGTGCCTCACATAGTTGGGATCTCGTGCATGCGCAGATGAAACAAGGAGCATTTCAGAGCTGAGTAGCTTTTTGGTGGTAGCCCCACAGTATACAGTGCACAGTCCTTCAAGTATATTTTGGGTGTGCACAGGGGATCCGGACGGAACCAATCTCGTTCCCAAGCCCGGTCCAATTCCCAAGGCCGCTCTTGATACTGGGCAAGTTTCTGATCTCCAGCCTGATCTGGATCCAATCCCAGTCCTGTATCCCTATCTTGACCCCGTCCCCTATTCTTGACCCCAGTCCCAGACCTCATCCAGGTCCTGGTCCTAGTCTCATTGATCCCAATCCCATTGATCCTTGTCTTTTCCCAATCACATCAGTCCTGGTTATGTTGTTCCCAGTCGTGGTGATCTTGAACCCAATCCCACTGTTAGTCCCGATCTGATCGATCCTAGACTCAGCACAGATCAGCATCATTGACCTCATGACACTCCAGAACATGATATAGATGCCAGGGATACTCACCTTACTGAGATAAGGACTGCAACTACTCCACCTCCTTCTCACTAGATACATGGTAGCTCTTCGAACATCCCTGATTCCATGGCATCCACTACCACTTGCACCCAGACCTGAGGTACATTCCATACCCACCGAGATGATCTCATCGTTGGGATCTGAAGGCCCACCACTGGCACAAATCACCCCACCAGCAGACCAGGAGACCACACCACTCTGGTAAGGGTGGTTCCCACAGCGCTTGGGATCTGCCACGGGACCCAACACCATGGCCCTCTCGGCACAAGCATCCTTCCCCTGGCCACAACCGAAGGACACTACCCTCCAACTCTCCCCACCGCTGTCTGGATCACTGCAACTCCTCAGTTGAGCAAGAGGCTCTCACCCAGAGGTCCCACTCTCTTGAGCTCTTGAGACCTCCACCCCAGATGACCTGAGGGACACATCCCCCTGCCTGCATCAGAGGATCTCCACCCCTATGCAGTCTTCATCGTCTGTATGGCAAAATCACTCAACCTGGAGCTCAAATTGCAAAATCCGACCTCCCTGGATCTAATATTCCAGCTGGCCGAGACACCTAGCAACATTCCAGCAATGGTCCCCTTCCTGTCCACACTTCAGGAGGTACTCAAGCACACCTGGACAAAACCACCTTTGGTTCCCCCCCTGGAGAACCTTTACTAAATTCACAGATGAAGCCCCAGTCCTCTCTATCTAACCCTCCTCCAAACTCCATCATACTGGAGGCAACACAGGCGAAATTGACATATTGTTCCGCTTCCTCTGCTCCATCAGACAAGGGAGGTTGTTGCCTTGACCTCATAAGGAGAAAGTTCTACTCCTTAGCCGCGCTGCTGTCCGGGTAGCAAACTACCAGGCTTGCACGGCTGGATACCAGAAATGTTTTTGGGACAAAATAGCCTCTTTCCTTCCCTATTTGCCAGACGACCACAAAATGTTGTGACGCTTTTCCAACAGTAAGCTCACAGGCTCGCACGCTGCCAAATCAGTGCCACCCACCACACAGCTGACTGCGCAGCAAAGTCCATGGCAACTGCAATCGGCCTCTGCCACTATGCTTGGCTCAGGTCCACCGGCATCATTGAAGACACCTACCAACAGATCGATGACCTACTGTTCGACAGCAAGGGCCTCTTCAGTGCCAAAATGGATGAGGCTATGGCTACCTTAGTGAAGGTCTGCACTACAGCCAAAAAGATGGGCATCACTCAACTGCACTGCCAGTATCATCCCTCCAGGCCATATTGGCAGAAACCGTCTTACCCCTCTGTCTCCACTTCACAATCTTCATTTTTACCACTGTCCCACCACCAAAGAACAACAGCTCTCGGGCAAATCCCAGTGCTACCAGTCTTTTGGACACTAAACCATGCTCCTCCACCAAACAGTGCCTTTGACTATGGTACCTTCCACGGGATGTCTCCGCCAGCCTTTGCTGCTGGCCTCACCTCCCCCCAACCCCCTGGGAGGCCATTTCTGCCGATAGTTGGGCAAGTACCATCGTACGCACCAGATACGCCATAGAATTCACCCGTTTCCCCACTTCTGGTATATCCCACTCTAGCCTGTTCTCACTCAGCCTTCACCAAGAAGTTGCTTCCCTTTTGTCCAAGGACAACATCCAATAATTGCCAACATGAGCCGTCTCTTCAGGGTTCTTTTACTGACATATCATCATCCCAAAAAGAAATAGCTCTCTCTGTCCCATCATGGACCTCCGGACGGTAAATTGGTTCATCCAGTGCAAGAAGTTCTGCATGGTTATGTTGGTCACCATTCTCCCACTACTAAAAAGGGAGATTGGTCCACTTCTGGAGACCTTCAGGACATGTATTTTCAACCAAGACACTGCAAATTCCTCTGTTTCACAGTGGGCTCCAGCTTATATCAATACAAGGTCCTGCCCTTTGGCCTCTCAACTGCCCGAAGTGTCTTTACTCAAGGTCTCTCACCTCTGCATGAGGGCTGTGTGCATATTTCTTTACTTAAGACGACTGGCTTTTGGCAACACCATCCAAGGCCGCCCTTCGTCAGCAAGTCCACACCACGCTGCAACTTCTAACTTACTTGGGCCTCCGCCTCAACCTGGCAATGTTTTCCCATGCAGACACTCCCCTTCATTCGGGCCATCCTGGACTCAGTCAGAGAGCGTGTGTTTCTTCCCCTTTCACAAGAAGAAATGCTAACTCACCTGATTCACCACATTCTACACCATTGAACCATGCCAGCTCTTCTCATCATGCTCCTCCTAGGCTACATGGCCGTCACCATGATCATGGTCCCCCACACCAAACTCAGGACTCACACACTCCAGTTGTGGTTCATCCACAAGTTCTTCCCGGACCATTACTATCACCACCCCTGCTGGTGCACCTCTCCCTCCTTTGGTGGCTACACCTGTCTCACCTTCACAAGGGCATGCCATTCAGACCCCCTTGCCCCACTGTGATGGTGACATCCAACACCTCTCTCCAGGGCTGGGGCACTCATTGCAACAATTCTTCTGTACAGGGCAACTGGCCCCCTCACCTCCATCACATGCACATCAGTGCTTTAGCGATGCTAGCAGAACTCTATGCTCTCGAGGCTTTTGAGGATCTTATTCATCATTCCACGATCCTGATCATGTGTAACAATTCAACCATTGTCCGCTACACAAACAGGCCGGCCGGCACCCATTTGTTCACCCTGACGACAATAGTCTCCCACCTCTAGAACTGGCGCATCTCAAGGCGAATACTTCTCATCACAGTCCACGTTCCCAGGACAGGCAGCACTCTGGCAGTTTCCCGCAGCAAAACATCTCTACACCCCCACGAGTGGAGCCTCTCAGACAACATGTTTAGACTACTAGTCGGGTGCTGGGGTCTACCGTCGATAGACATCTTTACCTCACCCCACAATCACAAATGCCTCCACTTCTGTTCCCATGGAGGGAGTGGTCGGGGCTCACTCAGCGACACCTTCTTATGCCAGTGGTTGGGCCTCCTCAGCTACCTCTTTCCTCCCCTTCCTCTGATGATGAGGACTCTGGGGAAGATCCAGGACAACAGTTCCAACTGTATACTCCTGGCTCCATGGTAGCTGAGGAGCCATGGTTCCCAGTCCTCCTCGTCATGTCCTGGGTATACTATCTCTGGCTTCCATCATCACCCACTCTTCTCACTCAAGCTGGTGGTGCCCCAGACACCCCAACTCGGGTGTTCTCTGCCTCACTGCTTGATGTTCCAGCCCAGTTAGGCCAAATTCAGGAGATCCTATGAGCCTCACATAAACCTTCCACTTGCAAATCCTATACCACCAAATGGGACCGCTTCTGCGCCTCCACCCAGCACTCTTCACTACCACATCAACCTGCCATCATCCATTCGGTGATGTCTTTCCTTCTTCACCTGAAAGAGCAGGGCCTGCCTCTCTTTTCACTAAAAGTATACCTTCCTAAAGGGCCTCTCCAATCTCTTCCCTCCAGTGCGAGACCCAGTACATTCCTGGTCTCTGTCTTTTGTCCTTTCCTAGCTCGTGCACAAGCCCTTTGAGCCTCTAGCCACAGCAGACCTGCATCTCCTCGCCCTCAAGATGGTCTTTTTGGTGGCGGTCACTTCGGCCAAACAGGCCAACGAATTGACTACGCTCTGTACAGACCGCCTATACTTGGATTTCCACCGGGACAAAGTGATGTTCTGCTTCAACCCCTCCTTTCTCCCTAAGGTGGTCTCACCTTACCATATGAATCCTACCTTTTTTCCAAATCATACTTCTGCGTTGAATCAAGCTCTACACACTCTCAACATCCGTAGAGCCCTTGCATTCTACACCTCTCACACAACATCTTTGATGAAATCCCCCCCTCATTCATATGCTACTGGGGACACCACCAGGGCTTACCAGTGTCCTCCCAGAGGATCGCCCACTGGGTGGTGGGCTTAATCAATCTGGCATAACAATTGGCCAGGAAACTGCTGCCGCTCCACATCTGCTCTTACTCCACCACGGCAGTGGGCACTACACAGGTAAGCTACAGAGGCATCTGTCTTCCAGAAGTCTGCAGGGCAGCCACCTGGTCCCAGACATTGACCTTCATCCACCAGTACCACTGGACTGCAGGGCCAGAGCAGATGCTGACTTCGGCAGGGCGGTGCTCCCCTCGATACTGGGCTGACCTGCTCCCACCTCCAGGGTAATCTTGTTATCCTCCCAATCATGTGAGGCAGGGAGACTATGAAGAAGAAGTAGTCATGGTAGCGCTGAGGTGTGGTACCTCTGAGCATATCAAGAGGACCAGGCAGCAAAAGTTCTTGTAGCAGAGTTACAATCATCAGCTGAAGAAATGAGCACACAGATACAGGATTGTGTCTAAACTACTTTCCTTTACTAGAGCATGTTGGAGCAATATTTACAATGAGTCTGAGACTCCTAGCATACAGACTACATAACACAGCAGAATGTACAGCACAGTCCTGCACTGTACAGCCCAGACTGAATGTGCACAGTCTAAGGGCAAAATCCAAGTACAGAGACAGTGCGTGGGATCATCTAGTTATACAGATACAGTACAGTCATGGGTTATACAGTTTGTGTTTCACATACACATGGGCTACACAACATTTTCCCATACAGGTAAGAGTTTACTCCTCACACTTCTGTTCCCACAGCTGCCTCTCAGACTTAATCTAGATATGCTAGCCAGCTGCATTTAGCTAGCTCGCTGCTGGCCCCTGCAGGCTGTAGCACATTATATGATGCCAGCTCTTTACTGTATAAATTTCCAGTGATTGCATGTCCAGTCACCTTGATAAATTCACCCTTCTTTCTGAAGCCCTTTTCATTCCTCAGAATCAATTCTGGGGGTTGGGAAGAGCATCTGCAGCCAAAAAGAGAGAAAAAGAAAGTCCTGTGTGGACTTTGGCTTCCACCTGTTCTTTGTGTATAGCATAAACATAGATGTTACTTTACAGAAACTAAAAATTTTCCTTGGATGTCTGGAATGAGTTCTGTATTTATCAATCTCTTTTGTTTACAGAAGAGGAATAAAGTGGAGTACAGAACAAATAGATCAAGTCCATGTAACAATTGAAGACATCTAAAAATACAAATCTGATACTTGTATACAAATATTCTCCCTAATATCAACTGTTTGTATTGAAGGAGTTATCATTAATGATTTGTGTTATGCTAAAGAACAGAGCACAAAAGGTGTAATGCTGATTAATCAAAACTGATGTTATATCTCAAAATTGATAAATTATATATTTAGTAGTATTATGTTAATAACCCCATTAATGTTGTGCCCGTTGACTTTCAAAAGTATTTGACAAGACTCCCCCTACCAAACATGTAATGTAAATATGCAGCTCACTTTTGAGATTTTTCTGGTTCAGAAATTCACAAGGGACTGCAGGTTCAAGGAATATCATTCAGTTATAACTCTTGGTCTAAAACAGGGTTGGGAATATGCAGTTTTCCAAATGTTATTGAGTTGCAATTCCCAACAACCCTAGGCGATATAACCAATGGTGAAGAATGCTAGGAGTGTAGTTCAGGAGTATCTAGAAGGCTGCACAATTCTCACTCTGGTCTAGAAATCAGTGTGGTATTAAAAATGATCATTTAGAAATATTAAAGTAACAGTGAAGATTCTCACTTTAAGTAACATATATTAGTAGTATCACATTGTTATTACTACCAGAGTCACATTCAGTATTACACTGGTGTCTGTTTCTTGCTAATGTTTGTTTACCCTTTCTTCCACCATTTTCATCAGAGCCACTTGAAAGCATCTGAACATGCTGATGACATCAAAATGGTGAACTTTGACTATCATCAAATGGTCAAAGGTGGAAAGGCAGAAAAGCTACACACCATTCTTAAACCACAAATCCAGAAATTCTTAGATTGTGGATTTTTTTTCTTTGATGGAAAGGAAGTTCAAAGGTTTGGATAATTATCTTCTTTCACCTGGAAAAATATAATATGTTTCTGTCTTAGCTTTAATAGAACAAAAAAAATATTTTTTTAAAAAAAAGTTGACTAGTGATGCAAGAGCAAAATGTGTGAAATGTTGCTGATGTAACACTGGTGTTTCACAGAAGCATTTTCTTTGAGTGATGTGTGCATGCAAATGGAAAATATATACTCAAGTTAAATTTCACTCTTGAGCCATACATTTTCATCTGCCTTAACATACAGACCTGAGTACTTCACTTAAAACACTGAAAATTGGATTTCTCAACTTAATTAGTATAGAGACTGAATTAGTATGGAGAAGGATCAGCCAATTATAATTAAAATAAATGTTACCACAAATCATATCAAGCCAGACTTAACTTCATTTTCATAGGCAGGATTATACTGACAAGTCAAGTATTTCAGTTCAGATTTGCAAATAATTACTTGCCTGTTTTCTTGGAGAGTTAACATGCCACAGGGAATCAGTGAGACAGCCCTTTATTGCAAGAGTGCTCTTTTCTCCATCCGTTGAAGGGACAAAGAGACAGCATTCAAAGCAGTGCTTTCTTTAAATCAGGGCTATGCTCTGGTGGCACAGCCTCTCAGCAAGAGGGAGACTCTGCGTTCTGGTTTCACACAAGAACCCTGTCTATAATAGAGTTCTGGTCTTTGAAATCCTGTGCTAGTTTGTGATCCCCCAGCCCCACCTTCTGTCCAATCTTGTGCCTGACTGACCTGAAGATTGCAGTGGTCTGGCAGGATTTGTGCATGTTTTCTCTCTTTTTCCTCAGATAGAGTGGGGAAAAGAATATGTACAGCCAGGCCCTCCACATTTTCTGGGTGACATTCTTTCTTTCCCTCCCGCCAATGCAGTATGCAGGCTTCAAAGAGGCTGAGCAGAGTGTTATACCAATATAGAAGAGAGCTTTGCTTATGTAGTACTCAGTTTTGACGACTGTATGTAGGGATGGGTTCTTCTTCGTGATCTCTGTGCCTGACACAAATGGGTTTTATGCCTGCTTAGAGACTCCATTTGGAATGTTGTAGAGATGGGTAGCTTGGTGGGAAGCTCCACCCCTTCCCGCTTACCATGCATGTCCCAGCCCACCAAGCTACTGTCCCCTCAGATTTTCTTCATGGTCTCTGTGTCTTGTGTATTGTTTTCTGTGTGCTGAAACACTATGTTGGTTTCTACATGACACTCCCACCACTTATATGGTGTAGCTCCCAATTGTGTGAATTCACAAAGACCACAAAGAAGTCAAGTTACTTACCTGTAGTTCTTCAATGATCTCTAGGTAATCTGTGGAATCACACAAACCCACTTATCCTCCCCTCATGCGTTCTGCTGTTCCTTGGTTTCATTCATGCTGCCTATTCAGCGGATATGGAACTGAGGTGATTTTGGTGGGATTGGTATTTAAATACCATACGGAAGTGGGTGGAGCTACTGCCCAAAATGTTATCTAACTGCTCTAGAATTTTCCGAATACTGTTCTATGCATGCACGGAGTTACCTGTCCCTTCAGTGCTTTTTTGGCTGAGTAGTCTTCCCTTTCACTTATTCTTACTGCTTTCTACCTTACTGCTTTTAGTATGTTACAGCAGTCGTAAGAAAGGGCTCCAAGTGTCTTCCCAGAGTCTTTTCAAATGGGTTGGCGCAGATAAGGTTGGTCTATGAGTTAGCAAAACAACTTGTTCCACTTGTTCTGAGAACTCCTGCTACTAGAACAATGGCATCCTCAGAGGCTCTTCTTCGGGAATTTTGGGAATTTTTTATTGGAGTAAGACCATTCTACTAAAAAATACACCCTTTGCCAGACTTCTGCAAAGCCGCTACATGGTCACAGCTGTCCACATTCATTTAGCATTATAGACTGGACTGTAGATCCAGAGAGGATGCCAGTTTTGGATGTATGTGCTTTCTCCCTTTCTTCAGTGACATGACCCTCCAGCCTCTGTAAGCTTCACAGTCACCCATTTATGTGAGGCACAGAGACCATGAATAAGAAGAGGTTGATTACCTGTAACTGTGGTTTTTTAAGTAGTCCACTATGCTCTTACATAAATCCACCCTACAGGACATCAAAACTGAGCAGACAGTAGCTTGCCAGAGACATGCACAGTAGGTGGGAGAGGGTGGGGCTTCTCACCAGGCTACTCAACTCTAGGATGTTCCAAATAGAGTCTCTGCATAGGCGCAAGACCCATTTGTGTGAGAGAATTCATTTCTCTCCTGCTGTGTTTCTCTTGCTAAGTATTTTTTCTGGAAAAAAAAAAGAAAGAAATGCATTCAGTCTGCACAGTTGCACTATAAGACCTGTGTATGGGCTTAATGTTCTTTGTCCCTTCTTGCATAAGGACTGGGGGTGATAGGAGAAGGAGATGGGAAACCCCTTCATTTTCTTTCAGAGTAGAGAGACATGATAAGCTGCCACTTCTGGCTAATTCTATATAATAAGCGGATAGGGTGAGGTGAAGGGAAATATTATAACTGACTCCTTATACTTAGGGATAGAGGCCTGAGAAGATTTTGGTTAGGTTGGTAGAAGCCATTCTGCAAAACAGATGAAAAAAAATATGGTGAGGAAGAAGCAAATCTAAGATATATAAATTGTGCACACTGAAAACTTTTCCCACATATAAACCTTAAAGCAATTTGGGAATTTTTACCCAATTGCTATATAAATGATGAATGAGAACCATATAACTACTATGCTTGATGCTTTAATATTAACTCCATCAGTGCATTTGAGGAAGTGGATTGAAATCCCCAAAAGATCATGCTAATAAAAACCAGTTAATATTAAAGGTACTGTTAGATTCCTTCCTCCCTTTTCCTTTTCATATGAATGATAATGTTATTAATGGTACTATTGCATTCTTCAATGAACAGTTTTTTCAAAGACAGCACAATACACAAGATTTGAGAATACGGGTTAAACATTTGTTAAAATAATTTTGACTCACCTTCCTTCAAGTAGCCTACAAAATAAATGTAATAGCTCTTCTTGGCCAGTCTTCCATGGCTGTCATTGTTTGTAATTCTGTAAAAATGTAAGTGTTGCCTTTACAATTCTATATGCTTTTCTGCTTTTACATGTATTTATGTGGAATCATTTTCTGGTTTGGCTAAAATTCTCTCACCTGAAAAATATACTCTTAAAGTCTTCAACACAGTTAAGATACATATTTGTCTCTCTGTTTAAACATACCTTAATATGGCATGACAGGGACTATTCTTAGTTCTGGAAAATCAACATTGGGAGGAGATGATCCTTGTCTCTGTCTTCATACTTTTTTTTGTTTTGTTTTGTAATACGTCCAATTAAAACACTGAGAACCCTTGCTGTTATGTGCAGGATTCTTAGTTTTCTTCTTTATCTTGTTCTTGGCATAGAACTCAGAGTGGTACTATACGAACAAACTGCTTGGACTGTCTGGACAGAACAAACAGTGTACAAGCTTTTGTTGGCTTAGAGGTAAGAATCTTATGAAATTGCTATTAGTGTTTTTGCTATGGATGCTGCTGTTGCTGTCTGAAATGTTGGCTGATGTATGAAATACAGTCAGCCCTCCATTTCCATGGATTCAACTATCCACGTCTTGAAAATATTCCCCAAAAAATGATTTCCAAAAAGCAAACCTTAATTTTGCCATTTTATAGGCAAGGGACACCATTTTATTATGCCATTGCATATAATGGTACTTGAGAATCCATGGATAGTGGTATCCACGAAGGGTCCTGGAACCAAACCCCAGTAGATAACAAGGGCCCACTGTATTAAAATGCCTTATGAGAGGTTAAACTGGCTCATCATGTGGGAAATGCATATTCTTTTAAGTTACTCCTCACAACTTTGTGTGACAGTTTTCTTTGTCATTCCCTGATATATTCTTCACCATTATATTAGACAAAGCACTCTCACTTTAGTGTTTTAGTGTTTTTGGTGTTGCATATGTCTTGTAGGTAGAGGCATTCATTTTCAAAGAATGCGTGGTACTATACACCTTTATAAAATGTGTTCCCTTATTTGAAAGAAAAGTAATTTTTTTTAACACTAACCTTCCAAATATTTTTTAGAAACAGCCACTGTTGTCACAGATTTCTAGGGTACATGATTTGGCCATTTTTGTTTGTGTTTTGCTTAAAAATGGAAAGAGTTGTTAGGCTTAAACCAGAGAACAAAATCTAAATGCATGTTTTGTTATCTGAGAGAGAGCAGATATCCACAGATAAGTGCTATGTGGAGCAAACAGTCTTTCCTGGGTGCATTTATTCAGAAGTGTTTTTCTTTTCTCCCTCTAAGTTCTTGCTGTCTCTTGAATGTTGTCAGCATTTGATGTTAAAGCTTCTATGAAATAGGTGACTGTCATTAGTAGAAGCAACAAACATTCTTGCTAGAGTTTTTAAGTAGTTCAGCTTAAGCTGGAATTCTGTACCCATCTATCTGGCAGTAAGTCCCATTGATGCCAGTGGATTTATAAATGAATAGAGATGTATAGGATTCTCTTGTTAGTGTGGCTAGGAACTGCATTTTGTAACAATGTCAGACTGTACTATATATAAAATCTCTTTATATATACACACTGTGAAGTCTGCTCTATTTATTTTCATTGTCATGAATAACACATTGTAATCTTAAAGATAATCCTGTTCATTTATTCTGTTTTGTGTGCTTGATCTTACATGTCAGATATAGAAAAATGTCTAATTTCTAAAGGTATTCTACTTGGCTGAACCAGTAAATAACATCAAATCTTTTAGGCTGATCTGGCTTTTGCTGAAGCTATTGCAACACAAGTACTTGATGCTTAAACCATCACTTTTAGCCTTTAACAGCAGCTTTTTGGTTTTTTGTTTTGCAACAGTGCTAGATATAGATGTGGCTAGTGCTTTAGGTGGCAGATGCTGGGGAAGAGCAGCTCCTCCTGAGCATCACCCTTGCTGTGTCCTTCTGTTGGAGCATCCCCCTCCCCCCCACCGCTAATGTTTCCTTCTATTGGAGAAAAGAGCTGTGTATGCCTTATGGCCTGTCTTGGATCACCTAAATAAGCCTGCCACTCAGTGGAATGGGAAGGATGTAGTCCTGTCAATAGTGTTAGAGCAGAATTCCATTGCCACTGCAGTTTGCTTCTGTAGATACAGTGGGCGGTAAGAAAGGAAATATCTTGGGCCAGGATTAGAGATGGAGTTGCTTATGTGCCCCTGTTGGCTGTTACAGCTTTTCCTATGTCCTCTTGAGATAACTTATTCTGACTGTGTCTTTACAAAATCTTTTCCCAATTCAAGTAGAGCAACAGTAATATCTCCTGCAATATGGAGGTGTTGCTGGCTATACCATGGTGAGTGAACCATCTAATCATGCTAAATTCCTCTCCTTTTGAACAACAGTGGATAGGATTGGGCTCTTGGATGAGTAGGTAGTACAATATACATGCTATACCCAAAATATATGTTGAGATTATAGGTCTAAATATTGCTTTTCCATCTCCCTGCCCTGCCCCTGCATTCATTGAAGTGTTCCCCATACTGTAAAACACATCTTGCTGGAATGCCTATGAGTTTAAAGAATACAGCATCCTTTCTGTATGCCCAGCTCTCTGCTACAAACATAGCACCAGTTTTGCATGGAAGCATTGATCTAAAAACTTTGGCCTGAATCCTCTTGAGAGTTCTGACTACAGTGAAACCATTGAACCAAATGTTAAATGTAGGTAGCTCCCATTGACTCAGTTGATCTACTTTATTTGGAACTACTAATAGGATTCAGGCCTTTGTGTTTCTGAGCTCTGCTGGATAACTATCCTTTTTAAAATACTGTTTGGATTATTAGAAACAAGTTGCTGATGATGGGATTCTACATTCTCAGGAAGACTAAAGGAGCAATCAACTATCACTGGGTTTTCCTTGTTTTTTTTTCCAGGCTGTGAGGCCGTGTTCTGGAATAGTTTCTTTCTGACGTTTCGCCTGCATCTGTGGCTGGCATCCTCAGAGAATGTCAGAACACGGCCTCACAGCCCGGGAAAAAACCAAGAGAAATCTATGGATGCCGGCCGTGAAAGCCTTCAACTTCACATATCACTGGGTTATTTCCTCATGCCAGCTGCTCAAGCAGGAGACCAGTGTGCTAAACGGTTTATCTGTTGCTCCTTTCTCTCCCTCCTTTGGTTTTTCTTCTCCTGCCTTGCCAGGTGGTTGAGAATTTCTCTCTCTCTCTCTCTCTCTCTCTCTCCCTCTCTCTTTCTCATTTAAACAACTTACTTTAACATTTATAAGGTGTTGATAGTTAGCAGTTACGGCGTTAGCAGTTATGGCAAGACCTATCCCCAGAAAAAGAGAAAAATTACTGAATCTGATAGGGACAGAGAAGAGCTCCATGCTCAATCACATAAAAAGAAAAGGCTGCTGAATGAGGAAGATGCTGCTAAAACCACTCAGATACCTGCAAGCACACAGGCTACAGAGCATTAAAACATAAACAAAAGTATTACATACAGATGCAAGGTTTGAGTCAAGGGGATTTGGAAAAAATCAAGGAAGCGTGCTGAGAAGACAAAACATGCTTCCCTCAGGAACAGTGCAAACAACATAAATAGTTCAAATACAATGGATGGTTTATCAGATGCAGACTCAGAAAGCTCACTAAGGGGGGAACTAGCATGTGAAGATACAGGTTCACAATTGGAGGACTGGCATTCTTTGGATGAAGATTGTGTAGTGAAATCAAGTATATCTAGATGATTTGTGATTGATAAATGTAAAGGTCTACTGAAGAAAATATTAGTCACTTTGGGTCTGGAAGATCCAGATCAGAGTTGGAGTATAGAAAAGATGAAGGATGCTAATGTGGCATCAGCATTACAAAAGATGGCTCCAAAGTCATTGGAGATTCCTATTCCATAGTTATTCACTGAGTTGATTGTATCAGAATGGGAGTTAGCTCTCAGTTGTAAAAGATTGTTAGCAAAAACTTATAAACCATTGGTAAGACAACTATGGATCAATTGGTTGTCCCATTGGTCATTACAGAAGGATGCTGATGAAAAAAGAATTGATTCAGGTTTGAGAATGTCTCATGAAGCTTTGGCTTTGTCCATTAGAGCACCAGTAGCAGGTTCTGTGTTTGCAAGGGCAGCTATATTACGGGTTCAGGAGATTGTAGATTCAGAAGATGTAAGTGCTCATTCAGTACAAAGAGCATTGCTTAAGTTAGCACAGGTTTTGCAGTATGTGGCTGATGTGGAATATGTGTCAGGAGATGATAGGACACTCAGTCCCCAGCAGAAGCCAAAAACTATTTCAGCAGACTTAGTAGCAACCCATTCCCAAGAATACTCACACAAAGAGTGTTTGACAGCCAAATAAGCAGGAGGCACTTTTATCTTCAAAGTCAAGCAGTTGCAATATGTACAAATATTTACCATTGAAGAACAAACTGCTTCGCCAGACATCAGCATTCACGAGAAGAGAAAGAGCTCTGGACTGAGCTTTCTTATATATACAGTTACAGGGCATTGGCTTACTCAGCCACATGGATGCATTATATCAGATCTTGCACTCCAGAAGCTATGCCCTCTAGTAACCCTCCTTCTGCAGCCGTGGGCCCAAGGCTAGCATGATTTGGCAGTTCCTTGGCTTCAGCCATCATTACTCAGCATGACTCCGCAGTTGTTTGGCCATTTTCTCTGGAGTTCAGTTTCCAACTCCTGACAATATGATGCTGTAGTGTTTGCAGCACAGGCAATTACTGCTACTACAATTGGTCAAAGATCTCAATGGTTGAAGCATTAGGAGGCTGACCAAAAGTCGAGAACAAACTTGGTAAACACTCCCTTCAAGGGAACAGGGAAAACTGTTATTTGGAGGACAAGCAGCAAGAACTTCCTAGAGCAAAAAGAAGAAAGTTAGGCAGGAGATTTTTTAAGAGAGTAAAGAATTCCTTTCAAGGAGGAAGAGGTTTTCAAAAACAAAAGGAATTCAAAAAACTATAGACAGCAATAGAATAGACGTAGGTTCCAATTTAAACAACAGGGATAACAACAGCCAAGGAGATGAGCAGGTCACTCCATTAGGGGTACCAGGCAGCAGGACAGACCTGGAAGATCTACTGTGGGTAGGAACATTGTTTCACTTCACTCATCTGTGGGAAGAACGGCAGGGAAGGTATCTTTCATTGTCAGTACCAAAAGGCAGAGTCAAGAGGGAGATAGTTGAAAAGGGAATTCAGCATTTGATTCAAATTGGGGCAATAGAACAAGTCCCGTCCACCAGAAATTCAAAGGGATTTACTCGGTTTTCTTTACCATCTTATGGTTCAATTGTAACATCAGACATTCCCAATTCCAGGTTCTTCTGTTTGGTCTTATATCTGCACCAAGGGTTTCCACTAAGGTTCTGGTCCCTCTGATAGCATTCTTGAGACAACGGGGAGTTCAGCTGTATCCCTACTTGGTCAATATCTTGTTGAAGGCTGGATGCAGACGGAAGGTGGAGCAAGATCTCGAACTAGCTTTGCAATGTCTCCAGACTTACGATTTTTGATCAATTACAAAGAGTCGGCTAACAATGACGAAGATAATAACTCACCTAGGGGCAGAAATAAACACAGAGAAGGGTTGTATTTTCCTTTTAAAGTAAAGAAAGGAAAAACAGAAGAAGAAATAATAAAATTGAGAAAGGCAAAGGTAGTAGATTTAATGCAGCTGTCCAGGGTACTAAGAATTTTAGTTTCAACAATTCAGCTAGTCCTGTGGGTGAGATTTCACATAAAGTCATTACAAGTCTTCATGAGACCTTATCAGGGTCATATAAATAAGGAAAAGGCATGTCTCTCTGATATTACTGCAGCAAGTAAAAAGAGATATGCTTTGGTGGATCAAACCAGGCAATTTAGAGCAGAGGGTGTTTTTTGTTCCATAGCACAAGATAACAATTACAACAGATGTCAGTCTTTACTGTTGGGGTGCCCATTGTCAGAATCAAGTAGTTCAGGGAGAACTGTCAAACTTGGGACTTGGCATAAACTTGATGGAGATGAGAACAGTCAGGTTGGCAGTGTTCAGGTTTGCAAGCAAAATAAAACACAGTCTGTAAGGAATCAGGGATATACAGAGCCAGTGATGAACACCATTTTGGCTTCTAGGCATCAGTCAACTCAGTTTATATATGAAACCACATGGAAGGCCTTCCAAAAGTAGTGTGAGTGAAATTCAGTATTAATGGAAGAGGTGCAGATAAGTACTCTTATCCTTTTTGCAGAGTACAATTGATAAAGGACTAAGACCTAACACCTTGAAGAGGCAGGCAGCAGCTCTGTCTTCTTTGTTGTTAGTTGAAGGATGACAGTACATCTTCATGTTAAGTGTTTTTTGAGGGGAGCAGCTTTTCAGGCACCTACAACAATTCATAGATTCCCTTCGTGGGATTTGAATTTAGTACTGAACACTTTAACAGGGCCACCATTTGAGCTGCTTTGGGAGGCATCATTAAGACTGGTGGCATTTAAGGTGTTATTTCTAGTGGCTATTTCCCCAGGAATATGAGTATCAGAAATTGCATCATTATCAGTAAATCCTAACCTATGCAGATTTGATAGAGATAAGTTGTCCTTGACTGGCAATCCATCATTTCTTCCCAAATCCATATAGGGTTTCAGAATGGTTCCAACATTGGAATTACCAACATTTTGTCTGAACCAATTGCATGTAACTCATTAGATGTCAGAAGGGCAGTAAAGATCTACACTGAAAGAACAAGAGCAATTAGGCATACAGAGGCATTGTTTGTATCTATTCATCCAAGCATGTTAGGATCTAAAGTATCCAAGTCAATGATTTCAAAGTGGTTGAAAGGTTGCAATTACTTGTGTTATGATTATGCTCATGCTCCCAAGATTGCAGCAAGTGTGGGTATGTTCAGGTAGATCAATGGCAACTACAACTACATTCAGGGTTACAACATCCTTGGAAGACATGCCTTGATTAGCTCCTGCCTTGATTAGCTGGCACAAGGGAATAACCCAGTGGTAGTGGATTGCTCTTTCAGCCTCCCTAGAATAAATTCAAGGTAAGTGTCAACCTCTCATTTTCAGCAAGATTAGGTTGTGGTGCAACATGACCTAGCTATTCCTATGCCATGAATTCCAATTTTCCTACATTTATCTTACTGGCTTCAGACAATCCCCCAAGCTGTAGTTTGCGGGAACAGGAAATTAACTATGCCTTCAAATATTCCCCGTTGTTTGTATATAGCTTCACTTTTGGTTAGTAACTTAGTAATAACATAGTTCACTGTAATGTACAAATATACAAACTCCAGTTGATACTTATAATGTAAATTGGAAAATTAAACTTAGGTGGCTGTGTTCTGTGTCATGAGAAGCTATGGTTAATGCTAAGCTAGAAATGAAAAGTGAAGTGGAAAGTCTCTCTGGCTTTTCTTCGCAAATGAAGATTCAGGAAGGACTCATCCCACGCTTTCTGCAAGCGCGCTGATGACTAAAAAGGCCAATCTGAGATAAACAAGTCCAGTTGTAGAAAGCACAGCAGAAGGTCTCCTTGGGTGATGTAAAAGGAAAGAGAAACCTGCATCTTGTTTTCCTTCCTCCAGGCCACATTTCTGTGGATTTGTCTGAACTGAGCTATTGTCACAATTTTATATTAAAAATCCTTTAGTGTAGGAAACTAACTTACTGCTCCACCTTGATAAAGTATTTTGTTTGCTGGTGGCACTGTGTCCATCAGGTTAAATGTATAATCTATAATCTCTTAACCACATAGAAGGCAAAACCAAAACAAATAGTGTAATTTGATTAAGTTGCCAAAAAGCTTTCCGTAACAGAATGGCTTTATATTAGGTTGTATTTAACTTTTCTTCTGCCTTCTATTGCTGTAGATGCTAATAAAACAACTGGAAGTTTTAGGTTTGGCTGAAAAACCTCAGTTGGTTACTCGATTCCAGGAAGTATTTCGGTCCATGTGGTCTGTTAATGGGGATTCAGTCAGCAAAATATATGCTGGAACTGGAGCTCTTGAAGGAAAAGCAAAGGTAAACACGATTTAGTAGTAAAATTTGAGTAGTGTATTTGTGATGGGCTAGACTCTCATCCTGTTAGATTTGTTATTTACTAATGATTTAACTGTCTGACTATTCTTCTCAAGTGAGATATGAGTGCTGTTTTTATCGACTAGTCCTGAATTAGTATATGTACGAGTATATACTTAAACTTCTTCCACTCCCCCTGCAGCACCTTATTTGACTTTAATAGTTTATACAAAATTAATATAAAATGGCTCGAGTACAAAATTACTAATTTGTCTTCTTCCCTCATAATGTGTTTCTTGCTATATTTTGCAGAAATAAGCTATTAACCTTGCAATCCTTTTCAATAACTGTTTTAGAGCTGTGTTTCAGTTAAATCAAAAGGTCAGAAATTCTTCAGACACAGCTGTCAAGGCAGTAGTAAGTGGTGCCATGTAGTTATGAATAGCCATGCTAAGAGGTCCATATTAGTTGCCTTTGTTTCAGCTGTATGTCTGTGTTGCATTTGAGGGCACATTTGATACAGTATTCTTAGCAATGGCTTTCTGTGTATTTTGCCTATCGCCTGGTAGAAGTACCTTTTAAAGATGTGGGCATTAAATGGGAGGAAGAAAGTAACAGACCTTACTATGTTTTCATTGCTGTTTTTGTCTGATAGTATTTGGGAGTGCGTTCTCAAATCATGCAATTAAGATTAGAAGGTTTTTTTTTTAGATTGGATACTGAATGTATATTTAAATAACTGCATATTTCATTTTTTCTCAAAACTGTTGTGTTACTGTCTAACATCTTAACTTTTCTTTTGCTTTCCTCTTGGTTCATTTCAATTATTTGCCTGATATGTAATTGGTGAGTGTAATTCTTGAATCCTGTCAAACATTGTATATTCATACATTTTAACATATTTACTCCTATCCAGATTGTTAAAGAACACAATCATAAAGAACTTATTTGATTTATGTAGTATTTCCAAGGACAGCTTTTCCTGAGCCTACTAGCAGATATCTTTTATTGACTAACTTGAAATGAGCTGCCTTGGGTCCCATATCAAGAAAACCACAGAATATTAAATAAATAATTTTGCAATTTTTTCTTTTACTTACTGCCTGGAACCCAAAGAACTACTTTAAGTTGTTCAAGGGTTTTATTATGTTCAATAAGACTTCTTTATTTAACATATATCACCATGCTGTATCATAAAGTGCTCTTTGAAATCACCTTTTGGATCAAACGTACTCACATATGGCATGTGGGCCTTTTGTCTGAGAAATGCCAGCCCAAAACACTCTTGGATAGACACAAGTAATTGCTAATTCTTTGGATTCCGGTTACTGAAAGCTTCCAGTTTAAAGGGCTGATCAGCCATAGATTTATTGGGTGTATTAGGCAAATTGTTCTTTGTCATCAGACCTATTACTTTAATCTGAGACTAATATTGGTTGCTCTTGCATAGTTGAAAGGATTACAGAGAATGGAGATGAAACAATAACACCTAAAAGTTATTTGAAATTCAGACAAATAAGACATGCTTAATCAGATTTCTAAAATATAATGATTAGGGAAACAAACATATGAGTGACAGAGAAGAAGCTTACTGTGTGGACAAGTAGCTTGATTAGTGCTGAGATTCCTATTGAACATAATGTAGTCTTGAAAGCTACAATCAGTGTGCTTCTCTAATTTATGCTTGACTTAATTTACCTGGCATTTTAATGTACCTGATCCATGCTAAACATCTGGTAGATATTTGTGTTCTCATTCCAGTGCGTATTCAGCCATGAAGTCTAGAAACTTTTGAAAAGGAGAGTGGGATTGTAAAGGTTTTTTCCATACCTTGCATAAAGAAAATATAGAGGGCTGCATGCTACTTACCCTTGCTTGCAAATTTGAAATCTTGGTGTTCATTTCTTTTGTTTGCATATCTTTAAATGTCCATATAGATAGATAAAAAGATTACACAATAGAAATGTAACAGTACCAATAGCTGAAATGAATACTGGTCTGTGTATAAAAAATAAGCATTCTTTTAAAGACATTGGGTTGGATCACAAATTGAAAGGCTGCTTCCAAAAGGATCCAACAGACACTTCCTGCTACAAAGGGAACTATATTATATATAATGTTACCTGTAATGCATTATATTTGGGATAACAATATTGCCAGCAATGTTACTTTTGAAAAATAACTTATGAAAAGTATTACCTTTTAAAAGTAACATGGTAATTGTTAATACCATCACCTTTTTTAAGTGTAACAAGTAACATTTACTTACCATTCCTATTTGTGGGGTCATTTTGAAGAATTTTTGGGCATATTTGCATTTTTATGTGTGTTTCAAAAAAGCAATCAAAACTACTAGGAGCCCTGGTGGCACAGTGGTTAAATGCCAGTACTGCAGCCACAACGTTGTGAGTTCCAGCCTGCAAGGCTCCAGGTTGACTCAGCCTCCCATCCTTTCCTAACTTAGAGAGCGATTAGCACTATAAAGCAGTATACAGTTACGGCTCCACATTCACAGCTTTCACTTCTGCGGTTCCGACTATTCGCGGTTTGCTTAGCAAGCACCCCATTTAAATCAGTTGCTCTCCCTCGCACACAAGGGAGAGGAGCCGATTTAAATGGAGTGCTACCCAACCAAACAGCGCACCCAACTCCCCGCTCTCCTGGGGCTTTGCTCCATTTGGGGTGGAGAGCCAAGCCCCGGGAAAGGGGGGAGTTTTGGGCAAAGGTGATTTTCTACCACCACCACCCACCCTTCCCAAAGTGGCGATGGACTTCTCAAGAAGCTCATTGCGGCTTTGGGAGGGTGAGGGTAGCTGAAAAGCCTCTCCACCACCCTCACTCTATCCCCCCAACCTTCCCGAAGCGGCTATGGGGCTTCCGCCTGCCTGCCACCCATGCAGCCCTTCCCAAAGCGGGGAGCCCCATAGCGGGGATCCCCATAGCCGCTTTGGGAAGGGCCAGAGTGTGCCGGGTGGGTGTCTCCTCAGCCACCCCTCGGCCCTTTCCAAAGTGGCAATGGGGTTCGAGAGCCCCATAGCTGCTTCAGGAAGGGCTGGGGGGTGCAGGGTGGGCAGGCGGAAGTCTCCTCATCCATCCCTTGGCCGTTCCCAAAGCAGCCATGGGGCTCAAGGAGCCCCATGGCTGCTTCAGGAAGGGCCGGGGATGCTGGCCAGACAGGCGGGAGTCTTCTCAGCCACCCCTCAGCCCTTCCCAAAGCCGAGAGCCCCATAGCTGCTTCGGGAAGAGCTGGGAGGGGCTGGTCGGGTAAGCAGGAGTCTCCTCAGCCACCCTTTGGCTCTTCCCAAAGCAGCAATGGGGCTACAGAGCCCCATAGCCGCTTCAGGAAGGGCTGGGCGATGGCGGGTGGGAGTCTCCTCAGCCACCACCACCCGTGCTTCCCAAAGCAGCAATGGGGCTCAAGAGCCCCATAGCCACTTCAGGAAGGGCCACGGGGGTGGCCAGGCGGGCAGGGAGGCCCTCAAGAGCCCCATAGCTGCTTCAGGAAGGGCCAGGGGCCGGGCAGGCGGGAGTCTCCTCAGCCACCCCTCGGCCCTTCCCAAAGTGGCCATGGGGTTCGAGAGCCCCATGGCTGCTTCGGGAAGAGCAGGGGGTGCTGGGTGGGTGGGCGGGAGTCTCCTCAGCCACCCCTCGGCCCTCCCCAAAGCAGCAGTGGGGCTCGAGAGCCCCATAGCCACTTCAGGAAGGGCCAGGGGGGTGGCCGGGCAGGCAGGGAGGCTTTTCAGCCACCCCCATCGCCCTCCAAAAGTGGCAATGGGGCTGGAAAAGCCCCACACTTTGGAAGGGCGGGGGGGTTGTGGGCAGGTGGGGGGAGGCCTATTGTTATTCGTGGGTTTTTCACATTCGCAGGGGTCTTCTGCCCCCTAACCCCTGTGAATGTGGAGGGGCGACTGTTTAAATGTAAATGCCCTTGCTACTGCTTCTATGTTAACAATAGAGCAATGTAACAAGTTACTTCTAAAGTAGGGAGCAACTATAACATGGGGGTTAAATGTGTTGAATATATATTTTGTTTAAAAAATAACTTTCGAAGCTCTGGTTGGCATGGTGAGCTTTGCTGATTCCAGCTTAAAGTGCCAGTGCCAGGTGGTTGCAGGTGAGCCCCCATGTCTTCCATAATAGCTTCGGGGGGGGGGGCAGAGAGGACTGTGGGAGAAGGAAGAAATTTGGAGGAAAAATCATTGCCTTATGCCCATTCTCCAGGATGAGTAGATACTCTGCTAAGTGCAAATCTGGATCCAACCCATTGCAGTTAAAAGGACTGAGTATATTTTTACAGCATGTGCTTCATGCGTATATTTTTGTGTTGTCATTAATGACTTGTTCATGCCTTGCTTCTTTGAGTAAAAGCAAAGTATTACTTAACTACGCTGCATGATTTCTGCCTCCTTCCCATTCTTAGCCAATTTTGATTTTTTTTGAAGATTTCTTGAGATACATCCATGTTATAATCCTGCTCATAAATCCATACAAAATATAGCATTAGCAGACACATTTGCAAAATGTTAATGGATTTAACACCTCACAGAATGAGTTTCCTATTAGTAGATAACACTTAAACATTAATTTAAAGTGGACTGTAATGTAATTGCCAGTGTTTTCTTAGTATCTGTGTAAAACTCTTGTGCCTATTTCTTTCTAACAGGCTGGGAAGCTGAAAGACGGTGCACGTTCTGTGACCAGAACAATTCAAAATAACTTTTTTGATAGCTCAAAGCAGGAAGCTATTGACATTTTGTTGTTGGGGAATACCCTAAATAGTGATTTAGCAGATAAAGCACGAGCCCTCTTAACCACCGGCAGTTTACGTGGTATGTGTTTTTAGGGTTCTTAATTTATATGGCAACAACTTGTACTAATAAATACAGAGGTTGGATCCAAAGCTTCTTTTCTGTATGTAGAAGGTAATATTCCATTTGCAGGAGGGCTGTTTTATACATTGTGCTAGACAGAGTGCTCAGCAAGAAAAATGTAACTGGATCCAAAGATGTTACTTCCCTAATGCAAGTTCTTGCTGAAGTATAATAACTGCTTTAGAGTCTGCACACATATGCTAGCCACTCATGTTTTTGGATCCAGCCAACTATGTTCTGCGTATTCAATAAATTTTCCCAAAGTGTTATTGCCATTTTATTGGCAATCTGTGTATAGTCTGTGCTTTACTAACAGTATTGCATTACTACTTTTAAGAAGGCAGGATAAAGGAATTATTTTTCTTCAGAATTTATGCGTACAGGCAAATCCAGTTTATCATACCTAGACACTGCTGGAGCTGAATCAATTTCTACAGATTGAAAATTCTGTTTGTTATGAAATGTAAGTGTGTGTTAGCATAGATATGGATGATGGATCTGCAGGTGGTGACCCATGTCAATGATTTATGTTCATACACAAACATGCATGCCCCCAGTTTTCTTTTATCCTCTTTCTCTCTCTCTCATATGCACATTTCACATGAGAAGTCAAGGTTCCAGGGAAACTCTGGCTTGAGCATTGTGCTCATGCATGCTGCCCAGTTGCTCTGGCTGCACTTGGAGGCAGCGAAACAACAAGGCAGTGTGTTCATGCATTCCACAGACCTTCCATACTTAATTTTAGTGTGGCATTCAAACCCAGCAAAATCAACATTCTGGCTTCTCTGTTCCATAGCAAGTCAAATAAATACCCCATGGTTTGTTTTAGGATTGTTTTACTGACTTGTCCTACCATTATCTGGACATCATCGTAAACAAACCATAGATGGAAGGTCCCTGACTTAATGTGCATGAACACACAGGCTCATTTGGAATCACTTAAAATTCTGGCCTGTTTTGACATCTGAAGATACCCAGACTCTTATACCTTAGGTGTCAGTGTCTAGATAATATAGTTCTAAGTGACTGAGTAATATTGCAAGACTAATGTAGTAAAATGTTGGAACTCTTTCAGGAATTCTACAGCAGTATGGTTAAGGTGTTGTGGACATTTACACTGGTAGATCAATAACATATAACTGTTCAACTAATTTCTTTTCTTTTCTCCCTTACCGCATCAATAGTTTCAGAACAGACATTGCAATCAGGTATAGTATGGTACCTGTAACTTTCACCATCTGGGATGTTAATTTTATATTAAATTTCTCTTACAAATTATTCTTCTGAATGTATGCAGGACAATTTGTTAAGTACTCTTGTTCACTTACTCTCAGGGATGGACAAACTAATATTTTTAGACTGTATCAGTTTTGCATATGTTCATTCAGTCAAGTCTGTTTTGTCCTGTTCCCACATCAGTCTGAGATGTTTTAAATGCACAGAATAGTATTTATATCTATACATAGTTTCCCCTGATACATTTTATACATTTTTGAGCTGAGAATTTCATAGCAACATTCAGAGAAATGCACAAACTGAAGGGGAGCTGCATTCCAATGTGGGAAATGCCAGTTAAAACAATTCACTTAAAATGTGAAACCAAATTAAAATTTCCACCATCCCAGCTTGTTGGTAGTGAAATTCACCATGAGCCTCTAAATGAGAAGTGGCATTTCAGATCTTCACACATGTAGAAACAAATGTAAATATACAAAGCAACCTACTGGCAGATCAGGTACCTTTGCCTTCAATGGTAGGAAGAAGAGAAAAGTGCAAGAAAGAGAAGGACAACTTTCTTTTCACTTATATTGTATTTGTCTATCACCTATTTGAGAACTCATGCCGAACAAGTCTTGAAGAGAAACGACAACGCAGAAAGAATCACAACCCAAAAACATCACCCAAGGAGACCTTCTGCTGTACTTTCTGCAACTGGACTTGTTTATCTCGGATTGGCCTTTTTAGTCATCAGCGCACTTGCAGAAAGCGCGGGATGAGTCCTTCCTGAATCTTCGTTTGCGAAGAAAAGCCAGAGAGAATTTCATAGGAGCATTGAAAGATGCCTTAAATTGAATTTTAGACTAATTGGACCATCTAATTCAGTATGGTTGACAGTTGACTACCCAGAGTTTTATACAGGAGTTATTCCTAGCTCTAGCTGGAGATGCTGGGGATCAGACCTGGCATCTTTGCAAATTGGACAGTAGGTTAGGATGACTGAGTGATGAGAAGTTGCAAAAGGATTACTTCCCAGTGATCACAAATCTATATGTAGCCCATTCCCACTATGACTGACAATTATATGTACAAATCTCCTGTTGATTGTTTGGAGGTTGATTGTTTGATAAGAATCGAATTTATAAACGAGATGTTCGGTTGCAACTCCGACCAATCATACTCAGTATAGCAACTGTTGACTTGCATTTGGAGGGCTGCATCATCTGGAGGCCACATTTTGCCTACCCCTGTTATAGGTAGTAATGATACATGAAAGTAGAGCCTGTTTCTAAGTGTTTTTTTTTCATTTTATAGTGCAGTCATAATAACCACCATACCATTTAGTATGAATCGGCCTTGGCCTTGCAGTATAGATAGACAACTTCACCTACTTACGTTTTTATATTGCAGTTACCATAATCCTTCCCCACTGGCTATAGTATTTAGTACTGGTGGGAATTATAGGTCTCTAAAGGGCCACGCTTTCCTCACCCTGTGTATGTCACAATCAGGAACACATTGTCATGAGCTGTCTTCTATAGACTCAACAGGCAACAGCTTTAGTAAGCTTTATTACAAGATAGAGTTTCTACAAGTTACTAGCTCAAAGCTGTTGCTTAGAGCTGTTCCTGACACACATACCATGATGTACATTTTCCTAGTACCTGTGGTTACTGATGGTGTGAACTTGCCAATAGTATATGTTTAGGAATCTTTGGCTTCTGGTTTTGTTTTGTTTAATGCAGACTACTATGATAGTAAGATCATTTGGAGTTGGAAACAAATGGCAAAGGCATACACAAGCTAGTGTCTCTGACATTTTTTATACTGTAGTTCTGTTGATTTTGTAATTATTTATTACAGGTATTTATATGCCTTCCTATAATAATGTTTAGGGCATCTTACCAGTTGTTCATGCTTGTTACCATAAACAAATCAGTGATATATGGATTTGCTTTTGAAATGAATTTAGTCAGCACAGATACTAAAGTTCTGTGGTTTTTTTCTGGTGCTTAGCTATGTAACACAGCTTGATGCTAACAATTACTTTCACAGTGAACGAAGTTGCTTGAAAGGAATCCTTACAGCTATGCTCTGTATCAAATATTTTTTCTGTAAATCCTTCCAAGTAAATATCTCATTCATTCTATAGTATAGATGAGTGTGTAAACCCCCAATACACACTTGAAGAAAATACAGCATTCTCCTTTAATTGCCAGTGTTCATCCTTAAAAAAAAAACCTGTTAACAAAGGCCAGATTCCCATCTCCACATTTCTATCTCTTGAAGAGGCACAACCAGTTTAAACATAGCAATTTCAATCTAATTATTTCTTGGACTCAATGTTCTTCCTATGTGCACCTTCATTTCTTCTGGGGTTTATTAAAACATTAATTTGCAGAACCAGAAAACCATGTGCTGTAATCTTCGGCTACAGATTAGGATTTAATCATACTTTTCCAGTTTGTATGTAACTGGAAACTAGGATTTAACAAACCCTAGAAGTTTTCCATTGCAGCATCTGAAAGAAAAGACCACAAAGGTACAGCAGCCATTCTGAAGAGAACAAATTTACTTCATAACTGGAAGAGGATACAATGCATTTTAAGGGCTTATCTACACAGGCAATATACCTCCTCTTGCCTCCATCTTGGGGCTCAGTTAAACGGTATAAAAAAACCGTGAAGAATTCGCTAAGAGTTCTAATTGTTTACATGTTTTGCAACTCTAAATCGCCTCTTTCAGAAGGAGGGGTGGGAAAAACCCCATCTGTAGCGTATTTTAGGACTTCGTATTTTTTCCCGTCTTTTTTAAAAAGAACCGAAAATTATCGCTAAACCGATGATGTGAACTACCGTTGCGTTTTTAGATCGATTCCTAAAAAGTACCGGAACCGCATCCGAAGGGGTGGGATCTGGGAGTGGTTTCATATTCACAGCAGAGCAGAGCTGTGTGTGTGTGCGTCTTTCCTCCCTCACTCCTTGGTCTCTTCGAGCTTGGCTGCAGCCAGCTGAAGAATTCCAAGGTTGCCTTTCAGTCTCTGTGTGAATGTTCTTCGTCTCCCCTCCCTCCCTCCTCCCTCTCTCTCCCTGTGCATGTTTGTGCACGCTCGCAGTGCTGGCATGAGAGAGGGAGAAATAACAGTCTACTGACATAGGAGAAATGCACAGCAAAGAGAATTCTTTTCCTTCCATCCTTTGTCATTAATCCTTCCCACTTCCTGGTCTCCCTGCTTTTTAGTTGCTTTCTGGTTTTCTCGCTGAGATCAAGCTGTGAAAGGTGATACTGTTGCTTTGTATACAAATCCCTTCTGAGGAACGCCTGCAATTAAAGCCCTTTCAGAGGAACTATTCCCCCCAACAAGCCCCTCCTGCTTCAACTGTGTGTGTTTTCAGTGAGTGGCTTTAAGAGGCAGGTAGGCACGCCCCCTGCACCTTTGCCATCTGAACTGAGAAGCGAAAAAATAAACAACACAACTGAATCCCCTATAAATCGTATGAACTATCCGTCACTGCTGCGAAAAAGCGCTAAACCGCAAATTGCCGCATTAAAAACTGTCGTTTAACTGACCGCTTGGAGAACTGCAGTCCTGATGATGCAGGGCTTTTGCCCTGTTCTGCCCCCAGGCAGTCCTCACCACCCCTGGGACAAATATGGGGCCAAGACAAGGGGAAGGCGGGGTAGGGACTAACAGTGTTTTTTAAAAATACCTGTTTTTACTCTGTTTCCACCGGTAGGAAACAGATCGGCCCCCACGTGTCCACAGGAGACCGCCATGGCAGGCCAGCCCTCGCTACAGCTGCCAGTTTCCCTGGCTCTCTCAGAAGGCAGGAAGGAGTCCTACAGCATGTGACCAAGGCTGGTCATATGCAGGAGGCCTTGGTCATGTGTTGTGGGCCAACTTCCTGCCTTCTGAGTCGGCAAGGGAGATGGCGGCAGCTGCAGTGATGGACCAGTGTGCCCGTCTAGACTCCGGCCCATTTGGAGGCAGTAACAGTGAAACAATAAACCTGATCTGCAGCCATGATATGCCAGCGGGGAGCTGGCATATCCTGTCTCATGTAGATAAGCCCTAAGCCTCCTAGGATAAATTCATAGGGAACAGCCTTGTAAGAATGAGACCACTGGTCCATCTGGTTAAACATAGGTTACACCAGGAGTAGACAACTGGGTGCCCTTGACATGTTTTGAATTACCAAGCCCCAGAAGCTTCAGCCTGCAAGCCCAGTAGTCAGGGATTATGGAAGTTGTACTACCCCAGTCTACTTAGTGGCATCCCAAGGTTTTTAAATATGGGTCTCTTTCAGTCTTGAAACAAAAAAAAAAAAAACAGCACAGGAATCAACAATGTATGTGCAAACAGTATAATGCTAAAAACTAGTACAAAGAACTAAAAGGTAAATGGATGTAAGTCCTGATTTTTTATAATTACTGCAGAAACCTGAATCCTCTGTCCTTCATAAGATTTCAGTCTTGTCTGGAGATACTGGCAACTGAATCTGGGTTTTTGAAAGCTTGTTGGGATAAAAGAAAATCTTTGCTTACCAACAGGAAAGACAGCAAAAGGATGCCAATTCAGCCTCCCTAGGAAGGGAGTTCCATAGCTTAGGAGCAGCCACCAAGATACCTCTTGTATCTCCACTAGATGTTCCTGTTAGGACAGAGAATGAAGAGTTGGTACTTACTGTGAATTCTTGGATGATTCTATCATTCTTGGATGATAGGAAGAGCAATCCATTACATGGGTGGGTTATTCCTCTCACCCCAGCTGAATAGACAGTTAACCATTGACTCCCATCCCTTACTCATTAGTTTCCTCCTGTAGCCTTGCCATAAAGCAAACAACCTATACCTAACTACTATACTAGTATTAATCCTACTTATTTATCTAACTATCTTAATTTGATTTTTTTTTAATTGAGCAGCCAATTAATGGGTGGATGTGGATTGCTCCTCCTACCATCCAAGAATGGTAAGTATTAACTCTTCATTCTCTGGATGGATTGGGAGGAGCAATCCACTATATGAATGGAAAATATCCAAGCCCCTATTAGCTTTGAAAGATTTCACAGCCCAGTACTATACATAGCATGGATTCAAACTATTGTCATTTCAATGGTAATGGTGTACTTAAAGTTGAGAAACTGAGCTGCCATTATGTAGGACATTCCTAGGATTGTTGTTCTTCAGATACACAATTAAGAATTGTAGAATAGAAACCTGGCACGAAAAAATCACAAAAAGAAAATGAAGGCATTCTTCACTGTTCATAAACATCTTAGCATGTCCAGAGAGCTGTGCATTGGTTATTTCAATTATTGATTAGATATAATTATCTGATAAAAAATATTTTTGGAATTCCCCGGTTATACTGGTGGTATATCTATTCATTCACTCCATGAACTACAGACATACCTCAGTTAACAAAGCCTCTGACAAAGAAGCTCCTTTTTACAAAGTCCTTTTATGCCTGCTGAGCCCCCGCCTTTTCTTCCTTGTCCACTGTCTAGCTGGAAAACTTTTTTAGCCATAATATACAGTGTGCCTTTTGAATCTGTGGGGGTTTGGTTCCTGGACCCCACACGGATACCAAAAACCATGGATGATCACACCCCATATTATTAAATGGCATCGACATGGATGTGCACCCTCCAATGTCTCTGCATTCAGGTAGCCGCCACTTAATAATATGTGGTGTGACAATCCGCAGTCGGTTGAATTCATGAATCCAGAGGGCCCACTGTATTTTTAGAAACAGAAAAGCTTCACAGAAAAATATAGCAGTGGTAAATATTCTGGAGAGCTTTTCACCTCATATCACCAACTACGTAGAAAGCAATGTGCAAAAACTTTAATTTTTAAAACTTGAAACATTTAATTAGAGACTTATTATCCAGAATTATTGGATAATACATGTTAAACTTCAGTATTACAAGGTGTTTCAATAAAAAAAGCACACTTCAACAGAGTAGAATATTTATAGAATGTCAATGTCAAATCTCTCTTGATTAAAACAAAAATACTACCTGTCAAGTTGTTTGGCTACCTGCTAGAATTCCACATCTAGATTTAAGCCTGATCTGAGGGACTGGGAATATGGTTAATAAATAAAATGTCTGTTCTCACATAGATAGGATAGTCTTAAGTGTCAATTAAAAGTTCTCAGCAGGGGAGGATGAAAGCGCATGGGTGAGGTATGCATCCCATCCTGTAAAAGGCCTTTTGGATGGAATGGTGGTAGGCGGAATGAAAATATAATTCTAATAAAACTGTACACACTGAATAAATAGGTACAAAATAACATTTTTTTTTCAAAATAGCCATCACCAGAAATATGTGATTTAGGTACTCTGGATTGATTTGATACCCATGAAATAAAACAAGTTAAATGGGGTCCCTGGGATTGAATATATAGCACATCTGCCTATATCTGATGCTAACCTCCCAGTTATCTTGAAGTGACAACTCAGTGCAAAAACCACTTAAGACTGCACAAATGAGCTCTTAGAATAAGAGACAGACACCATGTTAACAATCATGAAATAAGAATCACTAAGCAGACAATTCAGTTAAGAGAAACAATGCACATAAGGGCTCCTACATATTTCATCTAGAGCTAACCTAAGCAAGTAGACTTTCCAGTGAATTCTTGGATCAATAAAGCAAGATGAAAGATCCATTGCAGCTGCACACTTCCAGGAGCATCCCATAACTGTGTTGTTTAACATAGTTAAACAGTATTTTCTTTTTCTTTTCTTGTATTGGATTTCCCTTTAAGAAGTTGTCAGTGTTCAGGCTTGACTAGCAAGCAGTACTGTAAGGGGCTTAGTTTATGTTGTATTTTTTTAGCCATAATATACAGAGTGCCTTTTGAATCTGTGGGGGTTTAGTTCCTGGACCCCCACACGGATACCAAAAATCATGGGTGATCGCACCCCGTATTATTAAATGGCGTTGACATGGGTGCGCGCCCTCCAATGTGTCTGCATTCAGGTAGCTACTACTTAAGTGCTAGTAAGTGCTAGTTTTATTTCTGGGAAGTTTTAATGATATTTATTTGAAAGCATTAAAAACACCATTGGAAAAGAATTTAATGTTGTTTGGGGAAGCAATCTAGTTGCTTACATCTATGTGTAAATGGTTTTCTACTGGTGTAATTTACAGTGTATGCCTATTACTGACCTCTCAGAAGTAAGACCCACTGAGGTTGCTGGGACTTGGTTCTATAGGAAAAATTGATTTATGCTAACTGAGCTTTGTATTTGGTTTTGTAGGTGTGTTACTGTTTTCTTCAGTAACTACTTAAAGCTAAACACTTGTGAATGTATCTGTGGCTTGCAGGTTCTAAAATTTTTAAATACAAAATGATCTTGAAATGAATCTTAATGTTTTGTAGCATCAGCAAAAATATTGAAGAGTATGTGTGAGAATTTTTACAAGTACTCAAAGCCAAAAAAAATTCGAATTTGTATTGGAACATGGAATGTCAATGGTGGAAAACAGTTTCGAAGCATTGCCTTTAGAAATCAGACCCTCACTGACTGGCTTTTAGATGCACCAAAGATAGCTGGCATCAGTGAATTCCAAGGTGAGAGTCATGAATAGTTGGAAAAGATTTTAATAGTATGAATGTATTTTTATTCCTTCTAATACTATTTTCTTAAAGTAATTACCAAAACCTCATTTTAACTCCAGATCGAAGGAACAAGCCTATTGATATCTTTGCTATAGGATTTGAAGAAATGGTAGAGCTAAATGCTGGCAACATTGTGAGTGCGAGGTAAGTACCATTGTAACTTTCAAGCAAGATAAGCAAAATTGTATCAGATCCCAAGAAGTGTGTGTGTGTGTGTGTTGCTATACTAAATAATCCAAAACCTCTGATACAAGATTTGCCCAGGTTTCAAGAACAGGGCAGTTTCTGCTACATGGCTATTACCTTGTATCTCTTGCTCACCTAATAGCAGTCCATCTGCAACATGAGTTTTTAAACAGGAGTAGCACTGCAAGCAGTTTGCTATGTAAGAAGTATGATGGAGTGGGCTGGGAGCTTAAGAAAGAGGATGAACTCACCACTGTCTGTGCTTATTTATGAACTGCAATTCCTGTGTAAGTTTGTTACCACCAAAATAGTTTTTAAAAAACAAACAAAATTATAGGTTTAACATTTAAAATAGGGTTCATGTTATAGAATCTTCTCAAGTCTTTATAGGCAAGTAGACTATACTACATTACACTATAAGAATGCAGAACTATGGAGCAATATTTTCCAATTCACACCTCACAGGGACCACAATGCACACAAAACAATAAAACAAAATAATCCTGATTTATCACAAAGTGAATGTGCTATGCAGTTGCTAGTCTTAAATAGAATAGACATAATGGGTCTACTCTAGTTGACACTAACCACAGATTTAGACCTTGCATGTGAACCAGGACTTCTGCCAGAACCTGAAACCAGGATTTGATGTTGGTTTGTAGTTCCTTGGCTTCTTTGGCAGTGATAAGCCAAGAGTCAGTTCAGAAATCACCAGTCTTCCTTAGCTTGTTACTAAAGCTTTGCTGCTAATGGGAGTTGGAGAAATTGGACAGCTTTCTTATTTGTGAACTGCTCCATTTGTTGCTTATTCTTTTGTGCAAACATGATCGTTGTGATAGATTTAAAGAGTTGACAATTTAAACTGTAGCAATCGGTACTACTCTATTTCATGTTGACAACTACTGCAATCACTTTTCTTTAATCTACACCTCTGGCTAAAATACTACTGGAAGGCGGCTGCTGGGCTTAATGTGTGGCTGGTTTGCAGCCCCAGGCGGCCTCCCCCTGCCCCCATGTGGCTGCGTGGCCGCCGGCATGAGGGCAGCCATGTTGGGCCTCTTCTTCCCAAAAAGGGCATGAAGCTATGGGCCAATCGGGGCAGGCCTCTCCTGCCCCAATTGGCTGACGTGGCCTGGGGGTGGGTCTTCTGGCTGGCGCGGCCGGAAGACGCTGCCCTGCGTGGCATTTTGCGATGGCTGCTTTACGGCCATCACGTTATGGCACCGGGGCTGGTATATAAGCCAGCTCCAGTGTCATCATCTTCAGTGGGTCACCAGGAGTCAAAGACCCACCCTCCCTCCCTCTTCTTTCCAGGTTTACAGTGACTTGGTTAGTGTGTATTGTCTTGGTAATTGTGTTTATTCCTCATCACAACTTCGGGAGGGCAGTTGGCATGGGTCCCGATCTGAATAATTGGTTGGGGGAATAGGTCTCTGTCAAGGTCTAGGTCAACATGTCCAAGTTCAAGGTCAAGTTCACGGAGATGCCCCTTTTGCCATAACCTTGTTTGTTTCGCAGGGGAGGGGAGGTTTCTCAGGCAGGTGCCTTGGCCAGGACTCCTCCCCTCCATGCTGAATGGTGTCAGTAGCAACCAGCAGTGCCATTAACCAGCAGTGGGTTGGCTAATGAAGGGATCCATTATGTACGCCAACCATTGTCAGCCATTATCAAAGTTGTGGCCTTTTATTGCCATATATGCTCTATCTCATATATATTCTACCACATACTTATGCATATCATGTACTATGTTTATCCTCATTACATATCTCAATATATTTTCTGAAGATATACTGTGTCAGTGTCTTGTGTTATATGGGCGAGGGAACAGTATGGCCTGGGCCCGCAAGTTGCCCTTCCTCTATATAATTTCTCTTTTTAAATTATGATCTGATATTCTGTTTAAGGGACAAAAATAAAGCCAGTTGTTTTGTTGTCAAAGTTTTATGGGCTTTGTAGTAATTTTCCTTCATGCCGGCAGTACAACCAATCAAAAGCTATGGGCTGCTGAATTGCAGAAGACTATTTCAAGAGATTACAAATACGTTCTGCTGGCTTCAGAACAGTTGGTGGGTGTCTGCCTCTTTGTATTCATTAGACCTCAGCATGCACCATTTATCAGGTCAGTGAACTGATATGCTAACTAAATAAGGTCATTTAAAGTAAAACAACTTATGTTGATGTGTGTGTACCTCATTTGTATTTTAAAGCTCTGTTTGTTAAAAATAATTATTTCATCAGGGCCAGAATTATTGCTAGAAGGTCATAAGGCAGCACTTACAAGGCTAGATGGAAGGAACTTTTCTTTCCTTTTGCAGTTTTCTGCCTTCATGGTTATTTATATAAATGGTAACATTTGAAGTATGTGTACATATTTATTGCTACTATTAGGAATGTTTCATGAGAAAAAAACTAAAGAGAATGAATTGTTCTACTTTAGTCTTCCTCTGACATGCAGCTTATTTAGCACTGAGCTAGAATAGGGGGTTGCATTTTCAGATATTTTAAATTAGACTATTTTAAAATAGTCTTAGTGGTTCAGGTTGTTTATGGAAAGCTGTATATAGCAGCACTTTATCCTATTACCAAAATGTGGGCTGTGGGCCACATGCAGCCTGCAGGTCAAAACATTTTTTGTAAAAATATTTTTGCTCCTTACTGCTCCCAAATTTACTATATGGGGTGTGGAGGGCATTTCCACCCATTTAGAGGCCCCCTGGGCCTCCCACAGGTCAAAAACAATTTTTGAATTTTTTCTTTCCAAATGTTTTTTTTGCCCCGAAATGCACCAAAATGTCCACTAAGGGCGTGGGATGGATTTCCACCATGTTTTGTTACCCCGGGCCAATTTAGGCCCAAGAGAAGCCTTTTTTGAAACCCAAAATGCCCCCATTCCCCCAGAGGTAGGAGCAAGTGTGGCCCTCCTAGAGATGTAAAATTTCTGGAAATTTTGAAGCCACGGGGGAAAAAACAGGGATCTTCTTTGTGGTCTCTGTGAATACACACAGTGGGTAATTCCTGTGCCTGGGCAGAGCACTTGGAAACTGTCGGTGAAGTGGAGTCGTCGTCAATCAAGTCTGGTGGTGGAGAGTGAGCCCTTGGTATGTAGGACACAGAAGAGGCAGATGACACAGATGAAGAAGACAACGGTGAAGGACTATGGTCCCGAGGTGAAGGACTGCACTGTCCACAATGCAAAGAGGAAACTCTAATCAGTGGGGGAGGAGGCAGCGGAGGCAGCAGCCGAGGATCCTGACATCCAGGTGAGACTTGACTACCCATATCCTTCAATACAGGTTTGGTCAAATGCGTGTCTTCAGATCGAGCACGGTCTATACGGTGGAAGGAGAGTTGAAGAGGGGAACAGTAATCCCTACAACTAGTGATCTCACCCAAGCGGAATTGAGGCCGCTGTGCAAAGGATAGGCCATGAGCTCTCGGAGGAGAGGGGAAGGGCAGTTCAAAAGCTGAACGAGCCATCTCGTAGGTACCATAGGAATGTTCAACATCCAGGATTCGATATGACAGAGTTGGAGCCTTCCACAGTACCTCCTGAGATGTTGATTTGACATCAACCATCGCCGTTTCCGTACCGAGGAGCTCGTCTCTGGATACTATGAGTACTGGAGATTGAGCTCAAACCGCAAGGGACGACGTCATCTCTTCCTCTGAAATTTCACCTTCCTCCAAATGTACAATCTCCAGGGAAGGAGTGGGGGTCACTTGCTGAGCATGAGCAGAAGTATCCTCACCAATTTCAGCAGAGGTAGCCGATACCGAAGCCAGCGTCGGGTCCGATGCCTCCATAGTAATAGCAACTGACTGCTCCTGCTCCTCAGGCTCCTGCACCAAAGCTGCCACCGTAGTGGACAAGGGGCTCTCCTTAGGCTTTGGAGAAGAATGCTTGGCCTTCTTCTTTTTAGGCCTGTCTTTGGAGGAGGCAGAGGAGTCACGGTCCCGACTGGACCCAGACAGTTTTGACGAGTCACAGTCCTGAGTCGAAGTTGACGGCTTTGAAGAGCCATGGTCCTTCCTTGAACTCAAAGCAGTAATATGCTTATGGGACTGATGCACAGCCTCCGGATCTGATGCCACTGACTTGTGACATGACTGGCTCGAGCATCGATGGTCGGCAGCTGACTGACGGGGACCGACCTCTCTTTGGAGGTGATGAGGCCTGAGCCGCCGAAGTCGAAGCGGATGGTGCAAACAGCACCTTCTCTAAAGGAAGGACTTAAGCCTCGAAGAACGCTGTTTATGAGCCTGAGGGGTGACGTGTTGACAATGCACACAGGCATCTACATTATGGGATTCACCCAGGCATATGAGGCACTTTGAGTGCCCGTCAGAGGCCGGGAGCTTCACCTGACAAACAGAACACCGTTTGAAGGCAGCAGATTTAAGGCCATAATCACCCCAACAGTAAGGGAGAAGATGAAGAATAGTCAAACCAGTCCATAGTCGTGCAGAGTCAGAGTCCGGAGCCAAATCAGGGGGAAAGTGAAAGAGAGAAGCCAAAAACAGTCCGAAGGTTAAAAAAAAAAAAGAAAAAAGCCAGAAATCATAACAAGAAGCATAGGGAAAGCCGAAAAACGAAGTCCAAGTACAGTCCAAGTCAATCTGTGAGGTAAGAAAGGGAACGTGACAGAGGTTTATATGTGCTGCTCGCGCAGCGGACAAAAAGGAACTGAGGGGATTTAGGCAGGAGAGCCTTTAAAGCGACCGTTAGAGTGGATGGAGTTACCACCAAAAATGTCTGTCTAGTGATTCCAGAAGGTTCTGAGTGCTCTGCGCAGGAATTACCAACTGTGTGAATTCACAGAAGACCACTCAAAGATCTATAGTTACAGGTGAGCAACCTGTCCTTTTTTGGGGTTGGGGTGTCCAGAAAAAAATGGAAATTTTCAGAAAAAATTGAAAAAATGAAACAGCACTTTTTACAGATTGAAAGTAACTATGTTACTTTAGGAACATAAATTATGACTATGTACAATTTGATTTGTCATAAAATTATCACATTTACTATATTAAAGGTGTTATTGTCCTAAAGATTTTATTCATCATGCTAAAATAAAACATTCCATAATCAATTTTCTTCCTTCTTTCAATTTTTAATTTTTTTTCCAGAAAAAACAAGGCTTCAGGGGAAAAAAAACAGAAAAAAACATTTTTCCTGAATTTTTCCAGTGTTTTTGCAGGCTTTCACATCTATAGGCCCTCCAAGGTTTCCTAGGGGGCTAATACGGCCTCCTAGCCTTCCAAGGTTGGAAGCTGGTTATAATAGTCTGCTGCAGTGCCATGATGACTTGTTTTAAGCCATATTGTAGCAGTTGCATGAATAATATTAAAAGCAATTGCCTCTTTCAAAATGGGTTTGTTTATTTTCTTTAGTGTTTTCTGCTCAGATAGCAGAAGCCCTTCACAGTTGAGGTTTCAAAGTGCTATAGCATTTCTTGTAGGGTAAATCAACATATGAGTTTGAAGCTGATTTAAGAGATCACACCACTTCAGCTGATCTATTTGTTGTGGTAAGATGGCACAAAGCTTCAGTGGCACGGGATGTCAGTAAACATTGTTGCATTAATCATATCTAGGGTTATCAGTTACCAGCCACCTGACTGCATATGAAAAATAAGAATTGTTTGCAGATGATCAGGCAGGAGAGCTTCTGTATACTAAAAATAATTGTTCCTCTTTTCTTCGGGCTGTCACTGTATGCCTCAAGTGTCTAATATAGTTATGTTGAGACAGGCAGCGTAACATAATTAGTCACGAATTTCCTTACATTAAAAAAAAAAGTTTGGATATGATTGAAATTGCTAGAATCAGTTGCCATCAAATCACTCTACTGAATTTGTTTTAACTGTCATTGTAGAGATGTTGCAGTTGATACAGTGAAGACTGGCATGGGAGGAGCTACTGGCAATAAGGGTGCAGTAGCAATTCGAATGTTGTTTCATACCTCCAGTCTCTGTTTTGTATGCAGTCACTTTGCTGCAGGACAGTCACAAGTCAAAGAGAGAAATGAAGATTTCATTGAAATATGTCGAAAACTGAGCTTCCCAATGGTAAGGAGTATTTAGATTTCTAATGGGTATCATTTTTAAAAATTGTTTTGAGTGAAACAATGAATTCATTTTTCAAGGAGCCTGAAGGGAACTCTAAACAGCAATCAAAAGCAACACTGTGTATGACACTTAAGTAAAGGAGCCCTACCTTAAATAAGAAACAGCAACAAGTATACAGTAACATCCCTGCATCCGCTGATTCGCCATCCACGGATTCAGTTATCTGTGGATGGTGATGGTGGGGTGGGTGGGTGGGAAGGGGAGGGAGGAGGTGAGCTTGTGGGGGGTTGTGGTGCAGTAGGTGGGGAAGGGAGGGAGGAGGCGAGCTTGCTTCCCCTCTCTTCTCCACAGGAGGGGTTTCTGGTGCAGAGGGCGGGGGAAGGAGGCAACCTCGCAGGGGTGTTGCGGCAGGAGGTGACATTGTCAGGGGGATGGCAGAGCTGGCGGGGAAGGGAGGGAAGAGGCAAGCTCGCTCACCTCCCTTCTCTGTGGGGGGGGGTCCGGCGAGCAGGTGAAGGGTTCAGGCGGGCGGGAAGAGGGTTCCAGCACAACGGGCGAGGGAAGGAGGGAAGAAGCGACCTCTTGGGGGGGATTCCAGCATGGCAAAGGAGGCAAGCTTGCCTCCCCCTCCCTTCTCCATGGGGGGGGTTCCAGCATGGTGGATGGGCGGGCAGAGGATTTGGGCAAGCAGGAGGAGGGTTCCAGCGCAGTGGGTGGGGAAGGAAGAGAGGGAGGGAGGAGACAACCTTGGGGGGTGTTCCAGCATGGTGGGCAGGCAGGAGGAGGGTTCTAGTGCAGTGGTGGCAGTGTTCGTTATTATCTGCAGATTTCACCATCCATGGTGGGGCCCAGAACCAATCTCCCGTGGATTCAGGGGTCCTACTGTATAGGCCTAAATCCAATTGTTAGTTCCAGTTAGAGTAGACCAGTCAAATTAATGAGATTTACATAAGGGTTAACTTTCTTTCAGAAATTGATTTGGTTCTTTCAGAAATTGATTTGGTGGTTCTTCTTTAGCTGAGATTAGCAATTACATTTAAGCCTTAAATACTAACAATATGTGAAAAGATTATGATCAGTATTTTGTTACTTACATTTCAGTGCAATATATTGGGGGGGTTGGTTTCTTGCTTTATTAGACATTTGATCCTGTGTTCTGTGATACTGAATGGGACTGGCTAGAAAGGGTAGAATAGAATAAGAATTCAAATCTGCTCTGAATTCTTATTCTATAGAAACATGCTTAAATCTCAAGACAATATCTCCATCTTATTCCTTTTTCATGCTTGTATTTCATTTTATTGTTTTTAGAGAAAACTTCATACATTAATAACAAAATAATATTAATGACAAAATAACACTATTGTAATTTTACAGGAAGTAAGAAAGAAAAGTAAAAAAAACACAAAAACATTATTCTTGGGATGGCATGGAGAAGCAATTCTGTCACTCATGGGTTATTCCCTGTGTGACAATGACAAAGCAGTAGTCTGAATTCTCATTGTTATGATGGTTGAGATTCCATCCCTTTCTAGCCAGTTTTTACTCTTTTTCCCTTCCAACCAGACATAAATTCCCTTCCTTAGATTTAGTCAGAAGGATTTAGAAAAGAATTTAGAGAGGAATTGGAAGAAAAACAAAAAAAGCAGGGCGGGGAGGTACTGAGGAAAATAGAGAAATTAGTGGGACAGTTTTGCCTTGAGAGACAGGCTGCAACAAAATTGAATGATGATTCTGCCCCCGCCCCTACATGGATGATCAGCAGATCAAAGAACAAGATAACAAGATCTCTCCAGTACTCAGATGACCACTTTCCCTGGAGAGGGAATGAGATTGGTATTAAGAAGAGTTTTCTAGACTTCAAATGAAAGTGATTCAGAAAACTGAACTCTGCATCATGGTTCAACACTTAACTCTAAGTCAAAAAGAGTACAGCAAGAATTCTTTACCTTCCCCCTTAAAGCCTGAGAGAGAAGCCATGAGCAGCAGTTAAATCTCCAAGTGTCACTTTGGGTTGTCATATTGAATTTAAAGAATGGGATAGGGGGTGCAGTGAATGCACACTATCTCAGATATGTTAAATTAACCATTTGTAAGCCACTGTGATAGCCTTTGTGGCTGAAGAGCGGGGTAATAATAATAATAATAATAATAATACATTAGGTTCATCTGTGCAAACACCAAGCTTAGCTAACACTCAGGGGAAAGATGTGGAAGTACAGTAAAGAGAAAAGATTGATCTTCCCCAACATGGCTCAAATGAATCCAAACTTTGAATTACAGTTGTCCCTCCATATTCATGGATTTGGTATCCACGGATTTAAGTATTCACAGTTTAAAAATATTCTTTAAAAAATAATAATTCAAAAAGCAAACCTTGGTTTTGCCATCTTATATAAGAGATAACATTTTGCTATGCCACTGCATATAACGGGATTTGAGTATTCACAGATTTTGGTATCCACGGGGCTCCTGGAACCAAACCTCAGTGAATATGAAGGGACAACTGTACTTTAAAAACAATGTTTATGCATGTTCCCAGAATGAGTCATGGAAAGCCTGGAGAACAAATGCATGTTCCCACTGCACCAGTAGGGAGGAGTTTACTGCTTTTCTGAGATTTGTTCTCAGAGATAATAATCTCAGGTCAGTGGGTCAACCAAGTAGTGACTCAAGGTTACAGAATTCTGTTCAGCAGGAAACCAAGAAGCAGGTACCTTCCTTCTCCTGTATCAAAAGACAAATGCAAACAGAAAATAGTAATGAAAGAGATTCAAACTCTCCTGGAGATTGGAGCTATAGAGGAAGTTTCTGGGGACCAGAGATACAAAGGTTTATTCTATCTTCTTTACAGTTCCCAAAAGCAATGGGACTTTCAGGCCATTTTTGGATCTCAAGTACCTCAGTGGCTTTATGAGGTACCAGAGATTCAAGATGGAGACCCTTTAGGCAATAAGAGAAAACTTGAAAATTGGAACCTGGATGGTTTCTGTGGAGCTCAAGGAAGCATTCCTTCATGTTCCCATGGCTCCAGTGTGCAGGAGGTACTTGAGATTCCAATACCACCACAACTATTATCAATTCAAGGATTTGCCTTTTGGTCTGGCTTCTGTTCCCAGGGTGTTCATGAAAGTCTTGGTCCCCTTGTTAGGACATCTCAGGCAAAAGGAAATGCAACTCTTCCCTTATTTAGATTGTATCCTTTTGAAGGTGAGTTCTAGAGAAAAAAATCAGTCAGGATTTAGAATGCACATTCCAGACCCTAGAAAGGTATGGATATATGGGAAACTTCAAAAAGAGTCACTTAGCTCCCACCACCTTGTTAAAGCATTTGGGACCCAAAATCCATACGAGAATGGGCTGTCTTTCCCTTGTGCAAGAGAGGAAAGAGAGCTGAAACAGGAGGTAAAATATTTAATATCCTTGAGGTCTGCAGATGTGATGCTATTGGCCAAAATAATGGGGCTTCTAGTATCAACTATCCAGTTAATTTCCTGGGACAGATATCACTCCAGAGATCTACAAAGACATACCATACCAGCTGGCAATAGGAAACAGGACTCATGACAGTGTGCCTCTGCCTTCGTTCCTGAAAAGATACTTGAGATGATGGCTAAAGGATTTCAATTTGAGCAAGGGAGCTCCTCTGACAATCCAACACAAAATTTGAATAAATGCAGACAAAAACCTCACTTGATGAGGGGCACATTGCAGGATTTTTATTTCTTGTATCAGCTCTGTCTTTGAAGGACTCTTTTTAAATTCTACTTTTTTCTTCTCGTAATTTCATCCAAAATTATTTGTAAATTCTGTTGTCTTTTCTTCTTTAATTCTGTATTTCATTGTATAAAAAAGCCTCTTGTACCTCCTTTACTGGCATTGCAGACTACCCTAATATCAGTTCCTTTATTTAAAATTTCTTCAAAATAGTCTTTTAATACCTTCTTAGCTTTAGCTACTTTTTCATCATATAATAATGACTCATTCAGTCTCCAATTAAAATCATGCAAACATCAGAAACACTGGATTGTGGTTTTTGGTAAAATCTCCATTATTTTAATTTTTATGACATATATGACTACTGTATTCCTCTTTTCTTCTTTTCTATCAGAGAAATAAAATGTTTCCCCAGTTTTGCATTAATCAAAAGTCTCTCATCTCTTTGTTCAACATGGCTTTTCTGTAAACATATCAAATCCAGTTTCACTGGATCCAAACACATTTATAAAGCATTGCAAAGTAGACAGATACAGGTCTGAACAGGCAGCATTTGGTCAATCTGTGCTGCAGGCAGTGGTGACATAGGATATTACTTGTTCCCACCCAAACGATTAGAGGCTTGGGTAAGTCCTGTGAGTGAGTGGATTCTCATCCTGAGAATAAGAGGTTGGTACTTATCATGAATGGTCATTCTGGAATAGCAGGAGGAGCAATCCACTCCCTTCCAAAGAATAGGGAGTTTAATCTGGATAGGTTATGTAGGTCAGTCAGGTCAGGACTTTGCAATTGAACCGGCTCGAAAGGGATGGATCCTCAGCAGTTACAACAGAAAGAACTCAGACTCCTGACCTGTCGTTTGGCATCTGGGGAATAACCCATGAGTGAGTAGATCGTTCGTCCTGCCTTCCCAGAATGACCATTCATGGTATATACCGACCTCTCATTTAATGAATTTAAAGTGACGTTTAGTCTTCATGTCTGCCATAACTCTTATGTCAAGTGTTGATCACTTTCATGTTGCTGGCTTAGTACAATGTAACAAATATGTTTACAAATAACTTTTTTTGTGAAGATAGCCTTTTCATTTAATTTTTTTAAAAAATATTTTATTTTTTTCAAAACATTGAACAATTGCAACATTTATAACTTTAACATCAGACTACAAACAAAACACAATCATTAAACCAAATTACATTAACACATAATCTATTAGTATATCAATTATTTATCCTTTTTCATCTTTAGACATTAAACATCACATTCAAACATAAAATGAGTCCTACTACCATTGGAACTTATTTAGAACTATATGATTTTCCACCTACCCTGTTCATTTTTAATTTAAAAAGCCCAAAAATTCCCTTCATCATGGGACCTAATTCTCCTATTGTTCTTATTCTTTTATTATTATTATTCATGATTATTCATATTTATTACTATTATTATTATTACTAATTTTTATATCTCATTCTCTGTCTCACCCTATCACCCTAAACATAAGCCTTTTCATTTAATTTTCAAAGTCAGAATAGAACAGTGAAATCTATTCAAATTCAGCTGATTTTATTTTTAAGATATTCTAATAAAATATGTGATTTGAATCCACAATTGCACCCATCCTTACAGCTTGATGAGGCAGGAGATGAGAGTTTGCATTCTACTAGGTGTTTAACTGATGGACGTTTTTACCGATTTTTCCCATCCATGGTGTTGTGAATCATGTCAACACTGCACACCACTTTTTTTCAGTCTGTGTGATTTGAATGGTTATGAGGGAAAATTCAGGCCTTGGCTTTTTGGAAGGGCAGAGTAAAAATCTAGTTGATAATAAAAGCACATGAGGCCTAGACAAAATACGAATTTTTCCTTTGTATCAAATAATAAATGCTGTTCTATGATGGCTATAACACTCTGGCTCAATTCTGATTTTAGTTGTCTCTGGCATTGTTGTCTTTTCAGGGAAGAATGCTTTTTTCCCATGACTACGTGTTCTGGTGTGGTGATTTTAATTACCGAATAGATCTTCCTAACGAGGAAGTAAAAGAACTAATTCGGCAGCAGAACTGGGATGCTCTTATTGCAGGGGATCAGCTTATTAATCAGAAAAATGCTGGGCAGGTAACATTTTGGATTTCCTTTACAAATGTGTTTGTTCTTTCTCAGCTTCCTCCTTATAGCTGAGGATTGTATAAATTAGTATGTGTCTTAGGTATGCCTGATTAAACATCTGCAGATCTGGATGTTGAGAAGTAAACTGACATAAAATTTGACTTACTCAGTACTATCCTTTACTGGATCAATTGTGTCACTGTTTTGTTTAATCACATTTAGATGTGATTTATATAATGTTTTAATTTTTTACATTATTAAAAGAAAATCCTTAACATCTAGCCCATTTTTACTTATAGATTATTAAAATATAATTCAATTCGTATTACTCAAGATTTCAAAAATAAACTATAGATACCAAAATGACAGAAGAAAAATTACAAAACCAGATTTACGTTTATGTAAGGAAATGTACTGTTGAAATTAACTTACTTGTTCATTCGTGTACAGATTCAAAAATTGGATGATAGTTTATCGTCACTTGTGTTTTAAACAAGATTATATCAGCAGCAGTTTTGTATACCAGATGTGTGTTTTTTTCATAAGAGAGTGTGTAACATTGCAGCATTCCTGATGCTTTAGCTTTCTTCCTACAGATATTTAGAGGCTTTTTAGAGGGAAAAATAGCTTTTGCCCCTACATACAAATATGACTTATTTTCGGATGACTATGATACCAGTGAAAAATGTCGTACACCAGCTTGGACAGATCGCATCTTGTGGCGGAGAAGGAAATGGCCTTTTGACCGATCAGGTCAGATGATGAATTATTATGGGTAAAGTGGTGTAACTACTTCTGATAGGGTACTATTATGCTTTCATGTTTTTATTTAATACTAAAACAATAGGAAAGAGTGTTTTTGTTTTGGGGGAATGCATGTCTCTTCTAATATGTATATTACTACAAAAGACACATACAACAAATTGATTTTCTGTAGAATTCATACCATTTTTACTTAACATTTTCTTACGTGGCTTCACCTGCTCAAAGCTATGTTAACCACTTTGAACATTTAAATTGTGCTATATAAATACAACATATGAAGTTAAAATATATACAGACCCTTCATGCTTTCAAAGTTTTGTGGAGGTGTTTTTTTTAGAAACCCATAATCACAAGCTCAGTCTTATCCCAGACTGCCTATCTGCCTTTTTTTACAGAGACAATACTAATTCTACAGTTGTCCATCTCATTTGATGAGGTGCCCATGTATTTTTAAAAATCCAAATATGCATACTTCACTATAAAAATGAAATCAGAATCTCCCTTAGATAGGCATCTTGCTTCCATTGCTGTAGCATGTTCATATCATTTCTTTTATCAATTTTTAGCGGAAGACATGGATCTTCTAAATTCCAGTTTTCATGACGAAAGTAAACTTATTTACACATGGAGTCCTGGAACTTTGTTGTATTATGGAAGGGCAGAGCTGAAAACTTCTGATCATAGGTTTGAATTTTTTTTATATAATACCTTCTAACTTTTGGAAAGGCTATTTCATAGTGTTCCTCAGCTATTGATTTTGTATTGATTTATTACATTTTCCAGGCCTGTTGTTGCATTGATTGATATAGACATCTTTGAAGTTGATGCAGAGGAACGACACAAAATTTACAAGGAAGTAATTGCAGTGCAGGGGCCACCCGATGGTACTATAATGGTATCCATCAAAGGGTCTTCATTGGAAGAGAATTATTTTGATGACAACTTAATCGATGAACTTCTTCAAAAGTTTACAACTTATGGTGAAGTTATACTCATAAGGTTAGAATACCCTTATTTCAAAGACTATAAGTTTTCCTATACTGTCAGTTTACCAGTGTTTTATGGTCATTTGTCCCATTTATATTTGGTTATTTTACAGATTTGTAGAAGACAAAATGTGGGTGACATTTTTGGAAGGAAGCTCTGCTTTGAATGCTCTGGACCTCAACGGTACTGAGGTAAGAAACTTCCCTAAACATTTATAACCTGCTGAGTTGTAACTTAACAGATTGTTCTAGAATGGTGTTCTCTATTCATGGAGTATAGATTTCCAATTAGTTTGTGAAATTTGGATATTAATTTTGAGCTGAAGCCTATTAAAAGCTCCAGCAAAGTCCTGATTCAACAGTATATTGGAACAGGAATGCTCCTGTTCAGAACGTAAGCCAGTCTGAAACAGGAGCTTGTATAGTGCTGTTAGAGGTATGCAGAGGGCACTTCCCCCCCCCCATTTCCCACCCCCTGAGACTTTCCTCTACTATGCTGTGTAATGTATCAAGATCAAGACTAGCTTCTAGCTTTAAACCGCAACTTAGGGAAGTTACTGTTTTAAATTACAAATACTAGAACTTCCCAGCCAGGGTGGCTGTTGTAGTCCATAAAATATGCTTTCGCAGATCTGCTTTGAAGGTGGTACTTTAATACTATGTAGCTTAGCTAGAGTGATATAGTGTGTGGAGGAGACTTTTTGAAGTTCTTGTCTTCTGACTCCACTATTAACTTATCTGTAACACAAACAAGCCAGTGCTTTCACATCTTCATCCAATATCTTTGTGTGTATATATTTTTTCAAGCCATTAATATTCTGTCGATGAACTGCCATCAACTGTAGATTTGATTGCGGCATTATCTGCTCATCTTCCAGATTCATTAGAATCATAGCGTTGGAAGAGACAACAAGTGCCATCTAGTCCAACCCCCTGCCTTGCAGGAATACACAACCAAAGCATTCCTGACAGATGGCTATCCAGCCTCTGTTTAAAATCCTCCAAAGAAGGAGACTCCACCACACTCAGAGGCAGTGTATTCCACTGCCAAACAGCTCTTACCATCAGGAAGTTCTTATCTCTTTTCCTGTAGTTTGAGTCCATTGTTCTGTGTCCTAGTCTCTGGAGCAGCAGAAAACAAGCTTGCTCCATCCTCAGTATGACATCCCTTCAAATCTTTAAACATGGCTATTATGTCACCTCTTAACCTTCTCTTTCCCAGGCTAAACATACCCAGCTCTCTAAGCCACTGCTCATAGGGTATGGCTTCCAGGCCTTTCACCATTTTGGTTGCCCTCTTCTGGACATGTTCCAGCTTCTTAATATCCTTATTGAATTGTGGTGACCAGAACTGGACACATTGTACAAGTGTGACTTAAAGTGGTGGTCCCTGGACCAGTGCTAGTTCAGGAACCATTAGCTGCCAGCTCCCTTGCAAGTTCCCAAGAAGAAAACAATTATAGCCAGTGGACACAAATATGGAACTGGTCCCTGGCACACTGGAACAAAAACAACAAAATAGCCAGTGGTTCACATCAGATAGCTTGAGAAGCACTAACTTAGACCATAGAGATTTAGGCTGTCCTGGTCCTAAAAAGATCAAGGGGTGGGGGGACATTATAAGATTGCTTTTGCCACTGGGATAGGAACATTTTAAATAGGAAAAAATCAAGAAAAAGTCTTTAAAAAGGAGATGGAGGAGTATGGTAAATGGAGTGAACCCCTGCTACCCACAGCCGTTTCCCACATACTTTAAAGTAGGACCCCTGTATCCACTGATTCAATTATCCACGGGTTACAAAACAGCACACCTACTATAGAGTCTTCCTAGAAAATGTGTCCCCTCTAGCCATTTTCTAGTCCTCAGGTCCCATTATTTTCAATGGTGTTCACTGTTATCCACAGTTTTCGGTATCCATGGGGACCCCCTGAACCAACCCCCAGTGGATATGGGGGTCCTACTATAAATAGTGTTCCTTTCAGTGTAGTCTTGATATGAGCCCTACTCAACCTCTCCCACTAGAGCTTAAGATGTTTAATTAGTGTTATTTATAATTTTTCTTTGTAGTTTTGTTTTAAGAAATTATGTAGCCCATTAACTCTGTTGGAAGCGTAAAAAAGCAATAGGCACATATTTCCATGTATGGTGGTGATGTGAAGAAGTAAAGAAGTATTGGCACAAAATTCATAGAGTTATAATAAAAACATTAAATATAGACTTCCAGTATGAACCGGAAATATACCTACTGAATATGCTCCATAGCTTAAACAGTTTGATACGAGAAAAATATGGAAAGATTCTCTTGTATATGTTAACAGCAGCAAGAGTAGTAGTATTTGCCAAAAACTGGAAAAAACAAGAAATATCACAAATTGAAGAATGGATATTTAAATTTTACGATATGTATGAGATGGATAAAATGACAATAATGCTAGATGGAAAAAAAATTAAAAAATTATGAAGATTGGAAAATACTTACCCCATTATGGAAGGAAAGATGGGGTGAAATGGCGATGATAAGCAAGAAATAGATGGGTGTAAATATACAAAATATATGTACACATGTGTATATATATATATATGTGCATACATACAGAAATATATACATATGAAAAGGAACTTGTGGTAGAAACCAAACAGAATCAAAGTAGAGAAGCAGAAGAAAGCGGGAGGAAAGTTATGTAAATACTTTACAAGATAGAAAGAAAAGAGGAAGTGTCATCTGTGTTATATGTTATATGTTTGCCTATATGTTATATGTTATAGATATGTTTGGGTGTATGTAGATTTGAATGCCTTATTAGATGTGTTGAAAATATTAATGAACATAAATTAAAAAAACACTGAAAAGTTTGTATTACGCTTATGCGAGTTTTCTGATTCAAATTAAGCTGCTTGGGAAAACAATCAATATTAATTTGAAAAGCCCAGATTGGATTAAGAGCTTGGAAGAAGAGATGAGTCTGGAGAAAGTTAATATTGGATTGCCTTCGTCAACAAGTTCCACTTTGCTTTGTGAAGATGCAGAGGTTTCCGCAGATTATGATATGGAAGGTTTGCCAGACTAAAACTTTTAATATGTATTGTAGAAGCTCAACTGTACTTCTTGAGTTACTCATTACTAAAACGCAATATTTATCAGTTTACACATAGTTATCTCACACTTTTGCATTCCTGTACTCGGGGACTAGCTCAGCAACACCAGTTTTATTAAAATAATGAGCCTTTTATTTGGTGCATGTTTGCTTCATCATGACTGTAAAATGTATTTAAATATCAGTTGGAATTTTCAGGAGCCTAAAGCAGTTGAACACTCAGTTCTTATTTGTAATAATATATTGAGATTGTGTCCATTCTGGCTACATTAACACAATTATGAAGTTTGATGATATTGTGTAAGACTGTGATATAGCTATAATTATTTAAGCTCTCTTAAATATTAAGTGTTCAGTTGGGTACAGTTAAACAGATTTCTAGTTCCCTTTAATAAAGAATTATTTACTTCATTTCAAGGTGATATTGATGACTATAGTGCTGAAGTAGAAGAAATTCTTCCTCAGCATCTACAGCCAACCGTAGGTTCTGGTCTTGGACCATCACCTGGCTCTTCACCTCGTTCAAGCCCCTGCCAGTCACCCACACCGTCAGATGGACCACCTCCAGCCCTTCCAGCAAGACCAAGTAGAGCCCCAAACAAGACTCCTGGCCCACCCACATCTTCTCAAGGTATTATCGCACCTTAACATGTTTTGCTCTATTTATCCTATAGTTTGATCCTGAGTACACACACATGCAAATAGGCTCAGTTTTAAGCTTTAGCTGCAACAAATTATGATTAATTAGTAAACTAGATATACATATTATAAAATGGTTTTATCAGTTTATAGGTATACCTCAGTTAACAAAGTAAATGTATTCTCGGACATTACTTCTTTGGTACCAGAGGCAGAAGTAATATGGAAAGAACAGGGATAGGTTCCTACACAACAAAAAAGAAGAGCCACTGAACATTTTTCAAACTTTTTTTTTTCAAAACTAAAATCTCCAGGTTAGGTAAACCTTTCATAAGTAAACAAAAACATTTTCAACCTTCTAGAGAAAACTTGAACGCTTCTTACAAAATGCATCCAGGGATGACTTTTTCTTTCACCAACCTCCACTTTTCTTAAAATTTTCATTTTGGTAGCCAAACTTATACATCTATGGTTTTTTTAACATGTTGGGTTTAACTGGTTAGGCAAGCTGATGTCTCTTTTCTCTCTGTTTTGCTGTTCATGCATGCTCATTGAGAGATTCTGGAGGTAGCTGCTGCTTACTTTACCTATTGCAGGCAGGCACACACAGCTGCAGCAGGATCAGCTAGAGCAGAATCCCACTTTTTCTCAACTCAGGCTTTTTTGCATTTTTTTACTGTAGAAATACTGCTGCAACCCAACTCCAAAAATTTCTGTTCCTCCAGCCCTCCTTCATCCTCCTGTTGCCAATGCTGCTTAAAACAACAACAACAGATTTAAGCTAGAGAGAGAAAGCTAGAGAGGAAAGGGGTTGTGTGAGCATAAAAGACTTAGTAAAGGGGAGCTTCACTGTCAGAGGCTTTGTTAACTGAGGTATGCCTGCAAACGGTTTTATTTACAGACAAAACAGCAACGGAAAGAACAAACACTGCAGGTACTCAGGAGCTGGCTGAGTGCATGGCTGACTTTTCTTCATTCAGGAAGGAGGGGTCCAGTACACTGGGAGAATCATAGAATCATAGAATCATAGAATTGCAGAGTTGGAAGAGACCACGAGGGCCATCCAGTCCAACCCCCCTGCCACGCAGGAAATCTTGATCAAAGCATCCCCGACAGATGGCCATCCAGCCTCTGTTTAAAGACCTCCAAGGAAGGAGACCCCACCACACTCCGAGGGAGTGTGTTCCACTGCCGAACAGCTCTTACTGTCAAAAAGTTCCTCCTCATGTTGAGGTGGAATCTCTGTTCCTGGAGCTTGCACCCATTGCTCCGTGTTCCAGTCTCTGGAGCAGCAGAAAACAAGCCTGCTCCATCCTCAGCGTGACATCCCTTCAAATACTTAAACAGGGCTATCATATCGCCTCTTAACCGTCTTTTTTCCAGGCTAAACATACCCAGCTCCCTAAGTCTCTCCTCATAAGGCATCGTTTCCAGACCTTTCACCATTTTAGTTGCCCTTCTCTGGACACGCTCCAATTTGTCAATGTCCTTTCTGAATTGTGGTGCCCAGAACTGGACACAGTATTCTAAGTGGGGTCTGACCAAGGCAGAATAGAGTGGCACTATCACTTCCCTTGATCTAGACACTATACTTCTATTGATACAGCCCAAAATTGCATTGGCCTTTTTAGCTGCCGCATCACACTGTTGGCTCATGTTCAACTTGTGGTCTACTAGGACTCCTAGATCCCTTTCGCACGTAGTCTCATTCAGCCAGGTCTCTCCCATCCTATATTTATGCATTTCATTTTTCCGCCCTAAATGCAGTACTTTACATTTCTCCGTATTGAATTTCATTTTGTTAGCTTTGGCCCAGCTCTCCAGTCTATCCAGGTCATTCTGAATTTTGATCCTGTCCTCTAGGGTATTAGCTACTCCTCCCAATTTGGTGTCATCTGCAAATTTGATAAGTATGCCCCTAATTCCCTCATCTAAGTCATTGATAAAGATGTTGAATAGCACTGGGCCCAGGACAGAACCCTGTGGCACCCCACTGGTCACATCTTTCCAAGACGAAGAGGAGCCACTGCTGAGCACCCTTTGGGTTCGGCCGGTCAACCAATTACAAATCCATTGAACAGTTAACTTGTCTAGCCCACATTCTACAAGCTTGTATGCAAGAATGTCATGGGGAACCTTGTCAAAGGCCTTACTGAAATCCCATTGTTATATCTTGTCACTGATTAGATATAACATTGAACACTAGACTGTAGGGAATGTGACGTGGATGAGGGAGCCTCTGGGGTCAGACTGGACCCTCCAAACTAACTAAGGCTGGGGAACAGAGATCTCTGCCCATATTAGACTGTTTGAGCAAAGTTCTTCAAGAACAAATCCAAAATCACATTAAAAGTATTAATTATATAATATGGTGATTTAGTATTCCTTATATTCATATACACACACACACACACACACACACACACATCAGCAACAAAATCCCCTCAACCATTTTAAATATTAGAATTTAAATATTTCTGTAGAAGTGTCTGTCTGCCTATCTGATGCAACACTCTCCAGTTTCTTTGCATATGAAGCTGTGTCAAGATGGATAATATAATGAAAAAGATCGGTGTTTGTTCGTGAAGATGTATTTGTTAGTCCTAATAAATGCATGCAGAAAAGCTAGACGGGCCAAGGTCCAATAGTAGTGCAAGCAGATTGTAAATCTCTAATGGCATACTGGTGCTCGGGGAGGAGGTGTTCTTTTTTCTTTCTTTCTAAGGTGCACAAGGGTAGCTGAAGGCTCCTGCACCAACTGGCTATGGTGGTGCCGGTTGTGCAATCCAGGTACCCTTGTACATCCAGGAAAGAGGAAGCAGCTGTCACTCTCTGGACAAGGACAGAAGCTGCTGTTTCTTTCCTGGGTGCAGAAGGGCATCCGGATGACAGCCAGGTACACCTACACAGCCAGTTAGTATTGGGGGGGAAGCTGCACTCAGCAGTCCTGGTGCACCTGGCACAAAGGCATTGTACAAGGAGGTACTAGATACCTTCTTCTGAAACATCTTTAATAGTACTTAAGCTAACATCACTGGAGGTTATACCAAATAAGCCAGCTATAAGATTCTGGCCACAGTTGGACCTTGCCTTCAGTTACTACTGAGCTCATATAGGGTGTAGAATGGTGACATCTTGTCACATTTTGTACAAGAACAAACAAATATATTTATGCTGGTAGAATTGGAGCAGCATTGAATAGTGGTTTGCATTAAAATAACAGATGACTAATACAAAAGAGCCAAGCCATGTGTTAACAAAGGACCATGGGGGGTATCAACACACTTGATCTGTATGTAGGATCTCAGACTCTGAAGGAGCTGGCATGGAGCCACCTGTATTAGAGAGATGCAAGTTTCTTTAAATAATGTAATTTATGGAAATGGTTCATATTTAAATAGTTATAAGAATATTTAGATTTTAAAAAACAAATATTCATATATAACAAATTACTGCTGTCAGGTTCTCCAATAGATTTTCAACCAATTACTCAACAAAGAGAGTCTACTCAAGGCTTGGAACCAAAACGCCCACCTCCACCCCGCCCTGGAGCACCCCCTGCTCGTCCTGCTCCACCACAGAGACCACCTCCACCATCAGGTAAGCATGTAAAACCTTGAAACCAAACCTTGACAATGTTTTGTCATTTGTGGTAAATGAACTTAAACAGGTGCATCTTGATACTGGCCCCATCCGAATGTCACACTAAGACATAGTTTTAGCTAAAGGGTGGAGAACCTCTCCATATGATGTTACTATAATCCCATCATCCTAGCTGGTCTTCTGAGAGTAATAGTCCAACAGTAAAATCGAGATCACCAACTCCTGGTTTAGAATGACAAGACTTCAGGCTCACACTCTCCCCATTTCCAATCCCTTAGGCACAATTTCAAGGAGCAATTTGGAAAATTTCAAGTTGGCTTGATTTAAACAAACCATAGTTAACATTAATCACACACTATCAGTTTGGACAATGGAAAATGCTGTCATTAAGCACTGGAAAAGGAAAGGAGGTGCGTGGTTAAGTCTAATCTAGACTCATTTCCATTATGCTGTGATTTAGTGTGACATCCAGACATGGCAATTGTTAACTGTTTATTTATGCTGTTTAGTTCTATAACTGAAGTAGTTTGTTTTAGACCGCTTGGGTCCCTTCATCAATTTTTACATATTTGAATCCTTTAATTAAATTTCTCACTCTCTGTGCTTCAGCTGCTTTCATTTCTTTGTGTTCAGTTGTGATGTTTTCATAGCTGTTGAAATATTTGATGTTTCATGTGGCACAAATATTATCAGAAAATTTATTGACTTGGTGTTTTTCCCCCTTTCATTTGATACTCTTTTTACTGCTGCATACCTTACTCTTAAGGGGGTAAGAGTCCTGCACCTGCTAGAAAAGAATTTGGAGGTAATGATTGTTAAACATGATAAAAATAATAAACAGGCAGTGATTATATATCATATATTGTTTGGGAATAAAGGAAATGCATTCTGTAAGTGCGTATACACACCCACACACCCACATACAAACAGGCTAACTAGCTTGAATCCCGTGAGTAGAGTTCTGCTTATGGGATGGGTGCTCTCCACATACAGATAGGTCTATGATACATGGGCGTTGAGGCACATCTTGCCTTTCCTTTTTGACTACTTTTGGATCTAAGCCATAGTATTTCTGTCAAGCAAAAGCCTTAACAGTGGAGATGGTCTACAAGACAATATGTATCAGCTGCTTAGAGAATTTCAAAAGTGTTTTTACAAGGGTTTCACTGAGATGTTGATTACTGAATATTGGAAAATGGTTTCTGTAGAGCCTATCCTGGTGAACAGTGTTACTATTACTGACTTGCATTCTAGGGTTTCTTCTGTGACTTATGTTTTGTGTGGCACTTGTATGTGCACATTGGAAGGCATAACAAAGGCTTTGCATTGCAGTTGCAGGGAAAACAGGTCTTCAACCAACATGAATTTTAACCTTCTGTATGTCACTCAGATATAAAAACTCTCAGCTTGCTGATCTGATTTCACATGATAATAACAAACCAATTTGACCACTTTAGTAAAAAAATCTTGCAGGGTTTATTATTATTATTATTTCTATCTTTTCTTTGTCATCTGCATTGGCTGTACAATACATACTGCTTCTCTACTTTTCTCTGATAAGGTCTTGGTGCTCCTCCCAGCCCTATTGTAGCTAGGAGAGAAGAAGGTAATTATTTTTCCTAACATCCAACTGCATTTTTAAATTCTGTATGTAAACAGTAATGAATAGTTTGCCTTTGCATTCCTCTAGTAAATTTTAAGGATTTCATACTGTTAAATTTTACTATTTAGATATATTTCAATCATGATCAATGTAATAAATTCTATTTGCTTTTAAAATAATAAATAAAACATTAATTATTAAAGAACTGATAAAAGATCATTTTTTAAAAAACTTTAACAATGTATTACATGGATTTCCCATGCAAATATATGGCATGCTTACATATGTACACACACAAACAAAATTATAATTATAATTAAACACATTCTATTATATATTTATTATATATGTATGTGTGTTTGTATAGTAATAAGTTATAGTTTTGAAGAAAAAAAAAGAAGCTATGCAAGAACAAAAAGTTTTTATTGAGGGACTAGCATGGCAAAGGTGTCCACAACAGACTTGTGACATCCATTTTCAACTGAAAATATATTGGCTTTGTTGAGAATAAGAACTGAAATGTCATATTGATCACCTTATAAACCTTCAAGATTAGGATGTTTGCAACATTCTGTACTAATCATCAGTCATCAACATGCAAATTTACATGACCAATAGTACAAACTGATTTCTTGTTGTATTGTTCACATGTCAAAGTTCAGAAAAGCCCCGGGCCACAAAGAAAAGACATAGGTACTGTATATTCAAGTTTGATACTTACTGAATTAAAGAGAACCTTTACTACTCTGAAAAATATTCTGGTATAATAATTTACTGATTTTTCTGCAGTTCAGAGTCAGTCACCACCTCTGACTGGAATAACAAGCACAGGAGCATCTGGATACAGTACCTGTAGACCGGTAGGCATTCAGATTTTGTATCATTTATCTTGAAGAATTTTGGTCAGTTTCCTCCAAAGTTATAGGAAAAGAGCACAAGAAAACTCAATTGTGTAATCTTTTGAAGTAATTTTTTCAGACTTGCTAATACTAACCAGAATGTCCAGAGTTCTATTTATTCTCTGTAAAACAGACTTTCCCAATCTTGTGCCATCCAGATGTGCTGGACTGCAGCTTTCATCATCTCAACCCACACTTGATATGTAGGCCGGGGATGATGGACGATGTGGTTGGATATATCTGGAGGAAACTGGGTTGATAAAAGAATTTGATTACATTTTTATTTTAAAATTTGGTTTCTAGCACTAAAACTGTAAATTTATCTTCTCACATTTACTAAAAATTAAGCATTAGTTTGAGTTTTTAGGTACTTTTTTATGAACATTTAACTCTCGTACAACCTGTTCCAATATTTTCTGATAGCCTTCTAAAATGAATATCCCAAAATATTTAATGTAATTGCATTAAAAGTGTGGTTCAAAGTTCATACTAGCTCCTGTTCTCTTCATGAACACTATTGAAGGTGTTGGTTATAAACTACAAAATCAAGAATGCAAAAATTCCAAAAATGGCTTAAACCCAGGATACTATTGAACAGCCTTTCTCACTTTGATGCCTCCAGATATGGAAGTTAGGTGTGGCTGCATCTCTCATATATAGTTTTGTCTGACAAGGGGTGTGTGCCAGACCTGTTGTGGAACTTTCTCCATTGCAGACTTTCCAAATTCTAAGCCTTAGCATCTTTCAGAAGTATATTTTGGAATATAGTCTTTGGATCATAGGCTTAAACCTGGAAATGGTGGGGGAAATCTCATGGAGAATATTTCTCAGCTTGTTATTCTTATAATTGTTATCTATCCCTATCTCTTTGAGATGGCACATGTTGTACATTTGAAAATAAAGTTTGTATATTGATTTTTTTCAATCTGAATCATTGGTATTATTGTCTAATGCTCACAGTAGAACTGACTGATGTGTCTTACATCAGCTATTCCTACTGATCTGATTTAGCAGTTTGAAGTCATTGTGCTGTGTTTAGATTTATCTCCTTTCTTGTGAGTATTGCATACAGATTCTGTCTTAGCATCCTGGAAACATTGTGCATCTTCTGACATCAAAACAAAATCCACTTTTCAGGATAAACATATTTCATAAATGTTTCAGAGTGCAAACTGTTCAACATTAGTAACACCATGAGAAATATTTGCCATGGCAAATGTGTACACCTTAAATATAAAGATGGGATTTTGGGGGTTCTGCTAATATTTAGAAAAATGCACAGGAGATTAAGGAGATAGAAATAGTTCTTAAAATAACTGAATATGAATTCACAAGTATTTGTCAAAGCACTGTGCTTGATGCATTTCAGACTATTCCTCCCCGAGCTGGAGTCATAAGTGCACCCTTAAGCCATGTCCGTCCTCCCATGGGAAGACACACACCTGAAATCCAACCGAAACCAGCAGAACTGCCAAGAGGTAGAGTTGTTGGTGTCTTTTCTTTTAACATAGCCACTTCATAGTTTAATGGATAAGCCTGTATTAGACAGTCCCACAGCATTCTTCCTTTTGCATAATTGATTCTATGAACTGTGTTACCTTTCCCCCCCGTAGCAATGGCCCAAAGGCAATTGCTAATCCCAAATAGTGTAGGTTTATTGAGCTAATTGATACCTATGTATGTTCCATTGATGCAGTGGATCTAACTCTACTTGGGAATTTGGATTTACTGTAGGTGTATAAATATAATAGGCACTGGGAAGCTGTTTCTCACATCAGTTTGAAAAAGGTGAGAACAAAGTCTCAATCATACAATTACAACAAATTTATCAAACATGGCTCTGTTATGAAGAGAATATTTTAGAAATTCTACAGCCACATTTGAAGTCTCAAGTTTTCAGGTTTAAAATCTTGGAAGAGAATGTGCATATTTGTCAAAATCTTCAAAAAGTATATCAAGAAATAACCATAATGAAGTGGATTACTGAGCAGCCTCAACTTACAATGGTACTTTTCACATAGGCTAGATGACGCTAGTAGCTGCTTATAAATGATACTTAATGCCTTGAATGTGTTTCTGTAAAAAATATTGTTCAAACTCAATGAAGTTTGTTACTGACTGCTTTGGAGTATTTTCCCTAAAGATTATAACTCCTTTTTACCCAAATTCATGTCCTTAAATTTAGAGCTATTCTTGGTTAAAGGCCACTTTGCCTATTACGTAAATAATCAAATATCAAAAGAAGAATGGCAACTTTAATGCTTATGCTGTAAGTGTATTTCTGGATGGCGTTTATCTAGCACCATTACACAGATGGATACTATTGTGTGGAAACAGCATTTGGAAGAAATTGTTACACTCTGTGCTGTAAATTAGGCAGCCACACATTCTGAAGGTTGCAAGTGATTGTGGATGAGTCTTTAGCACTGTTCAGCAAATGAGAGATTGGTAGTCACTTTGAAGAGTCATTCTATGGAAGTGCAGAGGAACAATCACCCTCCACCCCTGCAGGAATAGGTTACGGCCAAAACAAATTAATGTTGTGATATCACAGATTAAATTCTAGCTGAGATGGATTCTACAGTCTGTCCTCATCTTTTGCAGAGGTTAGGGGCACAGGATCCCTGCAAAAGTGGAAAAGCATGGATATCTTAAGCTCCCCCAAACCATATTTAACACACTTGCTGGCTCTCTGTGACCTGAGCTTGCTGGTGTGTGCGCCCACCTCTGCATAGGGGCCACCTTTTGCCCAAACAGCCCTTTCCCTTTCTTTCTTGGCCAGGCAGCAGTGCTAAGCGAAAGGGACTGAACCATGCCACCCTTCCCTGCCTCCTCCTGCCTACCCTTGCTGCCCTTGCCTGTTAACTAGGCCGAAGAGGCCACCACTATTCTGTCAGGGCCTCTTCTTCACAGGGGGATTATAAAACTATGTTTTAAAACTAAGTAAAAGAGAGAAGAGTCAGATTATTTCTGATAATTTCTGATGATCACATGATAATTATTGAGAGCTCCTTTGACCACATGTTGTGGGTTCACAGCAACAGCTTCCAAATGCGAATACCACACTTGGAATTATCTCATTGTTTTACCTTCTTAATTGATGAAGAAATAACAAAGAAGAAATAACAATAGCCCACACCTCTCTATGAAACAGCTTTTGAGTCAACTGTCCAATTATTTTTGGTCCCTTGAAAAAGAGGCCGCTACATATTAAAGAGCTATAATTTCTAAACCTTTCCTCCAATTTGGATGTGAATACCCTCAAATTAAAGCTTAGAGACTGCACTTTAAGCCCATATTCATTATTTAATTGTAACTTGAATTTATTTTGGTAAACATCTGAAATAACAAAACGTGTGTCAGTGTCCAATTATTTCTGGACCTAACTGTAATTCCATTAGACTTGTGTAAGCTATTGAGTATAAACAACAACATAGGCCCCTAGTTTTTAACTCGTATACAGTACAGTTTCTTATGTACACATTCATATTAAAAAGATGCTAATTCCCCCTGCCTGCTGACATCCACTGGTTCAGACATTAAGTGTGCTCAAGAACATGTAGTGTAGGTTTTGACTGAAAAAAATGTTGTATAAAAAATATAAATTACTTGTATTTGCAGGATCCCCAATGCTTCCTGAACCTCTTAAACCACAGGCTGCAGCTCCTGTTCATCCCACCTCTCAGCAGTCTTCTGTCCTAAAGATGCAGGAACCTCTTGTACCTATGATAGCACCATCTCAAACACCTTCTCCGCAAAACCTGGAAGCACCCCCACAGCCACCTCCACGTAGCAGGTCATCCCAGAGTTTGCCTTCAGAACCCATTCCTTCAGAGAAACAAGTATGTATGCCATGTCTATTTAATATTACATTTTGGTGTAACTTAATAAGCACAGTTGTCCTATAGCTCTACTTTCCTAACAAACTTACTCAACAGTAGTAGCCACAGTCTGCTGCCTTCCTTGTTTGTAAATCTATAGTACAGAGCTATGAGGAGCCATGAAAAAGGAAAGGATATCTGTTAACCCAGCTGATAAGAATTATGCTATAAATTTAATGTAGTTAGTTTAATCAATTTTTTTCAGACTGCATACAGTTGGGAAACGGATTGTGATGATGTATGCTTTTGTGCCTAGATTATTATGCTACTAATTAGTGTGATATGATTTGCCCTTGAGCAAGTGCAAACCTGATCCTGTACATAATTAATTGGAATTTAATTCCTACTGAGTTCATTGGGCCTTAGTCACAAGTAAATATGCTTATGAATCTTAGTCTTGTAGCAGAATCCTGTGCATATTTACTTAAAAGCAAGTCCTATTCCATTCTGTAGGATTTGCAACAAAGTGTGCACAGGATTGAAGGCTTAGTAATAAACATTGTATAATATTGTAAGAGTTTTTATCAATAATATATTTTATGAATAAAGGTGAACACCATTTCGTTGTTACAATAATTAAAGCAGATTGGTGTGAAACTAAATAGGGCTTTTAGTCTACTTAGGAACAAAATTCAAAATCTTGTTATCATGCAGTCCATCTTCTGTATTATATTTATTTACAAAATTGATATATTAGCCAATAACCAAGTTCTTTAGGTGCTTTATAGATAAAACTAAAATCCTAAGTAGTAGTATAATACAAATATGAAGTCATAAACAGTAAAAACAGCAGGAAAACAAAAAAAAAGCAGGAAATAACATCAGTGCAAGGAATTTTAAAAGCTCTAAAAGGTAGATTGAAAAGGAGGAAAATAAAAAGGTCTTCATCTGCTGTGCTATGCTGAAAAGACCACATTGTAAGCACTAAGCCTATAAGGAAAGATTAGAAGTGTAGTTGAAATCTGTTACATGTATATGGTGCCACAGCTAGTCCCGGTAGCTGGTACCCCATGCAAACTGAAGCATCCTAGAACATGTACCCAGAATGTCTTCAATATGCACAGATTCTGTAGTGAAGACACAGGAATTCTTTTGTAGATAGATGTATGTGGAAGGAGCTCCAAGAAGACAGGTAGATTGAAAACAACAGCATTGTAAACATAGTTTGCAAAGTTATGAACTGCATTCTCTCATACTTTGAGTGAACAGGATGTAAAAATGCTGATAGGTACTGCAGAATATGATTAATATTCCCATTGAATATTCATTTTGCGATGTCACTTTCAGAGTTCTGCTTACTACTGAATTTAATTTCAAAAAATTGAACTGTCTATTAAGCAGTGTCAGACCTAGTCAGTAATTGGATGGGAGACCACCAACGAAGACCAGGTATTGTAGGCTATATTTCAGAGGAAAAAACTGGCAACACCACGTCTGAGTATTCCTTGCTTAAAAAAACCCTATGAAAAATTCATGCAGTTGCATAGGTCAAAGGGCAACTTGAAGGCACGTACACATGTTCATGTCAGTATTATCCTTTCCCCTTTTTATAAATAAATAGTGGAAACAATAAATATTATTTCTACTAATATGTTATATACTTGGTCAAAAAATCTTGCAAGATGTTTTAAAAAGGCATCAGATATCTTGAAATAAATAGAACATCAGTTCTCTGGGTAAAATGAAGGCAGAAAAGCTGCTTCCTCCATACCCTTTCCCTAAATTGCCCTGTATGAGTGTATAAGAGGTATTTTGAGTAAAGGTACAGCAGTGCTACTAGACTATCCACTGGCAATCCAGCATAGAACAAAATAGCAAAATTAATCAAAATACAGTCTCTCTGTAGTGTATGTCAATGAAGCTTTGGGTGGCAATGCAGCCTGTTCAAATCTAGTTTTTAATTGACTCCAAAACCCAAGCTTTGTAGACCTCTGAATAAGCTATTCAGTTATATAACTATCTTGGTCCCCATAGCAGCCTGGCTAAAGATCAGTTGGACTTTAAAAGGCATCCATCAAAGGCTGTGGAGGTCACATGTCACTAAGATTATATCTTGTATTTAAAACCACAAAATACTTCTTGAGCAGATTAAATGAAGGTACTGCTGTGCAAAATCTGTAGTAAGGGAACTTTATCTAGAGTGCTGTGGTTTTAAATCAAATTTATTAAAGGATAAAAAAGTTTATTAAACGGTATTCTTGGTTTGTTTGTTTTTAAATAAGGCACAAAGAATTTAAGAAGTCCAAGTTAGCCATGAGCATAACTTTGTCAGGCAGCTATATAATCAGGGCCAAAGTGAACTATTGTTTATTCTGACACGCAGTCCAACTGGTGCTGTAAAGTGTTTCTGCATGTATATGTTATTGGAATAACAGCTAACACTCAAATAATTGGGTCAACATAGTGCTGAGTCACTTTTGAAGCATTTTATCTTGGATTTCTTCCTAATACTTTCCCTTTGATGTCTGTCTCTTTCTCACAAGCAGGAGCAACCAACAGGGTAAAAGGTACCTGACTCTTTACTGGTCTTAACATTATTTCCATCCATTCTTTGTTCTCCATGAGTTCTAGCAAAAATGATGTATGGACAGTTGTGTGCCATACATCTGCACTTGCATTGAAATCACCTGCCTACAAAAACAGGCAGACATACCATAGTTTCCTTCTTGTTTTTGTAGCATATTATTGACCTAAGGCATTTGCTTAGCCTGATATGTTATAACGTGGTAGAGCAAGAGTTCTCAGATTGTATTGTGCAAGCTCCTCTCTAAGATTTTTTTTAAGTGTATCTGTTGACCAGAGCCAATCTTCTGAAATCAGGAGGCTGTCATAAGACAATGTTAGAAAAACAAGATGTGGACAATGGTGAAAATGACAACGACAAAAAAAATGTGGACAACCACTTCCTTATTACTCCTGCTACTGATACTAACAGTGGACACAAAAAATGGGATATTTACCTTCCTGCAACTGCTGTACAGAATGGGGGTGGCAGTGTATCACACTTAGTTAACATGATGGAAGGAGTTATTCCTCCCTAAGAGGGCCCACCTTGCACTTTGAGAACTGTTGCTGTAGAGATTTCATAATTCTTCCCGAAACTAATACTGATCAACAAAGTTAGCCTCAGCTCACTTTGCAGACATAAAATGGGCATTGTGAGGGAAAGCATTATATTGGTTTCTAATTCTTTTTATGTAAATCAACACTTCAATTTCAAAAGAAGTAGACGTTTGGTGGGGGAACTATACTATACTATATCTAGTTTATACTATACTTATATACTATACTATATCTAGTTTATTCTACACTTATAGTTTGTACTATATCTAGTTTTTATGTAAATCAATACTTCAAGTTCAAAAGAAGTAGAGATTTGACAGGGGAACTATACTATACTAATCTAGTTTAGTTTTAGGAAAAAACTAATCTTGGGTCAATCAACACAAGATTGCTCAGCTTCTGAGGTGTGATTTTAACATACAGTTAAATGATTTTAACATTTAGTTAAACCTTCAAAATAGTACTCCTGCCATTTTTTAGTCTTTATAATTTTATATTAGAGTACTAACAGCAAATATCACCATTGTGGTGAATTTTGGCCTAAATGCAATTATTTACCCCAACTCAATTAAAAAAAACCCCTATCAAATCAATTTTGAATGATTAAGTAAATACTTGTATAAATTCTTTTGATTCAGTAGGTCTACTCTACTGAATTAGGACTAGCAATTGGATTTCATCAAGTTATTTTGCCTTTGTATTTAAGCTTTATTATTATACTTCAGTGACAACTGAATGTTTAAAAACCAAGCTGTTGTTGTTTCTCTTTTGTTATCTCTGTGCTTCACACAATGGGTCTATAGCCTGCACAGAGATTTTACTGGAACATTGCAAATCTGAGTAGTTGTGGTGGGAACTCTGTTAACGCCTCTCCTATTAAGCATACTCGAGATATTGTATCTAAAGTATCTCATGGATCTTCAAATTTAAAATGTGGAATCAGAGTTGCTGAATACAAAGTTTGCTATTACATTGGAGTACCTAATATAGAATTGAGAAATTATAACTATCCATGCCTTTACAAAAGAAAAGGTATACAGGTTGAGTCTCCCTTATCCAAAATGCTTAGGACCAGAGGGATTTTGGATTTTAGAATATTTTGGATTTTGGAATGCTTCCATATACATAATGAGATATCTTGGAGATGGAACCCAAGTCTAAACATGACATTCATTTATGTTTCATATACACCTTATACATATAGTGAAGGCAATTTTATACATAATATTTTAATAATTTTGTGCATGTGACAAAGTTTGTGTACACGGAACCATCAGAAAGCAAAGGTGTCACTATCTTAGCTACTCATGAACAATTTTGGATTTCGGACTTCTGGATAAGGGAGACTCAACCTGTATTCACTCAGAAGTAAAACCCATTATGATCACTGGCACTTACAGACAAATAAGTGTGTTTGGGGGTTATAGTCCTAGTAACCTAAAGAATGAAAAATGTAGAATATATCTGAAAGATGAAGAGCACCTTGGCCCTGGACATAACGGCATTTCCTGTACTTGGACAAGACTCCTTTTCTTCACCATACTGGGAGGGGGAGGGCCAGTGACAGTAGATCCAATACAGAAGAGCCTTCCCTAAGCTAGCTGAGGAATAGATGCTGAACTTTCCCATCCCTTAGGCTGATGTCATGTAGTGGTATAGTTGAGCTCTAGTTGAAATGAAGTCAATGAGATACACTTGTATGCATGGAATAGGTTGGGAAATTCGATAGAAGAAATATTTTATAGTTTGACCTGATTGCAGACAAACAGATCAGACAATTTAGCTGCATTCCTCTCAAAATAATACATGTATCTGCTTTAAAATGTAGAAGCCAAAAGTTTTAAAAATAGGATGTTACTAACACTTTCATTGTGATAAATGTGTCATAATAACATCACCCCTTTCTGCATGTGAAAATGTGATTATGTTTAATTATTTGTGTAATATTCTAGTTCTGCAAATAATGTTATTACCCAATAATGTTTTTACTCTTTCGCACCATTCTGTTCTTTTCAAAAAATTGTCTGAAACACTAGATCTGCACCCATTTCCCAAGGGGTGGCTATAATTAGTCTGTTCAGACAAAAACAGCAAAGAGCCCAGTGGCAACTTAAAGACTTACACATTTATCATAGCATGAGTTTTTGTGAATATACTTCATCAGATGCACAAAGTGATTATCCAGCATTCCAGGAATATATATAGTGCCCATGGTTGGGGGTGAGATTATGACCAGTGACAAAAACTTATGCTGTAATAGATGTTTCAGTCTTTAATATGCTGTAAGATTTCTTGGTTTTATAATGGCATCAGTTAATAGGTAGATGTTTAAATAAAATGTCTAGTAGATGTACTTGTGTACAATAGGATCCCATATCCACTGATTCAGTTATCCACAGGACACAAAACAGCACACCTACCATAGAGTCTTCCTACAAAATGTGACCTCTCTAGCCATTTTCTAGGTCCTCCAAGGCAACTCTATGGTATTTTAAACTGGAAGTCCCATTATTTTCAATGGTATTCACTATTATCCACGGTTTTCAGTATCTACGCCCCTCCCCTCAGAACCAATACCCAGCGGATACGGAGGTCCTACTGTATATTCTTCCAGTGATGGTTTTGGAATTGTTTTTTTATAGAAAGGAAGTAAAATTAGTATCTTTTAAGACCGTAAAGCAAATTACAAAAGGCAGAAATTCAAATCCACTGCTTATGCCATGGAAAATGGAGAAAGATTCTTTAGCAGCCAGGTTACATGTTTGAGCACTGTATTTACTTTTCAGATTAAAGCAAATGGAGTTCATGCGGTTCAGCTTGAAACAAAGCTAAACAGTGATCCTTTTGAAGATCTGTCCCTTCAGCTGCTTTCGGTTCCCAAGATTCAGTCATCAGTTCGAATGTCACCAATTCCTTTAAACCAAAAGAAGCTGACAAAGTTGCCTTCTGCAACAGACAGTTTTAATACCTTGAGTAACACAAATTGCATGCCAGCAATACCACTTATTCCAACATATAGTAAACCGGATGAACATAAGTTTAGTTCTTCACATTTATTTGCTACTAGCACAAACCCATTCACTGAAGAAACAATTAATGCTGGAAATCCATTTAGAACAGAGATCCAAGAATCTGGAGCAACTTCATACTGCTCAACAGAAGCACCTGCTGCTTTTACATATCCACCTTTAAAGCTTGCTAGTGATCAAACAGGCAAGGCCACATTTTCTGTCAATGCATTTACAGATTATTTTCGTTCACAAATTGCACCAACTATAGCTAACAGTGGAAAACCGAAAGGATGGGTAACCTTTGAAGAAGAAGATTTTGTGTTGAAGCTAAAATCATCAGACAATCTCACTGAATTAAAAAGAGCTAGTTCCCTGAAAGCAACTTCTTTTCCAGGTTCACTGGGCACTGATCAAAATATCTTTAGCTCAGACTCTACCATTTATAGCATCCAGAACAAGAGCTTGGATTCTTTCCACCCATTACCAGCAAGACCCCCACCTGCACCTCCTATACCATCCAGGTCCACCAGCACCAGATCAGCAATTGACCCTTTCATTTCCCTGACTCCTAAAGTTTTATCAACCCAAGATTTTACAGAAAGATAAATACTTTTAAACTTGGTATTTAAGTTACTCAAAGTATCCACTAGAATGGGCATTGATATAATTCTTTGTGTGCAATAATTTTGTCAGATGCACTGAACCTTAATTATTAGATCCCTGTGTACAAATTTTAAAGTTGTGTCTGTATATATGGGTCATGCACAAAGCTAATTCTGTAACTGATTTGATTATGCCACCTGTAAAAGGGCACAATGCAGGAAAAGATATTTAAATCCCATTGTAATTCATAGGACTTGAGTAGAAAATTAGGTGTTCTTCCCACTGATGAAAAACAATACAAGCCACAAGTATTACTTTCTCTGGATAATGCACATAATCTGTACTATTTCTCTTTCTTATGTAAGAATTTAAATACTATTTTAAATATTCTTCTTGCTGGTAGAACCTATGGTTACTTCAATGATCTGTGATAATTCAGGTATTTATAAGTACTGACCAAAGAACTGCCAAAGCTGAATTAAAATACTGACTGTTTAAGGGTAATATTGGGGAAAATAAATTCTATTCCAGAGATTTATGAATATTTGATAAAGTGAATTCCACATAGGAGTCAAAGAAACCTTTAAGTAAGTAGCATATAGTAATATATATTATGTTTCACTGCAAATCTATTATTGTTTTACACATTGGGGAATGTGATTTAATTATAATCCAGTTTTATTTTTGCTTTCGACACAATTCAAATTGAACAACTTTCCCAGTCTAACTTACCAGAAAAAGATGAGTCTTTGCTTCAACATAGAGCAGAATCTCATAACTGAGGGATACATTGCAGTTACTTTTGATAATGAAGATTTGGGTAAAGAAGTAATCAGATATATGGTCCACATATTTCAATTTTGTTTGCTTCCTACCTTGCTAAGTATAGAAGTGCCGTGTTTTAAATTTGGTTTCAGAAAAACAGGCTGTTTTTGTACTGTTTCATTAATTTTTTTTAGAAGCACTGTATCTAAAAAGACAAAAGCAAGCTCTCAAAGTCACACAGGATGCTTATTAGGTATAATTTTGTCAGAGGTTTCACAGTGCTTTGTAAAATTCAAAATGGGCATGATCCCATATTTTTGCAACATATGGCATTTAAATGTAGTATTACAGTGCCATAAAAGAAACTTTTTTTTCAAGAATACTTTGTTAGACAAGTTAAACTCACTTTCTTATTCTTATTGTCACAGATATTTATATTGCTTGCTTGCTTTTTTAAATTGTGAAAGATCCTTTTTAGAAGGGCCTCACCAGATGTGTCTGTTCTTATTACTCTGTTAGCAGTCTGCTCTTTATTGATTATTAGCAAACCTTCATTGCATGTGAGTGAACCACAACATTCCTTGGAGCAGGGAAAATAAAAATGCATTTCTAAATTCTTTTAATACTATCCCACTATATTTGTATAAATCATCCCATTTAACAATGCATATCTATCAACTGCAATTAATTAAAGAAGTAAATACAGTAAGTTCTGTGTTGTGCTTTTAAAAGTACTTGTACACTTTGAAACAGCAGTGGTACCATCATATAACCTTTTGTGCTTCTGTATGTGACTTAACTAGTTAAAACTCTATTAACATTTATGTGATTGTGCTTTGGTATAATATGTTAGCAAAGCAATAGTGTTCTGGAAAGTTAGTGCAAATTACAGTTCATTGATATGTGGTCCTTGTTTAAATATTTAATTTCAATTATTACAGTTTTTCTGTAGTATTTAAAATACAGGCCCCAATCTCCTTCATTCAACTACAAAATCTGGCAGCAAAGTACTGCAAAAATTGCAACAAAGCACCTACAAGCAGAAAATGAATAACTAATCATCACAATGTCTATTGCTGAAGAGAATAACTAATAGAAAGTCAAAATTACCAACTGTGTAAAAAAAAGTTATATGTTTTCATGGAGTGTGTTTCCTGTGGCAGGTTGCTTTGTTAACGTGTTACAAATTGTTGCTTGTGGTGCACACAGTACTTGACAAACTACAGTATTAACTCAGTAGTCTACAATATTCCATACATATCCTGTGAAATGTGAAGTCGTATTAATGAAATAAATATACCCATCTTTCAGAAGACAATTTCCAGTTATTGACATTGCAAGGGTTTTGCTCACTGTTGAGGCCTCAGATTTTCAGCAGTCTCATACTGGTTCTGCAGAACACAAACATAAGGTGCTAAGAACAACTTCATTAGTGGTTTTGTTTTTATTTTGGTATTCTAACAGCCCGCTCCTGCATAGACATACATAGAATTCAGCAATATTTTGTATGCTTGGTGGAAAAATGTCCAGACTGGTAATAATTATATGTGGCCCTGCTCAGTTTTCTTTGGCTTCATGTGGTGCTACCTACTGGGGACCCTTCCCAAAGTGGAATTTGACTCCAAGGCCCCAAAATGCTCCCTCCCCCTGATGTTAATCATTCCATGTCCTTGTGAAACAGGGATAGTTCCATACCCCTGTCTCTTTAGACTGAGGACTCTTTGCCATTTGTCAGCTAATCTGTTTTCTATCTGGGGTCCCTTTATCACCTTCTGGCCAACCAGCTTGTGATTACAGTGAAACTCAGACAGGCACAGTTAACATCAGCAATACTTAAGCATTCTTAAGTATTGGCATCTCAGGTTATTTATATGAGAGAATGAGCAGGCTCTCTGTTAATTGTTTAGGCTATTTATTACTGTATCTGCAATCACAGATATACATAAACGTATACACTCCTCTTAGGGAAAAACACAGACATGTCTGTGTCAGGGCACACTGCTTTTATTACATTACATTGCAGGTAAGGCATCATATATTCATTACATTCCAGTATATGGCAAATAAGATCTTACCCTTTCATAAGAATCTGTATTTCTGCATCTCTCTGGAAGGCTTTTCTATAGTTAACACATAGAGGAACATTATCTTAAACAATATAACATATCCATTTATCCACTAAGGAACAGCATCTTTTCTGTTGAGGAAATATACATCTCTAAACAGGCATGTGTGAACACACATGCATCCCTGGGGTTAAGACCTACCTAGGGTATTGCTATATCCAGCAGCATCCATTACTACAACTAATAGAATGAGAAATACATCTATTTAGCATAGCCTACTTGAGAGCAAGGATATTTCTCTCTTCCAGCACGGTCTATTTCCATCAGCATGTCTGGTTATTGGTTCAGAACAGCACAGTTTTTTTCAAATGGTGTTCTTTATATCGTGCAGACTGCAAAGCAATCTGGCTTCTCCCTTCTCTTGGCTTGTTTTAGATCGTTCAGCTGATACATCTGGTCCAATCAAAACTTAGACTTGTATCTTAAAACTTATATCCCCAGAGGTGATATAACCTCAGATATAGTTAGATCTTGGCTTCTGGCTGCCTTCCATCAGATTGCATCAGCTGATTGCACCAGCCATTGCTCTGTAGCAGGGCACCTGCTTTAAGTTTATTATTGGTCAAAGAATTGTTGGTGTCTTGCTTATAATTGTGTTGATGTTCTGCCTGGAACTAAGCCAGTGTTTCCCAAACTCTGGTCTTCCAGGAGTTCTGGACTTCAGCTACCAGAATCCTTGATCATTGGCCAAGATGGCTGAGGCTTCTTGGAGTTGAAGTCTGAAAAACCTGGAGGACTAGAGTTTGGGAATCACTGAACTAAGCTATCTCTAGGCTCTTGGTAACACTCGTGTTCTGTATTATATTGTATATGCCTTGTACGTCTTAGGAACCCATCATTTACATTTTCAGAGCTCAAATTTCACATTTCCCCCCACAAATTTTAACCCCAATCAGCACACAGCCTGTTTGTTAACTGCTGTCAAGTTGACTTTGACTTATAGCAACCCTATGAATGAGAGCCCTCCAAGTCACCCTATCATCAACACAGCCTGTATCACTTGATTTATGATTTTTCAGGACACGTGCTATGATATTGTCCCACTTTGGTTTTCTGCTCACTCTTCAAATATAATTGCCTCTTCATTTCCCTTGCAACACTAGACAATGTTACTGCACATGCAGAAGACTTGCTGAGAAAGGAAGAGACGGAACAGTGGCCTTTGTTGCCTATCTATTATTTAGGATGGTGGCAAATACAGAGCTACAGTGGGGAAAGTCCCTGGTTCAGAAGTCATCCTTTCAGAGTCTCTTCTGCCCCTTTGCAAAGTGGGAGCAAATAATGAGCTGTCTTAACACAGAAACTGAAAAGGACTGCTTAGAATATAGTGCCAGACCCCCTTATCTGTGGGAGTTCGGTTCCTGGACTTATCAAACTTACCAGAAGCACAACTCTATGGTACATGTCCCTGTTTTTTCAGCCATGGATAACTGAAACTGCAGATATTGGTTCTGTGGATATGGGGGTCTGACTGTATATAAAGCCCTGAAACTGGATGTATGAACAGGGGTATTTATCATCATTATTCATTTTAATCCTGCCCTTATCACAAAATCACAAAAATCAGGACTCAAAACACCTTACAAAAAATTAAAACAAATATCAATAAAAACACAGATATAAACTAAAGTAGGAGTACTTTGTTGTGGATATGACCCCTTTCCCCACATTTTCCACAGAAATGTCCATGGTTTGGGGAGGTGAGCAGAGACAGGCCAGGAGCCTTGCTGCATTAGGTGAGGGGCAGAGCCCAGCACTTCCCACTAACCTTGCTTGAAAAAGCATCCATCTTCACCCTTTTCAGACTGTTCCATGCAAATACATTGATTTATTTCAACCCATAATAATGCAAATACATTGATTTATTTCAACCCATAATAATAATAATAATAATAATAATAATAATATTTATTTCTATCCCACCCCTCTGCAACGCAATCGGGGCAGCTTACAATATACTCTCCAACTGTCCCAATTAGGCAGGGACAGTCCCAATTAATCCTTCATTGTCCCAATTTTCAGCTGCTTTTAAAATACCCAAATCTCTCTCTTTTCCTCCCACTTTTTTCCTTTGTCCTCAGCTTATTTCAGTTGCTGCAAGCTGAGTTCAAAGTACAAAAGTAGTTTGCACTCAACTCAACAGAGAGGAGCAGAATCTTCCCCTTCCCTGTAGATTCAGGAAAAAGCAAACTCCCACAGCCTCTCCTAGTTTATGTGTTCTTCCTCATTAATAACTTTTGCCAACTTGACCACACTCTGGTGTTGCTTGGCAACATGTCCTGGTTTTCATCTTTGAAATGTTTGAAGGTATGCCATCCACTCTGAGAAATAAAAGCAGCTTTTCAAGTGGTATAACTGTTTACCCTTAGAAAGTTACAGTTAGGGAGGTTCATCATCTCACAAAGCTAAAACCACACTTCTGGAACAGCGGGCAAGCAGGAGGGAAAGAAAGCAGTAAGTAGATCAGGAATATTTTTTGAGATGAAGTGTCCTGTTCACAATGGTCCTTTTTAGGATGGGTGGGGTGTTGTTAACTTGAGAGTAAGTCTCTTGAATTTATAATTCAAAATATATAAAGTAGTATTAAATGAAGCTGCTGATGGTAAGAGAACAGCCCTCTAGAGCACAATGGGTAATGTGTGCCACTGCTTCCCCCCTCACCTCTATTGTTGGACTCCAAGTCTCATGAACCCTGAGCATCAATATGGCCAATAATGAGGAATGCTGAAGGCCAGCCTAATCTGGTGGTCCACACATCTCCTTTCCCTGCTCTAGAGCCAGTGGCAGAAGTTCAGAGCCTGGAGCACCACTGGCCCACTTAAAAATATTGTACGTTTGTTTATATCCCACCTTTCTTCTTCATGGTTTCTGTGAATCCACACATAAAGGATTAATTCTGCACCTGCGCAGAGCACTTTGGAAGATCGTTAAACCCTCATTCAAATTTTGACGATAGCCCAGCCCACTTTCCCTCCGGGTATATAGGCTCTCTCAGTGCCCTCCCCTTCAGTTCCTTTCTTTCCGCCACTCAAGCAGCACTAGGAACTTCGTCAAGCCTCAAACAATTGGATTACTCTCTTGGATCTTTTGGACTGACCTTGGACTGTGGACCCCGCCCCTGGTTAACGATTTGGAATTTTCTCCTCTTGGACCTCTTGGATTGACCTCAGACTGGTAATTGACTACAGATTTCTGGTTCCTTTTCACGGTACCGACAGCGCCCTCCTTACTATGGCCTCCACGGGCTATTTCAAGACCTGTGCAATCTGTGCGGCAAAAATGCCAGAATCCGATGGCCACTTCAAGTGCCTGATGTGCCTGGGAGAAAAACATGATGTTCGCTCTTGCCGTCACTACAAGGCATTCACCTCTCAAGCACACTGAAACAGAGAAAAACGTCTCAAAGCCCAGCTGTATGAGCACGTTCTTTCATCCACCTCTCCAGCGCAGAAGATGGTACCAAGGTTTTCGGGATCGTCGGAAGGTCTGAAATCCACCTCCGTCTCCCAATCTGGGGACCATGGAAAATCCTCTTCTTTGGGATTGAAGAAACCAAGGGGCCATGCGTCGGGCATCTCGGACGGTACCATCTCTCACGGTACCGTCTCTAAACATGTCCAAGATAGCTCAGTACCACTGAAAGACAAACAGAAAATGGTACGGCTGTTCTCTCCGGGAGGTACCACCAAGGTGCCAGATGTCAAGACACTTTTGGAACCGCCACGTAAGAAATCACCAATTTACTGCAGAAAGGCGCAATAGAGTCTGTCCCAAAGTCTCAGAGAAGGGGAACCTTCCTCCAGATATTTCCTGGTGAACAAAAAAGATGGAGGCCTCCACCCCATCCTAGATATTCGAGATGTAAATGCATTCGTATGCCTCAAGAGATTCAGAATGGTCTCGCTCTCAGCGATTCTTCTCTTTTTGAGAAAGGGGGATTGGTTCGCCACTTTGGATCTCAAAGATGCGTATTTTCACATCCCTTTTGCTTCCCACACAGACGGTTCCTTGCCTTTGCTGTGGGGCCATCTCCCTTTCATTTCAAAGTCCTTCCCTTCGGCCTTTGCACAGCACCCAGAGTCTTTACAAAATGCGTGGCAGACAGAAAAGGGACGTTGTCTTCCCCTACTTAGATGACTGGCTTTTCAGCCCACTCAGCAGAAAAGCTCTCACGAGACCTGCGTTTGAGTTTATGCCTATTAGAAGATCTGGGTTTCATGGTAAACCACAAGAAATCCCACCTTCAGCCTTCCAGAATTGTCTGCTTCATTGGGGCTACCATAGACTCCACCACAGGTGGCATTTGCCTACCAGACGGTCACTTCTCCGTTCTTCACACAGTCGTCACCCAGTGCATGCAGAGACGAAGAGTCACGGAACGATTAATACAACAAACACTTGGCTACATAGTATCCACAACTGCCGTGACGCCTTGTCAGGGGCTCAAACCTGAGTTCCCTTCCCAGGAGCTCCAGGTTAGCCCTCTCTCTGTAGGGTTAGTCCTGAGTTCAGGATTCTCACTCCAGGAGGTTCCCCACAGTCCGCAAAACCATCCAGTAGCCACAACCACCCACTGGGTTCAACTGGGGGGGGGTTATTTCCCCCCTTGGGACCCCCCTTTTTCACGCACAACGCAGTGGGAAGTTGTGCGTAGTCTATATTAATCAGTGGCACTCCTTGCCACTATAGAATCAACTAACTCCCTCCTCCTAACCCCAGAGGAGGTTCACAGTAGCATAGTCAAGAGTAAGGCACGTGGTAAGCATCAGTATAGGAAGGTAAATCAATTTACTTTATTCAAGAGAAGTAGTCATGCAATCTCGCATGAGGCAGGATTCTCCCCTACCTCAGGCAGGCAGGCTTAAAGTGATAGCAATACAGAGTATCAAGATCAAAGCATTATATTACTCAGGTTACATTCAGTTACTAATTTAGTTACATTCAACCAAAGTAAAGAAATTAAAAAGAATTCCCTAACGCAACTAAACAGGCCCTAATCTCTACTAAATACTTGCAGTTTGTTGCCTTGAGATCTTGTCCAGGCAGCTGGGAGCAAAAGCCAGAGATGGCATGGCCTTGCTCTATCAGCATAGCAGTCTCTGTTCCTTCACATTTTCCAGAATTTCTCTCTCCCAATCTCACTCATCTCACTCCCACTGGTCTCAAACAAAAGCAATTAAATCCTCTCCAGATTTCCCGGGCTTAAAGCTGTAATTGGTCAGTCCAGTCACATGGTGTTATGTTAATGATGTCCTCTCATTAGCTCTGTGAAGGTGGTGCTTGGGCCCCTTCCCATTAACCCTTTCCTTACCTGATACTATGCTGGCAAGACAATCTGTTTACAAACAAAGAGAGTTATAGTTCTCTAGCAGAATGATGGGAGTTGCACCTTGTGGCAACATGATGGAACTCCATCATGACACGCCTCTTGCCAGGTTATGGATGAGACCTTTGCAAGGCTGGTTCATCTCCAAATTCTGCCCCTTCCGAGACAGCCCGAACTGACTTCTAATGATCCCATGGCCAATCCAAAAATCACTCCAGTGTGGACAGATCCTTAGATGGTGCAAGCAGGTACCCCGTTTGTCCAACACCGACCCATAAGACTGATCATGACAGACACTTTGCTGACAGGATGGGGAGCTCATTCCCATGGACTCACCATCAAGGGGCACTGGTCAGGACCCAAGAAGGAATACCACATCAACTTTCTGGAACTTCTTGCGGTATACAAGGCCCTAAAGGCCTTCGAACCCTCACTGAGGGGACACCTAGTACAAGTAACAGCAGACAATACTACAACTGTTTTCTATCTCAACAAACAAGGGGGTACTCGGTTTAGGGTACTGCTGCACCTGACCCTTCAAATTTGGGATTGGTGTGTAGCACGCCAGATATCCCTCACAGCCATTCATATTCCGGGGGATCACAACACAGTAGCGGATGCCCTAAGCAGGACGTCTTCCAGCAACCACAAATGATCCCTGACACAAACAGTGCTCCACGAACTGTTCACCGCACGGGGGACCCCCTCGATAGACTGCTTTGTGACCAGAGCAAATGCCAAGTGCAAGACCTATTGTTCCAGGGAACCACGAGGTCCTGGGAACCTAGGGGATGCCTTCCTCCTCAACTGGAAGGGCCCTCTCTTCTATGCATTTCCCCCTATCCCTCTGATACCCAGAGTGGTATCCAAGTTGCAACAGGAAGAAGTGAGATGCATTCTGATAATGCCATGGTGGTCTTGACAAACCTGGTTCACACCTCTCCTCTGCCTATCCAACGGCCGCTACAAGTGCCTTCTCCTTCATCTGGACCTTCTGTCAGTGCAGGACGGGCAGATCAACCATCCTGACCTAACTATCATTCAACCTACGATGTGGCTGATAGCGCCCTACCGACTCTCTCAGACCCTGCTAGAACCATCATAGATGCAGCAGAACAACCATTGACCCTGAAAGCCTACAGATACAAATGGCAAAGATTCTGTGCCTTTCTGGATGAGAGAGGCATCCCACGCAGCGAAGCTGATGTACCAGTACTGCTGGACTTCCTAGCCTCACTTTCATCCCAAGGCTTTTCGATCTCGTCTGTTAAGGGCTATGTAGCAGCCGTGTTGTGGCTTCTCCAGCGCAGTGGCAAGCCTTCTTGCTTCACAAATCCCCTCATCTGCAACTTTTTGAAAGGTTACATGAATCTCTGCCCACCAGTAGTGGGCCCAGCTCCATCTTGGAGCTTAGAACTGGTGCTAGTGGCCTTGCCTAGACCACCCTTTGAACCTATGGCCACGTGCGACCTTCGCCTTTTATCTCTAAAAACAGCATTTCTGGTTGTGATCATGTCAGCACGTAGGGCTAGCGAGCTATGTGCCCTTCGGATGAACCCCCAATATATCTGCTTTCATCCCGATAAGGTGGTGCTCCATCCTGATGTCACTTCCTTCCCAAGGTTCTCTCATCGTTCCATATCAACCAAGACATAGTTCTGCCTGACTTTTTCAGAAACCCGGCTTCTGATCTTGAAAGAATTCTGCACACTCTAGATGTAAGACAGGCTCTGGCTTTTTACATGGACAGGACAGCATCCTTCAGGAAGTCCAAGCGTTTGTTCATCTGTTATGCAGGACACTATAAGGGCAACCCCCTTTCATCCCAGCGTTTCTCTAAATGGGTAGCATCAACCATACGACTAGCATACCAGCTCTTAAGGAAAGAACCTCCTATGCAAATTCACAGCTATTCCACTAGGTCAACCTCTGCTTCCACAGCCTTTTTGAGTGGAGTTCCCTTACAGGACATTTGCAGAGCCGCGACTTGGTCTACTCCCTTGACCTTTGTTACAACATACAAGGTGGACGCCGCCTCACAGGCTGATACGGTGGTGAGAAGGGCAGTCCTTCTATCTTGCATCGGACATCACTCCACTTAGCTGCTTTATCCTTCCCAATAAAGTTTGTTACAATGTTAGTAATTCATTTTTGATCCATGTCTTCTATTAATAGATAGGACACAAACCAGCCCCCAGGCGGTGAGCTTGCTAATCTACCCTTTATGTATGGATTCACAGAGACCACGAAGAAGGACAGGTTGCTTACCTGTAACTATAGTTCTTCGAGTGGTCATCTGTGAATTCACACAATCCCGCCGATCCTCCCCTCAGGTGTCCTATGTATCTCTCTCTCCTACTATTTACAAGCTGCTTTCACGGCTAGACAGAATTGAAGGGGAGGGCACCGAGAGAGCCTATATACCTGGAGGGAGAGTGGGTGGGGCTGCCACCAAAATTTGAATGAGGCTTTAACGATCTTCCAAAGTGCTCTGTGCAGGCGCAGAATTAACCCTTTATGTGTGACTAGAAGATGATAAAGACATGATTTTTTTAAAAAAAAAGCTAAAATATAATTAAACAAGTTATTTTAAAATGCCATTATATTTTGAAAAGTGTAAAATCATTTACAAACAATAACAAAATTAAAAATCGAACACATAAAAAGAGTCCTTGTAACCAATTAATCATTAAATGCCTGCTTAAATTATGTTATTTAATAATAACATTAAATGCCTGCCTGGCACGGCGGGGGTGGGTGGGTGGGCAGCCTTGGCTTCTGTGGAAGGGAAATCCACAGCCTGGTAGCAGCCACCCAGAAGCTTTCCCATATTCTCTCCACAGACAGGCCCTTAGGATAGTGGTGGGACAGTAAGAAAGCCCTTCACTGAGGATCTCAAGATGCCGGTGGGTTCATATAAGGGGATGGGATCTTTCAAATAGCATTTCAAATAGTGGGGTGTTGCTCTCAGCTCTGACAAAGTGGTCAGGGGCACACCTGGCTATCTGTCTATCCACCCAGTCACATCTTTCTCGATTTAACAGTGGGCAAAACACCACTACCACCATTACTCTTCGCTCAGAGAATGTCTGCCTTGTAAGGAAAGGTTGCCTTGTGAGACTAGAGGTAACAAACAAGTGGGCTTGCGTCTGCCTAGCGAAAAAATTTGCCTTCTGGGAGTCTGCCACATTTCCTGTGGGGAAAAGACTCTATAATAGTGATATAACAGTGTTGTGTAGTAAGGCGCACTATGCTGCTATAGTGCTATTATTCCACTTTTAAGTGCTCTGTCTGCCTCCTGTGGAATTCTGGGGTTTGTAGTTTAGTGAGGCCTAAAAGCTCTCTGGGTGAGAATGTTAAATGCCCCTCCCTAAACTGCAAATCCCAGGATGCCACAGGAGGCAGCCAGAGCAGTTAAAGTGGAATAATAGCACTATAACAGTGTAGTGTGATAAGATACTTCTACTATTATTCCACTTTAACTGCTCTGGCTGCCTCCTTTGGAATCCTGGGGTCTGTAGTTTAGTGAGGCCTAGGAGCTCTCTGGCTGAGATTGCTCCATGCCCCTCCCTAAACTGCAAATCCCAGTGTGCCACAGGAGGCAGCCAGAGCAGCCGCAGCGAAGTGCGCCTTAATACACAACGCGTCCCAGTTGCCCCTCCCCGCCCACGCGAGGGGCGTGGCCAAGGGCGCTGAGTGACGCGCAGCGGCCTGGCCGCCTGGGCCCCTCTGGTGCGCTGGGACGTTGGCTGGCGGGGCGCTTCCGGGAAGGCCTGAGGCGGGGCTGCGTCGAGCATTTCGGGCTCCGGCTCCCCTCCTGGCGCTGTAGGAGAAACGGAGGCTGGGAGACCCGCGCCTGAGGCTTGGCCTGATCCGAGGGAAGAGCTTTCGGTGAGTTCTGGGAGCGGAGGAGGGAAGAGGGAGGGCTCTCTCTCTCTCTCTCTCTCTCTCTCTCTCTCTCTCTCTCTCTCTCTCTTGGCGTCCATTGGTTTCCATGGATACGGAGAGACCGGTTGGGAGGAGGCGGAACGGCCGTTGGTCCCCCCTCCCCGCCCTCACGCCCCCATTTTTTTTATTTTTATTTTTTATTTATTTATACCCCGCTCTTCAGCCAGAAGGCTATCAGAGCGGCTTACAAATTATTTTAAGCAACAGCAATTTACACATCTACACTGCATTAAGCAGTTTCCAATGTGTGTTCGCTAATTGCCCCCACAAGCTGGGTACTCATTTCTCTCTCCCCTCCTTCGTCTTTTCCCAACCAACACTTTTGAGAGAGGCTTTCTTTCCACTCGGCTGTTTATTTACAATGCCAAGTTCCCTTTTCTATCTGGATCCCAAGTTTTCCACTCTCTTCACGTGTAGTCCCCTCTTTCTTTAATTAAGGATGGTTATGTATGTGATGTATAGTATACAGCAGTGGCTCTTAACCTTTCCTTTACCAGGGCCCCCCTTTAAATATCTTTTGTTGCCACGGACTCCCAAAACTTAATTCAAGGTTCAAAATAATAATAATAATAATAATAGTACAACTATACCATCCATTAAACCTTCCCTCAGAGGCACTGGAGGGGGGGGGAGAGACTTTTCTCCTGCTTCTTCCTGCGAAGCATTCCATATATTTGCTTTTAAGAAATGTATGTTTTGTGCATATAGTCATGGTTTCCCCCCACGTGGGTATATGCATTTTTTCTTGTGTTTTTTTTCCTAGAGCAATAATCTGTGGTGCTTTTGTACTTAGTTTATGTGATTTTAAGGAAATGTCTATAGATATGGCTACCAGCTGAAATTTTTGGGTTCCTCTCATTTGTTTAAAATAACAAAAGACTTTCTGCCAGCCCTGGTGGTGCAGTGGTTAAATGCCAGTACTGCAAGTCACCATGTTGCAAGTTCAATTCCAGTGGGCTCCGAGGTTCACTCAGCCTTCCATCCTTTCGTAGGTCGATAAAATGAGTACCTGGCTTGTGGGGGCAATTAGCTAACACATTGAAAACTGCTTAATGCAATGTAGATGTGTAAATTTGCTATTGCTTAAAACAATTTGTAAGCCGCTTTGATAGCCTTGTGGCTGAAGAGCGGGGGGGTATGTATAAATAAATAAATAAATAAAAATAAAAAATAAATTTAAAAAAATTGTGGCTGGAGTGGATTGAATGGCGATGCGCAGGCCAAGCCAGCCTTTGCCTTGGTGCCTGTCACCCACTGCAGGGAGGAGGTGGGCCAAGCAGCCTTCAAACCTTCGCAGACCCCCAGTGAGGACATCGCAGACCCCTGGGGGCCCACTGACCTCAGGTTAAGAACCACTGCCTTATAGTGTTTTCTATGTCTTTTAACAGCTTCTTGTTGGACAGAACTATAACTGTTTCCCCAAAATGGAGGTACAGTACATCGATAGTAAAACCATATCAGATGAATTTCTGTCTCCTGTGCCATTGTCCAAAAAGAAAATGAGATCCTAAAATTGTGTTCTATCTTTTTTTATTACTATTATTATCAGGTTTTTAGCTTCATCTTATTCTAGCCTCTTGTAAGGTGCTTTGGATCACATGTCATGAGAAGGGTGTCATATAAAATAAATAAACAAATCCTTTCCAGAAGAGGAAAGCTGGCAACCCATCTTGGCCCAAAGGGTATCCTTTATTCCACTTTCACGTTAGTGTGGCCCCACAATGTTATCTTGTTTGTTTCATCCCACCAACCCTAACCAAATATTAGTACTGTACAGTGAATTAACCAACAGAATGGATACCTGTATGGTATTTATATATCTTCCACCATTTCATATGTAGAAAGTAATATATGTTACATTAAAATTTAGTGTCACCTACCCAATAATTAGATACAGTTGGCCCCTGTATCCACAGGTCTGCATCCACAGATTGAACCAATCACACCTCGAAAATATTTGGGGAGGAAATTCCAAAAGGCAAACCATGCTGTTCACCATTTTATATAAGGGATGCTATTTTACTACACCATTGTGTATAATGGGACTTGAACATCCACAGATTTTGGTATCCACTGGGACGGGAGGGAGGCTGGAACCAAACCCCAGCAGATACTGAGGGCCCACTGTACTAACATACCTTTATTATGATCATAGAACCACATCTACATTTATAAAATAAATACAAATTCAAAATAAATACAAAATGAACATGTGCAAATTATGGCCTCTTCACACTACATAATGATTCCATTTTAACTGCTGTAGTTCCATCCTATGGAATCCTGGGGTTTGTAATCTGGTGAGGCACTAATCTCTGACTGAGATTTCTAAATGCAGCTGCAAATACCATTGGGTAGAACCATAGCATTTAATGTGGAATCATAGCACTGTACTGTAATTTCATAATCTGAAAAGGCCTCAGGAGGATCCCACACTATGTACTGCCTTCAGTAAGAAATCTGTTAGAACCTAACAGGTCGACCCCTATATCCACAGGGGATACGTTCCAAGAGGCCCCTTGCATATCTGAAACTATGGGTAATAGGGGACACTATTATTTTCAATGAGACAAAAGCCAGAAGTTGACCATAGAATCACACTGGAGGACATAGAAATGCCTAGAGAGAACATATTTTTTTGGACCTGGATAAGCGAAACCATGGATACCGAATCTGTGGATATGGGGGTTGACCTGTACTAAATAGGTTTAACCATCTGATTCCTCATAGATGATGAGGAAATAAAATTTTTCTACCTTAAAAGTAATTTCTTTGAATGAGTTTGAAAGAAGGATGGTAGAATAGAAAGTATTAGATTTGCCTAGAAAATCTGCTATATAAAAAGTGAATGTCTGTGTAGCTTAGACAGTAGAGAAGCACACATTCTATGTTCTGCTGTTTCAGCCATTCCAAATGATAAGGGCAGTCACGTTGGGAATTAATGATACATATTTCCCCTTTAAGAGAGCTGACAGTAAAGCATTCAAATGAGCTAAGGTGAGTGATCTTTGGTTAAAAAAAATTTATGTACTGCCCAGCTGCTGGGGTATCTTGAAATCCATGCCCTGTATTCCTGAAAAGCTACATCCCAGATCCTTTGATACCTAGTAATTGATATATGAAAAGAGGTATGATGAGGTATGTATCCTTAAACTAGAAATCTTATCTCTTGTTTTGGAGGCTGAATAAATGTAGAATGGAAGTCAGGGTTAGGAAGTATAAATTAAGAATCATAAACAACTGTATTTTGTATATGGTCAGTGGCAGCTTTTTGTTATTTTCTGTGTATCATGGTACCAAACCATCAAGGGAAAAGAGATTCAAAGATGGAACTCCCATTTACTGGGGAGAAGCCCTGGATCAAGTTAGGAACTGCATGTACCATTAGTATTAAGGAAGATCTCACATAGAGAAGCATGCCAAAATGGCACAGTTCTATGTACATGTAATAATTACTTCTCTTTTAAAACCTCCCTACTTACAAAGTAGGGGGGAGCATGTATCATTTTTAATTTGATCTGCATACAGAACTTTCTTATAAATAAACTTTTTACATAATCAGTTATAATCATAACAGCTCCCACTGCACCATCATATCCTCTTTTATGTTTATTTTTTGTCCCAGTTTTGGATGGTAGCCCTCATCATCCCTGACCATTCTTATATGAGTGTTGGTGGGAATTGTAGTCCAAGACATCTGAGGGGCCTTATATTAAGGAAAAGTGTCCTAGATATATGGGTTTGTGAGGCTGGGGATATTTGGGAGAATGCCTTGATATTCCAGGGAGATATAGAAATCTGAGACAGGTGGATTCATTCCCCACCACTATTTGTAACCACGGCCGGAATGAGTGGAATGCCTCATTGCAAGGATCTGTTTATTTCTTAGCTATATCGGTGAGTGCCTAAGTTTAAATGTTAAGAGCCCCTGACATGACTGCTCTTGTTTCATGCAGTCCTGCTAGCCATGAAGTTAACATCTAATCCGAACTTGGTGTGTCTGCCTTTACAGAAATGGTTCTACTCCACATTAAGCATGGCGATGAAAGTCAATTTCTGCTGGAGGCAACAGGCAGCTCTTCCATCGAGGATTTAACACGAGAAGTAGCTAAGATCTACAATGGAAGGCTTAAAGTTCAGCGTGTTTGTGCAGGTGCAAAATGTATTCATAAGTCATATTAAATTACTTTTGCACCCTGACCACCCACTCTTTTGCAAAATTTAAGGCCTAAATTGGGTGGGCAAAGTGTGGCCCTGCAGATTTTATCAAACTGCAACTCCCATCAGTCCTAGCCAGCATAGCCAGTGATGAGGATGCTGGGAATTGCAATGAAACATAATTTGGAGGGCTGCACTTTGCACAACTTATTGAATCAATGAAACTTGTTTTAAGTCTCATCCAGTGAAGTTCTTATTGATTCAGTGGGTCTAACAATAGTTGGAACTAATAGCCTATGTATTTTTGTTATGTCTTAACTCACAACCCTTTTGAATATAGAACTGCTGAATTGTTATACTGACAACTGAAATTCCTTAGTCTTATGGCTCAGTCATATGAGCTGCTCTACCACACTCGTGCAATCTTCGGTGATTTCTTTGAAGTCTCTCTGGCCTAGGTGTGCCATGCAAAGAATTCATATACCTGATGGAACTCAAGGGCTATATGGTTATGCTGTTTGGGATGTTAGCCAATGTCTTTTCTAAAATGAAAGCTAAAATAAAATAAAATGGTTCTTGAGTAATCTATTTACAATTCATATATGGAATTACAGTAATGTTTATAAACATGACTTCATCATTTAAAATAGATTAAATTCTAACCTTACTGTGTATAAGTGTATGCGCCTTTATTATTTTTTTTTAGTTAGTTAGTTATTTATACCCCGCTCTTCAGCCACAAGGCTATCAGAGTGGCTTACAAATTGTTTTTAAGCAATAGCAATTTACACATCTACACTGCATTAAGCAATTTCCAATGTGTGTTAGCTAATTGCCCCCCACAAGCCAGGTACTCATTTTACCGACCTATGAAAGGATGGAAGGCTGAGTGAACCTTGGAGCCCTCTGGAATAGAACTTGCAATGTGGTGACTTGCAGTACTGGCATTTAACCACTGCGCCACCAGGGCCTTTGAGTCACCTGTTAACTTATAGTGACCCCATGAATTTCGTAGGGTTTTCTTAGGCAAGGAATACTCAGTATCACATAAAATTTGTAGTTTTGCTTTTTAAAAGTCTAAAAATCTCTACAGAATATACTGTTAAAAGGCATCTAACATGAACATTATCCCATTCTCTAATATTTTTTTAAGAGGTGGAATCTCTTGCAGAACATGGTATTTTCTTGCCCCCCAACATGCAAGGTCTGACCGATGAACAAATTGAAGAGCTGAAACTGAAGGATGAATGGGCAGAAAAATGTATTCCCAGTGGTGGAAGTGTCTTTAAAAAAGATGAAATTGGACGGAGAAACGGCCATGGTAAATAAATATAGTTTATGTGTACATAAATAGCCAGCGTAAGGTTTTATAGGAAAACTGTTTTGACAGTTTGAGGATAGCATACTTCATCATCTTTTATAATGAACATAAGTTGTGGAAACTTTACTTGCTATTTCCTTTTTCACAGATTAACTATAACTTGGCATGTGTATAAAAACATTCTGGCCTTTCTGCACAACACCCAAAGCAGGACCAAACTTTTTTTTCATCCTTTGCTATACTCAAGCAACCATTTTTACAGTGTCAGTAGCACGGTGTATGCCACTTGTCTTAATGCAAGGAAGTGAGGAGGAGGATATAACACTTCTGTCCTTCATAATGGTCATTGGGTGAACATTCCAATGTACAGTACTTCTTGTTTGAGAGCATACAGCTAGCAACAAAATGTCCAAAAGTGCTCCTAAACCGGTGCAGCAGTGCTGGGGAAGACTTCTAGCACTGGAAAAGCCTGAATTTGGCTGGTGAAAGCTGCAACTTTTATGACCTGGATTTAAAGTGCCATACACAAGATGAAAGATATGTTTGCTTCCCCAGTGTGACCCTTTTCAAATTTCCACCACTGCTCTTGTATACTGGGTCTCCCAACCCTCAGGACCAGCCTCTAGAGGCCATGCAGAGGGGCTGCAGTGAAGAAAAAGCAGTCAGAAAGCTTTGCTGTGTGAGCAAAATTTCACTTCCATTTCTTTGTATCCAAGCCTGTTGTCTGCACTATTGTAAATGGTATTATCCATGTTCCTAAGTACACAGAATTAGGTATAAAAAATATCACAAATAACCAGCAAAAGTATACATCATAAGTTGTGTTATATTTTTAAAAGGCCTCTGAGTTAATCAACAGTAACGAAAAGTGTCTTTTTTGCACACAGAAGTCATGGCCTTGAAAGAAAAAGGAATGGCTTCAACTTTTGTATGAGAATCCAATACTTTGAAAGATGCATCCCTTTTGGAAAAGAGTATATTATTGATAATTGTAATCTTATAAACCAAGTGACTTTCCCCACAAAAATAGTATCTACAGGTGTACCAAGTAACTGTGTTCCAGCAAAATAGGGACTTCGCTATATCATTTATCAAACATGGTAAACAACTTCTAAATATCACATTAATGTGAGAGTCACAACCATAAACTATTTTGTAGCTCAAAAGCAGGGCATGCACTTTGTTTGATAAATCCTCCAGTTCAGTCCAGCCATGTCTGGTAACAGGACTAGAAAAAAAATTGTCCAAGACCATGAGGAATTGATGCCACACCTAAAATGTGGACCATAGATCTCAAAGCCTGGTTATATATATATATATATATATATATATATATATACACACACCCCACTCTTCAGCCACAAGGCTATCAGAGCGGCTTGCAAATTGTTTTAAGCAATAGCAATTTACACATCTACATTGCAAGAAGCAGCTTCCATTGTGTGTTAATTAATTGCCCCCACAAGCCGGGTACTTATGTGGCATTCTGCTTTTCCAATCATCTTTGTCTTTTCCAATGAGAATTGTCTTTACATATGTCCAAAGTACAATACCATATATCATATTCAATTTGGTCGTTTTGGCTTCTAGTGAGAGGCTTCTAGTTATCAGAGGATATGGCTGAAAACGCCAGTAACCTGGCATCATATGTTATGATAACAACATTTCCTTATTAAATGTTGTCAGAAAAATAATGTTTACTAGCTATACCCAGTGTAACATACACCATCCCCCCGTGCGCTACACCCCACAAGGTACACATGCCACTCCCCTGTGCCGCCCTACCTGTGCTCGCGCCACCCTCCCCACATTCATACCTCCCTTCCTGTGCCCTGCACCACTGTCCCTGTACCATGTGCTGCCCTCCCCATGCTGCCCCTTGCTGCCCTCCCCGCACCCTTTGCCACCCTCCCCGTGCTTGCGCCACCTTCCCTGTGCTTGCGCTGCCCTCCCTGCGCCCCCCTCCCCACACTCGCACCGTTATCCTCGCACCCGGTGCTGCCTTCCCTGTGCCTTGTGCCACCCTCCCCCTGTTCGCGCCACCCTCCCCGCACCCCATACACTCTGCACACACACACACATACCATGCCACATCCCCCCATGCTACTCACACCCCCTCTGCCTCCGCCATGTTTACAAAGGATTTCAACTTCCACATGGTCCCACCCCCAATGTGCTGATTGGCTGTCCAACAGAGCTTTGATTGGTTTGTCAGTTCCCTAAGCAGCCAGTTAGCACACTGGAAATGGCAACATACCTAAGAGCAAGATAGATAGATAGATAGATAGACTAGTCTGTCTGAGAAGCTGTCTTGAATCCATTGAACGTTACGTTTAGAAGAATACAAGCTTTGAAATCTGGTTTTTAATTCAGAAGCTTTTCTAGTGGCATCTTTTGTAATGTAAATATTGCTTTTTAAAAAATACAGCTTGCTTGTTTATACAGTGTCATATGGCATTAACTGCATATTTCTAATTTTAAGCTCCAAATGAAAAAATGAAACAGGTTTTAAAAGCAACAGTAGAAGAAGCTAAAGCACTAATATCTAAGGTAGGATATTCACATTGTTATGAAATATCAAACATTTCATTGACGCTAGTTTAATGTGAATGTAATTATGAAGTTACACTGTACTTTTATTTTGTCAGTAAAAGATAGTTAAGAATGATGTTACCTGACCTATTTAAGGAAACAGCTGAAGCCCTGATCTTGTGCAGTCAGTCAGCAGAAGGGAATACAGAGTAGCTGTAGCAATGTAGCACTGAAGCTGTCCAAGACTACCAAATCATAGTTTGGCAATATTGTAGCTAATCTAGAAATGACATTCATAGCTCAAGAGCCTGGTGGAATAATTGATCAACTTTACTGTTCCTTGAACAATTTATTGTTCTTTTTTTTAAATAACTGTATACAAGAAAATAGTTTGTAGATGCTATGGTACCAATGTGTTTTATTATTAATTAGATTCCACTGTATCTCTCCAATTAATCTGGCATTTTTTGTTGTATGAGTTGCAAAACCAGTCAATAACAGTGAAAACAAAGATTTGTGCACTTGCATTTTAAAGTTAAATTACATATACAGTAAATCAGTGATCAGTGTTCTTCACGTTGGTTGTGTTTATTGACATGCAGTCTTAGGGCAGAGTAGGTAGCTGAACTAGGGGTGGAGGTATTTTTTGCCTATACAGGACCATCCACATACACAGGGCTGCACTGATGCATTACTGAAAGACCAGGAGTATTATCACCTGATTTTGTTTTCAGAAAATTGGCTGGGCTTGAGCTGATGGTACTTTTAGGCATTTTGTGTTGGCCAAATCCAACCAAACTGTCGCAGTTTTGAGCCATTGTGTGGTAGCTTGGGCTATTTGAAGGTGATTTTCTCTCACAAATGTTTTAGAAAATTCTTGGTGAGGGGATCCCAGGGCTTTGGGTCAGTGCTGGTGGGCTTGGGGTGTACAAAGAAGGGGTTGGAAGTATCACATGGCCAGCAGGCCACACTTTTTCTGCACATCTGACTTAGAGACTGCCAGCTTCTTTAGAACAGTTCGGGAGGGATGCTTAATACTACCCAAAACCTGTAATTTTTCTCAAATAGAATTGCCTTTAGGAGTTGTCCACTAGGAGTCTCTCTTCTCCCACCTTCCTATTCACATTTGTTTAGGTAGGAGTTGTCTCTTTATAAGAAACCAATCAAAATATAAAATAGAAATCTACAAGCAGTATTGATTTTCTATAGGAAATATAAGTAGATGCTTAGTTCTTTCTTCATAGTAGCCAGTGGATCTTTCTTTTTTTTAAATATCTTTTTATTTGCCAATTTATTCATAAAATACATAAAATATTTTACCAAATCAACATATAAACAAACACAAATACATTTATCCACACAAAACAATTAACTTCCTTTGTTTCTTCTTTTTCCTTCAAGTGTAGTTTCTTCATACATCTTCCCTTCTCTTGTCTTTGTTGTATAGTCTCTGTTTTCTTTTTTATTTTTTTTATTTTTTATTTTTTTCATTTCAAAACCTTTTACTGAAGATTCAACATTTGGTAGCAAAAAAATGTGCTGAATTCCCAAGAAAAGGGTTTTATTTTATACAGTTGCTACATCAAGCCACAAAGAAGAGGATGGGTCCAGAATAGTAAATCTCAGGGCACCACTGTTGAAAGAATCACAGCTCCTAGACTTTAAGATGGAATCTCCTGAAGGTAGACAAGGAGTCTTCTAGCAGCAGCAAATAAAAGGCATTATCTGGCAGTCAGCTTCCCAAGCTCCATCTTTCCATGCTCCATTTTGCAGCTTCTGTAGAACTGTGAGCGATGTCTATTTGGATCTTTGCCTCATCTTTCTTCTTTTGCGCTTCAGCCTGTGCATCCGCTTCTTTCGCCACTTAGCTCTCATGTCGGGGACGGTCCCCCGGGCTCAGCCCTCAAGAAGAATCAACAAGGCTATGGCTGGATGGAGACGGATTCACAAGATCGCGCCTGCCACCGCCACTACTCTCACCTCCACAATGGCAAAGCCAGGAGCAACAGCGGAAAAGCTCTGTTTTCTTTTTTAGATTGTCTCTGTAATTATTCTATGCTTATAGTTGCACTTTCCCCCCACTCTCTTTCCATAGGGGTATCAAAATCTTCCAGTCCTCGCAGTTTTTCCATGTTTTATTATCATCTAACATCATAGTTAGTTTGTCCATCTCATACATTTCATAAAGCTTATACACCCATTCTTCTATTTGTGGAGTTCTTGAATTTTTCCAATTTTTCGCATAGACCACTCTGGCAGCTGTTACCATATATAAGATGATCTTCCAATTTTTTTTATTTATTTTTTTATCTTGCTTATTTATATCTTGTAATATATTTAACAAATAAATCTCCGGTTTATAAGGGAAATCCACCCTCAAATATTTACAGATGTTTCTATGAATTCCTTTCCAAAAATTTTTAGCCATTTTACAATTCCACCATACATGAAAGTATGTGCCGACTGCTTTACCACATTTCCAGCATATATTGGATGAATTCTTGAAGATTTTTGCTATTTTAACCAGGGTTAAGTACCATCTAAAGATGGATTTATAGTAATTCTCTTTTAAACTATTGCTTCTTGTAAATAAGATATTTTTTGTCCATGCTGTCTCCCATTCCTCTAACCATATTTGATTATTGCAGTCACGGGCCCATGCTATCATGTAAGGTTTTATTACTTCCTGTTCTAATTCCAATTTCAGAATTACTTTGTAGATTTTTGACAGAAGTTTCCCTTCCCCCCCCCCCATAATATTCTATCAAGTTCATTCATCTCCTCTTCTATTCCCTCCAAACGTAGATCTTCCTTAAACTTTTCTGTTATTTGTCTGAATAGGAACCAATGACAACAGATGTTCTCTCTAATTAACTCTTCCTCCGATTTCATTATATAATTTCCTCTTTCCTTCTTCAGGATCTCCTTATAACTTAACCATCTGTCTTTGACCAAATTTTCTCTTTTATGAAATGCTTCGTGTGTTGACACCCATATTGGTATCTTTCGATATAACTTTGTTTTATATTTTATCCATGTTTTTAATAAGGCATGTCTCACAAAATGGTACGTAAATTTTTTATGTACCTTAGCCTTATTATACCAAATATATGTGTGCCACCCGAAGCATAGATTGAAGCCCTCTAGTTGTGGCATTCTCTTGTTTTCTAACATTATCCATTCTCTGACCCATAACATAGAACTTGCATCGTAATAACATTTAAAGTCCGGAAAGTTTAAACCTCCTCTTTCTTTGGAGTCATACAATACCTTCCTATTAATTCGAAGTTTCTTATCTGCCCATATAAATCTAAATATATCTTTATTGATTATATTGAAAAAAATTCTCATTATACAGTATTGGAATGTTCTGGAATAGTTATAGTAACTTAGGAAGCACCATCATCTTCACTGTTGCTATTCTGATAGATTCAGCTTGTTCCATCTTTTTAGCTCTTCTTTTATCTTCTTCCAGCTACTGATATAATTATTGTCATATAAATCTATATTTTTATTGGTGGTGGTTATACCTAGATACTTTGGGTTTTTTCCCCCAACCTTAAATCCAGTGATTTCCCCTAATTGTGATTCCTCCCCTTTATTTATATTTTTTCTGATTATCACAGTTTTATCCCCATTTATTTTTAATCCCACTAGTTCTCCAAACTCTTCAATAATTTCAACTAATGTCTTGATGCTTTCCATTGGGTTATCTAGGAGAAAGACCAGGTCATCAGCAAATGCTTTGTACGTGTACCGGAACTCCTGGATTTTAATCCCTTTTATTTGCTGGCTTAATCTAATTTTCCTATTCAAAACCTCTAATACTATAATAAACAGTAGAGGGGACAATGGGCAACCTTGACGTGTACCTCGCCTTATAGGGCATATTTTTTATTTCTCCCCGTTGATTATTATATGTGCCTCCTGATCTTTATAAATCTTCCCAATCCATTCCAAGTAGTTACTACCGATCCCTATTCTCTCCAATACCATATTCATAAATTTCCAATTGACATTGTCAAATGCTGTTTCTGCGTCTATAAATATCATCGCTAACTTTCGTTCATTGTGTTTTTCATAATATTCTATCACATCTAATAATGTTCTCAAGTTGTCTTTTATATTTCTTCCCGGAAGGAATCTGCTTTGATCTTCATACACCCATGCCACTAGAACTTTTTTCAGTCTCGCTGCTAAGATATTTGTAAATATCTTATAGTCAATGTTCAATAGTGAAATCGGTCTATAGCTAGATGTTTGTGTTGGGTCTCTCCCTTCCTTTGGTATGAGAACAATATTTGCTTTTTTCCATGTTTCTGGTATATCTGATTGGATAATCTTGTTAAACAGCTTATGTAGAGGGTTTATCAACTCCTCTAAAAAAGTCTTATAATATAGCACCGAGAAACCATCCGGGCCTGGTGCCTTTCCGCTTTTCAGTTCTTTTATTGCTTCTCTAATCTCATTAACTGTTATTGCTTCATTTAATCCTTGTCTTTGAATATCTGTTAATTGAGGAATATTTTCTTTCTCAAGATATTGTCCCATTTTATCCTCTATTTCGCTTGTATACATATATTCTTTATAGACCTCACAAAAATATTTGTGGAAAACTTCCATAATATCTGTTTGTTTAACCAGCCTTTCATTATTTATTCTAATTTCTGCTATTAATTTCTTCTTTCTTTCCTTTCTTATTTTCCATGCTAACCACTTTCCGGGCTTATTCAAATGTTCAAAGTGTCTTTGTCTTGCGAATTTCAATTTTTGGCCTATTTCTAGATTTAATTCAATGTCTAATTGTTATCTTAATATTTTTAGTTCTTTTCCTATTTTCACATCTCCTGGTTTTAATTTACCCTCATTTTCTTTTCCCTTTATTTCCTCTAGAATTTTATTACATTTGTTGTTCCTTTCCTTTTTATATTCTGTTTCTTGTCTTAACAATTCTCGTACTACCGCTTTTCCCGCATCCCATACTATATTCATTGGTACACCTTTATGTTTTCTATAAAGTATTGTTTTATTATCTTTTTTGTTTGTTCTATCATTTTGTCTTTCTTCAGCAACATATTTAACTTCCATTGGAAGGCTGTTTTCCTTCTTCCCATTTCCATTATTACAGGTGCATGATCCGATATTATTCTTTGTAATATTTCAGCTTTCTTTACTTCTTTCTCTAATGTTTTTGATATCATAAACATATCTATTCTAGACCAACTTTGATGCCAGTCTGAATAGAAAGTATAATCTCTTTCTGTGGTATGTAGATGTCTCCATATGTCCATATGGCCCAGTTGTTCTGTTAATTCCTTTGCTGTTTTTGGTAAACTCCCTTGTTTTACTTTTTTAACTTTTCTAATTGTTCTATCTACCTCCGAGTCCCATACTGCATTCCAGTCCCCTGCTATAATATAATTAGAGTAATCATATTCCATTATAACTTTTGATAATTCCTGAAAAAAAGATTTTCTTATTTTTCTGTGGTGTGTAGATTCCTGTCACCAATACATTTTTACTTGGCATTTTAACTTCCACCCCAATATAGTATCCATTTCTGTCGCTAAACATTTCTTTAGATTCATATTTCTTATTTATATATATTGCCACTCCTCTCTTTTTTTCCCCTATATGTTGTTGTGTATAGTTCCCCTAATTTTGGGTTTTTTATTAACCTTATATCCTGTTCTTTAATATGTGTTTCCTGTAACACAATAATATCTGTTTTCTGTTTTTCTAAAAAATGAAATATCTTCCTTCTCTTCCCTGGACTATTTAGCCCCTTCACATTCCATGTTAACATTCTGTCTTTCATCTTTAAGTTTTCCTCTTATCTATCTTTGTCCTCAAATATCCTCCTCTCCTTCTTCTCCCTCCTCTTTCTCTTCTTCTTCCTCTTCGTCGTCTTCTTCATCATCCTCTAATTCACTATCTTCCACATTAGACTCATTAGACTCATTTCTTAGCATTTCTTTTTCTATCTCTGAATTTACTTTATCTTCCTTCGCACTCAGCTCTAACATTTGTCCACTTTTCCCTTCTTTATCCGATAAGTATTCTTTTTTTCCTTTTTAACTTGTCTCTAATTTATCCTCAATCACTTCTCGTTTTTCCTTGGTTTTGCCTTCTCCTTTTCTTTAGTCTTTTAAATTTCCTTGTCTCACAGTCAGTCCTTTTGTTTTCTCCTCATTTCCACTTTCTTTCTTCTCTCTATTTGTTGTTTTCTTATTCTTATTTAAAAACTCTTTTGCTTTTGTTATTGTGTTTATTGTATAATTTTTATATTTATATGTACATGATATCCCTTCAATTTTATTCCATTTGTAAGGAATATTTTCTGATTTCAAAACCTGAGTCAAGAATCTATATTCTTGCCTCTTTTTTAATATTTGAAGAGGAATATCTTTATATATTTTGATCTCTTGATCTTCTATTATCAGTCCCTTTTTATAGCTCTCTTGGATAATCACATCTTTTACTCTTTCCCTTGTGAAGTAAACCACAATGTCCCGTGGTAACTTCTTCTTTTTAGCTACCCACGAGTCAATTCTATATATTTTGTCAATCTCAATATCCAACTGGTCTGAGGGCCATCCTATATATTCTGCTAATACAGGTATTAATCTATTCTCTAAATTCTCATTTCTTTATTCACTCAGTCCTCTAAGCTTTATACATTTTGATCTGATTTTTAATTCATGTATTGTTCTTTGGATATTTTCATATTCTATTTTTGTTTCTAATTCCTTTGTTTTCGTCTCTAGAGTTTTTGTTTTATCCTGCATTTCTTGTAACTCACCACTTATCTTTATAATGTCTTTTGTTACCAATTCTAATTGATTTCCAAACTTATTTATTATTTATTTATTTATATCCCGCATATTCTAATTGTTTCCGTATATCACTCCTAACCTCCTCCTTCAAATCTTTCATTTCTGATTTTATTCAATTGCTTAGTTTTTTAAATTTGTTTAAAAGTATTAGATTTGTATCTGTTATCTTTGATGCCATTTCTAATGATGGCCTTCTAGTAGATTGTGCTTGATTTTGTCCTTGGGCTGTTGTTTTCCTGGTGTTGGGCATATCTTTCACTAGATCTCAATTATGTGCGTAAATATAGTCCAATTATATATATATTGACAGGAATCACTATAGATCTACTGTATATTATGGAACTTCAATTTTTGTTATATTGTATATATATATTGTCAGGTCAAACCACGTTAGCATTACATAGGGTTAGGTAATACAAAACTAAGTAATATTCATTAACTCTCCAACTACTTCCATCAACTTTCTATCAGTGACCTCTATCAAATCTTAGATGGACTCCTTTCCTTTTTTCCACAAAATTTCCAAATTTCCACCTATCACGATTCCCTTCAGAATTGAATAATGAATGTTAGGTCAATACATTTTAAATCAATTTGAAATTAGAATCAATTACCTATTTATTTCTCTTGTACCACTTTTTGAATCTTATAGTAACCTTGTATTGGTTTACTTGAAGCTTCTAACATTACCATCTAAAGTTTAGAAACATACATCAAATACATCAATTAACATCAAATCAATTTACATCAAAGATCCCTTATATCTCAACCTGAAAATACACATCAGTTTTCTCAATCATCAAAATTTATCAAGCATATATTTATTTTCTCCTCTCATATATCATTTCTTCTGTATCAATTCCCCCCTTATTATTTTGTGATATATAAGCCTTCAATTTTCCCTTTTTTTACATATATATCTTCCCTTCACAGAGATAGGAGAGGCAAAAGAAAAAAGAGGCATAACCAAAAAGTATATCTAAGATAGCTATAGTTAGGCTTTCTTTTCAGCCATTGACTAATCAGCTTAGCTATAAGTACCCCTTCCTTACCTTTTCTTCCCTTCTCTCTCCTCTAACCTTTTCTGGTCTTACCGTTCTGTCTGTTTTAATATGATTTTACTTTGATTTCCACTTTCAAGTTCCCGCTGCTTTAATACAGGGGAACTATATTACCGTTTTATCTTTATTTCTTGTCTTCTTTTATTTCCTTTCCTTCCCCTTTTCTTTAAATATTCTTTAAATGTTCCTTCTCTGTAACTGTTCCTCCGCGTCTACTCGTAACAGTCCCTTTGTAGTCTTGTAACTTTGTATCCCCCAATTTCAGCTTCCCTTTGTAGCATTAGTCAACTCTATCTCCTTCTTATTTTCCCCTCTTTCTTCTTTACTTTATGATAGTTCAATCTAATATTTTACCAGGCTCACCAAATAGTCCCACAAAACAGCGAGTCCAAGTTTAACAATTTTTTTCCAACTTTTTAAACAACTTTTTTCCATTTCCTCTCCCCTTCTGGGTAGTTTGTTTGCGTCCCGCCTGAGTTCCCTCCTCAGCATCAATTTTAACTGCTGAAAACAGCTGTTAATTTGGGAATTCTTCCACTTGAAGGTAAAGAGGCCGTTTACTTTATCTTCAGATCTGCATTAACAAATATTTTAAAAGTGGTGGCGACAGCGTTGCTGCTAAGCAGCTGCTCTTCATTTGGGAGGGAGCGGCTACCGCCCTCCTCAGCCCTTTCACGGCTCGTCTTGCTGTTATTTCAGTTCCAGAGTCCATTAGGGCTGGGCTTGGGGGCTTTGTAGCTTCCTCCGCTCGTCTTTACCTCGGACGATGTCTGCCCCCCTAAAGTTCGCACTTGAGGGGGTTCTTTCCCCAAACAGAGCAAGAGGGTTTCGCGAGCTCTGCAGCAACCCTCCTTTTCTGTCGCCTTCACCACTGGAAGTCAGTAAGTCACCAGTGGATCTTTCTGATATGCTAAACTCTTGAAAAAATCATGCTATTGGCTTTAACTAATAAAGGTGTTTTTTGAAATATATTCTATATCTTTGCAGGGGGGGCAGTAAATTTTAAAAAGTGATCAAATGCCCAATTTTGCACAAACTACAAACTAGGATGTTATCAGCTATTGTTTTATTTTAAAATGAGTTTCTAATCGATTTGGTTTCTACCTTAGCCAACATAAACTGCTTTGTTGAAAGAACAGTAAAACAAACATTTATGTGCTGTGTGTTAATGAACCAGGAAAAATTAATGGAGGCATTCTTTGTTTTTTGGCTTTACTCAAATGTCATGCTGAGTTACATTGTGGACTGAAAGGAAAACATTCTTTCCTCTGGGCCTTGTTAGTTTGTTAATTTAAATGGCTTCTGTCTGTATTGCAGAAACAAGTTCAAGCCAATGTGTGTGTTAATATCGACATGGTGAAAGATGCACTGGACCAGCTCCGAGGAGCTGTAATGATTGTTTATCCCATGGGACTCCCTGCATATGACCCAGTTAGGATGGAGTTTGAAGATAAAGAAGATCTGTCAGGAACTCATGTAATAATTTATACTAATTTCACAGTTTCTTCCCAAAATGAGGATTTTGTAGAAAATGTATTTATTTATGTATTATTCCTTGGTTTATTTGATATAGATGTATTATTTCATACCAAAGGCTTATGCAGCTGACTACATTTGAAATTTTTAAAAAATCACAGTTTACTGGTGTTCTTCTTAGGAGGGAATAGGATACGCTCCCAGATGCATTGTTAATTGTTGGTTGTTCATTAGGCCTTCAGTATCCTTTTCCTTGGCTCTACACTACTGAGCAGTTGACCATTTTTATAGAATTACTGTTTTGAAGGTACGTAGAAGCTGGCTTAGATCCAAATTGGCTAAATTTTGTTGCTTCTTCCAACAAAACTAGACCCATTGATTCAATGGAAACTTGCTAAATCAACCCTTATGTAAGTGCCATTGATTCAGTGGGTCTGCTTTAGTAGACTAGCAGTTTGATTTTAATTCATGATTTCAGACTTGTGCAAATTCAGTGAACCAATAACATTTGTTAGAAATTAAGCTATCAAATTTAATTGATTTGAAGGATAGCTAATTTGTCTCTAAAACATTAGGTATTGTATTTGCAAATTAAATGTTAATGCTGATGTTTTTATAGAAGAAATTGATGTTTCTTCTGCCAGTCAGTGTTTATACAGAAATAAAAACAAAATTAACAAGAGTTTGTTGAGACATGAGAATTGGCTTCCTGACTTAATCATACCTGAATACAAATCTTGCTATCTAGTCTAGCTCATGGTGTACTTTTAAAAAAGAAAGCTGACTTGTACTGAATCAGACCTTTGGGCTATCAGACCCAGTATTGTCAACACTGACTGGCAGCAGCTATCCATGCAAGATTCTTTCCCAGCCCCGCCTGAAGATCTCTGTTACTCCCTGGCAGTCTTGCATCCAAGTACTAACTAGAACCAATTCTACTTAGCTTTCAAAATGAGATGAGATAAGGGTGTTCAGGATGGCTGTGACAGAAGCATCACTTTTTTCTCCATGGTAGTATCCCATTGAATAGACCCACTCCTTTAGTCAAGTGTGCTCCATTGCCCCAGTTGTCTCTTAGACACCTCTGTTCTTGGGCCTGTTTTTGTTGGAAGCGGGCAAGCAGGCTTTCCTGCTCAGCTGTTCTGTTTGCTCAGTTGAACTGTTTCACAATAAGGAGTATATAGTCCTATCAAACATTGCTCTGCTAGTTCTCAAAAATGGAACTCTTACACATTGTATGACTTAATCTGTTATAGGCTGCACTTGAGATAATTGAGGAATCAGATGCACAACTGTGGTGGGCAGGAAAGGAGCTGAAAAAAACAAACCAGCTTTCTGACTATGTGGGCAAAAATGAGAAAACCAAAATTATTGTCAAGATACAAAAAGTAAGTAGAGTTCATTTTTTATGTGGTTTTATACTTGATTGTCTAAGGCTGTGTCTACAGCCAGAACTCTTAGCATGTTTCATTGCGTTCAGTTTGTTCTTGTTGTCCTAAAATAAATAATGACATACATCTTAGGCCAAGAAGAGCTTTTCTAACTCAGAAGTGAACTGCAATAATTCATCATTTCATTTGTATAACAGAATATGGCATTCTTGAAGGTGCCCACAGTGGTGTGTGCTAGAGCTATACATTATTGATGTAATGTGAGTTTTTTGTCTTTCATTCAAGCTGCTTTTTGAAATGTGTAAGACTTCTTTGAGTAGCTCATACAATGACAGAAATGAATGAACCTTACAGGCTTCCATTTGAGGATGATTGTAGGGGATCTCTTCTTTGTATGCAAGATAGTTTTTCCTATGCTTCATAGTACACATGGCTTATGCAAGAAATTCTCCATACACCCACAAAGCTGTACATATGAGGGGTTTTACTGCTGCTGTTTATTATCTCCTGGATTCTGGCCTTTATTTTAGAATGGCAAAGTGCTCATGACGGGTCAATTGGGTGAGGAGGCAGGACTTGTGTATTGTATAGATACAGTACAGTTGTCCCTTCGTATCCACAGATTTAAGTATTCACAGCTTGAAAATATTCTTTAAAAAACAATAATCCAAAAAGCAAACCTTGATTTTGCCATCTTATATAAGGAACACCATTTTGCTATGGTACTTGAGTATTTGTGGATTTTGGTATCCACTGGGGGTTCTGAAACCAAATCCCAGCGAATATGAAGGGACAGCTGTACTGATGTAGTGTATATATACTGCAGACAGGGACATGTTGGTCCTTTCTGTGAGAGCCTTATCCATTATGCTTGGTTCTCCAGCATCAAGAGGGAAAGGTTATCTCAATCTTCAAATATAGCACTTTGCTTTTCTCCATAAGAGTGAATGGCAATTGTTTGTTCTCCTCATCACTTACATACAGAGAAATGGGGGTTGTGCCTTATCTCTGTCCCAAGAACCTCAGCCTTGCGTTCTATGTTTTTAAAAATAATATTTGAGCAAGGTGCTTTCCTTATTGTGCTTTCTGCAACCGGACATGTTTATCTTGGATTGGCGTTTTCAGTCATCAGCATGCTTGCAGAAAGCACAGGATGAGTCCTTCCTGAATCTTCGTTTGCAAAGAAAAGCCAGAGAGTGAGCAGGGTGCACAGTCTATAGGCTGAATGCTACCTCCCACAGCTTTATTTATATGCAGTTCTTCATTTACCCACCCCTCCCCATTAAAGCAGGCAAAGAAGTGATAACGCCTTATCCATGATAAAGATAAAGGTTCTTCCTTCCTCCAACCCAAAAGCAGTTGTGATAAGTGCTCCCATATTGCCAGTGGCACAGAGGCTCTGATCCTGCTTGGCATTGTTGCAGGGTGAGGATAGTCTTCTGCCGCTTCCAACAATCTCCCACCTCCTCTTAGCTATTTTGACCTAGCTATTTTGAACAGGATCACTGAGATGGGATGCATGCATGTACAGCTCCTAACTAACACTAAGTGCAATCTTTGGGTTTAAAAGGTTGTGATCCCTGTATTAACGTATAGCAGAATATTGCAGTCTTTTATGCCATGCTTTTTGCAGCATTATTCCATTTTGAGTGTTGTGACAGAATAATGTGTACTCACAATGTATATTTCTGCAGAAAGGACAAGGAGCTCCAGCCCGTGAGCCTGTCATCAGTGGTGAAGACCACAAACAGATGATTCTTTTTTATCACAGAAGACAAGAGGAGCTCAAGGTATCAAGTATTGTTGCAATACAGTTGCCCCTCCACATTCGCGGCTTTCACTCTCACGGTTTTGATTATTCGTGGTTTGCTCAGCAAGCACCATATTTTAATCAGCCTCTATCCCTCGCACATAAGGGAAAGGAGCCGATTTAAACGGAGTGCTTGCTGAGCAAGCCAGGCGCTCAACTCTCCGCTCTCCTAGGAATTGGCTCCATTTGGGGTGGAGAGCCAAGCCCCGGGAGAGTGGGGAGTTGGCGGGAAAGGCGCTTTTCAGCCCCCCCGCCCTTCCCAAAGCCGCGATGGAGCTTTCCAAGCCTTGTCGCGGGTGGGGGGGTGGCTGAAAAGCGTCTCCACTGCGCTCCCTCCACCCCTCCTGACATTCCCGAAGCAGCCATGGGGCTGTCAATCCCCACAGCCACTTTGGGAAGGCCGGGGAGAGGCCGGCAAGCCTCCCTCTCTTCTGCTGCCATCCCTGCCCTTCCCAAGGTAGCTCCGAGGCTTCAAAGCCCTGGAACCTGCTCGCGAAGGCCGGGGAGAGGCTGGCAAGCCTCCCTCCCTCTCTCCCTCCCTCCCACCCTCCCTCCCACTGTCCCCAGCCATCCCAAGTTGGCTCCAGGGCTTCAAAGCCCCGGAGCTGCCTCATGAAGGCCGGGGAGTGGCCGGCAAGCCTCCCTCCCTCCCGCCACTGTCCCTGGCCTTCCCGAGGCAGCTCCAGGGCTTCAAAGCCCCGGAGCTGCCTCGCGAAGGCCGAGGAGAGGCCAGCAAGCCTCCCTCCCGCCCTCCTGCTGCTGTCCCCAGCCTTCCTGAGGCGGCTCCAGGGCTTCCAAGCCCCGGAGCCCCCTCGCAAAGGCCGGGGAGAGGCTGGCAAGCCTCCCTCCCTCACGCTGCCATCCCTGTCCTTCCCAAAGTGGCTCCAGGGCTTCAAAGCCCTGGAGCCACCTCGCGAAGGCCAGGGAGAGGCTGGCAAGTCTCCCTCCCACTCTCCCGCCGCCGTCCCTGCCCTTCCCGAGGCAGCTCCACGGCTTCAAAGCCCCGGAGCTGCCTCGCGAAGGCCGAGGAGAGGCCAGCAAGCCTCCCTCCTGCCCTCCTGCTGCTGTCCCCGGCCTTCCTGAGGCGGCTCCAGGGCTTCCAAGCCCCGGAGCCCCCTCACAAAGGCCGGGGAGAGGCTGGCAAGCCTCCCTCCCTCACACTGCCGTCCCCGTCCTTCCCGAAGCGGCTCCAGGGCTTCAAAGCCCCGGAGCCACCTTGCGAAGGCCAGGAAGAGGCTGGCAAGTCTCCCTCCCACCCTCCCGCCGCCGTCCCTGGCCTTCCCAAGGTGGCTCCAGAGCTTCAAAGCCCTGGAGCCGCCTCGCAAAGGCCGTGGAGAGGCCAGTAAGCCTCCAGCCTGCCCTCCCCCACCGTCCCTGGCCTTCTCGAGGCGGCTCTGAGGCTTCAAAGCCCCAGAGCCCCCTCGTGAAGGCTGGGGAGAGGCTTCAAGCCTCCCTCCCGCCGCTGTCCCAGGCCTTCCTGAGGTGGCTTCAAGGTTTCAAATCCCTGGAGCCCCCTCGCGAAGGCTGGGGAGAGGCCGGCAAGCCTCCCTTCCGCCTTCCTGCCACCGTCTCTGGCCTTCCTGAGGCAGCTCTGAGGCTTCAAAGCTCTGGAACCCCTCGCGAAGTCCAGGGAGATGCTGGCAAGCCTCCCGTCTGCCCTCCCCCACCATCCCCAGCCTTCCCGAGGTGGCTCTGAGACTTCAAAGCCCCAGAGCCCCCTCACGAAGTCCGGGGAGAGGCTGACAAGCCTCCCGCCCGCTGTCCTTGGCCTTCCCGAGGTGGCTCCAGGGCTTCAAAGCCCTGGACCCGCCTCAGAAAGGCTGGGGGGAGGCCAGCCAAACTCCCAGCCGCAGCCACCCGACCTTCCCGAAGCGGGTATGGGGCTCAAGAGCCCCATAGCCATTTTGGGGAAGCGCAGCAGGCAGCGGGGGGTCGGCCAGGTGGACGGGAGGCTTTTTAGCCATCCCCACGCTTCCCCAAGTAGCAATGGGACTCGAAAAGCCCAGTCGCCACTTTGGAAGGAGGGGTTGCCAGCAGGCAGGGGGAGGCCTTTTTTATCCGCAGTTTTTTCACATTTGCGGGGGTCTGGAGACCCTAACCCCCTTGAATGTGGAGGGACGACTGTATTTGTATTCATTGAGATAATTTAGGTAAACATTTTTGCAGTTTATGACATTTTTCTTTGCTATTTTTTTCAGAAATTAGAAGAAAATGATGATGATTCATTTTTAGATTCTGAATGGGCTGATAGTCAGGCCTTGAAAAGACACTTCCATGGTGTAAAGGACATTAAGTGGCGACCAAGATGAAATTGTTGATACAGGTTTTTTTTTTATAAGATATATTGACCCACTGAGTTCTACCAGTAACATGGATACAAAACTCCTCATTATAATTTGTGTGAAATGCTAAATTTTGATCTGTAGAAGAGATTTATTATGTTTGAATGGAGAATACCTTCATCTTGATATGTACACTTTCCCTTTACAAATAAAAAAGGATAGTTTGTCATGTATTTTGCACATATGCTTTAATAAACTTACAGTTCAGGTGTCTACCTCTTGAATTATTTTACTAACCTATATATTATATTATTAAATATATTACATGTGTTGTTCTATTGCCATTTTTCTGTTGCAAGTGAAATTACTTAAAATAGTGCAACCTACTTTAGAAGGCAACACATTTCTGAATGGGTGGACCGGGGTGGGTAGGTTCAAAGTTAAATAGATACATTATCCACTGTCAAGCCTTACCTTACTTGGCTTCAGAGATAACTGGTAAATAAATGTTATTCAGTATTCCCCCCCCCCCATGTTTAACTCTTTTAAGTAAGTGAAGTCGGTCATTTCTTTTTTTCAAAAGTAGACTTAATAAAACAAAAATTGGTTGAAATAAGAAATGATTTGTCAGATATAACTCAGCCATCCTGGTAACCAGATATAGCAAGAAGTAGGTAAGAGAAGTTGTGCAGATCGTCTGGCATCCAGTCCCTGTGGCAGTGTTGCTTGTAGAACTTTGCCATTATCCCAATATTGAAAGGATAGGTTTTGTAAGCTCTGACCACTACTATGCCATTGCTGAAGTACAGTTTTCCTGGACTGACAAGAATCTTCTGCCTCAACCCTCCCCAAGGCACACATTCATTATACAGCATCAAGATTTGTTTTACCCATAGAGCGTCTAGAGAGCAAACCATAGCTCAGCAGCAGGAGAAGTCTGGCAAAGGAATGTTCCTGTCATCCATTGGCAATTGTTTGGGTACCAGGCAGACTTTGTTCTCGGCGTCAGCTAAACATGCTCTAGTCACAGTGATTACACTGGGCAATGCTGGTTATCTCCAAATCTAACATACCACATAAGTAAGATAAAGATAAAATAGATGGGGCTTATGCATGTTGCTTTGAACATCGTTGTATTATAAATTAATAACAGTCAGTATAAATACATCTATACTGCCTGGCCTGTCAGGCACTCATAGTATGAGGCTGGTCAGTGCCTTCTTTCTAGCAGCTCTATAACCTGTTCTGAATAGTATTTGCATGACTGCACTCATTCTTTAGCATTTGGTGCCATTTGGATATCAGCAATCCAATAAACGGTATTTATATTGTTGAACAGAAATAAGAATTTCAACTGATATTTTAGAGTGAACTTCTGAGTTCCATAAAATTGGAGGGAACTCGTTCCAATTACATCATATCTCAAAAAGGCAGCACAAGGAAGTGCTTATATGGTCTGAATAAATTCCTCAAGGGGATCTGGTCTTATGTTAAGAAAGATATTTGTTTACTTTCATTATACATGGCAGAAGGGGTGGGGGAATATAAGGATCAGTATCATTGGTGCAGTGCTTCCCAGTTGTTTTTTTGTGGGATGATTCCCAGCAGTTTTAATGTCTCTAAATATAGAAACATAGAAAATTAGAATAAAAATGTTGGTCTGCAGCTATTAGTTTTCTTGTTTTTGTTTTTTCCATAAGTGTTCCACAATATCTTGGAAATTGAAACAGTTATATACACTGAGAGACAGCACTGGTTATGTACCGTACTTTCCTTCATTTGATCTAGTAATAACAAAGATTGCACTGATAGCTTTGGCTTTTCCTTGTAATTCTTGTCCATCTTTTTTTAAAAAAAAACTTCGGTGAGATCCCATACTCTCCCTAACAGCTGAGTTCACCATTAAACTTCTCTTCACTCACCCTAAGGTTTAATCTAATTATTTTTTTAACAAATAACCAGCTTGTTAATTGTCATCAAGTTGGTTTCAACTTATGGTGACCTAATGAACAGGAGACCTGTAAGACACCCTGCCGTCAACAGCCCTGGTCAGATCCTGCAAGCTGAGCTGTGGCTTCCTTGATTTGATAGATGAAGGGAATGTTGTGGATATAGTATATCTTGATTTCAGTAAGGTTTTTGACATGGTCCCCCATGATATTCTTGCAAAAAAGTTAGTAACCTGCGGACTAGACAATGCAACTGTTAGGTGGATTTGTAATTGGTTGACTGACTGAACCCAAAGGGTAGTCACCAATGGCTCCTCTTCATCCTGGAGAGAAGTGACCAGTGCGATGCCACAGGGTTCTGTCTTGGGCCCAGTGCTATTCAAAATCTTTATCAATGACTTGGATGAGGGAATAGAGAGTATGCTTATCAAGTTTGCAGATGACACCAAATTAGGAGGGGTAGCTAAAACCTGAGAGGACAGGATGAGAATCCAAAATGACCTGAACAGATTAGAAAGCTGGGCCATAACTAACAAAATGAATTTCAGCAGGGAGAAATGTAGGATACTGCACTTGGGCAGTATTAGATTCTAGGCTGCATTAATAGGACTATAGTGTCTAGATCAAGGGAAGGTAATGGCGCCCACTCTATTCTGCTTTGGTCAGACTTCACCTGGAATACTGTGTCCATTTCTGAGCACCACAATTTAAGAAGCTGGAATGTGTCCAGAAGAAGGTGACCAGGATGGTGGGAGGTCTGGAAGCCATGACCTATGAGCAGCTTAGGGAGCTGGGTATGTTTAGCCTGGGGAAGAGAAAGTTAAGAGGTGACATGATAGCCATGTTTAAATATTTGAAGGGATGTCATGCTGAGGATGGAGCAAGCTTGTTTTCTGCTTCTCTAGAGACTAGGACACAGAGCAATGGGTTCAAACTACAGGAAAAGACATTCCACCTAAACATTAGGAAGAACTTCCTAACAGTAAGAGCTGTTCGGAATTGGAATGCATTGCCTCGTAGTGTAGTGAAGTCTCCTTTGGAGATTTTAAAAGAGAGGCTGGATGGTCATCTGTCGGGAATTATTTGATTGTGTATTCCTGAATGGCAGGGGGTTGGACTGGATGGCTCTCGTGGTCTCTTCCAACTCTGTGATTCTGTGATTCTACGTAATGTGGTTTTCCTCTTTTCCTACGGTCTCCCACTTTACCAAGCATTATTGTATTTTACAATGAGTCATATTGCCTCATGATGTGCCCCAAGTACAATAGCCTCAGTTTGGTCATTTTGGCTTCTAGTTTGAGTTCAGGCTCTCTAGGAGAGATTTAGTGGCTCTTCCTAGACCTAGTCTTCTTCTGATTTCTTAACTTGTTGTGTGCCTTCAACTCGTTTCCTACTTATGGCAACCCTAAGGCAAACCTATCATGGGGGTGGTGGTGGTTCTGGGCAAGATTTGTTCAGATGGGGTTTGCTTTTGTCTTCCTCTGACACTGAAAGACTGACTTGCCTAAGGTCACCCAGTTGGTTTCCATGGCCAAGTGGAGATTTGAACCCAATGCTCAAACCACTACACTGTGCTGGTTCTCATGGCCAATATACCTGTGGCTGATTACAACTTCCCATATATGTATGGGTAGCTCAATGAATACAGATGCCATGACATAGCGTGTTTGATGTTCTTCATATTGCTGTCAATTTACTCCATTTCTTTCCATATATGGTAAAAGTCTTTGTTATAAAATCTTGAAAATCACTTCGCTTGCATAGATCAGTGCAATGTTCTGATGGTTACTGCAATCCTTGATATCCCTTTCTTGGGGTTTGGAATGTACTGCATATTGAATATTTCTTATCTGTGGGCCATTGTTTTGTTTTCCATATTTGTTGGCAGATTTTACTTAGAATTTGAATTGATTCTGTCTCTGTAGCTTGAAACAGCTCTCATGGTAGGCCATCTGTTACTGTGATGTATTTCTTCTCAGGAGTAAGAAACTGAACTTCATTATAAAATGGCCAAACAAACTACAGAGTCATGCTGAGTAAAAATGGCTCTGACTCCATGAATTGCCTAGTCTTCCTTAGCTACAGAAGGAAGGTTCTTATTGGTGTGTAAGATCATGTGATTGAGTAAGCCAGTGCCCTGTAACTGTGTATATGAGAGCTCAGAACAGAGTTCACCCTTCTTCCTGTGAATGCTGAGGCCTAGTGAAGCAGTTTCACCCTGAATTGTAAATATTTGTATATATTGCAACTGTTTTGAGTTTGAAGATAAAAGTGCCTCCTGCTTATTTGGACGTCAAACACTCTGTGGGTGAGTATTCTTGGGAACGGGTTGCTACTGAGTCTACTGAGACAGATTTTTTAGCTTCTGCTGGGGATTGTGTGTCCTATCATTCCCTGTCAGTGGTTATGGGCCCACCTGATTGATCTCAGATTAGATAAGGTGCACCCCAAAAAAAATTCCCACAAACTTCTGTGTATTTTTGGCTAGTTGCCTGAGAAACAGTTAAGTTCCAGCCAGGCCCTATAATATCTTCCAGCTACCTTGAAGTGCTGCCAGCCGCCAGCCGTTTGTGCTTCATAGCTGGAGAACTGTTGACTCAATCAGCGGAATGGCAGATAATAGTCTCATCTGCTTTGAAAAGCTGGCTGATGGAAATTATTCAGCATGGAGTTTATACATGGAGGCTTTATTATTTAAGGACAATTTGTGGCACGTTTTGGAGAAGGAAAGTGTGATTCCAGAGGGTTCAGAAGATAAAATAACAGCGTTCAGACTAGCAGACCAGAAGGCTAGAGCTGCAATTCTCTTATCGCTCAGCTCCTCCCAGTTAATACATGCGGCCCCAGCAAAGACAGCCTTTCAGCTTGGACAGCTTTGAAAACAGTTCATCAGAATTCATCCTGCCTCTCAAAGATGATATGGACTAAGAGACTTTATAACACAAAGCTGTCTACTGGAGGCTGCATGAAAGCCCATTTGGATTTCCTAATGTACAGTCTGCAGACCAGCAGGGAGAGTGATTTGTCTGTAGACCTGGTAGCTGGGTGTATTCTGGAAGAGGTCCAATGCAAGCAATTTGATTCCCGGATGGAGGGGAATAAACAGCCACAAATTATCAGACGTAATCAGAAGACCACTGAAACAGAGGTGCATGTGGAGGAGGGAGCCTGTAGCTACGTGAAACACTGTTTCAGATGCAAAAAGCCTGGACATTTTCAGAAGAACTGTAAGATGCCTGCATCAGATAGGAGGGGTGCAGGCTGCAACCCATGTCTTTGTAGGGTCTCAGGCTGCAATCCATGTCTTCATAGCACAGCACCATCCTGATGGTACTGAGGAAAGAAGTTGGTTACTTGATAGTGGGGCCACGCACAATATGATTAATGATTTACAGCTGTCAGCCAATGTTAAAAATGCATCAATAACCAATAATACCCTTGCAGATGGTGCTCCCAGCGAGGTTCAGAAAATGGGCACTGCATATGTGCCGTCTTTTGGTAAAGATTTTGAAAATACGTTATGTGTTAACAAACTAGAGAATTGTATATTAAGTGTGTCCCAAATGACTACTGATGGTTATAAAGTGATATCTGAGGGGGAACATTGTATAGTAACAGAAAGGCATAACATGAATAATGTCTGTGCAAAAGGGATAGAGAAACATGGGTTGTATTACATGTTGCCTAAAGAGAAGATAGCAAATGTGAACCCTGCACACAATGTGCCCCTACATGATAAGTGTGTTCATTACTACCACAGGCTAATGGGCCATGCTAGTTACAAAGGGTTAAAAGAGCTAGCAAAAGTGTGTCCTGGTTTAAGCATGAAACACTGCCCAAGGTTCTTAGAATGTGCAGTGTGCAGGAAAGTTAAGGTGAAGGCTTTCCCTATTGGCAAAAAAACCCAGTGTGTCACCAACAGACCATTTGAAGTTGTCCACGCTGATTTAGCAGGCCCCTATAAGCCCAATGAAGGGGGTAACCACTATTTATTTGTGATAGTGGACAGACACACTAGGTACACCTATGTATACTTACTGAAGGAGAAAAATCAGGCTGCAGACAGGTTCCATGAGTGGGTGGACGCAGTGGAACGTGAATTTCCTTCTCATAAGGTTTCCAGTCTAGTGACGGATAGCTGAGGGGAATTCTTATCCAACAGTCTGCATACCCGGATGTGTAGGAGGGGCATTAGACACAAGACCACAAACCCAGTGTCTCCAGGGGAGGATGGACTTCCACAAAGGAAAATGTGGGATGTTGAAGTGTATGATGGAATGCATGGTGGAAGATGCACAAGCCCCAGCTGGGCTGTGGGAGCAGGCAGTGAAAACTGTTGCTTACCATTTAAATAGACTGTGGACGTCTAGTGTCAACCAGACCCCATATTGTCTATTGTATGGTATTGCACCAAACCTCAAGCGCCTGAGGATATTTGGACAATATGCAAATGTACTGATTCACCTGAGCCCAAGGAAGCCTGGGCAGCCTAAAACCAGGAGGCTGTGTTTCCTAAGCTATGAGGGTAATAAGAATGTGTTTTCTCTCCACCCTGGAAAGGTTACGTTCTCCAGGAGTGCAAACTTTGAAATAGACTCCGGGTGGGACAGATTGCATTGCAATCAGGAGATGTTTATTTCCTTGGGGAGGGATGTGTCAACAACTCCAAAAAGTCCCACAGATGGAAGGGTGGTACTGCCTGATGATGAAGGGGAGGCACCGGAAGAAAAGCCTGACACTTCACATGCCACTCCAACACACACACCACCACAAACAAGCATTGAGCCTGACACAGGGAGAGATAGCAGCAGGGAGTGCAAGTGAGGATGAGTCAGGTAGAACTAGGGTGCTCATCCCCAGAAGGTCAAGGAGGGTCAGAAAGGCTCCTAACAGATTTGTTGTTCAGGAAGCCAGGCTATACAATGTCATGGCAGAGGAGCCTGCAAGTTTTCAGCATCTCCTAAAACTTCAAACTCAGAGTCCATGGCTGAGTTCCACTTTTCCTACTCTTCCTGGGGAAGTTTTAGGAGAGGCCCAAAGACCAAAAAATTGTTGGTTGCAGGTGGGTCTACAAGCTTAAGGACATGCCTGATGGGACACAAAAGTGTAAAGCACGCTTAGTTGCGAAAGGCTTTTCGCAGGAGCGCTACACCAATTTTGACAAAACCTTTTCACCCAAAGAGATTTCTAATATTTGGAATGGTTAGAGGTAGAAAATAGAAGCCAACAATTAGACGATCCAAATTGAGATTAGTGTTATAGGAAGTTGATTTTATCATGTGGGGATGTAGATATAGGGTTCTGATATAATGCCGGTTACGGTAAAGACACCCAAAGCCTGTATTGCAGAGAAAACAATGCATGGAATATAAATGATAAAGGGTAGAAATAAGATAGACAGAGGGTAAATGTATGTGAGAGAATTATGAGTAAGTAGATGAGGGGAAGAAGGGAAGCAAGAGTGGGAAATATGATAAAGAGAAGAAATAAAACGGATTAGAGAGCAAACGTATATATGAGAAGGTATGTGTTGTAGACGTGAGGAAGAAAGGGTGAAAGAGTGGGAAAGTAGATAGTAGGGTATACAGATGTAAAAGAAAATTGTACAAGAAGATGGTATAAGGAAGTACAAAGAAAATACAAGAAGGGATGAGAGAAAAATGGAAAAATGACAAACAATATTGAATGATGGAAAATGTATCTTTACTACCAATAGTTTATGTACAAATCAGGTATGTATGTAAAAATGTTTATGTGGACAAAAAATTTCTTTAAATAAAAAGTTAAAAAAAAACAACCTTTTAACCCACAGCAAAGCCAGAAAGTCTTAGGTTAGTGTTAGCTGTAGCAGCCAAGAGGCAGATAGTTGTGCAACAACTTTGACTTTGAAACAGCATACCTGAATGCTGATCTTGAAGAGACAGTGTTCATGAAACAGGCCCCAGGGTATGACAGTGCAGGTGAGAGCAAGGTGTACTTATTGTGCAAAGCACAGCTTGAAACAAAGCACACGTTGCTGGAACAAGTCATACACCAAGTTTTGGTGTCACTAGATTACACAAGGAGCGTTGCAGATGCCTATGTGTACACAAGGGGACAGGTGATAGTGCTGTCATGCTAGTTATCTATGTGGACATTTGTGTGGCAGCAAAGAGTGCCAGTGATGTCAGGAGAGTGCAGGTGGAGTTAGAAAACCGGTGTAAGTTGAAGGACGTAGCCTGAGATGTTATTTAGGCATAGAGGTAGAAAGAACCGGTCTTGGAGAATTTTTCCTAAGCCAGAAGAAGAAGAGGCTAGATTAGATTTAGATTTCTCAAGGGGATCAGGAACATGCGTTTGAAGCTGATGGGAAGTCAGGTGACCCTGGAGTGCTATGTGGACAGCTCTTTTGCTGCCGAGACTTCAGACAGGAAGTCAGTGACCAGAATGGTGGTCAGGTATGCAGAGAGCCCATAGTGTGGATATCAAGAAAGCAGAACTGTGTAACCATTAGTACCATGGAAGCTGAATTCGCAGCCTTGTCTGAGATGGCAAGTGAGGCACAATGGGTTAGGCAGATGCTTGCAGACCCTGGGGAGCCATGCCAAATGCCTGTTGAGGTGCACAAGGACTCACAAGCCTGCATAGCTATGGCAGAAGCAGAAAACCTGAAATGTAGGACAAAATACATTGCGGTGCGCTACCAAAATGTGAGGCAGTTAATATAAGAAGGTGTCTTGTGTCTGAGATACTGTCCATCAGAAGACAATGTTGCAGACCTGCTCACAAAAGCCCTTCCAGCAGGAAGCCATGAGGAGTTGGCAAAGAGAGTGGGCCTTGTCACTAGTGTGTAAAGTGAAAGGTGTCAAAAGGGAAAGGTCAACCGACGGACGAATGATGTCTAACAATGTCTGTTGATAATGTTATGTTGTAATGATAACATGTGTCCTGCGCAGTAGTTTGTCCATTTTGGAGGGGACTGTCAGGAGTTAGAAACTGAACTCCATTATAAAATAGTCAAACAAACAGCAGTCATGCTGAGTCAAAATGGCTGACTTCATGAACTGCCTAGTCTGCCTTAGCTACAGAAGGAGGGTTCTTATTGGTGTGTAAGGTCATGTGACTGAGTAAGCCAATGCCCTGTAACTGTGTATATGGGAGGGCTCAGAGCAGAGCTCACTCTTCTTCTTGTGAATGCTGAGGCCTGGTGAAGCAGTTTCTCCCTGAATTGTAAATATTTGTATATATTGCAACTGTTTGAGTTTGAAGATAAAAGTGCCTCCTGCTTATTTGGACGTCAAACACTCTGTGTGCGAGTATTCTTGGGAACGGGTTCCTACTGAGTCTACTGAGACAGTTTTTTTGGCTTCTGCTGGGGATTGCATGTCCTATCATTCCCTGACATTTCTCCCAAGTGCTTTGGGAGGGGCTTCCAGTGCCCTTTCTAAAATTGTGGATTCATCTACAAAAGGCTGTTTCTTGAATAAATCTGTCATGCGTCCATCATCTTTCCCCCTGCGCCTTGATCATACAGCATGTTCCCCTACTCACGTATTGCTGAAAGGTTGTGTTCAGGATTCTGACCCTATTTCTGCACTCTCTACTTTAGTTTTTTACCTGTCCTTAATTGAAAAGTTTCATTTGTCATTCTGTGAGGCTTTTTTTTTTTTTTGGCTGCAGATAGTTTCTTTTTACATTCTTCCCTGACAATATCCCTGGCTTTCGCCTGGAGTTTGTCTGACTCTTGATCTATTAGCTTAATAGTGCAAATCTATTTTTTATATGATCTTTAAATTCTACAGGGATGTTCTTCAGGTTGTATTTTGTCACAATGATTGATTTAGTGTATAGTACTTCTTTACCTTTACTCTAGTTTTCAATATTAGCAGTTCCAAGTCTGTGCTGCAGTCTGCTCCTGGTCTTGTTTTTGGAGAGAGATTGGAGCTCCTCCTCCATCTTCTGCTCCCTGTTATGTAGTAGATTTGACTTCTGTATTGACCATCAGATGATGTCCACATGTGCAGTCATCTCTTTGGTTGCCTGAAGGAGGTGTTTGCAAGGATGTGTTGGCCTCACAAAATTAGTTCATCTCTTCCTTGCTTTGTTTCTTGATCCTAGGTCAACATTTTGATTCTCTGTTTCTTACTCTTCCATTCCAATCACCTGTGTTTATCAACATCTCCTTTCTGTGTGATCAATTTCCTCCTTAACTCCAGCATAGAATCTTTTCAATTTCTTCTTCTGCCTCTGTAGTTGGAGCATAAACTACAAAACCAGTTCTTTAGCCATAGGCTTTTTTTGTTTGTTGTTTTCAATTACATTGAATTACATCCCCTCTAATGTTAAAACAAATATGTGTACAATATTAAGATAATTTTACCATATGGCTGTGCCATACTCTATTTAGATTGAACTGTGCAATGTGAATTTTGTTATGTGAGATTATCAAATAACATTACAAAACAGTGCTTAGCAAATAAAATGAGGTTTGATGTGTCTCTGATCTCTCATCTTGACAGTTAATTAATGGATTGACATCAGATCTGCTTAGGAATATCTTGGCAACACTAGATTGCCATCAAGTGGAGCTGAATTTATTTATGCTTTTCAGTCTTATCCCTCTCCCTGATCAACCAAAGAACTTGTAAGGGCAGCATGTTCAGTGGCTTGGGAGAATAATAGTACCTAGGGCTGTTCAGTGACAATTTCACTTACAAGATAGGTATGGGAGCTGCCAGTTCTCATTAGTTTCAATTATAGAGATAGGTGGCATAAAACAAGAAAAATGAGGATCCTTTATGCTCATGAAAGATACAGGCAATGGAGTTGAACTAAATATCATTTGTCTCTGTTTCCCCAACATTATTTCAATATCTACAGTTGGCCCTCCACATTTGCTGGGGTTAGGGTGCAGGACCCCCTCCCCACAAAAGTAGGGAAAATTGTGAATATCTCTAGGGGCCCCAAAAACCATATTTAACACACACAAAAAGTATGATCTATGGATTCAGCCCACCACGGGTGCCTCTGAGGTGATGGGGTTCTTTTGAAAGGCAGAAGCAGGCTGCTGGCAGGGCCGCCACCTCCTCTGCTGCCCTACGCCATTTTTATTAGAGACTTAGAAGCCTTGCCACACGTTTGCAGTCTAGGGTAGCAGCAGAGGTGGCAGGAAATAATCCACAAATAATCAAATCCACAAAAGTTAATCCTGCAATTGTAGAGGTCCAACTGTACTTCATTTGACTAATAATTGGCCTCTGAAGTGATTAAACTAACAAGACCAGGAAGTTTGCCCATTTGCCTGGGTTAATAGTTTTGCTTATGATTTGAATGAAACAAATCTTTGACTGGTAGCATCTACAATCCTTGATTTTACACCAAGTTCTCTGCAAAATGGAGCCAAGCAAGCAATTGGGGTGGGGGACAGTTTGACAATCCATCCCAAGCTTGCACAAAAATGTTCAGGATGTTAATCTAAGTGTAACAAGTTTGGTCAAAATCTGTTTATAAATACACAGTCTAAAACAAACAAACAAATATCCAGAAATCCTAGGTGGTCAGGAGATACCCAAAATGACTTATTAGATCTAGCACTTACTACAGTATTCATTTTGTTCCCATTAGATAACATACCAAATCTGACTGTAATCTAGTATATAGATTTATACAGCATAACAGAAGACCAACACATTAAATTTATGGTATAGGTGTTAGAGTTCAGAGTAATGGATACAAAGGGAAACGACTAGGAGGGATGGTAACGTCTAATATAAATGATTGGAATGGATCTGCCTGCTTCATACCTAATGTCACGTGTGAAATACTGCCCCATATGACTACCAGAGCCTGTGGGAACTACTGTACATTTAAAAGAGGCTGCCAGCTCCTAAGCCATTTAGGGCTTTAACTGAATACCAACAGCATGATTGGAGCCTGGAAACAAACGTGGTCATTACCACTCATTTGAAATAGCCATAATGCTTCTCATGGCCTAGCTTTGATGAGAAGCCTAGCTCCTGCATTTTGTTGCACCAGGTAAAAGTTCCACCAATTGAATTGTACTTTAGTGACTACCACTTCAGCACAATGTCTGGCTCAAGATGCAGGGAATTTTTTTCCCCCCTAGTGTATGTTTTTTACTCCACTGACTCACCCTAATTATCTGTGAGAAGTGAAGTGATTCCAACATATTTTTCAAAATCTCTCTCCACCTGCTTTCTTAATCTTAGTAGCAAAATTTAGAGGAGACATTTTGTTCTTACTGTTTCTGGAGACTGGTAGTAACTGAAGTGATGCAATTACCTATAGTTTTTTTCTGTATGCCTTTCTCTCTTTAGATCAGCAATGGTGCCTTTTAAATATATATTGATTCAACCTTCTCTAGTTGAGTCCTGGAAGTGCCTGAACAACATAAGTTGAAGAAGATGGAAAGAAAGAAAAAAATAGAACAGACCCGTGGCAAAACTTACATACATGGTGAGATACCAGTCTTCCCCAACTCTAGGTGGGATGGACTACAAATCCCATCATCCCCAGCCAGTAAACCACACATCTGGAAAGTGTGATGTTGTGAAGGCAACTTATGCTTCTCAAGGAGCACTTCTGAAGGAGCCAACAACAAAATGTGCCATTTGCAAGCAATAGTGTCATCCAAAGCATTTTGCCTGCCAGTCCTATGTTTTTTTAATGTGAATATTAGCAATTAACACCACAGCAATTTAATGTGTTAAACAATTCCCCACCCACTATTAACATAAGTGGATTAGATCTTTCAGCACCAGGAAATATGTTATGCCTTCTCTATCAGCATCCCGATCTTGGACTTTTGTTAAATGGCTGGTAGTTGGAAAATCTTGGTTGTGTTACAGCTAATCATCCAGAAGTCAACCAGTAGATCCTGATGTACCCTCTGTCTGCCCTTGGTGTATTATGAACAAAAGCATAGAAGACCTAGTGAAGATGAGGCATGCCGGCATATCTACCCACAAAAGCCATCCTTTACTATTGAAGTTCTGCCTGTCAGCTTCAAGGGCATGGCTTGCTTTTCATTGTAAATCAACAAGTACATACTGTACTACAATAAAATTTTGGGACCTTGGAATGAGGAAGGTTTTTTTTTTTTAAAAAGAAAAGCTAGGAAACTTGGCACTTCCTTCAGAAGAACAAAGCTCCCTTTCACTTGCTTTCCTATCCCAAGATTGTTTTGTGGGGGGTGGGGAAAGACCTTGAAAAGAAGCATAAGTAATAAACTATAATTACAATGTATTTCTCATTTATCACTTTTGAGGAGGTTAGTGTTTTGTTGAGAAAACTCATGTGGCTGTTTACTACTTTTAATAACTTTTCTTTCTTTGTATAGCATTTTTTACGTGTAGGAAAAAATAATGTGTGGAGCTAGTAACACCTGTAGGAATCTGACAGGTACCAAGTGAGCTGCTTTTCTGTCCTTTCTCCCTTCAATACTACACCTGGGCAGACCATTTGGGGAGGATTGGGTGTGGATGCATGGTCCACTCTACATCTGCCTGTGCTGATACTGTGTGTTGTAAGAGGGAAAGATACATTTGTGAAGGTTGGCACTGGAATTGGAAACATTAAATTTTGTACTACAACTCCCAGAATACCCTACCTACCATGGCTATGCTGAATGGGAATTGGGACACAGGAATTCAAAAATTATTTCCTTTGTAATTGTGATTTTGTAATTCCAAGCTCTTAGCCAGTACATTGGTGCCATCAGATATAATGTCATTCTTCAGTTCTCCAGTACTGAATCCTTCTCAACTCTTGAGGGACAATTTCTCAGACTCATTATTTATAATGGTCTTTGCCACTTCTGCATTTTGGCAAGGACTAGAGACAGAAGCCTGTCATTCATGCTAGAAAAGTCCTGCACCCAAATGAGGTAACTGTTTTTCTCTAGTCTGAGTTCCATTTTATTTTCATATGGGATGGCCTTTTAATACTTGAAGGAAACATCTTCCATGACTGAATGATTCAGGAGCTTTTAATACAGATTCAGGTAGTTTGGAAATAATGGAGCCCTTAGTAAAATTGTGTTTTTCTTTCTTTCTGGCTGCTACCCATAAGACAAGCTAATTGAGACGTTGCACCAGATTTGCTGGGACTTGTCAGTGCTAGATACCTGATGCCATGCAGGTGTCATTCCAAGAAGTAGACTTTCAAAGAATTCTTTCCCCAAGACTGACAAATCTGCCTTATTTGTCATGATGATAATAAGGGATGTTCTATGTTCGCTCTTTATCTATAAGATGAATTTAGGAAAAGAATTTTGACATATCTAACACATCAGTACTTCTTTGACATCAGTATAGATCAATCACCTTTATTCGAACTCTTAGACAGTTAATGCCTTCTTGAAGATTGGGGTGGACAGACAAGTGAACTGAAGCGGGTGGGGAAAGGAACCTAGCTTTCTGTCTGTCCTGCTTTACTACTTTCATTGGCAAGGTGCCATGTGGTGTGTTGTAAGATGGAGAATCCCACACAAACTGTGTGTTATATTTATAATCAGTAGGGCTTCATTTGCTTTGGGGTCAACCAAGAAAATCATTTGGCATTTTGCTCTGCCAACATCTTTTCTCATATATCATTGGATTCAAATAACAATACCAACTATAATAGAGAAGGATGACTCCTTTGTAGATGCTATTGCAATCCCTCTTCATTGCCACCAACAGCTTTAGAACTAGGCTGCCTTAGTAGACAACTATGGAACAATTAGCATATAAGAACCTAAAAGTGCTGAATTAGACTTCAGGGTTTTCTCATACAACATTACTTTCAAGAAGTTCTTCCTAATGTTTAGATGGAATTTCTTTTCCTGTAGTTTGAACCCATGGCTCTGTGTCCTAGTCTCTGGAGCAGCAGAAAACAAGCCTGCTCCATCCTCAGTACAACATTCCCTCAAATATTCAAACATGGCTATCACGTCCCCCCTCAACCTTCTCCTCTCCAGATGAAACACTCCCCGCTCCCCAAGCCACTCCTCACAGGACATGGCCTCCAGACCACCCACCATCCCATCGTCCTCCTCTGGACACGTTCCAGCTTCCTGAACTACCTCTTTACCAATTCTGTGTTGTATTTCCCCTACTGCATCATCTGCCCCATCTTCCCCAGGTTGGGCACTGTTCCCCCTTATTCTCTTCCAAGAGTGGTCAATTTGGCACTAAAGAGAAGCCCAAAAGCTGAGGACATGATTATAATAGCATCTTCCCCACCCCACCCCCACGTACCCCAGCAACTGGCATTCAGAGGCACACTACCTTTCATACTGGATACAACATACTGTATAGCCATCATTCACTGGTTGCCAGCGATACACTTACCTCCATGATTTTTTTTCCAAATTTCTTTTAAAAATATATATTGATTCAACTATCTCTATTTGAGTCCTGGAAGTAACTTAATCCAATGCTCACATAGGAGCTGTAATTTCATGGTTAAAACAAATGTTTTTATTCAAACTCTTTTCAGCTTGAAAGAGCATTATTCTCTTTGAAGTGCATCTATTTTAGTAAACTATTTGTAACATTAAAAACAGCCCTGAGTCATAAATGGAATCTAATCTTACACATACATATACACCACCAAAGCCATTCCATCCTTTCAGTGTCAATAGGCTTTGGAGCAAGTCCTTTCAGCTCTGAAACGACTTCCATTGTTCAACTTGGAGTGAAAGCTTCTAAGTTTCTCTCTGATGTTCAGGCATGTTACAATGGGATAGATTGTATTACAAAACATCTATACATGTCACAGTGCTTAAGTCAAGCCAATTGAATGGCTTCCAAGGATTTACCACTTCCAATCTTTTTACATCCACAACATACCCATTTAATATTTTTCCTTCTACTTCAGGTCCTCACATGAGTGGAAGTAAACCTCAAAGTTACTTTAATGCAATGTCACACCCATTTCATCTTCACTACACCTTTCCAACAGTAGTGCCCTGGCTGGCTGAGCACAATAGGTTCCAGAGAAACCTCTAAGGTGCAGCTGCACACTCTGGCTTCAGACAAATGTCATACATGCAACAGCTGAGTGAATCTGGATAAAAGACTTGGGTTTCAAAAAGGATTAATTTTCAACTGTTTTTTCGGCCTTAAAACGGGTAGTCCTGATGGTAAACATTTGATTCTTAGGTGGCCTAACGAACAGAAAGAGCAAACAATAGAATCAAAAAACAAAAAACCTGATCTCCCTAGAATGTTTACATTGAGCCCTTCAATACCAAAAGTTATGTTTTAACAGAAAGTGGTGTTTTCAAATGCACGTGCAATTCATGTAAGGTCGGACTGTGACCTACTAGGTAGACTCTAATAGGCATATACTTTTAAGAGACACGCAACCAGCCAAGTAACATAAGAGATCCTGTTCTATAATATTTGTTCATTAAGCAATGCCATTCCATTTGAAAGCACAAAGAATACCACTAAGCTCCTCTATTGTTGTTACTGTTGGTCCAGATGCCTTCTAATGTAGCATAACACTATGTGTGTCAGGATCAGTCCCAAAAAGTGACTTTCTCCTGCCAAATGGCTAAAGTGCTGTGTGCTTTCATTTTGGTAATACTGTTCAATGTTTTGCATTCTTTTGAATTGTAACAAGTCGGTGTATTGGGAAGAGACAAGGGAGGATGGTATGTGTCTGGAAATTAACAGAATGGCCTTGCACCTGCAGAGGCCTGTAAGAATGGAAGGTGGAGCTCACTCTGGTGTGAAAGGGGAATGGGGATGATGGATCTCCAATGACTGTATAGCCCACCAGATTTTGTTGATTATAAATAGTTTTTATTTTACTGCTTTCCCAATAGCTTTCATTCAAAGCAACAATTTTGTATAGTTTGCTCTTTAGATTTCTGTAGCAATAAAGCTTACTGTTTTAACTCTGAAGCTGCTGGTTGCTGAGTCTGAAGAAGCTAGTACACGACAGTGTGACATTGTATGCCACACTGTTCAGTTGTGTGATTATCTTTAGTTCAGAAGGTTGTTGTGGTTTTTTTTTTAATGATACTGGCAAATGTTTCAGCATTTGCATCCCACTGATATCCAGCTATAGCCAGTTCTCCTTCAAAACTTAAAATTAATTCAATTAGTTCAAATTGAGTTCAATAGGACTTTCTACATAAAATCTACTTGTTTTCTCCAAGACTCTCTCTTCTCTCTTTCTTTTTTCTCAGCAAGGGCACATCATAAAAGCTGTGATGCCTCTTTTCCCTTCTGCTCCATCTTTCAGTCCTTAATTTCAAAATGGTTATTTCCATGGGCTGCTTTACAGGTTGCATTCAGTGGGAAATATATTTAAAACAGTTTATACTTAAAAACCATGCATGTGGTAATCCTATAAGTGCTAACAGGGTGTCAGGATATGTGTGAGCCACTCTCTAGTATAGGGATGGTGCTCTTAATTTTGGATAAACATATTGGATGATATTTTATTCAATATTTATGAAATTGTAAGCGAAAGTTGCAACCTTGTTACTGTTGGGATTCATGTTTATGGTTGTTAATGACTGGATGTGACCTCAAAAAACCTACCACTTAAGCCAGGTGATGCCTTAACCAAAGGGGTTTCTGAGGTGTTGCAGCTTGGGATGCTAGGAAATGACTGCAGCTTTCTCACGGTTGTGGGGCACATTGAGACAAGCAGCTGCAGCAAAACCCCAAAGGGTTTCTCCCATCTCAATGTGCCCTGCAATTGGGAGAGAACTGTGCCCCAGTCTGCAGCATCTTAGAAACCATCTGGTTGGGGTGTTGCCTGGCTTAAGAAGTAGGTTTGAGGGAGGTAGCATCAGCAGATGTAGCCATGACAATGGAGTTCTGTCAACATAGTTATTTTTGCCAATGCAGGATTTCAGCCCAGATTTTCATGTTGTGTTTTTGTGTATAGTGTCATTGGCTGAGTATCCTTAAAGCTGTGGAAAAATTGTCTGGAATTCAATATGGGACTTGTTACCTGAATTGCTTGTGGTCCATGGGGACCATCTAATGTCCTAATATTAATTTGGGGAATGTAATTAGCTCAAATATAGCAGTGAGAGGTTGGGTAACAGTGGGATCTTTTAACCTATGTATACCAGTAGTAATGGAGGCGACTCTAAGCCAAAAGGTACAATTAAATGGTCTTTATTGGAAATTAATCTAAAGGGCATTCACACAAACACTCAGGCTTCAAGCACTCACACAAGGCTATCAAAAATAGTAGGAAGTATTTGGATAGAGGAACAGAGCAAGGGGGTTGTGGGTAATACTGTACTGATCCTGCAGAGCTGAGATTGTGACGTAAACTGACAGTGAAGAGGTCCAGAAGGCAGAATGGTGACACAAATTGATGTGGAGTTGGAAGGAAGAGCATCTGTGCACACTTGAGTGGTGTTTTAGGGTAATTTATGTCTAATAATTCCCCTGAAGAGATGGGGTTTTGAGTGAAATACAATGTTCCTTGGAGGTTCTCAGGATTAGACAAAGGTGCTCTGGAAGGGTTAATGATCATTAATGGGTGCTGCATTTGGAATTGAATAGGAGCCAGGCAAGGTCTTTTGTTGGAAGGGGATGAGGAGAGGAAGAACCCATTTTACAAGCATCAAGGACTCTGCTATTGTTGAATGGATTAATGAATGACTCACTTCCAGGTGTTAATTCTCTGACCTGAATATTTGTTTGGGGAATTTCCAAAGGCCCCTCTTTTGGTTACACGTGATTCCAACCTTGGTGTTTGGGGGTCCCTGGTATACCTGCTAACTACATGGATGGCCACATTAAGCCAAATTATTAAATATCGCCAATTATTTGATATTCCAAGATGTGGTCTATCAGAGTAGGTAACATACTTAGGTTTTACAAAGTGGTGGGAAACAGAACTGAATAGTTTATAGCATTCTGCTATACAGAATAGCAATGTCTGTATTCACCTAGGCCTGCTGTGATATTACCACAAACAATCTTCTGTTGCACAATGGTGGAGTGACTAATGCACCATGGCCCAATGCACAATGGGCAGCTGGAGCCCAATTGCATCAGAAGAGCCCAATGCACACCAGAAGTGTCCAACGTGTATTACAAGTGCCTGATGTATGTTGGAGCACTTTAGCCAGTGCCCCGATAAACATATTTGAAAGTCACTAACAGGATTTTGTTGTGCCTCTGTAACACAGCTGAGTATTTGTAAAGTTATACAACATAGACCATGGTGTAGAATTTCAGCCACTGTTCTTCCACATGGTATACAAAATTACCCCAAACTGAACTCTAATATTATTTTATGAAATAGTAGGAAATAGGTTTCTGTGAACTGTCCTAGACAAAATCAAGCTTGAACTCTCCCTAGAAGACAAGATGACTATACTGAGACTGTTGTACTTGGACATATCATGAGAAAACACGACTCATTAGGAAGGATAATAATGCTTGGTAAGGTAGAAGACAGCAGGAAAAGAGGAAGACCACATTCCAGATGGATAGACTCAATTAAGGACACCACAGCCCTGAGTCTGCAAGACCTGAGCAGGGCTGGTGATGATAGGGTGACTTGGAGGTCTCTCATTCATGGGAGTTGCCATAAATCAAAGTCAACATGATGGCAATTAACACAACAACAAGGTTTTTGTGAAAGAGTTAAATGATGCCAGAATTGTTTTGAGTTGAAGGATTAAAATATGTTGTAAAAAAAATATTACAAGTATTTGATTTACTGCCAATTTTATGTAAATTTGATATCAGTGAAAAATCAAGGTTAACACATGCTAAATTAATTAAAAGAATATCAGGTTTTAGGCTCAAAATGGGAATTTTGGATGCAGATTCAAGAATTGCTGGGAATATTATATTAAACCAAAATTCTGGATTTTAATGAAAAATCTCATGGCAGGCAAGGTTGCAAAAAAACAAGTTTAACAAAGAAAAAGTCACAACCTTGTTTTTATTTGTTGGTCTTTTTAAGAACAGCAAACAAAGTATAAATGTACAGCATGCCTATTGGGGAAAAAAATCTGGGGTTACTTTCAGAAGTGTTGTAGCAGAAACTACAGTTGCTCTGAAACTAGAACTGCAACATAGCTAACTCAAATGGGGCATTTGGATCATATTATGCCAATGCTTTAGTAGCCGTGCTTCTACCCAAGACTAATTTCAGACCTAATTTAAAGTGTTTTTCGCCTTTAAAGCTCTTGGTAGCTTGTAATCTTCTTCAGAAGCCCTGCTCCAGTGCCTCTGCTAAGAGGAAGTGAGTGGCTACTAGGAATAGGTGCTTCTCTGTGGTGGGCTTGTCTACACAGGTCACAAACCCCAAATCACCCCCCAAAAAATCAGGGCCAATAATGCCACATAACATGTGACCTTTTCCCCAAATCTGGTGTGATAGCGACACACAATGTATGGCTCTGTTTGCACCAGATTCGGGGAATACCCCTTTAATCTGGGTTTAGAAAACTCAGGAGTTTGCTGGAAACTCCAGAGAAAAATGCTGTGTGAACAATCTGTTGGGCGTGTTACAAAATAGTACAGCAGAGTTGTGGAGTTAAAAAATAGAGCTTTACTCAGCAGAGTGTAAGACAAAAAAATACATGCAAAAACAATGAATATAGCATCATGGCTAGGCACAAAAACAGTACAGCATAACTTCCTGCATACCTGCAGTACTATACCTTCATAGCAAGGAGAAAACCTTACTTCCCAGCAACAGGCTTCTTACCAGCACAGAGAGTAATACACTCTCTATACCCCAAGCAGACTCCCAATGCAGTTATACACTACTAAGTGGCTATCAAGTCCACCTGGCCTAATTGGCTGACTGCATCATTAATTACTGGAGCTGGCTTATTATCATGGACTTCACCTGCCACTTTGCTATACCTTCATCCAGTCACAACTTAGTATGCAAACTGGCATACCCTGACACAATCCATTACACTGGATTGAGGGCAGGGCAGGGGGAGGAAGGACAAATGCTGCCTGAGGCACAGCCATTTCCCCTCTCCTTCGTGTCACTTCTCAGTCCAAAGGCAGAGTCCTAGTGGTAGTCACTCTCTTTGAGGTCAGAATGTCTGGCAAGCCCCACCATTGCAAAGCCATCACAAGGTTAGTCACCTGTTCTAGCTTCAGAGAGAACAACTACCACTGGGACTTTGATTTTCCGGCGCACAATCACCAGGGTGCCAGTTACACAACAAAAATTGTTACGGGGCTTACCGTGACTTCCTGATCCTGTTTCTGTCCCTCGCTGTTTATACGATTTTTGTCATGCTTTAGGAAATCCTGGAAGATCCCGTGATTTATATTTACACGACAAAAGTTTTTATTGGTCCCGCACTCTTATATCCCGTGCTTTTGCTGTTTACACATGTTTAGCTTACCGGGATTTTTTTTTTTTTTTTGGCTGTCAATCAAGGATGCAATTACTCGTGTTTTCACAACCTCGGTGATGTACTTCCTTTAGAGTTCCGCGCCACGAGCGATGCTATTGGCTGGCTGGGGGGGAAGAGAGGGGGCAGACGCTTATGTTTGTCCTATCTCTTAAAAATGTTAACCCTTTAAGCAGAGGCAGAAGGCATTTTGAAAGACCAAGAATGTGATCTTTTGTTCAGATGGGGGAACAATTAAACCATGTCCTTTCCTTTTGAAATCAAGCCGAGTGGGGGGGGGGAGGAGAGGCTTGGGATTTCTTTTAAAATCTTGATGCTTAAAGCAGAGGGAGCTGCATTTTGAAAGACCCAGAATGTAAATGTGATCCCTGCTCAGACGCAGGGAGTGCTTTCCTTTTGAAATCAAGCCGAGTGAGGTGGGGGGGAGGGCTGGTATTCCCCTTGCCTCTTTAAAAATGTTAACCCTTACAGCAGAGTTTTAGCTGCAGAGTGAAGATTTCAAGCCAGCGACAGACAGGCATCTTGAAAGACACAGACACAGAGGGGGGGAATAAAAGTGTGTTCTTTCGCTCAGAGGCTGGAATATTTTACTGTGCCTGTTCAGACCCAGGAAGGTGATCAAGGCAGGGGATGAATGGGCGACCCTCTGCCCACCACGATCTCTTTGTAACATGCAGTTGCGGAAGAAGTTAAAGCTGAAGGGTTTGCAGTGTAGAAATCCATTTAAAAAGGTGATTGAGTACACGTGCACACACACATCAACCTACGTGCAGCTGGAAGGGATGCCTTTATTTTCAGCTGGTGAGGCTGGATCTGTTGAATGGGTGACTGACCCCTCCTTTTCTGGTCACTGATCTCTAAGCCCACCCCCAGTCACCATTTCTGGTCATCTCCTAGTACCAAGATATTTTGTCCCAGGCTGTTTACATTTCTGATTTTCCAAATCCTCCCGTGACTTTTTTAAAAACCGGCACAACCCGTGGGACTTGAAGTCCCGCAGGTTGAGGGATAAAAGGTGGCCCCCCTTCCGAAAATCACATACCCGACCCGATGTACATGTAAACTGCCAGGGATCGACACGAATTCTTCCCGGGACATTTTCATCGTGTAAACGGCACCCAGGAAAAGCAAAGCCCCAGTGTTAGTTGCTCTCACTGAAACCAGATTGGGTGGCTAGATCAGAGTCAGCTCAGCATCAAGTGTGAGTAACAGCTTTGAATGGCCAGTAAAAATAAAAACCCAATGTAGATTCGAGTTTTGGCAGGTATGGTGCTAAAATCTGGGCCAGAATAGTCCAAATATCATGCGCCGCAGCTCTCTCATCTGGATTTTTACACACACACACACACACACACACACACACAGTGTAATCAAGCCCAGAAGAACAGCCTCTCCAGAGAGCCTCGCTTGGCAGTGGCATTGCCTTTACTATCTTTTCCATGACAGATGAATACCTTTATATTCACATAGGCCTCTTTCATTGTTTTTAGAACAGCTTTGGAAATCTGATTAGCTAATTAAGTCACATTTTCCACTGACAGAAAATACCCGTTTTAGCACTGTATTTTAATCCTTTAGTTAAATTTTAATAATTGCATTGTAAATAAATATGTAAACTGAAACAATATAAAAGAGAGGGGAGGTTGGGTTTGTTTGTCCACCTGTGACCTTACATTCTGTGTAGCTTCCACTGTGCCTTGGTATTGTGTAATGAGATTTAGTTCAGTTCAGACACTCCATGAAGGAGCACATCTCTGGAAGAGTGGGTACATGCCTGCCCCTCCATTGTATATCACATATGACATGATCATGTAGTTGTGCCACAGCAGGCAGCATGCCCAATAACTTGAGAGCCAAGGCTGGGGCTCATTGACTACTCATTCATATAATACTAGCTCCATTTGTGTCTGAGCTGTGCCCTTGTTGGGCCCACTTTTATGGTGGTTCTTTTCCAGTTAATGTTCACTAAGCATCTTTCTACAGTATGTTTGCTGTTTATGGCATGTTGCATCTTCGCTCGAGGAGAAGTAGGACATGAATCTATTTCTCTGGCTTTACTGCAGTGTAGATGAGTGAAGTAGACTGCTTTTTAGCCCTTTCCCATTCTCTGATTTCAGTTTTCATGGTTTTAAAGACTTCTTGGCAAGTCTATGCTTCCTGCCTTACTAGGAAATGAATCAGACTGAAGGTTTTCCAGTTCAGTATGACCTCACAAATTAATTATTGGAAAATGTTTCCCTCTTTCTATTTTTCTTAAGATCCATTTTTTTTAAAGTTTGTCTTTTAATTTCCTATTGTTTCAAAGTTCACTCCACCCTTGGTGTATTTCATGCTATTGTAGGAATGTGTGGGTTCTGTCTAGAGAAAGTACAAACGCTCTCAAGTAGAAAGTCTCGCAAGTAGGAAGTGACATTTTTCCTCCTTTTGTTCTTTGAGCTCCCTGCAGATTGCCACTAAATGTTGGGGCCATTCTGCTTAAAGTCAGGAATCAACTTCTGATTTAACTTTAGATTTGGCCTGAGCCAAGCAGAGTTCACATACAGCAGGTCTGTAAAGTGATTACAGTATGTAGTTTTGCAGCAGCCTCGTTCTTTATTTTCAATACCATCTGAAAATGTAAACTCCTTAGTGAAAATGTACGTTATATGAATATGCCACACTATCAAACACTTAAAATATTTTTATAATTATTAATAATATAATTTTCCAAATAATTATTACATATAGTTGCAAATGTTCCTTCACAGAAGGTACCCCTTTGTTTTCACAAAAATAGTTTGTGCTATCCAAAACAAATGCACTCCTGTTCATTGATATAAAATGGACTGAGGCTTCTAGTAGGAGATACATCCAAACCACTGTTCATCCAGATTTCCTGGATAATCTGTTCTCGCCGCTCTATCCTTTCCACAAGTTCGGCTGAGTCTATTGAGTAATAGGCTGAATATGGAGTCCTGCAGAACCCATCAGGAAAGTCTGAATCTGAAGAGTCATCTCTCTCCTCCTCCTCCTCCTCCTCCTCTTCTTCTTCTTCCTCCTCCTCCTCCTCATCTTCACAGGTTTCATCAGCTTTGTCCTCCGGCACCAAATGTTTTTTTATCCTCTGCAGGTTTTCCAGGTCATTAGAGCATGACACGTGTATCACCAGAGCACACAGCGTGAGCACCAGGCCAACACAAACACTAGACACAAACAAGAGAGCAGCTCTTTCAGGGTGATCTGAAATTAGAAACAAAATCCCAGACTAGAGGCTTATAAAGAGAACTGTAGATGCGGGGGGGTGTGTGTTAACGATGAGATGCCATCATTTCTGAAACTGTTGTGCCAGTCTTCTAAAGTCTAAACCCACTCAGGGCATCAGGTCCTGCTAGTTTGTCTCTGACTGACCAACTCTGCATGCATAAGCAAAAAGGATCCGGTCCAAAGGCAACAAGAGGCACCTTTAAGTGTAGGTACCATAAGGCTCACAGAGCAAGGCTACCTCTTAAAATGCTTCTTTCCTGGTCTAGGCAACGTCAAACTTCTCCCAAGTGGTACTTACTCAGAGGTTGTCTGCTCTAGGGGAAAAGGAGAAGGGAAGCAGTGAAGCTGAAAAGCCTTAGCAAGGTACACGTACGTGCCTTAAATTGCCCATTCTTGGTAAAATCCATCCACTACAATGAATTTTTAACCTTTGTATTGTGAGGGTTCAAATACAGTAGCACCCCCATATCCACTGATTCACCATCCACTGATTCAGTTATCTACGACAGGCAAAGGTAAACGGGGAAGGGAGAGGAGGAGGAGGAGGAGAGAACTCGCCTCACTCCTCCCATCTCCGTGAGGGCTGCGGCGGCATAAATGGGGAAGAGAGAGGAGGAGGAGAGAACTTGCCAGCCCCCACCCTCCTCCAGCCCAGTTCCCTCCCCTCCTGTCCGCCTTACTCCGTGGTGCCAGGCCAGCTGGTTGAGGGTTCGAGGCCAGGAAGCTGTGGGCCAGGAAGCTGTGGGCCTTGGATGCCTTGCCCCCAATGCCCCTGCCCCTGCCTCCAGCCCGGGAGCCCTGGTGGGCTAAGTCCAGGCTCTGGAGGAGGGATGCCCAGAGCCCGTCCAGGCCAGATTCCACTTGGCTCTGGGGTGGCAGCGCATCCCCCGCCTGGCCCTGGCTGCACCACAAGCCGCAGGCAAACTGGAGGAAGCCAGGCCGCAATGGTAAGGAGTGAGCAGCACCAGTGCCACCCAGCCCAAGCCCGGCTCTAGCTCCAGCTCTATGGCTCTTTCTCTGCGACAGGAACCCACTGGGCTGCCTTGCTCTCTTGCTGCCTTTTCCTTCCTTCCTTCCTCTTCCTCTTCTTTCCTCTTCCTCCCTTCCTGCCTCCCTTCCTTCTCCTCTTCCATAACTCTACCTCCCACCCCCATCGCAGGGTGTTCACTACAGTTTTCAGTATCCATGGGGACCCCCAGAACCAATCCCCAGTAGATATGGGGGTGCTACTGTAACCTGAAACAATCTCTGTGTGCTTTGGTTCTAAATGGATCTTTATAATTAAGTGATATTCCAAAGAACTTCATCCTGAAAATATATTTTTCCTTGTTCATAAGGTAAAACAAACATGTTTGTCAAAGCATTAGAAATAACTAATAGTTATTGTTCTGTTTTTAACTACATGGCAGGGGGGAGTAGTGAAAGAAAATACTATTTCTCTTAAAATTGATCTGTTGGTCTCCTACATTGTGGATAGTTCAAAAGGAACCAAAGTTGGGGGCTTCCGGTCGGAGATGTGGGCGTGGCTGGATGCAAGAAGCGTGAGCTCCATGTTTTGAGTTCTGTGCTCTGCGCTCACTGAGTGGGAGAGCCTGAAGGTTTCAACGTGGTCAAGAAATACCTCCTGCAAAAGGGGTATTGGGGTGAGCTCGCTGCAAGGCTTTTTACCCAGTATTAAGTCTCCCTTCCCTATGTCGCCAAGGGCGCTGTACGTGGGAGAGCGAAGATACTGTGGGGAGCGATAGAGCTGCTATCAACACTCCCAGTCAGCAACCCTCAATTGGGGGAGGAAACGTCTGCACCGACTTTTGAACATCTTGAATTCAGACATATAGTGGATCGTCTCACAGCAACCTGAGTCTCTAAATCTTTCTCAACGTGTCTATACGACAGCTGCAGTTACTGGAGAGGCGGAGGGAAATTAGAAAAAGAGGGAAAATCTGTTTAAATACCTGAGGAGAAGAGAGAAAAGAAACCAAACTGAAGACGCCTGGTTATTGGAGAAGAGGTTGCATGGAGTTCTGAAGGGAATTACCAGCAGAGGTTAGTAAGAGGAAAAAAGGGAGAGGAGAGTCTGAGCAGACTGAGAAAAGGACAGTTTATTAGTCAATACTTCAATTCTTTGAGTTTACAGGCTGGGGTGATAAAGAGGAGCAGGGAAAAGAGAAGTGTGAGGGAGAGAGAAACTGAATTTTGGGACATACTTTATCCTTGTCTAGAGTGGGCAGAAAGTGAAAACTTCAATATTAGCCTATAAATAATTAAGTGTGGACGATTTTTGAAATGTGGGGGAGACTTAAGTCTTGACAAATACAACAAACACAACAGAGTGGAGTTGAAATGATGTCTGTGGGAATGTGAGGAGCAGAACTATGACGTGGATACAGCGAACGCGGGGCATAGTGGTAGACTATTAGTAGACTGAATGGAAAGGAGCTGATTACGGGATAAGAGTCAGGGAGCGGTGTAGAGTAAGGAGCAAGGAGGCTCATCAGATTGAAGACTTGACAGATTTGTATTCTCATTGTGATTTATGTGAAGTATATTTATGTGAAGTACATTGCCATTCTATCTTTAAATTTTGAAACCTCCATAATAGTGGCAAAGAGGGCAAATAACGAAACTTTGGGAGGACTTATAACGATCACTGATTATATATGGGAGCTCCCTCTTAGAGGGAGGTCCATATATTCTTGAAAAGTAGTTCTGAAGCTTTAGTGATTTATATATGTAAAAATAAGATTTGAAATTATTCAACTTAACTGGATTTAATTTTGATATTTTGCTCCCTGTGTGGAAGTAAGGAAAATACGAGAAATAATCTGCCCTGTTTTTGGAAATTTATAAACAGAAACTGATACTCATTGCCTGAAAGTAACAAATAAACCTTTAGTATAGACAATTGCAGTGTGCTAAAGGATTTACGGTATATTTAAATGGTATAGATTTATGGTATATATTTGAAACATCTGAGATATATATGAAGAAAATATATATTTGATCTTATATAAATCTTATATAAAGCATTTATATAAGGTATATCATAACTTATATAAGATATACTATATTTGATTATATATACACTATATATATATTATACTTGAGAGATAAGTGATAAACAGGGGACTTTAAATTTGATAATTGACAATTGATATATGATATCGGATATTTGAAGCTATAAATAAGACGTAAGAACACATAAGAATAAAATAGCGTGGAAGATCTCAGAACTATACACATATTTAAAGTTGATTGAGTTCTGAATAGAGGGATTATAATAATATCTACATTCTTATAATTATTCATAATTTCCATCCTTACAATAATTAAAATGCCGATCAAAAAGCAAACACAGATACATACAATCACTACAAGACGAGCCTCAATTGAAACACCTTATCCCCAACAATTGTTATTTCAAGAATTCAAGAAAGAATTTAAGAAATTAAGAGAGGAAATTGTATTGGAGATGAAGGAGACGAGAAGAGATATCAAGAAAGAGTTAGATGATTTTGGAAAGAAACTAGAGAAAATAACTACAGAAATGGAAACTTTAAATGATAAGATGGATGAATTACATAACAAAACAAAAAAATTAGAGGAATCGGCGGCGAGTATGAATTGGACACAAGGACAATTGCAAGAGCAAAATTTGGAAATTCAATTAAAACTGAGGGAAAACTGTTTGAAACTGAGAGGTTTAATTGAAAAAGAAAATGAGGATTTGCATGAAAGAATACTCCCAAGATTGGCAGAGTATATAGATATTCCGGTACAAAATATGGAGTTTGAAATAAATAAGATGTTTAGAATTAATTCAAAAATAGCATTCCAGAGAAGACTACCACATGATATTGTGATTCATTTTACAAGGGGATACATTAAAGATCTAATTTTACAGAAGAATTTCAAAGAGAAACTTATAATTGAAGATTGTGAGTTGGCTGTATATAAGGATATTCCACCCCAGATCTTAAAGAAAAGAAAGGACTACCAGTTTGTTACATCAAAATTGATGAGAAAGGGTATACAATATAGATGGGAGAAAGTTGAGGGAATATCCTTTTCCTTTAATCAGAGAAAATACAGGCTCAGTTCTATTGATAAAGCTAAAGAATTTTTGGTAAAGTTTAAAAAAAGATTTTGAACAGGCAGACAGGGCAGACAAGGACACACGAGGAAATACAGAGATATTTAAAAGTCAGATGGAAGAACCAGAGAGGTTGAAAAAGAGTTTAAAGAAAGTACAGAGGAAAGAACAAGAGGAGGAAATTGAAAAAATGAGAAGTGAAAGGATGGATGATAGTGGAAGTGAAGAAGAAGAACAAGAAGATGGAGAGGATGGAGAAGAAGAGGAAGATTTAGCTGAGGGGGTGTCATGATGGAGTTCCATCATGTTGCCACAAGGTGCAACTCCCATCATTCTGCTAGAGAACTATAACTCTCTTTGTTTGTAAACAGATTGTCTTGCCAGCATAGTATCAGGTAAGAAAAGGGTTAATGGGAAGGGGCTCAAGCACCACCTTCACAGAGCTAATGAGATGACATCATTACCATAACACCATGTGACTGGACTGACCAATTACAGCTTTAAGCCCGGGAAATCTGGAGAGGTTTTAATTGCTTTTGTTTGAGACCAGAGAGTGAGTGAGATGAGTGGGACTTGGAGAAGGAGGTTTTGGAAAATGTGAAGGAACAAAGACTGCTATGCTGGTAGAGCACAGCCATTCCATCTCTGGCTTTTGCTCCCAGCTGCCTGGACAAGATCTCAAGGCAACAAACTGCAAGTATTTAGTAGAGATTAGGGCCTGTTTAGTTGCGTTAGGGAATTCTTTTTAATTTCTTTACTTTGGTTGAATGTAGCTAAATTAGTAACTGAATGTAACCTGAGTAATGTAATGCTTTGATCTTGATACTCTGTATTGCTATCACTTTAAGCCTGCCTGCCTGAGGTAGGGGAGAATCCTGCCTCATGTGAGACTGCATGACTACTTCTCTTGAATAAAGTAAACTTCTATCTTCCTATGCTGATGCTGACCACGTGCCTTACTCTTGACTATGCTACTGTGAACCTCCTCTGGGGTTAGGAGGAGGGAGTTAGTTGATTCTATAGTGGCAAGGAGTGCCACTGATTAACATAGACTACGCACAACTTCCCACTGCGTTGTGCGTGTAAAAGGGGGGGTCCCAAGGGGGAAATAAGCCCCCCCAGTTAAAACCCAGTGGGTGGTGGCAGAACGATGGTTTTTGGGGTTTGTAGGAGGATCCTGGGGTGAGGACACCCAGGACTAACCCTACAGAGAGAGGGCTAGCCTGGAGCTCCTGGGAAGGGAACTCAGGTTTGAGCCCCGTGACAGGGGGGATTTCAACAAGAGACATGGAACGGGAAGACGATGAAGCTGAAGAAGAGGAAGAAGAGGAGGTAGAAACAGAGGATAGTTAAAACTGGATGTATTCATATAAATATATAATTAGTAAATGAGTAAAAAGCAAAATGCCTATTAAGATTGCTTCCTGGAATATAAGAGGGATGAATTCCCCAAAAAACAGAAGTCAAGTTTTTCATCAATTGGAGAAGATGAAACCTGATGTCACCTGTATTCAGGAGACACATATTAGAATGAAAGAAAAGGTTTTGAAGAATAGAAAATTGGGACAGGAATTTATAAACTTGACTAATGAGAAGAAAAAAGGAATTGTAATATACATTAGCAATAAATGGTCAGCCAAGGAAGTTCTTAAGGACTCATCGGGGCAGTATATAGGAGTAGAGGTTTAACTGTTCTCTAAAAGAACATTAATTCTCGGGGCCTATGCCCCATCAGATAATAAAGATAGTTTTTATAGAAGTCTAATGAAGGATATATTACAGATGGAATACGATAACATGATATGCTTGGGTGACTGGAATGGGGTTTCGGACCCTTTGAAGGATAGAACAATTGGAAAAAAGACAAAAATAGATAAGAAACAAGGAAAACTACAAAAATTGTTTTTTGACTTCATGAGCAACTGTTCCCTACTTGATCCTTGGAGATATCTTTACGGAGATAGTAGAGATTATACCTTTTACTCAGAATATCATAAATCCTTCTCACATATTGACATGTTTCTCTTATAAAAAAATCTAGCGGGCAAATTGGAAAGCATGGATATCCTGCCCAGAATAATATCTGATAACATTGATAACCTGATAACATTGAAGATTAAAGATATTAAAAGGGATTATAACTGGAGACTTAATGAAAATTTATTGCATGATGAGAAGGTTCAGGAGAGATTAAGGGATGCACTGACTTATTACTTTAAAGAAAATACGGAGGACCAAACATCAATATGTCATATTTGGGATGCGAGCAAGACGGTTATAAGAGGACTACTAATGCAAATAAATTGGGAAAGGACTAAGAAGAGGAATGAAAAGATTCAAAAATTGCAAGGTGCCCTCTCACAAAAAGAAAAAGAACATAAAAAAGACCCAAAAAACAGAGATCTGGAAACAAAGCTGAAAATAATTCAGGAGCAAATGAAAATACGAATGTTAGAGGAAATAGAAAAAAATGAGGTATGCTAAACATAATTTTGAGAATGGAAACAAGATCGGTAGATGGCTAACATTTAGACTAAGAAAGGAACAAGAGAAGAGATAGATCTTAAAAATTAAGGAGAATGGAAAAAACGATAACAAATCTGGAGAAAATAAGAGATGCTTTTCAGTTATATTACACAAAACTATTTGAGACAAAAGCAACAGATGAGGAGAAGATATTGAGAATAATAGAATACCTGATTAGGCAAGAAATTCCCATCCTATCTGATACACAGAGGGATGGCCTGAACAAACAAATTACACTGAATGAAGTTGAGGAGGCAATAAGAGCCTTGAAAATGAGCAAGACTCCGGGGCCTGATGGGTTTCCTTCTAATAATAATAATAATAATAATAATATTTATTTATACCCCGCCCCTCTGTTAAACCATCGGGGCGGCTTACAAAAATTAAAATACAATACAGATAAAAATCCCCAAACACCTCCCACCCCCACCCTCCCCCATAAAAAAATATTAAACAATTATAAATTAAAACCAACTGATCTAAAATCACATTTAAAAACAATAAATACAATGAAATACAATAAATGGCCAACGCACTAAAAGAAGCCAGGATCCCCTGAGGCCAGGATCTAATTAGGAAAGGCCTGCCAAAAAAGATCCGTCTTTAGTGCTTTTTTAAAGCTACTCAGGCTTGTTATCTGACGGATCTCGTTCGGCAGGTCATTCCACAATTTGGGGGCGATTACCGAAAAGGCCCTCTGGGAGGTTGCAGACAGCCTAGATTTTTGTGGCTGAAGCAAATTCCTCCCAGAGGACCGGAGTGCGCGGGGAAGATTGTATGGGAGGAAGCGGTTCCGGAGATAAGTTGGACCCAAGCCATTTAGGGCTTTAAAGGTACTTTATAGCTACTATAAAACTTTTGAAAAGATATTAAAAGTACCATTGATGAAAACCATGAATAGCATAATGATGGAAGGGGATACACCATTATCGTGGAGAAACGCCAGTATAGCTCTAATAACTAAGGAAAATAAAGACCCAGAGGACATGATAAGTTGTAGGCCCATCTCACTGTTGAACACAGACTATAAAATTTTTTCTACCATCATGGCTGAGAGATTTAAAAAAGTATTGACCCAATGGATAAATCAAGATCAAACAGGATTTCTGCCAGATAGACACTTACAATTTAATATCAGGAAGATATTAAATTTAATTGAGTATTTTGACAAACACCCTGATAAAAATTTTTTGCCTTGATCGCCTTAGATGCAGAAAAGGTGTTTGACAGTGTAGATTGGGACTTCATGTTTGAATTGTTAAATAAGATGGGCTTGGGTGAGAAATATTTAAATGGTATTGGAGCCATATATCGGAAACCAACGACACAAATAATCGTTAATGGTCTTAAAATGAAAGTAATAAATTTGGGGAGGGGGGGTAAGATAAGGATGCCCTCTTTCCCCATTACTCTTTATTATGGTCCTGGAGATTTTATGTAGTAAGATCAGAATGGAAAAAGAGGTCTAGGGAGTTCGAATCAAAACCCAGATATTTAAAGTATTTGCTTATGCAGATGATTTGGCGATATGTCTGGAAGACCCTGTGAAATCAATATCTACCCTTCAGAAAATTCTAGAAGAATATGGGAAAATTACAGGGATCAAAATTATTAGACTGTGTTGCTCACTAAGAATTTGGGTGGAAATGAAGAACATAGATTAGAGAATTTGTCAGGCTATAAAATTGAAAAGAAGGTTAGGTGTTTGGGTATTATCATTACTAAAAATAACATGGATTTGGTAGATAACAACTACAAAAAGAAATTGAAGGAGATTAAGACGGACATTGAGAGATGGAGACATTTAAACTTATCATTGATAGGTAGAATCTCCACAGTAAAGATGATGGTACTGCCTAAAATGCTTTTCCTTTTTCAAAATTTACCTATAATCATAAACTATAAGTTATTCAAAGCATGGGACAAAGACCTTTCTACCTTTTATGGCAGAATAAAAAACCTAGAATAAAGTGGAGAGTCTTACAAGATGAGAAAGCTAGAGGAGGACTGGGGCTGCCGAATTTGAAACTTTATCACCAAGCATGTGCTTTGGTCTGGCTCTATGACTGGATTGTGTTGGAAAATAATAAGCTTTTAGCTTTGGAAGGCTCCGATATGAGATTTGGATTCCATGCCTATATGTGGTATGGAAAGGAGAAGATGGATAGTAGCTTTAAGCATCATTTCATCAGGAAATCTCTTCTCGGAGCCTGGAAAAGGATTAAACAAAAAATATGTACTAAGCTGCCCTGGTGGGTCTCCCCACAAGAGGCTTTTAGAAGAACAGAAATGATTCATCTTGGATCATGGTGGACATACAAGGATCTGGTATCCTTTCAAAAGGGTAGATGTAAATTTAAGACAAAAGAGGAATTAGAGCAAGACCAAAGAAGATGTAATTGGTTTCAGTATCAGCAACTTTTTGAAAGGTTTAAATTGGACATTAAAAATTGTGGTATTGAAAATTTGAATAACGAATTGGATAATATAATTATTGATGAAGAAGGCTTTAAGGTAGCAAAGATCTTATAAACCACTCTTGAAATTAGAACTGGAACCTGAAACCATTAAGGAGTATATGATAAACTGGTCATATAATATTGGTAAAAGCATTTTGATAGAGGACTGGGAAGTTCTATGGAAAAAAAATATAAACTTTTCGATAAATAATGAACTGAGAGAAAATTGTTATAAGCTCATGTTTCAATGGTACCTGACCCCAGTGAAGTTGGCAAAAATGTATAAAGAAATGAGACCCAATTGTTGGAAGTGTGGGGAACCCAACGGCTCATTCTTCCACATGTGGTGGACATGTAAAGCAGCAAAGAAATTCTGGGTAAACATACATGAGGAGATTACTAAAATCATTAAGAAAAACTTTAAATTAAATCCGGAATTATATTTGTTGAATATATTTGACGCAGAGTTTCCATGAAAATTCAAGAACATTATGCTTTACATGGCCACCACGGCAAGGACTGTTTATGCAAAACATTGGAAACAGGATACTATTCCAGGTCAAGATGAATGGATGTTTAAATTATTTGAAGTGGCTCAAATGGAGCAACTTACAAGTTGGGTTAAACATTGCTCAGATGAAAATTTCAGAGAAGAATGGAAACCTATAATTGAATATTGGAGTAAAAAATGGAATGGGTATATGGTTACATGGCTTAAGTAATGAAACCCGTCTGCCTGTATTGCAGGTGGGCAAGGGAGACATTATGTATAAAGAAGTTGAGAATATGTTTAATTTACAATATATTTGAGGTATCAAGGTGTTAAGCTGATCCTGTAATAAATAAAACTCCTATTTTAATTAGCTAAAGTCTGAAGTCTGAAACTATGACAAGAATTCCAAATCCAAAATACAAGGAAACATTAAAACATTACTTAAATTGAGTAGAAGAAACCAGAAAATCAAAATGGTAAGAGCAGCAACAAAATCCCATCAATCACTTTACTAGGACCACCAACTGAAGGCTCTCCTTGAGAGGAAGAACCTTCTCACACACATGTGATAACCCCCCAGTGGCCCTCCTGCTGCTTTAAGAAAAGCCTTTCAAGAGGCAGCACTGGGAAGCAATAAAATGGCAGGAGGGAGCCTTGATCATTTGCTGTTGTTTTCCTCCATCTAACCAGTGGCAGCAAGTGGCTCTCCTGTTTGGAGACTGGTAAATATGCATTAGCCTGAACTTTAGACTAACCATCCAAGGTGCTGAACCCTGTCCCCAACACAGGTTCAGCACCTCAAATGCTTACTTAAAGTTCAGACTAAAACCCAAAGTATATTTACAACCAGTATCAGATTCACCACCCCACTGCCAAGGGAGCCCCCAGGCACCCCGGCATCCTCCTTTCCTCATAACATTTCTGATCCGACCTCCAAGGGTCTTAAATGTGCAGGATCTTGAACCCTATGGAAGTGAGTGGAGATCTGGAGAAGAATTAATTCATGGGGAAAACAGTTAAGCATGTTCATAACTTCTTTGCTACTTTCCATGGCCACCTCCTGCAGCTACTCAATGGGAGCAAGGGCAATCTGGAGATTCTTGTACACATTTCCCCCAAGAATAACTTCAAAGATGGTGAAATTCTGAGAGAGTGGTACTGGGAAAACTTTGCAAACTGGACTAAATGCTATGGCCAATATATATATTGTTATTGTGTGCCTTCAAGTTGTTTTCAACTTATGGGGACCGTAAGGCAAACCTATCATGGGGTTTTTCATGGCGAGATTTGTTCAGAGGGGGTTTGTCTTTGTCTGCCTCCGAGGCTGAAAGAGTGTAACTTGCCCAAGGTCACCCAGTGGGTTTCCATAGCTGAATGGGGATTTGAACCCCGGTCTCCAGAGTTGAAATCCAATGCTCAAACCACTACACTATGCTGGTTCTCATGGCCAATATACCTGTGGTTGATTATACATTCCCATGTATGCACAGGTAGCTCAATAAATACAGATACCATCGTGTCATGACATAGTGAGTTGGATGTTCTTCATGTTGCTGCCAAACTACCTACTCTATACAAAAAATTCATCATGAAATGTTCCTGTGGCACAGGAAAATATCAAGTAGACTTTAGCCTTGTGTTTGATTGTGATATGATCTAATCTAAGTTGTTGGAAGACAGGAACAGCAGCCTTTTACTCTAAGAGTTGGATTCCATGTGAATATTTGTAGAGAACCTTCAAAATATTGTTATTAGATGATAGAGGCTTGCTCCAAATGTACAACATACTAACATAATAACATTACTCTATGCAAGTGAACCACTTCAGAATTCATCTGTATAAGACCTAACACCAGAAGTCCAACCATTACTTTCTTCCTACCTACAATTTATTCTCCTTCTTTAAAAAGACTGTCACTTTGGTGGATGATAGTCCCATAAATTCTGTCCCATAATGCCTCTTTGTAACTGAATAATGCACTATTATTCTTAAAATAAAGTTGCTTAAAATAAATAATAAAGATTTTAAAAGAGTAATAAAGTCTTAAAATTTCCAAAGTGTTAAAAGACTGCTGGTTATTGATTTTTTAAATAGTAGTTGGCATCTTCCATTTCAGTTACGGATTCATAACCTAGAGTTATGGATCTGTAACTGCTTCGTATTCAGCAGGGATCAATTCCTTAGGTCGTCTGTAGCCATATTTACGTAGCTATGAAAGTGATGCCGAATCTCAGTCACTGATGAATTTTAAATCATTTTACTCTTTAGATTGTCTAATTATTTTTCAAACAACATACATGAATTTGTGTATGTGCAGATAGATAGATAGATGTTTTTGTATGGCTTTTAATCTGTATTGGTTTTAATAATTTGTAAGCCATCTTCAGTCCCATCATTTGTGGGGGGGGGGGAAGGAAGGATATACATGAATAAAATAATATTTTCATCATCCATTACCAAAATCACCTCTATTCATTTGTATTCACTCTGTCTGGGTAGATGGATGGGGATAAACTTTCCTACAGATTAATGGCCCAATGGGGCTGACCAAGGCTGCAATCCATTACCATGAAAAAACATAGCCAAGACCCTATATCACCGAGCATAATGTAAAAGCTGTGCAGGTGAAATTATGCTCTGGCTTCCTTTTCACTACACTCAGGACTCAACATTTCACTGCAATAACACCCTGCCTTCCACAGCCACTCAGTGGCTGGTAGAGAGCAGGGATGGGATCAGAGAAGCAAGCATCTGGCTGTGTCCCCAAAGCCAGATATAAAACAACAACATCATCTGCCAAGAGCTGCCAAGATCCTCTGGAGTTAGATGCTTCTCTGATCCCACATTCACTCTCCACCAGCCACTGAATGACCATGGGGGGCATTATCACAGTGAAATGGTGAGTCCTGGAGTGGTGGAAAGCCTGGGGTGGCTTTAGTTGTTGTGGAGGGAAGAAAATAAAATACCACCAACCAAAAAAGGACATACACTGACATACAATGGATTTATGCCTGTGTATGTCATTAACAGGGTGCCAACTTGTGTGTGAAAATGTTAATGGAAACACTGTAATAATGAAAACATTATTGTGAGATTTGCAGGAGCCAACCAGAGAAGGGGTGTTAGAGCAGAACAAGAGACATTCTGAGAAGAGTTCTTAACTCAGTCTCTTCTGTACAAAAGAGAGTGTGTGTTTCTGCAGTTAAACTGGTAGGACTTGTAGCTTGAGAGAGAGAAATTTGTATTTCCCTATGTGACGTGCTCACTCAAGAATGACCAGACTCAGTACTTCTTGGCCACAGGCAGGAGGGAGGGATAGCTGGTAAGTGGAACAAAGCCCTAAAATAATCTGGGACATGGATCCTGGTGACCATGGGAGCCCAGTGTTTCTCTGGGATTCATGGATCCAAAATAGAGAACAAATATGTGTTTTGTATACACACACACACACACACTTGCTTTGTATGCCTATAAATACAAATCACAAGATGGTATGAATTGGATGGGATCATGATGCAGGATCACAGTGCAAGTTTTCTTCCTGAATCCTATAAATTATGTTTGGACACTACTCAAAATCTCTTCCTCTTTCTTTGGCCCCTTCCATTCTTTTTATATCTGTACAGAATCTGTATAGCATGGTACTGCATGCATACTCTACCATACAACCTTACAGACTGCAGCCAATATATGGACTTAATTTTCTGAAATGCTTTTGGAAAGTATAGTTGCTATCTGTAATAGTCTAACAAAGCCAGTGTGGTGTAGTGGTTTGAGTATCAGACCAGGACTCCAGGGTTTGAATCTCCATTCAGCCATGGAAACCCACTGGGTGACCTTGGGCAAGTTATTCCCTCTCATCCTCAGAGAAAGGCAATAGCAAACCTCCTCTGAATAAATCTTGCCAAGAAAACTGCATGATAGGTTTGCCCTAGGATCACCGTATGTTGGAAACGACTTGAAGACACACAGCAACAACAAAGGCTAGTAAGTAAGAATACAAGAGAACAAAATTCAATTGTTCTACCTCTAATGTAAGCAAAGGTAGCCAGACTGTTGCTAACTATAATTCCATCTTTATTTGGAAATCTTGATTCTCTTGGATCAAAATCTATATCTGTGAAAAGAAAAAGAAAAATTAGTTTTGTATGTTAGATTTACAATTGAGGAAATCTGTAAAATATAAATTTTATAATTGGAAATGACAGTAAGTTGATTGAATGAGTTGTTAATATCCTACTTGGAAGGGATTTCTACCACCTACCTCTGCAGCCTGTGTAAACCAAGCAAATAAGAAATACTGAAAAATTAAATTTCACCCAGATGTCACTTCACCTTAGTCTAGCTGATCAAACCATCATAGATTCTTACTTAAAGATAAATTCTGGTAGCGATCCATAAAAATGAATATATTCACCTTCTTTTGGCTTCCAAGAAGGATGTAGATTAGTAACCATTGGATCAACTGCTGCCAATATGAATTTGGGAACTGTAGATTGAAAAAACAAAAATGTTATTCACTGATTGTTAAATGTTTTACATCAACTGAAACATTGTATAAGGCAAAATAGCTAACTTATATTAGGTAAGACAAAATAATTGAAGGATTTTGAAATTCAGTGAGGAAACTGACAGGCTGGAATGTGTCCAGAGGAAAGTGACCATGATGAGAAAAGATCTGGAAACCAAGCTCTATACACTGCAGAATGGCAGAAAGAGCTGGTTATATTTAGTGTGGAGAAATGAAGTTTGAGAGATGATATGTTAGGTGAAATATTTGAATATTTGTAATGTAGAAGATGGAGTAAGCTTATTTTATGCTGCTCCATAAATTAGCACATGAACCAATGGATTCAAACTGCAAGAAAAGAGATTCCACCTGAACACCAGGAAGAACATTTTTACTGTAAGAGTTGTTCAACAGTGGAACAGACTGTTTTGGAGGGTGATGGACTTTCCAACTATGGAGGTCTTTAAGCAGAGGTTGGATGGGCATCTTTTAAGAGTGCTATAACTGTGAATTCCTGCATGGCAGGGGGTTGGACTAAATGGCCCTTGTGGACCCTTCCAACTCTAAGATTTTATGAATCTAATCAATGTGACCTAATTTTGATCAACTGGTTACTTTATGACCCATTGATTTGAATGGTTCTACTGTAAGTATGACTAAGACTGGACCCAACTCTCTGTAAAGTAGTGCCAAACAATTGCAAAACATTCCACCCCTCACCTCTCAGACATTCCAGTCTAGTTTGTCATCTCTTTTTTCCTGTTTCTGCCATTCTCCATATTAGGCAATGAAATAATGCTAAATATGCCCAGAGGTGGAGATTAGCAATGGCTGTTTATTTTTCCCAGAGATTGGAGTCAATCTTGTAAAGTCTTTTGCTGTAGGTTCACAAATCCAAACATGCAGCAGGAAGCTACTCTTACCATTCTGCTTGCCCAAGAGACAGTTCGCACAAATAATATCAATTAGTTATGTGGGAAGGGGGACACTGAAATGTGTGCCCGCTATTCAAAAATAGGTGTTCTGTGTGGCCAAACACAATCACACTGTGTATAGTGATCTGAACCAACATGACTTGTGTGTGCAGCCCTGCTTAAAGAAGGATTAAATGACTGGGGAAATGGGAGGATTGCCAATGGAGGACAAGAATGGCCCAATAAATGTGGACAAAAGTAAGAGCTCCAAAACTTTTCATTTTACCAGGCTGGGAATTGTGAGGCCCAGAAATTGCACATAGACCATTGGGGCTTCAGTGCAGCCCCTGGGGAGCCCAACTGATCCTTTAAAAGTCCCCAGCACTTCTCTCCAAATACTTTGGCTGGGAGGCAGGAAATAACTTTTTTCAGTTAAAAAAAAAAAAGAGAGAGAGAGAGAGAGAGAGAGAGAGAGATCCCCATCCCCATCAAAATGTGTTTGAAGATGTTAAAATGTCTGTTTTGCAAAGCTCCCACCCTGACATAGCATGAAATGCTCCATCAAGAAGGTCCTAAAGAGGATGGGGAATAACATTCACAACATTACGGCCACATTTTGTCTCAAGGTTCACGTGGTTGGCTCATTCCTAGGCTGGCACCTTGTTTGTCAGTCCCAACTACAGTAATCCCATTCAATCAACTGCTGAATAGTGAATCAGCACATAGATACATGTAATGGATTCAATGGGTCTACTCTAGTCAGAGCTAACAGAGAATTTAGGCCCTAGTTAGATAAGCTTCCTTGTCAGAATGAGTGCGTCCCCAGCACACCACAGCTCAACGTACAGAAACAAGTTTCCACAACCTTTGGATGCACACTAGTGTACTCTGGAGCTCCAGTAAGGTGACAGTTGTTCCTTTCTCTCAGCTGCAAAACTGCACCCATCGAGTCACTACCTGGGAGACCCTCATCCTCCCACAACCAATTCCTGTGCTCCAGCACTGTCAAATCGCAGTTGTGCAGGAAGGGCATTACACAAGGAGGTAATGGGTACCTCCTTCTGCAATGTCCCAGAAAATACATACATACTTGCTAGTGTATGTTATATACAGGATTCTATGTTTAGTATCCTAAAAACATCTAGTTTTTTTTAAAAGCAAACTAATTATGATATAGATGAATGATTCCTCATCTCTAATCTAAAGTGTTATGCCATGTCATGTAAAGTTTATTGTTCATTACCATAGGCCATCACATTTTTTACATAAAAGTAAAATTCATATGGATAGCATACTACAAAATTAACTTTTACATTTACATTTGTCAAATGGCAACCATTCCTAAAAGAGCTAAAATTACTAAAAATAAAATGTTAAGTAGGATTTTCCCTTCCATTTCTAAGAAATACTCTGTGCCCCCTGCCAGATTAAAAGAAAGATACTATCTCTCTCTGGCTTTTCTTTGCAAACGAAGATTCAGGAAGAACTCATCCCGCACTTTCTGCAAGCTCGCTGATGACTAAAAAGGCCAATCTGAGATAAACAAGTCCGCTTGCAGAAAGCACAGCAGAAGGTCTCCTTGGGTGATGTTTCTGGGATGTGATTCTTTCTGCGTTGTCCTTTCTCTTCAAGACTTGTTCGGCGTGAGTTCTCAAATAAGGCTGCAGCATTGTGGATAGTGCATCTCCATGCCTCCCGATGTGAGGCCAGGGTGGACCATTGTTGGTGATCAATTTGGCCGAGCCTGAGATGTTGTTTCAGGGAGTCCTTGTATCGCTTTTTTGGAGCGCCTCTCTTACGCTGACCCGTGGTGAGTTCACCATAGAGTACTATTTTTGGGAGGCGATAGTCCTCCATCCTAGAAACATGCCCTGCCCAGCGCAGCTGTGTTCTCAATATCATGGCCTCAATGCTGGTGATCCCTGCTTGCTCAAGGACACAGAAGGCTTTTAAAAGGCAAGGCACCATTCTATTTCCCCACCTAATTATTGTTATATGTTTGGCTCTTAATTTTCTAGCAACCAGAGCAAATTTAGCAACTTGCATAGTAGTAAAAATATTCTGGTCTCCTAGCAGAACACAGAGCTGTTCCAAGGGGGATTTGTTTGCCAAAGAACAAAGGATATGGGCAAGCCAGGTATACCTTGGGCCCTTATACAGGGAAAATCTTTATAAATAGTGGTATATATCCTCAACTTTATAAGTTTATAGCTGTATTGCTTTAGGAGAAAGGAGGGATGTTGGGAGAAAGGTGGGATATTAAATGAATACATCAATCAATCAATCAATCACAGCCAGTGAGAAGGAGGAGAAATCCAGATTGGTACTACGGTTAGGGGTGGGATTTAATACCTTTTCTCTGTGCACCTTTTTCTACATTAAAAATGCCCTCTTTGATTTGCTACGTTCCTTACTAGTAAAAACAAACATACCAAAAAAACCAGAAATATCTGCACAGGAATAGTGCAACAGAATAAAGTTGTTCTCCTGCCCCCAGGCTTTGGTCCCAATTAGGTGCCCCCCCGCCCGCTACCATAGCTGCTATTTTTAAAAGCATTAAGGATAAAAGATACATTGCACATCTCTGTTACAATGTATCATTTGCCCTTAGACAGAAGCTTTTACTCCTTGTGGTTACAACAATAGTTTAAAAATTTTATGTTGCAAACACTAAATTTGAAACACGGAAGATCTTTAAGCTGCAATCTTGTCCACCAATCTTCATCAACAATATTGTGCCTTCCAGGTATTTTAGATCACAGCTCTCAAAAGGAGTCATGGCCAGAGATGAGAGGAGTTATAGTATAAACAGCTGATGTTCATCAGTATCAGAAAGGCTGTAATATATACTTACAGTACCTGGAAGCAAATCCCACTGTATAAATCTAATTGTACTTAATGGGGCTTACTTCTGAGTAGATATGTATAAAATATCACTGTTAAGGTATGTAAGAAAAAGTCTCATTTCATTAAAGGGACTCTTCTTTGTGTGAGGATGTGGGAAAGAGCCCACTCTGTTGCAACGCTCCAGTTTTACAGTGCACTCCCCAGAAAAGGCTGACTGGCATCAATGTTTGGTACCAAGTTAAAACATTTTTTTAAAAAGCTGTGGGTGGAGTCTAATGATTTTAACCAGTTAGTATTTGTAGATGGTTGTTTTTGTTTTAATTTTATAGCTAATTTAATAAGGTTTTAGACTACAAATTATTTTTGTTGCTTCATATTTTAAGTTGTTTACATTAATTTCATTGTACACTGCTCTGAGATCCTTAGGTATAGGGTGGGATATAAATATGTAGGTAAACAAATAAATGAGCTTGCTTTTGGTCTAAATGGCTGGTTCACACAGTGAAAACATGGTCACCAGCCACCCTATGGAAATTCATTTAAATAGCTCTGCATGATGGCTCATTAATGGTGTGCTGCTTATTGTAGTGATTTACCATATATATTAGGTCTGGAAATACAAACAAACCATGATCTCCAAAACTGAATGTTTTTTCCCCCTAGCTAACATATGTCTAATTATATATGATCTTCTATTCTACTCCATCATATTATGTAGCTTGGCACTTAGCAAGAGCTTAGTAAGACCCTCTTCTGCACTCAGCATGTGTGTGTGCAGGCATGTGTGTACACACACAACTCCAAGTAGACTAGCAATTAGTCTTGGACACTGAACATTTTTCTTCCAGCCATGTCTGCCAATGCATTTCTGTGCAGTTAATTTGGAAATTTTCCACATTCTTCTTTGAAAAGATGAAAACAAGTGTGGATCATGTACACATGAATAGGTCTTCAGGTGTCTATCAGGGAATATCTTTGATCAGGTCAGCTTCAATTTTTTGTTTCTGCATACAGGCTTTCTAGTTTAAAAATTCATTAATTTAAAAACTAAATTATATTCCTACATGTCAACAGTCCCATACTAGAGAGTGTGGCAGGGTGCACACCGGGTGACACCATCAAAGGGGATGACTCCAAAATGACTACTTTTAAAATTTTATGCAGTGTTTCTGCAGAAATGTAGTATCTTTTTATAAAACATATCCCAGGCCAGCCAGGTGAGCCTTCCTTCTTGTAGGTTTTCAGTGACCCTCTAAGTCACTCACAGATTGTGTAGATTGCTAGGATTACTAAAGATTCTGTATGGTCTGATAGAGGAGGAGGTCAGGGCGAGGGTGACACCATGAGTTTCTGCACTGGGTGACACCAAC